>OX438984.1:2968855-4306061 GCA_949316085.1 Hypercompe scribonia | reverse complement strand
ATCCGGGTGTAGAAAATGCCCTATGGTGACCCACACTATGACGGCCTAGTAAGATGCTTTTTCACGCATCGCTTGGGGACGCAAAAGGCATATGACGGCCTAGTAAGATGCTTTTTCACGCATTGCTTGGGGACGCAAAAGGCATGACAGTCATCGTGGTTTTGTCTTGCACACACTTACCACGACAACTGTCAAACCTGTATCAATAGGTCTCCCGTCTCACACTTACCAACGAAACATGACAGCACGGATGCTGTTGCTTT
Organism: Hypercompe scribonia; assembly: GCA_949316085.1. Classification (NCBI taxonomy): domain Eukaryota; kingdom Metazoa; phylum Arthropoda; class Insecta; order Lepidoptera; family Erebidae; genus Hypercompe; species Hypercompe scribonia. The sequence continues at coordinate 4,305,798 of OX438984.1, read as the reverse complement.
AGGTTGATTTTTTGTGAGAGAATAGTAATGCCCCGATCGAGTCGGTCCGTTTGTGCTGAAATCAGTGTGTCTCTACTATAATAAAGTAAATATACACAATCAAATAAATCAATCAAAACTCTTTAAATATTTAACAGATAAATGAATGTACTAATTTACCCGTTATCAATTTATCCGTCAGAATAATTCCTGCTGTTTAAATTCGACTTCCGGCTTCAGATTTTTGATGAGTATTAAAAATGCAACGTTCCATCTACATTATTGAGATAACTCAACTTGCTTACACAGTTTATACAATAAGTACTGCTGACGAGCGGTCCGGTAGTGTTTGCAGGTCGGTGCTGTTTACTTGGAGTTTGTTCCGCGGACTTTTATCCGTTGATCATAATTTTTTCTGGTAAGCTTTTGTAAATATTTTCAAAGACAATATAGTGATTAAAATACTTGTGGGTTAAATTAAATATTAATTTTTGTCAGATTTTGTGAAATAAATTAGAATATAATTTATTTCATTACGATAATAACTTAATTACCTTCATATTATAATGCATTTATGTTATCTGTAAATTAGAATAACTTTACTATATATATGCCTCCCTACGCATTCTACTCCATGCAAGGAGAAGACGGTGGAGCTTCATACAATTCCATTTTGATAACTGTAATTTGATCCTGCATTAACTCATGGTCATCATCATATCAACAACTTTTACCAGTTAACTGGTGGTCTTAAGCCTCTCCTTCAAAAAGAGTTTTACCAAGCTATTCTAACTTATAGACTTATTAGGAATTAAAGTAAGTAACAAGCGGTGCTGGAGGCAGATGATGAATATCAGTTGGATATAGAAAAAAGCCAAGGCGGTAGTCCTATTAGTGGTTAACGAAGAGAAAATTTAGATTTGCCTGACCGGTAGCACGGGCATTATTTCGTGTGAATTCGCTATTGAGGCGACGTACGGCACACGCAAATGTCGCCTCCTCGCGGCTGGCCACTGTAGCGAATGAAGGAGAGAACGGCATGAGGTGTTCGTAAGCGCACCATATTGGAGGTAATGTGTGTGAAGCTATGTTATATAGACATACTCGAATTTTTTTTATAAAACTCAAAATAAAAACACTAAACCATTTTTATTAGATCTTTGTAAGTAATTTACGGTTGATGTAATTTCACCAGAGCTGTCTCTAAGGCGGTCCATAATAGTGTCTTTCTATCAGCGACTCGTCCACTTGTTTATCCGATTGTTCAAAATTACATGTTTTTCAATTCATTTTTGTTTGCCAGTGCCAATCACACTGCTATATGAAAAATGAAACATTTAATTTATAAAACTCATTTATTTTCTTAAATGCACTGCAAGTAATGACGATAAATGGTGAAGGTTGAAATTTGAATGATTGCCGTGGCATATCTTATTTCAAATTGATGAAGTGAGGTACTTTACATGCGTGTTATGAACTGGTTTCTATCGTATTTTCAGTTATTGTTGTATAAATATATGTATTTTAAGATATAGTGACTATTGGTAACCACTTAAGCGGTGGCGAAATTTGTAAACTTGAAAATGTTTTTATCTTCAAACGTACATTTACAGGGTAAGAAAAGAAAACCACCTATATACTAGTTATTATTTTATTTGAAATCACAATCACTTAATTTTTCATAACATAAATATTACGTAGGAATAATTTCAGCATTCAAAGAAATATTTTCTAAAGGATTTGATGAACATTCTCCATTGTATTTTTCACAACCGTTTTCTAAACCATCGTATTCAGCTTCGTAGTAGCAGTCTTCTATATCATCTTCTGAGATTGAAGTGGAAGGTCTAGCAATGAGAAAATTAAGATATTTAAATTATTTAAATCTTTGAAGGCATAATGTTTCAAAAACTCTGGTCACATGTTGAGTCAAAGTAGACATTTTGTAAAGATTTACAGAAAGTAACGTCAGTGTCAAATTGACAGCAAATATTGCAACATCAAAGGTTTTTTATTCACTTACACTTATCAGACAGTTTTGTACAATATTATAGTATTAAAAGCTATAAAAATTCAAATGAAGCAAAATTAAAATACATTTTTTTGTGCTCGAAAACAAGCTATCTTCGTTTCTTCCGCAACATCAACGGGCAACTAGCACTGTCTCAAAATATAAAGTTAATATCAATCATCGGCTGGTTATCACTAATTTTGACATCTCTATTCATCTACAAGTAAAGAATTAAATTGGCTTTGGAAAGCTCGTAATTACTACTGTATTGATTGATACATTTTTATTGATACCAGTGGCCATCGGATGGGCCATATGTATATTAAATTTTATAATAGAATCAAAGTACTTACGTAAGAATAAAATAAAGCAAGTCTCCAATAAGACCATTATGCAAGAAATGGGAGTCGGCGTTCTCACAGATTGCTCGCAGCAAGCAGGCACGGCCTACATATCCTTGTCTACACGAAAACAATTATACATATACAGAAGAAAATTACGTATAGCCGTTATGAAATATTTAAAATACTCTTTTAATTATTTAAAAGATGTAACTGTCTCCTGCCACACTTTACTGTAGCACGATGTGGTTATGTGGTTATGACTAATGAGAAATGAGAACAAAAACCATGGACAAAAATTAACGCGAAAAACAGACAATAATATCATTGAAAGGAGCTCAATTAATTTAGATCTTTTTGAGTTTAGGAAGCGTACACAAACCAACACTACATATTTCAACATATAAATAATGAAGCAGATGAGTTGTTGCAATGAACCTGTCATGTAAAATGTGACATTGCGAGTATATTAAGCATCTCAGAAATTTGGAAGAAAGATCCATGTTAGATGGTCTTGTTCCATGTTCCCAGTTAACGCAGTTAGCCTCCGTTGTAATATTTGCATTCTAGAATAATAGATTTCAAAAAATACTATTTAATAGGTGCTTAGGCACAAATGGATACTAAAGCAAAAATCAGGTGCTGGAAAAAATGTGGTATACTAATATTTTTATATACTATATACTATAGTCAAGTAGATGCAGGTACCTTTCTAACATATTTTCAATGAAAATATAAAAAAGTTTGCGTGTGATACTATCTCTTTTTTCTCCAATGCTTCGATGTCCTCTATTCCTTGTTGGCTGCAAAAAAAAATGAGCAATAAATATTTTTTGATTTCAAAATTCTAATCAAGACGATAACTAAACTTAAGATGATGATAATATTCATGCCAGATACAACAAGATTAGAAAAAATTTTGATGGTCATATATTCTTAGCCGATTTCAGCCTCGGGAGCAAGCCTCAACGGCGACCAGACAACTACGCAAATCTTTTAGTACATAAATGTGTGTATAAACACAGGTACACTCTCTGTTCCCTTATTCTTACAATCCAAAGGAACGGCTATCTGACATTCCCGGGAGAGTTCAGGCGCAGGACTAACACTCTTCCAGAGGAACAGTTTCCTGAGGTGAAGAGGCGTTGATGGTGTCTTTGGACATTGCTTCGTATTCTTATTCCGTCAGGTCCTCATGTAGAAGAAATATCTTGAGCAACCAAGTGCTGGGCACATCGTGATTACGGCGGTAAGATCTATTATAGAAAATTGGCTCGAGGGGCATCACGGGACCATTTCATACCGGCTGATGCAAATGATACTTTTTGGATCAGCTGTATCTGGTCCGCATGTACCCAACGGTTGAGTGCCACCACTGTAATGGTCAGACCGTGAACACAATTTTCCACACGCTGGCAGAAAGGCCATCGAAGTGGAGATTCTTTCACTTGGTAACATTATTGCGGCCATGATACGCAGTGAGAACACGTGGAACTTCTACCGTCTCTTTCTACGAGCAGGTTATGCTTGCGAAGGAGCTGGTAGAGAAGAGAGGTTTAGTACTCATGAGAGACAACCGGGAGGTCTTCTAGGCCCGGGAACGGGCCAGGTGCCACGGATTTCTCAGACGTGTGATCACTAATCAATCTTCGTCCTCTATAAGTGCAAGTCTGATAGATTAGGACATTTATGACCCTAGCAGAAGCAGGCCCGTGTGTTGACGTAAGCGGTACGAAAAACGTGAGCCATTTTGAAGGCACAAATAAGTGCCAAAATAAGCCGTTGGTAGCCCGAGGTACATCGAGTTCTTTAGGTAGTAGAGCCACGCTGATTGCAACACAAACGGGCCGGCTCGACTAGGACAGTACTACTCTCCCACAGAAGACCAACCTAAAGCGCCAGCATTCATGCTGTTGTGTTTTCTTGGTGAGTGCGAGACCGGAGATCCATTGATGCAGGGGTGACAGTTATAGTGATAACTATGTAAACCTTACTACGATGATTCATGATAATGATGATGATCCACTGCCACGATGATTGACATGCCTTTTACGTCCCCGAGCGTGGCATGAAAAAGCATCACACTAGGCTGCCATAGTGTGGGTCACCACACTACATTGTGTGCATTTGCAATGACATGCTCATTGGCCACAACTCTCTGCATTCTATTTTCATGTTTTCCATCAGGCAGAGCAGAGTCACTTTGGCAGGCTCTTTATGTAGAAAAAAAGGAAAAAAATCGAGGTGTAAGGAATTGCCTTATTAGGGTGCACCTGGCTTTCCGATTACTAAGCCCGAGACGGTGTGCGGTTTTTGGTCGGACAGAGTGCGACAAACCCACCAGCCGGTGGTATAAGGAGGGATAGTACTCTTTGATCCGACATGGGAAAAGGAGACCTCTTGATTGGCAGTCGTAAACTCTAACAGCTAGAAAAAAATATACTAACAGGATAAATGTCTCCAAGTAGTGGTTCAAACCATGTGGCATTGGCGACAGTGTAGTAGTTCGCTTCAAAGAACCAGGCCACACTCACATATTGATATAACTCCAGTGGTATTGATACTGTCGCGTATACCTGTTACACAATTAATGAATTTTATTACAGTATAATCAGAAACGGTAAATGACATCAAAGAAAGATAGAAAAGCCAGCAAAGACTGAAATGATGTATGGATGGAATGATGTTTATTTTAAAAAATATAAGTTCGTTTTAAAATCATTTTAAGTCTCTTATCGAGGATTCGTTTAAATAATAGTGAGAAAAGCATGCAGAGCTACCAAAGCGTTTTGCAGGAAGAACAGAGTTGCTGTCAACTGATTGATACTTCAATTCAATGTTAGGGTTTTTCAGGAACTAGAAATTAAAGGTAACACATGTTTCACTTACACCCCATTGTGTATTTGGCGTAAATAATAAATATCGTTTCTGTCGCTTTTTTGTTACTGCCTGATCAGATATTACTCTTAACACCATCATGAAGCTGAAAAAAATAATCACTTCGTTGGTGACACAGTCAATTGTAGGAAAACGAAAAAACGGGTAACCTGATGGTTGTGTCAACCCTTTCCCCAAGAATTAGAATGAAAACTTCTCCTTCTCCTTCTCATAAAAAAAACCTTCATTTTGGTGCCGATAATAAGTAAAAAGAAAACTAGTTTAGCATCTGTTTTCTGTGAGATCTGATTCGTCCAGATGGGCCGGATCGACTGATTCAGATACAGATTAGATCACCCAGTGAATTTATTTGGTTCTTCTGTTAGGTCTCAATAAGAGTTTAGGGTTGTCAAAGAAGAAAATATCAAATTTGTATGTAACATTATTTACCTACGGTTTTCTAGTACTAAAAACTACAGAACACAAGATGGCAGAAATTTAGCAATATTCAATATCTGTCACCTGAAAACTTAAATGCTTTCATCAAAACATGTTAACGTATTTTACTAAAACCAGTGTCTTCGATTCTTTTAAATGTTTGTTTTCTTGTTTTCACACCACAAATTAATCACAAAACACTTAAAAATTAAACATACATCACAATATACGTGCCCACCAACATCCTAGTTCCGAAAGTATTTCCTCAACGGTAAACGGCGGACTTGATCCGAAGAAATTAGTTCTGGACAAACACTGTCGCATGGTCGCACCTTAACAAACTGACTGGACTTATTTACTGTAGTAATTTCGAAGCTGTTTAATGTTTACATAAAATACTTAACAGTACCCTAACCTGTTCTACGAAAATGTATTTTTACTTGTGAGACAATCGTTGAAACTATGACTGGGTTATACAACTTCAGTAAAAAAAACATTTTGAAATCAATTTACGTCAGTACGCGTCAATGTCTTGACTAAACTTTTAATGTGAATATCAGTTTGTTAATACCGCTTTCACACCTAAACTACTTAACCGTTCATAAATTTTGGCAGCTTGTCGTTGCTCTTGTCAGAATATTTTACGTCACAAGTACTATTGCAAGAGATTGAGGATTCGAAGGAGCTAGACGATCATACGTCTTTATTAATTTTATACTTATGTGAACGAAGTCATAGGAAAAAACTAGGAGTATAACATAACCAGCTATTAGACGAAAATGCACGTGATCAAATATATTCATATGTCAACGAACTGAAATATGACGCACATTAATAGTGGATGAGTAAATTTCTATAAAAATGTCTTGCCACCTAAATAAGACGATAATCAGTGAAACAAGAAATGAATATTATTTCAAGCACGATATCGTGACCGGCAAGGCCGCTCTTCAAAGGTGGAGGTAAAGACCAACGCAAGTTACACTATTTATTTTCTGATCGTGTCTTAGAAGAATCTTGAGAATGACAGAATTGATTTATTTTTTAATTCTTCTTAAAATTCACCTCAGAAATACATTTTCAAATTTTCCTGCATGGGAAATGTGATTTATCAATAATGGTAGAATGTATATTTGCTAGAGATATTCAAATAATATGAAAAATTTATAAAGAAAAGAAGAAAATTGTTTTTTTTTACTTTGTCAAAATATTTAACGTCAATGTCATGTCAAAACAACAAGAACTGGTTATGGAGTAGTAACAGTCATCATCATCATCATCTGTAGTCTTTAACAGCCCACTGCTGGACATAGGCCTCCCTTTAAAAAGGAGGTTTTGGCCTGCAACACCACGCTGACCAGAAGGATTAGTATATAAATCACCTCACCGCAAACCGCGGTTGGGTGACTCCAAGAGTTGTGGTCACCATACTCATTACGAATACAGACAATACAGTATGGTGACCCATGGTGACTGCTATGGCGATCCAGCAATGCAACCAAAATTCGATGCTTTTTCACGCCCCACTTAGGGACGTAAAAGACATGGCAGTCATCATATCAGTGTAAAGTTCACACACTTAACACGATAACTGTCGCCCCTACATCAATGGGCCTCCGGTCTCGCAGTCACCAATGCAACACGACACCACGGATGCTGTCGCTTTAGGTTGATCTTTTGTAAGAGGATATTACTGCCCTGGTCAAACTGTCCATTCGTGCTGAAATCAGCGTGGATTTACTACCTTTGTTTCCACATGTAGAACAAAAAAAGGATTTATTTAAAGCTCTCTTTCAGGTTTTTGGATTAAAACAAGTAATTATAAATAATGTTCAATCGGATTGAGGATCAACATTAATGTACGAAGTTTTAATTAGGCCATACCGGTTCCGTATGGAAGTTTAAGTACCTTACGGTACGGTTTTTGTATGCTTAAAAGAAATCAACTCATAATGAGAAAGAAATATATTAATTTTAGCGATTTACACCAATTTTATCAGGCGATATTTATTATATATTTATCCATGTTACATTTTTGCTTTACTTTCTATATATTACATATTTACTATATTTATCGATGGCCGGCAATAGTGTGATAGATAGCGCTGAATCGTGGCTTTGCAGTTACTGCACCACAGCGGGTTCGTATGTTATTTAAAGTGTAATGACTGCACGTCTATGTTCGAGTAATACTAAAACTATTGTAGGTATTTATTCGTGCACTTACAAAACATGTATATTTATTTTTTTATAAGCCAACGAATACTTTCCATAAATAATGCAATCACCGTCCTGAATAATAAGAAGATAAATCGAATTTAATATAATAGTTTCTCCTTTCAAAGGACAATAGCTTAACAATATTCGAATTATGCAGATTAGCAGATTAATTAAGAGCGGAATCTTGTGATACAAGCCTTGAAAGGATCTTGCTCCATAATTCAGAGTTACATAGTTATCATAGTAGTTGTTGGAGGTCCTTGTAAATTTGGGATCAACATTAAAAGGTTTTTGTGTAATTGTTTTGATAATTTTCCTGGTCAATTACTTGGGCAACATTTAAGTTTTACTTTAATAGTAGTTTTGTAATAAGGTTGACATTACCTATTTCGATAAGATACCTTGCACATGGATACTTACTATTATAAAAATACAACCGAATTGAGAATATTTTTCTATTTATTTGAATACCAACAAAAAAGTTTTAATGTTTAAATTTAGAAAAAAAGCAATACCTTTTGTGTTTATTTGTTAACTAATGAAATAACTTTTTGGTTGATTTAAAATTGTTGCTTAGTATGCTGAATATAAGATACTTGCATATTATACATACAAATTAAGTCCAGAATCGCTTTGTGTATGAAGTTAGTCGTCGATGCAGTACCTCAATTTGTCCGTTTGTTAATAAAATTCATTATTAAACGGGATAATTATTCAATAACTTAAAGTCGGTTTTTTAATCCGCAGTTATACTGTCAAATAACTAACAAGTCACTAAATGTATCTAGATTTTTATCAAGCAAATAAAGTTTTCGGGTTTTTAATCGGGTCCTACCAGTCTGATAGTTACTTGATGGTCTTTCATAGCTCAGTACACTGCAGAAATGAGCAAGCGAGATGTAGGTATTTAGTTAGTAACACGTTAAATAAAGATTACAAGCTATTAGATTAGTTTCAAATTTGGTCATTCTTATTTTGAAATCAGGATGCCTTTTTTTTTAAAAATACGCTGACTTAGGAATATATGCTAACTGATCTCTTATCTGACAGTTGAAAAACCAGCCCATAGTATCATAACTTGATCAAGAAATAAAATATATTTATACTTTGCGATAAAATATGAACCTGGAAGATAGACATGCATTGAAAACGATAGAAAAATGATGTACACACAGATGATGTACAACTGGTGACAGGTAGTTTGTGTCCTGTAGTTTAAACTTCATTTTTAACTAGCTGACCCACGCATCTTAGTATGCATCTCTCACAAGGTACGTTTAATTTTTTTTATTTATTCAAATACAACATCACGCTACGTATGTGATGTTATGTAGCGTACCTTCCTAAATGGTCTATTTAACATTAAAATAATTCCTTAACTTGAAAAATAGTTATTTAGATTAACGAATTAAGTAATAAAAAATCTTTTCAGCTTTATAATAGAGATTTATTTATTTTAACTTTACGCACAAATTTATACATAGTTGATGCTTTAAATATTCTAAGTCAGACAACGGATTAGACGACTCAGAAAAAGAATGAAAATAAAAGGTGATAGAATAGCTGAAATATGAACTGAAATTTGAACGTGTCATAGACAAAAATACGGTGTTTTAAAATAATAGTTCTTGGTAGTAGATTTCAACATCAATTCTGATTTAGTTCCGTGACGAACTAGTCAAAGAAAAAGAAAATAAATTGGACACCAATATTACTACATTTTCTCGTATTTGTATGCAATCTTTTAAAGCTGTAAGAAGGAAAACAGATTATAAATTGAGTGTTGCCGCCAATCTTATAAGTAGCTCTTTGAAATGCAACCGAAAAGCAGTCAGCGTGACTTTCTGATATCAGCTTAACATGTTTCTAAAAACGTAAAGTTGAGTTATATTGTTAACTTACTAAGACTATGATATAGCTTATAAAATAAAAAAATTGAGATTTGATTTTATTAATTTTAAATATATACTCATATTATAATATTACTGAAAGGATAAAGTTAATTAAGGTAAACAATAGCCAGGTCATAGAAACGAAACTAAGATTAGGAGATGAATTAAATTAATAATGAAATTAATGTTTCAGATATTTAACACAGAACGCTATCTAATTTCAAACTAAGCAGTGTACTATGATACTACGATATATTTTGATATATATTATTACAGATTTAATATATATATATATATATATATATATATATATATTGACAGAAAATAAGTCATATTTTGATATACAGTTTATTCTTTAATCAATTTAAGAATTTTAAATATAAATAATAATAATAAATATTTCGGATATTTGCTACACAACGTCATCTAGTTTCAAACTAAGCAGAGCTTGTGCTATGATAATTAGACTAACTGATAAAACACTTATATACTTTTTTTTTGTAAATTCATACATATTATACATAAAAAAAACCACGAAACAAATATTTGTGGATTATACAAACACTTGAACCCACCCTGGAATCGAACCCGAGACCTCAAGCACATTACTCTTAAATTGTTTACTGTAGACTTATTATCTTATTCTCTACTTTTTATCATAACAATTAATCAAAAGGAAAAATTATCAAATTTTTTAGTAAAAGTTTGGTTTTTTATTTGACTTAGTGTATTTAGTTTATTGATGTAGACACGATTCTTCAAATAACCTCATAAAAAGAAGTCTGCTGGAGATAGATCTGGACTTCTGGGTGGTCATGAAATATATCACCTCGTCTGGAAAATTAGCTTTTTCCGCAAAAATGTCTTGCACCAGCGGCAGGGACTCATTGGATGTGTGACAAGTGGTTCCACAACGTTCAAACTATGTGTTACAATTGTAGTCAGCAAATTCCAGTAACATCTGTCCCAAGAGTCTCGTAGCATGTTTGCACGGGATGTTAGATTCAAATATTAACGAATTCTGGGCCGATACACCGAAAGACTTTGTATAGCGCATATTATATCTATGTATTTTAAAAATTGTAATTATAAAACAAAATACTCAAACAAAAGAAAATGTCAGACAAAGACGAAATAACAAAGCAGATCCAAGAAATAAAGAAATGAAATCATAAAGAAGTACTTATTCTGGCGAAATTAGATTACGAAAGACGTGCTAATTAAACAGATTGTTAAACAATCTGGTTCCGAATTTAAAAGTAAAAAAGAGAAAAAATCACAAATGATTTAATTACTTGCGACATAACTCAAAAAAGTCAATTTGCTTCGAGGTGTAGAATAATTTGTAATGGAAATTAGCTACGGCAAATAAATATGTTGGAGTCTCGTCAAGATAATTGGGACAATCTTGGTATTACATGAATTAACATAGACTGTCGAAAAAAATAATTTAAGTTGATAGATGAGGATAAAGCAAAACATTTTTTTTGTTTGCAAAGTCTTAAAGATATTTGCAGTTTGATATATGGAGCCCTTGTGGTGATGGATTGAGAATACAGAGTGTCATCACTCCTATACTTTCCATGGATGTTGTAGGTGACCAACGGAACAAAGTATGCAAGATAACATCACTGTGATGAAAAGGAAAACTTGATACAACCCGTCTGGCCAGTGTAGTATATTACGCCAAAATTTCCTTGCTAAGAAGAGGTCTATCTCCAGCAAGGCACTATTAACGACTTTTATTTAATTCAATTATTCAACTTTTTTTATAAGTAATGGGTTTATACTACAGACATACGGCTATCTGAGCATGTATTGAGTTACATATTATGAGCTTGTTACTAGAATGTCTCAAACTAAATGTATATATTTCTATTCTTCGATTCATACATACTAAAGAAAATATACATATATATATATAGACGCTCAAACACAGAGTAAGTGATCGTGCTTATCACACTTTTGTTTATACTGGGTACCATTCGAACTCATTACAAATAAAAATATAGACTCATAACCGATGACAGTTAAATGGTCATAGATAATGATATAGAAATTTTAAAACACACTTTCGACTCATTCCGAAAACCACACCTAGTGTTGTATACTCCTTAATCATGTCACTCATTAGCCATATAAGTAGAGACAAGAATGTCTAAATAAAAAAGGTCTGCAAGTCATGAATATAAACTTACCAAAAAATCTTAAAAAGCAGTGTGAAGGTTTCTCCTGCAATTCCACAAATTTATATTTTGCTATTGTCAAACTATTGAAATAGTCGTACAAAACTGTAGACGTACTGATCTTCTCAAATCAAATAAAATAAGCTTAAAAAGAATAATAACCACTGCCTTAAACAACTTTGAAGAATCTCACATACAATGAAAACCACGTACAAAGCAGATTAAAAATTCAAATGAAAACCAATGTTTCATTGGCAGAAATACTTTATTACAAGTAGATTAAGCATAAACATACATCAGTATACGTATTGCAAAGGCAGTGTATAACCGCAGAATACCATTTTAACCCTTCATTTCAATAAATTGGACCGCGTAGTGTAAAGGGGGTTTCAACTTTGATGTGGTGGCTTCTGTACATAGTCGAGGTAAATGTTTGCAAGAGAAATGCATCGGATACTGGCGACTTACAAAAATGAGGAAATTCTAATGCAGAAAGTTGGGATGGAAGTTTTTGTTCTCGTGTTGACGTGCCGTGTGGTTTTTATACTTGGAGGACTTTACGGATTATAGTAATAGTATGAATCTAAGTTGTATTGGTATTTTCTTTTATCTTTTTGTGAAATTTATTTGTAGTTTTATATTTATTTTATAATACTGTGTAAACATAGTAAATGTTTGACTTTTAAGGAATGATTTACTGCTGGTATATGAAGCTTAAATTGCGAAATAAATCGTGTAATAAATATCAGACACAAATTTCAGTTTGAAAACTAACAGGATATGGATTACTTGAAGATTATCAATTTGAATGCGTTCACTTGTATCTGCAGTATTACAGTTTTTTTTTGTTATGACTTTCTTTAAATACGTATAAAGTTTGTTTAAGTTTATGGGAACTTATATGGGGTAGGCCAAAAATTCATTAACATTTTAATCTAACACAAACATATTACGGGAGTTCTGAGTAATGAGACCGACGCTACTGAGATTTGGTAGCTGCAATAATAACACATGGTTTCAACAAGATAGAGCCACTTGTCACGTGTCCAATGAGTCCCTGCCGGTGGTGTGAGACATTTTTGCGGAAAAGCTGATTTCCAGACGAGGTGACATTCTATGGCCACCCAGAAGTCCAGATCTATCTTCAGCAGACTACTTTTTATGGGGTATTTGAAGAATCGTGTCTACATCAATAAACTAAATATACTAGGTCAACTTAAGGAAAAAATCAGCGAAGAGATGTCGGCGATCTCGTAGTCTCAAGTAGAGTAGAGTAGAGAGAGAGTAGAGTATTCAAAAATTTCAATGTTTGCTTAGAAGAGTACAAACTTCGAAACGGTGGTCATTTAGATGATGTAATTTTTAAAAAAATAATTCCAACTTATTAACTTTCTTGTAAATAAACAATTTTTATAATATATCAAATGATTTTTTTATGGTTTTTTCAATGTTAACTAATTCGTGGCCAACCCTATATAACGTATAGCGCAATAAGTCCTCATGAATAGCATACTAAGGTGCATAGGATTTTCACCAAGAACTTAGGTGTGCAAGTTAACTTCATCTGCAAGTTGTGCACCTGCTTATTGACGGACGAGACAACAAAACATCCCGATTCGCGGCAATAGGCTGACCACCTATACCATGGGACATAACGCTGCCGAAAAGTGGTGAAATGGGTGTAATTTTAAACTAGTATATATAAAATTTGTCTAATTTTTAACTATAAGAAATTAACTATTATCTATATAACATCCAACTAGTTACAAATAACTACCACAATCTTCAATCATGCATTGTATAACATAAATCATATTTCCCACAGAAATATAACTGTATGATCCAAGAAGTTTGAAAAGAAAACATTAGTAACCTTATTTCACTGACAAAATATACGAGCAGATGCTGAAACAGAATGCGATCGTAATGTGTAATGTTTTGTTAAGCAAAATCATGTACGTTTTACCTTTGCTCGACACATCCAAGCATCTGGGCCGTTCGGTACAGGCCAATTCACTGGGAAAACATAACGGTTCATTAGATAGACACTGCCGTAGGCTCTGTGTAAACATTCTAACATTTTATCTTATACAGTATTTACACTTCGCCGGTGCCGTGCGCTCAGAATCGACGTAAAAACGAAGTACGATGCTATTCGCTTTAATTCTGTTCAATTTGATCTCGCTATTTGGCGTGGACGCGGGCAGGCAGAAACGGTACCTCGTGTATCCGGACGGTGGCCCGGCAAGAGCACAGGTAATATCTTTCTATCTTATTAGAACAAATTGATCCAAATTTACATAGCGTACCTGATTTAACTTAAGCAAATGATGTTTTCTTTGCACAACGGATAGGGCTTAACGAAGCAGTGTCTTTTTTGTTCGTGAATTTAAATGCAATTAAGCGTCTGTCTGCCTTTTGAAGCGTGTCATGAAAGTTTTTGTTTCAAATTTATTTTCTGTTTTGGCTGACACGTTTTGTGTCTATTTCTCTAAAGTATGCTTTTAAATTTCCATGAGTATAACGCTGGGTTTTTAAGTTTCTCATTCAAATTTTGTGCTGAAATTTTAATTAAGCTCCAGGATAGCAAATATTTATTGTATTTCGACCAAAATGTATTTTTAGTACTGGAGCCAGGTCTATGGCTTTTGTTTGTTTTGTTTTACGTATTTGTTCCATTCCCAATGTATCATTGTTTTCACTCCACACTTATTCAATTAGATAAATAAACCAAGACTATGTAAAACTATAGAGTCGCTTACTTCTCTGTGAATTAATGTTCGATTCTTATTTTTATAATTCATTTATAAAAAAAGTTACAAAAGAAAAGTTCATTATCAAAAAAAATTGTAGTACTAACTAAAAAGTAGCTAATAGCTTCTGTAGGTAAAAAGTCATACGTCACGCAAAAGTCATATAGTAAAACTTTTGATTAGTGCATCAACAACGATTTACTTTAAAATGTGAGTTCTAATCATATAATTTAGGGTCAAAAATGCATTGGGGCTTAAATCACACAAAAATATATCTTATTTGTTCATTGGGTATGTTCGTGTTGAACAAAGGGAAATAAAATTATCGAAGAAATGAATCACTTAAGTTTTAGTTCAATAATAATACTTTATCTGTATCATGCAAATTATGATGTTTTTCGTTTGAGTACTTAAGTTGTAAAAGTATATAATTCTTCTTGTACTTTTTACAGTTTATTATTGGTTTGGGTATACCAGTAGATTTGAAAGAAGCTTCTGTGACGGTAGGAACAGTAATAAAATTCCAGTATGATTTACCTACGAACAGTACCGAATATACAAGCAGAATTTATGGTTTTGCTGAAACTGTGGCTCGCTCCCGAGATGAAGAAACTAAAGATGTTGACAAAGATGATGCCAATGATATAGATTCAGAAAGTTCAAGTGAAATAGAATCGAATGATTCTAGAGATCTTGATGAATTTGAAGAAAATGAAAGTACAACGATATTTAACGACTTAGAAGCAGAAAACGATACGTTAATTAATGTAACGTTTGATGAAAATAGAAGAAAGAGATCTCTGGCATATGCTGAAGGTGGTTTGCTGGCAGATGTAACCACAGAAAGTGAACTTTCCTTAGACGAAGCAATAAGGAGACAAGAAGTCATTGATCAAAATGCAATGGAAGAAGAAGAACCCCAGAGGATGAATAGATGGGACTTTTATAAAATTATCGAACGTATGGCGGAGAGGTAACTATCTTGATAATTATTTAAGTAATTAACATATCGCCAAAAGTGATATGTTTGCTATATAAATTAATTGTTTTAATGGCTTATAAATTTACTGTTAAAGCATCAAAAAGCCAACATTCTTACACCGAAGTTCAACGAAAACATAATTTACTATTATAAGTGAAGCTTTTATAAAGAGTTAGCAAGAATCGTTCCGTAGGTATAATATTTTATTAAGGTTGCCCATTGAAACTTCAGGTACGGTTATTCAGGCCGGCCGTGCTTGCTCCGAACAATCTGCGAGGCTGCCGAGGTACCATTCACCCATGAAAATGGCTTGCTCGGTGAAATTGGACATATACTATTCACGTAAGTCACT
Source organism: Hypercompe scribonia (assembly GCA_949316085.1). Lineage (NCBI taxonomy): Eukaryota > Metazoa > Arthropoda > Insecta > Lepidoptera > Erebidae > Hypercompe > Hypercompe scribonia. The sequence continues at coordinate 4,289,767 of OX438984.1, read as the reverse complement.
AACGGTATAAAAGGATTTCGGTACCGTTTTATATATGATGATATTTATTTGTGAGTGCAGCTGACGGGTAGATTAGGGTTAAAAAGTTGCGTAAATGTTGTGGATTTTGTAATTTCTGCGTGAAACGTGGTAATCGGTATTCGTATAGTTTGATTTGACCAATTCACACGCTTTATTACGAGTATTATAAAACTTGTTTAATTGCATCCATTGCATGAAGGCTGCACGGTTGTCCTAGTGGTTTACGTGGCCGCTCTCTACCACGCTGTGTTGTGGGTTCAAACCCCACATGGGGCAACATTTTGTGTGATCCATAAATTGTTGTTCTGAGTCTCGGTGTTCTTTATGTCTGTTTCTTGTATTTTTCGAAGGTCCCTCGCAACACAGGAGTTATTCTTAAAGCGGGTCTTGTCTGTTTTAAAAAAATATAACAATATACGTGCAATACTGATTTAAAAAACAAATTAAAATAATTGTAAGTCTATGACGTAATTACGTTACGCGGCCATTTTACTTTATTTGTTAGCCACTTAGAGACATTTTGAACCTAATTAACTAAGTATAAGACAGTAAAATAAAAAATAGTTTACAGTTTATTTAAGAATGCTCACTTTAAACCATAAGTCAAAATGAGTTAGTAAATACGAATTATCAAATAAATTAAAAATATTTTATTTACTTTAAATTTTCGTAATATAATATAGCAAAAGTACTTCTCGGTTAAGGCATTTTCGTTATTTTTCAAAGTTTACACAATCTTTTATGACAATGATTGTTTCTTCGTTACTAAAATTATTTTTTATTATTAATTCCATAGGAATTATTACTCGGATATAATGTTAATATTACTTATCACCACGGTAAGTTAGATGTCGTCATATGCGATTACCTACGGTACGGTTCGACCGACTCGACGCATGACCACTTCTATTCGTGTTTGTAACTTGTCAATTATATTTTCGTGTAGTGACGAATTAAGAACCACCCCCACTATTCATCAAAAGGATGTCGTAAAACGCGACTATGGGAGTAAATTTCACAGGATAACATCACTACAAAGAGAAAGGCAAACTCAAAATGAACCTTATAAGACAAAAACCTCTTTTCTAAGGAGAGGCCTATGTCCATCAGTGGACAGTTAAAGGCTGTTGATGATTCTGATTCTTATTTACTCACTTTTTAGACATATCCTTTTTCAAGCAGTCCGTCCTTCTTTTGTTTAGTCTTCTTCTACTTCCACGCATAAAACTATCTTCTCTACATATTATTCAGCTCCATGCATAACGTCACCTGTTGCTTCTCAACTTTTCATTCACATTCAAGAGCTTGAAAATAGCACTAGTGTATGAAAAGCTAAACTGAAAAATATAGCAAAGAAATTATGTATATTCATTTGACTGTATTACGAAAATATTTTTGAGATTTGGCTTGTCACTAATCAATCTAATTACGTCTTAGCTAGTTTCTTAACAGAAGCCTTTCTAATAGTATTTTGTTGTTTTAAGTCCGTACTAAAATTCGGGTATTAATCCCTGTTAATGGCACTGTAATGCGCTCCACTTACTGAAATTAATTCTGCTCAAAATGTACACAAACATTTAAATTGGTTCTCAAGACATTACGTCTGCTTAATGGAAAATCTTCAAGATTTACTTAATGTAATTTATCTAGATTTAAATTCACGATTCTATACTTACTTATTTCGTATTGAGACGTAAGGTAATAGTTAATTTATTGTTGTAATTTACTTTCAACTCACTATCCTGAAATTATATGGTAAAATCTTTGTAACACAGCAGTTTATTACTCAATTCTTTAATAATTATTGCTATTGCTACTGTATTTATTATTCAGTCATCAGTAGAAATAATTAGCTAAGTTGGTCATATCAAATTACGCATGGAAGTCAAAGCAACATAGCTTTCATATATAATATTAACTAAGAAGTTATGTACACACATCGCTCTGTATATTACGAAATATTAGATTAATTCACATACAAAAGTATGTGCATTTAAATTTCAAATTTAAATACAAGGAAAAGTTTTACATTTATATATTTCAGAGACTCTTAGGATATTTAATTTTTAAGCCTATAAATAAAAGTAGACTTTTACTTGTAATTATAATACAATAATTTTATTATATGATGTAATTTTGTGGATTCCAGGCCGTCAACAACAACAGACTCTCTGTCTCATCACACCGACAACGAATACCACGCTGCTGAACGTCTGGGAAGAGAGATTGGTATTGACTGTGAAGAGTTGTTTCCGGAGTGCGAAGGATCTATACTTAGTACCTTTACCGAGATAGGAGAGAAAACATTACATTCGTTTGGATTTCTGTAAAGTACATAGCAAATGGTTCATGGATAAAAACATTAAAAATTACTAAAGTGTTAACATCAATTCGAGGTCTAGAGTTGCCTTAAGTCATTGTTGATTAAAAACTAAGTTTTTTTACTTTATGAATAAAATAAAATGACATGGCGACAACTAATAAACATTTCTGTTTCGTATTTTTAAGTAAAAAAAGAAAAATGTAGATAAAAAGAAAAAAGAAGAAAGCAAATATACTTACTTTGGTAGAAAATAAAGCATGATACGTACAATAGAGAACATGCAATGTAATATATAATACATTATACATATATCTCCGTATGGCGACAGATTAAGAACGTAAGAGGCGACTAAGGGGACAAAATATGCAATACAACATCACTGCAAAGGGAAGCAAACCTTGAAACAAATCGTATACCAACCCATCTGACCAGCGTGGTATAGCATGCTAAAATGTCCTTTCTAGGGAGAGGCCTATATGCAGCAGTGGACTCAAGTAAATAATGATTAAAATAATCAGTATATTGAATAATTAGTAATAAGTGTAAAGTAACAGTTGTTGTAATGGCGATAGTCTATTAACATTATCACCATACTAACGTACAATTTGAATATGCTACCGATAGTTTTATCGGATTCGTAGGCTTCGATAATATTGTCGATAGTAGATACAGCATCGATAGTTTAACTGCCTCATTGGTCAAGCAGTTACTGTATGTAACCGCCAATCAAGAGGGACTTCGTTCCTGGCTCCGGCCACAAAAGTGTTAGTGAGTTTTTTTGATTACAGATGTACCTAATAAGCCCGGAGTTAGCAAGTTGGGGTCTAAGTCTCCGTGTCTCGGAGTGTACGTAAAAGTGTCAGTCCTGCGCCTTATCTCTCCCCGGTCGTGTCGGGCAACCGTCCTATCGGATTGTGAGAGTGAGAGAACAGAGTGCATCTGTGTTTGCGTACACATTTGTACACTATATATGTGTATGTAATATTACCTGTGTAGTTGGACGGCCTGTGTTAAGACTGGCCGTCGTGGCCGAGATCGACTAGAAATATATTATTTTCATCAGTTTTATTCTATCGATACTGTAATATTAATGTAATATAACAAAAATAAATAATGTCAAGTATTTTACTTGCGCAATAAATTAAATAAAAACACTTTTTGGTTTTATTATTAAATGATTTTCAGTAAATGTTGTTTTTAATCATTGTTAATGATTTTTAAACGCCTTTTGTAACACAATATTTCTTAGAAAGTAATTAAATGTAATATGAATTATCTGTTTTAAATTATTATATTAAATGCGACTGATTAATAAAAAAATATGAAAAATATGTTTATCTACTACATTCTGGCAATACCTGACAGTATCGTATGTACAGTTATACTCACACACATATTTAACATTTATTATTAGCATAGTTATATCTGAGTCTGAACATAACCTGACTAAATTTCTAGCATAAGTGTATTCCTACTTAATGGTCGAACGAACGGTCGTCTGAAATCAACACCTACACCAACAGCATGGAACAGTGTTCACAGATGCACATAGGCCCATCCTTAGAAAGGAGGTTGTCGGCCTGGCATCGGCAGGTCAGACTATAGTGTATAGAACAGAATTTGTTTCAAGTTCTCCTTCTATTAACAGTGTTATAGTCATGCGCAGTTTACGCCCTTAGTCGGCTCTTACAATACTCACGTCACACCACACAAATAATTTAGATTACTGACAACAATGACCTTTCCTATTCTTGTGACGTCAATGATTGAGTTTATCTGGAGAATAATGAAATGTACTCTCCTCTAGTTACCTTATTCGTAGTATTTCTTTCAAAATTGTTACGTATAATGTTCGGAATTTTGTTAGCTTGTTATAAGGCCTTTTTATTTTGTTGACGGTGTGGAAAATCCCTTCAGATCTCCGGCTCCTCAGGGACGCAGGAGCCAGGAGTATGTGGTGTTTCCACTAAAAACCACCCCGGCGGCCGGTCTCAGGCGTCCTACTCTGAAGGGGACCCGGGCCATGTTATTCCCCCTGCTGTATCAACGCCGTGCCTAGTCAGACCATCTCCTGGGGGACGCTACAAGGTACTTGTTATAAGGCCTAACAAAACGTGTCACAAGCAAATAACTGGGTTACTGATATTTTCATGGAGTTGATAAAGAACAGGTTGCCGAAACTCAATCATTTGTTAATGATTATTATTTTAATTTTGGAAGCAGAGTCCACTTTACAAGATTAGAGATTAGTATTTGTGTGTATATGAAATACAATATAACGAAGTATTAAGTCAACTTTTTCATTTATTCGTTGTACTTTAACAGGATTATTGTTATAGGAATGAATTTTAGAACTAAATAACTTGTTATAAGAAGGGTGTTGAACATTTTTTTTTTAAAACAACGCCCGCAATAGGAATAAATCCTGTGTCGCGGGGGATTTTGGAACCATACAAGAACCGGACACAAAGAACACCCAGACTCAGAACAACAATTTGGGGATCACACAAAGTGTCGTCCCATGTGGGGTTTGCACCCACAACACTCAGCGCAGCTGAGAGTGGCGTGGCGACAGCTTAAACGATTAGGCCAACTGTGCAGTCTCATAACATAAATAAAACAATCAATTTATTGATAAAGGTAACTTTTCTATCGTTGTAACAAAACTAAAATATTTTGTTCTTTTAAATTTGTGTATAAAGTTCTGTCAAAACAATTTATAAAAATGATTATATCGTCTTGAAACAACAGGAAACGAAAATTCCCTACCTGGAAACAATAAAAAACGTAAAATAAACTGGGTTTACTTTGATTGGCTTAAATTATTATGCAACAATTTTTGTCTATACTTAATTATCCATTAATTTATTTAAAGTAGTATTACAATACATGTTAGGGTCTTAAAATCTGTTTGATACTGAAATAAGACTTTATATCACGTCTAATTGATCGTCAACTTCCATCATCAGCTCATTACCATAAAATGATAATAAACAGACGCAAATACTAAAATAGTTTTAAAAAATACATAAAAAATATATAACGTGTCCACACAATTTGAAGGTTACACTCGATTGCCTTGCGATCCCAACATCAGATCCTGATACAGCGATAGTGGGACCATCTCGGCATACCTCTCAAATAAAAAAGAATTTCCAAAAGTGGTCCACAATTGACGGAGTAGCCGGTGAATATACATACATAAAACAAAACAAACAGTGGAACATAGAACCTCTAGTATGAAGTCGTTTAAAAACACTTATGTAATGTTACACTACAATCACATACAGTATGACCTACACAGTGACAAGCGTTATATGAAATAGTTTAGTTTCTTATTTTACTGTAATAGTAAGAAGTTTACAGATTAATACAAATATTTACAATTGGGTGCAATTCAATGTATCTGTTGTGTGTATTTCTCGTGAAATTCATAAACAGATTAAAATTATTATTTTAGATACAAGCAATTGAATAAACAATTTGTGTTGTGTTTACATTTAGATGAAAATATTGAACCTTTTAGAGTGAAATCACAATAAACAGTAAAAATTACAACTTATTATATTGACAGTAAAGTAAGTCATATTTTGATATACAGTTATTTCTTTCATTAATTTAAGAATTTTATATATAAATAGTAATAATAATAGGTATTTCGGACATTTGACACACAACGCCATCTAGTTTCAAACTAAGCAGAGCTTGTGCTATGATAACTAGACTGACTGATAGAATACTTATATACTTTTAATACACATTATGCATAGAATACACCCAAACTTCGAAACATTTGCAGATAATACAAAAATTTTATCCGGCTCGGGAATCTAACCCGAGACCTCAAGCACAACAGTCGCTTTCACTACCACTGCGCTACCGAGGCAGTTAATAATAATACATTACTCTATTTAGCTCCACTGCAAGATCAGTCACAAAAATCACTTAAGAAAACTATTTTAATATATTTTACTTTTATAGACAACATTTATGAATTATCGTGTATTCTGGTAAACAGGTCTATGAGAGATATTGAACACGCATCGTATAATTTGGTGCACGGTTTGTGGTTCTGTCCGTCTTTGTAGGCTTTTATGTAGGAATACACTTCATCTTTTTCTGTGATGGTGTGTGATGCATCGTTCAAAGGGCTGAAAAAAAAGAAATCTTAAGAAATTTTTGTCAATTTGTCCATGGGTGATTCAAATGGTACGACCGTAAGACATTTATTTGTTCTATATTTCATATAACAGTTGTAACAAAAGTCAGTCATTAAAATGCATAAATTTTCGTACGAAAAAAACATTCTTACTTAACTATTATATTATGAGCAAGGCAAGAAATGGTGTTCGTTTAATTTGTGGAGACTTCCACATTATAGCCCAAACAATAATATATAACAGTGCCATCTACCGAAGATACATCGAACTACGGAGTATGAACGAAACGTATGAAAGTAATGAACTACGAAGGAATTACTAATCCTGTATTGCGAAATAGAGATTCGCGTGGCAATTAGCATATATACAACATCCCAACATCAACCGTTGGGCCATGGCCCGGCAGACATGATCACCTCGTCTAGTCGGAGGATCCTCCCTTTGTATCGGAGGGACATGATACTCGTTCCCTCTACAGTGGTGACCCCGATGTGATTGGAAGCAATCTTCAAATAAGCAAACCAGCAGCGCCACTTCACAGCGATGAGCGGTAATCAAGTTTCAGCCAGCCAACCCGCCAGCAATCATGGCCTCAACTGGGATACCACACGCAGAAAGCGCCCGCTCCAGCCTGGTTACCCTACGACCTCATCAGCGTCTAGGCACACAACACTGCACCTACGGTCCACGTAAGAAGAGCATCTCTCTCCCGTCTACGCAGTAGCCAACCACTACGCAGCAACCACTCCGACTCACTGGGGACTTCACCGCAGCACCGCGTACCGCATACAATCCCAACTCACTGGGATCTGTGGACTTCAGCCCCAACTCGCTAGGACTAGCGGTATTCAGTTCCGACTCACTGCAACTGCTCGCTCCTGGTACTGGCACACTCTACAATAGAGCATAGACTGCTGACTCAACAGTACATCGACCTCCGGTCTTTGAAAGGAGTGATGTGGCAACCTCCACATTATAGCACCAACAAAAATATATAACAGTGCCATCTAGCGAAGATACATCGAACTACGAAGTATGAACGAAACGTATAAATGTAATGAACTACGAAGCAACTACTAATCCTGTATCGCGAAATAGAGATTCGCGTGGCAATTAGCATATATACAACATCTCAACATCAAGCGTTGGGCCGTGGTCCGCCAGATATGATCACCTCGCCCGGTCGGAGGATCCTCCCTTTGCGTCGGAGGGACATGATACTCGTTCTCTCCACAAATTTTTTCAAGAGTGTACCCTCGTCGCTCAGTAAGCTCTAAAATAAGACAGTGGTTTAAAGGGTTCAAAATTTTGCAAATAGTTAACAACATTGTAAGTTTCATAATATTTGCATTATTATACCATTCTAAAACAATATAAAAAATATATTGAATTTATTTAAATTTCGAAGGTGACTTTGACAAGTATACATTAAAATATCCATCCATATATCTCCTCCGTCCCATCATCACCATTGTGATCATCATCATCGTTACCTCTATTATTCCCAAATTTACCCCAATCTTAATGGTACTTAACGAAATAGCACCTTGAGTTTGGTTAACGTTTATAAAGGACCACGTAAATCAAATGTGTACCAAACTAATTTTCAAGTTCAGGCAACTACTGCCGGTTGTGCTAAGTTGTCGAGATCATGTGACGTAAAGATATATATTTGTGTGCCACTAAAGGGCGTTGAACTTTAGCTTTTGAAGTTAATTTGTTCTAATTAATATGTGTAGGTTTGATTTTAACTGCAACTCACACGTCGGCAAAAGTCTGATAAAAATAATAGGCAACTGACTTAACAATCACCTCATCTATATTAAAAGCTAACGGCCCGTTCCGGTTTCGCACGAGTGGACATTAATTTTTTAATTTGGAGTCTTAACTTCCTTAAAAAGTACGTCAAACTGACGGTCCTGCGCCTGATCTCACCCCGGTCGTGATTATGAGACCATCGGATTATGAGACTGAAAGAATGGAAAGTGTACCTGTGTTTGTACATACACTTGTAGGCTATAATTCCGCCTGCGTAGTTGAATAGTCTCCGTTGAACTTTTTAGATTTTGACCTTTTTATTTTACTATGTTTACCTTAAAACTTTGCGTACAGCAAAGTTTTAATTTGTAGATGACAACAAAACATATTAATTTCAGGAAATTGTACGCGAGATAGAGCAATATTTACTGCTTGTGAGCAGTCATTCCTTAGGATTTTTTCTTTATTTTTTACTGGGATTTATTCATTGTAAGGGCAAACAATATCTTTACAGCAAACTGTAATCTTCCAAAGATATAGACAAATCCGTCGGTAGCATCCGGATTCGTGAGATGTGAGTAGGCTATCCGGCCGCGGTACTAGTACACATTGTCTCTTTTTAAAGTCGTAATACAGGTATTAAAACGGACTATAATAAAAACGATTTTTGGCTAGGGATTAATACGAAGGTATGATTTTGGTCGACATTTTTGACAACTTCAAAAGTGATCAAAGTGACTTAATTACAATAGTTAGCCATGTGGTGTTGCATACTTTTTGTAAAAATTGATAGATTTTATGATATCGTAGTGCGTTTTTTTGTATCGCCGCAGCGCGCGCAAAGATATTTTATACATAGTTTTATTACACCTTATGTACAACAACAGGAATCTATTAAAACTTCAATAATATACATTGAAGTAACTGTTTTTAGTTATAAATATAACTCAAGATACTGTGGCGACTTCCACATACAGTGCAAACAAAGCTGCATACTACCATCTAGCGAAAAGAAATCGAACTACGGAGCAACAACTAATCCTGTATCGCGATAAAGATATTCTCGCGGTGATTAGCAAATAAATAACATCGCAATATCCATCGTTGGACCGTTGCCCGCTAGGTATGATCACCTCGCCTGGTCGGAGAATCCTCCCTTTGTGTCGAAGAGACATGACACCCGTTCCCTCCACAATACTCAGTGATGATGTAGTATTCTAATGGTGTAAGATTTTTTAAATCGGTTCAGTAATATTTCAATTTATTTGTAACAAACCAAAATACAAATATAATATCTTTCCTCTTTATAATATTTATGTAGATACGTTATATAACGCTTCGGTATAGAGCGGCTGAATCGACCGGAGCACGGATGCCTAGCACAAAAACAATTCTAAAGGACGTGAGCGCTCGTAAGGCACCAATTTGTGTCTCTTGAGTTCCCATGATATAAAAGATATCATGAGTAGCGGTAGTCACTAATCATCAATTGACCCACGAGTGTACTTGTTTGCCTCTCCATGTAAAACCAACTTTGTTTTTTTCCAACAAAAAGTAGATATGCTAAACCAGTAACCATTGACTTCAGTATAACTATTTTGTACTGTATAGAAGGCGACTGTGTGACAAGTACTATACTGATGACTAAGACCTCATACAATTTCTTATTACTTTTTTTTATAAAATAAAAGAACCACGACGACAATACCCGCACTAGGAAAAAATGCTGTATCACAGGGGACTTTACAAACATACAAGAAACGGATACAAAGACCACCCAAACTCAGAACAACAATTTGTGGATCACATAAAGTGTTGTAGTCCCATGTGGGGCTTGAACCTTCAACACTCAACGCAGTAGAGAGCGGCGTGGCGACCCCTTAAACCACTAAGCCAACCATACAGTCTAAAATTCTTGTACCATTTATGATACTGAGGCCATTCAGGTTGACCCTTCTCACAAATACAATAAGATCCTGTTTATCAGTAATGTTTTATCGACTTCGTGTAACTACAAGTTCGATTTGCCAATATCTTAGGATTAAAAAGTTTATACTTACTTTAAGACAAAAGTAGCCATTTCATGTAATAAATCCTCTTTATCTTCCGAGTGTAAAGGTTCAGCTCCAAGTTGACAGAGTGTTTGCAGTACACAAGAGTGTCCATTGTACCCGGAACTGAAATAACAACATTAAATGTTATTTTACTGGTTTTGATTAATCCGAAATTGTTTGGGGACAGCTACTTTTTTTTTTTTTTTTTTTTTAACGTGTGGAAACCCCCACGGGCCGTCACCCCACCGGTGACGGCGGGGCGGTGTGTCGGAATCGGACCGACTAAAACCACACGGTGTGCCAATCTGCGCCTGAGAGAGGAGGGATCCGGGAACAGCTGTTATTACGACATCCTAATCCCTCCTAGCGCCTGCCCGCTTTCGCGGGCGCCATCTGCGGATAAACTCTCCATTTAGGCGACGTCCGGCACACGCACACGTCACCTCCTCGCGGCTGGCCACTATAGCGGATGAAGGGGAAAACCCGTCCCGTCCATCCGCGGCCACACTCAAGGCGGCATGAGGCGCTGGTATGCGCGCCTCCGCCGCCCGGCTCGCCGACGGCGAATTGGGTCCGAGTGGATATCGTCCTCCCGGGCCTTCTCCGCCGCCTCCTTCCGCGAAATTACGTCTTCGCAGAAGGTTGCGACCGCGGTAAAACAACTGTCGCTACCGGCCATGGAGCGTATGACGGCCGGTAGCGAGAGATCTCCTCCAATAACTGCAGTGAGGACCCCACGCTGCGCCGCCCAAGCGGAACAAACCGCTAGCGTGTGCTGAGCCGAGTCCTCATTGCAGTTGCAGTGGTGACAGGCGGGACTCAATTTCCTCCTGGCGACCGAGTGCAGATACTTCCCGAAGCAACCGTGCCCGGAAAGGACCTGCGTCAGTCGGAAGGAAAGGGTCCCGTGCTGCCGCCCTGCCCACTCGGCGATGACCGGCTGGAGAGCCTCCACGGCGGCAAAACCAGCACGTGGAGCCTCCAGCCGGGACGACCAACGAGCCATTGTGGCTCGACGAGCGGCCTCTCGCCACTCGCGTATCTCTTCGGGCGGGGGCCGTATGCCGCTACGCGCCCGGAAGTCAGCCGTCCGCCGATAAACTTCGGCGAGCACTTCCGCCTCCAAATCCCACGGGGGAGTTCCGGCCAAGGCGCACGCCGCCTCCGTCGATACGGTGCGGTAACTGCGTATGGCTCTAACCGCCAATATCCTCTGAGGGCGCCAGAGGCGAGCCCTATTCTGGGCGGTCAGAGCCGCCGATTGGGGACAGCTACTAGTTACCGTGCAAAAACTGATATTCAGGTAAAATTGGTTGAATTTTACCTGAATATCAGTTTTTGCACGGAAAGACTGGAATTGGACCTCCATAACCCAGAGTGAACTGAATTTGAAGGTTTGATTGCCACAGATGTTCATGGCAACCAGAACCGAGCTTAGATACGGACGTAAATGTGGCTGTTATTAAAAAAATATATAAAAAAAACACAACAATTTGTCTCGACCCGGGCATCAAAGCCGAGATCTCTAGATTAGCAGTCACATATACTAACCATTACAACAATGAGTCAACATTAAATCTATTTCAAAATTTTCACGACAATTCATATGAACTTGAGAAGCAGGCAGTGAATTTTGTTTGGATTTGTTTTATACCACTAAATAATAGTCAAAGAGGGTCCTGATTTAAAAAGACTTGACAAAAAAAAGAAACACAAAGCTGACGACATTTATCTAAGGAATATGTATATATGTACCTAGTCTTGCCATAAATATTGTAATAAAGAAAAAAGAAAATTGTTAACTGCAAATAACATTTATTACTTTTACAGTGTGTCAGTTTAATACATAAATATAAAACAATTAAAAATATAAAAAGCTTATTCGAAGTGGTCTCCATTGGCTGCAATACAGTCCTTTAAACGATGAGGCCAGTTATCAATAGAAGCACGCACTCTTTCCATGGGAAAATTCTTCACTGCCAATCGTATAGATTGTTTTAGGGACTCCAAATTATCATGGCGTTTAGAGCAAGCTGTACTCTCTAAAACTGACCACAAATCATAATCCAGCGGATTAAGATCGGGACTAGACGACGGCCAGTCTTCAGCTCTGATGAAGTCCGAAACGTTCGATTCCAACCAAGACTGCGTGGACCGAGCTTTATGACCCGGCGCCGAGTCTTGCTGGAAGGACCATACTTGGTTATTGAACATGGTGATGTTAAGGGGCTTAACTACCTTCTCAAGAATGGTATCTTGATACACTTGTGCCGATGTTTTGATACCTTTTTCACAAAAATATGGCTCAGTCACTCCTTCATAGCTAACACCCCACCAAACCATCACTGAAGTCGGATAATGTCCACGTTGCACTCTGTCGACTAATTGGGAAGCTTCCTTAGAGCTTTGAGCATAAATACGGTCATTTTGTTTGTTAAAATGTTGCTCAATTGTAAAAATTTTCTCATCCGTAAACAAAATTTTTCTGTGACCTCCCTTTGCGTACCGCTTCAGTAGTTGTTTCGATTTTACCACCCTATTCTTCTTTAAATTATCAGTTAAGAAATGGCCAGTGCGTCTCTTATAGGCTGCAAGTCCTAAGTCATCTTTTAAAATACGCGACATGGTTCTAGGTGCTATCTTCATTTCCCGAGATAAAATCTTTTGCTTTCGGACAGGATTTCTTCGAATTCTTTCCCTTACTGCTTTGACCACCTTTTTCGTACGAACACTACGTGGACGGCCAGATCTTTTTCTGTCACAAACAGAGGAGGTCTCATTGTACCTATTAATAGCCCGGTACACAAACATTTTACTAATACCAAGTGTATGGAGAGTTTTAAAAATTGCATTTGGCTCCATACCTACTTTGTGTAATGCTATCACAGCGATTCGGTTCTCTTTATCACCCCACACCATTTTAATATCGCAAAATATTTTACAATGTATTGGCGCCAAAATGAGAAAACACAATGAACAATCGTATAAAAATGACAGATTCGAAATTCAAATGTAATATTTTTTTATAATTAAGTGTAACAGTATTTATGGCCAGACTAAGTATATAGAATTGATATGTTTAGAAGTGTATCAATTTTTTTTTCTAACTCTCGTATTAATTGCAAAAGTGTTCGAAGTTTTCGAACCCATAATAAAATGTGTGATTGACATAAGAGAACAGTTTACTGCATTAAGGGTTCTATTAAGAACACATAAATTATATTTATCCTTATGGAGTGTCACTACCTTTCGTCATGCAGTGGGTGTCTTAAGAAACAAACGCAATAGCAATCCGTCTGGTCCCAGAACTATCGTCTGGATCGAAATCTCCTTGCTAAGGAGAGGCCTATGTCCAGCAGTGAACTAAAGGATGTTGATGTTGATGATGTTCTTTATAATTTTTAGTTCAAATATGAAGTGTAAAGACGATGAACCATTGCTCCACAGTAACTAACTAGTTGTGATTTTTACAAAATATATTACATATTTTATCGCTTTTATCATGTCAGTCAACTATAAGTTACAATCTAGAAACATAGGTGTTATTTTTGGTGTAACATATTACATGTCTGTCATAGAAATTCCCCCCTTATTAATTAGCATTTGTTTCATACAAGGAGCACTATCATCGCACTTTCAAAGCCCAAGAATCTCAACAACAGACTTCAACTTACACCCTGTTATAAAATGACCTAAGTTTGAATTATGGCAACTGTTCTTTTTAATTAAGAATATAAAGATTTAATTAAAGCAAAATGTTTACAGCAGAAATAAAATTTAAATATACAACTGTGTTTATTAAAATGGTCGTGGATAAGTAAACAGTCATAAATAACCATTCTGACATTCACGAAGTGCGTGTTGACGAAAGCAATTTCACCGAAAAATTGTTCCGAACTGTATCAAAGTCTGGTGAAAAATAAATCATGATTTTCATATCTTACGAGTTCTCGATACTGTCGATCGAAGACAGGTAAACAAACAAATAGACAGATACTCGTAGCCGCTCACGGTAACATTTCACTCAATTATCTACTTTTCTAGAGTTTGTATACTTTTATGTTAACGAAAATTTGGAGTAACCTCAACATTTGGAGGCATACAAACGTAATTTCTTTTTGAAATACCTTTTTTGGATGAAGAATAAGCAATTTCGTACAACATAGACATTGAGGTTGTTTACAGATAGAGTATGAAGGTCGTTGACTTTTGATCCTAAATTCCTATGTGTGTAAACACAAGTAACACGTTAATACAGTGACGTGTTAAGAGCTCAAGCAATGTCCAGTTGAAGTTACTAATTTTTTTATTATAGTTTAGGTCACGAATTACTAGGGCTGTCCCTAATCTAGCGAATGCAAGATGACCTATGCCTTTAAATAGTGTCTTACAAAAAAGATTCTGAAATAATACAGTACTTTTAGCAAGTCTGAATAGTACTATACTAAAAATTCAGAGGTAGAAACCGAGGTAAATTTTTGTTTTATGCAAAATTAATTTTTAATATTTATAAGCAGGTTAGAACATGTCTTTCTACTCGATATGTTATTATAAATGGACTGTTAGCTGTTTTTGTTTTTAGGAACAGCAGTAACTCACCTACATTTAGTTCACTATTATACTTACAATATTACCGAAATATAAACATACATAAAATCACGCCAGCGTTTTAGTCTAATCTAATCGAGATGTTTTGTTTACTAGATCAACGGGTGAACCACTTGCAGGTGAGGTTGGCTTGAGAGCCCTATGCACCCTATTAGCGAAATATTGAAAATTAATTTCCACAAACAAATGTGATATCCCGAGGATGCTGACAAAACTCGGAGGAGCCTACGTGCAGTAGTTAATAATTTAAGACTGAGAATAAGAAGAAATATCTAATTTATCAGAACACATCAAGTTAAAAAGACCATAAAATTATTATTAATTATAACATAAACATAGAACAAAAAATTACAATTGTGAATTACGATAAGTTGACAACCCTATACTTTCAAATGTTTCAACGTCGTGATCTCGTGACGTCAATACTTAGTCTGGCCATAAATACTGTTACACTTAATTATAAAAAAATATTACATTTGAATTTCGAATCTGTCATTTTTATACGATTGTTCATTGTGTTTTCTCATTTTGGCGCCAATACATTGTAAAATATTTTGCGATATTAAAATGGTGTGGGGTGATAAAGAGAACCAATCGCTGTGATAGCATTACACAAAGTAGGTATGGAGCCAAATGCAATTTTTAAAACTCTCCATACACTTGGTATTAGTAAAATGTTTGTGTACCGGGCTATTAATAGGTACAATGAGACCTCCTCTGTTTGTGACAGAAAAAGATCTGGCCGTCCACGTAGTGTTCGTACGAAAAAGGTGGTCAAAGCAGTAAGGGAAAGAATTCGAAGAAATCCTGTCCGAAAGCAAAAGATTTTATCTCGGGAAATGAAGATAGCACCTAGAACCATGTCGCGTATTTTAAAAGATGACTTAGGACTTGCAGCCTATAAGAGACGCACTGGCCATTTCTTAACTGATAATTTAAAGAAGAATAGGGTGGTAAAATCGAAACAACTACTGAAGCGGTACGCAAAGGGAGGTCACAGAAAAATTTTGTTTACGGATGAGAAAATTTTTACAATTGAGCAACATTTTAACAAACAAAATGACCGTATTTATGCTCAAAGCTCTAAGGAAGCTTCCCAATTAGTCGACAGAGTGCAACGTGGACATTATCCGACTTCAGTGATGGTTTGGTGGGGTGTTAGCTATGAAGGAGTGACTGAGCCATATTTTTGTGAAAAAGGTATCAAAACATCGGCACAAGTGTATCAAGATACCATTCTTGAGAAGGTAGTTAAGCCCCTTAACATCACCATGTTCAATAACCAAGTATGGTCCTTCCAGCAAGACTCGGCGCCGGGTCATAAAGCTCGGTCCACGCAGTCTTGGTTGGAATCGAACGTTTCGGACTTCATCAGAGCTGAAGACTGGCCGTCGTCTAGTCCCGATCTTAATCCGCTGGATTATGATTTGTGGTCAGTTTTAGAGAGTACAGCTTGCTCTAAACGCCATGATAATTTGGAGTCCCTAAAACAATCTATACGATTGGCAGTGAAGAATTTTCCCATGGAAAGAGTGCGTGCTTCTATTGATAACTGGCCTCATCGTTTAAAGGACTGTATTGCAGCCAATGGAGACCACTTCGAATAAGCTTTTTATATTTTTAATTGTTTTATATTTATGTATTAAACTGACACACTGTAAAAGTAATAAATGTTATTTGCAGTTAACAATTTTCTTTTTTCTTTATTACAATATTTATGGCAAGACTAGGTATATCGTTAGGACCAACGACAGGTTCGGAGTGCTAACTCAGCTAAGAACTTGTACCATTCTTAACTATACTGATTAGCTGAGAAAAACCGAGCTAGGGTTTACTTGAGATTAGCTTTAGAGTGATTTACTTTAATTAAAAGAGAGATTTGTTTTTTCCTTTCCTTAAACTAGTTAAGATGTCTTAATGAACTGTCTTAAGCACTCTTTATATGACACTCGGCTTAACTGTAATGTTTGCATGAGACTAAAGACATAAGCATGCATAAGTTATTTTAGCAAATTTGTAGAAGATATGTTTAAAATACCAAATTTTTACCTGTTTAAAACTCCTTCAACGACTTTATAAAAATGATAAAGCTTGGCATCATCTTGATAAGACAATTCTTCTTTGATCCCCAAATCTCTCTTCTTTCTAGCGGTACCTACATAACCAGAATTCGCATCCAGAATGTCAATAGGAATCTGGGTTCTATTCCATGGTAGTTGGAAGTTGGCTTGAAAGGCGTAGTTTACGTTGATATTTTTAGCCGCGCTGGGAAAACCGATGCCGGCGTTAAACTGGAAAATGATGTGTTTTTTTAATTAATGGAAAAGAGGTTTCAGTTGTTGAAAGGTCAAGATTTAAGGATGCTTTGTAGTGTGATTAATTGTGACTTTTTAATAATTGCGGCCAGTTGCCTTCAATCAAAGGAATTAATAAAATTAAAACAAAAAATATTTTAACAGACTACCTCGTCAGCCATCATCATCATTATTATCAAAACAATGTGCTTAACTTTAAAAAAAAAACTCAGGAGGGTATTTATTGAGTAGAAAAGGGGTCATCTGCAAGCCGTAGATAGATGGTCCGAGGTACGTCGGGGTTCCAGAGATTTCCTTTCTAGGGTACACCTGTCTCCCCGGCTACTGGTACCTGAGACGGTGTGCGGTTTTTGGTCGGTTCGAGGCCGACATAACTGCCAGTAGGTGGTATCCAGGGGAATTTTCGCACAGAAAAAAAAGGGTATTTGTTGAGACTGCAATAAAGATTTAAGAGTTGTGTTCAAAAAAGTATAGATAAAAAACAATATAAAGAGTTTTCATAACAATAAACGAATAAATATTTTTTTTTTCATTTGTTAATCACTTGATACGCCTCATAAGACTAGAAGACGTTGGTATGGTGATGTGTAACAATTAGAAGTTTTGGAAGACATGATGGTGATACGGAAAATATTCAAAGTCAGAAATCGTCGTGTGAAAAGCATTTAAAATCACAATGCTTGCTGCCGTATTCACATTTTCATTTTCGAACTTAAATCTAGTGTTACCACTCACAATATTTTTTTCTTGTTTAAAAAGACACTTTCTAATTCTTTTTATTCGAATCCTTAGACAAATATATAGTCATGTCTTTAGAAGGTGTCTTAAACAACTCAGCGATTTACTTCCAAAAATATGTTGGATTCAATATGAATATTTAAAGTTATTGCAAGTACACAATCTCCATCCAAGGTCACTGATATCAAATTTCTAAACTTAAGTAGCAGTGAGCGGGTCACATTACACGCAGAAACGATGGCCGATGAGGCCATAAAGTTCTAGAGTAGCGACCGTGTACTGGGAAACGTAACGTTGGTAGGCCCCCCCAAGGTGGTCCGAAGACCTGGTGAAGGTCGCGGGAAGATGCTGAATGCGGGCGGCACGGGACCGCCTGTAGTGGATAACCTTGAGGGTGGTCTATGTCCTGCAGTGGATATCTTTTGGCTAAGATGATGATGATGAGATGTCATAATTCTCATAATCTGTATTACGTGTTTCAATCTTATAAAAATAAACAGTTACGAATTTTATTTTAAGCTTCATTCACTTGAGTAATAAAAGAAAATATAATTGTTTTTAATACTGTTATGAACAAAAAGAAGCTCGGGTGAGAAATATAATTTATAACTCCAATAGGACTATAAACAAAGGGTAAACCACGTTCCATTCAAACGCAGACCATGGTTTTGCCTTATTTATGAGACAAAATGAAATTAATAGATATTACATTACCGTATCCTGGTGTAAAGGGGCGTCTAACTCAATTACTCTTCTCCCGAGAGAGGAAATGACATTTTTCTTATTGAATTCTGGTTGAAATATTCGAAATAAAATTATTGTAGTTATTTGAAAAATATTTATTGCCTCGTTGGTCTTATGGTTAGCGTATGGGGCTGACGATCAGGGGTGATTGGCTAGAAAACCTCCACGTGGTGCACCCTGGTAACGTTGGCGATGGTGTTCATCACTGCCAACGGCTAATGTTCTAGCACGAAGAGGAAGCCATTTTCTTCGGCAATTCGGCCGATACTTGGTCAAACAGAGCGGGCATATCTGTCGGATGCTCTGTTGGTTCTTCGCCCTTCGGGGCAATGAGGAGAAAAAACCTCAGTAAAAAATCACGATGGCGGGACCCTTTCCGGGGTCGGAGTTCCTCCGCTCAGCGGTGGAAAAGGTAGGACGGGCTCGGTGTGCACTTACACTGTCACCGAGCAGGCATCAGGAGACGTAGTCTCCCTGCCGCCGTCGACATATCGTAGTCCCGAGTTGGAGTCTCGCGACTCCAAACGGGGGCGAGAGTCTTAGCTTAGCCGCCCGGACTGCGAGGAAGAAAACCTCTATAAAAAATTACCCCGAATCCCGTGTTCTGGTGCGTGGCCAGGGGATGCATGGCTGATGAGTTGTTCAGTCGCAAGCGCACTCCCAGCCGAGGCACCTGCGGAGCCCTCGGTTGGGCACAAATTTACGCTTGCCCGGGTATTGGGGGATTTCTGCCCGGGTCGACCTCTAGTTCTCCCCCACTCGTGGGTTTTGTTATGGAATATTTGAAAATTACAAAAAATAATACAAAGGAAGAAAACAAGAAGGGTAGTAACATAGAAAAGAGTGAAGAAATTTCGACTGAGATGCCTATCACGGAACGGCTCCCAGAAGTCAATCTAACTTCTGGGAGCCTAAGAAGATCAGAACGCTTGCGTTCCAGGTCCGTCGTACCGTCGGATGATAACTCCAGTACGACGACGAACACACTGGAGCAGATGTAAATGGAATTCCGCGATTGTCACAAACGCGGACGCTTCATGGACGAAGACAGCGACGCGTCTCAGGAGTGGGTGCCTCCCAAAGTGGCTAGTAGCCGCAGAGGGAGGTCGCGCACACCGGTCTCGAGGCCGTCAGGCTCCATCTTTTCAAAGGCGGATGCCTATAGACGGGTTCGAGTTGAGGGAGAAAATTTAGTGGAGGAGGAGATCACCGATCTCCTGCTAAAAATTCATTGGCCGGCTTTGGGGGATTCTGCCTCACAAACGCCGGTGTCTATGCAGGAGAGGGCGAACGTAGCTGTGGCCATCATAAACAAGGTGGCTACAAAATCTACGAACCTTAAAGGCCAATTCGTAAAAGCCCTGAAGGACTCCTTCTCCACTATAGCTGGAGTAGTTGAGACCCTAATTGGAGATGTAGCTCGCCTCCAGGCTGCCAATGAACGCCTAACAGGACAGGTAGCTGAACTGAGTGCCCAGTTTGCCCAGTTTCGGGCGCAGGCGGATGGATCTGCGCCTGGCCCGGCTCCGTGGCGGCTTTCGCCCTCTGTCGATTCCAGTAATGCCCACCTTCGCCAAATTCTGGAGGCGGTGGGACGTATGCTGGATGGGCGTCTTGCGGGCCTTGAGGCGAGACTGCCTCCGGCCCCCGTTGTTCGGCCGCCGCTCGCAGCGGACAGATCGCGGACTGCATCAGCGCCGGCTCCGCCTCCCATTACGGCTGGGCGCAGATCGTATGCAGCGGCGGTGTCGGTATCTGCACCTGCGATCACTCCCAAGTCTGGACGAGCAGTCCGAGCGAAAGCAGCTGCAACGAAGGCTGGGCCTGCAGCGAAGAAAACTGCGCCAAGGGTAATGGAGGTATATCCTTGCCTCCCCACTCCAAACCCTGGTGTTTTAGCAACAAGTCCCTCTGCGACTGCTCCCTCGAATAGTGAGTGACAGTTAGTCGGAGGTAATAAAAAATCCCGAAAGCGTAGTAGGAGGGCTGCCAAGAACGCAGCCTCGACTACGCAACCGCCTCCGGTAGCGGGGATCAAGAAAACGAAGCCACTGAAACTATAGCCGCCTAAAACTGCGGCTGTGGTAATTACAGTATCACTGGAGGCGACAAATAGGGAACTGTCCTATGCAGCTGTTTTCAAGAGGGCCCGGGACAGCCTCGCCACAAATAACTTTGGGACAGTAGGAGTCAGAATGCGCCTCGCCCAGACGGGAGCTCGAGTCCTCGAGTTCCCTGGGGCTGAAGGCGCAAAGACGGCGGACACGTTTGCCGAGAAACTGCGGGGTATATTCGAGGCCACGGATGGTGTAAAGATCGCCAGGCCTACGAAGTGCGTAGAACTGCGCATTTCGGGCCTGGACGACTCTGTGACGTCCGAGGATGTCCGCGCTGCAATTGAGGAGAAGACGGGATCCGCCCCGGTCCAGGTGGGCTTGGCGCGGTGTGAGTCAAATGTCTAGTAGTGTCGGCAAAGTCCTGGGCGACGCCGGAAAGTTGCTCATCGGTTTCCTGAACTCTAGGATCACGGTCCTGGCGCCGTGACCGATGAGGTGTTATAAATGTCTGGCGTCGGGACACACACGCGCCAAGTGTGTTAGTTGTTTTGACTGCAGCGGACTATGTTTCCGCTGCGGTCGACCGGGGCACAAGGCGGCAGAGTGCTCTGCCGCCCCTCACTGCCCGGCGTGTGCAGCGGGTAATAAACCCGCCAGTCACCAGATCGGGCAGGGCAGCTGCAAGCCTTTCCGCAATTCTCGGCAGACGTCAGGGGCTAGTCGGTCGGCCCAGGCTGCCTCTGACGTCGTTCGTGCGTCGACATCGTCGCCCATGGAGGAGGCTGTAGAGACAGTCCAGTAATGAACCAAGTCTCCAGTCTCCTACTCCAGACGAACCTGAACCCAGCTTCCTGCAGGAAGTGGTCGAGGGCCTTTTCCCGCAGCAGGTGGAACACACATCCTCGTAGATGGCCTTCATGGTTGAAGACGACGAGGGGAACGAGGAGAATGTTCCGCTCGTCAGGGAATCAGAGGTAGGGGCGGTTGTTCTACGGTTCCGCTCTAAGAACACTGCCCCCGGGCCGGACGGTATATCTGCCTGTGTGCTGGCCCGAGCCCTCGAACACATGTCGGACCGCCTCAGGGAGGTCCTGGACGCTAGCTTGGCGTCCGGATGCTTCCCTGAGTGCTGGAAAAGCGGGAAGCTGGTCCTATTGAGGAAGCCGGGACGACCAGCCGAATCGGTAGCGGCCTATAGGCCCATCGTGTTGCTGGACGAGGCGGGTAAACTGTTTGAGAGGATACTCTCTACCCGCATCGTCCAGCACCTCTGCGAAGTGGGTCCCAATCTGTCGGACGCCCAATTTGGATTTCGGGCGGGGCGTTCGACAGTCGATGCCGTGCTGCGCCTGAGGGCCGTCACCTAAGAGGCGGTGAGCTGTGGCGGCGTGCTGTTGGCGGTGTCATTAGACATCGCCAACGCATTTGATAGTCTGCCATTTAGCTGCATCAGGGAAGCACTCCACTACCATGGGGTGCCGGAGTACCTGAGGCGGATTGTGGCAGACTATTTAGAGGAGTGTACCGTCATGTACGAGGACCGAGACGGTGTTCTGAGGCGGCGGCCCATGTCGTGCGGTGTTCCACAGGGGTCTGTCCTCGGACTACTCCTGTGGAATATGGGATACGACTGGGCCCTTCGAGGCCGTCTTCCCCCTGGGCTGAGCGTAATTTGTTACGCAGATGACACATTGGTCACAGCCCGGGGGATGAACTTCCAAGAGGCGGCACGCCTGGCCACCACGGGTGTCTCTCTAGTGGTCGCGCGTATTGAGGCGCTGGGTTTGTGGGTGGCCCTGGACAAGACGGAAGCCCTTTTGTTAGATGGGCCCCGTCGTGGTCCACCCTCCGGCGCCTCCATCGTAGTCAATTCGGTCCTCGTACCGATTCGGGCCCAGATGTAATATCTGGGCCTGATCCTCGACAGCAGGTGGCTCTTCGACGAGCACTTCCGGCAATTTTCTCCAAAACTCATCGGCGCTGCTTCTGCCCTGGGGCGACTTTTGCCCAATTTGGGTGGAGCCAGCTTCGCGACGAGACGGCTATACACGGGGGTTGTCCGGTCAATGACACTGTATGATGCACCGGTGTGGGCGGCGGCCCTGATCGCCCAGAATAGGGCTCATCTCTGGCGCCCTCAGAGGATATTGGTGGTTAGAGCCATACGCGGTTACCGCACCGTATCAACGGGGGCGGCGTGCACCTTGGCTGGAAGTCCCCCGTGGGAATTGGAGGCGGAGGTGCTCGCCGAAGTTTATCGGCCAACGCCTGATTTCCGGGCGGGTAGCGGCATAAGTCCCCCGCTCGAAGAGATACGCGAGTGGTGAGAGGCCGACAGGTGGCAGTACGGGACCCTTTCCTTCCGACTGACGCAGATCCTTTCCGGGTACGGTTGCTTCGGGAAGTATCTGCACTCGGTCGCCAGGAGGGAATTGAGTCCCGCCTGTCACTACTGTGACTGCAGTGAAGACTCAGCTCAGCACACGCTGGCAGTTTGTTCCGCGTGGGCGGCGCAGCGTGGGGTCCTCACTGCAGTTATTGGAGGAGATCTCTCGCTACCGGCCATCATACGCTGTATGGCCGGTAGCAACAATTGTTTTACCGCGGTTGCAACCTTCTGCGAAGACGTAATTTCGCGGAAGGAGGCGGCGGAGAAGGCCCGGGAGGACGATATCCACTCAGACTCAATTCGCCGCCGGCGAGCCGGGCGGCGGAGGCGCGCATACCAGCGCCTCATGCCGCCTTGAGTGTGACCGCGGGTGGACAGGACGGGTTTTCCCCTCCATCCGCTATAGTGGCCAGCCGCGAGGAGGCGACGTCCGCGTGTGCCATACGTCGCCTAAATGGAGAGGTTATCCGTAGAAGGTGCCCGCTTTAGCAGGCAGGCGCTAGGAGGGATCTGGATGACGTAATAGCAGCAGTTCCCGGATCCCTCCTATGTCAGGCGCAGAGTGGCACACCGTGTGGTTTTGGTCGGTCCGATTCCGACACACGACCCCGCCGTAAACCCCGGTGGGGAGACGGCTCGAGGGGCTTTCTAAACGATAAAAAAAAAAAAGGATTTATTTCAAGTTTTCCTTGTCTTTATAAAGATATTTTTCTGACTAGATTCTTCCCTCAGTCCCTTATAATAAAGGCTAGAAAGTTGATTTGAAGAATTTTATTTATTCTTCAATTAGTTTTAAACAAGTACATGATGTCATTGACTAAGTTAATTATGTAACTGTATGTGTTTATAATGGAAAATTCTGGATACTCTTTTTATTAAAAAATACGCTATTTACATGCACAGATATCGCCCAAAATAAGAATAAAATAGTTGATTATAACACTTTACTGTTTGAATGAGCAAGATATTGTTTTAAATTGGGGTTTAAAATTAACTAATGTTGAAATGAAGATGTTATTGTGGCTGATCGTCATAAGAGTCAAGACTAACGGATATAAATACATGTATAGGTACATTTTTTGTAAAGACATACAAATTGGTCATAGAAAACACTCAAATTCCGAAACAAATATTTGCAAATTATACAAATATTTGGCCCGACCTAGGAATTGACCCTGAGTCCTTAAGAACAACAGTCGCATACGCATACGCTACCACGGCGCCACCGTCTGCCAATTTAATTTCATCAAAACTTAAGCGTATATACAATTTTTCTTTCATCTTAAGTCAACTTTCAAAGTTTATTCTGATGTATTAGTAGTGTGTAGTAAAAATAATTCGAAAGTATACTCACGAGACAAATACTCAGGAACCATTTAAATCAATCAAATTAAAAATTTAAAGCAATTAAAGAACTTCAAATCCGGCCTATTTCGGTGGGAATTCTAAATCCAAGTGTTAAATAACTTTCGTAGTAGCTATTTCTGTAGATATTTTCAATTATTTACCTTTAACTTTGAATATGTGACTGTTTTTAATGACTTGACCAGGTTTCAGGTTGACGTTATCTATAAATTATTACCTTAGTTTAAGAGATACACGACAAAATTGCCAAAGAAATACAATCTTGTTTGTAGAATATAGGACGAATAAGGGTCTTTTGGTGGGCAATTATTAGCCATGGACATCTGCAACGCAAGAGACACTAGTGTCCTGGTCGTCAACAGCCTCTAATAATTCACTACTGTACATAGCCCTCTAATTAGTAAGGTTTTGGTTTAATATACCATGCTGGCCAGATAGTTCGTATACGGCTTATGACAAGCTCTTCTTCTCTTTGCAATGCTGTTTTCGTGCCTAATGTGCTCTCTTAGTCATCTCTTAAGGCACGCACAAGATGTGTAGAGGTGTTACACTTTACATTCTTAATCCATCACCACACAGAAAGTAAAGATATACGCAAATAACAGAAGAAATTGCCGATGAAACAACTTCTCCCCAGTTGTTTCATGGGCAATTTCGCTCAATCGGTGAAATGTAACGAGAACCTTGGTTAATACCATTTTCTGCAGGACCGTAGCATTACTCCGAACCACCCGTATGAGCCTATGGACGAGAAACTTAACTTCTTTTCTAAACTTATGTAAATAATAGCAACTAAGTCGTTCAATAACGTGATCATACTCTAATTTCATTTTTGTCTTAGGATTTCGGATTTGATCAAAAAAACTCTTTGCGACCTTCTATATTTCTTCTTCCTTTTTGAGAATGTAATCGTTTTTGGACAGAACAAACATAGAAAACTACATTGCAGCAAAGACGAATAAATAGAATGAGATAGTGACATCAGTGACATCCGTCCTATGATTGGAGAAGCTACAAGGGATAAGTTATCAGCTGATTGTTAGCGATTTTTTTTTATAGCCTTCCAAAGTGACTCTTCTTTGCTTTAAAGCATAATTAAAATCCAAAAGTTGTAGTCACCATACTCATTGCGAATGCTGACAATGCAGTATGGTAACCCACAGTATGGCGGTCTATTACGATTTTTTACACCTCACTTGGGGATGTAAAAGATATGACAGTCATCATAGCATTGTATTGCGCACATTTACCACGACAACTGTCACCCTGTAGCGGTAAATATCCAATTTCCACCTTTACAACTAGGATTACAGATGAGGAGCATGCGACATACTAACGGGATAATATGTAGAAATATCGAGTTTTATATATGTTGTCTTGAAAGTAAACACGGTTTCTTTATATTTTACTTTAATTACCTCGACGACGCAGTAATAGCCTATACGACTGCTGTGTTTTTGAGGTCTCGGGTTCGTTTCCTGGGATGGTGTTTAGGTGTTTTCTAAGTTTAATATGTGTGACAAACAAACAAAAAATGTGTTATCAATATCAGTTGTCTAGTGCCAATAGTCCAAATTCTGCGTAGTTTAGGACTAGATGGCGTGGTGTATCAGATGTCAGAAACGTCATATTATATTTGTAAAATAGTTACAGACTAATGGAAGCTTTAAATTTCTGAATAAGGCTATAAAAAAAAAGTGCAATCGCAAATAAGTTGTCATATAAAAATATTTTTGTTAGATCTATTTGAAATAGATTAGTGTTTTAGAAGGGCTTTCTCTTAGAAGAGTTAAGATAATCTTATCTCTTGTTTCGAGTTACATTTGAAGGTTGTTTTAAAAGTTTTCACATATAAGTTCTGTTCTAACGCGTTTTATCACTGTGTGTATTATATACAAAGTCATTTTTATTCCATTTAGTATGATATGTAACTTGATAGAAACATGACAATATAGTTTTTGTTTTCTTTTTCTTGGCGGAACATAGTAATTAGACGGTAGCATTTAGTCAGGACAAAGTCATAAATTTGGGGACAGGAAGAAAAGGAAACATGGGGATTTACTCACGCGGTTGGGGCCATCTACATGCTGTAGGTGGTCCAGGTACGTTGGGATTCTAGGGATTGCCTTACTAGGGTGCACTTGGTTCCCCGGCTACTGGCACCTGAGACGACGTGCGGCTTTTGCCGACAAACCCACCAGCCGGTGGTGTAAGGAGGATTGACACAGTGTAAAACAATATGCAGGATTAATTGTTTTACGTGTTTCCCAAGATGTGAGGTTTATTAAGAACTTCTATAATCTGAAAAATTCGACAGTACTCTATGTCCTGATGCGGGAAAAAGAGACCTCTTGATCAGCAGTAGCAAACATTAACAGCCAGGAAAAAATATACTAGCAGTATTTGTTAAAGGGAATCTTGTCTAGTAAGTATTGTATTGATTTATTATAATTTATAACAATGTATTCACACATGTAACACACAGCTGTCTGATCTCAAATTGCGATAACGATGCTTTTTTAATCAGCCGGAGCTATGGTACCTACTTTTTTTTAATAGATAAACATTAAAGACAAATCGCAACCGACAAAGACCAATTGTATAATTGGGTATTTGCATGAAAATGATTTTTCAAATAAAGTTCAGTTAATAAATTCTTTGATACACATAAAATACCTACGTAAGATTGAAATTTAATTTTTACAAATAATTTTTAAATAAATAAATAAATAAAAGTGGTCAAATATGATGTAAAAATCACGTGATGTGAAACGTGATGTGATTGGTCTGACGTCATTGTGCATATTATTGGCGCGTCATTTGAATGCATGATAAACGACGAATGATAAATTATTGAAAAAAATTTTAAGTTGGTTTTTATTTAAAGTGAGTTTAATTATATTTTATCATTAAGATTAAAATTTACTGAAAGTAGCGTAAATATTTTTCTTTGAAAATTGACAAGAATAATTAGCATAGATATTATGATCATACTCTTTATTACCATAAATGCTGATTGGTACTAGTGGTACATGTGAACGGGGTGATAGTGACTGACAATAAATAATTAAAAAGAAATAAAAATGCCTCGAAGAAAAGTCGATCCTGGTTTCAGTGAAGCTCGATCCGATAATCTACCACGTGTTCCAAATATTCGAGATCCATATTATCGATATTATTGCTTAAATTTCGACCTATCATCTTATCATCAAAATTGAAGCAGAATTTCTCAGAACTTTGTTGATCTACTTCCATTGGAGAAACTTCTACACTTGTAAATTTTGATTCTTCAATGTATTTATATGGCAAAATATTACTTTTCATCCGTTTGTTACCACCAATCATTTTCCACTCTAAATAATTTTCCATATCTGATTTTAACTAAAATGAAAATAATTAATTACTCATTTACAGTCAAAATATTTAAAAAAATTTGAGGTTATAAGTTGATTATAATAAAATTATTTTGATTTTTATTATTACTTACATCAAAATGATCCTCACAACAATAAAGTCGACTTGATAAAGAATATTCACTTTTATTCCCACATGCATCCAACCACATTTTTCGTTTTAATTTATTTGATGGAACATTTATAAAAAATTTATTTTTATTAGATTCACCGGTATTTTTACATGTTGGTACAATACACTAACAACCACTGTTTTTTAATGACATATTAAAAAGTTATAAAGTTTATGTTTTTGCTTTGAAATAATTTAAACAGTTGTTTTTTTAAATAACAATCACAACAGCTGATCAGGCGTGTTTATAAAAACATTCTGAGTGGATTGGCGCGAACAAATTTAAATGGAATATGCACAATGACGTCACATACGCAAGAGGGAGCTACCTATACGTTTAAATTTTAACAATTTTTTTATTGTTAAATAGTTTAAATGTCTATAAATAAAAAAAATATATTTTTTTTTCAAAAATTTTAAAATTTTTTTAAAAATAATAAGACATAACTATTTAATGGATTGGAAAATCATGCAAATACCCATGGTTGGGCGTCGAATCTATCTATTAGGTTAGTAGTTAGTATAACCAACTACTGGAACAACAGGACATCACTTTATGCTGTCAATTTGATTTGTCAAGTCTAATCTCAATAATAACTTTAAGCAATATAGCTGTGATATATTTAATAAAGTATTTGCTCATATAATCAACAAACATTTACAATTACATAACAAAAATGTCATACCTGCAGTAGAGTACTGTTAGGAAACAATAGCTGCCTCTTATTTCTGTGTAGGGTTTCACTGGATAGGTCCATCTCTTTTGCACTTATGGTGAAAAGTACACTTATTACAAAAGTGAGAATCGAAATATTGTTTTTGGAAAACATGGTGTTGTAGCGACGTGTTGATTTCGAGTGACATTTCACAGTTCTTAACGGGATATGAACCGGTGATACGGATACTCTGAGTTTGTTTTTCTTGTTAAGCCAAGATTTGTCTGCATCTGTTCTTAGGGTCGATTTTCTTTGACACACATTTGTATGGAGCCATGATAAATCAATTTGTGTGTGGCATTTTGATCCTTATTTGTACTAGTTAGTAGTGAAAAATGTACACAATTATCCCATATTGGCTTACTGTTCTTACAAGCTTATAATAGTTTTGAAAGTAAGTAGTAATATTAGTAAGGGTGAAATTTTGAAAAATAAATATGTGCTTTGAATTTGAGTCAATGAAAACAGACTCTAAAGCAATGTATTTATAGTTCTGTTGCTATAAATCCACTGCTTTAGAGCCTGTTAGAATTCATAGCTCTGTTTTTGTGTTCTCTGCGTTTATATTAGAATAAAAATGGTATTATTGACTTGTATAATCCGTGAAGGCTCGACTATTTGCTGTCTTTAGCATTGTGACAGAACATATCTCTCCAGGAAAAAGGATCTCGTTAATCCGAAAGTACTTGACCATCAAATTAAAATCTTTTATCTTTGAGAAGTTAACAGTTTAACAATTATTGAATTTGCCATTATTAATATGCATTTGAATTAGAACAGTCTTTAAATAACATAAATTTTGAGCATTCTTCAGAAGCCGTTTTGTAAAACTCGTTTGCTGGGTAAAGGTATAAGCCTTTTTAAGAAAAACACAAATACTGTTTACGTCTGCTACTCGGCAAAACCATAACTTTGGTGATTAGCAATTTGTTTTTTTCAGATTATATTTATTATCATTTTCTGAGAACATGTGTGTAAAGATGGAGTTGGAAAGGTGAACCCAGTTCGGATTTAATCATTTGCCGATAACTCAACTGTTTCTAACTTACTTCTGTCAGTTTTAAAGACCAAGTTGTCTAAAATACAAGAATAACTAATTTGTAAACTTATGGATCAAAAGTAAAGTGATCCTCTATAAATTTAACCATATATCTAAATCCTACGATTAAAACTAATAGTTCTATAAAAAATCATCATACATACGTAGATAAAGTTGACTATGAGTTCGTCGCAGACGTAATTCAAATGTGTCAGGTATTGTCTCGTGACTGAAGTTAGGTAAACACTTGAGTGACTATACGTAACATTAGCTTTTAGTAAAAGTCAGGTCACACTGAGTTAATGTTTTCATGTAGTCGTTTTCATTTAGTCAATTAATATACCGTCATTAAAGAAAAATGATAACTATCAGGATGTAAAACTGATTTGTGATCTGTTGGCTTAGTTGTTAGCGATCCTCAGAGGCGAACCAGAAAACGTCGGTGTGATTGCCACGAGGTGCGATGAGTGCGAGAATAAATCATCTCTAACATGTATGTTCTTAGTAATACAAAAGTATGCCTTTCAGTAGTCTGGCTACTGTATCACATTCTCAGCTCTCAGATCACATAGCAAGAGAGAGGTGAGATTTTTCCTGCGAAAACTCATGAGAGTACTTGTTTTTGCTAGCGGGGGTTGACTATTGACACATATAGGTATGTTAATGTATGTAGATAGTATTACAGATTACGACCTATCAGTATTGACCATATGTTTGCACAATATCTTGTTGACTATGAGTTAACCATGTTCAGAACAAGAGAAATAAGGCTCGAGTTCGTTGACGTACCGTGAACGCAGTTTTATAATGCTATAGAACTGACGTTGCATTGACGTTCACTCCAACGATTATATGTCGGGTTGACAGACGTACTACGAGTGATTTCCAATTACGAAGTGTTGAACATCTGCTGAGCAATCAACTTTAGCACTATGAGGTAAGGGTGTGTAATATTAGCATTTAACTGATTTTTTTTTATTGTAAGTATTAAAAAAGTGAACTATGTTGGTTATTTTTTTGTTATTTTCGTTATCTAATATTTACATATTAAACTTTTATGGGGTTTATTAGTTATAACTATAGTATACTTAATATTTTTAAGTCAAAAAGGATATAATCAGAAGTTATTAATGATAGTAGAGAGGAAAAAATATATAATACATTAATTATAAATAAATAAATCTTTCAAAATGATAACATGATGTCGATCATATTTTAAAGTGAATTTCAACTGAAGTTTTGATAGTCGATACAATGTATTTATATACAGAATTCATTTAGTATAACTAACTTGCAAACATCTTGAATTCCATTTTTACTTTTCGTATTACTCAGATTTAAATATTTATTCTATATTGTATAAAATGAACTTTTTTTTGTATATTGTATATAGTCTGTTTCAAAATACTAGGGTGAATTTTGAACTCTTTAAATTAATGAAATGTAGCCTGTCCATGTTAGATGCATTATAATGCAAAATGCCTCGATGGTGCAGTGGTAGCGTATGGCGACTGCTATGCTCGAGGTCTTGGGTTCGATTCCCGGGTTGAACCAAATGATTTTATGACTTGCAGATATTTGTTTCGGGGTTTAGGTATTTTCTATGTAAAATATGTACATATGTATTTACAAAAAAATGTATGTATTTATATTAGTTGTCTAGTACAAGCTCTGTTTAGTTTGGGATTAGATGGCGTTGTGTATTAGGTGTCCAAAATATTATAAAAAAATGTATTATAGCAAAAAATGTAGTCAACATTTTTTTTATATCATGCGGTATAATCCTTAAATAGTTTATTACTAAGTCACTCGCTGCTAACTTCAATCCGGTAAAATGAAACACAGTAAGTATAGTAATAATAATGCTTTAATGTTTTCAGTTATAGGTGGCAACTGATTACGTTAGCTTTGATCTGCAACCTTGTATCAGCATGTGAGGATGAAGAGGAACACAAAAATATGGTTAAGCGTCAAATTAACGGCTTACCCCTTGTATATCCTTATGGTGCAACATATAAGGTAATTTTCATATATCAATGGGCCAAAACTTCTTAAAGAGAGGTCTATGTCTAGCAGTGGACTATTAAAACTTGTAGATGATGATGGTTGACAACTAGGGTTATCAAAGTCAAGGTTATCGAAGCATGGCTCTCCCCTAGTTGCTTGAGAGCCAGGCTCTGACAATCTGCTAACCTTATTTATGGACAAGGCTCGACCGAAGTCATACCACAGCCACACAAAATCATTATTAAGTATTTGTTTTATAATTTTTCACCCAGAGGATAAGGTTACCGGAATCCAAACACAGTCCTTTCTGTGATTCTTGAAGGGTGATCAAATGGCGGTACGGCATTTGTGACTCTTGAGTTTTAGAAATCCATGGATGTTGATGGTGACTCACCATCAGATAATCCGTCTGCTCATTTGTCTCCTATATAATAAAAAACACCAGTCACATGTACAAGACTATGTTGTTAACATTCCTATGAGACACGAATCTCAAGTTGGCCTGAACTTTATTTATCGGCCTGAGGCGACGGCCTGAGGAGTTCTAGGCTCAACTCAATTCGGCTTCGTATTCCTTTGTGGCCGTCTGCTGATAAATATATGGTCAAAGTTAGTAACAAATGCTCTGAAATTTTGTTTTTTTTTTAAAAGTGTATTACATGTAGAAATATATTACTTTGGAGTTATTATGGTTGTGTTAGTCCACAATATATTTTTATTTGACTTGAACTGTCAAATTAAACACAGTATACATTCAATATGGATTTACTGTTCAGGTGGTACCAATATTCACAGTGTTTGTCTCCAAGAGCTTGAAATACACGCTTTGTTAATCAGAGTAGCCACTTAACATTTTTGTGTGTCCAACTCTGTGTATAAAAAGTGGCGTCGTCGAAAACAGTGTTGCCACATGAACGCTACACTACCCCCCTACGGAGAAAGACAACTAGTCTCTAAAAATCTTAAATCTAATACGTCTACCCGATCGTGTGGTATAAGGCGAGGGATAAACTGAAACTGGGGGAGCGGTTAGCACCTTTTGAGCTGGAGAAAATAAAGGATCATTAGGAGTGGTGAGATTTCGGTGGTAATACCTGATTAGAGGAAGGATGTAGTGGTGAATCTGGAGCAGATATCGAAATAAAAGCTGGTTCTACGCGATCGACGCTAACCGTAACCGTTTTACCTTTGATACGGTAATAGTTTTACCATTAGTAGCTCTATCCATTAATTGGTGAGGACCAGTGTATAGAGGTTGAAAGGGGCGACGAACGGCGTCCTCACGTATTCTGTGTATACCACGATGCACAAAAACACAATCACGTCAGTATTGATAAGTCACACGCAAGCTGGGAGGGCAACTGTCGATGAAATTGCTGTGCACCTCAGTCGCAACTTCATATCACGTCGGGGTCACCAGTTTGAGAGTTACTATGTTTGTGTTACTCCACAATATACGAATATGTTTATTTAATGCATCTACCACTTGAATGGTCAAATTAAACACAGTATACATTTAATATGAATTTACTGTTCAGGAGGTACCAATATTCACAGTATTTGTCTCCAAGAGCTTGAACTACACGCTTTGTTAATCAGAGTAGCCACTTAACATTTTTGTGTGTCCAACTCTGTGTATAAAAAGTGGCGTCGTCGAAAACAGTGTTGCCACATGAACGCTACACTACCCCCCTACGGAGAAAGACAACTAGTCTCTAAAAATCTTAAATCTAATACGTCTACCCGATCGTGTGGTATAAGGCGAGGGATAAACTGAAACTGGGGGAGCGGTTAGCACCTTTTGAGCTGGAGAAAATAAAGGATCATTAGGAGTGGTGAGATTTCGGTGGTAATACCTGATTAGAGGAAGGATGTAGTGGTGAATCTGGAGCAGATATCGAAATAAAAGCTGGTTCTACGCGATCGACGCTAACCGTAACCGTTTTACCTTTGATACGGTAATAGTTTTACCATTAGTAGCTCTATCCATTAATTGGTGAGGACCAGTGTATAGAGGTTGAAAGGGGCGACGAACGGCGTCCTCACGTATTCTGTGTATACCACGATGCACAAAAACACAATCACGTCAGTATTGATAAGTCACACGCAAGCTGGGAGGGCAACTGTCGATGAAATTGCTGTGCACCTCAGTCGCAACTTCATATCACGTCGGGGTCACCAGTTTGAGAGTTACTATGTTTGTGTTACTCCACAATATACGAATATGTTTATTTAATGCATCTACCACTTGAATGGTCAAATTAAACACAGTATACATTTAATATGAATTTACTGTTCAGGAGGTACCAATATTCACAGTATTTGTCTCCAAGAGCTTGAACTACACGCTTTGTTAATCAGAGTAGCCACTTAACATTTTTGTGTCTCCAACTCTGTGTATAAAAAAAGTGGCATCGTCAAAAACAGTGTTGCCACATGTACGCTGCAGTAGGATCGTAAGCTATTGGTTTTAAACAATGCTACACTCTACGATTAACACCACCATAAGTTGTCATTTTAAAATTATGTACCAAACAAAGTGATGTTTTATATATGTAGTATATGAGTATAAACATCATTTCGTTTAAAGTAACATGTATAAACAAAGTAAATTATGTAAATATGCCATAATTTAAGTATTTATATATATAATTTTACTTACTTACTTAGCGTTAAACCTATTGTTGTCAACTGGACACGTATATTTTTAAATATACGCTTTTAGATATGTTTTTATTTGATCTACATCCAGCAGTGAACTGTTAAGGGTGATGATAGATGAAACGTTTCTAAATACATAATTAACTAATTATAAAATAAGAAAACTTAATTCAGTACGTTTTTCTACAATGTGAACAACTAAAACCCCTTTGTGTTGCCATTTCAGTTTATTATCGGGTTATCAGCTCCAATAAAAGCAGAAGACTACATCAGTTTAGCCTTTGCGGCCAACTTTCAGTATCAGTATTTACATTTCCAAAACATAAGTGAAATCTCACAATATTATTTCATCAAGACTGTTTCCAGAGAGCAGAGAGAGGCTGATCTAGAGGCAAGAAGGGATGAGAGATATACATTCTATAGATCTGTCGCGGATATGTTACGTTCGTAAGTTTTTTTTCTACTACCTGACATTATTGTGTTGTATTTAAATAATGATGTTGTGTTGCATATTTTGTTCCCTTAGTCGCCTTTTACGCCATTACAAAGAGAAAGAAAACTTGAAACAAACCTTATTCCAACCCGTCTGGCCAGCGTTGTATAGTAGGCCAAAACCTCCTTGCCTATGTCCAGCAGTGGACTGTAAAAGGCTGTTGATGATGATGATGATTCCTGGTTGGTTACTAGTTCAAATGGTGTTACTTGAATATCATTTTTATACCCGAGTGAACTAATTTCGAAGATTGAATGTGGAGAGGGATAGGAGGGTGAAAAATATTTTACGATCTATTATCATCCCTAGGTTCAGCCGTTACGGAGGTGTGCTACACAAAACATACAGAGTCTGAGCATGTAGTTTTATGTAAATATATAACTTAAATACACCGCTTTTGGGGGGTCAATTTCGAGTTTTGAAAAAGGGAAAGCCTTTTTAAGAATTGCTGTTGAATTCTGAAGCAATATAAATTTGTTGAGATTTTTCTAGAGGAACGCTTATTTTATTTTTATGATTTGTATTTTATGGTACTGGTGCGATATTGACACCAACTGTTAACAATCTGTGTTAATCATTTTCTCTGGTCTTTGGCACAATGAACCTAACAAAATGTTTAAAAGCTTAAAAATGACATCTGGGGCGGTGTGCCATCTACTTAGGGTAAATTTATGTGTTGATACGAGAAGTGGTTGATTCAAATTTACTGCTGATAAATTTGATTGCAAATTTAAAAAGTTAAATTATTATTATTCTTTTGATTTGCCGAGTGCCATAATTTGGTGTGTTCGTGGATCACTACTTTTGGTCCTGGTACGCAGAAGTAACAGTGGTGGGAGTTGGGAATCCCATTAAAAAAGCACTGGCGTGGTATCAGTTTATTATAAAATTTATAATCAGACTACGCGGACGGTGCAATGTCAAATGCAAATTGTTTTTCTGAGTCTGGGTGTTCTTTGTGTCCATTTTTTGTATGTTCCTAATGCGGGCACTAGCTTTTTTAAAAAAAAAAGAGAATCATATACATATTTTTCTGTTTTCCAGAAAGAATATGGACGGTGATGAGTGTGTGTTCAGAGCCATTTGTGAAGCAGCTCAATACCCGGTAGAGGAGGAAGGGTTGGTGGGAGAAATACTGCATATTTTACTCACGTATGTAACTTTATATATTGAGGATAATCTTTCAGAACATATATTTTACGATAACTAGAAAAAACTTCTTACTGTAGAAAATGAATTCTCTAGAATCGAGAGAATTATCATCTGACTAGCCTATCAGCTAGTCTACTAATACTTTATGTGTAGTAAAATTTTGCCACATTTTGTGATATTTAACATGGTGACTTTAAAAATTCCAGGCCAGACTATGGTAAAAGCCCTTTTGATGAAAAGGATCAGGATTTAGAAGATCTTATGTCCCCGTATAATGATGCTGCAATAGCTGGCAGGCAGATGTTTAACTGTCCCTCCATATATCCACGGTGTCCTGAAGGTGAAGGTCTCATGGAAATGTTCAGTGTGTTAAGAGAAGAATAGAGAAAACGATGATGAAGAAACCAACTAAGTTTAAGTAGACTGAGAAGTATATTATTGTGTTTTTAATAAATTGGTTCCTATTTTTACTTTTTAATTTATATTGGATGAAAAAATATGAAGTTGGGGCTTCGATATGTAAAATAATGATAGAAATTCTTGAGAATAAAAAATACTTTCAGCAAAGAACAGATTCTGTTAAAATTTTATGAGTAGCATATTGCAGCTATATTACAATTTGCACTGAAATAACATTCAACCAAAAATTTGAAGTTAATTTAATTCTAAATGATAATGATACTATTTTATTGATATTGTACCCGAGTACTAATTATCCTTATGAATTGTAATGGCCTATTACACATATTTTTGGATAAAAGGTCGTTAAAAACACTTGAGTACTTTATTTTTTATTTTATTTTTTAAACGCCCGCATTAAGAACATATCAGTATCGCGGGGGACTTTACAAACATACAAGAAACAGATTACACAAAGTGTTGTTCTGTGTGAAGTTTGAATCCACAACACTCAGCGCACTGGACAGCGACGTGGTGACCGCTTAAACCACTACGATATCGTCAGTACACTAGTCGGTCCGATTCCGACACACCACCCCGCCGTAAACCGGCCCGAGGGAGTTCCCACACGTTGAAAACAAAAAAAAGGGTTTGTTTCAAGTTTTACTTCTCTTTGTAAAGATATTTTTCTGACCAGTTTCTTCCCTTAGTCCCTTATAATAAAGGCTAGAAAGTTGATTTGAAGAATTTTATTTATTCTTCAATTAATTTCAAACAAGTACATGATGTCATTGACTAAGTTAATTAGGTAGCTATATGTGTTTATAATGGAAAATTCTGGATACTCTTTTTATTAAAAAATACGCCATTTACATGCAAAGGTATCGACCAAAACAAAAATAAAATAATTGATTATAACACTTTACTGTTTGAATGAGCAAGATATTCTTTTATATTGG
Source organism: Hypercompe scribonia (assembly GCA_949316085.1). Taxonomy (NCBI): domain Eukaryota; kingdom Metazoa; phylum Arthropoda; class Insecta; order Lepidoptera; family Erebidae; genus Hypercompe; species Hypercompe scribonia. The sequence continues at coordinate 4,252,284 of OX438984.1, read as the reverse complement.
GGTTTAGAATTTATTAAAGTTGAAATGAAGATGTTATTGTGACTGAACGTCATAAGAGTCAAGACTAACGGATATAGATACATGTATACATTTTTGTAAATACATACAAATTGGACATAGAAAACACTCAAACTCCGAAATAAATATTTGCAGATTATATAAATATTTAGTCCGACCTAGGAATTGACCCTGAGTCCTTAAGAACAACAGTCGCATACGCTACCACGGCGCCACCGTCTGCCAATTTAATTTCATCAGAACTTAAGCGTATATACAATTTTTCTTTCATCTTAAGTCAACTTTCAAAGTTTATTCTGATTTATTAGTAGTGTGTAGTAAAAATAATTCGAAACTACACTCACGATATGAATATTCAGGAACTATTTAAATCAATCAAATTAAAATTTAAAGCAAATGGAGAACTTTAAATCCTGCCTATTTCGGTGGGAGTTGGGAATCCAAGTGTTAAATAACTTTCGTATTAGCTATCTCTGTAGATATTTTGAATTATTTACCTTTATCTTAGAATATGTGACTATTTTTAATGACTTGACCAGGCTTCAGGTTTACATTATCTTTAAATTAGTACTTTGGTTTAAGAGATACACGATAAAAAAAAAATACATTCTTGTTTGTAGAATATAGGACGAATGAGGGTCTTCTTGTGGGAAATTACTAGCTATGGCCATCTGCAACGTAAGAGACACCAGTGTATTGTCGTCCTGGCCATCAACAGCCCCTAATAATTCACTGCAGGACATAGGCCTCTCCTTAGTAAGGTTTTGGCCTAATATACCATGCTGGCCAGATAGTTGGTATACGGTTTATGACAAGCTCTTCTTCTCTTTGCAATGCTGTTTTCTTGCTTAATATGCTCGCTTAATCAGTTCTTACGGCACCCACAAGATGTGTAGAGGTTTTACACTCCGTATTCTTTATCCGTCACCACAGAAAGTGAAGATGTAGATAAATAACAGAAGGTGGGAGAAGTTGTTTCATCGGCAATTTCACTCATTCGGTAAAATGTAACGAGACCGTTGGTCTTTGGTGGTTGGTCCGTTGGTCCGACGGGTATCATGTAAGACCGTAACATTACTCCGTTCGAACCCCACATATGAATCTATGGATGAAAACTTAACTCCTTTTCTGAACTTATGTAAATAATAGCTAAACCATTTAATCTATTCAATCTATCGCCGTCTAAACGAACGTTAACCATCTCGGTCTTGGGCAATTTGCATCCATCTGCTGCCAGCCACCTTTTCTTCTTCTTCCCATAGCCATTCAATAACGTGATCATACTCAAGTTTCATTTTTGTGTTAGGATTTCAGATTTGATCAAACAAAACTCTTTGCGACCTTCTATATTTCTTCTTCTTCGAGAATGTAATTGTTTTCGTACAGAACAAATACAGGAAACTACATTGCAGCGAAGAAGAATAAATAGAATGAGATATTAACATCAGAGCCATGGTTACTTGCACATCCATCCTGTGATTGGAGAAGCTACAAGGGATAAGTTGTTGGCTGATTGTTAGCGATTATTTTTATTTTATTTTAATAGCCTAGCAAAGTGACTCTACTCTGCTTGATGGAAAGCATGAATAGAATCCAAAAGTTGTAGTCACCATACTCATTGCGAATGCTGACAGTGCAGTATGGTGACCCACACTATGGCGGCTATTACAATTTTTTACGCCTCACTTAGGGACGTAGAAGACATGACAGTTATCATAGCATTGTATTGCGCACATTTACCACGACAACTGTCACCCCTGTAGCGGTAAATATCCAATTTCCACTTTTACAACTAGGGTTACAGATGAGGAGCATGCGACATACTAACGGGATAATATGCATAAACATTGAGTTTTATACATGTTGTCTTGAAAGTAAACAGGGTTTCTTTATATTGAATTTTGATTACCTCGATGACGTAGTAATAGTATATACGACTGTTGTGTTTTTGAGGTCTTTTCTATTGGGTGTTTTCTATGTTTAATATGTATGTATTTACAAACAAAAAGTATATGTATAGGTATATGCGTATTTATATCAGTTGTCTAATGCCCATAGTGTAAACTCTGCTTAGTTTAGGACTAGATGGCGTTGTGTATCAGATGTCTGAAACGTCATATTATATTTGTAAAATAGTTACAGACTAACGGAAGCTTTAAATTTCTGAATAAGGCTATAAAAAAAAACAATGTGCAATCGCAAATAATTTATCATATAAAAATATTTTTGTTAGATCTATTTGAAATAGATGGGTGTTTTAGAAGGGCTTTCTCTTAGAAGAGTTAAGATAATCTTGTCTCTTGTTTCGAGTTACATTTGAAGGTTGTTTTTCACAAGTTTTCACATATAACTTCTGTTCTAACGCGTTTTATCACTGTGTGTATTATATACAAAGTCATTTTTGTTCCATTTAGTATGATATCTAACTTAATAGAACACATGACAGTATAGTTTCTGTTTTCTTTTTCTTGGCGAAATATTGTATTTGGACGGTAGCATTTAGTCAGGACAATGTCAAAAATTTGGGGGCAGGAAGAAAAGGAAACATGGCGATTTCCACACGGGGTTAGTGCCATCTACATGCTGTAGGTGGCCCAGGTACGTTGGGATTCTAGGGATTGCCTTACTAGGGTGCACTTGGTTTCCCGGCTACTGGCACCTGAAACGGGGTGCGATTTTTGGTCGGTTCGAGTCCGACAAATCCTCCAGCTGGTGGTATGAGGGGGGATTGACACAGTGTAAAACAATATGCAGGATTAATGGTTTTACGTGCTTCCCAAGGTGTGAGGTTTATTAAGAACTTCTATAATCTGAAAAATTCGAAGTACTCTATGATCTGATGCGGGAAAAAGAGACCTCTTGATCAGCAGTAGCAAACATTAACAGCCGGGAAAAAATATACTAGCAGTATTTGTTAAAGGGAATCTTGTCTAGTAAGTATTGCATTGATTTATTATAATTTATAACTATATCTTCGCACATGTAACACACAGCCGTTTGATCTCAAATTAGAGATTACGACCTTTTTTAATCATCCTGAGCTATTATACCTACTTTTTTTTAATAGAGAAATATTAAAAATAAATCACAACCGACAAAGACAATTGATTGCGCTCAACGTATAACTATTTGTCCTGGTTGGGCATCGAATCTACTATTAGGTTAGTAGTTAGTATAACCAACTACTGGAACAACAGGACATCACTTTATGCTGTCAATTTGATTGTAGCAATTAAGGCTAATCTCAATAATAACTTTAAGTAATATAGCTATGATATATTTAATAAAGTATTTGCTCATAAAATCAACAAACATTTACAATTACATAACAAAAATGTCATACCTGCAGTAGAGTACTGTTAGGAAACAATAGCTGCCTCTTATTTCTGTGTAGGGTTTCACTGGATAGGTCCATCTCTTTTGCACTTATGGTGAAAAGTACACTTATTACAAAAGTGAGAATCGAAATATTGTTTTTGGAAAACATGGTGTTGTAGCGACGTGTTGATTTCGAGTGACATTTCACAGTTCTTAACGGGATATGAACCGGTGATACGGATACTCTGAGTTTGTTTTTCTTGTTAAGCCAAGATTTGTCTGCATCTGTTCTTAGGGTCGATTTTCTTTGACACACATTTGTATGGAGCCATGATGAATCAATTTGTGTGTGGCATTTTGATCCTTATCTGTACCACTAAGTGGTGAAAAATGTACATGATTATCCCCATATTGGCTTACTGTTCTTACAAGCTCATAATAGTTTTGAAAGTAAGTATTAATATTAGTAATGGCGAAATTTTGAAGAATAAATATGTATTTTGAATTTGTGTCAATGAAAACAGACTCTAAAGCAATAGATTTATAGTTCTGTTGCTATAAATCCACTGCTTTAGAGCCTGTTAGAATTCATAGCTCTGTTTTCGTATTCTCAGCGTTATATTAGAATAAAAATGGTATTATTGACTTGTATATTCCGTGAAGGCTCAACTATTTGCTGTCTTTAGCATTGCGACAGAACATATCTCTCCAGGAAAAAGGATCTTATTAATCCGAAAGTACTTGACCATCAAATTAAAATCTTTTATCTTTGATAAGTTAGCAGTTTAACAATTATTGAATTTGCCATTATTAATATGCATTTGAATTAGAACAGTCTTTAAATGACATAAATTTTGAGCATTCTTCAGAAGGCGTTTTGTAAAACTCGTTTGCTGGGTAAAGGTATAAGCCTTTTTAAGAAAAACACAAATACTGTTTACGTCTGCTACTCGGCAAAGTCATAACTAAAGTGTTTTTTTTTCAGATTATCTCTATTATCATTTTTTAAGAACATGTGTATAAAGATGAAGTTGGAAAGATGAACCCAGTTCGGATTTAATCCTTCGCCGATGAACTGAACTGTTCCTAGCTTACGTCTGTCAGTTTTAAAGACCAAGTTGTCTGATTTACAAGAATAACTAATTTGTAAACTGATGGATCACAAGTAGAGTGAATCCACTACAAATTTAACCGTATGTTTAAATTCTACGATTAAAAAACCAATAGTTCTATAAAAATCATCAAAATAAATAGTGTTGAACTCATACATACGTAGATAAAGTTGATTATGAGTTCGTCGCAGACGTAATTCAAATATGTCAGGTATTGTCTCGTGACTGAAGTTAGGTAAACATTAAAGTGACTATACGTAACATTAACTTATAATAAAAGTCAGGTCACACTGAGTTAATGTTTTCATGTAGTCGTTTTCATTTAGTCAATTAATATACCGACATTAAAGAAAAATGATAACTATCAGGATGTAAAACTGATTTGTTCACGTATTTTAATGAGTAACCTGTTGGCTTAGTTGTTAGCGATCCTCAGAGGCGAGCCAGAAAACGTCGGTGCGATTCCCACGAGGTGCGATGAGTGCGAGAATAAATCATCTCTAACATGTATGTTCTTAGTAATACAAAAGTATGCCTTCCAGTAGTCTGGCTACTGTATCACATTCTCAGCTTAATTTAGGATCACACAGCAAGAGAGAGGTGAGATTTTTCCTGCGAGAACTCATAAGAGTTCTTGTTTTTGCTAGCGGGGGTTCACTACACATATAGGTATTTTAATGTATGTAGATAGTATGACAGATGACGACCTATCAGTATTGACCATATATTTGCACAATATCTTGTTAACTATGAGTTAACCATGTTCAGAACAAAAGAAATATGGCTCGAGTTCGTTGACGTACCTTGAACGCAGCTTTATAATGCTATAGAACTGACGTTGCATTGACGCTCACTCCAACGTTTATACATCGGGTTGACAGACGTACTACGAGTGATTTCCAATTACAAAGTGTTGAGCATCTGCTGAGCAATCAACTTTAGTACTATGAGGTAAGGGTGTGTAATATTAGCATTTAACTGAGGTTTTTTTTATTGTAAGTATTAAAAAAGTGAACTATGTTGGTTATTTTTTTGTTATTTTCGTTATCTGACATTTACATATTAAACTTTTATGGGGTTTATTAGTTATAACTATAGTATACTTAATATTTTTAAGTCAAAAAGGGTATAATCAGAAGTTATTAATGATAGTAGAGAGGAAAAAATATATAATACACTAATTATAAATAAATAAACTTTTCAAAATGATAACATGATGTCGATCATATTTTAAAGTGAATTTCAACTGAAGTTTTGATAGTCGATACAATGTATTTATATACAGAATTCATTTAGTATGACTAACTTGCAAACATCTTGAAATCCATTTTTACTTTTCGTATTACTCAGATTTAAATATTTATTCTATATTGTATAAAATGAACTTTTTTTTGTATATTGTCTGTTTCAAAATACTAGGGTGAATTTTGAACTCTAAATATTAATGAAATGTAGCCTGTCCATGTTAGATGCATTATAATGCAAAATGCCTCGATGGTGCAGTGGTAGCGTATGGCGACTGCTATGCTCGAGGTCTTGGGTTCGATTCCCGGGTTGAACCAAATGATTTTATGACTTGCAGATATTTGTTTCGGGGTTTAGGTATTTTCTATGTAAAATATGTACATATGTATTTACAAAAAAATGTATGTATTTATATTAGTTGTCTAGTACAAGCTCTGTTTAGTTTGGGATTAGATGGCGTTGTGTATTTGGTGTCCAAAATATTATAAAAAAATGTATTATAGCAAAAAATGTAGTCAACATTTTTTTTATATCATGCGGTATAATCCTTAAATAGTTTATTACTAAGTCACTCGCTGCTAACTTCAATCCGGTAAAATGAAACACAGTAAGTATAGTAATAATAATGTTTTAATGTTTTCAGTTATAGGTGGCAACTGATTACGTTAGCTTTGATCTGCAACCTTGTATCAGCATGTGAGGATGAAGAGGAACACAAAAATATGGTTAAGCGTCAAATTAACGGCTTACCCCTTGTATATCCTTATGGTGCAACATATAAGGTAATTTTCATATATCAATGGGCCAAAACTTCTTAAAGAGGTCTATGTCTAGCAGTGGACTATTAAAACTTGTAGATGATGATGGTTGACAACTAGGGTTATCAAAGTCAAGGTTATCGAAGCATGGCTCTCCCCTAGTCGCTTGAGAGCCAGGCTCTGACAATCTGCTAACCTTATTTATGGACAAGGCTCGACCGAAGTCATACCACAGCCACACAAAATCATTATTAAGTATTTGTTTTATAATTTTTCACCCAGAGGATAAGGTTACCGGAATCCAAACACAGTCCTTTCTGTGATTCTTGATGGGTGATCAAATGGCGGTACGGCATTTGTGACTCTTGAGTTTTAGAAATCCATGGATGTTGATGGTGACTCACCATCAGATAATCCGTCTGCTCATTTGTCTCCTATATAATAAAAAACACCAGTCACATGTACAAGACTATGTTGTTAACATTCCTATGAGACACGAATCTCAAGTTGGCCTGAACTTTATTTATCGGCCTGAGGCGACGGCCTGAGGAGTTCCAGGCTCAACTCAATTCAGCTTCGTATTCCTTTGTGGCCGTCTGCTGATAAATATATGGTCAAAGTTAGTAACAAATTCTCTGAAATTTTGTTTTTTTTTTTAAAAGTGTATTACATGTAGAAATATATTACTTTGGAGTTATTATGGTTGTGTTAGTCCACAATATATTTTTATTTGACTTGAACTGTCAAATTAAACACAGTATACATTCAATATGGATTTACTGTTCAGGTGGTACCAATATTCACAGTGTTTGTCTCCAAGAGCTTGAACTACACGCTTTGTTAATCAGAGTAGCCACTTAACATTTTTGTGTGTCCAACTCTGTGTATAAAAAGTGGCGTCGTCGAAAACAGTGTTGCCACATGAACGCTACACTACCCCCCTACGGAGAAAGACAACTAGTCTCTAAAAATCTTAAATCTAATACGTCTACCCGATCGTGTGGTATAAGGCGAGGGATAAACTGAAACTGGGGGAGCGGTTAGCACCTTTTGAGCTGGAGAAAATAAAGGATCATTAGGAGTGGTGAGATTTCGGTGGTAATACCTGATTAGAGGAAGGATGTAGTGGTGAATCTGGAGCAGATATCGAAATAAAAGCTGGTTCTACGCGATCAACGCTAACCGTAACCGTTTTACCTTTGATACTAATGGTAATAGTTTTACCATTAGTAGCTCTATCCATTAATTGGTGAGGATCAGTGTATAGAGGTTGAAAGGGGCGACGAACGGCGTCCTCACGTATTCTGTGTATAACACGATGCACAAAAACACAATCACGTCGGTATTGATAAGTCACACGCAAGCTGGGAGGGCAACTGTCGATGAAATTGCTGTGCACCTCAGTCGCAACTTCATATCACGTCGGGGTCACCAGTTTGAGAGTTACTATGTTTGTGTTACTCCACAATATACGAATATGTTTATTTAATGCATCTACCACTTGAATGGTCAAATTAAACACAGTATACATTTAATATGAATTTACTGTTCAGGAGGTACCAATATTCACAGTATTTGTCTCCAAGAGCTTGAACTACACGCTTTGTTAATCAGAGTAGCCACTTAACATTTTTGTGTACCCAACTCTGTGTATAAAAAAAGTGGCATCGTCAAAAACAGTGTTGCCACATGTACGCTGCAGTAGGATCGTAAGCTATTGGTTTTAAACAATGCTACACTCTACGATTAACACCACCATAAGTTGTCATTTTAAAATTATATACCAAACAAAGTGATGTTTTATATATGTAGTATATGAGTATAAACATCATTTCGTTTAAAGTAACATGTATAAACAAAGTAAATTATGTAAATAGTATTTATATATATAATTTTACTTACTTACTTAGCGTTAAACCTATTGTTGTCAACTGGACACGTATATTTTTAAATATACGCTTTTAGATATGTTTTTATTTGATCTACATCCAGCAGTGAACTGTTAAGGGTGATGATAGATGAAACGTTTCTAAATACATAATTAACTAATTATAAAATAAGAAAACTTAATTCAGTACGTTTTTCTACAATGTGAACAACTAAAACCCCTTTGTGTTGCCATTTCAGTTTATTATCGGGTTATCAGCTCCAATAAAAGCAGAAGACTACATCAGTTTAGCCTTTGCGGCCAACTTTCAGTATCAGTATTTACATTTCCAAAACATAAGTGAAATCTCACAATATTATTTCATCAAGACTGTTTCCAGAGAGCAGAGAGAGGCTGATCTAGAGGCAAGAAGGGATGAGAGATATACATTCTATAGATCTGTCGCGGATATGTTACGTTCGTAAGTTTTTTTTCTACTACCTGACATTATTATGTTGTATTTAAATAATGATGTTGTCTTGTATATTTTGTTCCCTTAGTCGCCTTTTACGCCATTACAAAGAGAAAGAAAACTTAAAACAAACCTTATTCCAACCCGTCTGGCCAGCGTGGTATAGTAGGCCAAAATCTCCTTGCCTATGTCCAGCAATGGACTGTAAAAGGCTGTTGATGATGATGATGATTCCTGGTTGGTTACTAGTTCAAATGGTGTTACTTGAATATCATTTTTATACCCGAGTGAACTAATTTCGAAGATTGAATGTGGAGAGGGATAGGAGGGTGAAAAATATTTTACGATCTATTATCATCCCTAGGTCCAGCCGTTACGGAGGTGTGCTACACAAAACATACAGAGTCTGAGCATGTAGTTTTATGTAAATATATAACTTAAATACACCGCTTTTGGGGGGTCAATTTCGAGTTTTGAAAAAGGGAAAGCCTTTTTAAGAATTGCTGTTGAATTCTGAAGCAATATAAATTTGTTGAGATTTTTCTAGTGGAACACTTATTTTATTTTTATGATTTGTATTTTATGGTACTGGTGCGATATTGACACCAACTGTTAACAATCTGTGTTAATTATTTTCTCTGGTCTTTGGCACAATGAACCTAACAAAATGTTTAAAAGCTTAAAAATGACATCTGGGGCGGTGTGCCATCTACTTAGGGTAAATTTATGTGTTGATACGAGAAGTGGTTGATTCAAATTTACTGCTGATAAATTTGATTGCAAATTTAAAAACTTTAATTATTATTATTCCTTTGATTTTCCGAGTGCCATAATTTGGTGTGTTCGTGGATCACTACTTTTGAAGCAGAAGTAACAGTGGTGGGAGTTGGGAATCCCATTAAAAAAGCACTGGCGTGGTATCAGTTTATTATAAAATTTATAATCAGACTACGCGGACGGTGCAATGTCAAATGCAAATTGTTTTTCTGAGTCTGGGTGTTCTTTGTGTCCATTTTTTGTATGTTCCTAATGCGGGCACTAGCTTTTTTTAAAAGAAAAGAGAATCATATACATATTTTTCTGTTTTCCAGAAAGAATATGGACGGTGATGAGTGTGTGTTCAGAGCCATTTGTGAAGCAGCTCAATACCCGGTAGAGGAGGAAGGGTTGGTGGGAGAAATACTGCATATTTTACTCACGTATGTAACTTTATATATTGAGGATAATCTTTCAGAACATATATTTTACGATAACTAGAAAAAACTTCTTACTGTAGAAAATGAATTCTCTAGAATCGAGAGAATTATCATCTGACTAGCCTATCAGCTAGTCTACTAATACTTTATGTGTAGTAAAATTTTGCCACATTTTGTGATATTTAACATGGTGACTTTAAAAATTCCAGGCCAGACTACGGTAAAAGCCCTTTTGATGAAAAGGATCAGGATTTAGAAGATCTTATGTCCCCGTATAATGATGCTGCAATAGCTGGCAGGCAGATGTTTAACTGTCCCTCCATATATCCACGGTGTCCTGAAGGTGAAGGTCTCATGGAAATGTTCAGTGTGTTAAGAGAAGAATAGAGAAAACGATGATGAAGAAACCAACTAAGTTTAAGTAGACTGAGAAGTATATTATTGTGTTTTTAATAAATTGGTTCCTATTTTTACTTTTTAATTTATATTGGATGAAAAAATATGAAGTTGGGGCTTCGATATGTAAAATAATGATAGAAATTCTTGAGAATAAAAAATACTTTCAGCAAAGAAAAGATTCTGTTAAAATTTTATGAGTAGCATATTGCAGCTATATTACAATTTGCACTGAAATAACATTCAACCAAAAATTTGAAGTTAATTTAAATCTAAATGATAATGATACTATTTTATTGATATTGTACCCGAGTACTAATTATCCTTATGAATTGTAATGGCCTATTACACATATTTTTGGATAAAAGGTCGTTAAAAACACTTGAGTACTTTATTTTTTATTTTATTTTTTAAACGCCCGCATTAAGAACATATCAGTATCGCGGGGGACTTTACAAACATACAAGAAACAGATTACACAAAGTGTTGTTCTGTGTGAAGTTTGAATCCACAACACTCAGCGCACTGGACAGCGACGTGGTGACCGCTTAAACCACTACGATATCGTCAGTACACTAGTCGGTCCGATTCCGAGACACCACCCCGCCGTAAACCGGCCCGAGGGGGTTCCCACACGTTGAAAACAAAAAAAAAGGGTTTGTTTCAAGTTTTACTTCTCTTTGTAAAGATATTTTTCTGACCAGTTTCTTCCCTTAGTCCCTTATAATAAAGGCTAGAAAGTTGATTTGAAGAATTTTATTTATTCTTCAATTAATTTCAAACAAGTACATGATGTCATTGACTAAGTTAATTAGGTAGCTATATGTGTTTATAATGGAAAATTCTGGATACTCTTTTTATTAAAAAATACGCCATTTACATGCAAAGGTATCGACCAAAACAAAAATAAAATAATTGATTATAACACTTTACTGTTTGAATGAGCAAGATATTCTTTTATATTGGGGTTTAGAATTTATTAAAGTTGAAATGAAGATGTTATTGTGACTGAACGTCATAAGAGTCAAGACTAACGGATATAGATACATGTATACATTTTTGTAAATACATACAAATTGGACATAGAAAACACTCAAACTCCGAAATAAATATTTGCAGATTATATAAATATTTAGTCCGACCTAGGAATTGACCCTGAGTCCTTAAGGACAACAGTCGCATAACGCTACCACGGCGCCACCGTCTGCCAATTTAATTTCATCAGAACTTAAGCGTATATACAATTTTTCTTTCATCTTAAGTCAACTTTCAAAGTTTATTCTGATTTATTAGTAGTGTGTAGTAAAAATAATTCGAAACTACACTCACGATATGAATATTCAGGAACTATTTAAATCAATCAAATTAAAATTTAAAGCAAATGGAGAACTTTAAATCCTGCCTATTTCGGTGGGAGTTGGGAATCCAAGTGTTAAATAACTTTCGTATTAGCTATTTCTGTAGATATTTTGAATTATTTACCTTTATCTTAGAATATGTGACTATTTTTAATGACTTGACCAGGCTTCAGGTTTACATTATCTTTAAATTAGTACTTTGGTTTAAGAGATACACGATAAAAAAAAAATACATTCTTGTTTGTAGAATATAGGACGAATGAGGGTCTTCTTGTGGGAAATTACTAGCTATGGCCATCTGCAACGTAAGAGACACCAGTGTATTGTCGTCCTGGCCATCAACAGCCCCTAATAATTCACTGCAGGACATAGGCCTCTCCTTAGTAAGGTTTTGGCCTAATATACCATGCTGGCCAGATAGTTGGTATACGGTTTATGACAAGCTCTTCTTCTCTTTGCAATGCTGTTTTCCTGCTTAATTTGCTCGCTTAATCAGCTCTTACGGCACCCACAAGATGTGTAGAGGTTTTACACTCCGTATTCTTTATCCGTCACCACAGAAAGTGAAGATGTAGATAAATAACAGAAGGTGGGAGAAGTTGTTTCATCGGCAATTTCACTCATTCGGTGAAATGTAACGAGACCCTTGGTTAATACTGGTATCATGTAAGACCGTAATACTACTCCGTTCGAACCCCACATATGAATCTATGGACGAAAACTTAACTCCTTTTCTGAACTTATGTAAAAAATAGCTAAGCCATTTAATCTATTCAATCTATTGCCGTCTAAACGAACGTTAACCATCTCGGTCTTGGGCAATTTGCATCCATCTGCTGCCAGCCACCTTTTCTTCTTCTTCCCATAGCCATTCAAAAACGTGATCATACTCAAGTTTCATTTTTGTCTTAGGATTTCAGATTTGATCAAACAAAACTCTTTGCGACCTTCTATATTTCTTCTTCTTCGAGAATGTGAAATGTGCCATTTCACAGTTCTTAACGAGATATGAATCGGTGATACGGATACTCTGAGTTTGTTTTTCTTGTTAAGCCAAGATTTGTCTGCATCTGTTCTTAGGGTCGATTTTCTTTGACACACATTTGTATGGAGCCATGATAAATCAATTTGTGTGTGGCATTTTGATCCTTATTTGTACTAGTTAGTAGTGAAAAATGTACACGATTATCCCATATTAGCTTACTGGTCTTACACGTTCATAATAGTTTTGAAAGTAAGTGTTAATGTTAGTAAGGGCGACATTTTGAAAAATAAATATGTACTTTGAATTTGTTTCTATGAAAACAGACTCTAAAGCAATGTATTTATAGTTCTGTTGCTATAAATCCACTGCTTTAGAGCCTGTTAGAATTCATAGCTCTGTTTTCGTGTTCTCAGCGTTATATTAGAATAAAAATGGTATTATTGACTTGTATATTCCGTGAAGGCTCGACTATTTGCTGTCTTTAGCATTGTGAAAGAACATATCTCTCCAGGAAAAAGGATCTCATTAATCCGAAAGTACTTGACCATCAAATTAAAATCTTTTATCTATGATAAGTTAGCATTTTAACAATTATTGAATTTGCCATCATTAATATGCATCTGAATTAAAACAGTTTTTAAGACATACATTTTGAGCATTCTTCAGAAGGCGTTTTGTAAAACTCATTTGCGGGGAAAAGTTATAAACCTTTTTAAGAAAAACACAAGTACTGTTTACGTCTGTCTACTCGGCAAAGCCATAACTTAGATGATTAGCAATTTATTTCATTCAGATTAAATTTATTACCATATTCTAAGAACATGTGTATAAAGATGGAGTTGGAAAGATGAACCCAGTTCGGATTTAATAATTCGCCGATGAACTGAACTGTTCCTAGCTTACGTCTGTCAGTTTTAAGGACCAAGTTGTCTAAAATACAAGAATAACTAATTTGTAAACTGATGGATCACAAGTAGAGTGAATCCACTACAAATTTAACCGTATGTCTAAATTCTACGATTAAAAAACCAATAGTTCTATAAAAATCATCAAAATAAATAGTGTTGAACTCATACATACGTAGATAAAGTTGACCATGAGTTCGTAACAGACGTAATTCAAATGTGTCAGGTATTGTCTCGTGACTGAAGTTAGGTAAACATTTGAGTGACTATACGTAACATTAGCTTTTAGTAAAAGTCAGGTCACACTGAGTTAATGTTTTCATGTAATCGTTTTCATTTAGTCAATTAATATACCTTCATTAAAGAAAAATGATAACTATCAGGATATGAAACTGATTTGTTCACGTATTTTAATGAGTAACCTGTTGGCTTAGTTGTTAGCGATCCTCAAAGGCGAGCCAGAAAACGTCGGTGCGATTCCCGCGATGTGCGACGAGTGCAAGAATAAATCATCTCTAACATGTATGTTCTTAGTAATACAAAAGTATGCCTTCCAGTAGTCTGGCTACTGTATCACATTCTCAGCTTAATTTAGGATCACACAGCAAGAGAGAGGTGAGATTTTTCCTGCGAGAACTCATAAGAGTTCTTGTTTTTGCTAGCGGGGGTTCACTACACATATAGGTATTTTAATGTACGTAGATAGTATGACAGATGACGACCTATCAGTATTGACCATATATTTGCACAATATCTTGTTAACTATGAGTTAACCATGTTCAGAACAAAAGAAATATGGCTCGAGTTCGTTGACGTACCTTGAACGCAGCTTTATAATGCTATAGAACTGACGTTGCATTGACGCTCACTCCAACGTTTATACATCGGGTTGACAGACGTACTACGAGTGATTTCCAATTACAAAGTGTTGAGCATCTGTTGAGCAATCAACTTTAGTACTATGAGGTAAGGGTGTGTAATATTAGCATTTAACTGAGTTTTTTTTTATTGTAAGTATTAAAAAAGTGAACTATGTTGGTTATTTTTTTGTTATTTTCGTTATCTGACATTTACATATTAAACTTTTATGGGGTTTATTAGTTATAACTATAGTATACTTAATATTTTTAAGTCAAAAAGGATATAATCAGAAGTTATTAATGATAGTAGAGAGGAAAAAATATATAATACACTAATTATAAATAAATAAACTTTTCAAAATGATAACATGATGTCGATCATATTTTAAAGTGAATTTCAACTGAAGTTTTGATAGTCGATACAATGTATTTATATACAGAATTCATTTAGTATGACTAACTTGCAAACATCTTGAAATCCATTTTTACTTTTCGTATTACTCAGATTTAAATATTTATTCTATATTGTATAAAATGAACTTTTTTTGTATATTGTCTGTTTCAAAATACTAGGGTGAATTTTGAACTCTATATATTAATGAAATGTAGCCTGTCCATGTTAGACGCATTATAATGCAAAATGCCTCGATGGTGCAGTGGTAGCGTATGGCGACTGCTATGCTCGAGGTCTTGGGTTCGATTCCCGGGTTGAACCAAATGATTTTATGACTTGCAGATATTTGTTTCGGGGTTTAGGTATTTTCTATGTAAAATATGTACATATGTATTTACAAAAAAATGTATGTATTTATATTAGTTGTTTAGTACAAGCTCTGTTTAGTTTGGGATTAGATGGCGTTGTGTATTAGGTGTCCAAAATATTATAAAAAAATGTATTATAGCAAAAAATGTAGTCAACATTTTTTTTATATCATGCGGTATAATCCTTAAATAGTTTATTACTAAGTCACTCGCTGCTAACTTCAATCCGGTAAAATGAAACACAGTAAGTATAGTAATAATAATGCTTTAATGTTTTCAGTTATAGGTGGCAACTGATTACGTTAGCTTTGATCTGCAACCTTGTATCAGCATGTGAGGATGAAGAGGAACACAAAAATATGGTTAAGCGTCAAATTAACGGCTTACCCCTTGTATATCCTTATGGTGCAACATATAAGGTAATTTTCATATATCAATGGGCCAAAACTTCTTAAAGAGAGGTCTATGTCTAGCAGTGGACTATTAAAACTTGTAGATGATGATGGTTGACAACTAGGGTTATCAAAGTCAAGGTTATCGAAGCATGGCTCTCCCCTAGTTGCTTGAGAGCCAGGCTCTGACAATCTGCTAACCTTATTTATGGACAAGGGTCGACCGAAGTCATACCACAGCCACACAAAATCATTATTAAGTATTTGTTTTATAATTTTTCACCCAGAGGATAAGGTTACCGGAATCCAAACACAGTCCTTTCTGTGATTCTTGAAGGGTGATCAAATGGCGGTACGGCATTTGTGACTCTTGAGTTTTAGAAATCCATGGATGTTGATGGTGACTCACCATCAGATAATCCGTCTGCTCATTTGTCTCCTATATAATAAAAAACACCAGTCACATGTACAAGACTATGTTGTTAACATTCCTATGAAACACGAATCTCAAGTTGGCCTGAACTTTATTTATCGGCCTGAGGCGACGGCCTGAGGAGTTCCAGGCTCAACTCAATTCGGTTTCGTATTCCTTTGTGGCCGTCTGCTGATAAATATATGGTCAAAGTTAGTAACAAATTCTCTGAAATTTTGTTTTTTTTTTAAAAGTGTATTACATGTAGAAATATATTACTTTGGAGTTATTATGGTTGTGTTAGTCCACAATATATTTTTATTTGACTTGAACTGTCAAATTAAACACAGTATACATTCAATATGGATTTACTGTTCAGGTGGTACCAATATTCACAGTGTTTGTCTCCAAGAGCTTGAACTACACGCTTTCTTAATCAGAGTAGCCACTTAACATTTTTGTGTGTCCAACTCTGTGTATAAAAAGTGGCGTCGTCGAAAACAGTGTTGCCACATGAACGCTACACTACCCCCCTACGGAGAAAGACAACTAGTCTCTAAAAATCTTAAATCTAATACGTCTACCCGATCGTGTGGTATAAGGCGAGGGATAAACTGAAACTGGGGGAGCGGTTAGCACCTTTTGAGCTGGAGAAAATAAAGGATCATTAGGAGTGGTGAGATTTCGGTGGTAATACCTGATTAGAGGAAGGATGTAGTGGTGAATCTGGAGCAGATATCGAAATAAAAGCTGGTTCTACGCGATCGACGCTAACCGTAACCGTTTTACCTTTGATACGGTAATAGTTTTACCATTAGTAGCTCTATCCATTAATTGGTGAGGACCAGTGTATAGAGGTTGAAAGGGGCGACGAACGGCGTCCTCACGTATTCTGTGTATAACACGATGCACAAAAACACAATCACGTTAGTATTGATAAGTCACACGCAAGCTGGGAGGGCAACTGTCGATGAAATTGCTGTGCACCTCAGTCGCAACTTCATATCACGTCGGGGTCACCAGTTTGAGAGTTACTATGTTTGTGTTACTCCACAATATACGAATATGTTTATTTAATGCATCTACCACTTGAATGGTCAAATTAAACACAGTATACATTTAATATGAATTTACTGTTCAGGAGGTACCAATATTCACAGTATTTGTCTCCAAGAGCTTGAACTACACGCTTTGTTAATCAGAGTAGCCACTTAACATTTTTGTGTCTCCAACTCTGTGTATAAAAAAAGTGGCATCGTCAAAAACAGTGTTGCCACATGTACGCTGCAGTAGGATCGTAAGCTATTGGTTTTAAACAATGCTACACTCTACGATTAACACCACCATAAGTTGTCATTTTAAAATTATGTACCAAACAAAGTGATGTTTTATATATGTAGTATATGAGTATAAACATCATTTCGTTTAAAGTAACATGTATAAACAAAGTAAATTATGTAAATAGTATTTATATAATTTTACTTACTTACTTAGCGTTAAACCTATTGTTGTCAACTGGACACGTATATTTTTAAATATACGCTTTTAGATATGTTTTTATTTGATCTACATCCAGCAGTGAACTGTTAAGGGTGATGATAGATGAAACGTTTCTAAATACATAATTAACTAATTATAAAATAAGAAAACTTAATTCAGTACGTTTTTCTACAATGTGAACAACTAAAACCCCTTTGTGTTGCCATTTCAGTTTATTATCGGGTTATCAGCTCCAATAAAAGCAGAAGACTACATCAGTTTAGCCTTTGCGGCCAACTTTCAGTATCAGTATTTACATTTCCAAAACATAAGTGAAATCTCACAATATTATTTCATCAAGACTGTTTCCAGAGAGCAGAGAGAGGCTGATCTAGAGGCAAGAAGGGATGAGAGATATACATTCTATAGATCTGTCGCGGATATGTTACGTTCGTAAGTTTTTTTTCTACTACCTGACATTATTGTGTTGTATTTAAATAATGATGTTGTCTTGCATATTTTGTTCCCTTAGTCGCCTTTTACGCCATTACAAAGAGAAAGAAAACTTGAAACAAACCTTATTCCAACCCGTCTGGCCAGCGTGGTATAGTAGGCCAAAACCTCCTCGCCTATGTCCAGCAGTGGACTGTAAAAGGCTGTTGATGATGATGATGATTCCTGGTTGGTTACTAGTTCAAATGGTGTTACTTGAATATTATTTACATTACATTTTTATACCCGAGTGAACTAATTTCGAAGATTGAATGTGGAGAGGGATAGGAGGGTGAAAAATATTTTACGATCTATTATCATCCCTAGGTCCAGCCGTTACGGAGGTGTGCTACACAAAACATACAGAGTCTGAGCATGTAGTTTTATGTAAATATATAACTTAAATACACCGCTTTTGGGGGGTCAATTTCGAGTTTTGAAAAAGGGAAAGCCTTTTTAAGAATTGCTGTTGAATTCTGAAGCAATATAAATTTGTTGAGATTTTTCTAGAGGAACGCTTATTTTATTTTTATGATTTGTATTTTATGGTACTGGTGCGATATTGACACCAACTGTTAACAATCTGTGTTAATCATTTTCTCTGGTCTTTGGCACAATGAACCTAACAAAATGTTTAAAAGCTTAAAAATGACATCTGGGGCGGTGTGCCATCTACTTAGGGTAAATTTATGTGTTGATACGAGAAGTAGTTGATTCAAATTTACTGCTGTTAAATTTGATTGCAAATTTAAAAAGTTTAATTATTATTATTCCTTTGATTTTCCGAGTGCCATAATTTGGTGTGTTCGTGGATCACTACTTTTGGTCCTGGTACGCAGAAGTAACAGTGGTGGGAGTTGGGAATCCCATTAAAAAAGCACTGGCGTGGTATCAGTTTATTATAAAATTTATAATCAGACTACGCGGACGGTGCAATGTCAAATGCAAATTGTTTTTCTGAGTCTGGGTGTTCTTTGTGTCCATTTTTTGTATGTTCCTAATGCGGGCACTAGCTTTTTTTAAAAAAAAAGAGAATCATATACATATTTTTCTGTTTTCCAGAAAGAATATGGACGGTGATGAGTGTGTGTTCAGAGCCATTTGTGAAGCAGCTCAATACCCGGTAGAGGAGGAAGGGTTGGTGGGAGAAATACTGCATATTTTACTCACGTATGTAACTTTATATATTGAGGATAACCTTTCAGAACATATATTTTATGATAACTAGAAAAAACTTCTTACTGTAGAAAATGAATTCTCTAGAATCGAGAGAATTATCATCTGACTAGCCTATCAGCTAGTCTACTAATACTTTATGTGTAGTAAAATTTTGCCACATTTTGTGATATTTAACATGGTGACTTTAAAAATTCCAGGCCAGACTACGGTAAAAGCCCTTTTGATGAAAAGGATCAGGATTTAGAAGATCTTATGTCCCCGTATAATGATGCTGCAATAGCTGGCAGGCAGATGTTTAACTGTCCCTCCATATATCCACGGTGTCCTGAAGGTGAAGGACTCATGGAAATGTTCAGTATGTTAAGAGAAGAATAGAGAAAACGATGATGAAGAAACCAACTAAGTTTAAGTAGACTGAGAAGTATATTATTGTGTTTTTAATAAATTGGTTCCTATTTTTACTTTTTAATTTATATTGGATGAAAAAATATGAAGTTGGGGCTTCGATATGTAAAATAATGATAGAAATTCTTGAGAATAAAAAATACTTTCAGCAAAGAACAGATTCTGTTTAAATTTTATGAGTAGCATATTGCAGCTATATTACAATTTGCACTGAAATAACATTCAACCAAAAATTTGAAGTTAATTTAAATCTAAATGATAATGATACTATTTTATTGATATTGTACCCGAGTACTAATTATCCTTATGAATTGTAATGGCCTATTACACATATTTTTGGATAAAAGGTCGTTAAAAACACTTGAGTACTTTATTTTTTTTTTTTTTTTTAAACGCCCGCATTAAGAACGTATCAGTATCGCGGGGGACTTTACAAACATACAAGAAACAGATCACACAAAGTGTTGTTCTGTGTGAAGTTTGAATCCACAACACTCAGCGCACAGGAAAGCGACGTGGTGACCGCTTAAACCACTACGATATCGTCAGTACACTAGTCGGTCCGATTCCGACACACCACCCCGCCGTAAACCGGCCCGAGGGGGTTCCCACACGTTAAAAAAAAAAAGGGTTTGTTTCAAGTTTTACTTCTCTTTGTAAAGATATTTTTCTGACCAGTTTCTTCCCTTAGTCCCTTATAATAAAGGCTAGAAAGTTGATTTGAAGAATTTTATTTATTCTTCAATTAATTTCAAACAAGTACATGATGTCATTGACTAAGTTAATTACGTAGCTATATGTGTTTATAATGGAAAATTCTGGATACTCTTTTTATTAAAAAATACGCCATTTACATGCAAAGGTATCGACCAAAACAAAAATAAAATAGTTGATTATAACACTTTACTGTTTGAATGAGCAAGATATTCTTTTCTATTGGGGTTTAAAATTTATTAAAGTTGAAATGAAGATGTTATTGTAACTGATCGTCATAAGAGTCAAGACTAACGGATATAAATACATGTATACATTTTTTGTAAAGACATACAAATTGGTCATAGAAAACACTCAAACTTCGAAACAAATATTTGCAAATTATACAAATATTTAGTCCGACCTAGGAATTGACCCTGAGTCCTTAAGAACAACAGTCGCATACGCTACCACGGCGCCACCGTCTGCCAATTTAATTTCATCAGAACTTAAGCGTATATACAATTTTTTTAATCAACTTTCAAAGTTTATTCTGATATATTAGTAGTGTGTAGTAAAAATAATTCGAAACTACACTCACGATATGAATATTCAGGCACTATTTAAATCAATCAAATTAAAATTTAAAGCAAATGGAGAACTTTAAATCCTGCCTATTTCGATGGGAGTTGGGAATCCAAGTGTTAAATAACTTTCGTATTAGCTATTTCTGTAGATATTTTGAATTATTTACCTTTATCTTAGAATATGTGACTATTTTTAATGACTTGACCAGGCTTCAGGTTTACATTATCTTTAAATTAGTACTTTGGTTCAAGAGATACACGATAAGAAAAAAATACAGTCTTGTTTGTAGAATATAGGACGAATGAGGGTCTTCTTGTGGGAAATTACTAGCTATGGCCATCTGCAACGTAAGAGACACCAGTGTATTGTCGTCCTGGCCGTCAACAGCCCCTAATAATTCACTGCAGGACATAGGCATCTCCTTAGTAAGGTTTTGGCCTAATATACCATGCTGGCCAGATAGTTAGTATACGGTTTATGATAAGCTCTTCTTCTCTTTGCAATGCTGTTTTCCTGCTTAATTTGCTCGCTTAATCAGCTCTTACGGCACCCACAAGATGTGTAGAGGTTTTACACTCCGTATTCTTTATCCGTCACCACAGAAAGTGAAGATGTAGATAAATAACAGAAGGTGGGAGAAGTTGTTTCATCGGCAATTTCACTCATTCGATGAAATGTAACGAGACCCTTGGTTAATACTGGTATCATGTAAGACCGTAATACTACTCCGTTCGAACCCCACATATGAACCTATGGACGAAAACTTAACTCCTTTTCTGAACTTATGTAAAAAATAGCTAAGCCATTTAATCTATTCAATCTATCGCCGTCTAAACGAACGTTAACCATTTCGGTCTTGGGCAATTTGCATCCATCTGCTGCCAGCCACCTTTTCTTCTTCTTCCCATAGCCATTCAATAACGTGATCATACTCAAGTTTCATTTTTGTCTTAGGATTTCAGATTTGATCAAACAAAACTCTTTGCGACCTTCTATATTTCTTCTTCTTCGAGAATGTGAAATGTGACATTTCACAGTTCTTAACGAGATATGAACCGGTGATACGGATACTCTGAGTTAGTTTTTCTTGTTAAGCCAAGATTTGTCTGCATCTGTTCTTAGGGTCGATTTTCTTTGACACACATTTGTATGGAGCCATGATAAATCAATTTGTGTGTGGCATTTTGATCCTTATTTGTACTAGTTAGTAGTGCAAAATGTACACGATTATCCCATATTAGCTTACTGGTCTTACACGTTCATAATAGTTTTGAAAGTAAGTGTTAATGTTAGTAAGGGCGACATTTTGAAAAATAAATATGTACTTTGAATTTGTTTCTATGAAAACAGACTCTAAAGCAATGTATTTATAGTTCTGTTGCTATAAATCCACTGCTTTAGAGCCTGTTAGAATTCATAGCTCTGTTTTCGTGTTCTCAGCGTTATATTAGAATAAAAATGGTATTATTGACTTGTATATTCCGTGAAGGCTCGACTATTTGCTGTCTTTAGCATTGTGAAAGAACATATCTCTCCAGGAAAAAGGATCTCATTAATCCGAAAGTACTTGACCATCAAATTAAAATCTTTTATCTATGATAAGTTAGCAGTTTAACAATTATTGAATTTGCCATCATTAATATGCATCTGAATTAAAACAGTTTTTAAGACATACATTTTGAGCATTCTTCAGAAGGCGTTTTGTAAAACTCATTTGCTGGGAAAAGTTATAAACCTTTTTAAGAAAAACACAAGTACTGTTTACGTCTGTCTACTCGGCAAAACCATAACTTAGATGATTAGCAATTTGTTTCATTCAGATTAAATTTATTACCATTTTCTAAGAACATGTGTATAAAGATGGAGTTGGAAAGATGAACCCAGTTCGGATTTAATCATTCGCCGATGAACTGAACTGTTCCTAGCTTACGTCTGTCAGTTTTAAAGACCAAGTTGTCTAAAATACAAGAATAACTAATTTGTAAACTGATGGATCACAAGTAGAGTGAATCCACTACAAATTTAACCGTATGTCTAAATTCTACGATTAAAAAACCAATAGTTCTATAAAAATCATCAAAATAAATAGTGTTGAACTCATACATACGTAGATAAAGTTGACCATGAGTTCGTAACAGACGTAATTCAAATGTGTCAGGTATTGTCTCGTGACTGAAGTTAGGTAAACATTTGAGTGACTATACGTAACATTAGCTTTTAGTAAAAGTCAGGTCACACTGAGTTAATGTTTTCATGTAATCGTTTTCATTTAGTCAATTAATATACCTTCATTAAAGAAAAATGATAGACAGGATATGAAACTGATTTGTTCACGTATTTTAATGAGTAACCTGTTGGCTTAGTTGTTAGCGATCCTCAAAGGCGAGCCAGAAAACGTCGGTGCGATTCCCGCGATGTGCGACGAGTGCGAGAATAAATCATCTCTAACATGTATGTTCTTAGTAATACAAAAGTATGCCTTCCAGTAATCTGGCTACTGTATCACATTCTCAGCTTAATTTAGGATCACACAGCAAGAGAGAGGTGAGATTTTTCCTGCGAGAACTCATAAGAGTTCTTGTTTTTGCTAGCGGGGGTTCACTACACATATAGGTATTTTAATGTATGTAGATAGTATGACAGATGACGACCTATCAGTATTGACCATATATTTGCACAATATCTTGTTAACTATGAGTTAACCATGTTCAGAACAAAAGAAATATGGCTCGAGTTCGTTGACGTACCTTGAACGCAGCTTTATAATGCTATAGAACTGACGTTGCATTGACGCTCACTCCAACGTTTATACATCGGGTTGACAGACGTACTACGAGTGATTTCCAATTACAAAGTGTTGAGCATCTGCTGAGCAATCAACTTTAGTACTATGAGGTAAGGGTGTGTAATATTAGCATTTAACTGAGTTTTTTTTTATTGTAAGTATTAAAAAAGTGAACTATGTTGGTTATTTTTTTGTTATTTTCGTTATCTGACATTTACATATTAAACTTTTATGGGGTTTATTAGTTATAACTATAGTATACTTAATATTTTTAAGTCAAAAAGGGTATAATCAGAAGTTATTAATGATAGTAGAGAGGAAAAAATATATAATACACTTATTATAAATAAATAAACCTTTCAAAATGATAACATGATGTCGATCATATTTTAAAGTGAATTTCAACTGAAGTTTTGATAGTCGATACAATGTATTTATATACAGAATTCATTTAGTATGACTAACTTGCAAACATCTTGAAATTCATTTTTACTTTTCATATTACTCAGATTTAAATATTTATTCTATATTGTATAAAATGAACTTTTTTTGTATATTGTCTGTTTCAAAATACTAGGGTGAATTTTGAACTCTAAATATTAATGAAATTTACCCTGTCCATGTTAGATGCATTATAATGCAAAATGCCTCGATGGTGCAGTGGTAGCGTATGGCGACTGCTATGCTCGAGGTCTTGGGTTCGATTCCCGGGTTGAACCAAATGATTTTATGACTTGCAGATATTTGTTTCGGTGTTTAGGTATTTTCTATGTAAAATATGTACATATATATTTAGAAAAAAATGTATGTGTTTAAATCAGTTGTCTAGTACAAGCTCTGTTTAGTTTGGGACTAGATGGCGTTGTGAATCAGGTGTCCAAAATATTATAAAAAAATGTATTATACCAAAAAATGCAGTCGGAATTTTTTTTTTGATATCATGCGGTATAATCTCTAAGTAGTTTATTACTAAGCCACTCGCTGCTAACTTCAATCCGATAAAATGAAACACAGTAAGTATAGTAATAATAATGTTTTAATGTTTTCAGTTATAGGTGGCAATTGATTACGTTAGCTTTGATCTGCAACCTTGTATCAGCATATGAGGATGAAGAGGAACACAAAAATATGGTTAAGCGTCAAATTAACGGCTTACCCCTTGTATATCCTTACGGTGCGACATATAAGGTAATTTTTATATATCAATTGGCCAAAAATTCTTAAGGGGAGGTGCAAGCAAGTGTGGTGCAAGGAGTCTAGCAGTGAACTGGTAAAGACGATGACGATTAGAGACGATTATGATGAGTGATAACCAGGGTTGTCAAAGTCAAAGTTGTCGAATAAGGACTCTCCAAAGGGAGAGCCATTGTTGCTTCGACAACCTTGTACATATATGTGTAAAGCTCGAGGGAAGTCGTACCAGGGCAAAACCATTGTTGAGTTTTGTCTTGTAAATTTTCACCGAAAGAATAAGGTTACCGGCATCCAAACACAGTCCTTTCTCTGATTCTTTAAAGGTGATCAAAAGCGATACAGCATTTGTAACTCTTGAGTTTTTAGTACCCAAGGGCGGTCACTCATCATCAGGTAATCCGTCTGCACATTTGTCTCCTATATAACAAAGAACACCAATCGCATATACAAGAATGTGTTGTTAACATTCCTATGAGATACGAGTCTCGAGTTGGCCTGAACTTTATTTATCGGTCTGAGGCGACAGCCTGAGGAGTTCCAGGTTCTACTCAATTCGGCTTCGTATTTCTTTGTGGCCGTCTGCTGATAAATATATGGTCAAAGTTTGTAACAAATTCTCTGAAATTTTGTTTTTTTTTAAAGTGTATATATGTGTAGGAATATAGTACTTTGGAGTTATTATGGTTGTGTTAGTTCACAATATATTTTTATTTGATGTATCTACCACTTGCATGGTCAAATTAAACACAGTATACATTTAATATGGATTTATTGTTCAGGAGGTACCAATATTCACAGTATTTGTCTCCAAGAGCTTGAACTACACGCTTTGTTAATCAGAGTAGCCACTTAACATTTTTGTGTCTCCAACTTTGAGTATAAGCAGTGTTGCCACATGAACGCTACAGTAGGAGGATAAGCTATTGGTTTTAAACAATGCTACACTCTACGATTAATACCACCATAAGTTGTCATTTTAAAATTATATACCAAACAAAGTGATGTTTTATATATGTAGTATATGAGTATAAACATCATTTCGTTTAAAGTAACATGTGTAAACAAAGTAAATTATGTAATTATGCCATAATTTAAATATTTATATATATAATTTTACTTACTTACTTAGCGTTAAACCTATTGTTGTCAACTGGACACGTATATTTTTAAATACACGCTTTTAGATATTTTTTTATTTGATCTACATCCAGCAGTGAACTGTTAAGAGTGATAATTGATGAAACGTTTCTAAATACATAATTAACTATTTATAAAATAAGAAAACTTAATTCAGTACGTTTTTCTAGAATGTAAACAACTAAAACCCTTTAATGTTGTCATTTCAGTTGATTATAGGGTTATCAGCTCCAATAAAAGCAGAAGACTACATCAGTTTAGCCTTTGCGGCCAACTTTCAGTATCAGTATTTACATTTCCAAAATATAAGTGAAATCTCACGATATTATTTCATCAAGACTGTGTCCAGAGAGCAGAGAGAGGCTGATCTAGAGGCAAGAAGAGATGAGAGATATACATTTTATAGATCTGTCGCGGATATGTTACGTTCGTAAGTTTTTTTTCTACTACCTGACATTATTGTGTCGTATTTAAAAAATGGAGAGAGGTATAGGAGGATGAAAAATATTTTACCATCATCCCTAGGTCTAGCCGTTTCGGAGGTGTGCTACACTAAACATACAGAGTCTGAGCAAGTATTTTTATGTGAATATAATTTAAATACACCACTTTTAGGGGGCAATAACGAGTCTTGAAAAAGGAGAAACCTTTTTAAGACTTACTGTTGAATTCTGAAGCAATGTAAATTTGTTGAGATTTTTCTATTGGAAAACCTAATTTTATTTTCATGATTTGTATTTTATAGTACTAGTGCGATATTGACACAAACTGTTAACAATCTGCGCTTATCATTTTCTCTGCGAATGTAGTCTTTGGCACAATGAACCCAACAAAATGTTGAATAGTTTAAAAATGACGTCTGGGGCAATATACTATGAGGGTTTTGTGTCAACTACTTAGGGTAAATTTATGTATTGAATGAGAAGTGAGCTTATTATATTTCCAAGAATTTTAATTTACTGCCGATAAATTTGATTGTGAATTCAAAAAGTTTAATTATTATTACTTTGATTTCCCGAGTTATCTTTGAAAAAAGAGAAAACAAGATAATCATGTATTTTTTTATTTTCCAGAAAGAATATGGACGGTGATGAGTGTGTATTCAGAGCCATTTGTGAAGCAGCTCAATACCCGGTAGAGGAAGACGGGTTGGTGGGAGAAATACTGCATATTTTACTCACGTATGTAACTCTTTACATTAAGGATAATCTTTTAGAACATATATTTTACCATAACTAGAAAATACTTCTTACTGTAGAAAATGAATTCTCTAGAATCGAGAGAATTATCATCTGACTAGCCTATCAGCTAGTCTACCAATACTTTATGTGTAGTAAAATTTTGCCACATTTTGTGATATTTAACATGGTGACTTTAAAAATTCCAGGCCAGACTACGGTAAAAGCCCTTTTGATGAAAAGGATCAGGATTTAGAAGATCTTATGTCCCCGTATAATGATGCTGCAATAGCTGGCAGGCAGATGTTTAACTGTCCCTCCATATATCCACGGTGTCCTGAAGGTGAAGGTCTCATGGAAATGTTCAGTGTGTTAAGAGAAGAATAGAGATAACGATGATGAAGAAAACAACTAAGTTTAAGTAGACTAAGAAGTATATTATTGTGTTTTTAATAAATTGGTTCCTATTTTACTTTTAATTTATATTGGACGAAAAAATATGAAGTTGGGACTTCGACATGTAAAATAGTGATAAAAATTCTTGAGAGTAAAAAGTACTTCAGCAAAGAACAGATTCTGTTAAAATTTTATGAAAAAATATATTGCAGCTTATAATTTGCACTGAAATAACATTCAACCAAACATTTGAAGTTAATTTAAATCTAAATGGTAATGATACCAATTTATTGATATTATACACGAGTACTAATTATCCTTACGAATTGTAATGGCCTATTACACATATTTTTGGAAAAAAGGTTGTTAAAATATTTGAGTACTTTATTTTTTATTTTTTTTTATTTTAAACGCCCGCATTAAGAACGTATCCTGTATCACGGGGGTCTTTACAAACATACAAGAAACAGATCACACAAAGTGTTGTTCTGTGTGAAGTTTGAATCCACAACACTTAGCGCAGAGGAAAGCGACGTGGTGACCGCTTAAACCACTACGATATCCGTGCTGTATAAAAACCTTTTACGGTAGACATACTGAAAGACTAATCCTATAAAGTCTCGGTTATAAAGTAAAGTAAAGCTTAGTTATTTGAATCTGTACAGTCTTCTCGCGTCAAATTAAGTAAATCTCATACATGTATCCAGTCACGTGCAAGATATCTTTCCCCGGAATATTTACATTGACTTAGAACTGAAATAACTTTTGGTTCTCGATTCTGTTTTGTATATATAATAATATATTTTATCTAAATCTCTACCAAAGTAACTCTACTTTGCCTAATGAAAATAGTATTTGTGGTCATATTCATTGCGAATGTAGACAATGCAACATGATGACTCGTACTATGGTGGCCTAGTGAGATGATTTTTCACACGCCGCTTGGGGACGTAAAAGGCATGACAGTCATCGTGGCTGTGTATGGTTTGCGCTATTACCACGATAGCTGTCACCCCTACATCAATGGGTCTCCGGTCTCGCAGTCACCAACGAAACAGGACAGCGCGGATGCTGTCGTTTTAGGTTGATCTTTTGTGAGACGGTAGTACTGTCCCGGTGGAACCGACCCGTTCGTACTGAAATCAGCGTGGCTCTACCATTAGGCCTGGTTTTGTAGTTTTTCCGATTAATTTTATCCCTGTAAGTAAAACGGTTGACTATCTACACAGGTGTTTGATAGGTGCCCTAAGCCCCTTGATAATATTTATTTTAGTTATTAAATATGTTCTGTACTTCAGTAAAAGTGGTATAATATTTAATGAAAGATTTGAATAAACTTTTGTCAACAGTAAATTATTTACGTAAGTTATTTACACATTTAAAAGCATTGTGAGTCAGTTAAATCTTTCTCCTTTCTTTTAAAACCAATTCGTAAAACGTATTCTGATCACTTTTAACGTTTCTTTCTTGGACGATATTTACAATGTGTAAATGTAGCTAAACTTTAGTGTCGTAAAGTAATTCAAAGGAATCCATCTCTATTCATAATTTTATTTTCATTATTTCGTCGTCGTCGAGTCGAATTTTATGCAGATGTTTTTTTTGCATCATAACCTTTTCTACGTCTTATGTGTTACTAAGCCCGCCTGCCAAAATAACGCACTTTAAACACAGATTTGAAAATCTCTCCGTGTGTGTTACTCTTTTGATATTGGTAGCTGCCTTGGTTTACGTCGCGTGAATATGAGCAAGCTTACTTTTTAGGTGTTTACGGACACACAAGTTGGCTGGGCTTAGTGTATTATGGACTTACAAATCTTTCATGACACAGGATTCATCACTAATTAAAATAAAGATTAAAGTAAAGAACTTGATCAAACCTTAAAATTTTACATCTAAACACAAGTGGTCGTGGTGCTACAAGATTAAAAACACAATAATTACAAAGATTTTCTCCCCAAGGAAACTTACAAATTTCTGACACGAGTTCCAATTCGAGTAGAAATGATTGTGGCTTATAGGCCCCGATGGGCAATCAGTAGAATAGTAGTCGATTTAGACGCCTCGAGAATTTATTGAGTGGTCCAATAGTAACTAACTGGATTTATTTTGTGCTTACCAAGCGCTGAGCTTTCATTACCGTCCTTGGAGACAGAGATGCAGATATAATCTCTGAAAGCAAAAAGAGGACGGGAAACGGGTAGTGTGGTTTACATGTCGTAATGATTTTGTCCTGCCAATAATATACGGGTTGTTGTTAATCTCAGAAAGTGGAGTCAAATGGAGATGTTAAGGAGTTAATAGACTTGAATAAAAATGTTTTTAGTATCAGAAAAAGATTACAGTAGCTTTGGAAGCAATTAATAAAATAATATTGCTTAAAGAACACCCATAAATTTTTCAAATTATGAGATTGTAAATAGTGTTGTGATCTAAAGAGACACAACAAAAGAACTCTTTACTTTTCAGAATTCTATAATAGTTAAAATTATTGACAAAAAATGGTCAAGGTAATAATTAAATTAAGCAGAAATTAAGAATTTTGCAATTACTTATTTTGTCATTCAAAGATATTGGCGTCATGGAACAGCGTATTCACTGATTTGGACAAGCTTTTTGCTTTATTGGTTACGAAGTCTTACTGCTAAGTCAAACGCTGTGGGCTTGATTTCTTCTCAAGATATTATAGAGAGCGATTCGTGCAATTTATAATCATGGCTATTTCTTTCATTGTGGGATAAGTTTAAGGAAGTTAGTATCATGACAGTCGCATTTCAATACATATATGA
The DNA here is from genome assembly GCA_949316085.1 of Hypercompe scribonia. Lineage (NCBI taxonomy): Eukaryota > Metazoa > Arthropoda > Insecta > Lepidoptera > Erebidae > Hypercompe > Hypercompe scribonia. Next base: position 4,221,913 of record OX438984.1, on the reverse strand, counting down.
AAATTTAGAGTGCGTACTGTAAAAGCAGCACAAAATAATAATAAACTCGTGTTGCCACCAACTACACTATAAAAAATTTGCAAGTCTTTTCAATGTCAGGGTGTGTCATTCTATAATAAAGTACGAAGTGAATTTCAAGAATAAAGTATTAATGAATTTAAGCCCTTAGTAAATCAAAAACTATGTGAAAAAGCTTACTATACTCGTACAGTTGGAGATTATTTAAGTGACAAATTCCCTTGGGGTTGATGCTGCTCACTCCCTCATTTACGTTCCTATTATTACTGTCATGTTTGAACATGATGACATTTAATTATTTATTGTATTTTGTATTTCATTTGTTTTTACGGTGTGTAGCTTTTCTAATTCAATTTGATTTGAATAGTGGGTTTTTGTCCTGGAGTGGTGACTGCGTACCGAGAAATGCAGAGTTGGTAAGCCCTCCACAAGGTGATACGACGACCTGGTGAAAGTCGCGGGAAGCTGCTGAATGCGGGCGGCACGGGACCGGTTGTTGTGGAGAACCTTGGGGGAGGTCTATGTCTAGCAGTGGACGTCTTTTGGCTGAGATGATGATGATGATGATGATGTTTAGAAAAATACAAATAGGGTTATAGGCCTTGCCTCGGAAACCACTTTAAGCCGTCAGTCCCGGTTGTCATAAGCATCTGTGGCAATCGCTAATGGAGAGTCACTGCTCTCAAATACTCATGTGACAGCTAATTCTACCGTCGAATTCAGTACGTCCTCATTGTTGTGGAGATCTGATACTAATGACTGGTATCAGATCTAAGCAACCCGTGGAAAATCTAATATTCACATAAAACAGGTTGAACTATTAACCGAGTCGAAATAATCTTCGGAATAATAAGTTCTAGAAAGAAGTAGAACAAAACAAATATATTTATTAGCAGTCAGGATAAATAAATGCACAGCTTACTTTGGAATCAGATAGCGTGTAAGATATCTTGAGTTTCTATTGACAATTTATACATTATCTTTACACTCATAAAAATTAAGTTTTAAAGCTTTAAACACTTATGGCGGCCATTAGTAAGATGTCCCGCTCTTTTTAAACGTTCTCAATTTAAATTTTATAATAGGAACAATTTCCATTTATTTATTAACGATGAAGCTAATTATATTAGTGAACCTCCAAAGTATTTATGGAATCTTGTTGGTTATACCAACAAAACTTATGAATGATCTAATTGAAGCGAAATCCCTAGATCCCTGCAACGTCTATATTATGGACTAGAAATCCGGAGTACGATTTAATTAAAAACAGCCGTACAAGGCGGTTGGTATCCGGGTGGGGCCAGTGGGGCTTGTTGGTGGCCTAGAACTAAACTATAACATCATTAGGTTCGTAGAATTTCTCATTTTACTGTGGTAACACTCGTAGTTCAGCTTTCATTGGATTTTAATAGTATATTCAATTAGCTTACTTGCCGGCTAGGTTAGAAAATTAATAGGCTGGATGATACCCTAGTCAAATTAGTTACTTTTTATCATCTGTCAAAGGAAAATTTTGTATAAAGAATGTAGTAAATAAAAACTTGTGACGTCATTGTTTTAGACTACTCAATTGCACAATATTTTTCACTGTATGTTTGATTTAAATTCGCAATAGTAATCTAAAGCTATGCTAATTATATTTACCGAAATGTTTTGAAGTATTTGTTGTAATGAAACATGCATTGGTATTTATTTACGACACAGTCATCTACCCTTTTTTGTTTTTTTTTATATACCACTAAATGTCGGACTCGAATCGACCAAAACCGCACGCCGTCTCGGGTATCAGTAATCAGGGAACCACGTGCACCCTAGTAAGGAAATACCTGGAAACCCGACGTACTTCGGGCCACCTAACCTTGTGGTTCCTTGACTGCCCCCCAAAAGGGTGTGCGCAGTCCGTAGCACTCGTGTCGCCACCTTGGTCTGCTTCTGCTAGGGTGATAGATGTGTTGTACTGTATTGTATGGCAGAGTAGAGCCACTTTGGTCGGTTCTTAATTTTTTTGTTTTAATCGACAACCCTCACTCTAAGGTTAAATCCTGCGTCGCGGAGGATTTCAGAAACATGCAAGAAACAGACACAAAGAACACCCAGACTCAGAACAACAATTTGTGGATCACACAAAGTGTTGTCCCATGTAGAGTTTGAACCCCCAACACTCAGCGCAGTAGAGAGCGGCGTGGCGACCGTTTAAGCCATGAGGCCAACCGTGCCGTCATTTCTAAGAACCACACCGTGATGATATATATATTTATATAAATAGTATATAATATAATAGCCTATCGATTGATAAGTAATTATTTAATATGGTAAAACCACAGCCAATCAATTCGTAGTTGGTAACGATATGCGCCGCCATTATGTTATTAAAATGAGGCTTATTTTTTATCGAATTTCTATATTGTGGATAAGCTATTTACTTATTTTGAACCTATTAAAGAGAATATCTAAAACCTAGTAAATATAGAAGTATATGGTTAATTTACAAGCAACACATGCTAATGGGTAATGTACGTAACTCTAACTAGAATTTAAATTAAATTTTATTTACCAACTTTACTTTTCATATAGAACATTAAATATTATTAGGATTTCATATACAATACAGATTATATATTTTGCTTCTTAACTATTCATACAGGTCGTCGTATCATCGCCGTTGTGCTTACGAGTCGTTCCAAACTGAACAGCGAGTGAAAGAGAAAATCGGTCTTACATCTTACCTTTCACTCACACATTCCGTTCGATCCATTTTACGCATAGTTTTACAATTATAATTAGTAACAATTTTGTTGTTTTGTTAACATTTCTACATGTTTACAACTACTAACGTTGAAATTATTAATACGCACTTTGTATTTTTAACTATTACACTTATAGACAAACTATTTCATAATTTTTAAGCAAGATATATAACACTGTTAAGCTAAGGTATATTAAGATGTAAAAATAAAATTATGCACCCTTTTCAAACTAACATGGCGCACGGAAGCATATCACATTTGAAACACTTACATTTGTATAATGCATAAATATAATGTAAAGGGGGTGCATACATATGCACACATATATGTATATACTAATAAATTACATACATAAGAGCTCAGTATATACTTTGAGTCATATTAGTACAAAAATTGAACAATTACATAAGTATACGAAGTTAGCGATCGATTTTTACCAACAGGCCAACATTGCATTTTTTTTAATTGGTGAATTTGCATCAGTCATACACATTTATGTAACATCGGTATATAGCGTTATGTCCAGCACTGAAAATGGACACGTCGACAAAGATTGGTCGCAGTCTTCGGTGCTGTTATGCCATTTGTCTGTCGATGACGACTGTTGCCTGGAAATAAATATTGATAGGATTGAGGATACGGACCTATTTCTAATCCATAATAGTACAAAGTTAACAGACCCTGCACGTTTCTAGAAATATTAATTAACTGACCAATTAGTGACTATCACTATCACACAACTAAGGAAAAATTAAACGAAATATCATCATCATCACCCTATTGTAGTCCACTGCTGGACATAAACCTCTCCAATTACAAACCACTTCATGCGTGATAGCATTATGTTCTACTAGCTTTTGCCCACAGCTTCACTCCCGTGAAATTAGGACTGCCACATTAAGTTTCTTAACAGATAATTTTAATTTTTTTTAACATGCGAGCAATCCTACATACGCAGCGTACGCCATGATAACTCACAGAGGCCAGTTTTTTTTCTGACCTAATTGAGATGTATTGTTATATTACAACCAAAATTTCATAAAATCATTAAACATTATAGTCTATATGTTATTTCGATGTATAACCTATATTACTGTAAAGTTTTATCCAAATCCGACGAGTAGTTTTTTTTTGTCTTAAACAACATTATTTTTCGCATTTATAATACTTGTAGGATGCATTTTATAAAAAGCACAAAAGTACCTCATTCTCATTCCATCAATTCCTTATATGGCTGGTTTAACAGTTTCATTCTTAAAATACACAGGTATAAAACTAAAGCTCCTAGAATGTACCTGGCAAAATGTAATGATTTAAAAAAATATTAAGGTTCGAACGTAATGTCCATTTTTATGTAAAAATTGCTCATAATTTCAACGTTTCACTAAACGTCAGCTATTATCGTATTTTCATTAAAAACGCGCTATATTACCTGAACACCATTTTCAAAAGTTTGTGGTATATATTTCGTGGTTCGTCGATCGTTTTCATCTCGCAAATGGCTCGTCTAACGCACTGGAATCCATTCAGGCCGTTTCTGAAGCAATCAATTTATTAGGTTATGGGTTACGGTATAATTAATTTATTTGATTACACAGACATTTTTATAGGTGGTCGTTATAGACGTCGAGTGGAAATTTATGTTACATTAAAATTTAGATAAAAAACACGAATTTATATAAAAAAAAATCCATTAATTTTACAGGCCTGCTGGTCCAGTGGTTAGTGAGCCTGTGATATAGTAACGAGACTGCTGATAGACATACTTGTATGTACCTAAATACACACATGTTATTGATAAATTACACCCAGATACAGAAAAAATCATCGTGCTCATCACACAATTATTTGTTCTGGGTGGGCATTGAACCCACGACCTTCGGCTTACCAGTCAGGATCACTAACTACTAGACCACTGTCAACATGTTTATACATATAAAATTAGTTGATGGGTTGGAGATGAATTAAGATTTCCAAATATACTTTTCTTTACAACAGCCTTTTATAGTCCTCTGCTGGATATAGGCCTCTCCTGAGCAAGGAGGTTTTGGCCTACTATACCATACTGACGGGTTGAAATAGGGTTTGGTTCATGTTTTCCTTCTTTTTGTTCCCTTAGTCGCCTTTTACGACACCCACGAGATGAATAGGGGTGTTAACACTAAGTATTCTAAATCCGTCACCACACGGACAAACACAAATTTAAACTATTTAAAACCTGTATCTCTAACTGCTGTTTATTTGACACTATAAAGTATAGCAGAATACAGTTTATCACTGAAAATGAATAAGGACACACACTATATGTCTAATCAAATTGTATCCAATGCGCATTTGGTCCAAATGAAAGTTAAAATCAAAACAAATAAAATGTCTGTTGTCGTCTAAGAGAAAGTTACGTTTTGGTTTAAGCTATTTGTATTAGTTAGTTCGTTCTTTTGAGTGCGGTCACGGCCCAAAAGTAAATTGGTGTTTATTGACCTTCATATGAGAATGGGTTCGTGTCACATGCGCTAACGTTTTTAACATGTCTCACTGTTTGGGTCTTTCTACTAGTAAGATAAACATCGAGGGAAATAAATATTCTAAGTGCTTACAATGTTTTTGAGTTTGGGTATGTCAAAGGTACTTTAAACCATAATATACATTTTTAATTCAGGAACTAAATGTACCAGACAAGCATGTGGGGAAGGTGTATGCCTCAAAGCAAAGACCAACCCTTTTTACAATATTTTAAGCCATAAGATTAAGTGTAATTATTTTGTACGTGTCAGAAAATAAAAATGATAAATATGTAAGTTAATACTGTATAGTATGTCGAGTGTTTACTGTTAACTATCCTAGGCCTGACTTAGTTATGACGTGGTGACACTATCATCACGTGCTTGTTTGCGGATTCGGTGACACATCTCCACACACCATAATGTGAGCTTTTACTTTGTACGTTTCAATAGACAACTCGTATTAGAGTGATAAAACAGTCATACTAACAAAAGGCCTAGCATGTATGATATCATCAACATCATCAACAGCCTTTTACAATCCACTGCTGGACATAGGTCTCTCCTTAGCAAGGAGGTTTTGCCTACTGTACCACGCTGGCCAGACGGGTTGAAATTCCTTCTCTTTGTAATGATGTTATCTTGCATACTTTTATGAAGTGACGAGGTGTCATGTCTCTCCGACACAAAGGAAGGATCCTCCGACCAGGTGAGGTGATCATACCTGGCGGGCCACGGCCTTTGTATGATATAGCAAAATTTATTGTTTCCACAATACAAATGGTATTGTTGGTAAAACTTAAACAAATCGTTAGGCGTAATGTAGAGGAAAGAAAGAGAAAGGAATGTGCGGTAACCCGACGTTTAAAAATACCTGTTAAAGATTTGCTTGCAGAAACAAATATCATTTTTCATCAAGGTTTTTACTTACTTGTCCAACAATGTCTCCATGTGACTATAAATAGTCCTTCTATGTATGAAATGGTTTCTGTAAGGATGAAAGGTGTCTGGTGGTTCGTCCCAGTTCATGCGGAACCCGAGCGCTTGAGCGAAAATCTGACTCCATGCGAGCATATTCGCTTTAAAGTTGAAACGAAGCTGTAAGTTATCAAAGTTATGCATGAACAACTGATTAAAAAATTCAAACCACCAAAAGAAATAAAGTTATAAAAACTATGTGAAATATATTTCACTTATTTTAATACCACTGTTACTCCTAAGTTGCATACTCGTATAAACTCGTATGCACAATTACAAGGCATCGGAAACGAGTTAAATAACATTTATAAGTCCTTTCAGGTTTTAAGTGGCGTGATATATCAAAGTCAAATCGACTAAAAGACTATTGTGTGCGCGTAAGGTTGTCCGTAAGAGCACGAGAACCATTTCTCAGTAAATTTATTAATTAAGCGAGGTCCAACAACATGCCTTCGTCGTCCATCAGACCGGTTACTATGGTAGAGAAAGAAGAATACTATCTCATGCACTCCTGGGCAAAAATATAGTTGCATAAAGCGCTGCAAATTCACCACTGAGTTTTGAATCAAATCGTTGGCGCCCGAGTGGATTTCTTCCTCCTAAGTATTTTTGTTTCTTTTGCTTTCAAGCAAGACAATCAAATAATATTTGATTCATCACAGTTCTATCTTTCGCGTGTAACAAGGGGCAATATAACAGATTCATAGCATGCAGAAAAGGTATCACAGTATGTTAACAGAATTTGTTTGAGCTGGTGAGTACTACACCTTTGATATTATTCACAAGTGTCGCCACGTTGGTGTAAATTTTGAAACTTCTTTAAATCGGAATATATGTTTTGAATATTAATTATTTAAAACTAATTGCAAATCATACACAAAACGTACATCACAAAAACGTTACATCGCGCTATCGGCAACAACTGAAATTGAGCTCATTTAGAATGACCATTGAAACTACTTTAGTTTGAAATCAATTAAAAAATCATGAGTACTTACGAAGAAATGTGACATATTCCTTATACTGAGGTATCTTCTATGAACATGATGTGTTCCATTTGCATTTCCCATATCTATCAATATGAATATTACTAAACACACGTAGCATAAACAACAAACTTGAATGTATTTGTGCATTTTGTTATGATCAAGTGTTAGCGAGTTGAAATTGTAATTAATTAAATTTCATTACAAATTAAGTTACTTTTACAATTGTGAAAAATTTTCAAAAACAGAACGTTAAAAAGTTTTTGCTTTTTTGAATGTTTTTAAGTTCTATTCACATTGAAAACTGTAGGCTCTAGACGATAATCATCATATTCATTTATCATTATTCCACTGTTCACTTTAGAAATGCTACGTTATATGTGCGTATTCACAATAATATCACAACGTGTTATTCCATTAATGTAGAAACATCGAAAGGGACAATGCGAATGTATCAAGCGGTCTCCGAAAAGTGGGTTCTGTTGACCATATTGCTTATGAAGAATTATTTTGTTTGGTTTGCGTGAACTAGTTTGAGGAATGAGGTGTCCGCTTGTGTTTCAGCAGTTATAAAAGTAAAGTTACAGACGTACTCACGTGAATTTACACAAAAATGTTGTAAATTAAAGATGAATGGTTCCGTTACTCTACTTTCTCTCTACAGTATTTAGCTAGTAAAGAGTTCTTTATGAAATTTTATTACCTTGCATTCAAAGTACACATAATTTGACTGCACGATTGGCCTAATGGTTTAAGCGGTCGCCACGTCGCACTCCACTATTTGTAAAGTCCCCCGCGACACAGGATTTATTTTTAACGCGGGCATTGTCTTTCGAAAAAAAATGTAATCAAAATTAAGTTGAATTTGGGAACTTCGGAAAAAGTGTAGTTTAGAGATAAGCGACAATCTAAATAAGTGTTATTGTATTGGGATATACTTAATATGAATTTGGGCTATGAAAGGCAGTATTGTTTGTATGCGACTGATTCTAAGATAGCGTTCAATCAAAGAAAAACATTCAATTTTATTATTAATTTTTCAAATTGGAGTTTTCAAGGCAAGTGCCTCGTATTGTTATTTCTAACTTATTCTCCAAGAGTATGGGTTTTTTTTTATTATTAAAAGACAATGCCCGCACGAGGAATAAATTCTGTGTCGCGGGGGACTTTACAAACATACAAAATGCGGACACAAAGAACACCCAGACTCAGAACAACAACTTGTGGATCACACAAAGTGTTATCCCATGTGGGGTTAGAACCCACAACGCAGTAGAAAGCGGTGTGGTGACTGCTTAAACCACTAGGCCAACCGTGCAGTCTAAAATATTGGTGTAATGGTATGCGCATAGTATCTAAATTCGAGCTTCATCAACGCATAATTTTTAAATTTATGGCTACTATCACTTTGTTAGTATCTATATGCCTACCCGTCGCATTTTTTTAAAGAAATAGGTAAAAATAATAAAAACATGTGTTATATAACAGTCTATTTATTGTGTTTTCTCACCAGAACATTTTCAACATCATTTAAATAATATAACAAAAAACGTGCTATCAATATTTCACAGAACTTTCCACAAAGTTTTGTTTTAAGAATAGAACCCAATGAATCTGTTATAATAATTAGTGAACAACAAAATGACAAAGCTTTTAACATCAAAATTTACAACTTTCAGTATGAAAATAATATTTAAAATCTAACACAACATTAATATCGGTCGTGTACAACAGAAATTTGCTACCTACTAACATAAATTGATAGCAAAAACACTTCATTTTTGGTTTTGATTTGTTTAATGCTTAAAATATTCATTTAAACATACGATAAACCTAACGTCTAAACTCACAAATAAACCTAAATGTGTTGTTGGTAAGATGTCATGAGATATCAGTGTACGGTGAAATATCCAACAAAGAAAAGGGACAAGATGAGACGGACTCGTCGCATTCTTTTATAGTTACATTGTGCCATCGCTCTGTACCTGATGATTGCTTTCTGAAATACAGAGGAAAAGGGAAATATTAACATCTTTTACATTCTCGATGTGAGCATATGGTGTACCTAAATTTTCGATGACAGGTCTTGGTTGATAGTTACCGTTGAGTTATCAGAGATTAAGGAATCATGCTATTCGTTATTCAACTCAAATATTTTGGTATTTAATTTAAATATTAAAAAAATTAGTATCAAATTATTTATGATACAATATTGAAATAGTTGTAGATAAATTCAGAATGTATTCTGCTATACGTCGTATTAATAAATAATTTGAATGATGTTTGAGATATATTTATAAATTTTTCTAATTATTTTCAAGAGATTCGTTCAGCCTTTTATCGTATTTCAATTTAGTTTGAAAATTTCATAATAATTTATATTCATAAAATAATAAAATATTTCATTATCAATAATTTTTACCTAAAAATCATTTGCAAAATTTTGTGGTATATCCGAATAGGTTGATCAATTTCTTGCATTTCACATATGGTGCGACGGATACAGTGGAAACCATTGAGGCCGTTTCTGAAATTAACAATAACAAAATTTATTTATTTGGCAACTATAGGTTACTCAAAGAACAGCAACGCACTTAGAACTGTTGAGTTCTAGGTTGACTCGTCTGCTCGTTTCCATCATGACATCATCATCATCATCAACAGCTTTTATCAACCCACTATTAGACATAGACTTCTCCTTAGCAAAAAGGTTTTGGACTTCTATACCATGCTAGCCAGATGACTTGGTATAGGATTTATTTCAAGTTGTCTTTGCCCTGTGTGCCAAAAAAATTCAAATAAAGTCATACGTACTTGTTCAATAACGTTTCAGCGTAGTCGTAGATGTCTCTTCTATGCAATCTATGGTGAAACAGGTGAAATGTCGTCGGTGGTACGTCCCAATTCATGCGAAACCCAATAGCTTGTGCGAACAACTGACTCCAAGGTAACATATTCTCTTTAAAGTTAAACTTGAGCTGAAATAATATGAATTATATTTGATTTAAGTAAATACTAATATCATTTGGTTGGGTTACTTTTGAATGCGGAAAATCTCCGAGATCGTAAGACTCGTACTTAAGAAAATAGATTTTTTTGCTTGTAATACAATTGAAGGTCTTAATATCATCCGTTGATTTGGCTTCTACGAATATTTTGAAATATTTTTCTAACTATTGTGTGTTTGAGTGAGTTTCTTTCTCTAAGTTTTGATTTTGTTATGATTTTCTTTGTAGTACTGGACCATTGTTAGACATACAGAAAAGAATTTATAGAACTATAAGAAAATGGCTAATATTTATATAATTCCGTTTGTTACCTAATGTGATAAACTACACCTTTACTTGATTTCTAGATATATAATCATCGAAGTGGTATCCTGTTAGTGCTGGATAACAAGACTATTTTAAGGTTTCCCTCCCACTATGACCTAGTGTCCTTTAGTCGTCATAGTGTGGGTCGCATACTAAATTGTATCCATTCGTAATTAGTATGCGACCAAAACGGATTGTATTCACATTTTCTGTCAGGCAGAGTGGAGTTACTTTGGTAGGCCCAGATAAGAAAAGTTGACAATATTTGCCTATTAGCTCTTTTAATACTTTTAAAACCTTATTTCCTTTACAATAAAAATATATTTCAAATGGTAAATATACTCACAAAGAATCTGGTTGAGTTTAAGAACAACGATCTTCTGTTCCTATGAGTCTTTTCGATAGCTTCACTTGACGGTATCAGAAGGAATGCTACAAAACACATGTAGCATAACAAAATGACCGGCACCAATTTATTCATATTATATAGATTTTATTGGCTAAAATATTATGTGACGATGATTTGTATCTAAAACAAAACATACCTATGTAGAAATTATTACAAAATATTGAGGTTGTGGCGACTTCCACATTACAGCACGATGAAAAATATACAACAGCGCCATCTAGCAAAGATACATCGAACTACGAAATATGAACGAAACGTATGAATGTGATGAACCACAATGCAATTACTAATCCTGTATCGCGATATAGAGATTCACGTAGCTATTAGCATATATACAACATCCCAACATCAACCGTTGGGCCGTGGGCCACCAGGCATGATCGCCTCGCCTGGCCGGAGGATCCTCCCTTTGTGTCGTAGGGACATGATACCCGTTCCCTCCACAGAGGGTCTGTATATTGATATAACAGAAAACAAAATTGGTTAATATGCAAATTATTATATACACTGTTTCTTCTTTTTTTTCATTCATTAAATATAAGTACAATAGTATTGAGTATCATAATATCTTATCATCAACATCTAGCGACTACTGGATATAAAACATAATACATAGTCCCGCCTATATCCAAGAGAGGCAGGCAGAGGCAATTGATCTCCACTTACTACGGTGCTGCCATACCTCTTTTGCTACATCTACATTCATTAATAGCTGCACGCATGCTTGTCCGTTCCTAGAAATTTTCACATGGCCGTTCTTCTGAACATCACCAATGTGGTCAGTAAGTGTTCACCGTGGACGAATTCTTCCGACACTCCCATACACATTCGCTCTGTAAATTCCTATCTTAAGTCTTCTATTATACATCCTCTCCACGTGGCCAACTTATCGAAGCATGCCTTTTTCAGTGTATGTCACTACATTTTATTTCAGTTCGCAATGTTCTCTTATCACTGCATTCCTGACTCTGTCACTAAAAATCACACTACACATACTTCTTAGAGAACAAATCTCTAGAGTATAAACTCTACTTTCATACCTCTTCTGTCATATCCAAGATTCGCTACCATACATAAAGGTTGGAGGCAGCACACATTGTACACAGTCAAATGCGCCTTTCAAGACACATTTTTATTGGCAACAAATCAGTACAGATCACCATTCCCCTTATTTCTTGTTTTCACTCTCCTTTCTATATCATCTTCATGGACTTCTCCTAAGTACTTCCTCCTACTCCTTGTAATAATAAAATGTAAATGCAAAAATTAAGTTTAATAGGATATGTAGTCCGTGTAGTAACGGATTAAGAATACATAGTGTTACCACCCCTATTCATCCCGTGGGTGTCGTAAAAGGAGACTAAGGGAACCAAATTGCAAAACAACATCATTACAAAGAGAAGGAAAACTTGAAACAAATTCTATTTCAATCCGTCTGGCCAGCGTGGTATAGTAGGCCAAAAGCTCCTTGCTAAGGAGAGGCCTATGTCCAGTAGTAGATTATAAAAGGCTGTTGATGATGTTAATGATATCATACATACTAGGCCTTTGTTAGTATGACTGTTTTATCACTCTTATACGACCTGCCTATTGAAATGTGACTAAAGGACTGTGACTGACTAACGGAGCAGACAACATAGGACAATATTACTGTAAAGAGAATGAAAATTTGAAATATAAAACACTAGATCAACCCGTCTGACCAACGTGGTGTAAAAGACCAAGATCTCCTCTACAAAAAAGTAAAAAACTTTAATTTAAGTTAAATATAGTGACATCAATCCTCCTTGCTAAGGAGAGTCCTATGTCCAGCAGTGGACTGTAAAACGCTGTTGATGAGGATATGTAAATACAAAATCCATAACTACCACCTAGACCTCTTAATACATGAATAAGTCTAAACTTTTGTTTAGATATAAAACCGTAAAACATATAATCAAAAAGTTGACCACTGTACAGATCTAGTGGCTGTCGTACTTACGTCTGTTTATCTAATTTATATTACTCATTTGTAGAATTTATTTTATACCAATATATTTAAGTACACTCAAATAACATAAATGCAATCATGAAGTTACCGTTCTACCAGTAGCTATTAGTTCAAAGCCGTTATATTTGTTCTAGTAATAAATTTCTTTAAACCATTGGTTAAAGACAATAAAGATAGTGTGAATTAAATCTAAACTCAGATGTTTCGAACTTACACAAAAACTAACAGACGCACAGACGATAATCACACTTGTTCAATAAACTAATATGTGATATAGTGAATCTAGAGTAACACATTTCTAGGTACCGTCTTAAATGGAAAGTAGGTAATATTTATTTTTTCTTTATAGATATAGAAAAGTGCATAATTGAAAAAACAAATAGATCTAAAAGTTGACCGAAAAAAATTTGAAGATATACAGGTCGTAACAAAACGCGATCAGAATGAAAATTTTTGTAAGCTGAACTCATATACATAAGATCTCCAAAAAATAATTGTATATATGAGTGTATCTGTTATATTACTAGAGCTTAAATGGAGATATTTCACTATTTATCAGTTAATATAGATATGAAAATTTTTATTGATCAACTGTTGCGAAGAAATTTTGAACATAAAAGTTTTGTTATAGAATAAAACCGACACTCAAAGATCATCACTGCAAAAGAAGTCAAACTTCAAAGAAACCCTATAACCAACCTGTTTGGTCAGAGATCTATGTCCAGCAGTAGACTGTAAAGGCTGTAGATGTGATATGATTCAAAGTTCCGATGTTTGAATGTACTGTCTATGACGCGGCTTTATGTAACATAAGGTATCAGTTACACATAATTTTCTCAATTTCTCGGCATATCAAAAACAAACGAGTGTAATCGTTAATTAAAATTTTATATCAAGATTTTTTTAAAGCGATATAAATATTTAATATAAGTGATATAATTTATCAGGTATAGAGCCACGCTGATTTCAACACAAGCAGGTCAGCTCGACCGGGGCAGTACTACCCTCCCACAGAAGATCAACCTAAAGTGAGTGAGTGTGAGACCGGAGGCCCATTGATGCAGGGGTGACAGTTATCGTGGTAACTGTGTAAGCCTTACACTGTCACGATGACTGTCCTGCCTGCTACGTTCCCAAGCGGGGTGTAAAAAGCATCTCATAAGGCCGCCATAGTGTGGGTCACCACACTGCATTGTCAGCATTTGCAGTGAGTGTGGTGACCACAGCTCTTGGATTCTATTCATGCTTTCCATCAGGCAGAGTAGAGTCACTTTGGCAGACACTTAATAAATAAAAAAATATAGTTATAATTCCAAAGCGCTTGATTTTTCAGTACACTGTAAAAACTTAAACTTAAACAGTTGCACTGTAAAAACTTAACTGAGTGGGTAAAATAAAAATGCTTTGTAGGAATCTCAGGAATTCAAAAATATATAAGGTAAATAAATATGTACAAAAACCAGACCCTCATTGTATAAAGAATTTTCTTATAAGCAACGTTTAAATTTGACAAATTAACAAAAAATGTATAAGTATTGGAGAAAATATATTTTAGACATATTTTTAATATTGCCTTTTTGATGAAAATATTTCTTTTTATATAAAAATATTTTTCCTGAAAAAACAAAGTCTATTATAATGAAATCAATTTAAGGACAGTGATGACGTAAAATTCTACGAATTTCAGAGGGTGTAATATACAATTGTTACGTTGAAAACAATTCATAAGTAGCTTTAACAAGTTTTTATTAATTCACTTAGTTTAGTTAACATATTTTAGTATTTTTTTTTAATTAACGGAAAAGTCAGCGAATAGATGTCGGCGATCTTACGGTCTCGTTGCCGACGAGTATTCGAAAATTTCGGTGCTCGCTTAGAAGAGCACAAACTTCGAAACGAGGGTCATTTAGATGATGTCATTTCTAAAAAATAAATGCCAACTAATTAGCTTTCTTAAATAAACAATTTTTATAATATATTTAATAGTTTTTATACGATTTTTTCAAATGATAACTAATTCGTAGTCCACTTTATATATAATATCTAAATAATCTAAATATTCAGGTTCATTTTTACAAGATGCCCTAAAACAGTTACATTCTATGGTTTTGATGATTCTACTAGACAAAGCCTGTATTAGCCTAGCCAGATAGCACGGATGCTGTCGCTTTAGGTTGATCTTCTATGAGAAGGTGGCACTGTCCTGGTCGAACTGTCTTGATCGTGCTGAATTTGGTGTGACTCTACTCTCATTTTAATATTTGAACTATAATAAGTAATTACAAGGAGTGCAGCGCTGTTTTTTTGCAATTGTATAATATTGACTTCAGAAGATATAGTTTTAATTGGAGGTAAAGAATAATAAGCCTTACATTGTCACGATGACTGTCAAGCCTTTTACGTAGCGGTTTGTAAAAAAGCATCTCACAAGGCCACCATAGTGTTGGTCACCATACTGCATTGTCTGCATTCACAATGAGTATGGTCACCACAACTCTTGGATTCTATTCATACTTGCCATCAGATAGAGTAGAGTCACTTTGGTAGGCTCTTAATATAGAAAAAAAGAAACATAGATCTTTTAATCCTTTTAACCAGTTCACTTAAGGAGCTCTTGAGTTGCAAAATATGCTTGAAAGTAATAGTCACTAACCACCAAGTCAAAGTAAACTTGTTTAGATACTATAGGAATATAATATGACGACTGCATGGATGGCGTAGTGGACAGTCCTTTTCCTATTGTACTGAGTGTTGTGGCATCGTTCCCACAATTCTACATTTTCTATGATACACATTTGTTGTTCTGAGTCTGGATGTTCTTTGTGTCTGTCTCATTAATAGTTGTAAATGCCCTCATGAAATAGCAGGATAGTGTGGGAGTAATTAAAAGAAAACAGGTTTGATGTTAATTGATACTTTTAAAATTACACACAAGTATAACTATAGCCGACCCATTGATGCAAGGGTGACAGTTATCGTGGTAACTGTGTAAGCCTTACACTGTCACGATGACTGTCATGCCTTTTACGTCCCCAAGCGCGGTGTGAAAAAGCATCTTACAAGGTTTCCATAATGTGGGTCACCCTACTGCTAAGTCTGCATTTGCAATGAGTATGGTGACCACAACTCTTGGATTCTATTTATACTTTCCATCAGGCAGAGTAGAGTCACTTTGACAGGCTCATAATACAGAAAAAAAAAATACCATAACCGACTTGGGATTTCTACAAAATTATTAAAATCTCAAATTGGAACATCCTGTAAAACATGCCTTAACGGTAAACCACTATTTGTAAGTCGTGATCGACTGAACGGTATCTTGGGATAATCACTTCACTACAAGGCTGCAGTTTAATCTTTGACAAGTATTTTACCCAAAAAGAGACAAAAAAGAATATAAAAAGTATTATCAATAATAATCGTTATAATTGAAATAAAAAAAACAAATAAATAAAAAAAAAAATAATAAAAAATGATTTTATTATTAAAATCGATATTGATTTTTATAGTAATAGGTGTTCAAGCTCAAATAGAAGTTAATAAGACTAGTGAGTCAAAATTACACAAAGAAAGAGAAATTCTATCAAGAAGGAAACGGTTTCTAATATTTTCAGAAGGCAGTTCGTTACAATTGGGTAAGTTGGTTTTTATTCCTTATTACAAGTGTTTTTAATGTCACCATATATAAATTAAATTAAAGAATTTACTTTGTTGAAGAGAAGGTTCGGATTATTACTATGCCACGCCGGCTAGATGATTTTTATGGCTTAGTTCATTAGCTGGCTTTATATCAAGAGGGCATTTGCAGTGATGTCGGCTTGCACAGTTTGCTTCCTTAGTCGGTTCTTACGGCACCCACGAGATGAATACGAATGGTGACAGTCTGTATTTTTAACCAATCACCACAATGAGAACATTATATAATACAGTATAAATTAAATGAATAGGCAATGAAAACAAACTTATTAGTGGAAAGAAAACTACCCATCCATTATTTGAATATTTTTGAACACATATCAAACTTAATCCATTAGACTTATTAAAGTGAGGAATATAACCTGTTTGTTCTCTTTACTAGTGGTTACTGAAGAATATTATCATGACGTAAAATGACTATATTCATGGCTTTATTCATTTAGTTTAGACAATTATATTTTTTTATTTTAATTACAATTTTTATTTAGTTTGAAAAATAAATAAAAATGTGTTTAGAAACAACTGTTTTTGTTTGATGTGTTAGTATTTCCAAAATAGAGTGATTTTAAGACATTATACGTAAAAAATATTTGAGAAAAATTATATCACGAGCTAAGATCCATTGTTACGTTGTAAGATATTTATTTATTGAATACATTATTATTAAACGTATTTAATTAGTTTTATTCATTATACAGTGCAAATGATTTTCTAAGTATTCTCATTATCATTTTCGTCATAAGAGATCCATTGTTGACACAGGATTTAATGAAAAAATGTCATACAAACCGGTTGTAAGCGGCAAGTTCATAGCTGTAATAAATTTGAAGTGTGTTTCAAATTTGCCATTAAATGTTATTCTACTTGTTGCCCTACTATTTAAATGTAGTTTTCTTCTTCTTTATTATCTATTTCGATATTATTATGCAAGTGGTTTCATTTCATAGTGATTTTAGCAAGATACCATCCAAAAGATTCTACTCACAGATAAATATGTAAGTCTATAGATTATTTTTCTTTTGCAGTATTCTGTACTTCGTACCAGATGCTGATTCCCATAGGAGACATTTTCTTATATGGTAACACTATAGCCTTGGCATGGGAGCTGCCCCAAGATCCGTACTCACCTTTTAATCATCGCGCTGATCCACTTCATCGGAGAGTTGATACCAAAGTCCTATATTACACGGATGAAGATGGAAAAATTGTTGACAAACGACCGTATCACAGGTAAAATATTACGTCATGTTTTATATTCATTCAACTTATTAACGTATACTCGACTGCGAAGAACTGCATAAAGCCTTCTTGTTCTGTAAAGAAGTCGGAAAGAGAAAATAATTGGTGCATCAGATTACTAAATCATTGAATGTTGGGACGGTCTACGCGTTGTATTTAATGCTGCTATTCTGAGACTGCGCTAGTTTGCATGGTTAAAGATTATATGAATAATATAGTCAGCTAATTTCCTTTAGCCAAGGCTGCGGAGAAACTAACTTTCCTTCTATAATAATTCTCAACGTGGAATGTTAGGTAAGTGGCGCAAAATGTGGCAGAATTAACAACATTAATTCATGAATAAAGAGGAATCAAGACACTCAACATTTAAGTGTACGTAGAAATCAATGTAACATGAGCGTAAACAGTAATTAGTGTCTGCGTTTCGTTAATTATGGAATAAAATAATAATAAATATTTCGGATATTTGATACACAACGTCATCTAGTTTCAATTTAAGCTGGACTTGTGCTATGATAACTAGACTGACTGATAGAATGCTTATATACTTTCTTTTTGTAAGTACCTAAGACCCAAGAAAACACCCAAGTTTCGAAACAAATATTTGCGAATCATACAAACATTTGGTCCGACCCCGGAATCGAACCCGAGACCTCAAGCAACGCAGTCATATTCATTACCACTGCGCCACCGAGGCAGTTAGTTAATAAAAAAAATACAATGTAAATATGTTATAATAATAATGAAATAAGTAGATGATAGTTTATAAAATGTATCTTAGGTTATAAACATGCAAAATTTTGAGGTTTTGTCTCGTCTTGTCTTGTCATCTGTAGTCTACTTAGACTGTAGTCCTCTCTTTATGGTTTTAAATTTTAATACATATAAATTTGAACTTACTGAAGGAAATTAAAATATCAGAAAATAAAAAGACAAAGAAAATACTTATGATATTTACATGGAAGCGACAAAAACTTCCTCGGTGTCATCGTTTAATGGTAGCATAGGCTTTTAAGCTTTTGAGCCTTTAGGACTTGAGAGTTCATGCTACAAATATTTGGTTATTTCAGTCAAGCTCGTTTCGTACTTGATACTTATTTTTCTCAACACTAATTCAAATTAATTAAAATTCTGTACCTGACCGAATAAGTCATTTTATAAGAACGATGTGAAGAAAAGTATAAATACAACATGAATTAGGATATTAAATGAACTAAAACCGCTATTTCCTGCTACTCTAAAAGTAGCCGTTAAATAAATGTGATGTTGTTATTAGCTTTTCTTTTAAGTAAATCTCTTCAATTTTATTTTTATCGTCAGATTTATGATGTCTAGCGATCATTGTGTCAATTCTTTTAAATAACCGTAACCAATAAGGTCTTCGTAGTATTTGGATAGTGTTACAATAATATAGAGAATACTGAATGACAAACATATTGTAATGAGACCCAATTGAAACATTATTTAGACTGTATTAATGTGGCGCTTATTAAGCAGGATTGGGGCTTTTTTTTATAAGTTTAAAATGAAAGAACACTTAATAGTGTACATTTATTATTATACTTAATGGTACATTTATTTATTTTAATATAGCTAGTAGGGATAGCACCTGAAGCTTGTAACTTATCGTGGCAAACGGTGGGACGCAACAGTTCATTGAATCTTATGGATTAGTATTTGTGCTAAAAATAATTATATTTAAATAGGCGAAGACCACATGGTAACGTAAGAAGAAAAAAAAATTTCTATTAAAACTAGCGTTTTAAAAAAAATCCTTGTTCGCAACTGATTGCGTGTAAAGAAAAAAAAATCTTCGGTCGCAACTAGTTGCCTAGATAGAATAAAAATTCCCTTTTTGCAACTGATTATGAAACTCAGTTAATATAGTGGGTGAAAGGACACGAACAACACATTGAAATTAACCACACCAAAATTTATAAGCACTAACTAATAAATTTTGATTTTCTAAACAGTCCAAGTTTTTGAACAGGCTTAAGCCAAGTTTTTAATGTCAAATTAGCTGTCAAAATACAAAAATGAACAGAGTAATAGCAATTTAAAACATAACATAACTCTGCAACTACAACTTCTATTCTCTGATAAATTAGTATTGCAGTCAAGAGTAGACTTAAACGGAACTCTGCCAAAATTGTATTGGAAGCTAAAATATTTTCTCATTACTGTCGTTTCAGGTTGTGGTGTTTTCAAAATTAAAAAGCTTATATCCGGTCGACTTCAAATTTAGCTGTTGCAGAATAAAACTCTACCAATTTTCTTGAAAAACATTTTATTATTTTGGTTAAATTAATAATTTTTATATTTGTCTTACTTAGTTTATTGTGTTAAAGTAGATTAGTTTCTTTAGTTTCATCAACATATTTCGCTAATGCCTTTTAGGTTTCTTAAAAATACTGTCAGTTTTTTGCTCGAAATTTAAGTCTAAATTTATATTCCCGCATAATTTCTGTGGGTTATGGCTATTTGGGAAGTTGAATAATGTATCAATTCCAGTAATCGGGTATCCCCTATTACGAGTACATCTGTCATTATTATTTATATAATATCCTTGTCGTCGTATTTACATCAAAAAATAAATAAATAATTTAGACAATAGTACTTGTATTTCTGACTATAATAAGTGTATCATCAAATAATTTAAATACTTTATGTATTTTTAACAAAAATGCTTTAAAAAGTGAAATTCAATTTCTGACCTCTTAACAATGTCTTTACTTAACTTCAATACCGTTATTATTTTATAGATAATGATTTACAATGGGTAAAAAGACAATTTTAGATCTCTCATATAGAATGCCGAATAAAATTAACTAAAATCGATAGCTTCAAATCAAAACTACTTACGCTGCAATAACAAACTTTCAGAAAACTCATTGTGAATCCAGCGTTTGCGAAACGCAGCGTCGATGAGCTATACAGAAAAGGAACTTTAGAGAAATCCAAAATAGACAGGCAACAGATGCATGCCTCGGAAAACAAACGAGAATATTTGGAAAACATGGAGCAACGTAACATCGAATTTCACAGGAGCAGTCGCGCCTCTCTTTACCAGAAAATAGAGACAATGCTCCGCGGGTTGGTATTATATTCTTTACATAGTAATTCTGTCATGCTTTAAGCTTTTATTATTATAATTTGGCACTCTATCGATGTTGATTAAAGTTTTTTGATAAAGAATGTCAAATGCTATTTCATAACCATCTATGATTTTTAACCAATGAAACTTACGCACTGCTTTCAATGAGCAATTATCTTTTTTATTTCTATATGGGACAAGTTTTCTTTTTTTCTTCTTTTTTAAAAAGATAACACTCACACTAGAAATAAATCCTGTGGCGCGGGGAACTTTACAAACGTACAGGAAATGGACATAAAGAAACACCCAGACTCAAAACAATAATTTGTGGATCACACAAAGCGGTGTCCCACGTTGGGTTTGAACTCACAATACTCAGCGCAATAGAGAGTGGTGTGGCGACCCCTAAACCACTAGGCTAACCGTGCAGTCAAATACATTATTTTTATTAAGTTAACAAACAGTAAGCTTCACAATTTCTAATTAAAATGATATGATTGAAATTGCTTCGATATAGTGAAATCTAAGGTTGGAAGTGAAAACTTGGTTGATTAACATTGACAACTGTGATCTCACAACAAACAAATAATTTGATCACAGAAGATTAGCTAAAAGGATTGATTGGATATAAGAAAATGAAAAATCAAGTTTAAGGCAAGAAGATATCAGATTTAAGTAGAATTTTAATACAAAAAAACTAAATTTCACGTGTATTGACAATTTATATTTGGTATAAAATTGTTACCATTGTTAGTTATGCATGTTTTTTTCTTAAATTGTAATCTAATTTGTATTTAATTAATTATAACTAATGTTTTAAGCATGGGTGTAAATGGTAAAGACTGTGTAATGAAAACATTATGTCTAATCGGCCAAGCGAAGGAGCGTCCTCAAGGGATGTTTTTCGAGGAAATTATGAAGGCGGTTTTCACGTAAGTAACATTATAATGTCGTTTCACATCAAGCAGGTTAAATAGTTCTTTGTTCGGTGAGATATATGAAAAAAAAATCAACCATCTTACGTACTAACCTTCTATTTAATACCTTACTTCTTTTTTAATATTTCACTGAGATTAAATATATCACAAAAAACTAAAAAGTTAGGAATATGATTAATACTTTCTTTGTAGTTACTTGTCTCCTCTCATCTCCAGACAAAAATCTCTCACTTGTCAGAATGGCTTATGAAAAGGCCGATAGAAATTTGTTCTTTTCTGAAGTCCCTACAATGTTGTCGAGTAGGCTAGCGATACATCCAAGTGACGTGATGTCTCTACGAAGCCGTCACTATGCCTATCTAAGTACAGAATCAGCAAACAAATTCCATGACGTTGCATCGAGCATGCATACAAACTTGTCATTACATACGAAGCTGAAATGTGAACACTTACAATACGACTGTTTCACAAAGTCGCTTAGCATGCTATGGCGGGGGTTATGCTCGGCGTTTCTCTAAGTGATCGTATCAGGGATAAGGTGATACGGCAGAGAACCAAGGTCTTCGATAGAGCCAACAGGATTAGCAAGCAAAAGTGATAGAGAGCTGGCCATATTAGCTACAGAACTGATAACCGCTGTGGTAAAACTGTTCTTAAGTGTAGATCACGGTTCGGAAAACGTAGCGGAAAACATTCACAGGCCAAGTAGATTGATGAAGTGGATGTGAGAAATCGAGGATCGAATCAAGTGAGGTGCAATTGAGAGGCCAATATCTAGCAGTAGATTAGGATGAGCTATTTATGATGATGTACCACCCTTTATCTAGAATTGGATAGTTTATTTTTAATTAAATTTTTAACTTATATAAAATTTTTCCTTGCAGTTTACCCAAAAATTCGGTTGAAGATGACTACAGCGAGTACGATGCTGCACATACAACAAACGAACCTTGCGAAATTCTGTATCCAGACTGTAATGAACCTGCACTGGACCCTGAATCTACTAGTTGGAGTTACTAATTTTAAAGTGATATAGTGCTTGATATACTGGACACCGTCTTATTTTTACAACCAGTGATAAATTCTTTAAGAAACAGTTTGGTTGGTTGGACATCCGAAAAACATACATGAGTTTGCCCAATCTTTCATATGTACAAGTTAAAAAAGTTTTTGATCTATCATTTCTGCCTACCTTGAAAAGAAACTTGTATGCATGTTCATATGTATGTTTGTGAATTAAATAGACAATCGAAATGGTAAGAAACCGTTTTTGAAATTACGAGAAGGCAGCTATGGAAAATGAAATGTTAGTAATAATCTATTCTATTCTATATATATATATATATATATAGTATATGGAAATCTTATGATTTCCACATTTTCGAATTATTGAAGAAAATTGTTTAAGTTAGTACAGAAGTGATTTGAGTTTGGAGGCACCGCTAGTAATAGCCAGACAACAGTCTCACTTGTCAGTTACTTATTTGCCAAGTAAAAGGTATTTAAAAACAGATTATTATACGATGTAATACTGCATTACTCTTTATTCTAGTTCTAGAATAATTAAATGAAATGTTATTGTGTAATTATTTGATGATTAAGCTAAACTATAGTATTTAAAAATGTAAATATGTGTTTAAAACAAGTTTAAATAAAAAAAAAAAAAATTGTTTAATTGTCACCCTAGTTCTAATGAAAATTTAAAAAAAAACTTTTTTGACATCAATGTACTTAATTAAAATAATGAATAAATAATTAACACATACTAGGTTTTATTTATCGAGCGATACTCCATTTAATCAAAATACCGAATATAGAAAGGCATATCCCTCTAATAGCCATTTCTTTCTTACTTTCTTTGTGCAAACAAACTTTTAGACGTTAGCAAGTTGTCACACGAAAATAACAGTAAATCAATTTACACACTGTTAAATTATGGTTCATTTGTACCATTTATGTATCCAATACACGAAGAACAAGACAGTGCGTTTTATGATGTACAACTGGCAACTCAGCTTTTTAAAATTATATTTAGAATCAGTGTTTTATCTGTGGTCGGTTATAAGCGTTACAATTTCGTGTTCTAATTTCAAATGAACGAACTCATTTCAGTTACTACCATGAATAATTGGTTAGTATTTTTTATAAAATTTGTAGTTATTCAGACAGTAGTTAGTGAATATGAAGATCCAAGGGGGAATAGTACGGTAAATAGACCAAATGAGAAAGAAGAAGTATCAAGAACATTGTCGAGACGTAAGAGATTCGTAATATTTCCAGAAGGAAGCTCCTTACAACTTGGTACGTGAATAGTAAAATTTAAAATATTTTCGAGGTAATAAGATAGAGTACTTTGAAGTTCCAACTTTATTTGTTCAACCTCTTATAACATTTTTGTAGGTATGTCACAATAAGTACTTGTATGAATAGTTTTATGTATGTGTGAGTTTGTTAGTTTGGTCTTACTTAGAGTCGACACCTTAATAAGGCTATATTTACGTTTGTTAATGCAAATTCTGGAATATTTAACAATAATGGTTAGGAACTAAAGTTCTTGACTCCATTAAACAAAGAAACTAGTTTTAACTGTATTGGAACTTCAAATTGAATATCTTTTACAGACACGCGTGACCAATTTAAGATGGTACATTCCTAGTTTGTCTATGGTTATATTCTTCAATTTACGTACTTGACATACTTCCATTATATGTGGATACGTTATTGTTGTTTTGTTTATATATAATAGGCTGTACACTGTCGTAAAGGTTATCCCAATGGATGTTAATAGTTATGAACAAAAATACAAATATGTGTTAGTATGAGCTATAATTTTATGCCAAAATATGCATATATCAAATTATTTACGACCATCATACATTTTGATTTATCTCTCATTTGTTTCACGGGTCTGTTGGTGTGGTGGTTCTTGTGGACTGTTAAGCCAGAGTTCGTGGGTTCGATTCCCGCCCAGGATTAATCATTATGTGATTTACACGATCATCTGTTCTCTAGCTGGGTGTAATTTATCTATAATATATCAATTATAAGCATGTTAATCAGTAATGGGAACCAACCTGTTACTATAGTTAAGATTTTAGCTAGTTTGGGCTCAGATGACCGTGTGTGAGATGTGTGAGAATATAATATATTATTTGTCTATTTCTAATTATATATTTTAATTAACAATTTAACGGTTTAATTTGAAAGTTTCATATGACACTTTAATCATTTCAGTATTCTGCACACAATCAATGGCATTGATACCAATTGGTGATATTTTCTTATACGGTAACACCTTAGCCTTAGCGTGGACTTTACCTTCAGATCCTAAGTATATCAATATGTTTAAAACTTACGAAAGAACGAATAGAAGAAGTGACGAAGTGACAAAGACTCTTAACTACGTAGATGAAGATGGGAGGATCATTGCCAAAGTACCATACAAGCCGTAAGTACAATTTTCGTTTTTAGACTCTTAGCTCCTACTTAAGGTTATGATAAAAGTACGATGTACTTCGCATTTAAATCCAAGTAAATGTTAGTTATTTCGATTCAAAGTAAATTAAAGAGAGTAAAATTTATAATAAAAGTAAAAATAAAGTGAAATTAAATTAAAGACCCATCGTAGGATTTCCAGCACTATAAGAGCGGCAACACACTAGTGTTTTTTCTTTTAATAGAGCCTGCCAAAGTAACTGACTGACTGATGTTAGTCCGTCTGATGGAAAAGATGAATAGAACCCAAGAGTAGTGGTCACCACCTTCATTACGAATGCAGACTATGGCATGGTAACCCATACTATAGCAGCCTTTTTTACATCCTGGTATCAAAGTGGGAGAGAGACATGTGCGCTGGTAGTGAGTGCCAGGCCTTGACTGATTGGCATAGGAAGGAAGAACCCAACTATTTAGTCCGAGAGCATATGACTAGGTATCGTTCGCAAACGGTGACTTTCAAGGCCAGTACGTGTTGTCGCATAGAGGAAGGGAGAAGATGGGACTAGTTGGAAGAGTTCTTCAGAATACTTTCCATTATGAAGGCGATAGAGGACTACCATAAATGCGACATCTTTTCGCATCTGCAGAGACTCAAAGGACTCGGTGGCTTCGGGACAACCGATCTGCACGGGTTGGTATCCCGGCAAATATCCAGACACAGGATGCCGAGCTAATCCTGTAGCTATAGTTGAGTATTCTGAAAAGTGGGAGAGGAAGAAACGGTGATTTTTTGTTTGAGTGCACCTGTCTCTTGACCTCTGGATACTCACAGACAGCGATAGTCATTGACTGTTGAACTGATTGTTCATTTAGCCCCGTTTTATATTTTACCATAATAAAATAGGTAGAAGAAAGTTATTAAGAATTAGTTCCTAAATTATAGTATTATAGCTGCATAAAACACGATTATTAAATCATTTTGAAATGTCAATACCCTAGTGTGAGAACCAATTTGTAAAATTTGTGATTGTGTGTATGGAAAGAAGTAAAAGAATAAGTAGTAGAGCCACGCTGATTTCAGCACGAGCGGGTCAGCTCGACCGGGGTAATACTACCCTCCCACAGAAGACCAACCTAAAGCACCCGCATCCGTGCTGTCGTGTTTCGTTGGTGAGTGTGAGACCGGAAGCCCATCGATGCAGGGGTGACAGTTGTCGTGGTAACTGTGTGAACCTTACACTGTCACAATGTCTGTCATGCCTTTTACGTCCCCAAGCGGGGTGTGAAAAAACATCTAACAAGGTCGCCATAGTGTGGGTCACATACTGCGTTGTCTGTACTCATACTGGAATGAGTATGGTGACCACAAATCTTGGATTCTATTCATACTTTCCATCAGGCAGACTAGAGTCACTTTGACAGACTCTTAAAATAGATAAAAAATTAGTAACTTTAAAAAAGAAATACACTCTACAAAGTGAAATAGTTACATTTTAATCCATTCATGTCTTGCAATCTCATTTTAAAGAAGATGTTTATGTCCAGCAGTGGATGCATAAAGTTCTACTGGAACAATCTATTGAAGAGACGTGTTTGATAAACAAAATATGAATTACTATTGAATTGTATACTGTTATAACTACATGTACCAAAATTAGTTGAATAACTGTTCCAGCACGCTATCCTATTGACAACTATCCTATCTGCTTAATAAAACACTTTACTCGCCTATATTATGTGTGTTCCATATATTTCCAGGAAATTAATAGTAAATCCAGCTTTCGCTAAACGAAGCATAGACGATAACCAACTACCGTTTAAAGAGAAATTGAAACTAAAGTTTAATAGGAAAAAGATGCATGAAAGGCAAATGAATCGGGCCTATTTGAATGTTGAAAATATGGATAAAGACACAATAGAATTTCACAGAAGTAATAGACTGGATTTATACCAAAAACTGGAGACGCTGCTCACAAGGTAAGAGGTTTTCATTAATAATAATGTATTAGAAAGCCTGACGGACATAATACCTGAAGCTTGAATTAACAACGGACAGAAAGATCGTTGTAATTTGATCATTGCAGATAAAGACGGCTGTTTACATAAAAAAAAACAATTTGCCGTACACCTCTACTGATATATCTCCACTCGATATTCTGATCGAGATATATATAATCTTCTGGTCCATGTTCACTCCATCCACTGATCACATTGGTAGGGATAATTGGATTTAAACACAAATTACTAACAACGGTAACTCTAATAAAATAAGGCTATAAGACATTCAAATCTTATTGCCTTATTTCGTCGTCCAATTAGAGTTACCATACCGTACCGTACTCAAAATTATTGTGATACGTTAATATCATACGAGAGAAATAGTATAAAACATAGTTATCGAAATTTAAATAATTTCAGCCGTACTTACAAATAAGTTAGCATGTTTGCTAGCTTATCCTTATTTTAATATAAATGTTTCATTCCACAAAAACCGTCTTTAACTATTCGCAATTTTCAATCAACAATATTCAACTGGTTCCTTTCTATTATTTTATTAACAATTTCAAATGTATTTCATGCACGAAATAATATCTACTCCGTGGTTAAATTTGCCATAATAACCATTATCTCGCGCTCAAACACCCGCTTTGTAATTTCACTAAGACAGTCCAGGCATTTCTAAGCAGCGTTTATAATCTGTGCAGGCTTGGTGGAGACGGGAGGCAATGCGTTCTTTACAAACTATGCGAGGCTGCGCAACGTCGGAGGAGGCAGGGGACATTCCTGGATGAATTCCTCACTGTTGTCTTCACGTGAGTATCGATTTTGTTCTCGAGCTTTGTTGCTTAGTGTTTTATGTATATTAAAAGGAGAATGGCAGATCTTGTACCGCTAGCGATATGTTATGGATGGTTATAAGACTTGTACTGTTCATAAAGTAAAACATCCTAATTATTTTCATATAATTATCACAAATTTTGAACTTCGCAAAGATAATTAAAATTCTTCACAAAAAGTTGTTGCGATTTGAGTAACAAAAAGCATTCCTACTTTTTCTGAACTTACCATGTGTAAAATCTGAGTTGGAAACTAGACCATGTATAATATAAATTAAATAAAAATATATAAAATTTTTAAGTTGACATTTATGAATAAGATCACTAGTGTATTTTGTAGCCGCAGAACGATCTCAGTCCTCCATAAGTGCAAGCCTGGGGGTGACAGGTGAGGCCATCTGTCACCCTAACAGAAATAGGGCAGGGCAACGCGACGTACTACAGAGCACGCGTGCTCTTTTGTGGGCAGAAAAGGGGTCACCTGTAAGCCGTAGGTAGATGGCCTGAGGTTTTCCTTTCTAGGGTACACCTAGTTTCGCGGCTACTGGTACCTGATACGGCGTGTGGTTTTTGGTCGGTTCGCGTCCGACATAACCACTACGAGGTGGTATTCGGGGGGATTTCCTCACAGTAAAAAAAGGTTATTTCGCAGTAGAGCAACATTTTATTAATGGATCAAGAAATCCTCCAGAAATGGTTTTAGTTTTAAAATATGGTACTACGCCATTTTCTTGCCAAAAATGACAGCTCCCTTGTGATAACTAGCCGACATGGTTATCGAATTTAGTACAGCCTATACATTGTAAACTACAAACTGAAATAACTTTTTATTGCAAAGTTCTAAAAATCTGAAAATTTAGAATATTATTGTCGACGATATTAACAGCCAAATAAATATAAAAATAATCCCTAATGTGGGACAAATAAGGCGGTAGAAAGGTCCCATTCACGTCTGCCATTGTCTTTTCTAGTACTTTCGAAAATATAGATTAGATGTACACTATTTTTGGATCACATTGTCTCTTCATCAATTTTTGCTATTGTAGGGATAAAACTGTCGATATTTTGATAGATGTTCAACAAAAAGGCAAAGACTAAACAAAAAGAAATATTTGTTAATGTAAAATAATAAAAAAAATAAGCAAATATAAGAGAATTCAGATATAATAGAATCAGATAGAATATAATAAGTAAAAATAAGAAAAACAGAAATTCGCAAACTTGTGCGACAACAAACTGGTGAAGATAGCACCCATTTTTAATACAGTGTCCGTAACAAAGTTTCAATTTCAACCAATTAATTCTTAGATTATAACCACACTTCGCAGAAATTTTTTGTCATCTTTCAAAAACATCTTACGTAATTTAATAATTTTGTTACAGCCTTCCTAAAGGTGAAGAATTCGACCTCGAAGAACATAAGGAATACGATGCGGCACATACTGCTTCTGAAGACTGTTCAACGCAGTACCCAGGCTGTATAGAAAGTAAACTATAAATACTAATAAAGAGTTCCTATAATCGTTGTTTATTTTATATTTCTTCCAGAAATATGCTGTAGACGTTACAGGTACTCGTAGATGCTGAACTTTGTTGGCCACCATTTCTTTGAAAGTTTTTCTATTTTTCCCTAATCTGTGTTTTTGTGACTTGAAATATTTACGATATGCAAAGGCTTTTTGAATTATAAAAGGTGCGATCTAAATGTTCTTAACCTTAACTGAATATACGGCAAAGTTAATATATCAAAAGTAAGACTACTCATTTTATTGACTCCTGCGATTTTGATGTGGTAACACTAATAATTATCTATAACTGGAAGCTGTGAATATATCCTTGTCAAACCTTCCATTTTCCAGTTAATTCAATTTTATCCTTATTGTAACAATATTATTATCCTATCAAGTCACTGGGAATTTCGAAAATTCGAAATATTGATATTCGAATAAATATAACATTGAATTTTTTGAAAGAGTTCACTGAAAAATGTTAAGAGCCATTCTAAACATACTGTATTACGTGAGCAACAGACACATAAACGCGGATTTAAAAATCAGCACAGTTGGATAAGAGATTACTGAACACAGTAGAAGCTATCAAGTCCAAATATCCACTCACTTTAATGAATTGGCTTCAAGACTACAAAGTATGGACAGCGTATCACACGACCGATCAAAGTAGTACTTCTATGATGTCTCTACATTGACCATGAGATTTGATAGGACAATCTGAATGGATTTCTCAGCTATTCTTTCTGTTATAAACACTTAAATTAGTGAAATAACCAAATAATTGACTTATTGTGTCAACACAGAACGCCAAGTAGCAGACAGAACCGAAAAAGTGGAATCTACCATGATGTTAACAATAGTATTTGAAGCGGATTTCTACATGATGAATGGTGATTCTCGAACAAATTAACTTAATTTTTTTAATTTAGTTTAACAGTGTATCATGATTTGCTGAATACATATTTCGTATTCTTTCAAATTTATTAACATGTATTGTTTGTAACTGCAAGGGACTTTAAAAACACTTTAGATTTTGGTGACAAAATTTATCCATTGCATGTTTAATTATTTGCAAAGCAAGCGGCAATCAAAGCACTATCATCAAGTTACAAATAATGTAGAAATCCACAACCGCTGTAATTACGTCAACGCTATAAATTGACAAACGGATTAGCAAACTCAATTCATAATTAATTCATTGTTCAAATGTTTAATGGTCTCTGTCAAATAGAGCATCATGTTATCTACTGTGTTGGCGGTACGAGGTAAACGTAATATAACGCCAGTCGCTTACTGTAGCGATCCTTATAAAGACCAATTAACATATTATTGAGCTGTATTACGAATACCTAGGTAACAATTTGAGATTTCATTCACCGATATTAGCAAAGGTACTTTATTATTTTATTCATCGGGTGGCAAATAGCTTAATTTTAGCCTGTTGAACAGCAAATTTAATTAGTTGTTATATTGTAAAAGCTTTTGTTAAATTCTAATAAAGGAGGTGAAACAGGAAATACATTTTTGATAAAGTTATTGAGTTTCTCTTTACAAGCTGCAAATTGTAACTTGGAGCGAATTCCGGCATTATTTATAAGTAGAAATCAGGAAAAAAGAGAAAAAATTAAATGATAATATAATTACAACAATAATTTAAAATTTATACTCTTTACGAACATCGATATTGATGAAAAATTTACCGACAAATAACAAAAGAAAACAGATTGGGACCTAAGTAATTGCTACGAGATTTAATATAAAATTGTATCGATTGTGGTCATCAGTTGAGAGCTCGGTGATGTTTGAGAGCCTTTTTTTTCTGTGCGGGTACCCCCAAAGATGCCACCGAAAGGTGGTTATGTCGGACTCGAACCGACTAAAAACCGCACGCCGTTTCAGATATCAGTAGCTGGAGAACCAGGTACACTCTTACCCCGACTTACCTCGGGCCACCTATGGCTCTAGATGGCCGCCTCCCGTGTGGGAACCTCGTGGTTCCTTTACTGTGTACCAAAAGGGTACACGCAGTCTGTAAAGCTCGCATCACCACCCCGGCCTATTTCTGCTAGGGTGCCAGATGGCCTCACCTGTCACCCCCAGGCCTGCGCTTATGGATGACGAAGATCGTTTAATGATCGCTGGCGCCTGAGTCTTTTACGGTAACTAGCCCGTTCCCGTGCAAGGCGGACCAGGAGAGTTCTAAAATATAGCCGGTCCCGCTCCTTCGCAAGGTGGTCGTCGCAGTAAAGCTACATTGCTAGCTTTCAGGACCTCCACCTATAAATGTGACCTTATAAAGGGTAATGGATTGTACAACGCCAACGTAGTCTTCTGCAAAAGTCATCGGTTGCCCTCAGTTCGGCAGCAAACGCGCTAATGCACGCGCTGTACCCACCAATTTGGGGACCAGAATCCGTAAGTGATGTACAAAGTCCCATCGGCCGTCGAGTACGAGCCCCAGATACCTCATAGAGGGCACGATGCCGATGCGAGTGCCTCTTAATATAAGGCTGACTCTATCAGGTTACTTCCTCCGAGGCCTATGAAAGAACAAGGCCTTGGATTTGGGCAAAGCCACCTTGAACCCCAACCGCTGGCTTGAGAGCCTAGTGTGAATTTATTAACAATATCAACTTATTCTCGAAGGCGAACGCGTTCGGTTTGAGATTTGTGAAGAGTTAAGTACAGGCAACGTCGAACGTAGTCACTGTGACGATCATGTAAATGTGAATTAAAGTCATACTGAGAATCACGGTTACGTCATACTTTACAATACTGAATAAGAGCCTGAGCCAAAGATTCTCTAAAAACATTTTCAGGCACCAAGAACTAAAAATTTATCACACAGTTAATTCTCATTTATTAATTCATTCATAGTCTAGCGGCTGAGAAATATATGTTTCTGGATACGAAAACAAATAGCTTTAACATCAAAACTAGGCGCCTCTTGTGACAGACGACATTCAAATTGGCTCACTTTATTCAGGTACTTCGTATGACATATTGGTAGGGCTTTTTGTTTGGGAATTGAAACCCCATTATTGTTAATAGCTGGTTTTAACACAGCTTTTCAGTTTCTGTGCTATCATTGCAAACATTAATAAAGTTCATAACAAAGCTTAATTGATAAATTGCTTTAAATCTTACTATAAAATGACGGAATGTTACATTTTTTAAATATAAAATAATTTCCAAGTTTACTGAATGAAATAATAACTTTTATAGGTTATGTGATTCGATATCATTGATTTTTTATTTTATGTTAAGTGCTCAACACATAGAAATTGATGACATATGAAATGACGAATAGGTATGCTTAGAATTCGACACATACAACCAATCAACACAGTCAGAGTAGTTTTACATCTATGATAAATATTATATTACTCATTGCTGCTAAGTCCTAGATTGCAGCACTACTGGTAACTCAACAAAAGGCTTGGACTATGATATTTGGATGTGTAACATAGCTTGGCACGGTTTGACTTCAAACGAAATATTTTTTTTTTACTTCTCATTAAAACAGTCGAATATTTAATATTCAAATTAGCAGTTCAAAGACCTTTTTCATTAGGAACATCAAAAACTGAAAATATAAGCCTTGTAGTAACCTTATTCGTATACAAATTCTAAAATATTCAAATCTAAAATATTAATCATTGTAAATCTAAGTTCTCTGTAACATGAACGTCTAAACATCAGTTAGGCTTTAGCATTTTATGTAAGCTTGGTTGTTATCCGATGTAGATCTCTTAATACTTTAGATTTAACTTAGCTCTTTCTTCAAGGTTATTTGATTTACTCTGTTAAAACAACTACACTGAAAACACATTTTCGTCGCGAAAATTCCGTTTTTGAAACGACAGAAGTAAAAAAAATTTCGATATAACTAGTTTAAAATATAAGATTACAGATTTTTCACCACGTATTAGTGAGGATATTTAGGTTTTTTTTCACATGAAGCCTGTCAACGTGACTATTCTGCCTGATGGAAAGCATGAGTAGAATCCTAGAGTCATGGTACTTATTGTGATTGCAGACAATGGAGTACGGCGGCATAGTGAGATGCTTTCTCTCGACTCACTTAAAAGTAATTGAACTGCACGGCTTTGGCTAATTATCAGAACTTACTTCCGGTATGCGACGAGTTCTAGGTCAATTCGTACAATGAGCTGGACATCCACTCTAATGTGTCCTATTACAATCCCTAGTGGTTTTATTAAACGCTGCTGTTAGGTGATCAACGTCAAGATTTCAAGGGCGGACCCTGGCTCATGCACTGAAGACCGGAATTTTCTTAGCTCCGTTACTACTATATTATAAATCTAAAAGCTATTTGAATATTTATAATGAAGCTAAGAAAACTCCAGTAGTAGTATATCCCAAAATACAACTCGATTTTTTTTGGTTTCATTATGTGAAAGTTTATAACGATAATCAAAATAAGAACTAACAACTCAACACATTCAATCTTTGATACCTTTTACCAATAACATGATCTAAAGGTGAACGGTAATAGTTGGTCACATTTTAATTACAACAAAAATAAAATCGAAACAAAATATTTAACTAACAAACGCTTCTTCTGTTTTGACTAATTGTATGAAGATACACGCTTTGTGCTTTCATTAGCATTCGTCTCGAAACAACTTGTCATTATTTGTACCAACGTGCAAATATTATGCAAACTCATTTACAGCCGGGACCGTTGTACAGGAATTGAAGCCAGTTGGTTCTTGGAACGCAGAAGGGTTAACGTTCTTGGAACATTAAATAGAAACGTAAGTACATGGGTTGGGTTGAAATAAAGGGTGTTGTTAATAATGTTTCTTTTTGGTAAAGGAACAGAGTTTTATGCTTCTTGTTAAAAATATTTAGCTGCTACTTAATTAATGCTACTTTATGGTGAATTGACATTTTAGGAATGATCTACGCTGATTCAAGTGATTTAATTAAAATAAGTCAAAATATTTATCAGGATGGGTGACTACTACGTCCTACAACTGTCGATTTTTATACAGAAAGAAGTATATAGAAAGAACAGTTCCATACCCAAAAGATGCCAACAGGTCTCAACAAATGAATCGTGATAGATGGAAATGTGATTTTTTACAGAATGTAATATTTCTGTGGCACCTTTTACATCATCCAATAAAATTAAATGTGTTTCATTTGAAAAGATAAACAATTTTTTGGAAACAATTGGTCTATGGGTCTAGTTCGCATTTGGATAGTTCTGATCTACAATATTGTTTGAATAAAATTTGTCGTTTTCAGATTTTATACATAATAACATGATGTTTAAAATATTATTGTTATTATGCGCACTGGTAAATGATTTCTTAACCGAGCAATCCATGACTGAAAATCAATCTGTTTCTAAAATCGTATCAAGAAGAAAGAGGTTTTTAATTTTCCCAGAGGGCAGCTCATTTCAATTGGGTAGGTAATATACTATACTTGTAATCGCTCATTAGACATATCTTATATCTATGTTTCTATGACTCGTGAAACCCTGAAGATCTCTACCAATAATGAACTTTTGTTTAAATCGTGGAGAAATAATATTTTTTATTAACATTTTTTTTTATTGATATATTTTTTGACTGCTTCGATGGCATAGCGACTGCTATAGTCGCTTTCGCTACCACTTGAGGTTTCGGGTTCGATTCCGGGTCGGACCAAATGTTCGTATGATCTGCAAATATTTGTTTCGGAGTTTGGGTTTTTTCTATGTATAAACATGTATGTATTTATAAAAAAAAATTAGTACAAGCTTTGCTTGGTTTGAAACTAGATGGCGATGTGCGTTAAATATCCGAAATATTCATTTACTTATTTTTTATTTGCTTAGATAGATAGATGGAAACTTTTAAACTCTAGCTATAAGTGGATTTAAAGGGTATATAATTATTGTCCTGCTTTAGAAAAGTCCTAGAATTTATTGCATGGTTTTCTATACACAAAAAATTACCTACCTTGACTAACTGATTGATCATCAATACAGAGCCTAAATCACTAGAGCTATCATGTTTTTAATGTTATTATTTCTTATTAGACCCCTCAGAGGGTAAAATAAGGGTTGAATGATATGACAGTTTGTCATTTTACAAGTTATAAATGTATTATTTTACACGAATGAAACCCATTTTCGGGGGTTTGGCTAGTTCTATGTGAAACAGGAAATTTATAACGAGAATTGTACTCGTAAAGAAATTTATTTAAATTCAAATTACAATTAGTATCCAAATGTATATAAACATCATTTATGAAAATTATATCATATATCAACTGCTGGGCTTCAGGTCCAAATATTTGTATGATCTGCAAATATTTATTTCAGAATTTGGGAGTTTTCTATGTATAATATGTATGTATTTACTATTTACATAGTACAAGTTCAGTTTGGTTTGAAACTAGATGACGTTTTTTGTCATATGTCTGAAATATTTATTTATTTATTTGGAAAATTGTCTCTTTACTTACTTCATTGATTTTTCAGTTTTCTGTACCCAAAATCACGGATATCTTCGTATCGGTGACATTGTATGGTTTGGTACTACAGCTGCTTTAGCCTGGGAATTACCAACCGATCCTAGAGTATTTGATATGTTTAGAGATAAACATAAGCTTTACGAAACGAATCGCAAGAATGACGTCATTTACTACTTAGATGATGAAGGAAAAGTGATCGATGCGAAAGAGCACAAAAGGTATGGAAATATTATAACAAAACAACAACTTATAGATAAAATATTATTTTTCAACGATATTGCCATCATTGTGTTTTATTCTTTCCATTCTTAGGATGTCTATAAAACATTTCTTTGTACTCTATGACTTTTTATATTAAGGTTATTATAGTATATTATTCTTTATTATCATAATAATACGTCAATAGCATCGTAATACTCTTCTTAGAAAGATTTTGACCAAGAATATTATACTACACTACTGACCAGGGCCAGACGGGTGCTAAAATGTTTGGGGTAATGAGAGGTAAAAAAATAATAATTTTATCCTATTATAGCGATGTTTTCCTACCTGTGTCCTACATCTTTAGTCGCTTCTTACGACACCCATGGTACGAATAGGGGTGGTGAGACTGTAATCTTAATCCATCACCATCACTTATCGTAATGTAGAATTTAATTTTGAATTAAGTTGCGCAATTTAACGTTTTAAATAGGTAGGTAGACATTTCTATTAAACGTACATATATAGAAATTTAATTAAAATTTAAATTAATTTTAGAAAAATAACTATTAATCCCGCTTTTGCTAAAAGAGACACTGACGCTATAAGAGAAAAAAATAAAATTAAGCCGAATTATGTAAAGAAATGGCATCTAAATCAAAATAATAAAAACTATTGGAATGAAATAAATGCGGCAGAAATAGCTTTTCACAGAAAAGGAAGGCAAGATCTTTATGAAAAATTAGAAAAGTTTTTACAAACGTAAGTAACATTCGTAAATATATTGAATACTTTTCAAACTAATCAAACAAATAAATAAATAACTTCACACATGTCATACACAGAAAAAATATTCTTATTTTTTTAAGTTTTTTCTATGTTAAGAGCATGCCAAAGTGACTCTACTCTGTCTGATGGAAAGTATGAATAGAATCCAAGAGTTGTGGTGACCATACTCATTGCGCATGCAGACAATAAAGTATAGCGACTCACACTATGGCGGCCTAGTGAGATGATTTTCACACCCCGCTTGGGGACGTAAAAGGCATGGCAGTCATCGTGACAGTGTAAGGCTTACACACTTACAACAATAACTATCACCCCTGCATCAATGAGCCTCCGGTTTCACACTCACAAACGAAACACGACAACACGGATGCCGGCGCTTTAGGTTGGTCTTCTGTGGGAGTGCTGAAATCAGCGTGGCTCTACTACCTACTTATCTTATGTGTTTTATTTTAATATATAGACGGTTATCTTGGTCTAGTGGTTGGGAATCGAAGATCGATAGAATTCTTTGTGTGATAAGAACGATTTTTTTCTGTATCTGGATGTAATTTATCAACAACGTGTATGTATTCAGAAATATATAAATATGTTTACCAGTAGTCTGGTTACCACATCATATACTAGTAGGTTTTGCCTAATTTGGGATTGGATGGCAGTGAGTGAGAATATTATTATATACTTATAAAGCCTTACGATATCTGAATTCACACTCAACGCTCAAATTAACTTGATTTGATACTATATGATGTTCTTTGGTTTTGCATTCAAGATTTGGAACGAACTACCAAGACTGTGTATTGAAAATACTATGCCAAGTAGGTAAGCAAGAAGCAGTCCAAGACACATTTACTGGAGAATTATTTCGAGCTGTATTTATGTAAGTTTAGTATAGAAATGCTACCAGTGCCTTTCAACGAGTATCCACTGTAAAATCAAAACCCATATAACACGCACTTCACCTCTCTTATAAGGAAATAGTCAGATCCCAAAATTTTGAAAAATTATACTCTTATAAGACTTTTCTGACCTGTGCAACTTCATCCGTGCCGTTTAAAAGAAATAAATATTCCCCAATCTTTCGACGTTGGTTCTTGATACTCGACTCATTCTTCAAATAATGACCTATCTAAAGTTTCTGATATTAGCACATTTTTTAGTATATTATTATAAGTAATTCAAATTCGTTTCCATACAGGCTCAATCGAGTGCACATTAAAGACGTAGACAGATATAGAAAATTTTTAAGCTGAGCCAGACTTTTTGATCTACCTTGATGTCTTTTATTCTTATAATAAATTTATCAAACACTAAACTCAAACTTGCAACATAATTTCAGATTACCGAAAGTCCACGTCAAGACCGAAGTTCATAACCAATACGATGACGCCCACGGGTCCAATGGAGACTGTGCGCACTTATACCCGAATTGTGAACATTCGCCTATAATGTAATCAGATATATTGTTGTGTTGTATTTGCTACATATTCTGCAACGTTCCAATTTCGTTTATTAGTTTTGAGATAGCAATAAACTTTATTCAATTAATGTTTTGTTGCTTTCAAAAGCATGTACACAATGAAAATCGGAATTGTAGTTAAGTTTTTATAGATATGCTAAAGGTTAATCACCCGAAATGCATTGATAGTACTAACAGCATTACACAACGGAATTTATTGTCTGTCTCTCAAAAGTGCATATGACATATGTATGTAGACATTCTAATTACATGATCAAATACTGTACTTGACGATAGTCTGTGTGACGTTGTGTTACTATGGAATCAGTTCTATTTTACTATTTATTGATTTCCATCATTATTAAAAAAAATGCATCTTTTAGATCAAGAAGATTCGAATATTTGGTTCAAAAATCTTAAATCTAACAGGCAATACGGACCTGAATTTTTAAACATTTTTTTAAAAAATTGTGACCTCTCTGTATTCCTGCTTCTGATGTTAACACTGCTTGCAATTTTGTTTTAATGAGTCTTGAGTATCGTAAGAATTGAATTAGGGATCGAACTACACTTGAAAATAATATTGTAAAGACAAGGAAACCTTGAAATAGATCCCACTTCAATCCATCAGTCCAGGTATAGCAATCCAAAATCTCTTTAATAAGGACAGGCATGTATCCAGCAGTTGACTATTTAATTGTGGTTATGATAATGATGAATAAGATTATATTTAATAGTATATGAGTATTTATATGTTCATCGATTATCTACTTACAGAATACAGGATCTGTTTAGTTTGATATCAGTTGTGTTTGAGGCGCTCAAGTAAAAAAATATTTAATGTTCTTAGTTCTGATTAGAACCCATATCCTGCGTACATTTAAATCATAATACACGTTATACAAATAAATAATAATGCACCTAACTAGTGGATATATTTGTCAAGTTAATTTGAAGGTATCCTTCAATTTACGTCTTGTTATGTCAAGCAACTCACATTCGAGTTTGGGTTCAGTTATGACCAATATTTTTTATGTGTTCAACATTCTTCTTATTTACTTAATAATATAGAGAGGCTATAGACTTGATTAGAACTGGATTTATGTTAATAGAGTGAGGTTCGAATCTTCAACTGCTTGATCGCATATTGGACAAGCTGTTGCGCCAACGTCGATAAAACTTTTATAAAAATAAATTTTTCTGCAATTTTTTTAAAGCTTTCATATTTTATGAGAGAATCCTAAAAATCATGTGACTTTTGAAATTGACCATATTTGTGAGTTCACGTGCTGACCGAGTAAGTTAAACAAGATTGATACAACATAAAATCGATAGGAGTGTGTTACACAAGTTCACAGTTCGTCTAAAATTACAATTTAATTAAGATTAATACTGAATAATGTGTGCAGTAAAATCAATCAATCAATCAGTCGCAATAAAACCATTAGAAAAAATATGTAATAATGTGAATCTTAAATACTACTAAAACGAGATCAGAATAAGCAAGAAGTTTTGTCTCGTTTCATCTTGAAAATAAAATAGCGCATTCCGTACAATATCAGCGTTCATACATCGAACAGTCACGAGAACACAAACGTCGGCTCCCACATTGCTTACACCATTGTATCCGGTTGAAGTATTGAACAAGAAACATGAATCTGATAAATTTTCTTATAATAGCACTTGTTATGAGTGTGCTCGAGTCTCAAGCAGAGTATACTGGAGGTAACGATCGTTGTGCTAATGTAAAGGCTTCTTTTGAAGGCCTCAGGAAAAAGAGGCATTTGACGTTTCCGGCTGGGTCTACCATTGTAGTAAGTGGCATGTTTTTTTTTTCAATTTTTCTTAAATGCTACAAGTATTGCACTAGTCTGATAAACATTATCGTATTGTTAATGATGATTCTTGAAGTAAACAAGAATATTAAATAGTTAACTTTATGTATGATTGTAGTATATTTGAAAGAACGATTACCCTCACAAAGGAAGGCTCAAACAATAACCAATGCAGAAATCAAATGTAACAATAACTATCCTTTTATTATTTTTCACTATGATTAATATGTTAGTAGTGACGTTAATAGTTTTCAAATAACCTAATCTTTAAATAAAAAAAATGCCTATTAATATATATTGTATTAGAATAACATCGTGTCAAATTACCCAAGTTAGTGTAAAAGAAATAGTCAAAACACTAATAGTCTGTAACTACCTCAAAGATTTCCTATAAACTATAAAATTCTTAGTAAAAAGGTACCTATTTACATGTAGTGTTTACCTCTTTTTAATTGCTGGTAATAAACGAGTAAACTACGAAAATATCTACTGGTTTTTCGTCGGTATAGAGCACATTTTACCGCTTCAGAGGCAGATAACTAGTTACAACGAGTTAGTGTGAGTTTTAGGTTCATAGTTTTAATTTAGGTAGTGATACTTATTAACATACTTCCAAATATCATCATCATAAAAACTTGAAACAAAAACTATTTAATTTTTATTTTAAGAGCCTGCCAAAGTGACTCTACTCTGCCTGTTGGAAAGCATGAGTAGAATCCAAGAGTTGTAGTCAATACACTCATTACGAATGCAGACATTTCAGTATACTAACAATACCATGGTTAGATATTTAATTTCTGTAAACAACGTCTTATAACTAATTTGTTTGAAGAACGAGAATCCACATTTTATTGATTTATTTTCTTTTAATTTCATTATGAAGTTTGTTTAAAAAATTTAATAAATAATAAAAAGAAACAATATTATTTGATTTCTAGTTGACGTTGTCATTGCTGAAGGCTGTACTCGTTCACGCACCATCTGGTTGGAATGTGGCTGTAGAAATCGACGTTATATATCCCATACCAAATCCAGAGATGGTGAATGCATTTTTTAGGAAAAAGTTACATCATCGACAAAAAAGAGAACTTTGGGAAACCATTGAAGCTGCACTTGGAAGGTACTTTATTTTCTACTGTTCATAGTTGTCAAGGAGGGCCTTAAAACCATCACAACCACCATCCAAAACTACACGGTCCAATTTTTCCAAAGTAGGGCCTGATACCGCCCATTGAGGTAGGTTTTAATGAAAATTACAAATTTGAGGTCCTCTTATAAAATTGTCATCAAATTGTCAAGAAATTTTCCACTTTGCCGAAAATATTTATAATTATTGCATTTTTCAACAATTCGGGCATCTTAAGTTTATTGGACCGTTGGCTTATTATATGTTTGTACTTAATTAAAGAATAAATCATTTATATTTGTTTAAGAACAATCAGACTCCTACGCGACCACTAAATAAACATCGATGTTCGATTGTTGAAGAAAATCAATTAATTGAATGGGATTACTGATTCTTTGTTTTATATTATTTAATACATAATATGTTTCATTCAATAACATAAAGTTAAATTTAAATTATTTTAAGTTTAAAAATTCTGTGTACTCAAAGACAATACATGAGGCTGGCTGAACTACTGCACTGTTGATCTAATTTAAAAACTTTCTGTAAGTTTTCTTGAAGTCAAATAATTCAATGACTTCGTGTATCACAAGAAAAAAATCAATTAATTGTTTAAAAATAATTTAATATGAATTGAGCAATCTGCCATAAAGAAATATAAAAAACTCAAGCCGCCAAGGATGACGTATGTTTAAGTATATACTCATATATTGCACACAGTATAAATAACAGTAGCTCCGTGGATCGTTTCAAACAAACCTAAAATTTACATACTCATAATTATTCCAGCAATCAAATCCTGCATAGACTACGATTACCGCTTGCCATCTAACATATTGCCTTTGCTAACTTACCGACTTAATTTTTCAGTTACAACATGAATGGCCGGGCCTGTATTTATCGAAGCATATGTGAAGCAAAGTTGCACTTAGCTCCACCTGGTAGATCACTGGTGCACGATATTTTAAGAGCTATATTCTTGTAAGTATTTTTATACAAGAATTTTATTTATTTTAACTATTATGTTATGTTGTTAGTTTTTTAGTGTGTGAATATCTTTAAATAAAAGAAGTCTTTTACGTATTTTTGTATGAATAATTTTATATTTGAAGAATTAATATATACTAAAGCTACTACGAGTACAATAAAACATTTTTTTTAATATATTTAAATATATTAATTTATTTTAAATGAGGAAGTCTTAAATTTGTATATCAAATATAAATATATTAATATATTTCACATAACTCGCAAGTAACTCCAACTATTAGAAGGCAATCTTAATTTCAGACAAGAT
Organism: Hypercompe scribonia; assembly: GCA_949316085.1. NCBI lineage: Eukaryota > Metazoa > Arthropoda > Insecta > Lepidoptera > Erebidae > Hypercompe > Hypercompe scribonia. Next base: position 4,179,018 of record OX438984.1, on the reverse strand, counting down.
TTTAATTTTTATCTTTATTTATGTGGGTGACCTAAACAAAAAACAACACGATTTTCCAAAAAACATTGTCAGATACTTATTCATATGTAGCCGTGGTAAATGGTTGAAAAACTCTTATAAAGGATTCATTATTCTTGACTTTATTGCCATGCAGGATTGTGCTGTCCCACACACAAATTCCAAATTTATATTCCGAGAGATCAAGTTTAGTAGTGCTATGTAAATGAAGACACTCTAAGCTCTGTTATCTAAACTGAAATACATTTGCTAAAAAAAGAGTTAAAAAGGAAGTACATTTAACGTTCATTTAAGAATGCCAATTCAATAGCCACAAAGATGATAATTTACATCTGTCTCAATCAGTTAGCGTGAAACCTTATTACCATTCCAGAAACATTGCAGATGGTAAATTTGATTAATGTACGGAGTGAAGTGTTTCCTTATTACATTAACTAGTGATTCTAATTGAATACCGATCAGTGAGCTAGTTGGGGTTTCCTCATTTCTAGTGATTTACACCAAGACGATCTAATACCAATTAATTACTGGATGTACAAGTTCTGTTTCTTGGAATTGTAATACTAAGAAATTCTTGATTGAGTACGTACTTTTTGATACTTTCTGTGAATATCACTTTAAGTATTAGGTGAAGTTAATATTTTTAGCTTAAATAGCTTAGATATTTGTTAACAGGTTTGATTTGACAATTTTATTTAATTTTCTTTTTTAACTTTTTAATGGTTGATTGAGCTTCAGGTTCTATTATGTAACAATTATCTGAAATACAATATTAGTATAAAACCTTAGTGGTACCTTGATATTTTTGTGACAAACAATTTAAGATTTGCCTTAGTGATCAATAGTAGATATATTTGAAGTTGAATTCAAGAATTCTATAACGGCCAGAGATATAAAGACCAAAAAATATAGTCAGAGAGAGTCAATTATCAAAGAGCACGTAACGATATCATCGGCAGTGTAGTTGGGTGCTATGAAGCTTTTGACCACTAAAATATGTGCAGACAAAAGTGTTTCATATAAATAAATTATCGTCTGATGATGATTTAAGGATAAAGATTGTCATCACCTCTATTCACCCCATAGGTGTCATAAGAGCCGACTAAGGGCGTAAACTATACACGCCAACGTCACTGCAAAGAGAAGGAAACTTTAAAAAAAAACCTATACGAACCCATCTGGCGAGCGTGGTATAGTAGGCCAAAATCTTTTTGCTAAGGAGAGGCCTATGTCCAGCAGTGGACAGTTAAAGGTTGTTGATGATGCAATGAAATAAATCATTATAGCATGTTATGATATTGTACGAGCTTCAGGTTATGATAAGTAATCAAATGTGCCAAGAATACCTGTTATACTATATACGTGTTGTTATAAACATGTAGTCGTACTGACCCCAGAAATCTCAAAGCCTTCGCAAATTCTTTCCATATTCATTTGTATAGTAAGGCAACTGAATTCGATCGATTTTTAAGTTCCTATTAAATCGTTTAAGATAGATGTGAAGTCGTATAAAGTGTCATATTATTGTCTCAAAATAACCTTTTGAACTTAAGCTACTTAACTTACTTTACTTTTACTTGACTGCACGGTTGGCCTAGTAGTTTAAGCGGTCGTCACGCCGCTCTCTACTGCGCCGAGTGTTGTGTGTTCAAATCCTACATGGGACAACACTTTGTGAGATGCAGAAATTGTTGTTCTGAGTCTGAGTATTCCTTGTGTCCGTTTCTTATGTTTGTAAAGTCCCCCGCGACACAGAATTTATTAATAGTGCCGGCGTTTTCTTTTAAAAAAAAAAACTACACAAAACAAAAAACTGTACTGATCAACTTAACTTCTATTGAACAAAGAAGCGATATTTTAACCCAATTGATATAAATAACCGTAGTTTATGTATGTTCAGTCATTTCTCAATAAGATTTGAATTAACTAAAGGAAAGTTAAATCTCATAACATCGTTAACATTAGTCAGGACATCGAATACAACTAGTTTTATTTCAAGTTTTTGAAACATTCTATGTTTATTTCCTTCTTTAACTATTTAAAATCTAAATGTATTAAAATAAAAGAAAATAACAAATAGATATAAATAAATAAATAATATAAATAAATATAATATACACAATACATAAAAATAGAATATTAATATACCTACAATCAATTATTGAGTTAATAATCGTCGTAGTAAAAAATAATAATTTAAAACCTTGAAATATTTTAATTTTATTTTTTCAAATTTATTTTCCAATCTTGTTACTCAGAATTCACACCGCACGGCGCACATCACATCAGTAGTAGCCTTTAACAGACTACCGTTGGACTCTAGCCTCACCCTTACAAAGAGAATTAGAAATTATCAGAATTAAAAATCGTATTATTATATCTTAAACTTAATGCTAAGTTTAACATTCGATAATTTAATTTGCCCAATAGTATAGTAGTAATATTTATTTATTCTACAGTTCCGCTGTCTACTTCTGATAGTAAAAATCTAATATATATAAGTGGCGTTTGAACGTAAGAGACCCCATCACACAGCACTGAATCTAACATTAAAGTAATTTTAATACTTTTCAATTATAAATACAGTTGATGTTTTCATTTTAGCGCACCTATCCATGAGGAGGAGTTCAAGAGTGAAGTAAACGAGACTTACGAAGAACTATTAGAGCATAACATCTGTAACCAAATACACGAATGTCCTATTTCACTTATTGAAATTATCTTAGCTTTAAATAAAAGTCGATAGAGTGCTGTTTTTTATTAACTAACTGTTATAGAATGGATTCTTTGTACACCATAAACAGTAAATCCATAATTTATAGGCTAAAATATAAATTGTTCTAGATTAAATTTACTAAGAAAGAGTGGTGAGATGTGTAGCCCTACAAGTAGCTACGTATTACTTTTGAAAATATTTATTATTTGTTATTTTGAAACTATAAGCGTTTAAAAATCTTCACGATAACGTAATTCATCATCATCATCATCTCAACCAAAAGACGTCCACTGCTGGACATAGACCTCCTCCAAGGTTCTCCACAACAGCCGATCCCGTGCCGTCCGCATCCAGCAGCTTCCCGCGACGGCTTCTTGTGGAGGTCTTACCGCTGCATTACCCAGTACGCGGTCGCCACTCCAGAACTTTATGATCCCATCTTCCATTACATAATTCACTTAGGCATAATCTACGTAAAAACGTCTGTTTAAAAACCTTTCTTTTTCTTTTAGGTTTTAAGATATGGCTATTTAGTCAGTTTCTTATCAACCTAACCGAAGTTGCTGCCATGCTCTGTCGAGTGTGCCTAAACACGTTTTGAGATGTGTGTAGACACTAACCAAACTCATTAGCCTGTTTTGTTGAATACAATTTGTTGATAACTTCTTTTTTAAAATTCTAAAAAAATATTCACGAAGATAAAGAAAGAAAACCTACTCGTACTTTCACAGTTACTCAATTAAAATTATGATTAAAATACACAGAGAAAAATCTTAGGGAAGAAGTGTATGTAATAATTTACTGAATTTAATGAAACTGTATGATGAGAGCGAGAAGTCGTGTATTGAACCAAGTAGTATACATGTCGTACAAATTTAAAGGGCTATGTTCAACAGTGGACTGTGGTAAATAGATGATGATGGTAATGTGATATTAGTCAATGATACCAAAGTTGCATGTCGATCAGAATTAATGCCTATTTTTTTAAATGAGACTTATAGAATTAAACTATCCAAATGTTTATTTATCAAAATATTATTTTAAATCAAGAAACACTTGACAAAAATGTAAATCCTAATCCAGCCTACGTTCAGAACGGCGTTTTTACCTTGAACAAATACAGTGTGCTATTTATTCAAAACATACTGGGAATCCCCTAACACAGCTAGATTTTGTATAGCAAATTTGCGTTGCACCATATTACTGAGAATTATTTTTTGTGTAAATTGTTTTATATACTACAAAATATTTTGAATTTACAACCACCAATTACCTTTTATGAAGCAATATGCCATGGTTTACCGTAGTATGCACATACATTCGTGTTTAAGTACAGTAATTTTGAATGACTTGTAAGTTTGTCATTCATCAAGAAGCAGAATGGAACTGTTCTATAAAAGTCGACCCTACGCTTCTGTTTATTAGTTTCCTTTTGTAACGGTTGTCGTACAAGATGTCTTGGAGGTGTGATTCGTGACTGAGCTAATGAGAAGAGACTGCGGGGCTCTAATTCTTTGATCCAACATCCCGGGTCACTGAACACGATAGGCACGCACACAGTTAACTTGGCTAGGATGATTTTGTGGTGATGTTTTACTGAGTTTGTTATTTGAATGAAAGAGCGTTTATGTAAATATACCATAATAATAAAAAATTAGATATAAAAATTACAAAATAAATACAATTTTATTTAATAGAATGAATTTGGTGTGACGATAATAATACTCTATTCCTCACTTAGAAATATTTTTAAATTACTATAAAAATATGGTCCGTGTGGTGACGGATTAAGAATACATAGTGTTACCACCCCTATTCATCCCGTGGGTGTCGTAAGAGGCAACTAAGGGAACCAAATATGCAAGATAATATCATTACAAAGAGAAGGAAAACTTGAAACAAATTCTATTCCAACACGTCTGGCCAGCGTAGTATAGTAGGCCAAAACCTCCTTGCTAAGAAGAGCCCTATGTCCAGCAGTGGACTGTAAACGGCTGTTGATGATTGATGATAAAAATATGTGGCGAATGACAAAACCTCATATGAATACAGAAAATGGTCTGATTTTTTTTAAACCTGTTTCGAATATTTGAATTATAGACTTACGCTATTTTGAAGTTACAAAATAATTAAAAATACAAATTTATAAGTTAAGTTGGTTCAAAGAAGTCGTTCATTAAAAACGTGATGATAATAATAGAACGAATTTATTAAACGAATAACTAGGTTATCGTAGTCCACTGTTGGAGAAGGATCTCTTTAAATATTTATGCAAGGTTTATTCTCTAAGTTAATATTATGCTTGTGTGTTCAACATATGTCTTCAAGTTTTACTTTTTATCTAACACAATATTTAGGAGTTAAGTAGATTAAATTTTATTGTATTTTTAAATCAAAATCTTTAGACTGCTGATTAAAATTCTTATTTGTATTAGTTTTCAAATTATTTTCATTCATATAATATATTGATACAAGCCATAGCCTAATAGTAAGCCAGTGTTAATAACTCAGTGTATATCAACGAAATAACTTACTTCCTTCTCTCCCTAATTCTAGGCAGAGGACTTAAAGGGTGTGAATGTACTTATTACTCTTACGTGGGTAGGGTGATTACCTACCATCAGGTGACCAAGCGATATACTTAATATTTATATAATTCACTATAATATTATTTCCAAAGAGAATTATTGGTAAAAGGTCCAAGCACGCTACCCTGAGGCATGCTATATTTAATGGAAAATGTTTTTAACAAAGAGTTTTTTTCATTTGTAATCTAATGTTAAGTATTGTCTCAAACCAATCTACCGCCGTCCACTGCTGAACGCAGATCTACTCCAAGAAGCGCTAACCATCCTGGTCATAGGCAATCCGTATCTATCCGCTGCCAGCCATCTTCTTCAAGTCGTCGGTCCATCGCACCGTAGGACGCCCTACGCTACGCTTTCCCAATTCTGGCCTCCACTCTAGCACACTTCGGCTCCAGCCACAATCGGTTCATCTGGAGACAGGACCGGCCTACTTCCACTTTAGCGTATTGATTCTCCGTGTGATATCAGTTACTCCATTCTCTATCGAATAGCGTCGTCACAAATTTTATCATCCAGAGAAACACCCAGCATCATACGCTCCATCGCACGCTAAGCTACTTTAAACTTGTGGACCAGCCCAATGGTTAGTGTCCACGTCTCGCCTCCGTATGTCATTACGTGTAAAACACATTGGTCAAATTGTCTGAAAATCGTAAGTCCTAATAAGAGCAAAAAAAATTGCTATGAAATAAGGTATAAACTCGAATTCGAAATGACGACTTTGTTTGTTGCAGACAGGGACTGTCTAGCTAGTAGAGCAGTCACTGAATTTTCAAAAATTGTCTTCTATATTATATCATTATCGCTTTTATCAAAATGTCACAATAGTATCAAATAGTTATTGAAAATGGTAGTACTCGGCACTTTGCATGTCAGTTTTATTTATGGTATGATGATCTCCTTCCTAGCCAATGTCGGTCATGGTGATCAGAATTTACGGAGACTAGCCAAATCCAATACGATTGGGAGAGATCCAGGACCGACAGCTTTACGTGCTCTTCGACGCACGGGGATTAAGACCCTAACTTCCAAAGTTTGGGCTATTGTTAAATATTTCTGTAACCAGAAAAACTCAATAAGACTTTTTGCCCAATCCGGCAATCGAACCCGAAACCTCTTGATCGGCAGTCGCACACGCTAGGCACTAGACCAAAGAGGCAGTTACATATATTTATGATATAGAGGGCAAACGAAAAGACAGTTGTCGATGTAAATATGAAAATGGACCAATAGTAGTAACCATAGACAAAATTAAGTACTAAACCGTGAGTGTTGAATTAACATTTTTTTTTATTATTTTTTATTAATAATAATTTATCTATCATCAGTTTATCGTACGTCACTTTCATCATTTGATATTGTTTTAACGCTTTTTACTTATTTTGATGTAGCATATTTCATATTAATCGCGAGTTAATCACTTTCTATTACATATTCATATCAAATTTGCAGTAATAACAATTAATTTTCCTTTTTGACAGTGGTGTCATTGTGACACAATGTAATTCTCATGTCACTCACACGCTGGTTTCGTTCCAAAATAGCAGATATGATAAGTGACGTTTGAAGTTTTAATTTATCTTATTCGATGTTACCTTGCCTCAATGTATCTTTTGTTTTTATTTCCTTATACCATTTATCAAGTTTAATTTATGCCAGTATATGTGTTTTTTTTTCTCTTTGTTTGAATTGAAGTGCCAGTGGTGGCTGGTAGATGGTTAAGCAGAGAACGGTTGCAGCTTGAGCTTTTAATTTGATTAAATTTTAGGTTAAAAATAACATCCAAGGTTGTGGGTTACGATGAAATAAGTCGCTTTATGATAACTACTATATTAGACCAACTTCCTCTCCCAAAAATTCCTGATCCGTCTCTCTCAAACCATTACCGACCAATATCAATCCTCCCTTTCCTATCCAAATTACTAGAGGTGTGTGTTCAAAAACAATTCTCTAAGTTCAATGCAATACCTCTTTCAATCAGGATTCAGGCCTGGGCAAAGCACAGTCACAGTCATGCTTAAAATGACTAGCAATATCTAAGGAATGGAATGGGGCACGCTAAAGTTACTGTTCTAGTCCTGATTGACTTTTCCAATGCCTCTAACATAGTTAATCATAACATCCTTTTATCTATTTTCACTCACTATATGATCTCCACAGAGGCACTTGAATTGTTGTCATCTTAACTTCGTGGGCGTCAGCAATCGGTCCGTATTGATGAAACATTATCAAGTTGGTGAAATCTTGATGCCGGCATTCCACAGGGTGATATTTTATCTCCTCTCTTATTTTCAATGTTTATCAATCTCCTTACTCCGGATCTTCGGTGTGCGTAATATTTATATGCGGATGATCTTCAAATTTACCTACAGACTAGCCTTGATTATTTAGCAGAAACAATTGACAGCATTAACGGTGATTTGGAAGCAATCTAAAACTGGTCGAAGCGGTTCGGTGTGAGTGTTAACCCTGCCAAGTGTAAGTCAATAGTCGTAGGTAGCCCTAGACTAGTAAGCAGATGTGATATGTCAAAACTGCCGCTGATTACTTATAATGGATCCATTATATCAATCTGTCCGTTTATCATTGGTCTGGGCCTATGGATTGACTATAAGATTGACCTGGAAACCACAGATGGAGAATGTGAGTCGAAGGGTCGCTGGAACCTTGCGATCATTGTATCGACTAAAGAACTTCCTAGGACCAACTGCCAAGTTAATGCTAGTACAGGCTCTGATATTCGCAATCATCGATTATTGCGATGTATGCTACCTCGACCTGAATGCAGATGTACTTAACAAACTTGACCGACTTCTTAACAACTGCATTCAGTTCATCTTCAACCTCCGCAAGTACGACCATATCTCCACCTATCGAACTCAGCTGTCATGGTTACCTATACGTCAGCGTCGTAGTTTATGGACCCTGACTACCCTTCATTCTCTACTTAATAATACTGCAGCACCCACTTATCTTACTTCACAACTTAAATTACTATGTTCTAACCATGACAGAGATCTTCGCTCCACTAATAATCTTCTACTCTTATGTCCGACACACACCTCTTCTCTTGTTCATTCTGCCTTTACTGTCCAATTGATTCTATTATGGAATACGCTCCCACTCGAGATCAGGAAAACAACTAATCGTAATACTTTTAAAGCCAGGGTCAAAGAATTATTAGCAAGGGACAGCTGGCAGATGTTCCACCATAGTCTAATCATTTTACACACTATATTTTGTACTGACTGACTTCTGATTTTATTCAGATTTATTTTTGTTTGTATTCTTCAAACTCGTTTGAAGATGGTTTTCTCTGTAACCATGAAAAAAATGTGAATGTTGCTTACAAACAGGTGCTTAGAATGTTACTACATTGTAAAGAAGGCACTTTGAATAAACAAGCTATAAACAAACAAGTAAATTTCCAAGCTGTGACGTATGATAATGTCCTGTTTAGATCTTTTTCTATTAAACATTTCACTTTCTTTGTCTGCTTATAAAGGAATAACATTTATAAGACTCAAATATTTCAAGTAGATAGCTAATTTATACACAAACATAGATATATCGATATGGATGGAAATTCAACATTGTGTTGAAACGGTTGGATTGTTTGCACCTACAAATATATTCTCACGGTAATAGTTAAGTAATTTTATTGAAAATGAAATTATTTATAGTATAAGGGGGCAAATGAGCTGCAACTTCATATTCACAAGGGATAAGATCATCATTGCCGGCGCTCCTTACAGAGTCAGGAGGATAAACAAATTATCTCGCATATTATGTGATGGTGGTGTACTCCTAGCCGATTTCGGCCTTGGTGATCAGTCTCAATGGAGATTAGCTAACGACGGAGGAGATATAGTACAGCTGTTCTCTCACTTTCACAATCCTATGAGACGGTTATCCGAAACGACCAGGGTGAGATCAGAGGCAGGATTGACGGCTCTACGCACTCACCGAACCACGTGGGTTACAACCCCAATTTTCAAACCCTGGCTTTTTATTATGTTTTCTGTAGTTAGAAAAACTGAAAGACACTTTTTACCTCACCCGGGTCATCGACATTGAGGCTTCTAGATCGCCAGTTGCATACGTTAACGGCTAGGGCAACGAGGCAATGATTGACATATAATCGTAAACTATAGAAATTAGATATTTAAGGACATAGGTTATTCTTGCATTCGGAATAGTAATTTTGACGCAAGAATGGCCGTAGGAAACAGAATTTACGAAAAACTACGGGAAAAAAGATGTTAATTATAAGAGAGAGATATAGCATAATTGTGTTATTGACATATTGTTCGATTAGTATCCCTGTTTCAGCGGCTTGAGCAGGCTTGCAACAACTTTGACTTTCCACTCAAAAGTCTAGTTAAATACCCTAAGAAGCATGTCTTAGACAGTTTCATCATTTGACTGATGTAAAAGGCAGTTCACAGCTTTTGACAGTTCACTGTTGTACATAAGCCTCTCCTACTTGATAGTAGGCGAGGCTAGCTAGAAGGGTTGATATTAGTTTTGTTCAAATTTTCCTTCTTTTTGCAGTGATGTTGTCCTACGTAGCTTGTTCTTTTAGCGTCCTCTTACGACACCCATTTGATGAATAGGGACACTCTGCGTTCTTAATCCGTCACCACACAGACTCAATGTCATTGTTACTAGTAAAAATAAAATGCTTATTTTAATATTCTTAACCTTGGGATATTAGAATTTATCTTTGAAACATTCCTGAATCTTTTATCATTATTCCTGTACTGTGGAGTAACAATACATATGGTCTATTCACTCATTTAAAAAAAAAACATTACATTTCGTCATATACGTTAACTTTTTCCCAATTTGCTTTGGATCACAAACGCAGCAGCAAGGTCTGGTGTGTACTCTTCAGCGCCTTTAAATAAGCTGAGCGTGATACGCACGTGTTCCAATAGATACTAAACTGCTATTGTGACGTCACAGTAAGTACACACTTGTGGCATATGTGTACTTGACATGACGTCACAATAGCAACTGTTTTCATGCATATTAACGCAAATCATCGTCATGTTTGCCACATCTTCGCACCTCACGGGCCTCCTCGAAGTGCGAATGCAACTATATCGTTGAGCTTTCACCAATACATGTTATTTGATCAGGATTTCAATATTGATTCGATATTTGATCGATATTGATTGAAAAATATTATCTCGATTAAAGTCCCGCATCTAATCGATAAAAAATATTTTATGTCACCGTATTTATAAAATTTCGTCGGTAAACCTTTTGTGACTTTTAAATTTTTTTACATATATCGTGTGCTTATACTCGATAAGCAAATAAATATACCAAAAATAGTTATAGAAAAAATAAGCTTTATAAATATTTCATCTCTTTAAAAGCATCGCAAATGTAGAACGTAGAAATTGCAACAAATGAAAAATAAATGGAGCACAAATTTCTGGATAAAATCAGAGCTACTAACTATTCTTCACGATATTTATACAACTTGTACTATGTACACTCAGTTGGCTAAATTAAAAATGTACTTTCGTCAAATCATGTATAAACTTAAATTCATTGCTAAAATATTTTCAATAAAATGTATCAAATGTTATTCATACGGAGAAATAAGTGAGAATAAATAGATATTTATTTTAAACTTATAACTGCTTCAGATAGAGATCATTCACGGCTGTCGGTATGGGGTCATCAGCTACTTTATAATCAAAGTTGCCTGAACAAAAGTTGCCTTTATCCGAGATCCCAATTTACTTATCAAGCAACATCTTAAAAGTTTAAAATAGCTATATAACATAACTAACTAAACTAACAGCAGAGTGCATAATTAATCGCAACTTGAGAAAGTTTAAAATCTTAATGTTTATCTTTTTTGATCTTTTTATCTTTGATTGTTTGTTTGATCATGTAATAAGTTTAAATATAAAAATGAATTGTTCGTTAAAATCCAAATGATTAAAAGTCAAAGAATCATATTGTATTGGCTCCACATTATTACATAAATCTGCTCAACCGTGACAAATATTTGAATAACATGAACGATATAAATGACTATACTAAATGGGAATAAAATCCACTCCAAAAAACTATTATTCTATATATAACTATTAGTAAATTACAAAATCTTTTTTAAATCGGAATATATAGTAGTAGCCTTGGAAGTTAGTATATATGACAGTTACACCTATATGGACTGTTAACGAGGTGGAAGGTCCAACTTGTATACAATGAAAGGATGCAGTAGCATCCGGAATTTAATAGTGATAATTTATCTATCCATCTTTCTTCACGCCATATTTGGTCAAGTGTTACGTGGGGATCAGCTACTGACGATAATTTATTTATCAGCTACCTAATATGTAGTTTAAAGTAAAAAGTACACATCTCATCCGTAAAAAATGACTGAAAAAATTGTGCAAAGTCAAAATTTGTTTCGATATTTATAACAACTCTAAATAAATATTTAATTGGTACTCTGTTATTAAAAGAATAGAGTTGTGAAACAAAACTGTTATTAATAAATAGAGGTGGCCTGGTAGCCGAATTTCTGCTAATTTTTTTTTTGATTATTCATTATAGGGAGTCGATATGCATTTAAAACTGTAGACGTGTAGGTCAATGTATTTGTAATTATAAATTATTTTACATACTTTACTGATTTTAGATATGTATTATTTAGATATTTAATATTCATCATTATTTTGAAGTATGTATTTTTATTTTTCAAAGCCTCAAGCATTTAATTTGTATACATAATATTATATAAGACCGCTGATGAGTAGTAACATCATTGATGTAACGAGCTACGCCCTGTAATCACTTGGCCGTCAGTGGCCTAAACTTTGAAATAAAATATAAATTGTACATTAAATTCAAGCAGACCTCAGTGAAAATATAACACTTTTTTCATTTAATTACAATTTTATTAATAATGTAAGCATTATAATATTAATTTCCTTTTTATAAAGTTACTTGTAAAAAAGAAATGACATTATTAAAAAAGGTTCGTCCAAAAATTCTGCCCATAACACCATTGTGGCTACTGCGACATGTGGACCAATAAATTTCACGACTTGGCCGGGCTGCTCACTTTTCTCTCTTTAGCTAAAGAATAAATTGTATCGTCATTTGATCTATTTCTTGCGCCAGAAGCGTGAAAGAAAATGAAAATAAGCTATCGATAAATATAGACGTACGGAAGTACTTGTCAACTACACGTTACTATAGACTTAGACTTAAGTTAAGATTTGATAAATAATTTGGTAAAAAAAAAAATTACAAAACAATGAATTTAAAATCTGCTCTATTAATGACAGTGATAGCAATGCCATCAGTTTTGTGTAATTATAATTTGGAATTAAAAAACTACGGTAAATGTCCTAACTTGAAAACCCCATTGGGTTCTGTTAGAAAAAGACGACACTTGGCTTTTCCTACGGGATCTACAATTTCAGTAAGTCAAATTTATTACTTTGGGTTTATATTTGCCCTGAGATAGCTCTTTTGCTCTTTTTATCCTCAAACGGGTTTCCCCTTTATTTAGAGGTGAGGAGAGAGGTGTAGATTTCGATAAAGGTCGTGGTTTTGCTTGGGGTAATCCAGGTCATTTTGAAGTTTTACATTTATTTATTATTCAGATTTACAGATGTTTAAAAAACCGATGCAATTATTATTTTAATAATTTTAGTTTTTATTAAGTTTAAACTATTCCTTTCTTTGTTTAAATAGCACTATCGTAAGGTAAAAGTTTTTATGTACACAGAATACGAACATAAAAATACCTGCTCAGCTCAATGTCAGTTCACACAGCCATTTTATAAGCGGAATTAGTCTTTTTTACGTTAGATTTTGAGATCCCAGCTCCCTTGGAGGGCCCTAGGAGGGAGGGAGGTTGGCCCTTGGAAGATGCGTCATAAATGCTTTCCAAAAAGTATATATGAAACAGCAACTACGTCATCCTTCGAAAGCAAGGGCTTGTAGCTATAATATGAATTTGAAATGTGCTTAATGTGTTGAAGTTTTGTGTTCGCTAACGTGTAAAATATGTTTATTACAATACGTACGATACAGGAGTAGTTCTCACGTAGTGCAAATTATCCATTTTGGGTAATGTTAAAATTATTTTTGTGTGATGTGCATAAGCCACCATGTTCTATTTTAATGCCCAACTGATTTTTTTTTCTATTTTTTGTTACGATCAGACATAAACTCTCCTTAAGTGAATTGAGATAATGAAACATAAGATAGAGTAAATCGGTTTACCTTACTATGACGTATCTCAAGATCTGGATCGCGTCTAAAAATACAACAGCTCGTAGTAGTAGAATCGAGTATCCATTTGTTTATTCTACTGTTGAAGACGCAACTCTTACTATTGGTCACTATAGTTCCCATACACCGTCCAAAGGTTTTACTGCGATTGATATAGTTGACACTATATTTATTCAGCTAAATCATTGTATTAAATGGGTTAGATGTTTATTAAAACAAGAGGTAGATTTAATCCGTAAACATATGTAATTGTGAAATAAATTACGAGTGTGGGCGTTTTTTTTTTTAAAAAAGAAATGAAAAGAAAGAATTTCTGGACCCTTTGAAAAACAAATTCGTTCATTGCCGTTGCGGTTTTTCTTCGATCGTTATAAATATAGTTAATGTAGATTGTCAAACATAACATGTTTCTGATGCATTATGTTACGTACACTATTACTTAGAGTGCATAGGGTTTCCACTAATAACTTAGAATCCCAAATCAGCCTCACCTACTAGTGCACCTGATGATCGATGGACGAGGCTCTGGCAAACGACACACCTCGATTACATACCACTTACTATGTGAGACGAAAATACTGGCAAAAAGTGGGCAATTAATATGCCTCTGCCTACCCCTCCGTGGAAGCAGGTGTGGTTTTAAGTATGTGTGTACTAGTGTTTATAATCTCCAATCCATCGGAATGACCAACATTCTTTTCACCAAATGCCTTGTTTGAATAAATTGGTTACAAAGAAACAATGCCCATTAATACAGGGGTAACAGTTATCGTGGTAACTGTGTAAGCCTTACATTATCACGATGACTGTCATACCTTTTACGTCGCTAAGCGGGATGTGAAAAAGCATCTTACAAGGCCGCCATAGTGCGGGTCACCAAACTGCATTGTCTGCATTTGTAATGAGTATGGTGACCACAACTCTTGGATTCTATTCATGTTTTCCATCAGGCAGAGTAGATTCACTTTGGCAGGCATATAAAAAAAAAAGAAACAAACATTACAGGTGACAAAAAGGTTTCTTCAAATTTTGTTTTATTATGCAATTTTCATTTGTAATTAAAACAATAATACTCTCTTCAAAGATAAAATGTAGAATAAGATAGTAATCGAATTACTCCTAAAATAAGCAATTGAACTAAGACATTAAAACATCGAACAAATCTCTGAGACTAACGAACCATCCCCACTTACGTACTTTGTAGTTAAGTAGTTGCTTTGAGTTCATTCCGCCCCAAAACTTGCCTTTTGCACTCCTAAGTTTTAACATTGTTTTGACAACTTCAGTTGGCAGGTAAAGTTCTTCAGTATCGAACATATTGGTAAACCACCTTTACAACGTCAGATATACTTCACTATGATTGTAAATTAGGAGATCTCAGTAGCTGGGTCTTTCTATACTCATATTATTTGTTTCTTCATTTGTTTGGTTAATTTCAGGAACCTCTTGTTCCTCTTCTCAGATAGAGCAAAAAAATATTTCAATTCGTACGTACTGGTTCGAGTATTGAATAGTTCATTTGTCGAGGAACACTATAGATCTAACATTACATCTATATCCACAACAAACTTTTACAGTCCACTGCCGGACATAGGCCTCTCCTTAGCAAGGAGGTTTTGGCCTACTATTCCACGCTGGCTAGACGGGTTGAAATAGGATTTGTTTCAAATTTTCCTTCTCTTTGTAATGATATTGTCTTGTATACTTAGCCCCTTAGTCGCCTTTTACGCATCACACTGTAAATAATTTTAAAATAATGAAAAACGTTACAAAATGGGAAAATTGTATTATTTTTGAGATACGCAGACAAAGTTGCGCGGATTAACTGCAATGTATGATGGGCAACATAAATGTGGTTTTCAAAAAAGTTATAAAAAACTACGAAATATTTTGTAACGGTTTTCTTGTTATTAGTTCTAAGTATAATTAACTAAAATATATTATGTACAAGTAGTTAAATTACACTAATTTCAAGTCCAAATCATTTTTCCTGTCATAGTTTGATCTGTAAAAAATAAATGGGACGATGTTGCTACAAACATTTAATAATCGTAATACTATTAGTTACGTGAAACCATAAATACCGGAGAAAAAAAATAGAGTTAATGAGTTTTTACGTATTACTATGAGTTATAGTGTCGTCATATCTCCTTTTAAGAAGAATTCTATGTCCAGCAGTGGACAGTTAAAAGCTATTGATGTGTTAATTAAAGTGTTACTTGTGTTACACATACATACATATAACGGTTGAGTAATTACATTACGATTTCTATAATAGCAAATGTAGCTTAGTATAATATATTCAGCAAGAGTGTAAGGCAGTATTCCTCAAATGGATCGTAAAGTTAAAATGGCAAGCTATTTGTAAGGAAATTTTGCTCTTCCTGATATATGGAGATCGTGTACGTATATCTGCGTAAAATAGATTTCAAATTCTCTAAAGATTTAGTCATTGGTACTTCACATCATCAAAAATAGTTAAGCTTCAAAAATTGTATACGTTATAGAAATTATAATAATTATAATATACTTTAGCGGTCAGTAAATCTTTTTTATTTCATGACTTACTTGAAGACTTGTTATTTTTTAAACCATTCCTAGCTATACATACGAAATTATTGTTGTATTAATAACATAACGATATAGCACATTTTTTACTTAATGGGTGTAAGAAAATATGTTGATGGACACAACACTTTTATAGCCATATTTAAGAATTGAATAGAACTATTATGCATGAATGACGGAGTAGAATGCACGGAACACAATTTTATTGTGAAATAATAACTCCAAGTCCCTTATATTGTGGAATAATAACTATATGAAAGGATATAATAACTATATGGTTCATGTAATCTTTTATTATTTCAAAATTATATAGGCGTATAACACTGTTAAGTTGCTTACACTTACGCTTAAACGGTTCTTAATCGATTAAACTCAACTTTCAATCCGATGTTAACATTATTTTTATATGTTTGTGTGCGAGATGTGCGAAAAGATTATAATAATATAATACTATTTTATCTGGTTTTCATTTAAAAGGTAGTAGAACTACATTCATTTCAGCATGAATTGGCCGGCTCGCCCGGGGCAATACTACCCTCATGTGGAAGACCATCCTAAAGCGACAGAATTTGTGATGTCATATTTCGTTGGCGGGTGCGAGACTGAAAGCCTGTTGATGCACGGGTGACAGTTGTCGTGTTAAGTGTAAGAGTCCTACACTACCACGATGAGTGCCATGTCTTTTACGTCTCCAAGCAGAGCGTGGAAAAGTATCTCACTATGCCGCGACAGCGCGGGTCGCGATGCTGCATTGTCTGAATTCGTAATGAGTATGGCAACCACCACTCTTGGATTCTATTCTTGCTTTCCATCAGCCAAAGTAGAATCACTTTTGTAGGCATTTATATATTAAAAAAAATGTACATTTCATTCCTCATGTCACATCTATCCAACCACAAAGTGTCACAGCGATGTGTGGAAGGTTACACCTAGTTGTTTATACTTTTGTCCATCCTATAGGTAATCACATCAGTGGTAAAAACCTTCATGACGCATGTCCCTTCTGGCTGGTATTTTGTCATTGAAGCCGAGCTGGTCTACAAACTTCCAGATGCGGAATTCATAGCAGCTAGTAAAAGAAGAAAATTGCATCATCGTCAGAAGAAAGAGGCGTGGGATCTGTTGCAAAGTGCTTTTGACAGGTATGTTTAGTCTATCTAGTTCGTGGAACGTATTCTACAACCGTAAAAGCCTATAAAATATTGAGATTGTTGGAATAAATTAAATGCATCTCCGAGCTTCTTAACAAACAAAGTTGTGGTCGGTTTACAGTGTACTACAAAAGGTTGAAGTTGAATTTTTCACTTGAATTCACAACCCAAGTAAAAGGTGATATTGAAATTATGTTGATACAATGTTATTGGACTTTTTCGATTGACTCGAACTGGGTTACAAGTCAATAAGTCCAATAATGTGAATATTATGAACTGTCTGTGGTACCCCGTAAAAGTTACCATAGATATTCAAATGGCATAATTATTTGACATATGTAACCGTAAAATGTTTTTAAGTAGACAATATTCTTTTCCAGTCGTAACATCAACGGTCGTGTATGTGTTTTGAGGACCATTTGTGAAGCTAAAATGCATCTTGGACCAAAAGGAAAATCTCTTGTACATGATATTTTAAGATCTCTATTTACGTGAGTATTGGAAGTTTATTTAACTTATTAAATATTCAAAATATGATAATTATTGTTCTATAAGAAACATACTATATAGGTGATCATTCATTGCACAGTTTCATTAAAGTTGATACGGAATAGAAACCCTTATTTACAATAGGCTAAATATAAGTAAATGTAATCTCTCTCTAGAATATTTATAATCTTGTTAATTTATTAACCCTTCAAAATATATATGTATACACAATTTTATTATATACTATCACAATGTGAAAATATAATTTCTAACCGCAAGAAAAATTAAGAATCAGGATACGTTACATAAACTCATTGCAATACGAGAGACCGTTATTGGCTTTAATTATTTATTTCACTTTCTGATACCATCATAAATAAAAAAATGAATCATACCTTTCCCTAGTAATGTTATGTAAGCTCCCTTTAAATATTACAACTTTATTCAAACTCATAGAGAAAATAATTGCTATAAGATAACCCGCGTCATTGGTGAATTTCGTATTCCTCTAATTGCCTTATAATCCACGTACGTGACATTTATACGCGACAGGATTACGTCATAATACTCAATCGTACTACGAAAAGGTGAGATTACTAACAGTGTTTTAGTCGAGAATAAACCGATGTATTAATCCATTGAAACTTCGGTGCTTGTAGTCTGTAGTGTTTTAAAAGCGTTCAATCGACAACGTTGAGCTTTTAGCTCCAAGCTCACTACGTATTAATATCGTAAAGTGTCTTTTAAATTCTCTGTTTTATGAGTCCTATTATTATACCATAAAAGGACAAATTAGAGTATGACGTCATTTGCAAGTAATGCCAATCTCTTTGCGCTATGCTAATAAGAATATTGTGATCTGACGATAAGTATTAGCGTTTTAAAAAAGAATTACTATGGTTTACATCGATGTATGTTTCGTTTATTTCTAGTCTTTTTGGTTTTGAAAACTATGAAACACAATAATATATAACTTAAAATATTTTTTAAAATTAAGTTTGGATCCATATTCTCATCAGTCATGAATTGGCAACTTGCCAGTATTTGTTGTAGTGATGGTATTCTCGACACAAAGGTGAACATAAAATAGATCATCAAAAGAGCTTCGTTCACCTTAGGATGCTGAGTTCTAAGTAAAACTGTTTATCTCTCTTCGTATCGATTCAATAGGTAGGACTGGCTCGACAAAAGTGAATTATTGTCGAACCAGTCCTGCCTATTGTTATTAAGACGTATAAACTTTTTTTATGATGAGGATGGCGTAAATATCTTCAAATAAATTTTAATAATTGCTACTCTCACGAAATCTTTTCTTGGCGCTACTAATGCCCCACCGTCATATTATTAGTATTTGTTGCATATAACATGTACGAGTATCATTTATTAAGGTTTAATTCACATTCTTCATATGTATTCTAATTAAATCACTTTTCATATAATATAACTTGTTAATAATACGATTAAACTTTTATAATATTGTTGAACGAAATTGTAGCAGGTAATGTATCATAAAAACACCTATTCTCCCGAGGCACCAGGTCCCGCTACGTTGGAAATTTATTGTGCTTATCAAGATATTAAAAATGTTACTTATAATATTAAATATTGCCGCTATTATTCTTCTATTTTGTTGTTATTTCTTTTTGGGAGATGTGTGATATATATTAGAAATAATAGCACTTAGTATATTTTTTCTTAAGTAACCATCTTGTCTATTTTTTTATGCTCCTAGATTCTAGGAACATAAAAAAATAGACAAGATGGTTACTCTATTTATGTTACTCTATTAGATAGTAGCAACGATATCTTCTAGGACCTAGAAGATATCGTTGCTACTATCTAATTTTAAGAGGTGTGAACATATTTGGGTGATTTTTAGATCACACAATCAAGTGAGAATGAAACCTTTGCAGCCACAAAGAAAGTTTAAAATTAATTATTGTAGCAACATTAGAATAACGCATTCTTACTGAGGTCAAGAAGTCTTTTCAGATTTTATCGGGAACATATCACAGTAGAAACTGAAAAAAGTAGAAAGTTAAACATCATAAAATCAACTGAACTTGGTTTGATTATCACACATACATAACATTCTATCATAATTGTTTCTAAATTCACATAAACTGCATTTTAAAGCCCCGTTAGTTGGTAGCCTTTAAAATCATTAAGTATATAAAATGATTATTATAAAAACAAAAAATTCGACTACTGAAAAGTAACAAACTGAATTAGAAAAACAAGTATCACAATACCTCACAGTAATAAAAATAGTATCACAATGACTAATGTATTGTTTTGTAAGCTTACTTAATTAAACAATGAAATAACTACATAAGTTTGTTCAAATTGGTCATATTAAGTACTTTGTGTATTATAACAGTGGTGACAAATGTAGTTTTAGTAGATCTTTATTTGCCTGTAGGCAACAAAGTATTGTTTGCCATCATCATCCTCATCATCAGCAGCCTTTTACAATCTACTGCTGAACATCGGCCTCTGCTTTGCAAGGAAGTTTTGGCTAGATGGGTTGTTATAGTGTTTATTTCAAGTTTTCTTTCTATTTGCAATGATATTACCCTACATAGTTTGCTTCCTTAGTTCCATTTTACGACGCCATGGGATGTATAAGAGTGATGACACGACGTATTATTGTTTCATCACCACACGGAAACATAATATACTTATGTAGCTATTTAATTATTTAAGTAAATCAGCTTACAAAATTATGCGAGAAAAGAAAACAAACCTACCTTCTCTTTTAAGAAATGTGTGACTAGGAATTCTGATAAATTCAACGATACCTAATATATTAAAAACTGTCCAGCCGTTTGAGTTGTGTGACGTACCAAAGAAATGGACATACATACGCACACACTCCTTCTGATGCAGTCAAGGAAAAACTGTTTTAAAATTTATAAGAAAACTTGTTTTGATTCTCAAAAAAACAAGTATTAAAACTACGATTCATCAAAGACTGGCCAAAATAGAACAAAATGAAATATTTCTTTTAACTATATTCAAAAACGTATGTTAATTAAATACGCAATACTATACCACTAGTGAACCTTAAACAAAAATCTGTGTTTACTTATAACACTCTTTTCAAACATAACCTTTTTAAAAACAGAAAGCTATTAAAATGTGTTGTTCTCAAAAACAAAATTAAATAATAAAAGGAATAGCGCAGCAAGGCGTATCACCATCTGTTCATAATACGGGCCATGAATAGTTTATAGGCGATTATTCTATCGTTACTAGCTTGTTGGAAGCACAGCTGTGTACTGCACACTGCCCGATTTATTTCCCTTAGTAGCTAGATGTTTCTTTAAACTCTAAAGTTTTGTGCACTTACATAGTACAAACAAAACTTACGTCTTTGGGTTTTTGTTCAAGCGATTTATCACTTTTATTTATGCACATTAGTACACTTTATATTGATTTCAATGTTCTTTACATAGCCATTGTACTTTGACTTTAAATGGTGAAAGAGAAACGGTAAATTCTAGATACAGTTATTCAGATTTTGGCTTTAATTTAGTTGATGAAGCTTATACCACTTGACTTGAGAAGCATTTGAAGTAGACCGCCGATGGGCGTACTCATTTGTAGTATACAAAATAATACAAGTTATTACAGTCAAAGGCCTCAGTTTCAATTATTTTAGTTTTATAATGTGAGAAATTAAAGTCATCGTACTATTTCTTTGGAATTTTGTACATTAGCAATTTTACCATTTGTGGCTAGATGTTTAGTTAAGCGCAGGATAAAGTGTCTTAATATTTTTTTATTTCAGGGCGCCTCTACATGACGACAAATTCGTGGAAGAAATAAGAGATACTTATAGTGAGTTGTTGGAGTCTGATTTTTGTGAGAAACCTAACGATTGTCCATTCTCCATCTTAGGTTTAATGTTAAGTTTAAATAAACAGAGAGATAAGATTGTGTAACTTAGAATTAGAATAAAAACTTTTTGTATTCATAGTTTCAATTCATTTTTTCATCATTTTGGACTTCTGAAATTAAACCTGTGAAAGACAAATAGAATCTTCGGTTAGTAGCTACAATCTACATCATCGTGATCATATTAAATACAGGGATGTTGATTCTCATTTCTAACTAAACCATTTGGCGACCAGATACTCTAGCCATAAATAGCAATTCGAATCAATCAGTTATCCTATCATAGTTTATCGCTTCAGAGAAAGCTCTTCTGTCACTCAGAAACAATTGACATGCGATTAATATGCAATGCTACAGGCCTTAAACATATTTCTCTGAATTCTATACTTTTTAAAGAGTTATGTTCAACTTGACTTGTTTAAGTAAAATTTAGTAACGCATGTATTCCGATTAGAAGAGAATTCAAACGTGAAATTTAATTTCTTTTGTTTATTCTATTTCGAGACTTTACTCTGCCTGATAGAAAGCATGAATAGAATGCAAGAGTTGTGGTCACCATACACATTGAAAATGCAGACAATAAAGTATGGTGATCTACACTATGCCGGCCTAGTGAGACGCTTTTTCACGCCCCGCTTGCGGATGTGAAAGAAGTCATTGTGGCAGTGTAAGGCTTACACAGTTACCACAATGACTGTTACCTCTGTGTTAATGGACCCTCGGTCTCGCACTTACCACTGAAACACGACAGCATGGATGCTGTCGCTTTAGGTTGGTCTCCTATGAGAGGGTAGTACTGCCCCGGTCGAGCCTGCCCGTTTGTGCTAAAATTAGCGTGGCTCTACTACCTTAAGGCTCTTACGTATAGTAACAGATTAAGAATACAGAGCTTTATCACCTCTGTTCATACTGTTGATGATGATAATTAGGAGGAGTTGATACGTCTGGTTATTTTTGAAAGAAATAAGGAAGTAATGACCTTAGTTACAATTGTGCTACTTATATAATATATCTGTGCCAGAGGCTGTTTTTTTAAGGAAAAAAACATGACATGAGGTTATAAAAGCGGAAAAAAAAGTTGCTAGTCTTCTTAATTAATACTGCGGCTGATAAAAACGTAAATAGAGTTCTCACAAGATTAAAATATAGGTATTTTCTGCTCTTAATTAAGTTGTTGTTAGAACCTAAAATAAATTATCCATTTACTCTAACATTAAATAGAACGTTATAAAAAATGTATAGTCAAATCAATTACTGGGTTCAATTAATAAGTTTACCGAGGTTAACGCTATAAACATTGCAGGTAATTTTTTTCATCTTTCAATATTGTTAAAATTAAATAATATTTTAGGTACTTTAATTCTTTTTAACGTTAATATTTTTTGAAGGTAAGTTTAGTCAATTCTATTCTTTCAATTTTTTTTGGCTTTAAATTTCAACCTCTCTATGTTATAAAATGGCGACCGGTAAATACCCACTAATTAAGTTAAATTTTATCGAATTTGACAGATTAATTTATTTTACTAGAGTAAGATGGGACTATTAAGCCCTTATATTTTTTATACTATAAGCCGTCTAACGGAATAAAAATTAGAGATCCCTGCATGATATTTGTTATCTGACATTTCACCTCCTATGTGACTCTAGCATCTTTGCTTTCGACTCTTTCCCGGTTACCAGTTGTTACTGGTCCTTCCGTCCCTTTTTCGTGTAATTACTCCCACAGATTTCGGGATAGAGAGAGGAAAGAGAGGAGAGATATTACCCATATTAATACAATATTAATTTAATCTTTGATCTTTTGCTTTGCACCATACGAAAGTTTGTACGCTTGGAAACGGGACATCCATTAGGATCGATCATATTTGCTACACTGACGCCTATTTGCATCAAATATCCATCATGAAACACCCTGTATGTTATAATTGACTTTTTATTATTCAAGTTAAGTATTAAATTGATCGATATTGCTCAAATTGATACACGACACACTATACATCACGTATATATTATGTAAAAATACATAAATACCTATATTCTTGGTACCTGCGTCATAGACTAAGTATACTAAGAAATATCGGTTCGAATTTGGTTTTTAATGTTTTTTCTTTTCTTTAGTGAGTTAAGAAACCGTGATTGAATTGATGTATTCATTTTTTAATCAATACTTTCTTGAAATATTTATATATTGAGTTAGTCACAGTTTGGGGTTCCTTCTTAGATGATATAAGACCTTTAAACCATGGGTGAGTAGTACGTTACTCATTGATACAGGAGTGACAGTTATCGTAGTACGTGAGTGCACTTTACGGTGACTGTCATGCCTTTTATGTCCCAAAGCGTGAAAAAGTATTTTACTAGGCCGCCATAGTGTGGATCACCATACTGCGTAGTTAGCATTCGCAATGAGTGTGGTGAATTTGGATTCTTTTCATACTTTCCATCAGGCAGGTGGAGTCACTTTGGCCGGCTCTTAAAATAGAAAAAAAAACTTATAAGACAGATCATAATATACTTTTATCCTTTAGTAATAATTTTATATACCCATTTTACTAACTTCTTACTAGCATTGGTAAGCTGCTTATTATTTTGATTCCAAGCAACAAAAAAGTTTTTATCTTTTTATTCTTTAGAAATCTGAAGGTAATAGTCATGGAGTTCAATTAATATTATTAACACTACCTGTGTTGGCACGTTGCCAAGTCTAACTATATGCCACGGCTCTAAAAATACTGTAGTTACTTCTGATTTTAAAGTTTAAGTCCTGTGAGTAGAATAGTCTTATCTTAATACAGTTTTCTCATTATAATCCTGTGATTTCACTTATCCTAGCTTCCTCATCAGACCAGTACCTTTATCTTAATTTATCTTCCTTCTTTGTATCGCCTGTAAACGATGACGTCTCCAAAAGGGGTTTGTATTTAAATGTGTGCCCTGGTAGTTTTTTTATTTGAACCTACCAAAGTGACTCTACTCTGCCTGATAGAAAGGTTGAATAGAATCTAAGAGTGGTGGTTACCGTACTCACTATGAATACAGACAATTCAGTATGGCGACCCAGCCCACACTTGACTAGCTGAAACTCATTGGTCTGTAATACATAGTACAGAACACAGGTAAAATTTGGAAAATCACACAAAAGTGATGTTTCTTTATTGTATTTGTTGATCCCACTCACGACTAAAGGAGAACACAAATTACGAAAATTGTTTTAGTTTTTATAATATTACAAGGTTATGTAATATGTAACATTGTCATTAGGTATAGTATTAACTAGGGAGGCAGGTCGTCACCTGAGACAGATACTCACCGGGCATGGCTGCTTCGGTGAGTATCTAAATTAAATTAGACGCGAGAAGACGGCACAATGCCACCACTGTGTAGCCGACCGGGCTCCATCCAGCATACGCTGGAGGACTGTCCCGCGTGGGCGTCTGAACGCGAAGTCCCAGTCGACCAAATCGGACGTGATCTGTCCCCGCCAGCAATCGTTGCTGCCATGCTGGCAGATGCGGAGGGCTGGGATGCAATGGTCTCTGTTTACGAAGCTGTTATGCTCCAGAAAGAAACCACTGAACGAGATCGGGAGAGGATCGATCCCGAGAGAATAAACCGTCGACGGGACTGCGAGACACCAGAGACTGGAGGCCTCTGCTGGCAGGTTAGTTGCTGTGGTAGGTGATAGGATTTCAGCCTGACCGGCATAAGGCTACGGTTGAGACATCGCGTCATAACTGTAGGTGAGAAATACTTTTCTCCCGGCGTAGATCCTAACGGGGCATGGCGTCGATTTGAGGGAGCCTTTAAACCATATGGTCGGGGTCCTTCCAGAGTAGGGTGCCAGAGGCCGATCGTAGGGACAGTTTTTAGTGGGAGCACCACATACTTCTGACTCCTGCACCCCAAGGAGCAGGAGAGCCGAAGGGAAAAAGGTATAATATTTAGAGTATGAGAGTATAAATTAAAATTGATACTCGTCATCACACTGTCAATGAAAATATCATTATGTAATAAATAGTTGAAAAACTAAATAAATACATCGAATTAATCAATTTCTCGTACTTCTTTATATTTCCTGACTAAACGTTGTTCATAAGTTAGGGTCATCAGTAATATTCGTCAGCTTTCAGGAAGTGGTGATCCCCGACGTGATGAATGTTTTCACAAATCTCTCGATGTTAAACTGAGAAGGAAGGGATAATCTAGGTTGACGATTTTGCTGCATTTCTGAGGTAATGCTATTTACTCACATTAAAGAGCGTTGGTAAGTATCACAAGTTCAGTTATTTTAAGAGAGAATATATAATTTTTATTTTAAAAGACAACCACCGTGTTAAGAACTTTACAAACTTTAGGAGGACTTTACAAACATACATGAAATGGACACAATGAACACCCAGAGTCAGAACAACAATTTATGGTTCATACAAAATGTTTTCCCTCACAACGATAAGCGCAGTAGAGAGCTGCGCGGCGACCGCTTAAATCGCTACCCCGTCTGTGTAGTTATATAATAATAAAACGAGGTATCTTATAACAATCCAAGCTGTACCACTTAATAAATGAAATTCCATTAGGTATGAAGTGATGAATTTATAATTAATAACAATATATTTTTATGTACCTAGCTGCTGATGGAATCCGTTATTTAGGTCTCTGTTCTGCACTGGACAATTCAAGGCTATTAATGTAATATGTAATAATATTTTCGGACAGCTGACACACGATATCGTCTAGCCCCAAACTAAGCAGAGCTTGTACTATGTGTAGTAGACGACTGATATAAATACATACGTATATATAGAAAGACCCAAACGCCGAATTAAATATTTGCAGATCATACACACATTTGGTCTGACCTGGGAATCGAACCCGAGACTTCAAGTACAGCAGTCGCGTATACAACCAATGAGCCACCGAGACCGTCGATGATAATGACGATAAGAGTTTAAAGTTGATTTTCAATCCAAACTGAAAATTTTTATACTACACTGGAAAAATCTTTTTACCTCTGACATTATGGTATAATTAATTGTGGATGACTAAGTCTCATCTGGACCATTAATCCGT
The DNA here is from genome assembly GCA_949316085.1 of Hypercompe scribonia. Taxonomy (NCBI): domain Eukaryota; kingdom Metazoa; phylum Arthropoda; class Insecta; order Lepidoptera; family Erebidae; genus Hypercompe; species Hypercompe scribonia. The sequence goes on along the minus strand of OX438984.1, from coordinate 4,152,241 downwards.
AATAATGAAGGACTTACAATTGTAATAGTGACCTACCTAATTATAATTCATATATCTATATATATACGCAAAATCACGCCTGTTTCCCCAGTGGGTAAGCACGGGTATATTTAACGCCTACTTTTCGTCAGGGTTTTGGTACCACATGATATGTGGTGAGCCTATTACCGCTGATTGGGATCTTCTATTTGCTAGAACCTCATTCATCGATCAGCAGCTACACCACTTACAGTTGAAGTGGGCTTGGGGACCTAAGTTCTAGGGAAATTTATGCTTATCAATAAATAAACAATATATTATATTGCTTATTTAGTGATACTAGTAACTTTTACGACGTTGCAACAACGTAAGTTCCTCTAGATTTTGTAGCAACTTTTGGTTAGAAGAATTATAGTCTTCGCTTTCAATTAGATACAGATTCATATTTGAAAATTTTAATTTTTGATAATTCTAAAAAGAACCCATAATAATATAAACGAAGGGTTGGCTTCTTTGCTCCTTTTTTAAAGGAAATAACACATAAATATTTCATACTTATACTATTGGATATAGCAAAAAGCAAATTTTATCAAACTACATATTGTGCAATGTTTTGACGAGTAAATCATTTAAAAAAGCACACGGCCGTGGGCGTCGGGAGGGGGCTGCATGTGGGTGCACTTGTATCTCCCAGGCAGAAAAAAAAATACGTACTTGTAACTTATTTCATGAAAAAATCGAATTTATTGGTAAAAATCTAGGATAATTCCATATTTTATATTGGTTAATAGTATGTGTGGATGTAGATGGACCCCCTGAAAATAATTCTGATGACGTCCATGTACACGGTTGTGGTACGTTTAGGTCCATCATTAAAAAAAGTATATACTTACAAGAACGGTTGGTGTTAGTTTAAACAAATTAAATAAGACATTTAAAGCAGTTGTAATTCGACCATAATTCGGTGTGCTGTCGTCAAGTCTGTAGAAATAAGTTTAGTAATAATTACAGAATAAAATAGTTATGCTTAACCTTTGTTTTAAACTACATTTGTTTATAGGTACTCTTGTCATAAAAGAAATAGCCCCTATGTGCAAACAATTATAACATCTTAGTCTCTTCTAGTTAGATCGTGTTTTCATTGTAGTAAAGTAACAATATCTGTATCCTACCACCAGGTTACCCGCACAATTCGTCTGCGTAAACCCAAAAGAAAAAAAATTGTTTCGCAATATTTTTAAGTAATCCTTGGCTCCTTTTGGTCGTATCGTAATTTAAGGTAGTAGAGCCACACTGATTTCAGCACGAATGGGCCGGCTCGACAGGGGCAGTACTACTCTCCCACAGAAGACCAACTTAAAGCGCCAGCATCCGTGCTGTCGTGTTTCGTTGGTGAGTACGAGACCGGAGGCCCATTGATGCAGGGGTGACAGTAATCGTGATAACTATGTGAGGCTTACACTGCCACGATGACTGTCGTGCCTTTTACGTCCCCAAGCGGGGTGTGAAAAAGCATCTCACTAGGCCGCCATAGTATGGGTCATCATACTGCATTGTCTGCATTTACAATGAGTGTGGTGACCAAAACTCTTTGGATTCTATTCATGCTTTCCATCAGGCAGCTTAGAGCCACTTTGGCAATTCTTCAAATAGAAAAAAAAATAAGTAACTCATATTATTCCTCAATAAAAAGGGTATCTAACACATTTTTTTTTCAATTCTAAGCATTAATACCTTAGATGAGCGTGTTTAACTTCTGCTCACCTTCAAACAAATCATTTTTATATCAATAGTATAGATTACATGCCCTGAAATTTACCTTCTAAGTTCGTTGATTTTATTTGTTAGTTTCAAAACAACGTCAATCACAATCAATTGCTAACAAGGTTTACGTAAGTTATAGGGCCAAGAATTCGTTAACATTTGAATATAACGTCCCGTGCAAATATGTAACGAGAGTTCTTGGGACCGATGCTACTGGCATTTGCTGTCAAAGCCGTATTTCCAGAAAAGCTGCTCTCCAGACAAAGACATTTCAAGTTCAGATCTATCATCAGCAGACTTCTTTTTATAGGGTTATTTGAAAAATCGTATCTATATCAATAAACCAAATACTCTACGTCAACTAAAAGAAAAAATTAGCGAAGAGACTTCGGCGATCTCGTGGTTTCTTTGTCGATGAGTATTATTACGAGTACGAGTTAAATTTCAGTGCTCCCCTAAAAGAGTGCAAATGTCGAAACGGTGGTCATTTAGACGATGTTATTAAAAAAAAATTACAACTAATTAGCTTCTTGTTAATAAACAATTTTTATAATATATCTAATGGTTTTTTTATACGATTTTTTCAAATATTAACTAATTCGTGGCCCACCTTATATAATAACATCTGACTCGTTAGCAAGTCACATCTTTCATGTGACATAAACATGACCAAAGTTGATTGATTTATTTTCGTTTTAGGTTATCTCTCTCAACAGTTCTTACTTTACGTATAACATTTTTGATTGTTAGTACTTTGGAATGATATGGCAGAAAAGCTGAATTGGCCGTATTTCAACATATTGCGACATATTTTGTAACTAAGTTAATTGAAATAGTGTTTAACTATCGTCTTTCTGAACGCAGACGTAGCTTGAATAACTTTAATAAATCTAGCTATTACTTGCAGTTTTATAGTCACTACTTTACTCCTAAGAGGTGTAGCGTGATGTTTAATAGCCTTTTTATTAAGAATTGAACTTACTATGTCAGTATACGTTAAACATGTTTCATGATTCTTTTCTTCTCTTTTTTCTTTTAATAGGTAGGTAGCGCCCGCACTAGGAATAAATCCTGTGTCGCGGGGAGATTAACAAATATACAAAAAACGGAGACAAGGAACACCCAGACTCAGAACAACAATTTATGGATCACACAAAGTATTGTCCCATGTGGGGTTTAAACCCATAACATTCAGCGCAGTGTAGAGCGGTGCGGCGACCCCTTAAACTACTAGATCAACCAGCAATCAATTACGCTCACTTTGTATGTATTAAGGTAAATTTCTTGTACAAACACCTTGAATCTACAGAATCGTACTTACGCCTGTTTTTAAATATGATTTCTTTTTACACAACACATTTAGTAATAATATTATTTTCCACAACAAGTCTCAGATAATCTCAACAAATGTTTTGACTTTTACTAGCAAACCCAGCACATTACGTCATGCCCATTGAATCGATTTTTCCCCAAAAGTAATACAGACATGATTTGTATACAAACGGATTTAGGGTAATGGTGCTCACATATCCCCTTCGTGTGTAACGCGTCTAATGGAATGTCTGCGATCCGTCATCCTGAGTTTTTTTACCCTAACGCCAATATGCATACTATGTGCTCTGAACTTATTATACGAGAAGTGTGCTTGAATTTAAATTTCAAATCCATACCAAAAATGACAGTTTATTTTATACTGTTCACACAAATGTGAACAGTAATGTGAGTGAAATGTCCTTGACTTACAGTATAGCCTAAAACAAAGAGCTGAACATCTACGTGTGTCTGAACATTACATAGACAATAAACTGAGATCACTTGTCACCTCACGGCCTTACAGTCAATGGGCCGTTGAAGACAGATCGCTGTGACATTAAAAACATACTCATTTTAGGCACAGTACTTTAGTTTTTAATAACTTAACTCTAGCATTTAGAGATTATCACAAACGGGTTAACTAAAACATAGAATATGATTGTTATCAAGAACTTTCAATAAAATAATGCGTCTACAATAGTTAAGTAGGTGAATTTTACACTTTTGTAGTTTAGAAACTGAGTCAATGTGAGGTGACGCTAGTATGGCGACTTGAAAACAAAGACTCTAATTTTATAATTGAGAGCAATTTGAACGATTTTAGTGATGTATGTTTCTGTAAAAAGGTTGTTAATAGGTAACCGTTAGTAGGTTGACTTTCTCAGGTCGATCTTAATTCAATTTCTCCTTTGTCTTACCTAGAAACTGGTTGTGAAACATTGCTTTCGACGAAAAATGCATCGTCTGAATTTGTTTATTGTAATATTCTTAACTTGTTTAAAATTCAGTGTTTTATTAGAAACAATCGATAATGATTTGAAATCAAGAGTTTTGTCAAGAAATAAAAGATATGTAGCTTTTCCAGAAGGATCTAGTTTTTCGGTAAGTGTGTTTTTTTTTTAATGTTAAAGTTTTAAGTAACAAAGAAACAGCAGTAAACCACTGATGTGTTTAATTAAAATAATGTTAATTTGTAGCTTACACGTAGATATAAACATCTTAGCTTTAGTACACGATTTTGTATAAGAGGTTTTCGATGTTTCAGTAAAATAAAAGAAAACGCGTTTAAAATGAATTAAGTGACATTATATGTAAAATGAAAAGGAGATTATTGTACTATTATTTTTTCATAATGAAAATACATATTAATTTTTAATTATTAATAAATGTAAAATTTCATGATAATATTAAACTTTAAATTATATTCATACATTATCTTATCCTTACCTTGTACGAGTAAATTTATGATAAATAGCGTGACTGCCTAGTAGTCAGCGGATACGACTGCCGATCAAGTATCAATCTCGGGTTACAGGTCGGGCCAAAGAGTGTTATTGAGTTTAATGATTACAGATTATAATCTATAAATACTACTATAATCTATATAGATTATAATCTATCAGGACTACAATCATTTCTATAGAAAAGATTGTAGTGAGATTGTTTTATAGACATGATTGTAGTCCTGAGTTTAGAAGTCGAGATCTTAACCCCCGTGCGTCTGATATTTCCTCTGCCGTGTAGGATAAAACTTACAGGAATTATGAGAACGAGGGTACAGAGAAAGCACCTATGTCTGTGTACATACTTCTGCATTATAAATACTCCTCCATAGTTGGGTAGTCTCCGGTAAGATTGGCCACCGTGGTCGAAATCGGCTATCATAGCATCATCATCATCATCAAATAACGTATATTCTTATATGTAGAAAAGTATTCGACTGTTGAACACTTTAAATAATTTAATAAGTTCTATAGCGACTGTCTCATTACAGCACAAAGAAAAATATACAACAGCGCCATCTAGCGAAGATACATCGAACTACGAAGTATGAATCAAACGTATGAATGTAATGAACTACAAATCAACTACTAATCCTATATCCCGAAATAGAGATTCGCGTGGCAATTAGCATATACATATAAATCATCCCAAAATCAACCATTGGGACGTGGCTCGCCAGGCATGATCACCTCGCCTAGTAGGAGGATTCTCCCTTTGTGCCGGAGGGACATGACACCTCGTCCCTCCATAGTTGCTTTTGTTACTTTTGTTTACCAAGTTAATCGTTTTTTTATTACTCATTTCTAGGTAGCCGGCTGTATGACTGTCGGTGTAATCGGCCAACCAGCTCCTTCTACAAGCCCTGGAACCTTCACTTTTGGACTTAACTGGGCGATAGCGTATGAGTTGCCGAATAGTACTGAAACTACCGCATATTATCATATATATAAAAGAAAAATATTCAGACAACAACACATGCAACAGAGGAAATATAGGCGAGATTTGTATGGAAAATTAGAAGCCATTATGGATAAGTGAGTGTTTATAATTAAGCTACTATACTAATAATTAAGTTGGCCTTGTTCCCACTAGGCCAAATAAATCTTGAGTACAGAACCAGACGTCAAAGGTTTACCTTCCAGTCATTATAGCATTTGTTCTGTGTCATTTCGATTTTTGAGAGGTGGCAATCAAGTGGATGGCAGCAAGTCACTTAACGATAAGTGATTACTGTCATCTATAGTCACTTATAAATCGAGAGTTGTAAGTGGGTTGCCGCCCGAAATTGACTCTGGTAACCTCATTCACTCTTAAAATTCAAAAAAATTATTTACTCTGCTTTCTGGGAGACTGTCGTATCATACAGATCGAACCGTCTCATTTGTAACAAACAGTGGTTCTCCTACCGTAAGGTGTCACAATTATGGCGTAATTATTGTTATTATGACATATAAATATGTTGTTATATTTAGTAGTTTATATTTTTGATGTGAAAACTTTAGGCACGTTGAGTAGTTTTTGAGTGCAAAAAATCATATACTGCGCATATTAAACAAAGCATGTGATACATTGCGCTCTCTGTAAAGACACTTGGTTGAGTCGCATGTGCCTGTGGTGTAATGTATGCCATGTGGGACATTAAGATGTTATGAGATCAATTTCATTGGTAACCAAGTTACAGGCTCTGTCTAGTTTAAGTTAAATTTAAAGTATGGGTAATACGAGTAAGTACATGTTTCAAAGTCGACTTTGCGATTATTTACTTCATTTTTTTTTACAACCTACCGAAGTGACTCTAATCTGCCTGATGGAAAGCATGAATAGAATCCAAGAGCGGTGGTCGCCATAGTCACTGCGCATAACGACAGTGTAATATGGTGACCCACGTCATGGCGGCCTAATGAGATGCTTTTTTACGCCCCGCTTATAGGACCCGGTATCGTAGTGGGAGGGAAACACATGCGCTGATAATGAATTTTGCCTTTTTTGCCAGGCTTTTTGACTATGGATGCCCATAAGGTCATCTATTTAAGGATATGCATTAGTAAGAGTAAAATAACGCAGGTCTTTTAGATATCTTCAGCGAATAGGTAACCCAAGTACAGAATCTTGGTTTAGAAGTTTTTAAAAAGTTAGCAGAAGACAAACCTAAAGCGCCAGCATACGTGCTGTCGTGTTTCGTAGGTGAGTGTGAGACCGGAGGCCCATTGATGCAGGGGTGACAGTTATCGTGATAACTATGTGAGGCTTACACTGCCACAATGACTGTCATGCCTTTTACGTCCTGAAGTGTGACGTGAAAAAGCATCTAACTAGGCCGCCATGGTGTGGGTCACCACGCTGCATTATCTGCATTTTTAATGAGTATGGTGACCACAACTCTTTGGATTCTGTTGCGTCAGGCAGAGTAGAGTCACTTTGGCAGGCTCTTCATATAGAAAAAAAAAGATACTTAAGTTGTTCTGTGTGAACTTTTACGACACTTACTTTTACTGAACATTTTTATATTTTAGGGACCTAACTTTAGATTTAAATTTTACTTATAAATTATTAAATTGATTTAAAGAAATTCCTAAAAACGGAAGAACCGTAAGAACCTAAACATTAATGCTGATACTATTTTAACAAAGGTAACCAAACGACTGTTGTTATAAACTTATTATTTGTGATTTCGTTAATATTAGAATGTTTATTTGGTACAGATCACTGAATCCCATTTTTATCAATTGTGGCTTGATTTTATACGACGCCAAGATTTTATGTATAGCTTCAAAAAGATTTAAATCCTTTTGTAAGAAGAAGTCTTTGAATAGTTCACTGTTGGACATAAGCTTCTCCTTCGAAAGTAAGATTTGGCCTACTATAACACGCTGGCCGAGTTTCCAATGATGTTAACTGTTAATCGTATTCTCATAGTGCATTATAAAATCAAAATGTGGTAATTTGATAATTCATTGGAAGCCATTAAATTTAAGTGGTGAATATTAGCATTTGTGGGTATCTATAGATCGACAGTGAATACTTTGCGACTCAAATATTAATGAAAACTGGTTTTTAAATTCTTAATTTCAAGACCTTTTTCATGTGTTTCTATTTACATTTTTCAGTATGGGTTATAATGGCAGAGGTTGTATTCTGAAGACTTTGTGTGAAACGAACCAGAAGCTGATACCTCGCGGTGATAACATGATTGAAGAAATGTTTCGAACTTTGTTTACGTAAGTATTTCTACATGACGTAATATCTATTTTCACACTTTACTTGAAGATCAACCACAGATGTGAGCTATCATAGTACTATAAGCGATTTATATTCTCCACACATTAAATGTGAAGTGTATAAGTGTGTCCCTACTTATGAACACGAACACAATACTCTAGAAGATTTATAACTAAAATGTGGTTTACTGTACTTGTCATTTTAATCTGATAATTGAGATATTATTTTTGTAATATATATGTATATGTATATATGGACTGTCTAGTACTAATCTTGCATCTAAAATCTCTAATATCTAGTCTTATCACTGACTCATTCAACATTTTGCCAGTATCTCTTAAAGAGATCAAGATGATTATTCTATCTATCCATTCTAATACTGTAGGCCATGATGACATTAGCCATCGCATAATTGCCACCATCCTGGACTGTATATTGTTAGCAAGCATCCAAAGAAGCAATTTCTTTCTCGACTTCGGCACCATCCCCTCTTTGTGGTGGAAGGTTAACATCATTTCTCTTCTCTAAAATAATAATGCTTCAATTCTTTAACGCTTAGACGACCTACTTCTAGTATCACCTTATTATCTCTTGCCCCACCCTACGACTCACATTCCGTTCAACATTACTGAATAATTTGTTAACGTCATTACTAAATAACTTCAAAGTGTGTATAAAAAACATTATAGAAACTATTAACGTAGGCAACAATGACTTAAAAGTCATAAAGTTGTGAACGAAGAAATTTAAATTATCGGTAAGAAGTTCTTACTAATGCCAATGATGGACTATGGTGATGTATTACACGAGTATACTATTTCGACTTGAATGCAGACCTTCTCAACAAACTAGACTGACTTCGCAATAGCTGCATTCGAAATATTTTTAATCTTTGAAAGTATGAGCATGTGTCTATTTTGCCATAATTTTTACCTATAAATTTCACTCTGTATTTCCGTTATCTATTCTGTCATCACGATAAATACCCTTATTCAGAAAATAACCTGCTTCTGTTCTGTCTCTTCCACAATTCTGACCTTGTGAACATTATCTTCAAGCTGTCACATTGTATAAATATAATCTAAATACATATATATGTATATTTAGATTGATACACACATGATAGACACATGGTCATAGTTCTGAAGAATATTAAAAATATTTTATTTTTTATTTTATTTATATATAGAATGTCTTAGAAATTGAATCTGCACATGTACAAAGCGCATAAAGTTTAAAATAATACAATACTTTTCAAATCGAACCAGTAGTTGGGGTTAGCCAACCAACCTGGAGTTAGCGCTTCAAACACAAACAAATACTTCAGTTTCGTACACTTTAGGTAAGGTATTATTATTTCTTTTTATTTTATTTTTCCAGGTTACCCCCGACAAAAGTACTAGCGACAGAACCTTTAGAGCATGTGATTTACGACGCAGCGCATCGCCTGGGACGGATCATAGATGGGTGCGATCGGTTTAAATGTCCCATTTCACTCGTAGACCTGATGAAAGGATACTATAACGCTCCCTCTCCAACTGTTGATACTGGCAGAAGTCCTTGGTCTTTGTTTAGCAGTTCTTTTCAATAGATGTGTGATTGTTAACTGGTTTTTAAATATACAGAAAAGAAAAATGTTGAGAAGTTTGTGTTATCATTATTTAAATGTTATGTAGTATCTGTAAGAATAACCATTGTGTTAATTAAACTATTGAAATGGGAAATCAGATAATGGCATACAATCAGAGCTTATGAGGTACAATTTATGAGAAGTTAATTTACATTAAAGAAATTTAGAGCAAAAAAATTGGAGGGTAATAACTACTGTTCATGAAAGAGATACTTTGCGCCCTAGAATGATGGCCGATCTCCATCTTCTGTGCATTCTATGTTATTGTTAACGCGGCTGATATACTAGATTATTGTGCTAGTAGGAACAATTTTAAGGCTAACATTGTCATAATGTCAAGTACTCTGAAGTAATCTTCAGCCAATTCATCACCATCAACAACAACAATCCCCGTATTTAGGGTTAGACATGACTGGGCAATTAAATTATCAATCTACATATATTATACCTCGGTGGCGCAGCGGTAGCCAAAGTGACTGCTGTGCTTGAGGTGTCGGGTTCGATTCCTGGATCAGATCAAATGTTTATATGATTTGCAAATATTTATTTTGGGATTTGAGTGTTTTCTATGTATGATATGTATGTATTTACAAAAAAAAAGTATGTAAGTATTGTATCAGTTAGTCTAGTTATCATGGTACAAGCCCTGCTTAGTTTGAAACTACATAGTGTTGTGTGTCAAATGTGCGAAATAGTTATTTATTTATTCAAAATTAAAATAGACATATTGTACTAAGAATTTTACTGTTTAAAATCTCAAATATATCTCAATTTCATTGTTTTTACGTTGGTTCTAAAACATCAGGACATTATTATATTTGCAAAACATAAATGGAATATTAATGTCGCTGAGATATTTACCGTGATTTTAAGAATACAAAAGAAGAAAGTGAGTTTTTAAGGTTTCCTGTTCCAGTTTTGCTGGACAGAGATCAACATGAGTAAGCGAGTGGCAGTACGAGGCCAAGCACTCAGATATAAACATATACATAAACGTCTTATGAAAAGATTAATTACAACAAAGTCAATAACAAACTAACGCCTACATTCTGCGCGTCAGGTCGCCGTGGCCGATATCGGCGGTCGGCAGAGAATTAAATAGCAATGTTTGCTTCAGTTTTATTAAACAACTACTGCATCTGTGGCGCAGTGATAGCTTATGCGACTGCTGTGCCTGAGGTCTCGGGTCCAATTCTCGGGTTGTGTAATCTACAAATGTTTATTTCAAAGTTTGGGTGTTTTCAATGTACAATATGTGTTTACAAAAAAAATATATGAGTGTTCTATCAGTCCATCTAGCTATCATAGTACACGCTCTGCTAAGTTTGAAGCTAGATGGCATTGTGTCACATTTCCGATTTATCATCAATCTCTTTATTGCATTAAAAAAACTCACATGTACTCTTTATTGCATTAATGAAAAATATTTTTAAAAATATAAGAAATTGTAAACCACCGACTTCAGATACAAGGATTAAGACACTGGTGGTTAGGGCTTCAAAGACAGGAACCTCCTCACTATACGGGCTGTGTAAAAGTCTGTAACAGTGCTTTGAACCACACTATGGCGGCCTAGTGAGATGCCTTTTTACATCCCGTTTGGGGACATAACAAGCATGACAGTCACTGTGGTAATGTAAGGTTCACACATTTACCACGTTAATTGTCACCCTTGCATCAATGGGCCTTCGGTCTAGCACTCACCAACGAAACAGGAAGGCACAGGTGCTGCCGCTTCAGGATTCATAATTTCCGTCAACCAGAGTAGTCCCTGGCAGATTCAAAACACAAAAACAGAAAGAAAAATACATACGCACATTAGGAGGCACGTAACATTTTATATTTACTTTTACGATCACTTTAATGTTAACGCTATAGAACAGGTATACGATATAACATTTGCAGTCGGTGGCAGGGTATGCTGTTGCCCTTAGCTACAGACTTGCTGCATTCAACTTGTGTGAGTACGTATACACCATTTAATACATCATAAATCGAACCAATTTAATCCAACAACCACTTTACTAGTACTATAACGTTGCTACTGTAATTCAGTCTAGACGAAGTACTTTCTTCTATATCCAGCACGTACTCGTAAAATTAAAATTCTATAATTCATGCATTCTGTCTAGCCACAGAAATCTTACATTTGAATTAAATAACTTGAAACTTGACTGTTCTTTTGATAAGAGAAATGCACAAAAATGTGAAATCTTTTGTCAATCAACCCGTCTATTTATTCCCTTCCAACTCTTTTGACAATTGACACTTGTCTCGATTTTTATGATTTTTCCACAAGAACGAATTTCCACAAAGAAACTGTAAGTTCATTGAGTCGTATAAATGACAGAACGAATAAAAAGGGTAAAAACGTAAGAATTAAAGAAAATCTTACAAAACGCAGGAAGTTTTCAAAAGAAATTTTCGTAATATATGTATTGAATAGTTTTTTTTCTATTGTTGTTGTCGATGGGCAACTATTTTGGAGGCGATAATTTACTGATCACTAACAAAATCTGAATAAAATGTTACCATTTTCAATGACTCGTTTAACACTGTTTTCTATTATTGTTGATGTTTCATCCAAAAATCGATTAGAAATGTCATAGTTTAGTGTAATTATAATCAATAGAGAAATAAAATTATTTTATCGACATGTGTTATACTATCTTGAATATTCGAATATTTCATATGTGTGAAAATCATTTCTTTATTTGCTCAATGTTAGATCTATTGTTTAAGTTATTAATTCTTGGTATGAATTCAAAATATAATATACTTCATGTTAGTACCATGTTTCAATATATAACGAAATGTATATTTATCATTGTAAGTTACAACATGTATTTCTGTATCCTTCTGTCTTTTCCATGTGTTGTTTCTTCACTGTGTCTATCTATAGCATTGTATCACGTTAATAAATTGACACATTGAAATAAAATAACCTAACCATAAAGTTTTTATTTAATTGACAATATTTGAGCTAAAAAAAAAGTTTGTTCAACCGTCATCAATAGATACTCATATCATTTCTTAAAGAACTAGGCCGCCATAGTGTGGGTCACCATACAATTGCAATGTGTTTGGTAACCACAACTCTTGGATTCTATTCATGCTTTCTATAAGGCAGAGTAGAGTCACTTTGGTAGATCCCGAATAAAAAACCCTGTTTTTCAAGTCAGGTGTATTTTAAATACGCCATGAAATGCTTGAAGAGCGTTGAAATTCTAAAGTACTTTTAAGCAAACTAGCAAAAGCGTTATTAATATGCTTGTAGTAACGATCTATATACAGCTTATTGTAAGTAAGGATATGACAGTAATAAGTGTATGTAGTAATGGGTTAATAAATAACTCGAAAAACCCAATAAAGCCTTATGAAAGGCTTTCAGTGTGTTTCTGGTCACATTAATCAACTTCTGATATTCAGGCTGACGTTTGTGGGAATTAAGCGCAATATTTTCAGGGTCCAGTAAATATGACGAAAATGGCACCTTATCGATATCACTGTCGATATTATATCTATTGAAGTCAATTCGATTATAAATTTTTACCACCATATTTATTAATCGCGTTTATAAACATTAGAACGATAGACATATCGAAATTTCTAACATGATAAATGCAAGACCTTTCAAAGACTTGCAATCGCATAATCTACAATTTCTCTAATAGTTCCCTTTATGGTGAAGCTTACCATCCTAGAAAAAAGAAAAATAAACCCTTCCTAAAGCGGTTACAATAATTTAACTTAAGTTTTCATCCATTAGAATAAAAATGAAATGTTTTTTCAGTACTGTGACATCAGCTTACATTTTTTGTCTCATGCTTGAGATCCGTAATAGAAGCACAATGAATTCACACACCACTATAAAATATAAAAGATATTAGGAACATTTACCCTCTTTTCCCTTAACTGTCACACGTAATAGAACACGCAAGTATAAAGGTGTCAACAGGTAGGTAAATAAAAACAAAACATCATAAATCTACACACTCTGTTCTTGGCTGGCGGCATTTCGAGAGTATTTATAATCCAAAATATCAGAATATGTTGAGGAATATACACATTCTTGAAAGTAAGCCTGCTTCACGTATATGCTTCGTTCAACCGTCAAGTGCTTTTTGAGCTCCTGAAATACAAAGTGATTTCTTGTATATATTATATAGTAAAGCAAGTGTTTTTTTAAGTTATCAGGTAAGCTAAAGTATACTTTCAAATACTTGAGATTTGAGACGTGTTGTACGGAATCCTTCTTGTGTTTTTGTTGAATGAAATAAGTTTTTTCAGGCATATTGGTCAAATGAACAGTCAGTCAGACGTCATCGCTTTTTGAGTTCCTTCCACCTCCCTCCAGCCTGACACATGCTTTTATAAACATGTCTCTCTCGACATTATTTGTTAATTTTTTTTTAAAAAAAGTCACATCTGTTTTTTATCGGTAATTTTCAAAGAAATTCAGTTCACCGGGTCAAACACTTCGTGTCATTGTGGTTAGCTCTAATACACGAATATCGCTCTTACCGTTATGTACCTTCGCCCGTGTTAACTGTTAAGCCTAACTCCATTCGTATACTAATCCGTGGAAGGTAGTACACTAGTCTCCAAAATGTATTTTAGTTCTAACACTATACATGTTTTTATACTGGTGTATCTATGTGGGGCTTTCGCGTCAAATAATGTTCCTAAATTATTATCTAGACGAAGAAGATACGTCGCGTTTCCCGAAGGTTCGAGTTTTTCAGTAAGTATAACTGTTTTATTTTCATTAATTACACATATATAAAATCACACTTGTTTGCCCAGAGGGATAGGCAGAGGCATTTTAAATGCCCCATTTCGGTTCTACGTAATAGATAGAAAGCCTATTGCCGCTACTCGGGATGTTTTGTTTGGCAGAGCCTCATCCGTCGACCAACAGGTACACCACTTGCAGGTGAGGTTGGCTTGGGGTCTTTATTATTCCCTGGCCGGAACTCCCCCGTGGGATTTGGAGGCGGAAGTGCTCGCCGAAGTTTATCGGCGGACGGCTGACTTCCGGGCGGGTAGCGGCATACGGCCCCCGCCCGAGGAGATACGCGAGTGGCGTGAGGCCGCTCGTCGAGCCACGATGGCTCGTTGGTCATTCCGGTTGGAGACTCCACGTGCTGGCTTTGCCCTCGTGGAGGCTCTCCAGCCGGTCATCACCGAGTGGGCAGGACGGCAGCACGGGACCCTTTCCTTCCGACTGACGCAGGTCCTTTCCGGGCATGGTTGCTTCGGGAAGTATCTGCACTCGGTCGCCAGGAGGGAATTGAGTCCCGCCTGTTACCACTGCGACTGCAGTGGGGACTCGGCTCAGCACACGCTGGCGGTTTGTTCCACCTGGGCGGCGCAGCGTGGGGTCCTCACTGCAGTTATTGGAGGAGATCTCTCGCTACCGGCCGTCATACGCTCCATGGCCGATAGCGACAGTTGTTTTACCGCGGTCGCAACCTTCTGCGAAGACGTAATTTCGCGGAAGGAGGCGGCGGAGAAGGCCCGGGAGGACGATATCCACTCGGACCCAATTCGCCGCCGGCGAGCCGGGCGGCGGAGGCGCGCATACCAGCGCCTCATGCCGCCTTGAGTGTGGCCGCGGGTGGACGGGACGGGTTTTCCCCTCCACCCGCTATAATGGCCAGCCGCGAGGAGGCGACGTCCGCGTGTGCCGTACGTCGCCTATGTAGAGAGTTTATCCGCAGATGGTGCCCGCTTTGGCGGGCAGGCGCTAGGAGGGATCTGGATGTCGTAATAGCAGCGGTTCCCGGATCCCTCCTGTCTCAGGCGCAGAGTGGCACACCGTGTGGTTTTAGTCGGTCCGATTCCGACACACCACCCCGCCGTAAACCCCGGTGGGGTGACGGCCCGAGGGGGTTTCCACACGTTAAAAAAAAAAAAAAAAAAATGGGGTCTTTATTATTAATTTTTAGATAATATGATGTATTGATTGAAACTACCGTGGTCATTTTCATGGATCACGAACCAATTAAGGACTGCGGGCTTGCAACACTACCAAAATATAGATAACTAATTAACGAAAAAAGCATTATAAATTGACCGTTTGCAATAACAATATGATATCATTTTATTTTGCTCCAATCAAAGTAGGGACTGATTAAATGGTGAAGATTTTAGACATAAAATATTTGAAGTTGAGTAAAATTTCGATTCGAATTAAAAGCAATGTGCCTTTATAAGACTGTAAAGTCAAACAGTAATGGTGAATGTACTTTAATTTTACATTAATAACATATTTAACTTTAAACGTTCAATTATGAATGTGATGGCATTAAGCAGTAGTAAAATATTATGCATTTTAATTCTGAAGAACCAAGAAACTTTAAAACTGAGCTTTAATTTGATAAATTGATTAGCTAGCATAAGTAGGTAGCGTCTTAGCCTCTAACTATTTTGTTAAGTTTATAGTATGAATAATTTATGTGTGTATGCATGTGTTGAACATTTAGATTTATACTGAAATGTTTTCTTAATTCTATTGAGCACAAATATTAACTATTGTTATTGTCTGTTATTCATCTAGCAATTACCTATTTCCGATCATATTGATCAAAATATATTTTTAAGAGTACCATAATGACTTTACTTTGCTTGATAGGAAGTATGAATAGAATCCAAGAGTTGCAGTCACCATACTTATTGCAAAAGCGGACAACGCAGTATGGTGGCCTAGTGAGATACTGCCCGTGATGCTTCGCTAGACGTCGTAAAAGTCATGACAGTCAGCGTGGCAGTGTCAGACTCACACACTTACTATAATAATTACTACTCCTGTATCTGTGGGCTTCCGGCCTTGCACCCACCAAAGAAACACGACAGCTCGAATCCTGTCGCTTTAGATTGTTTTTCTGTGAGAAAGTACTGAGTCGGTCGAGTCAACCTTTTCGTGCTGAAATCAGCGTGGTTTTACGTCGTACCAACTAGCTTATAAATTTACGTCTTTAGTGTATTTAGCTTAAGCAGTCTTAATTTAGTACGTCATAAAAATGAATGCAGAGGGACGTCACATGTCCACATTTTATTGATAATGACTTTAACTCAACTTGAAATATATTTTCAATGCGATTATGTTTGTATATTTAACCAATTCATTCATTCTTGTGCAGAAAACATTGATCATTTTACTGCATAACCATTTAATTATAACCATTTTCTCATTATGTCTGAATCACATGATAATTAATTTCTGCTAACGACGTGTGTTAACATACTACTGGTAGATAAATGGAACCTATTACACTTCATTTATTTGATGATAAAACGCTTTGCGCCGTGGGACTATAAGCATTTGCACACTTTGCATTAGATTGTATGATTGGATCCAATAAAATATAATTGGAAATTTTATAACCTCTGAAATTTCGAACACATGTGTACTTTAAGAGAAGTACTAAGATAAAGAACGTGCCTCCAACACTCATAAAACTTGGTAGATTACATGATTTTCTAAATTTTATATTCGAAAAATATTATGAGTACTTTCATGTTTTACATTAGATTTATGAGTGTCGTATATGCATATTCTTATACATGTAATTTCTTTTTATGTGGTGATGTTATTGAGCCCTCTTGCATAGATCATAGAGCGAAATATGCTTAGCTGTAATGAGTGCTAACAACTTGCAATTAATAGCAGTATTGTGACTGCGATGACGTAGTAGGTGGGTTTAACGAGAAAACACTTTGTGTAATCCACAAATTGTTGTTCTGAATCTGAGTGTTCTTTGTGTCCGTTCCATGTATGTTTGTAAAGTCCCCTGCGACACAGGAATATTGCCAACGCGGGTGACATCTTTTTAGAAAAAAATATATTTTCACAGTTACCCTGTTTGTATAAATTGGTTCAAGACGTAAATTTACTGTATCTTTCTCAATAATTACTTAGATTATTAGATATAGGGTACGTACTCGTATGTTAAATTTTATACGTATTTTCTCACACAACAAAGCCTAGTCAACATAATTTTGTTAAAACCGTAAGTTATTTATATACCTATATGTAATACTGTTTCTAATCGCGTACGCTTATTGGCTGTTATTCAGTGTCTCACAAAGAAACCACAAATGAAATTTTCAGCTGTCTAACACGTATTTAACATTTATGAACTAATTGTTCTTCGTCTATGTTATTTACGTATATAATGACGCGTAAAGTGAAGTTATCAATAGTTATAAATTGCTAGTAATTTGTTAAATGTTATAGAAGACGTAAAAATATCGTTTTAATCATTAAAACTACTAAGATTTTTTTCCTAATTATTCCAGTTTTCTGTTTTAAAAGTATTTTTTTCTTAGTTACGATCTCGCAGTTTTAACTATTTTACCAAAGTCAGAACAGTCATTGCCGTATTATAAGATATTTGAATGAGATAAAAACGTTCAAATTATTGAAAAGTCGCTTGAGAAAGTATTGAATTCTTTGTCATCTTTTTTAAATAAAATAAAATATTAATAATCTAGTAATGCGGAAAATACAATTTTGCATAATCGGATTCCTATAACGTATATTTTCTATGTTAAACCAAATTCTCATTATTCAATAGTTACCATATAGAAAACATGTTTAAACTTGTCTTGCTAATGTATTCCATCCATAAGCATCCATAGCTAAGCTTCAAATCGTGACAGGAATTTATTTTCGTTAGTAAGTACCATAAGTAGTGGTTCAAACTACTACTACTTAACCACAAGATTACGTTTAAGATCCATTGTCTCTTTCTCTCCGTTTCTTTTTTTTGAACAACTTATGTCAAAAAGAGTTTAAAAAAAAAATAAGTCCAATATTTAATTTCAGTGTGCGGGATGTATGACTGTAGGTGTTATTGGCCAACCATCCCCAGCAACTGCTCCTGGCACATTCACTTGGGGCTTAAACTGGGGTATTGCGTACGAGCTGCCTAATGCCACAGAAACAGCCATATTTTATAGACGCAACAAAGGAAGAAGAAAACAAAAGGCACAGCGAAGGAGCAGACGGGAATTGTATCAGAAGTTGGAGGTGATTATGGACAAGTGAGTGACTCTTTTAACATTTCGTTAAACACTTTCCGTTATTATGTTGGTTGACGCTCTTTGGAGCAGAAGTTCGTTCAGTAGTGGATCGCGATAAGTTGATGTGATTTGAAACATATTCCACAAAATAAACTGGTTTTTGACTTTGTCTAAAACAGTTTCTTCACACATT
This sequence comes from Hypercompe scribonia, assembly GCA_949316085.1. Taxonomy (NCBI): domain Eukaryota; kingdom Metazoa; phylum Arthropoda; class Insecta; order Lepidoptera; family Erebidae; genus Hypercompe; species Hypercompe scribonia. The sequence continues at coordinate 4,133,609 of OX438984.1, read as the reverse complement.
AAGATAGGAATTTAAACTGACTTAACTTAAAAATATTTAGCAAATATAAATGTTTATGTTATAACGATGGCCGATGGGGGCTATAAAGTTATGAGTAGCGACCACATACTGGAAAATGCAGCATTGGTCTGACCTGACGATCTGGTGAATGTTGCGGGAAGCCGTTGGATGCAGGCAGCATGGAACGGGCTGTTATGGAGAACTTTGGGGGAGCCTTATGTCCAGCAGCGGACCTCTTTTGTCCAAGACGATGATGATAACATTACAATACTATATTTATAACAATATTAAGTTGTTTGCCGATGCTTCGCAAACTCAAAAATTTTGCATTAGCTGAGTTTAAATTTTAAGCAATTTGCAACAAATTTAAAGTTTTTCTTATCTATTTCTAGTATTTTGGTGTTTTGTTATTTATTTATCATTAAGGTAACCACAATGTTACACAGAGTACAGTTAGAGACACATAGAGTAGTCTTCTAATTACATTAATGATAAATATGGTGATGATGACGTACACCTAACCGATTTCGGCCACGGTGGCCATTCTTAACGAAGACCAGTCAAAGATGCAGGATATATTATAGAGCAAAAGTGTGTGTGCAAACACAGGTGTACTCTCTGTTCCCTCACTCTCACAATCCGCTGGGACGGACGGCTATCCAACACGAGCCGGGAGAAATCCGGTGCAAGGCCGACGTCTTTATTGCTCTCCAGGGCACTGAAGTTAATACTCCAACTTTCAAACACTGGGCTGGCTGGCTTATTACGCTTTTATATAATCAGTTCGATCGAATCGATCCAAAGACCTTTAGATCGACAGTCGTATACACTTCTATTAGACTAACGAGATAGTGAAGTAAGTAAGAAATATAATATTTTATTAATATCATTTCAGTATGGGTTACAACGGCAGAGAGTGTATTTTGAAGACCTTATGTGAGACGACCCAGAGACTTGTTCCTCACGGTGGCAATATGATTGAAGAAATGTTTAGAACTTTGTTCTCGTAAGTCAATCTTTCTATTACAATGTATTTATTAAAATTATACAAATGTAGACAATTTGTGAGTGACATGAGAGGTTATTTTTAATACATTAAATCATGATTCCGGTGAGAATGTTGTAGCGTCGTAGACTGTAGGCTGACAGAGCGACAGACTGTAGATAATTTGTAGATTATTAACGATGTTAAGTATCTGAGGTTTATTATAAAAATCCTTTGTAATTAATTATTCAAATCAAAAATGCTTCAAAAAAGACAATTTTGACGTTCTGAGCAGAAGAAAGTTGCGCGATAAAGATGTAATTTCTAAGTAATGTCAATAGTTACTGCACATACTTCTAAATTAGAACTGTGTTATTCTGAGCGAGTCTTGTATGAATATAGTATATAAATTTACAAGTTTTTTTTTGTACATCTTTTAGTTATTCGATTTTTTTAATAGACTGAAAGTAAGCAAGATTTTGATTCCTTTGAGTTCTTTGTATAATAGCAGTGGTTCCTATATCCCTTCACTTTCGGCGGCCGGTCTCAAATAACACCAACTACTTAAAAGATATTATAGTGCACAAACACAGGTGCTACCAAACACCACATCTGCCAAACGCCGGTCTGTAACGGTGTCCGGCAACTCATTAACACTTTTTGACCCGACCCGGGAATCGCACCCGAGACCTCTTGATCAGCAGTCGCAAACGCTAACCACTGGGCCAACGAGGCACTTTGTATTATTGCTGGTATGATGACTTCTGTCTAATTTATATAAAAATATGATTAAATTAGGTACACCATTTCAGACACAAATTCTTTATTTTCACTATGCTGAAACCATAGCAGCTTTTGACATGATTTCAATGTTTGAAAATCGAACTTTACTTGAAACACTACTATATACCAAAACACAATTGTACCTGTGATATTAAATGTATTTACTCTATTGTGACGTTGACCACAAATTTGACGGCTCATGAAAAGACACATGGCTTTCACATGTGTAAAAGGCAACATTCTCTTTTTGTTGCTCAAAATAAATACTCGTAGACAAAATATCTTCTTAATAACTTTTTCTTTTTTCCAGAATGCCAGTAACCAAAGTCTTAGCATCAGAGCCATTAGAACATGCAATTTACGACTCGGCTTCACGTCTTGGCCATATACTGGATAACTGCGAGCAATTTAAGTGTCCGATATCTTTAATAGACTTAATAAAGGGATACTATAATGCACCAGCCCCAACACTGGACACTAGGTTAAATCCATGGGCGTTATTTAGTAGTAGTTACAGTTAAGGATAGGTTGCTTTTGGAAAAGATTACTGAAAATCAGAAACTATGATAGTTTGTATTAACGATTACTTTGGCCTATTAACGATTGATTTCAACAGAAGACAGAAGCGAGAGACAAAAGATAGAAACAGAAATGTTGTTTGACGAGAATATACCTAATATCGAAGTATCTATGTCAGGTTATTGTATGCCAAAGCATTTAGATAGTTTCATACATGAAATTTTATAAGGTAAAATTTTTTGAAATATTTTTTACGTTATAAAGTGTAAACTTAGATATTTTGAGATACGATGTTTTAATTTTTTGCAGTCGAAAAGGTAAAAGAAATCGTGTGCTATAAAGCTACTAGTAATTTATCAACTTGTTTAACTACAGCGAGATTTAGATACTAATAGTAACCTTATCCTCTATTGTTTAATAGTTATTATTAAGAGAGAATCTACTTTATTAGTGCACCAAATTGACCTCGAATCCGTTTTGTTCGATTTAAAACAGATTCACTTTAAGGCAGAAATACAGTGAACTGAATGTATTTACATTGAATTCACTGTATTTATTAATACAATATTAGAAAAGTAACAAAAATATTATTTATCTTACATACATACCTACTTACCTTCTATTCAGCCTGCATAAGCGTTATTTATGCTTCAAAACTAAAATTTTGGTTCACAGCGTTCTAGTAATTATTATATCGTTTTTTATATCTTTCTCCTCCAACTTTTAACTAGGTTGCTGTCATTTACAATAGAATTTTTATCATCATCATCATCTCAGCTGAAAGACGTCCATTGCTGAACATAGGCCTCCCCCAAAGCTCTAGACAACAATCAGTCCTGTGCTGCCCACATCTAACGGTTTCCCGCGACCTTCACTAGGTCTTCGGACCACCTTGTATGTTTTTTACTTTTTTAAATTGTTGCCTTGGTATTTCGTACCAAGTGTGCAAAACGTTGGTTTAAAACCATTGTGTTTTTAAGGTGGCTATGCAGCCCTTCAAGTGGGTTATTAGTTCAAAATACTTTTTTGCTACAAAGCGGTACATATACAGATATCAGTAGTAATTAATCTCATTCATTGGTTTGAAAAAAAGGACATAAATGCTATATTCTTCACAATGATGTGCTAAGATGCCTTCGACGTTCAAAAATTTTGATAACAATTTGTATAATGTGATATCCAGCACGGACTTTCTTCAGACATTTTGATCTTTTTTTTGGAAGCGCTTTCCAATGGTGGTAGAAGAAGCCTTCAGCTACTTACACTTTATAATATATATATTTTTATTAGGTAGTAGAGCCATACTGATTTCAGCATGAACGGGCCGTCTCGACCGGGGCAGTACTACTGTCTCACAGAAGACCAACCTAAAACGCCAGCATCCGTGCTGTCGTGTTTCGTTGGTGAGTGCGAGACCGGAGGCCCATTGATGCAGGGGTGACAGTTATCGTGATAACTGTGTGAGCCTTACACTACCACGATGACTATCATGCCTTTTACGTCCTCAAGCGTGGCGTGAAAAAGCATCTCACTAGGCTGCCATAGTGTGGGTCATCACACTGTATTGTGTATAACATATACAGTTTTAACTGCTTGTATATCTGCTATCTCATACTTACATCTATATTGCTCTATATTTGTTAAATATGCCTTAAACAATCTTTTTCGTAAGTGGCTTGTGTTTTATTTATATAAATTAAGGACACAAAATTTGAAAGTATTAATATGTAAAGTGTATAATTGAAAGAAGTTCGTGGGAATAACTTTAAGAGCACCATCACTGTGATAACATTTACTCTTTTGAAGTTGGTCTTTGACAATGGTGTGATAAAAGATAAATTTTCTCTTTTGTCACGTCGTACACGACTGTACAATTCTTGCTGTGAAGCAAATCTACCGTAAAGAGAATCTGCTGTAAGGCGAATCTGTCGTAACGCAAATTTATTCTAAAGCGAACAAGCGCCAGGGATTACACTGCTACTGGTAGTGCAGCTCCCAATAAATTCTAATAAGTGCTTCGTTTAGTATTCGTACATTTACCATAGGCTAGATGATCGCGCTTATCACCAAACTATTTGTTCTAGATGAGACTTAATTCAGAATCAGCAACTGTTAGACCAGCGCAGTCAGGTCAAATGCCAAATTTCTTCTGTAGGTATCTTTAGTATTTGAAGTCAGTTCTTGATTTGAGCAGGTCCCGATTACGTTGCAACTGCTTAGATTAAGTTTCAATAAGAATTGGAATGTTTCTTTCTGATTATCGGCTAAGTTCTGACTACTTGCACATTAAGTCGATCCTATTTAATTCGCCTTTGTGTTTGTATAAGGTTTATGTTTAAAATAAAAAAATATCATCAATAAAACGCATGCATTTATTATTAACGCATAACATTTAATATTTATAGTTCATATTTATAATACATTTCAATGTTAGCAGTAAGAAGTCATGAGTGTATTCAGAATGGTGATGGGAGTGCTTGATTTTGATTTTTAATTAACATTACAAAATGGAACTTAAACGTTAAACCTTAAGGTGTAAATTATTTATTTTTTATTATGTAAATTATTTCCTCTTACAATAACTCTGCAATCACCTAAGTTTTACTTTAGCTTATAATCTATTTATTACAATTTCATAGAGTTTTATAAATTATTGAGCTATTATGACTTATATTACGGTACGAATATTATAATATTTATACATATATGTCGTAGCATAGTGCATAAATCTTAAAAGTATTAAGTGGCAATGATTTCGTGATACACGTGATTGATTTATTAAGCTGCAGCCACACTGACGCAAAGTTGAACACGCGGCAACTGTACAACTACAGCAGAGCTGACTGTATCCTTATCTACGCCTTTGTCAAAGTCTTCAATACACGTACCTTATCCCTTTACTGTATGCCTTAAATACCTAACGATTATTTCTTAAGAGGGGTATACAAGTCAGCTTTGGTACAGATTACTCGTGGTTAGTTCTGAACATTAGCGTCAATGTACCTGTTCTTAATGTCGACTATTTGTCTTAACTCTATAAGTGAATATTCTCGTAGAAGTCTATTATTGTATGACGTACATTATAACCTTAAATCCTTAATATTAAAATAAATTATTATTTAGGAATTCACTCTCATGTAACTATCTATACTTATTTTTTGTATTATTAGTGTGGTGTTCGTTTTGCACATGTCATTTTCACCGGCCAGATTGTGTATGTAGCAATTGTTGATTGTCAATCAACTTCATTAGTTCATCAGTACAGGAAAACACATGATTAAAATATTTTTATCATTTCAGTAATAATTCACACATTTTTGTTTAACCATTTATAATATTTGTTTTATATTTTTTAGCAATACTAGGTTTCATATTAATTTTTTTGAACTCTCACATTAAATTTTTTTCAGAATATATGAAACTTCGATATTTTTTTCGTAACAAACTGACTCTGACAGACATTATCCTGTCTCAATTGTAAATATTGAATTCGTATTGGGATAATTGGTTTTTGTGAAGAACCTTGGGGGAGGTCTATGCCCAGCAGTGGACGTCTTTTGGCTGAGATGATGATGATGATAATGATCTGCATAATTTTCTTATTCCTTTCTTTTACATGAACATACTTAAGACGATAACAAACACAACAAAAAAAGAATTAGCGTAAATGGTCCAGCTGTACGCGTGTGCTGCTGTGACCAAGGAAAACATAGATTTATTTTTATATAAATATATACATGAGGGTAATTTTAAGAACAAATATCTAACCAACAATAAGATTTGATTTGAACAAAAAATTAAAAAAAGAAATATTGGAATAAATAATTTGTGATGTATACTGTGTTTCGGACCTGTTATAATTTCAGTGCCAATTTCACTGATTTTGTTTTTTATTTTCATTTTTTTTATTTTGTCGCTGTAAAATAATGATAATTTTGTTCGTGAAACTGTCTAATTAAATGAAAATGTATTTAATTAGTAACGTTTAACATTCAAAAACCACATTTAAATTTTTTTACAGTTAGTTTAAATTATTTATGTGGTCTATTATATCCAAAAATATGATTTTACCAATCTGTATATTAAATTTAATTAATATAACACATTCTGGTAAAAGTGGATCAATTTAACGGAATTAATATTATTATTTTACATAGATTTAAATGGTATGTGCATACAAATATAATAATATATATTACATTGTTTTATTCATGTGTTTTAATGTACAAAATCTTCAATTCCTACACACGCAAACACCGTTACTCGTGACTAGAAAGGTGAAAAATAATTCAATAACTAACCAAAAATTTACTATATATTACTAGTAATATAGGACTTATATTTAACAATTAATATTGAAATACGAAAAGTCCGATATACTTAACCTATGTCGTTACGACAACAAATTATTATAAAATACCTAAAGTATCAGTTATCATTGCTTTTGATATAAATTAGTAATACACAGACTACTTAAATATACTTAAGTCGATAGAAAAATATAAGACGGTAAAACAGTGAGCTGAATTTTGACAAGTAATTAAGTAACTAATCTACTAGAAGCACACAAGAAGGAATAATAATCCTTAGTTTGAAATAGCATATTACCATAGCAAAGATCAAAATTAAAGGTATATCAATCAGAATCATCTAATCTCAACTTTAAAATTATATAAGGTGAGTTTAAAGTCTATCGTATGATGATTTTATCATATGCCTCTTGAAATCAAAAGGTTTGAACTAGAGAATGAGTAAATATAAGCACATTTGATATAGGAGGCCAAAAGTGTCATTTTGAGGCCGGGCCTATGTCCGATAGTGGATGCAACATTTTCTGTCAATGTCGTCTCTTTGGTGTTGAAATATTAACCCAGACTTTTACCATTTGTATTGTCTAGCAATATTGTCTAAGTAAAGTAATATGTACATCGTTTTATAGTGTCATCCTTTACAGAATTGTAGAACCTATAGTCCATCTGCGTTAAGAAAATAGTGACACATCAATTTAGCCTTGCATTCTAGCCAATCAGATTCTAAAAAATTAACATTTCGAATGAAAGCTGCCAACCTGATTTGTTGAGCCTGATTTATTTTTATGGAGAACAAACATGCTTTATTAAGTTCAGATACCAAATCCAGATGACTAATATCGATATTATGGATATTAACAGCAGTCACCTCGGAAATAGTTCGAGTTACACGTATGCAACCTTGACCTTCTCAATGTCCTTTTTTGTTTTTTTTTTAACGTGTGGAAACTCCCTTGGGCCGTCACCCCACCGGCGTTTACGGCGGGGTGGTGTGCCGAAATCGGACCGACTAAAACCACACGGTGTGCCACTCTGCACCTGACATAGGAGGGATCCGGGAACAGCTGTTATTACGACATCCAGGACCTTCTCAATGTCCTACTTATAGCTCCCGATGTATCATGTATCCCGTGTAAGCAATGTCCTTTTGCTACTATTGTCTTCCAATCTTACAAACTTTTCTTTCTTATTAAACTTTTAATGTATTTAATTCTTAATGTACCCAGTTGATGAAAAAATTACAAATGACAAAATATAGAATTTCGGAAGTGGATGTTATCAATGTGTGTTAATTTACGTTTTAGAAAATAGAAAAAATACTCGCTCTTTTGTAAGAAACCTTTCGTTTAAATTTTAAAAAGGAGGCTTTGGCTACAGTTGTGTAGAAGGAATAACATAATTTCTGGCATTAACTTGTACATTGTTATCACTGTGTCTGCTACATCTTCGAAAGGCAAAGATTTGATACTATTTTTTAATTTAATGTCCATCCGTTTTTGATCTTTGCAATGGTAAAAAGCATAAGAACTAATAAAATAAGGCACACCAAACTTTTTACTTAAATAATGACACATTCATTGCAGAGACAACAAAATCGTTTATAGCTGCTGACAATTACATATATGTTAAAAAAATATCCGATTAAAATACTGTAAGATACGAGCATGCATTTATCAAAATAATCAGTAGTATTTATGAAATGAATAATATTACAATAAAAATGTTTTTAGCAATAGTGGTAAACAGTGATTTTGTATTCAAAAGGGACCTCCCTTTTGGGATCCGAAATCAGTAGAGCATCTGAATTTAAATGCCACTCGATTCAGTCATTCTCACGTAGATGTATTCTCTTCTTAATTGCCCTTTATGATTTTTTATTTTAAGGCTACATTGCATAAGAAATATTTCCAGTTCATATTCTCTATGAGAGGTTACATTACAACTTAGTATGAGAACCTATATTGGTGAACACCTACGTGAGACTGATATAATTATGGACATTACGGTCAATTTCTTCAAAGTTTGGAATTACAAAGGCGCTATTTCAGTTACTTACTTATAATAAATTGACTTGACAATCTTTTAACATTTCAGTTATAATTATCAGCCTCTATATACGATATTGATATAATAACATTCTCTTTCTTACACCAAAGTAGGAAGAGTTATATATTGAGAAAGTGGTTACTTTACTTCTGTATATACATCTAATCGTGTTGGAAGCTCAACGCAAATTTCGTGTGGTTTCAACTACTTATCTAATACATATTAATACTTACTTCATTATGTATATTATATGTGTAAATTATGAAGATAATAAAAGTATTGAGAAGAGGGTTAGAGAATAATAATAATGAAATAATTGTTTTGCAGAGATCCGACTTCAGGTAGACCTTTTTTGCTATATTTATGTGACAGTTATTTTATCTGTGGCTCCATTTAATAATCCAGATTAATATAAAATCTAATTTACTATGTCTTATTTCAATAATTGCTCATTTAAATTATTGTTCTGCATTACTTAGGAATGACTGCTTCCGTATATTGTAGGACAAATGTTACTATAAAGCTAACATGAATTGACATTTTCACATAAATAATCGTTTTTAATTATCTTTACGATCATTAATACGTCTTCTAAGGTTTGTGTTACTACTGTAAATTTTGTATATTAAGTTATGAATGATAAAAATAGTAATAAATATGTTCTAGTAAAATTTTTACTTTGTAGAATACTTATGATTTTTAATTACTTTACGGAACAGACACAAATTTCGGTGTATTGATCACGATTGTAATATTTTATACTTTGTGTATTCCACATGTTGTATAGTTTTTATTATGTTCAGTGTATCTAAGAAGAACAAAGTACAATAGAAAGATGTTTACATTGAATGAAAAAAAAACTCTGCTTCTGTTAAACAATGCTGAGATCATTCGTACCTGCCAGATCGGACCACTGCGCACATTAGTAAAAATAACGATAGAGGAAAAGTTACACGAACATTACCAGACAAGGAAAAAAGATGTAATGAACGAAGATGATGAAATAAACAAATAAGATTAGAAATAAAAATACCTTACGTCACTTTGGAAGACGTTCGATTAACCATGCACGTACGACTAACTTATTTAGATATCAATAGGTATAGAGTACTTTATATATAAAGATTAGATAAACGATTTTATAAGCAAACCAAACGAAACGTGCAATAAAGCATACAATATCCAAAGAGTGTCGTAGAAAAAATGACTTTACGAAATTCTAGATTTCGACCAACCTAATTATAAAGCGTTTTGGATTATTATACTGATTTCCTTTCAAATAATATTAAACTTACGTGTAAGTGAAATCAAACGCTTTGTAAACTAAAGTGAATATCTTATCAATATTAAGTGACACAGCAAAGGTATACATCATTAGGGCGTCAACTACTTCTAGCACTAAGGGTAACTGAAAGGAACATAGAAAAATAACTTGTCAATTATAAATATTATTTAAATTTCTATGTTGATCTGCTATATTTACACGTCAACATTTCGGTTAAGTTGATTCTTAAAATTATTGACAGCCATGTGATAGCTGACTATGAGTTCCCAACTCTGGTACCCGATGTAGACAAACTTGCTGTTAAAATATTCAACTGTAACATGACATGAATAAATAATTAATAAACATAACAATATATATCTACTCTATGCTAAGTAACATGTTTTTGGCACACTTTCAATATACATTCAAATGATCAAAAATAACACAAAACAATTGTTTATAACAAATTTCTCTGACACCGTGTCGGCAAGTTGACTCATTCGTCGACTAACTCTAAAAACACTGAGAAGCTAATCATTTATATAGTAATATACCACTTAATACTAATATACAATACCCATTGTAATCTTACTTACGAGCTTCCTAGCTTTTGAATTTATTGTTTTAATTACCTATCTAGTGTCAATTATATGACAAAATTCACTACTTCGCTTACCCGTTTATCACCCGAAATATTATAATAATTATACAAACTAATTGTCTGACACTAACGATTTTTAAAAGATAAAATATGACACATCTTAATTAAAATAAAATAAATATGAAAGGTCTTATAGACGAAGTAACAGAGTGAGATCAGATCTGAGATCATTTCAACATATAACAGTCTATTAATTGCACTCTTTCATTCGGTGTACCGCTGCAAAAGTGTTAACGCATATCAAATAGAGATATGATAATGTTCATTGACAAATAAACACTTACGCTGACGTTTTAAGTGTATTTGATTCAGTACAATAATTAATCAATTAGATATTTTCACAAAAAAAGTTGAAATAGAAAGAAGTTGCCATTTTACCCAAACATATTCATGAAATTCTAAAGGCCAGCAACAACTGATTGAAAAAGTTGAAAGCGAAAATAAGGCTGAGACAGCAAACATGTTGGATTATTACTCGTTGGTCGCTTTAGCTCATCATTTAAAAGTAGTAGCCTGCAGTGTGGGCTGATGGCTCAGAGATGATCACGTAGGTTAATACATTGCAAAGTCAAACAGCCGTAGCCAGGTCAATCTATGGATGGGTAAATATTCTTAACACATCGAAATTCCTCCATGTCTAAGTCGCCGATTCCGGTTGTACTACAAACATCCTTGGCAATTGTTACGGGTAGTTGGAGTCTATAAGTCGTGGTCTACAAAGTCCCAGAAATAATCTATCCACAGAAATTTAATGTCGCATATGGAAGTCTGACGATAATCGTTCAATGCATATTAATTTAAGTTCAAGCAGACTTAAAGCTGACCCCATCTTAGTTTGGGAAAATAACAGCAGTGTGTTCACTGAATTTAGTTAACTGATGTGTTGTGTCGTTTCGAAATAGTATTTGAAGATAATTTTACCTCTAACTAATCTACTAAACTCAAAATTTATGTTCGAAATACATACTCGTATATACAACGACCTGCCTTATACACTAATATGTCGTACAACACTTCACTCACTTCTAAATCATTAACCTAAGGTGTATTAGAAATTCTAATTATTATTAATTTGCAGTCATATAAAAATAACAACAGACCATTTTATCTAGCAATTATCTACAATAAAAGACCGGATGATTACTGAATAGTGTGGGAAGCCTGTGGACTTAACTAATTTAATGACAAATTTTTCATAATACTAAATTGGTGTATTTCGGTGGTGCAATAGCACGTTCCTACTTTTTATTTTAAACGACGTGAATGTGTAAATAAGTAAAATTAATATTAAGTTGTGAGGATACATTACAATTCCTTGCAAGAATTCCTTCTTTAAGTATTTAATATTGGAGCCAGTCCGTAAGTGATACAGCATTTATCGTAACTTCTGCTAATATTAACATCGTTCAACCTTTAGCGAGCTTTCCATAACGTCTAATGCGTTAGACCGTTTTTTTTTCTAGTTTTATTACATATCATCTAATTCTAAACTAGCCATTTTTATGCATTACATTCGACACAAACAGCTATACACATTCAATAACACTTATAATTACGAAGACGAACCACACAAAACAATTTGTTTTTTTTTTTATTTTACAATATCCATCCCTGTTTTCCTAACTGCTCGCTGTGGATTTTTCATCATTAATATCAATAACTTTGAGTTTATCTAAGTATTTATCTAATAAACATTATCATGAATTACTTTGACATATCAAATACGCGGCTCGAAATATTTTTTTTATTATTTTAGATTGCTACAAATATCCTACGGAATGGGCTGAAGTGAGGTAACAACACATTACGCGTCTTTTACAAACAATATCAACTAGTAAAAGAACCGTGATTCATGACATAAAGGAACAAAAGGTAGTACCTAATATGAATCTAATCTAGATATAAATGAATGAAATATTACTTAGTGTACTTACTTAAGTCACAAACCTCAACAATGATTTATTATCTAATAGTGTAAGTGGTAAAGTGCCGATAAGTGAGTTAAGACTTAACATTCGGTGAAAATTTGTGAGAAATATAAATCAAGAGATATTCGTGTACTAAATTTACCCTGTACTCTAGGATTTATAGTGAAATTACTGTTAATATTAACATTACGAAAGAGGTGAAATACCGCGCTCAACCGCCTACCGGGCGCAAAACTTAAGTTTTAAGTTTCAGAATTTGTCAGTCATTACAGTTTTGGGCAAGCATTCGTTTTAATACTTATAAATACATCGAAATTTATCTAAGCGAACCCGAAAAGATCCATTAACTTTAATTATAATAAATTAGCGCGCATAGAAAAACAACACCGTCTGTTGGCAAACTTTGGAAGTATGACGTCATTAATACTGATGGATTTGGCACTCCATATTAAAAAATCTAATCAAACAAGTTATCGAACTACCTAAGAATATCCGATTGTTATAAAAAATGGTTATAATATCTTACAATTGGCAGTCAATTGTGTTATACAAATATATCTAGTAAAGTAATACTTCACGTTTGCTATGTGACTTCAACTATTTTTGGCATTATGATAGATGTGTCTTAAGACATATTGATGACCAGGCTTTTAACCTATTGGATCTACAATCCCTTACGACATTACTACTAAAAGGGACTTATTACATTTGTCAATAATCGATATTGTCCTTATGATTTTTACGCGAGTACGCAGTTTATTAAATATTATATAATGTATGTCATATTTTATTACACCATAATTAATTATATAATCGAAATAGTCCGGCTCTCATCGAGGACGTTTGCTCGTAACTATTATTATAAGTGTTTGATGCTAATAGACTTTTGACTGAATATTACCACTTTACAATACTTAGACAATACGAATTTGAGCTCGATTTATTCGAAGTAAATCTTAATGGTAATTATGTATTACGTTACTATGTATGTTAATGTTCTCAATTAACGTGTTCTAATGCGAGAAACAAATACAGACACCTAACATTAAACTGTACAATGTTTGTGCGCTCATATAAAATTATTACCTGAAAAAAAAAACGTTTCGTTAATAAATATAAATGAATACGTTCGCTTAAAGTATAAATGTTCAATACAGCGATTCTAATACAAAAATAGTTGCGGCGGATTCGGCTTCAACACAAAACGACCGTGCTTAAGGTCGCTGCGACTCAACGGACACTGTCTCGACAACAAGTTTATTATCTTTCTATATAAAGAGACGGCTTTGGATACGCTAACGGCGTGTACACGTCCCTCAGCGCTCCTGGCGCTAGGCACCACACTGGGCACAAACACACATAGTTCTCGCCTAATAGTTCCCAACTGGGAGCTTTACACAGATCATCCGTGCCACCACATGACGATCAGCTCCCAGAACGTCTTCGGCGGCGAGTGGCCGAAGACGTAAGACGAATTTCAGAGACCCGGGTCCCCTTCGGAACCCATCTTTAGTAGTTCCAATTTTTTCTTTGCGATCTTTGAATATAAAATGTCGATCGGCTTCGTGTTGTCGTAGAACGTAGGCGCCCTGAAGATGATTAGCGCTGTACCGAGCACACAGGCTATCGTGAACGCGAACAGGAAAATTCTATCCAATACCATTGCCACATACTTCCAGTCATCCTCCACCTAAAACAGAATAGTCTATTAAAAAAAATATAAGATTACATATGTGCATTATGACACCTGTAGATTCAACAATAGAGAAACAAATAAAGTTTAAATTTTTAAAATATGCTTCATAAAATACAATATTTATATTATAAATTGACTGTAACAGTTTGAGAGAAATATTTTTTTACTAAATGACTTCCTCGTGAAACGTAATTTCTGTTAATACACGTAATTAGTTATTATTGTACTGTCATCTTTCAAAAACATTTTAAATAAGTTAAGCAGCTATTAACGTACATTTTGAAATAAAACTGAACTCACTCAGTATTATGGTACAAAAGATTACTAGATAGATTTGTTATTAGATTACTTTTTGCTCAGAAATAAGGAAACAAACAACAAAATCTAATTTTCAATAGAGTTTACAATCAATATACGATCAATTAAATACTATAAATAAAAGTAAATGTATATTTTTCAGGACATTTTTGACATAGTATTGCAGAAGTTAATTAAACATCGAAAAATTAAGCAATGTTAAGAGCTACTTTATTCTGAACTTGTCACATACTTACACTTTCAAACCTATCCTTATTTTTGACGTGCTGTGCAATAAATCTAGATCCTTCTATAGTCTTTTCCATTTCTCTTACATAGGGTTTCTCTAGAGAAGGGCTACCGTCATCTAAGTCTAAGCGGCAAGGAGATCCAGGTGGAGGAGAAAAGAGCTCATCGTCGCCCCCCGGAGGGGGCGGAGGGGAGGGAGGCATTCCTGGCAGTTCATATTCCTCACAACCCCATTCTTTAAACTTTCCGTCGTCGTCTGGGCCAAATACGTCAGTTAATATCTGAAACACAAAATCAATCAGAGAGATGCTAGGAGAATCAATTTATGTTAATCAAAAAAATGAAGTAGTACTTGAGCTCGTTTGTATGCAATAAGGAGTGGTTTGACGAAATGCCAAGAGATTAAAACGTTAGTGCATGTTTCGTGAGACGCAGTATATCGACGCAGCCTAAGCCGGTACACAATTAGGCCAGAGTGGAGGTTTAGGTTCGGACCAAGCCAGCAGGCATCGTGTATATCGCGCGATCCGTCCGCAGCCACCAGGGGAACATAAATAACAGAGGCCGCGCGCGCTCGTTAAGCTCGCCCGGCGTTGAGTAATAAAGGAAAATCGAAATGGAATGAAATTGGGCTGGAAGCGATATTTTCACGATACACACAGAGTACAATGGATTTAGAATATCGTTGAAAGGAGCGTTTCCCAGAAGAGTCCCACGGCTGAGGACAATTAAAATGGTTATTGTTGAGGGCGGCTTCGACTCAGTTGTAATAGCGTTCTGTTCTGTTTGTATTGAATCCGTTTCACTGGAAAATGTTTTGAATGGAGGAAACTCAATGAGTAAAGACCCCAGTGTTGTTGTTTCTCTCTGAAATAAGTTTCCTTTGGCAGACTTAATTTGGAAGTTTTTACACAGATATAATCAAAACCTTATAAAACGTGACATAAAGTTGGATCGTGAATAAAATCTTAGAATGTGAAAAAGATCCAAATCTGATCTTAAGTTTTTATTTCTTACCTCGGTCGGTTTATCATTATCGTCATCGTCGTCAGGTGGTTTTTCTGGTCTTTGGATACACAATATTTTGGGTAAAAAATCTATGAAGACTTTCCGCACCCACGGGGCCATATGGTGGGTGACTGGTGACCTAAAATTTATGTTTAGCACCACGATAGTGACAACTACTGATAAGGTAACTAGCATCATAGTGAATAACAAATATTTTCCTAACAAGGGCACTGTTAGTGATGTTGGTGGAATAATTTCGGCTAACAATAAGAAAAACACGGTCAACGACAGGAGGATAGAAATACAGAGTGAGATTTTTTCTCCGGAGTCTGAAGGTAAGTAGAACACCAGAACTGAAAGGAACGAGATTCCAACGCAAGGAATAATAAGATTGACCGTGTAGAAAAGGGTTTTCCTCCTAAGGGTAATATTGAATATAATATCAGGGTATGGTTCTTCACAGCAGGAGTAAAATTTTTCATTTCTCGTAGCAGGGACCCGCATTATATCCCATTCTACTGAGATATAGTACTCTGATAAATCTATTCCCATTCCTATGCGATCGGAGTCTGGAGTCTGTTTCAAGTGGCGAAGGTCCACCTAGGAACAAAAGAAAATTAGTACATTACAATAAACCATTAAATTGAAAAAATAACAACATTAATTTTTGTGTCACATTATTGAATACTAGTAGTTAAAAGAACTTTAACGCCCAAATTCAAAATATGGATAAACGACACAATCAAAACAAAAAATAATGTTAAAAAAATACAAACTGATATATACTATTCTATGACTAAATGAATCACAGTTTCAAAGGGAATTGTAAGGGTAACAAAATATCCCAAGTAGAGTTATTCATTATTACCGAATCAAACCATTCACGCGAATCTTTACAAATTGCCGTTATTGCTATCTCACATGCCTTCATAGGTATAAAAGAGACCGATTTTATCCGAATTCCCTTGTGAACCTTAACACAGGTACTTTAAGGTGTAGATTTAAGCTCTAGATTTATTTATGGTAAGGTCGGGAACCATAGATTTATTAGGTGCTATACAGCGACAGATGAATGCATCTATTTTAAGCCTACAGTTGCAAAGTTGTGAAACATTTGTCAATCTCTGTTTTTGTCAGATAATTCGACATCATATAGTTGGAGATTTTTTTTGGTTATCGAGTTATCGTTCTTTACTGTTAATGTTTGTAAGTTACACACGTTATATTTATTAGAGTTTGTTTTCATAATGTATATGTCTTAAACATATTGTGGCTTAAAAATATTCACAATTTCGGTAATTTAGGAACTGGCTTCACTTAAAAAGTAAAAGGTATAACTACCTGATATAGTTTATTAAAGAGAAATACAGGTTACTAATATCAATCTTATATCTCAAGAGCTATACTCTAAGAAATGCCGCCAATTTAGACGTATGTAAAAGTAAGCGCAAAGAAATTGTAATATTTTACAAATGTAAAATAGTTTCACGTACCATATAACCATCGTAACTCCAAGATCCAAACTTCATAAAGCACGTCTGTTCATCAAACGGGAAGTATTCCACGTCGATTTCGCAGAACGACTTGTAAATAGCTGGTGGTTTCCAAACCACTTTCCCGTCGTGGTGTAGGATTGCTTTCGTCATGATTGTCACTTCGTAGTTACCGTCAGCGCTGGAAAATAAGTAGGAATATTAAAGAAATTCGTTTTGAGAGTGTATCTAAAAAGAAAAGAAAAACATTTCTTTAATTATAATAAATTTATAGATGTCTTCTGTAGAAGTGATCTATCCATTTCAAAAATTCGAAATTTATGGGATCATTTTTATAGTCCCCTGCTGGACATAAGCCACTCCTTCGAAAGGAGGTTTGGGCCTACTTTGGCACTCATACACTTGTTATACATCCTATAACACAAAAGCTTTTTACTTTTATTAATTTAAGTTCTACAGCGGCCCTATCACAGTGAATATTGCCTAAACTTAATATTATTAAAATAGAAAATTTTAAAAACTATCCGATGTATTCATATTTTTGAAATAGAAATTATTATTATTATTTCTTTACTATTAAATAGTGGCATCATTTTAACATATGAAATAAATTTTACTAATATTATAAATGCAAAAGTTTATGAGTATGATGTTTTTTACTTTTCACGAAAAAACTGTTGGACGGATTTAGATGAAACTTTACAGTAATGTAGGTTATACATCGGCATAACATATAGGCTTATTTATAATGATGTTATGTAGTTTCGGTTGGATATATTTCAATTAAGTTGGCAAAAAAACTGGCTTTCGAGCGTTCATGAACCAAACCACTGAAGTTACACAAATATAATGTGCCATTGGATTATTTGTATGTTAAAAAAAAATTAAAATGATCTGCTACGAAACTTAATGTGGCAGACCAAATTCCACGCAAGTGAAACGGCAGGCAAAAGTTAGTATGACATAAAAAATGTACCAGTGTTATCAGAATTCAGTGTTCGAATTAAATGGAATAGCATAGATCAATTAGAGTGATTAATTCTCATCGATTAATCTCTTAGTCGAGATGGTTAAAAAAATAAGTTGTACCTTAAATGCCATTTTAGTATTATACACAGAACAAAAACTACGACACTGAGAGTATGGTACAAGTCTTGCAATAATTGCCAATACACACGCATACATATGCATACGAACACGAACACTCTCACGCACACGCACACGCACACGCAAACGCAAACGCGCACACACACGCACACGTTTTCTTTTTTAAAAGTTACAGGGAAGTTAAGTTAAGTTAAGTTTTCAAACTGTATTATTTAAACTTGCATACTGATTTATTAAACTCTAGCTTCGATTTAAAAGGTAATTTATCCCAATTTCCCGTCGTATATGAATTTTAACTAGATTTGTTTCTTCTACATGTTGAGGATTAACTTTTTTCTTGAGAATGTAAGCAGTGCCTATGCAATTGATCTTATATTGATATTCTCAATGCTATGAGACATTAATGTCTATCAGTTGTTAAACTATATTAGTAGCCTGCAGCCTAATGGATCATGGTATGTGTTGTAACTTGTCAAACTTAAGCGCCTGATTTTTTAGTTACATGATTAATTAGTGAAATAATTTATAAATAGTGTAGTTTATATCTCTTAAGGGGATTTGGGTAAATCAATAACTTTTAACAGCCCACTGCTGCATATCCTTAGCTTATTATGTATTGTAGATTTATTATATTTTTATCTTTGACCGCTCTAACACGGGTTTAGTACCTACGTCAATAGCCTCCAACAGGCCACTGTTCGACATAGATCTCTCCTTAGAAAGGAGGTTTTGGTCTACTAGGGCTTGTTACAGGTTTTCCTTCTCTTTGCATTGTTCTGAGAAGTTTGATCTCTCAGTAGCTTCTTACAGCACCCACGAGATGAATAGGAGTAATTCCATATTTGTAATTCATCACCACATGGAGAATTATGTTAATACGGTGTAAAATTATTCTTGTTGTAATGTCTTTTTGATACCAGTAAGGTTTCTTGTAAGTTGATAAAATAGCAGTTCGATATCGAGTCAAGCTCAAAGCAGAGGGCTTTCTTACAACATAATTGTTTATATGTATTTCTAATTAATATGTAACATTCTATGAAACCCTCCATATAAATTTGTCGCCCTTTCTTTTGATCCCCATTTGTTGTCGGTACGAAATTGACGTTGAAACCTCTAAAAGCTTTGTCATAACCAACTTTTGCGCATTCATGAAAATTGTGCCGTAAAATAGGTCACCTTGTCTTCCATTAAGCTAACGTTGTACCATTAAAAATAAAGTTAGCACTGAATATTCGCGGAGTGGGCTTTTAAGGGAAGTCACAGGTGCATAAAAGCGTTACCTCTATTTGGTTAAATTTAAAAATATTACAGTCACGTCACCAAGAGCTTCTAACACGTTGAATATATGAATAGAGTTTCTAAACGGCACATTATAATAGTGGTAAGGTATATTGTGTTTCTCTCATATATATTTCTTTCAACAACTTCAGTAATGTTAAGGTAGAAAAAATTATATCTTTTTACCATAAAACGGATCATTTGCTTATTTTTCTTTTTCAAAATTAGTTGTCTATATATCTACATTATTATTACTTTAATGTAGCGTAATGTATGATCTGGAATATGTCTGAGGCAGCATCCCAGATAAGTTTATTGAGAGTTATAATAAGCGAGTAGGTGGTTCGATGATCTTATATGTTGAGAAAAGTACAGTCGAATGAAATTAGATCAGTTTTCTCTTTATTTCAGGTAAGTATTAAATTAAGGTTAAAAGATTATACAGATTTTCCACACTTTCTTCTAAAATGGATACGACAATAAATGTGTAGAATTAAATAAACATTTAATTACTTAAATGTCAGAAGACTTTTGCATTGCATAGACACAAAGTTTTTGTGCTGAAAACATTAAGCGTAATTAATTCTCATCTCGAAGTATAGTTTAAAAGTATGACCAAACGAACTACAATAAACAATAAAGTTAAAATAACTTTGTACAGTAGTATAACAGTTCCCGTTATCAAACTTAGATAATCCAAAATTAATCCAATTGCAAACTTGTGTCAGGCGGGAATTAAACCAGATTCATGTAATTTGAATGCTTATTATTAAACTTTGGGAAACAAGACTCGCTTTTGGAAATCTTGATGGAAACATGATCAAAACATTTGTTGTTTAGGTTTAAAGTAGCATCAAAACGTGTAGATGCAAACTCTACTAGTAGTGAACTTCTGTAGGTTGTTGATGAAGACTTTAAAATATTGTAGTCAAAGACACTGAAGTAAATGTATTGAGTATGTTATATCATACTTAACTTGGTTCCGGCGAACGAACGACAAAAATCTCATATTTAAATATACTTTGTTATATAAATATATTTTATTCTTTTATTGTACCGTTTATTTTTTTTCTATTTCATAGTGAAATAAAATTACAAGTGAAATTAATTCCAAAAATTTATTTTAACAAGTTCCACCAAGTGTTGCTGTTTGTTAGTTTTAATCAAATATGAAAATGGCTAAACCGATTTGGTGAATTTGGATCTTGCAATATTAGTGAAAATCCAGACAAAGTTTAAACGGAGTGAAAAATAAAATACGCATATAAAGTACCGGGCTTAGCTAGTGTAAAATGATTTATACGTAAACTAAATTTCTGCGTAACAGAAATTAAAAAAAACTGTTTGAGATTGCATAATCTTATGTCAGAAAGTAAATAAAATACCCTTAAATTAAGTAAAATTATAAAAAAAATTAAATATTTTCTATAGTGTTTGAAAAATTTATAGAGAAGAGGATGTACAAGTGGATTGTACAACTTTTCATTGTAAAAATTAATGAAATTGTAAAAATATTTATAGCATGCAATTTTCGACAGATTTCAATCTGAATCTTCGAGTGTGAATATACATATGTACTAGAAAATACAAAAAATAAAAGTAAACAGATACCAGAGACCACAAATAAATAAACGAACGAATAAAGAATACAACGTTTACTTTGATACCATTATAAGATTTTCTGTTATCATAAAGCTTTGAAAAGTCGAAATATCTATCCACAAAAAAGTCTAAAAATTACAAATATTGTTAAAGAAAGAAATAAAGAAAGAAAAAAATCAATGAGAACAGTCCACTGCCAGATAAGAGTGATATCTTTAATGCTAGAATATTAGAACACGAACAAGACGAACAGGTAGATCGACATAATTTTGTAAACGGTGAATTGTGACATGAAATATCTTTATCTTTTAGAGAGCTTATCTTTGACATTTTATGAATTCTTAAGTTAAAAATGTCCTTATCGCCAGAAATTTGAAGAATGGTATTCATTCATTAAACTATAATGCTTATAGGACATTGTAAAATTTTTCTTAAAATATTTTTAATACAGATGCTAAGCAGATTTATTTTTAAATTGTAAAGAAACAAACAGGTAAATATAGACTGAGACTGAAATTAAACCTATTTTAAACTAAAAAAATTGTATTTCTATGTTTTTAAGACAACTTCTCGATTAGGAATATATGTAGTGAAGACTTTTACAGCATACACGAGACGAACACAGAGAACATTCAGTGACAGTTCACACAGAGATCAATTTCTCGATCACACTAAGTGTTGTCTAACGCAGGATTTGAACTCATAACACTCTGTGCAGTAGAAAACGGTGTGGTGACTGCTGAAACCACAAGCATCGCTGGAATGGAAAACTATGAAAGAAACTTGAAAAAAGTTTTTGAAATTATAACGTTTTTTACAACCTTTAAAACGGAGTACTTCCGAAGAGTAATACCAAATTTATTGCTCTGTAGCTTTCTCTAGATATAAAAACATCTTCTACTTAAGGTAATTTAAAACAAATTGCACCAAAGAGACTTTGAAATTTAAACTCTGGTTAATAATGAATGCTTACTATAGCCTGTTCGGTTCGACGCTACCTTGACGCTATTTAGATTAAAGCTCACGCTTATCATTCCTTCCGCCTCGCCAACTTCGGGCGCATTCTCTGTTTTGCCTAGATATAAACTATCCATTAAAATTTCAGCTTTATTTCAAAGTTCTTAAGCTCTAATACCAAAGTTCAAAGCTCATGTGACGTTAATGCATATAAATGCAGTAAACTGCTACTGATAATGGTTAACGTTGCAGTTTAAGGATTTTTAAAATGGTCATGCTATACGTTTAGAGGTGTTGAGATCAATTTAGGTATAGAGCGTTTGAGAAAAATATGGTTATTAATTTATATATTTAGCAACTCATTTATTTAGATTGACAATTCCTTAAAGTGTTTATTCATAATTATTTTATCTTACATACCTATTTAAATAGCATTACTCAATAAGGCTAATTAACTCTGTAAAAATATATTACGAAACTATACGAGTATTAAAATGCCTACAATGTTTTCCAGAAAGACAATTTAAGATTAGTTACAGACTTTTGGTCCCAACATCTGATTTTACCCCGCAGTATCTCGTCAAGATGTCTTGATAACGCAAAGTAACGGGAATTTTGTTTGTACCCCGGAAATGAAGAGATAAGAGTCTTTTTAGAAGAGTTTATAACAAGAGAAAATAAAGTTAACATTCATTGGAAAGAATGGGGCTACTATCAAACTTGGAGACACAGGTTTCCTCAAAGTTTCTTAAATTGATTTTCCCGTAAATAGCTCTTGGAGTGAGATTAATGTTTATCGTGACCCCTTATAAGAACGTATTCACTTCGTAATGCGAAGTTAAGATAACATCAAATTTCGTTTAATATTATTTGATTTATTTTATGGATCCAACATTCTCTTCTACAAACTTCCATTAATATGAGAATACTATTGAATCGCTAGACCAAATGTTTCCATTGAGTACATGAGGATACAAATGACACTTTTGGTTTATATTTTATAAAATAAATTAGAAGTAAAATTTTTATAATCTTACCAAATGTATCATAAAATGTGTAATTTACTCGATTTAGTCTAGTTCAAGCTCCTTGTATTAATAGGTTTTCCTATCATAGAGTAGAATAAAAAAGCAGCAACGGGAATGGGACCATTTGAATTACTAATTTTCATTCCTGTTTACTCATCTGATACTCGTGGTTTCTCTTATCCTAGCCCTCTAGAATTATTTATTAACCTTATTCCAATACACATTTTTCTTTTAACTTATTTGAACACTATTAAATTTCCAAAGAAGTTTTCTGTAAGGCAGGAATATAATTTCGACAAGGGCTGGTTAACACTGATGCTTTTAGCTACCGTAGTGTAATAATAAGACATACGAGGTATTAATTTTAGAGTTTATTAGTAGTATTATATACTATGTAATTTGTGAATATTAACAATACTTACTTATTATACAATACGATGTCGGGTAGCCATATGTGTTCTGAAGGCACATGCAAAGTCTCCACACCACCGTAGTCATCGGGATTCCACTTTAGCTTGTAGTCATTCCATTCCTATAACAATAAAATACTTAGTTAATGCTAGTTATTATAAATTATACTTTAATCCTAAATAGAATTGAATCATTTATTCTAAAAGACTTATAAATATTTAAAAAGTGAACAATTGTTTGACCCGTCTTCGGAAAAATTATCGTATCGCAGGAGCAAGCATTTTTCATATCGCAGACGACTCAGGCGCTAGACACCGATCGATTAACGATTTCCGTCTGCCATATACGCAAGCCTGGGGATGACAGGTGAGGTAAACTGTCACACTAGCAGAAGCAGGCCGGGTTGTCATTGAGAGCTCTATGGATCACGCGAACTCTACGGACTCCCGATGCTCTTTTGGCGGCAGAAAAAGGAACGTTGAGGATCCCACACAGGAGAGTACCGTTCTCAAGCCATAGGTGGCCCGAGGTAAGTCGAGGTTCCAGGGATTTCCTTACTAGGGTTCACCTGGTGCCCCAGCTACTAATATTTTAGACGGCATGCGTTTTTTAGTCAATTAGTCTCCAATATAACCACTAGCCGGTGATATCCGGGGGGATTTCCCTACAGAAAAAAGGGGGCAAGCATTTTAACTATTATATAACGAATGTTAATTATATACGGTAGTATAATAACAGACCTATCGTTCTATAATTTTAATGCTTTGTAACACAGCAAGAGCTATTTGTTATTTCATTCAGTCCTAAATTAAACAGCAAAAGAAAGCACTTTGAGACTTTTTTCTAAGTCAAAGATAAGTCTAAAGACTTATTTTCGTTGAAGACGTATAAAACGGTGTTGTTGACTAAGACCCGTTGTGCTGGGCGTCGGAAATTGCGGTAGCTTATTAGGTTCCGGCCGCGGGTGGGTACCATTGAATATCTCGGAGTGTGGGCGAAAATTGACTTGGCCACTTCTCACTTAGTGTCCAGTAGAGCAAATACGAACTTTTCTTTTCTTACTTAAGTTTGTCTAGACCCTCCTTGATAACTACATTGGGAGGTTTTAAGAAACAGTAACAGTTGCTTAGTTTTTGAGTTGAAGTTAATTTTTGTAGCTCGATAAATGTATTTTAAACTGGTTAACACTCACAATTTTGCCTACATCTCTCTAAGGAAACAAATTTTCCCTGTTTTTTTATATTTCCCTCGCAATTTTTTCAACATTTGCTCATTGTTTTAGCTTTTCCTGGATTAAATCAAGCGGATTAGTTCAGTTATTCTCATGTTATAGTTGAACTCATGAAAATTACTTCATTTTTATATACAAGCAAGAAGATTACTCTTGAATATTAAACTTGTATCAGCAAGTACCATGCTACTCAAATTGACTTCGAAATGACGTAATAAAATCTTTCTCAGTTTAATAATATCACTTGTACACAAACGTAATATGGTCTTAATACAATATTCTTCGTGCATAGTCTTATTACTTTTTTGGGAAATGTTATAAAATAACTCAGTGAAGTTTGGTGTAATTTCCCAAAGGGGGCTCGTTTAGCGATATGGGTAGAACTTTGAAACCTCTAAGGAATAACTTCGTTCGCGAACCATAAGTATCCGAAATCAAAAACATCATGTTTGTTTTTATGTAAAAATAATGGATAAAACAATGTTTTTTTTTCTGGCCGATGGTTTCTTTTGGTAAACTTTACTTATTCTGTGCCGAATATTACTTTATTGCTTGTATTTTTGTATTGTTAAGTGATTTGAAATATAATATTGTACAGCTTAATTACCCATAAGGTGATTACTTGTTTGATTTTATCTCAGCTTAAGTTAAAGTTAGTTAAATATAAATTTTCAGACTAAATACTCTTGAAACCGTTAAATGTTTGTAAATTTCGTAGAAACGTGAACTTGACAAGGTTGGCGGTATTGTTGGATGGAACGATAAATTCCAGTAACAGAAACTGCCTAGTTAACAACATACTATTTGGTTTGGACAAATAGTTTTTTTTTGCTTTATGGAATTTGACAACGTGACTTTCACTTATGAAACTTTTAAGCACGTGTAGCTAGGATGATAAAAATAATTTGGCATCTTAGAGTTTAGCTGATGACCATAGAGATGAGTGCAGAAAGTCATTTTATTACTTCATTACGAGATTAGTGTGTTTTTAAGATTAAATTTTATTGAACTGGAATTATTCTTCTCCTGCAAGACGACTGTTGTATTACCAGTAACCCAAAAATTTAATAAAACATGATCTTGCTCCATTGTCAAATAATGATTACCTGGATTTTTGGATATCGTTCCATTTAGTAAATATAAAATACCTAAGAAACAATTTAAAATACATTTGTCTCTAATCAAAATTTTATTAATAAACTTCTGGCACAAAAATTTGTCGATCAGTACTCAATTATTAATTTGGTGGACATCTTTTCCTCTTTTAGACCGCATTATCGTTGCAAAGCTCAATTAATTTTTTTCTACGTAGCCTTAACTTAAGAGCGTCTTTACATGTGTATAGTCGACTAAGGACTGAACATAAAGACCTTTTAATCCACAAGTGGCGATTTTGAAGGAACCAAAATTCAAAATGATATAAGATAACTTCTGATTTCTGGTTTTGAGGTGTTTGACTAAAAAATTCACTTTCCAGAAAACCTTGTTTAGATAGATTTCTTTTCTTTTCCTTTTTACTAAGGACAACGACTGCATTTGAGTATATTGTGTGTCGCAGGGGACTATACAAATATACACAAAACGGCTACAAAGAACACTCACACTCAGCACAACAATTTGTGGATCAAACAAATTGTTGTCCCATAGTTTGAAACCTCAACACTCAGTACAGTAGAGCGGCGTCGCGACCGCTTTACGTCATCCGTGCAGTCAGGTTTGTCACTTGTGTTTTTATATCATTGGTAATCCTTATCTTTGGATCTTTATCAACACACACACTATAGCAGATATCCTTCGTTTTCTGTTGGTTTCAAATCTGTTCTGTCATAACTGAATGTTTAATGAAAACGCATAAACTTGTCTGTGTGCTCAACATAGAAATTTTAATTTCAAATGGTGGATCTGCTAATAATAGATCCACGAGACATGATTGAACAGCAAACTTTTTAATAAAACCATAAAATGCATTCTTTTTCTTGTTATTCGGTTTTTTTTAACAAACCTCAGTTAATTGTTCATACCTTAATGATTTCAGAATTCAGTTTCATCACTAGATTTGAATGAACCCGTATTTCCAATCACTTAAATTAACTTATCGTTGAACTGTTGTTACACATTTAATGTATTATATTAAAGTAAAGAACAGAACATGATGGATGTAGTTATTCCTACCTGGATATTTGGTATTTATCACACGGGCCAATTAGTACCAGGATCAAGGTTTGAGGTGAATTATCCAATAACTCATTTTATAGATATCCAATGGTTCTTAATTACCCTACGACTGGGTAAAGTGGTAACTTAGATTTGACTGCACGGATGTCGTAGTGGTTCAAGAGATCGCCACACCGCTCACTACTGCGCCAAGTGTTGTGAGTTCAAACCCCACACGGGACCATACTTTATGTGATCCACAAATTGTTATTCTGAGTCTGGATGTTGTTTGTGTCCGTTTCTTGTATGTTTGTAAAGTCTGCCGCGACACAGGATATATTCGTAATGTGTGTGTTGTCCATTTAATTGAAAAAAAAAAATCTAATAACTGCCTAAACCGTAGCACTATTAATGTTTTATATTGTAGACATAATATTAAGATACATTGGTAGACAAATAAAACTATTTCTGTCATCAATATGCATAATAATGTAAAAATATGAGGTATACATAAACCGGTAAGCGATCGAGGGCCTGCGCCAGCGCCGAGCGCATCTCGCCTAAATACTTCAGCGCTTCTTGTGTGTCTGTCTCGCTCTTCATCGTTGCTTCCCTTATATCGTGTATTCTTTCTTTAACGTTGCCTAAAAACTGTTCCTCGTTCTATTATATATTCTAGTTCACTTTCCTTCTAATCTACTCTTGAGTCTTTCAGAAAATTCTTTCGTGTGTGGTTTATAAATAATATCTAATATAGTACATAGATAGCTAATACTTTATTTGTACACCAGATACATCGGTACATATATATCTTATTGTAAATAGATTATTTATTAGTTCAATCTACCTCAAATTCTAATCAGAAAAAATCAATTAGAATCGTTTCAACGATATGGAGCAACAGAAAAAAAGTTTTTATTTGAATGGCTTTCTCTTCGTTATGTATTCGGATAAATGTAATAAAGCATATATTGTCCTTCACTATATTATGATAGGACTAAATTTGCTACTACCAAATTCATTGTTTGGTTACGAGTCGATGTTTACTTTACGAGATTCAACCAAAATACCTTAAGTTTATGATTCATTAAAACCAAATTAAATTTACGCAAATGGCGGGCGTGTAAGTCTTTCGATGTAATAAAGGTTGTCTTTATTTTATTATTAAAGGGTATTCAAATTGAGATGTTTTAAACATTACTGCAGCGATTTAATGAGTTGCTATTCAGGTCACATTATTTCTTTAGAATTGTAAACGTGAGACTTACAATCTAACCACAATTAATGATATTTTAATATTTCTATCTAGTATTATTACTAGCTTATACTAAATTCGTCGGAGAATAGTTTTACATTCATTAAATTAGATGATTCTACCAATCACTAATGAAGATAAATTTATTTGTAAGAATACAGAACACATACAGTGTATAGATGTTAACATTACTTTTTTTTCGGGTCGTTACTCCAAAGGAGTTTGCGACCGGGTGGTGTGTCGGAATCGGACTGACTAAAACCACATGGTGTGACACTCTGCATTTGAGATAAGAGGAATCCGGGGACAGTTGTTATTACGACATCTGGACTCTATAAAACGTTACTTATACTAATAATTTTATGTTATTAAGAGTTTTAGATATCAGGTTGCTGCAGTGTAATCTGCAAATATAGTCTGGAATTCATTACCACCGCACGTGTTTCCCTCCCACAACGATCCCGGGTCCTTTAAGCGGGCGTGTGAAGAAGTATGTCACTAGGCAACCATAGCGTGGGTCGTCGTACTGCATTGAATTCATTCGAAATGAGTATGGCAGCCACCACACTTAGATTCTGTCTATGCTTTCCATCAGGCAGAGTAGAGTCACTTTGGTAGGCTTCTTTAAAAAAAAGTGATATTAACTTGTATACAAAAAGTACTGTATAAATTTAAATTTTAGGGCTTTTTAACACGCCCGCGTGGTGAGCAAAATCATCAAGAGTTCAATTATCTGTGCCCGCAATTTCCTCGGGCTTGGTATATTTCATCTGATTATTTAGGGTGGTGGCCACTTTTGTACTGGAAAACTCAGTGTATTTTCTGTCCCCTTTACATTGTTATGACGCTGCAAGTGTCCTTTTTGTAAACGTTTTGAATAAACGGATGATATGTTTGTAAGTTTTCTCCATTCTTTAAATAAACATTTTTTTTACCAACATGTAGAAAGCAGTTAATAATCTAAGAATATTTGAACAACTAGTATATTCAGAGATATACAACTAAAAATGTATCCAGAGATACACATACCTAACCTATGTATGGTAGTGATATTAAATACTTATCCTTTTTATACTTTTCGCTCAACAACTTTTCCTTTTTCTCGAGTGTAAACAATTTAATTATTCTAGTCTAGTTATATATCAGCATAATTCATACTTACAATAACACGATAAAAATGAAACACAACATTTTAAACAACAAAACATTAACTGTTGATGAAATTCTCCAGTAACTAAGAACAGAAACAGAATGAACCAAATAATAAAAAAAAACTTCGATTCAAGTGTTGTTTTCTGTTTACAAAAACAATTTGAACGTTGAATAACGAAGTAATGAAATAACTTCACATTGGCGAATAAGCCAAATATCACGAACAAAGCGAAAAACAAACGATGGTACGAGAGATTGTTGGTTAGAAAAATGTAGGAATGTTGAAAGAGGGCCTTGCCGGTAACTCGCCAGGAATCCGACACAAGTATTTGTTTGGATACGATATTTTTTTAACCTTATTCAATGCTTTTTAACAAGAAAATTCATTAATCAATTTACTTATTACTTACTTTCAATAATTCAATTCAATAATTCAAAGTAGCTTTGGCAAAAAGTGATCGCTTAATATGCCTCTGCTTACTCCTCCGGGGAAACAGGCATCATGATATATAATCGAATTTTAATAACTTTCTATAATTGAAAATTGCTGATTATAAATATACCGTATAATTTACGAGTGAGTCTGTAGCGTCCGATGTCTAACGCTTTCGCTTTACGTGACGTGTTAAATATTTTATTCTTAAACTATATTTTGTCTCTTCATTTATTGCCTCATCTTTTTACATTGTTTTAGTATTATTCTCACGCATCTAATAAACCGATTTAGCTCAAAATCGACAAAGTTTTTCGTTTAAGGACACAAAAGAATAAAGATTCCTAACACAATGAAAGAGAGAGACGATGAAAAAATTTCAAGAAGTTTTAATTATAGGAAATCTCTTGAAGCCAATTTCACCTTAAACTGGGCGAAGTTTGACTGGGGAGTTGGATTCTATTTAAAAGTTCTGACCGACATAAAAGCAATTCAAGAGTGATTTATTACGTAGGTATATTTCAGAAATGATACTTTACACCAATAATAAGTTTCAAAAATGAACAAATACCATTAAAATACCTGTTTATAATTGGAAATCAAAATCAAAAATTTAATAAAACAATTTAATATTTATAATAATAATAACATTTTCGGATATCAGACACACAGCGCCATCTAGTCCCAAACTAAGCAGAGCTTGTGTTTATATACTTTTTTTTATAAGTACATACATATTATACATAGAAAACACATAAACTCCGAAACAAATATTGACAACTCATACAAGTATTTGGTCCGACCCGGGTACGCTACCGCTGCGCACCATGGCACAAAATAAAACCAAAAAAAAATCTCATACCTGAACTCAAAATAGGACTACGTATATATGTATTGATAAAGCTTTTCACTTTTTTTCACTTAAGAAGAAAAACTAAACATATTTAGCCCATTAATATCCATTTTAAAAAACTTTTCAAACCAAAAAAATATTTATGGGAACATTGAACCATTTAAGAATATAGATCATATTTGGCAAAGACATCTTTTGAAATGTATTTTCAAAAAATCATAAATCAAAAATTTGAATGCGGTTTTCCTTCTTGATGACTTAGACAACGTAGCGTCTTTGAATGGTTTAGATTTATGGATATCTGACGACTGTCACGGCTGACACCATCTGACACTAGCCGTGACCGACGCTGACGGAATTCCTGACGGTTGAACGTTCATGAATTGTGTTTACCTGCCTCTGACTTCAATATGCTGTGTTATTGAAACGGATTGATTAATTTGATTCACGTTAAGTGTCTAACACACATTTACGAGTTCGTTTTAAAGGGGGGTCATGACAAATGGTCTTCGTTTATGAAAAATGTGACTGGAACACTACTACTTATCATATTTTTAATAAGCTTACAAAGTAAGAAACATCAGCTTTTTACTTTTAATGAAAATTGGAAGATTAGTCAAATCGGTCACTCTATAGAAGTTCATAATAGAATTTAACTAGTAAAATTGTAAAATAATAGATTTGTTTCTGTATTATATTTTTGTTGATGTATGCATTTGGTTAAGACTGAAATTCAAAATAAATAAAATAAATAACACAACATACAGTGGCGACTTCCACATATAGCGTAAACAAAATTCATACTACAGCATCATCTACCGAAAACACATCGAACAACGGAGCAAGTACTAATCCTGCATCGCGACATAGAAATCCCAACATCAATCGCTGGACTATGGCCCACCAGGTTTGATCATCTCTCCTGGTCGGAGGATCCTCCCATTGTGTCGAAGAGACATAACACTCGTATCCCCACAATGCCTTTCAAAAGATACGCTATATAATGATAAAGTCTAGAAGGGGCCTTAAATAAATACCAATTAAACAGTATAAAATCCCTTATATTTTCTCACACCAATGTATATCC
This sequence comes from Hypercompe scribonia, assembly GCA_949316085.1. Lineage (NCBI taxonomy): Eukaryota > Metazoa > Arthropoda > Insecta > Lepidoptera > Erebidae > Hypercompe > Hypercompe scribonia. The sequence continues at coordinate 4,101,819 of OX438984.1, read as the reverse complement.
CAACTCTATCTCTTTCATTTAATATTTAACACTGCAACACTCACTATAATCACAATGGACCCATGCATAATAGATATGAGGCTTCATAACCGACACGTATATACACACATGTATGGAGAAAAAGATACATCCAGGGGGTAGTTGAAAAGCGTGGTAACTAGTGTCCGAGCCAACCGAGGGTTGATTTATGACACTGTACAGGGGACGGTCGGGATAAAAACCCTTCGTCCGTCGCCGGTCTGTTTCGATACACATCTAAAACTTGTTTTTATATCTGAAAATATTATTTCGTCGAAAATATTTCTTGTTTACTGATCGTTACATTGGAGATATTATGGACGAACCAACATGCAATAAAAAGTTGAGGAAACCTTGGTGATTGCTTTCGATTGACCTTTTAGCTCGAGCTATATTTAGAAACTATTATAGAATTTTGAATTTTAGAAAGAAGCAGGCTTAAGGTTTACTTGGTATTTTAGATAGCTAGGCTTTTTTTATGATATAAGTGGGTAATGAGCAGAAGTACACATTGTGGTAAGTGACTATCGCCGCTCATTGATACTCAACAATCAAATGTGCGTCGCCGCCTTGTAAGCCTCCCTACCGAACTCGGGGAAGGTGGACGAGGTTTTCATATCAGTAGTATTATTTAGCTTGTGATGAATAACGAAAAAATTACTTGATACCAGTTTTATGTGAGAAGGTTATATCTCTCTCAATGTTAATAAATTTCCAAACATTTTGATTAAGTCAGTAGACTAAGTCATAATATCGAGTACGATATTTATACATTGGCATACGATAAAATGTTTCTTATTTTGACTGTTTAAGTTCGTTGTCACCTCAATTATTTAGATAATCCAAAGTTTAGATAACAGTATTACTACTGTGATTTATTTGTAAAGAATAGTGTACCAGCAGAGTCACCAATAGAATATTTTGTTCGAAGCTAACACTTTCGAAAGTTAAATGTTATGTTCATTCATTTACTTTCATTTACTTTCGCCAAGGTTCTCCCGCCCAACACCCGCTCCCGTGCCGCTTGCACCTGGCAGCTTTCCACGACCTTCACCAGTTCGTCTGACCACCTTGTGGGTCCTACCAACATTGTGTTTTCCATTACGCGATCGCTACTCCAGAACTTTATGGAACCATCAGCCAACGTATCTGCGAGTAATGTGCCTCGCCTACTGCTGCTTAAGTCTAGCAATTTTACTTGCAATATCGGTGACCTTGTGTTACGGTCAATGTTACAGTTAGTATGTGAAAAGTAAAAATATAAAATGTTATATTTTCGTTGTCACTTTAAGTTGTAGACAAGAATTTATTTTATTTCAAATGAATATGCGTGTACCACAGAAAGGTCATCGCACTTGAAACAGTAATAAAAAAGAGAATAATAAAAACTCCCAAATAATGTTGCTAGTATTAAATTTTCAATTTTAGCCGCCTGTCTCAATTTGCGATCGTAAAAATAGGGACCCCAGTTTTTCCCGGAGTAATAAAACTCATACATAAAACCACAACTAGTTTTACCATGAAATTATTTTCCTTATACATTTTCAGTAGTTCTCGTATTTCACCAACGTTCGTAAATATATACATGCTTCAATAATACAAAAACATATCCATACCTATAACAAAGGCAGTACTTACCAGTATCATTTTTTTGTTATTTAGAGCCTGATGAAGAGACTTTTCTCTGCCTAATGGTAAGCATGAATAGAATTCAGGAGTGGTGCTCAAAAAACTTATTGCGAGTACAGAAAGCGCAATAAGGTGACACACACTATGGCGTCCTACTGAGATTCATTTCACTTACTTAATCACTCTATGTATACTTTTCATGTATTTTTTTATAAATTGACAACGTCCGCACTATTAACAAATCCTGTATCGTGGGGACTTTATAAATATACAAGAAATGGACACAAAGAACACCCAGACTCAGAACAACAATTTATGAATCACACAAAGTGTTATCCCATGTGAGGTTTGAACCCACTACACTCAGCGCAGTAGAGAATGGCATGGCAACCGCTTAAACCACTAGGCCAACTGTACAGTCATTTTGACTAAAACTGAGAGACTGTTGATAAAAAAGGATATTCATTGATTGTTTATGACAAGTAACTTTTTAGTTCATGGGTTGACATATTGATTTACTCGTAATAGTAAGCGGTTCTGATTTCTTGAGCATGAGATGGGTAAATTTTGTAAAAATTACAATCATCTGTTTTGCATCTAGCTGTATGGGCTCCGTTAAGTTGTTATTATTAGACATAATTTTGACCTATAAGTATAATACAAAGATATATAAACGATAATAAAACATAATTTGAGTTATCCTTGTCCTAAATATCAAGCATCTCTCTTTCACCGGCAAAAACGTAAATTTACCATGCTACTATGAGTCCTACAAAGATCTTATCATTCAGCCATAATTTATTAGTGGATAAGTACTTCGTAACTATAGAAGTAAAGTTTACAGTACGAGCGAAATAGCTCTCCTGAGAAACAAGCAACTAGTAAAAAACTTTTAATATTTGCGCAACAATTTTTGTACAACTTATCATTATATACCTCCCAGAATTCTTCTGAAACCATCATCCTACATAACAGAATTTATGTGTGGCGATAAAACAAAAGTTTTTAGTGTGACTAATATAAATCTCGTATGTTTGTTCCTCGCCAAATGGAGTAGAAAATAATATTTACGGAAATATTTCCTTGTTAGTATAATTTGCGTATACCGAAACATACAAAGTTGCCAAATTGAAATATTTACGGTTAGGCTTTTATATTTTATGATGGTTGTTTATTTTACAATATTATTATTACATCAACGGCCTTTCATAGTCCACTACTGGACATAGATGACTCTTTAGAAAGAAGATTTTAGCTTACTATACCATGTTGGCCGGACGGGTCGGTATAAGGTTTGTATCAAGTTTCTTTTCTCGTCACAGTGTTGGTATCCTACGTAATTTTCTCCCTTAATCATCTCTTACGACACCTATGGGATGAATAGAGATGGTGATACTTTCTAGTCTTATTCACGGCAAATTACTGTACTAGTATTATACTGTCAAACAAGCGAATCACATTCATCGCCGACCTATACATCCTTATCCTCCCATTTCCTTTAGCCTGCCGAGTTTCCTCAACAATTATTCACAAAACTTTTAAAGGAAACAAATGCGTATATTCCATTAATCACTTTCAAATTGACAGACGGGTGTCTGTTGAAAGAATGACAATCCCTACTTGTCGACAAGTCGCTGTCCCTTTCGGGTAAACCATTTGTCAATGATGTACACTCTGTTGTGCTGAGGCGGAAATGAGACTTGTCCTGTTTCCAACATTTTCACTATAGTTCTCATCTCTTACGGTTAACTAGTTTAAAATTCCCATATTGGTTTATTGAAGATAGTTATGAAAGAAGTTTAGTAGAAAAATATTAGATTTGATCTTTACTTGTGTACTCCGTACTCCACTTTACATCAAAGATAGCCTTAATTTATTGAAAAGGTAGAGAAATATTGGTTTTGTATTGTATTGTAATGTCACTTGTAAAGAAAAGTGGATCTTGTACGACAATCGAAAACAATGACGTCAAACAAAGTGTTGATTGATTGAACAGTGAATCCGTGATGTTATGTTTTTGATGTGTGACATAATAAGAACTGCAAATAACTGAGTAAACTGCTGAAAACGAAATAAGGGCCACCCGTGAATTTGAATTGAAAAACTGAACAAAATTCAGGTGGACCTTATTTTGTTTTAAGTCGACTATAGTTTAAATTTTAACAATAACGATGTAGTTTACTCACCTGTTCTACCCACACATTCGTTGTCATGATTTGATTCTTAAGATTCTGAAAAGAAAGAAAAAGGTCTTTTAGTTAATTGTACACGAAAATTATAGTAAATAGTATAGAAATAAAATTCTTACATATCTCTTCATTGTTGTAGTTTATTCTTATCGTAAAGGGGGAATTAAAAAACTTGAAATTTTGCTTTTTGTAATAGATAAATATGTAACATGTAATCCAAGGAAAATAGAAACAGTTTCAACTTCTCTTTAAAATCAAACACGAAAGAAATACAGTAGATGTTATGAATTAACTAAACTTAAGCATGAAATTTAAGAGGTTCAAGGCATATTATCATTTGTAATGTAGAAACACCACACACCATTTGTGTTAATAATAATACTTCCGATAGTAATTTTTAAATGTCTATAATAATTATGTAAATACAAATGTATTTATGTAATACATGATATAGGTTGGGCCACGAATTAGTTAACTTGTAAAAATATCAATCGCCGACATCTCTTCGTAGATTTTTCTTTTAGTTGACGGAGTGCATTTGGTTTATTGATGTAGACACGATTCTTTAAATAACCCCATAAAAACAAGTCTGCTGACGATAGATCTGGACTTCAAGGTGGCCATGAAATATTGCCTCGTACTGAAATCAGACTTTCCGGAAACATTTCTTTTACCACTGGCAGAGAATCATTGGATGTGAGACAATTGGCTTCATCTTGTTGAAACAATGTGTTATCATTATAGCCAGCAAATTCCAATAGCATCGCTTCCAAGAACTCCCGTAACATGTTTGCGTAGGATGTTAGATTCAAATATTAACGGATTCTTGCCCTTAGAGTATTATTACTTATTTTGGTGTTTAAAAGTCAGATAAATTTATGTATGTAAAAAGTTCTTTCACCTAATCTCCTACCTATAAAATCATAGTTGAGTTCTTGTAGGTTCAAAGTGTATCTTAGTAGGCGTTTTAAGTTATTTAATGATGTTAAATTTAGTAATGTTCACTGAGGTGTAAGAACCTTAAAAACATAACCCTCTTTAAAATACTCACACTTCACTTGTTAATTTTCATTGAACCATGAAAATTAAGAAACTTTACCTAAACTATATCTAAATGACTTTAAAGAACGAAAATAATTTTATCTCAAACACAAGTATTAAACTTTTAGTATGCCTTGATTCCTTACTGTTTAGTAATAGATTACTACTAAACAAGAAATGTTTTAAAATCATGTAACATTTTTATGTAACGCAATATGTAAAAACCATTCCTTCAATTTATTTAAATGATGGTTGAATTGAATAGGACAGATAGGCCTTCCGATAGCTGAAATAACAAGAAGGAAAAAATGGAACCAAATTTACTAAACATTCACTCAATATTTGTAAGTTTAAAGTTTATGGTATATGGTGATTCTAAACAATCAAAGTTAAAACTCGAATAGGCGTTTCACCTAAATTTTTATACAGTAATTGTCACAGTTTATGATAATCACCGACACAAATCGCAAAAGGTCCTTAATAATACTTTTGTGCAAGTCAATTTCAACTCACGAGTCGAGCCTACTGTTAGGTCATGCAATAAAGTTTGAGTTAGAACCTCTCAGCGCCAGGTTTACGATCGACGGGCCATTGGCTACCACGATCATTTAGAATCACCATATATTTTAGGTGACTTGGCAGCTTGCAGGTATATGTTGAAATAATTTTAGGTTTTAGTTCTAGTTTGTGAGAAACGGTAGTAAGTTATTATTTATCAAACTTTTGCTATCACGGTTTACTATTGTACATTATGATAGTGTTGATGAGAAAATATGGAATAAATCTGAAGCGCAAAATAGATAAAAGCAATCTTTGAGGCAGTTTATACATCCTGTCAAAAATTTGAAACTCAATCGATACAGAACTTTTTGAGTTTTTCAAGTGTATACAAACCCACTTAACTTTATATTATTTTATGGATTTTAAATCAACGATTATTTAATTGTAGATTGCTGCTTATAAATATTAATCAAGTTACAAGCTAACTCAAGTAGTAGGAGATACGCTTATTTCACCACAAACGGGCCGGCTCGACCGGGACAGTACTATCCCCTCACAGAAGACCAACCTAAAGCGATAGCGTCCATGCTGTCGTGTTTTGTTGGTGTGAATGTGAGACCAGAGGTCCATTGTAAGGGTGACAATCATCGTGGTAAGTATGTATGTGAACCTTACACTGCAACGATGACCATCGTGCCTTTTACGTCCCCAAGTTGGGCGTAATAAAGCATCTCACTAGACCACTATAGTGTGGGTCACCATACTGTATTGTCTACATTCCCAATGAGAATGGTGACCACTCTCTTGGATTCTATTCATGCTTGCCATCATGCAGAGTACAGTCAGTTTATCAGGTTTTTAATATATATATTTATTAAAATAAAAAAACATATACGAAGAGCTAATATTTCATTTCAGCCATTTCTATTTTTGTACTCATAGTTATGAAGTATAATTTTGTTGCAATACATAATTGGGACACAAATATAACTTAGTAACAACATTGTAATTATGTTAAAGTTTCATAAATAGTTTATGGAAAGTTTGTTAATAATATGTTATTAATATGTAAACTCCATGCGGTGTGGAAACTCCATCTGACTAAGTTTGACGAACTACTTAGATGGGCTTAAATAGCGAACCTGCTTCGTGTATGTAAATATTGTCTTATGAGTTAGGCGGCAGGAATGTTTCAAAATACCAAGATGATAATAGGTTGTCGTAGCAGTACCGCAAGTGTCAAACAATGTGAATTACAGGAGTGAGTAAGGGAAACTGAAAATTTTGGTAGAAAAGTTTTCAAATTTGTAAAATTTAGTATATTAAAAATATTGCATCTTTTTACCATGAAAATGAGTTTATCGTTAAGTTGTCGGACAGGTACCTTAGTAAAAGGTGAACAGGACTGACCAGTTAGCGATTCTGCCTACTAAATCAGAGATCGTGAATTTCATTTCCACCTAGGTTCGTATGATATTTGTGATCATTTATTCAACGGCTGGATATAGATTATCTTTTATGTAAATTGTCCATAAAAATGATTGTTTTATTATATCTAAAATATATTATTTTATATTATAATACCTTGATCAAAACTTCAACTTTTATGTTTTACAGTTACAAAAATAGAAACAAAAATATTTAAAGTTATTGATACATTCAAATCCGAAACTTCCTACGTTAATTACTAATATCGGATTAAAACAAACGCTACGAATTTGTAACTACCGGATTACTGTCAACGTGGACTAATTGGTTTCCAGCGTTCTAACTTACTGCAACTGGAAATACTCGATAAACGTTGGACCAATTTAAAAATTTTCTTGGACGAATATACGAGTATCCAAATTAGATAATATTGTCAAAAGTTTAGAGGTTTAAACAAACTTGTGTCTGACTGATTTATAGATTTAAAATAACACAGAAAATAGGTATTTATCGAGGACAAGTAATCACATTTGAGAAAAAAAAACATGGGACGTTTCTAAGCTTTTTGTAATAGTATATAGTATAGTTTTTAAAATTTTCTAAGCTTAAATCTAATAAGGTCTAGTAACAAAGAAATAAATATCTGTTATTTACTGTTAAAAATAAAGTAACATATCACTGTGGTGACCTTGTGTGTGTGCTTATAATAAATTAATTTCATTTTTATTAAACATTTCAGATAACTCAATCAATTTTATTTCATTTTGAGTTTGAATTCCAAAAAGAATAACTTAAAATATTCTCATTAGTCATCAGTTAAATTACCATGACTTATGGCTGACTGAATTGCTATGCTTACCCAAATGTCCGCTAGCAGTGTTGCGCTACGAGTCTTTGATCTTGACATTAGTCAAGATTAGCAAGAGAGTATATGAGCCACAGCCAATTAACACTGGCTGGGGCTTGTATACCTTCTGTATGGAGAATCCAACTCAAAACTACGGTCCTTTCTTCAAAAGATAAACCCTAACCTTAAACTGTACTCGTGTAATTTAATCAATGTCAAAAAAGGCTAAGACATAAAAATGAAGACATCTCTGTGGTTTGTTTCAGTACTTCTTCCCAGAGTGAGTCTTCTAGCTGTAAACCTCAACATGTAAAAATATCTATAAAAGGTTTATTTACAAAAATAAGCATCATTTATCACTTACCATATTAATAATACAAAATGAATCAACGAACCACGTTAAACTTTACTATCAGAATACCGAGCATTCTATTCTTAGACCTCTCTCATATATTATTATGAAATTTCGTCTAACTAGTGCTAGCAAAACTTGTATCAGCAACACCATCTTCTCTTCCAAGATGATACTCCAATCTGCATACTACGTTAACTAGATCATACGATCTAGTTTCTATTCCGTGTTTGCTTAATTTAATTTTAATTCTGTATAATTAAACTTGGAAATGCGATTAAATCACAAAATGTAGAGTATTTTAATTTGCCAGTGCTTGAAATTGCTGATATTTAGTTTAAATTTGAAAAAAGAGTAAGCGCTAAGACCTGATTTTAAACTTATTATTATTTGACTGTACGGATACCGTGGTTCAGGCAAGTACCTCACTGCTTCCTATTGTGTCGAAGTGTTGTGAGTCCGATACCCACATGGGACATTTTGTGAGATCCATAAATTCTTCTGAGTCTACGTGTTCTTTATATCCATGTCATGACCGTTTGTGAAGTCTCTAGACACAGGATTTATTTCTCGTGCGGCAGTTGTCTTTCAAAAACAAAAACAGAAAGAAAATATTTTACATGTAAATATATATTCAGATATATATTTGTAAGCTTATATCAATTATATCTGTTTTTGGACAACTAAAAACCTTAATGCACCTACCTCACTCGGTCTCTGCATCCCCAAAAATTGGGTGGTAGAGAATGCCTAGGGCATTAAGTTCACCGCTGTACATAAGTGTATGTAGTTAATCATTATTAAGCTATAAGTGTATGAAGTTAAATCATTGGCAGAAGATTCTAAATGTAGAATTTTTTTGATATTGAGAACAAACCATCAGATGGGTTAGTTAACGGTAAATGAATACCGTATATTGGCATCCATGTGATGACGGATTAACAATATATAGTGTCACAACCCCTAGTCATCCCATTGGTGTCGTAAGAGGTAACTAAGGGACAAACTGCGCATGACTATGTCATTGCATTGAGAAGAAAAAATTGATACAAACCCTATGATATCGCGTCTGGTCAGCGTAATATATTAGGCCAAAATCTTTTTGCTAAAGACAGGCTAGCAGTCGACTATTCAAGACAGTTAATGATAGAAACATCTATGACCTAAGAAAGGCAAGTACGTTGCTATCCATTTATTACCTTCAGAAGGAATGGAAGCTCCAGCAATCCAGCAATCTCACGCAGTGAAAATCAATAAAAAAACTGTTTTCCTAATATATTGTTTAGGTCATGGGTTTGATTGACAATTTAATTTTAAATTGAAATTGAAGAGATTGAAATATAATAAAATGGACCGTAATGGAATTGAGTTTGCTTGAAGAATTCTAACTTTGAACAAAGCACTACAGTTAGTTTTGCAGAGACGGCGTTAAACACCGGGTTCTAAGTTAAACTTTCATTGTTCATTGCACTGTGTAAAGTTTGGGATTCCTTTTAACTTTAATTACCCTTAGTTCAGACAGCATCTGATAAAATTGCATTCCTTTCAAGTCTAACGTTTCGGTTCTGGAAGTGGAATCCAAATTATGTTTGCTATTCGTTCTATCCTTTACTCTTCAGTTGCACGTGATGTAACATTTTCGAGTAGTATTTTTACTGTGATTTTTCTTTTAGGTTTATTTTAGCTTTTTAACAATACATGTTTTCTTTATAAATAGCAAATGCCATTCAGTAAGCTGCCGTAAAGTTTAGATTCATGTCATAATCCTAACTAATATCATAAATGCGAATGTTTGTTTGTTTGTGACGCTTTCACGACTTAACTGCTGAACTGATTTTTATGAAATTAGGATAGATAATGATTTGACTATTTGGTAAGGACATAGGCTACTTTTTAACATAAACGGGGGAGGAACCGCGGGATTTTTCCCGCTAGCTTTTGCTAGCATAATTACTTGTTATTGTTTTGAGAACCTGCTAAAATGACTACTCTGCCTGATGAAAAGCATGAATATAATCCGAGAGTTGTGGTCACCTTACTCATTGTGAATGTAGTCAATGCAGTATCATGACCCACAATCTTCAGCGAAATACAAAAGCCGGGATGCTGTCGCTTTAGGTTGGTCTTTTGTGAGAGGGTAGTACTAACCCGGTCGAACAGGTACGTTCGTGCTGAAATTAGCGTGAATCTAGTTCCCTATAAATGTAGACGTGTAAATACATATAAAGGTCTACAAGGATTATCCGTATATATCAACGAATAAAGAATAAAACTGACTAAAACTATATCACTTTTGGATAGCTCAGAACTTGAATAACTAAATGATAAAATATTAATACTACTCGTATGTTTTTAAACATCGTCGTACGTTTAAAATCATTGAAATTGTAAGTACAACTTTGCCTTTATTAATTTTCCTTCAGTTAACGATTCATAGGTACTAAAACTGCTCAATAAATGTATGAGTATGTATCACAATGATGTCACATATTGTAATCCTATACCAACAATCATATAAACACGATACAAGTAAACACAAACAAATTAATATTACCATATAATTTTATTACCAATTTACCGTAATAGGCAGCCCTAAACTGCTCAGTAGGATTTGTGAACATTACAGGGTTGCCACAACTCGTAAAATAAACGACACATAAAATTGTTGTGACCTGTTCTGATGATGTAAAGGCTTTTATGAAGAAGATATTTTAAATGGTTAAGTGTCTAGAAATTGTCTTCTTAATAACCCTTTTGTTACTTCAGTTTATCATAACTTGTAATGGTTTTTGTTAAGAACTTTCTCAGAAGGTTTTGATTTATTCTAAGTTATTAACGACTAAATATTTGATACTTTATTTCATTTTATTTTGCTTACTCCTTATTAATTAAGTGGTACCAATTTTCCTATAGTTACAAAAATTTTGGCGTTTCATACCCCTCTGTCTACCCCTTTAGAAAGAAAATAAAGATGTGAGTATATGTATTTTTTTTTTTCGTTTATATTACCACTATTACTACTTACCTAGTACAATACTGTTTCTTCAGTAATATAGTGAGCGTGATACATTTTCAGGCAATAACTCAAACGCTCACAGCTTTATGAAACAAGCTTCCAACGCTTGATTAACCATATCAAAAGTAACCAAGGTTAGTCGTGTATCAGTCAGTATCCATTACATAATGCAGTCACCATTAATTTCGCAACGTTAATTATTCGTACAATATAAGTAAGTGAGCAAGTGTAAAAGGGACAAGCTGACGCTTCATTAAACTTTGTAATTGGCTTCGGAGCGACGTGGAGGCGACGAACTAGAAAATACTTTACGAAAACACTGAGTTATAACAATTTTGGGTGATGGTAAATGAGGTTTTGTAATTAAAGCCATGAAAAATATTAATGAATTTTGTGAAGTCAAAAGTTCAAACGAATCTAAACAATCTAGATGTATGTAATCATGATGAATTATTATTTTCGGTAGTTCAAAGTAGAGGAGCATTAATAAGAGGTTATATAAGGTGGTAACATAAAATTGTTAGTGTATGCAATACTTTAGCGTACTATTTGCTAATCAATGCCAACCAAATAATGTTTTTAACTGGCCCGTTGGTCTAGTATAAATGAATCTGACTTATGTGCCAGATCTTGATTTTGAATTACACGCAAACTGTGGAGGGAATGAGTGTCATGTCCCTCCAACACAAAGGGAGGATCCTCCGACCAGGCGAGGTGATCGAGCCCGACGGGCCACGGCCCAACGGTTGATGTTGGGATGTTGTATATATGCTAATTGCCACGCGAATCTCTATTTCGGGATACAGGATTAGTAGTTGCTTCGTAGTTCAGTACATTCATACGTTTTGTTCATACTTCGTAGTTCGATGTATCTTCGCTAGATGGCGTTGTTGTATATTTTTGTTTGTGCTGTAATGTGAAAATCGCTACACCCATAATAATTGTGTAATTTTATCTATTTTAGTGGTCACGGTGGCCAATTTCAACGGAGACCAACCAACTACGAAGGAGATATTAGTCAGTGCAGAAGTATGTACGCAAACACAGGTGCACTCTCTGTGCCCCTACTTTCGCAATCCGATTAAACAGTTTCCGACACGACCCGGGGGAGGTCAGGCGCAGGACCGATGGCTTACTCTCCGAAGCACGGGGGTTAACCCCAACCTAATAACTTCAAGCTGTTATTAACCGACCCGTAAAACGAATCCAAGACCTTTTGATTGACAATTGCACATGTTAACCGCTAGACCAACAAGTTGTAAGGCCTGTACTTAATCAGACAGCCCTGTATTATATGTGTTTGATTATTTCTACGAATATTATCCAGTATCATACGTAAGAATAAGTTTTATCTATCACATTACAAGTGCAGCTCGCTTTGAAAACACGTAAACCATGCTAGCCCACCGTCAAATACACATTGACGTTTCCCATAATCCTAACTGTCACACACCCTACTCAATTCTTGCGTCGAGATCAAGGGAGATTTAGAGTGTGGTTATATATGACCTCATAAAATCCTTTAGTATATAACTGGATTCCAGTGAATTTTAGTTCATTTCAGTATAAAATATGCTTCCGAATAAACTTCGAAATGTGTTATAATAACATTCGAACTATTTCTCATACTTTGCCATTCAAATATCCATCAATTGCTTGACTACTGTTTATAGAAATAACTTTAAGCATTCTATTAGCCATACTAGGGGATAACAATTTCATATATTACACATAGTATTTTAAAATTAATTAGGGTTTTACTTTAATAAACCGATTCCTTTCATCTTATGAAGCGTCTACATCGTCCAACAAATAAATATTTTGAGAAATCAGAATAAGACAATTTTGTGGATAAAATACGTACGAAATTCATTTTATAATTCGTGAGTCATTATTGTAGAGGAAAATCGTTAAATCACTTGAGATTCTGCAACTAGGAAGGCTATATCCCCGACCATACCAATTATAAAGTTTAATTACTTATCGCTGCGCAGATTAGTTTACTGTAAACAACAGATATTGTTGATGGTACCTATCACCTTTGAAGTAGTACCTACGTAGAAATGATGAAAATTGCGGAATTTGCGAGATAGGGGAAAATTTCTAATTGGTAATTTATTACTATTTCAAGTGTTACGTGTAAAACTCTTTCTCTCTGCCTTTGTGTTGCAGTAATACCTGCAAATATAATTATAGCACTTCACTTATTCATATTTTTTTCGTGCGCCATTCAGTTTTATGAGTTAATTTTAAAAATGTTATCAAATAATTAATAAAACTATCAATCAGTTTATCATTTTAAAATTTTATGTGTATTTATTTTCGTTATCAAAATGTAAGCGAATTATAAAGCGAATTTATTTCAAAGTTTTTTTCTAAAATTTTACACAAAACAAGTTGATGTAATACATCATTGTGTACATGTTAGTACATAAATACTGATTATGTCTAAAAAGGTAGTATTATGTTTATTGTTAGGTAGATAATAGCGTAATTACCTTGTCCTTGCTAGATATACTCGTATCCTAATCTGACAATAGTGACAGGTGTATGACATCCTTGTCTTACTAAAAAGGCAGAGGCTGTGCTAACAATAGGATCATACAATTAAGATATAGTTCGTAATGGAGTTTCTTCTTAACAATACCTGTATCATCTTTCATCACTTAGTTGTCATGTGTTATTATGGGTGGTAAAAATTTCCGAATATCACCATCTATTATCAAACCCTTGGTTTCTCTGTAATATATTTCGAGTTTATTTGTTTGTTTAATGCAATTCTTCGTGGTAAAATTATTGTATATTTCGTATACCTTTAGTCACTGTCTATTTTATATCCATTTTTTTAATGTGTGGAAATCCCCTCATGCCGTCACTCCACCGGAGTTTGCGGCAGGAATGTGTGTAAGAATCGGACCGACTAAAATCACACAGTGTACCATTCTACGCCTAAGATGGGAAGGATCCGGGACCACCTGTTATTAAGACATCCGGATCCTTGTTAGTGCATGCCCGCTATTGCGGGCACCATCTTTATGTAAAATTCTATATATAGGGGATGTACGGCACACGTGGACGTCACCTCTTCGCGGCTGGTCACTGTAGAGGATGGAGGGGAAACCCTTCTCGTCTACCTTCGGGCGGTACGAGGCGTTTGCTAAGCGCATCACTGCCGTCCAGTTCACCAGCGGCAAATTGGGTCCGAGTAGAGATGGTTCTCCCGGGCCTTCTCTGCCGCCTCTTTTCGCAAAATAACGTCTTCGCAGAAGGTTGAGACCGCGGTAAAGCAGCTGTCGCTACCGGCCATGGAGTGTATGACGGCCGGTAGCGAGAGATCTCCTCTAATAACTGCAATGAGAGCTCCACGCTACGCCGCCCAGGTGGAGCAAACCACTAGCGTGTGCTGAGGCGAGTCCTGTTGCAGTGCAGATAGTTGCAGTGGTGACAGGTGGGACTCAATTCCCTCCTAGCGACCGAGTACAGATACTTCCCGGAGCAACCGTGGCCGGAAAGAACATGCAATAGTTGGAAGGAGAGGACCCCATGCTGCCGCCCAGCCCGCTCAATGATTGCCGACTGGAGAGCCTTCACGGCGGCGAAGCCAGCACATAACATTTCTTTGTAACTTATATTTATGTGTTTGGTGTGTAAAATAAACAATGAATACCAATAACTGAACATATGACACTTTTGTTAAGTTGAGATGGCTACTGAACCCAGAGCTAGGCACACTATAGAAACGAAACTGCTAATAAACCTAATTGTACATATTTAAATACATACAAATTTGAAGTTAATAACATCCGAATAGATTATAAAGGGTCATGCTAATTACGAAACTGTTTGTCCTACGTTGACATTAAACCTACAAATTAAATCACAGTATTCGTGATCACTAACGACTAGAACAAACTGTAAATAAATATTGCTTTTAGAAAATATATCCCTGCCAACAACAATCTATAAGAATACTAAATGAACTAATACCGCACGTGGACTGTTTATAAATCAATAAATATTTGCATCGATAACAACATCAATAATACGCGAAATCCTGCCACAGGTCTCCACGGCAATTGTCGCAGCCATAAACAATTAAGCCTAAAATGATTTAGCGACTGGTATACTCATAGTTTGATACAGCAGTGAATTCCCTGGTATTTTAAACTTCACATTTTGTATGTTACACTGTAACTTGTTTTTTGTTTTTTTTTCATTAATTACATTTTGTACTGAATTTGAATTGTAATTTTTGGTACTGTTACAATTACACTGTGTTTTGTTTTGCCGTTGCATTGTAATAGTTTCATTGACTATATGTAATTCATATACCTATTGTTTGTGTATTTTATCCAGAATATATTTCAATATATATAATTTTCGAATTAAAACATTGTTGTATTCAAAGGATGAATGGTAAACGATGTAAAGTCCAAACATAACTCTTTGAATTTTGTAATAAAAGCATTTTTACAGCTAATATTCTATTATTAGTAGTACTACTACTACGTCTACTTTCCTCAAAATCTTAAAACTACTGTTTTTAAAGAATAGCTTGGTAGTTCTCACAGTGTAACAGTAAATATCTAAATATTTACTTAAACACTTATAAAGGATAATAAACAAATATTAATTTTTGTTTTGTTTAAAAGATGTACGACTAAAATAAGAAATATACTCTCTAACAAAGAAACTATGCAAAGTTCAAATAAATTGTGTATTTTTATAAATGTTTATTTAATTAATTATTCGAAAGTTAACAAAAACGTAGGTTATAAAAGAAAGAAGATTGTGATTTCTTTCACTCCAAAAAAGATTTATCTCAGCATTTTTACATATAAGTTTAACTTTGTTACTATGAAATTATAGCTTTTTCGTTTTCCTTTTCAAATTTAAAAATTAAAACTCACAAATACTAATTCAGTCAAAATTATTTGCGTATTTCTTACACTTTGGCCTTAGCCTTTTTATATAGTTGAATTTAACATTGTTGTTATTTCTATTTCAACGTTAATGTCACTAACATGAAACATTTTACAGACATTTTGCTTAAAACTTAGTCCAAGTAACTTAGGAAGGGACATAAATAAAATCGGCTCAAGAGCACTGGACGTTTTAATAAAAACGGGACCTCCATCATAGTTCCTTTGTTGCATACGTGACCGAGGGTAGTTTACAACTCCCACATTAACAAGACCTCTAACTTCTCTTAATAGTTTCAGGACCTACATTAACGGTAGGGGTCTTTCTCTATCGGTTGTAAAAAGGACCCTGACAAAAGACTCGGCCCTTTTTTAGTATTTCGGGTCTAAATGACAAAATACAATATTGAAGTATGGTTAGAACGAGATGATGGTCTTTTTGTGAATGGGATTTTAGTACTTAAAAAGGGTCCAAGGTCTTTTGACTAAGTAGACTTAGGATTATCTGAAAGAGTCATTAAATCATTTGTTATTTTTAATCCTATGCTTGTTAATGACAAAGCTGATTAAGTTATTCAAAAGCTTATGCTAGAATTTATTAGTTCTGATAGCGCATTTTAATTTACACGATTTTTTACCTACAGAATTCTTTGGGTACCTTTTTTCCTTTACAGCAATAGTTTGGAAGGACAGAATCCATTCTGCTAAATTTAAACACAGGGTGCCCAAAGTCATGATTGCAAGGGACGTCTGGCAGTATTACATTTTACTCTTAAATGTCATAATTCTATAAACGTTTTTAAAAAGACTTGGCACCGATTACAGAATCAGAAACAATTGATAAAATTTATATTGTAGTGTATAAGTATAAAAACTAGTACTGTAAAGAAATTTTTCATTGTTAAAATGGCCTGGCTGGTTTCCAGCTTCATTTGTCATGTCTACGACTCAGGAATTGGCAAAGAATATTATTCACCATCCACCCTAGTTGTCGAGGATGTGCTAAGTAAGTGTGTATATTATTTATTAGATGTTATGTTTCATTGTGACAATGAAGAGTTTTGTCTAAGAAACGGTAGCAAAAAATATATTTTATTTGTTTTCGTGAATCTCCGGAACAAAAGTGTATACATATCCTAATCATACCCGATAACCATATGCAATTTTACTATTACATTTGAAAAGATAATAATGAAATGATGCTTATCCTATACGAATTTATAAATAATGACACAGTATAAGAAGTTATATAACAAATTAATACAAAGAAACAAATAAATAATGACAAAGTAATAGCTATAAAAATCATTGACTACGAGCTATGCTATGAACCTTAAAGAAGAAACGTAGTGGCTTAAATACATATTTGTAACGATTCAACCTTTGTGAAATTTGTATATAACAATAACAAACTGCAATCTTAACACTGAATTACATAAAAGTATAAAGTTAAATGACTAAAGTAGTACCAAAATATTATCAAATTTCAGTACGTATTTTAACTATATTTTCGATTTCACTTTTGTCGGTCAAATTTGAAAAACCAGCCGCGAACATATTTGCATATTTCATTGATCAAACACCTAACCTAAGCTAACATCTCATAACAGGCAATATCTCGAAGTGATCTGCACAATAAATAAAAGATTTTGCGGAGATGCCAGGCGAGTGTGGGTACATCAAAGCGACAGCTCGGGCCAGCGAGACGCAGTGTCGGGTCAGAATTGCACCATTGTATAACGTCGTCGCCATTATACAGACTTGAATCGAGAAACGATTTGTTTGAAAGGAAATTTTTATTCTGTGTCCTCTTTTACTATGATTGTTTTTCAATATTGAATATGCATGCAGAATGCAGAAAGATTTTTGGAATGCCGCGTTGGGATGACTTCACAATTGGTAAAAGAGTATTTCCTTTGATGTCCTTAGGATTCAATCTTGAAATAAATAGACGGAAGTATGATTTAAAGTAAATCAATTTTTTTTTATTGTTTTTATCAGCGCAAAATTTTTGTAATATACTGTGTAACTGCTGTAACTAAAACAAAAAAGAAAGATAAGATAGATTTAAAGACGATTGAGCTATGTTAACATGAATAAAAATGCCTGCCTCGGCGGTGCAATAGTGGCGTATGCGACTGCTGCACTTGATATCTCGGGTCTGATTCCTGGGTCGCATCAAACGTTTGTATGATCTGCAAATATTTGTTTCGAAGTTTGGGTATTTTCTGTATGTAAAAGGTATATATTAATAAAAAGAAAATTATGTATATATTGGTATCAGCTGCCTAGTACCTAAAATACAAGCTCTGCTTAGTTTGAGACTAGATAGCGTTGTGTAGCAGAGCACCGAAATATTATATTATTATATTAATTATAACACACATATGTATGTATACATTTACATTTACAATGGTGAAAATTTAGTAAAGGGAAAAGAAATCTTTCTCTAAATCAACCATAAAATCTTCTGCATTGCGGTTTTAAAAGTAGCTAAGACAGCAAAATAAGAAGTAAAAATATGTAATGTTGGCAATATCATTACCTTAATCAATACTCTAATAGGCAGAAGAATATGTCTGATTAGAGATAATTCTCGAAACATATTTAATGATACGGCAAGAAAATCATTATTTATAATAGAGAGATCCAATTACGTTGAATGTTTTTATAAAGAAAGGAATATCAACAATTTTTTTAACTAAAGCTTGCCAGGCAGTCGGCCTTTTTGGCCATAATTAATTTTGTTATACATTTCTGTTTTATTTTAACCTATAATATTTTAGTTCTCTTCGTATAGACTTTAAATATTTTGATGACAAGTCTAAAAAACACTGTCGTTGCTTGGAGATATTTTTATGTCCAGCAGTAGACGTTAGCTGAGACGATAATGATGGCTTTTGAATACCAATTAAGCATTCTGTGGTTATATGCAAACTAATAATTTCGAAAAGGAATATGAAAAATTCAAAATTTCAAAGTACTGTAACTATGGAAGGCAAAAATACTAAGATAAATCTTCTTTAGAGTGAAAGGAAATACAACCTTGATTCTTCCATAACAGAAAATATAATAAAAGTTTTGTTTAATTTCGTTACTTACATACATTTCTAAATCTAATCTATTTTTAGGATAAAGTAATCGAAGGTTTTTTGAAATAAAATTTGAATGATTGTGGAAATATTAGTTAATTAAACGAAAATATTTCACTAAAACCACGTAAAGCCTCAGTCAATAACAGCTAATTTAAAAAAAATATACATTTTCTTAAATGCCGGGTTATTACACCAACCATTTGCCAGAACCAATCTGAAGCAATCTTCAGCCACATGCTGTTTGCCCAAGACCTACAACACCATTTGTGGAGAGTTGAAAATGTTTACCGACAAAATTTCCAATTACAAAAAAGCTGTTTTAAGACTATTGAAACATTATTTTTTGGCAGTATCAATTCACTTAACTAAATTTGTTTTGATTTCAATTTTATTTTTAATTGTATTGCTTCCTTTTGCATGTTTTATTTTATTTTTATTATTTTACTTTTGTCTTTCACTCATGTTACTGTTGGTGCATGTTGTGACACCTTAAAATGATCGTCATTCATATCAGTTTTTAAGAATTTACTGTTTCCTGTATACATAACACTTAATGTAATAGTAACTGGTTGTCCACATGAATAAATAAATAAGTTTCGAATTAGTTCGTCTTTAACAAAAATATTCATGAATACAAGTAAACCATTTATTCGTGTTTTTTATATTAATTAATGAGCTGAGTACGTTGATTTCGAGATTACTATTTAACATTGATATTATTTATTATATTTATAAATAGTTGTATGAAAAACACGATCATTTTATTGAAAGAAACAATATTGCCAAAAATTCATCCATATTTCGAAAAGTTCATCCAGAATATGGATAATATTTAGAAATATTCACATGTAGTTACCAAAAGTCTAGTAAATCAGATGTGTGGATTCTGCTTAGTTTGGGATCAAACATAAATTACATACAGGCAGTGTGAGGAGCGTGTTAAGAGTATTAAGATGTTATTATTAGTTCTTAGAAAGCACGTCATTACTAATATATATAATATTATTTGAAACTAATAACAACTCAATTAACCTTTGTTTTATATTATGTTGTGACGTTTTACTATTTCTTTCTGAGACACGCTCTGTTTCTCGAGAGTATCTCAAAGGTCTAGGTACTAATTTTATTTGAGAATCTTGTTAAAATATACGAGCGTCTAGAGACATCGATATTTTCTGTTGAGGCAGGGTAAAAGATTGTAACTTACACCTATTAGCCTCATATGGTAGTTTCGAGTGTTTTCTCGTGGGAGTTTAGGACAAAATTTAACTTATTACAGGTTTATTTCATAAGCTCTTGTAGGCTTTTGAGGTACAATATCACGTTGTTTTACTAAAAGTTTTTGTATCGGATATAAGAAGTTTGTTGGAATATATATTTAGGTAAAAACGTAAAGATGAAGGTAAAGACTTAAATTTTGAGTTATACAGCTTTTCCTTATATTGATTCGTTCGTAAAAGCAATATCCAGGTTCTACTAAGATTTTAGCTTCTTGTCTACTTTCTAGTGTTCCTTGATCCAATTCTTCTATCCAATCCTATAGTAGACCAATCCGATTTAATCCCTATAGTTACCTGGTTGATGGTAAATGGGCTTATTTATGTAAGCCTGCTATTACATATATGAGATTATTATTAGTGGCACGATGATGTTGTGTTTCCTACTAGAATCTATTCCAAAACATCGTGTTATGTATGAAAACCTACATTTAGATGTTTGAAATCCTTTCCCTTTCAGTAGCATTTAATGAATAATGGTTATCTTAATTAACCAGAGAACGAAAGTCATGGTAATTAAGACTGAATAAGGCGGTCTACTGCTCATGGTTTCAACTATAATGCTTTGAAAATATTTTTAAGCGTGTTTATTCCTTAAATATCTAATGATTTCTTTGCATCTGATTTGAAATTAGCTGAAATGAGGTCTAAATACTACGAAAGCAGAATTGTTTCGAATTCTTGCTATTTTCGGCAATACGTGCATCATACATTTGAACAGATATAGCTGTCAAGTGTTAATTATATACTATTTATTGATGGAATAATGTAATCGACCTAAATGAATTTGATCTTGAGAAAAACAATAAAAGGTCACAAAATGCTACCCTGGGGCACGCCCAAAATTGGTTTTAAACAAGTTACATGTGTGTTATATGCATGGTATTTACCTACACGACTTAAGTTAGTTATGGAATTATCTTTGTAACACTTTGAGCCGTGTATGTTTTGTTACTTTATTGTTTTTTGATAGGTCACAGAGTATAAAATGTTAGTCCAATCCTTATTACAAAAACAAGTTTTGATAAAGTAGTAAACAAAATTTTCATTTCATATCTATTATATTATATGTTATGGGGTATTATATAATATCGTTGCAAGTTATCATTTCAGATAAAGATCGACTACTGACACTTCTAAAGAAAGAGCAGGTAAAACTACCCGAAACCAAACTGGGTTTATGAGAAATGTTTGATAAAAAGATAGAAATCTTGCGAAGAATGCAAGGATAGAAGCAACTGTTGGTGTCTGTCTATCCCCATTATTAAACGTCAAGACATTAATTTTTGAGAAGCCGCTGGATGCGGGCGGCACGGGATCGACTGTCGTGGAGAACCTTGGGGGAGGCCTATGTCTAGGAGTGGGCGTCGTTTGGCTAAGATGATGATGATGGTGATGTTCATTTACTTGTTTATAATTTTTTTTTTTACTAAGTAATTATGTCATGTGTGGTGGGTTAGATATACTTCAGCAAATTTAGTTCACCTGGCTTATATAAAAAGCGATGTAATATAATTGTTTTATTACATTTCAAGGAGTGAATGACACGGTATCTCTTGTTGACGGTACCCATTTTCTATTTCACTACATATATTACAAGGAGTTTTTATTAATTAGTTAAATATAAACTGTGTCTACTAATGAAAACACGTGTAATATTTCTCTGATCATTGGTTCTTAAAATATATTTCACCTATGTTTTCTTCTAGGTACAGTTGATTAAAATATCCAAAAGAGAAAATAATATTGTAGGGCCCTTGTATGCCGGAGGGTAACAAGGTAATTTGCCTCCCTTAGTTTGGCTACGAATTTTCCCTTATCTAGTTTATTTATACAAAAATATTCATTTTTTTAGGTTTCCTGTGCGTTTTTTTTATCGTTTAAAAATGTTACATTTTATTTGTATACCTACATAGCCTATTCGTAATTAGTTATTGGGTTGTTGCTAGAATTAATTTATTTCAAAACATTACGCATGATTTGTTTTTAAATAAAATATACAGTCCAACGCTGATAGAAATCTACGGGTCTATTTTAGAAGCAAAATTTGCTTATTTGCTGTGAATTTACAATAAATATGTAAAGACTTAATAAAAAACATTATAAGATAAATTATTCGACGTTTCCCAAAAATACAACCCTCAAATGAAATTTCCACATCTGTCAATCTCAAAAGTCTAACCCAATTTTCAGCTTCGTGTCCCTAAAAACACAATTTACTCAAACCGAGAGGCCAATATTAAGACGAAATACAACAAAATACAACACAGTAAAACAATTACAAACGTTATATAGTAGAAACCATTGAATTTAATTAGGGTACGTATGGGGATCGACGTCAACGAGCCGAGGCTATCATCCCCATTGATTTCCGCCCCATTGTGGAGAAGGTGCGTTCACAAGTACCGCCAATTTATTGGACACATTAAACTTTTGTATATTGGTTTTAAAAACAATATTGTTTTATGAATGAGATTTCACTTTTGAACTGTTAATGAATCCTCTTAGTTAGAATAATTATGGACAGATTGAATGGACTAACTTTGTATGTTATTACCATTATTAATGCAGTCTGAATATGTACTCCTAGGCGATTTTATCCACGGCGGACAGTCTCAATGGAGACAAAACTTAACGGAAACCAGCCTACTATGCAGAGATATTAAAGTACATTAGTTTATATGCAAACGTAGGAGCACTCTCTGTTTCCTCACTTTCACAATTTTATAGAGCGGTTATCCGAAATGACTGGCGAGAGATCAAGCTCAGGACCGACAGCTTAACGTGCTCTTTGAGGCACTGGTCGTATTCAAACTTCCAAACTCCGGGCTATTATTAAGTATTTCTATAATCAGAAAACTCAATAACACTCTTTGACTTCACCTGGGAATCGAACCCCGCTTGATCGACATTCGCATACTCTAAGCGCTAAACCAATGATAGTGATAGTTAGAAATTTAAAGGATTGATAGTGAAATCAAAGCGCTCCAGCCCTGAGTAATGTGTCTATAGCCATATTTAAAATATGACAATAAATAAAATAAAAAAAGTAAAATAATAAAAAGAAAAAGATGAATGTTATTAAATATTACAATTTTTATTAAACATTTTAATAATAAGAAAAGCTCGATAACACTTTTTGGCTCGACCCGAGAATCGAATCCAAGTTCTCTTGATTAGCAGTGGTATTCGCTAACCGTTAGACAAAAGAGGCTAATTACACACCATATTTACTTATAATATATTGAAGTTTAACACTTGAAATTAAAAATAACATTACTAAGATGTATCTGATTAAAGTAAAAATATCAATCTCATAGCTAATGAAGCCTTCAAAATAACAAATATTGAGGCAAACAAGGATAAAGGAAAACGAAAGGGTGGGAGTTCTATATAAAATGTATAATCTAATCTATGGCATCAACAAGCCGTCTTTCGCTGGCTTTAACAGAAATGTATGTGTAAGAATTAATCCAATTTAACATTGAGCCCTTTTATAAAAGACAACTATAAAGTAGAGAGAAGAAAAAATCTGTCCGAGATAAGCAGCTTGCATTTAAATTAATTATACGAAAAGTAATGTAGTGTGAAGATATTATACATTTGGTTTTACCTTTTATGAAATGCTGACTCATGCTAATGACAATAGTATTAGACAAGGTGCTAGGAGCGAGTAATTGACATGCTCAATGATAATGTAGCATAATTAAATATTATACTAATAATCTTGTTCTTCTGTTTTGACATTTAAGGTGATATGAGTTTCTTATTCTAATTAATTTTTTTCTTTAATTACTACATAAGGGAGTGATTTTCCCAGAGGCTCCTATGATCATTGTGATCATTCCACTCTAATAACTAGATAGACACATGGACATGTGAGTAAACATGCTGCGCTGTCTTGAAATGAAATTTAGAAATGAGGAACAAGGAACATGGTAATGACACCACTTTGGTTCTTTAGCAGTCGTCAGTGTATAAAGACTTTTCTAGACCACTATAAAAACGTTTCTTCTTCTAATATGTCTAACATTTCACGATATTTTATTTCATAAACATGAATATGAAATCAGTAATAAAAGAAAATAAATCAAGAAGTTAATGAATATTTCCAAAAATATTTTCTTAACTGTTTCTTATTAAATTCTCCATAAATTTATTCTGACCAGATTTCCATTAAAAGGACAGTAGAAAACCTCATTTCAGCGACGCAAACGACCTCATAATAAACACTTGCATAATACTGGACCATCTTCATTAAAACTAGAAATTCTAATTTGAATAGTATCAACATAGCGAGATGAGGAATGCTGCATCTCAAGTTTGCCAGTATAGAGACGCCTTAGGGCTCAAATGTAGCACAAAATATACAGCAACGTTTTGTGTACGATAGCGTCGCTTGTGTGACGTACACCAATTTTGGTAACAGTAAATATTGACGGTGCTGTATTAAAATTAGATAGGCTGTAATATGACGTTTTAGGTTCAGTGGTATTGGCATTGAATACATAACAAGCAAATCTAGCTTAGAATCTATGATATGTACTGAGGTTGAACTCGGTGACGACAACTCCAACATTAATGTTGAACACGTATGTTTTCGTTTAGCAAATAATACTCTCATAAATTAATGTCGTAATATTATATTGCATGTTATAAACAAGGTCATTGACGTGAAATATTTTCGAGGCATTAGTAAGAGATTAGTCTCAATTAGTGTAAAAGGACATCTAGACTTTCAGTTTAACTTATAATGATGTCATAGCAAATTCCGTGACTAAAACTGTAAAAATTTACTCGTGTAATACACATATGCCTTAGATTTAGAGTCATTGTATTTTGTAATTTTCATTTTCGATTTTGGGTCAGCACGAAACGAAAAGGTCGTAATAATAATTTTTGTTTCAAAACATGCTTCATTTTGTCCATCTAATTGTAATTATATATTTTTCATACTTCAAATCACATTTTGAATCGCCTAGATATGTAATATTTACGCATTTATGACAGTTTAAATTTTTTCTAAGATTATAATTATGTTTAAAATAAAAGTTGCTTCTAAAATATTTATACAAAGTTGAAAACTTAAATTCTAGCACTAATGTAGATAAAGCAGCGAAGGATGCTTGTTTAGTCATAATTACGGACTCGACTAAGTCATTTAAAATTATAAAACAGTGAAATGGTAAAGTTACCGTGGCGTACATTTCTCATTAAGTTGAGAAACTAAGTGTTGCGTTGCTTTTTATCACAGAAGCAAAGTTGGTAGGACTTTTGAATGCTGGCTCGATGATAATGGAATGTCTCCTGTCTTAATATATGACTTTAATAAATAAAGATTGCGAATAGTCTATGGAGCCGTATTACAGGAATTTGCATTAGGTACTTTAATGTAATAATTAGCTACTTAGAGAATACTTTTTTATTTTACAATTAGAGTTTGTTTTTCTATATTAAGAGGCTGCCAAAGTGACTTTACTCTGCCTGATGGATAGCATGAGTAGAATCCAAGAGTTTTGGTCACCATACTAATTGCCAATGCAGACAATGCAGTATGGTGACCCACACTACGGTGGCCTTGTGAGTTGCTTTTTCACACCTCGCTTGGGGACGTAAAAGGCATGACAGCGTGACAGTGTAAGGCTTACACAGTTACCACGATAACTGTCACCCCTTCATCAATGGGCATCCGGTCTCACACTCACCAACGAAACACGACAACACGGATGCTGGCGCTTTAGATTGGTCTTCTGTGGAAGGGTAGTACTGCCCCGGTCGAGCCGGCCCGCTTGTGCTGAAATCAGCCTGGCTCTACTACCTAGAAAATGTTAGTGTTTAATACGACTTCATTTATCTATTCAGAGATAACGTATTATAGAGTACGTATGTACGTCAGCAGCCACAGTCACAGTCTACCAACAGCAACAGCCAGGAGTATGAAAGCTTGACGGCGTTTTACAACCGTGGCTCGGATAGCAAGTTAAACTGTCGATCTCAGTGGTTATGAATACCTATGGAAATCGTTATTGGTAAGTGCCCTCAAATATACTGAGAACCAGTTCAATTTTCGAATTCAGTTCGCCCTCGCGGTTGTGGAGGTCCGATGTCAGTCGCTACGTTAAAAAATCAATATTCAGGTAAAACTGATTGTACTAGGAGTCGACCCTAAAACTATCTTGGGAATAAATAAGGGCTTAGAACAAAAAATCTTTAATCTCATGAATCATCCTTTTTTGTACAAAATTACTTACTTTGCGTCGAGGAAATGTAACAAGTAGGCTTAAAAATATCTATTTTTTAGAGTTCTAATTGTTGTTGCCTAACACTCATCGCTGCAAGAGATTTGATCAATACCATATATAATATAAATTTATCTATCGTGCACGAATATGCTATATATGTATGGTTCTTTGTACTGGAAAATTGTCCATTAGTGTAGAAGTGACAATTATTCTGATAAGTGTGAGAGCCTTACACTGCCACGATGACCGTCATGCCTTTCACGTCCTCAAACGAGGCGTGAAAACTAGGCCGCAATAGTACGGGTTGCCATACTGCATGGTCTGTATTTGCAATGAGTATGGTGACCACAACTCTTGAATTCTATTCATGCTTTTCAACGAGCAGAGTAGAGTCACTTTGGTAGGCTCTTAAAATAAAAAAAAATTGGAATCAATTTAAATCCTTACGTTAGGGCATAGCCTTTCTTTACATTCATGTTAAAAACAATGACGACACATAAGATATTAGAAAATTTGCTCACTCCTTATGAGTTTGCACATTACTTTTGCTTGTTACTTTTGTGTCTTAATTACGTTGATATCAAGTAATAAAAGTTCTATTATAAAGTGTTTTTACCAATAAGTGGTCACAATAAAAACAAATAATAGAGTTACGAACACAGAAAGTACCTTTAATTTAGAAAAGTTGGTATTAATAGTATATGTTACTTGGTAAACTGTTCATTCGTACATCCACTATACTTTATCACCGTTAATCGGATTTCGAGAGCGAGGGAACAGAAAGTATACCTGCCTTACGCACACACTTGTGCACTTGTGGCCTTACGTACACATCTCTAACTGACCACCGTGGTCAAAATCGGATAAGAGTACTTTATACTTTGTCCGTCTTTGCTTCATATTAAAATTATTTTATATACCTCAGAATTACTTTTTTAAAAAAAATATACTTTTTTTTTCTGTCTCTAAAAATGTATTTAAATGTACAATTTTATGGAAAACTTAAAAAAAAAAATCTTATATAAATTAAGTCAAGTTATATAAATTTCAAATATTTCTGAATGAAACTGTTCTAATTCATAGATAAAAGTATTACGTCTGCAGAGAACAAGATAGGACTATTTAGTAGTAAAAGTAGATAACTAACTCGTTTAGGAGAAATGTCTACTGATACCTCAATTGTCCGCCTATCTTAATTCTTAACAAACCTCAAAATTATTTTTAATATATATACACGAGTATATGTATATACATATTTACATAATATGTGTCCAATGATTGCATAAACGAATTTTGAAGAAAAATAATTTTAAGGTTTATTAAGAGGAGAAAGAAAATTTGTTACCATATAATTATTTATTTTTTTAATCAGTTGTTATCACAAATAAGACCCGCTGTACAATAAAACTATGTATGTATATCTGTAAAAATCGTCGAAATCTAAAAATCTGTATGTGGTTATTGTGATTTAAGCTTGTTTTCATATTTTTTTTAATTGAATTCATCTAAAATACTTTCTTTCCAAATATATTTGTGTATTTTTAACACAACGTTGGTATATATTTGTTATTGGTTCGGCTAAAAACTGTAAGAATTTTCTTCAAAGACACTTTTAGTGCCAGTTAGAGTTTTTAGAAATAGGACGTTTTGCCAAACTACGGACTTTTTTGCTACACGGTTATGATGTCTCAGTAACAAATGTATCACACTACAAATACAGATAAGAAAGTTACAGAGATTGTGCAAACAGTATAGTTTAATAATAGCGAGAATGTTTGTTTTGATTAGTACCTATGAGAAACTCCAAGAGAACACGTAAGTTCTTCCTTAAGTTCGCAAACGTGATTTATTTTGTTAGAACAAAGATTCGTGAACGTGTGAGATATTCTCACTATAGAAGTATTACTACATATTTTTCTTATATTATTGTTGAAACTTTTCGATCTCTAATGCAAAGAAAATATTCTACAAATACAAATAATGAGAAACAAGCATAACAATGGGGAATCGTTTATACTTAGTTGAGACAAATATAATTCAATTTTGATGATGTTTGGAGAATTTAACCTTAATCGATTAACAGTTTTAGTCATGTGTGTATTTTAAAGAAGCCTGACTAGTTTTGGATTCGAATTAGGACCAAACGGACGACCAGATTTAAAATTTGTTAGACATTCAAGGTATTCTTAGATTTCGCTACATACCCCACTCCATATCAACGTGAATCATATATATTTCAACAAAATGAGTAAAACTCACGAAAATTTCCCAGCCAGCAACTTTAAGATTTTTATGTTCAAAATTGATGTACAAATCAAGCATACATGTTTGAAAATGAAACAACAATAAGTATTAATGAAGTTGAAAACGTGAAACAAATAAAAGCAGTTACAAGTTCCAAAGTCATTGGAAAGAATGTCAGTGATAAATAAAAGGTAATAAAAATCCCAACTGAGGTAGCTCTAAGAGGACTTTAGGAGTTTTCACTCTAAAGTGTATACATTTGAAGTGGGTCTCGTCTCATACATAGTAAATTGCGCTACGGTCTCGATATTGGAGTCAAGTAAACCTTTCTGTGACAGTGTCTTACACGCCTTGCTTTTAATATATAGGTGGAGATTTTTCAATACATCGTGATTCATATCCGTCTTTACGTCTTTATCTATCACCTCGACTTTTCGAGGTAATAGATAGTTTAGCAATCGTAGCCAAACACAGTACGTGTGTCAAAAGTAAGCTGATTATAATCATGTAAATATATAATATATTTAACTTTTCTTTTTTTTTAGTATATGTGTGATGTTGGCATGCCTAAAAAAATAGGCAGAAGAATTTGTCAACCATAATTATGACCCTATTTACGCAGATTATTATCTACGTAAATGGAGGGTAAATATGTTGTCTCCAACCTCTCTCTGATTTCATTACAAATGAAAAACTTATAAAAACTAATTGAAAAGGGGAAAAATAGACGCAAAAATAATGACTGAGTTATTGTGGTTTTCAGTTTTGATAGATAGTTTTAACACATAAAAGATGATGATACCCTGAAATTAAATAGAAACATTGAGTCCAGCAATTCCAATAAATATGAAAATCAATGAAACTGATCAGTAACATACCAAACAACCTTGCAACGCCCATAGAACTAACAAAAAATCATTAAGTTCCCGTTACGTCGCTTAATATTTGAAATTATTTTTTGCAGAAAATTAACAGATGACGTGCTTAATAAACTGACTGTAACAGAAATATGCCTCGCCTCGGCTTATACTGATGCCACAACTGAAGGTAAATTTTTTTTGTCCAATCAATTGACCGTCCGAAATTGATTAAAAATTTTGACGACCTGAAAGAACAGCTTACCAGGTTTAGACGCTTTCTCTTCTAGATTGACAAAATAATTTAATAAATGAATTATTGACTCAATACCACATATTTTCAATCTGAGTGTAGATACTTTTCCTCAATGCTGGCAAATTACCGTTGCCACTCCTATACATAAGGACGGTGATAAGAACTTCTACTAACTCCTGGAAAAATTGCAAACAAAAGACTAATTGACTTTCTCGAAAACAATAAATTATTCTCCAAAGAACAATTTGGTGTTAGACGTAAAAAGACACAAAAGATGCTGTAGTCTCAGTAGTGATTGCCGTTTCTAAATCTTTGGATAACAAAAAATGTTGCTCAGGAGTTTTTATTGATTTGTTGAAGCCGTTCGATACCATGTCCATCTGTATCTCGGTCAAGAGCAACCCTCCACCTACCTTCACCCTAAAGTTTTTAACTAACCTTAAAGTATAGATATTGATAAGCTAGCAGCGAGAGAAGTAAAGCGACTGATAACAGAATGGTTGTTGAATCTTTCATATGATGAAACTAAACTAATTCTTCCAAACCACGGGTAACAGATACAAATCATAATACACACACACATACATTCACACATGAAGATGTACTCCGAGCCACAGACGCTTGAGCACAGTTACCACATAAACTCGAGAGAGAGGTATTTATACCAGTTTTAATTTGTTTGTTCGTGATTGTTTGAACATTATTATTGTTAGCATTAATGAATGAATAATGCGAAATCTCATCTTGATTACCGCGACATAAGCCACGAGCTTAGTACGACAATCGTCGTTAAGTTCAAACTTCTAATTTGTTTTTAAGTGTCAATAAATACAATAAGTAAATTAATGTAATTTCGTTTTTGTTACATCGTGTCTGGTTTCAATCTCGAACAACTAAATCTAAAAATATCGAGTTTGGAAATTGTGTAGTGTGTGATCGAACACATCATCCGCCCCGTATCCTGCAAACTATCAGGAGAGCCAAGTTTACAGCGGTTTGTTATTTTGTTTTAGCTGATTTATTTATTGACTTTCATTGTATCTTCCTATTTTTGTCAGTGTCAAAACAAGCTTCACTAGCTTTATTGTCCTTAACATTGAAATATATAAGCAGCTAAGTTACTGAAATAGCGTATATCTATTATATCCTCCATATTTTTAAAACTTTTCTCTTCTTTACTGTTCAACCTGAAAATGTACTATAAATATTTTCCTATTATATATTCTATTAACATCGAAAATAAAGTAGAACACTTTAATTTTAGACAAAGTTCGTTGTAGCCTCACATACCCTTACTGCATTAATTTTGAACCGAAGCTATGAATGGCACATGTCAAACTAGGCAAACATGTCTAGTTTAAGATTGCAGGCGTTGTTAACGAAGACAACGTGTCCTGTTTCGTAATTGACTTCTACCTTGGCTAGATTCTAGTACAAGTATGTTAGGATGATTTTATTGTCAACCATTTACGGAGTTTCCATTTTTATTTCTTTGATATTTCTGAAGACAAAAAATTTGTTCAGGTTTTCCATAAACGCTGATGATGAGTGGGAAAACTTCTATAAACTTTATCATTATTTGTATGTATATGAAATCCTATTTGCACTCATTAGATGTTCACTTCTTTATTCGTGGGTTCTTCGTGTTCTTATACCACGTAGATTCAATTCTCTGGTTAAAAATAATCTTATGAGATACCTTTGATTAATTTACAGTAACAAAGTGTGATGGAAACCTTATCAACAGTAGCTTAGAAGATTTCATTCCATTTTGGGTAATCAAAATATGTGTACCTTTTTAAACTTGCAAGCTTCAATATACACAACTATCTCCAGGCATTTCATTTTGATTTTCATTATAACTCATATTCATACTATTTAGGTATTTAGGTAGTAGAGCATTGCTGATTTCAGCAAGAACGGGCCGGCTCTACCGTGCCAGTATTACCTTCACACAGAAGAGTAACCTCAAGCGACAGCATCCGTGCTGTCGTCTTTCATTGATAAGTGCAAGACTGGAGACCCATTGTTGCAGGGGTGAGTTATCATGGCAACTGTGTGAGCCTTACACTGCCACTATGGCTGTCACGCCTTGAAAATGCATCTCACTAGGTCGCCATAGTGTAGGTCACCATACTGCATTATCTACATTTGCAAGGAGTATGGTGACTACAACTCTTGGATTCTATTCATGCTTCATCAGACAGAGTAGCATCAGTTTGGCAGGTTATTAACATAAGGAAAAAAATGTATAAAGACTCCAAAATTCATAGCTAAAGTTATATAGATATTATAGTATTATACATGTAAGTAAATAACATTGTTATCATAGAATATAAATGTTATGAATAAGTTTTATATCTGCCAAGTAATAATTGAATTTGTTGACCCAGTTTACCTTTAGGATCAATACGTAGAGTTTTGGTTAGAGGGTTCGAACTTTCCAGCAGTAGTTAGATTGAGCTACGGGTATGTGACCTTGACCTGCTCGAGCTGTTACTTACTTACTTACTTACGATAAAAAGTCTATTTTCTTTACCGTTCTTCTTTTAAAATCTTTTTAAATTACCTATGCAATGTTTAAAGTCATTACCAAAAAAAACGACAATATTCTAGCCTCCTATTACATATGTTTGACTAGAGAATAGACATTAGTAAATCATCATCATCATCATCATCATCATCATTATCAACAGCCTTTTACAGTCCACTGCTGGACATAGGCCTCTCCTTAGAAAGGAGGCTTTGGGCTACTATACCACGCTGACCACATGGGTTGGAATAGGATTTGTTTCAAGTTTTCTTTCTCTTTGTAATATATTAATATATAAATTATATTAATTGAATAGAGGTTGTAACACTATGAATTCTTAATCCGTCACCACATGGATATTAGTGAATAATTGAAAGTAAAAAACTAAATAAACAAATTGAAAAAAAAAACTACAATCATAAACTTATTTATTTTATCATTTAAGGGCTGCTTAATAGATATATAAAATATTAAACAACAATGTAGCCTCATATAACATAATACTTTGAATATTTAACATCTTCAACATTTCAACTAAATCTGAAAAAATTTTCTTTTTTTTCATTCTTGGCCTACCATAGTGACTCTACTCTACCTGATAGAAAGCATGAATAGAATCCAAGAGTAGTGGTCGCCATACTCATTACGAACGTAGATAGTTCAGTATGCCGACCCACAGTATGGCAGCCTAGTGAGATGCTTTTTCACGCCCCGCTTAAAAGATCCACGATAGGTTTTCACTAATTATGGTACTAATATCCAGATTTAAAATATCACTTACCCGATGTTAATGAGTGTCAAGCTGAATTCTCAATTAATTGCGAACTATGTCTGTAAAGGTTTTAGTATCGTATCTTGGATTATGATTTATGTGTTGTTTATAAATGTGCTTCCCTTTTCAGTTTCTAATTGAGTGTGATAAACGCACCCGTTGTTCGGTTGATGACTGATATTATTTTTAGTCCCGTTCGCCATTATCCCATTCATGGCAGATTTATTTTTCGTGTAATTGTTTTTCCCGGTACCGTATCGTTGACTACCCTCGAATATTTTGATTTAAATACAGATGATTGTGGAGTGATATTTATGAAAAATATAATTACTTTTGTGATAAAGAATATTAGTATTATATACTTTATCACAAAAGTTTTTAACTTAAATAATTACTCCACAGTAAAAACCAATAGTTAAACAGTACACAGCGGATGGCAGAAATACACAGCTCATCGCAACGTCATTATTTGAAGTAGAAACACAACAGCAAACAAGCAATTGGTGTTAGTGAAGTAATAAGATACGATAGCGTTGCTAACACACAATGAACACAACTTGGTATTGCCACTACTTTTCACTACTGCTACTTTTTAGTTCTGATAACTATTTGAAATCGATCTAGTCGAATATTATAAATGCATGTACTCGTATGAATTACGAGTAGATTTAAATGCTTATTTATTCTGTTTAATGTTTAATTCTGAACACTGCAAACATTGGTTTCTCCCCAGATTCGTTTATTCTTGGACGGGTAACAACAAACCATTTGAATATTACATTACCAGTCAGTTTTTATGATGTGATGGTAAATCAGCTTTCATTTTACTACATTTTCTTATATCAGTTGACGTCTCATGTTTAAGAGTAAGAAATTCTTATATTCTTTCATATTTTTTGTACTATTGAGGACTTGGAATTAGACCTCTCAGACTTGTTTAATATAAAAAGTGAAATACAAACCAGTAAGTACCAATATTTTGTATAAATTAAAATTTCTCACAACAAACGCTGGAACACATAACCCAAAGGGGATGCAACCCACTAATAAATTCCAACTAGGTGATTCCCAAGACCACTAGCCGCAAGATTGATCTATCTGTTAACATATTTGCAACTTGGAACAAGTAGCAGTAAAGTTTGATACCTACCTGCAGATATAACGCAAATTCTCTCAATAGCAGCTGTATTGTACTAAGTAAGGTCCAAAATGTAAGTGGTGTGTCGTATACACCAGCATTGCAGCGTATTTTCACTAACTTTCTTTAATTTATTGTGCAGTAAATGATATTAACTGATTACTTCTCAACCATTGAAAAAGTTAGAATTTTCTGTTCGAATCACAAAATATATTTGTTAATACTAACAATTAAGTAAAAATTCTGAATCAGCCTGTCCTATATGTATGACATTGGGATCAACAATTTTATATTAAAACGAAACGAGTATATGTTTTAATCCACACGGGGTTGCATCGATTAGTATCCTTAGTTTAAAGTTCCTGTAATATGTTAAAGCAGACAGACAGTATTCCACGATGGTACATTTTTACTAAGCATACATCTTTTAGAATTTATGTTGCTTGTTTATTCAAAGTCGTTTCTTATTTTTACTGTTGATCATATCATCAAGTAAGAAAGTTTTTATGGATATATTACGATACACCTGCATCCACGCTTACAAAAAGTTTTAGGGTAGGGTTACAAACAAACTGAACCTGTTTTCGTCTTTGTCAAATATAAATTTATTATTTTCGACCAGGTTCTTGATGTTTAAGTCCAATTAGGTTTTTTAGTGTAATAAGTATTTAAGTTTTTCGTGCAGCAGTAAGAATTACTAGATGTAATGATGCATTAAAGTAAAAAAAAAATATTAAAAATTTTTCTTCATTCAAAAATTTAGCGGAAAATAAATAAATATTTCAGAAATTTGATACACATCGCCATCTAGTTTCAAACTAAGCACGCCTTGTACTATGATAATTAGATGATTGATTTAAATACATAAACCCATTTTTTATATACATAAAATCACCCAAACTTCGAAACAAATATTTGCAGATCATGTAAATATTAGATTCGACCCGGGAATTGAACCCTAGACCTCAAACACAGTAGTTGCATTCGCTACCGCTGCTCCACCGAGGCAGTCAGTCCAACATGTAACAATTATTTAAATTTTTGTTAATAATTATGTTTTTATTTGTATTTTTAATTTTAAAATATCTTTTTCTGCTATTTTATTGTTTTCATCACTACCTTTAATGTTGATATTAGTTTTCTCATACAATGTATGTTCCAGTGCACATTTACCCGGGGCTCTTTCGTGAAATTGTGTCATGTCATATTCACCACTTCCCTACACTTCTGTTTGTGCCATGAAACACTAAAATGTCTCAAGTGTCGTTTCAAGTTTGTAAGTGTCCCTCGACGGAGCGCGATCTCCGTAAGTGCCTAGTATTCTTTAATGTTTTACTTGAAAGAAATAGACTTCATGATAGTCCTGAAAATATTTTAATAAATAAATAAGCTTTATTTAAAACACAAAAATGCTTGGCAGTATTTAAACAATTCAATCTATATGAAGGATACCTATGTATAAGAGATTGCAGTTTCGATGAAACCACCCATAGTGTCGCTGTTTCTTTTTTTGTGTACGTTTGTTCTTTGTGGTTTATAATACAGAAATCTATCTATCTAGGTGTTCAAAGTTTGATACTAATGTTCTAAAGACAAAATTTATTAACAATTATTTTGAGTCATTTTATACGATTTTACATTAGTAGTGATGAAAATAGTCGTAAATATGCTTTAACATTCTAGACATACTCACGTACCTATGTTCTTTGTAGTAGGCAAACCAGTACTCTTTTAGAAAAAATCAATAAATAAAAAGCCGATTTGACATTTAAAGTGTACTATTAAATAATATTTTGAGACCGGAGGCCCATTGATGCAGGGGTGACAGTTATTGTGGTAACTGTGTAAGCCTTACTCTGTCACTATGACTATCATACCTTTTACGTCCCCAAGCGGGCGGTGAAAAAGCATCTTACAAGACCGCCATAGTGTGGGTCACCATACTGCGTTGTCAGCATTTGTAATGAGTATGGTGACCACAACTCTTGGATTCTATTCATGCTTTCCATCAAACAGAGTAGTCACTTTGGCAGGCTCTTAAGACGGAAAAAAAAATGAAGGGATTTACAAGTTTGTGGGGAACTCAGGGGAACAGTTACGTAACTTTTGGATTTGGGTTCGGCAATCAAGGCATGATAACTTTCTTTCTATTTTTATTGGCGGACCTGTTGGTCTAGTAGCAAGTGACTCTGACTGCTAAACCGGACTTCATGGATTCGATTCCCACCAAGGGTAAATATTTGTACAAAGAGCACAATTATATAATACTCGTATGTATGTATTTAGAAATATGTATATATTGATATACATTTCTACAACTAATATTTTATTGATTACATGGTTCACCTCGCAGGTGTAGGATTATATCACTGTTTTATTAGAATAATGTTGTCCATGTGATAATGGATTAAGAATACGAAGTCTCACAACCCCTATTCATCTCACGGGCGTTGTAAAAGACGATTAACAATTAACGCAAATCACACAGGACAACATCTCTGCAAAGAAATAGAAAATTTGACACAAACTCTATACAGACCTACCTGACCAGTGAGGCTAAGCCCTCATTTCTAAGGAGGGGCCTATGTCCAGCTGTAGACTGTTAAACGTCGTTGATGATGAATAGAGTAAGCCTCATTTTGTTAACACTTTAAAAGTGCACGAGGTGCTATTTTTAAATTTACTACATATATTTTAAAAGTGGACTTTCATAAAAATATTTCTTAGAGTATTAAACTACAATGGAGCATAAGTAGACATTTAGAAATACGCTCCCGAACGAAACGGTTCGGTTCTTCCTTCCTGTGCAAAGAAGTTAAAGCCTGGAATTCATTACCAGTGCACGTGTTCGCAGCAGCGTCTCACAAGGCAACCGTAGCGTGGGTCGCCCTACTGCACTGTCTTCATTCGCAGTGGGTACGGCGACCACCGCTCTTGAATTCTATTAATGCTTTCCATCAGGCAGAATAGAGTCACTTTGGTTGGCTTTTATATAAAAAAAATAAAAATAAAAAAGAAGTATAAAGATCCTGCCACCAAATATTCAAAGATAGATGTAAAATGCACAAACCAGACAACTCTTTTGGTAGCAACGTGAATAGCTATTGAATTTTCTATTGAAAGCACTTAAGAAACTACTTCTATTGAATTTTTATAGCGCACGTATGGTTGTAATCGTTTTTGGGATACTTTTAATATTAAATATTGGTGTGTCTGTCTTCATAAAACTAATTCTCTGTTCCAGGCAGGAGAATAAAATAAATATTTATATAAAAAAATTTATTCAGGACTTTGTTTATTAAATATAGGTGTCGTATTTGTGAAGTTATCAATATGAAAAAACTTCAATTGAATTGTAAACCTTGAAAGTTTTGGTGAAGTCTATTGAAAGTATTTTTTTAACAAAAATTTATGCAAAACTAGAACTAATATTAAATAAGCTTAGTAGTAATTATATGTTTCTAATTTTTAAATTTAATTCTAAATTCAAAAACGTATCTAATACCTTTAAACGAGCAATTCCTGCATATATTTAAAAAAAAACAACGCCCGCACTAGGAATAAATCCTGTTTCACGGGAGACTTCTTACAAATATACAAGAAACGGACACAAAGAACACCCACACTCAGAACAACAATTTGTGGATCATACAAAGTGTTGTCCCATGTGAGGTTTGAACCCATAACACTCAGCGCAGTAGAGTGGCGTGGCGACCGCTTAAACCATTAGGCCAATCATGCGGTCAAATATATATATATTTAATTTAAATCTCGGTAACGGTTTGAACGATTTTTATGAAATTCAGTATACGAGTACATGGGGTTTCGAGGGCGATAAATCGACTTAGCTAGGTAATTTTTTTTGTAAAATCTTCTTTTATCCGTGTTTCCGAGTAATGAAAACTGCTACAACGTCATTAGCATGTTAAGGAAAATGCTGCTTTACCGACACAGCAACGCAAAAGCTAAATGCTTCAGTAGATGGCGTTGTCTAACAGGCTTGTTATGGCACTTCTCTATGTGACAAAATTAGGGATGGAAACAAATGAATGTAGCAATTGCGAACAGATTTATCAGAAAAAAAAATACCGAGGTCGGTTCTCAGGTACTTAGCTTTAGATATTAATATTGTTCCATATTTAAACGACCTGTCGCTGACAGACTTACATGCATAACAGACACATACGAAGCATATTTTAGTACAGTCTTCCCTATTTCGACGCGAGAAGCTTATAATCTGTATTTGTGAGAACTGGCACCATATGGTGTCCGACACTGCTACGTATTAAATTCTAAATATTAATGTTCCTTTCGTAGCACACCCAAAAGAGATTTACATAATTGCATATGGCTTTGGGTTAATGTTTCATTTTATTTTTGTTTTTTTAATAACGAAGGACGATGACAATTTCATTTAAACGACTGAACATGATATGTATATATATATATTTTAATCAATGGTCACTCACTATGGGCTTGATAAGAAAGCTCAAAGACACCCAAAGAGCAATGGAGAGGGCAATGCTCGGAGTTTATTTGCGTGATCGAATCAGGAATGAAGAGATCCGCAGACGAACCAAGGTCCAGAAACCAGTAAAATTGCTAAACTTAAGTGGCAGTGGGCGGGGCACGTTACACGCAGAAACGGTGGCCGATGGGGTCGTAAAGTTCTGGAGTGGCGACCGCGTACTGGGAAACGCAGCGTTGATAGGCCCCCACAAGGTGGTCCGATGACCTGGTGAAGGTCACGGGAAGCTGCTGAATGCGGGCGGCACGGGACCGGCTATTGTGGAGAACCTTGGGGAGGCCTATGTCCTGCGGTGGACGTATTTTGTCTAAGATAATGATGATGATGATGATTTTGTTTTAATCAAACAGAAAGTCCTCTTACACAGTCGGTTAATTCTTATATTAATATAAAAGTGAAATGGCTCGTATTATACTGATGCACGGGTTCTTTCGTCACGTCTTCAATGTCACACATATTTTTATTATAATAGTTTGTGATTTTGTTAACAAATATAATATAATTAGCTTTTGCCAGCGGCTTCGCTCGCGTTAAGAAGTATTAATATTATTAATTAGTTATAATGTTTGAGGCTTTACTTTTGTTCAGCGTTTGTAAAAAATTAGGTATATAAAACCGCTTTGTACACAATATTCTAAACTTATCTGTCATTAGGCGGTAAAACATAAAACTAGCCATTAGAGAAGCAATGTTTAATTCTTAAAGAATCTTTAACTTCAGTTCAATCAGTCGAAAATCTAAGAAGATTTATACAAACTTTCATCCCCTATTTTATCCCCTTAGGGGTGAAATTTATTAAAATCCTTTCTTAGCGAATGCCTACGTGATAGTATCTACCTGCATGCCAAATTTCAGCCCGACCAGTGGTTTGGGCTGTGCGTTGATAGATCACTATGTCAGTCAGTCATCTTTGAGTTATATATATTTAGATATTAAATTAAACAGTTAAACGTTTTATTTGGAAATAAAACTCTATAACAATGTTTAAAAAAGAATGTAGTTAAAGTTAGAAAATAAAACAAATATATTGTGAATACTCTACCACTTCATCTTCTACTAACCCCTCCAAAGATCAGTTCATCTATTTACAAGAATGTATATCACATTGATGTTCTCCTAGCCGAGACGAACACAGCAACCACTCAAGACAAGCCAATTACGCTGCAAATATTATCGTGTACAAGAGTGTACACAAATACAGGTGCACTCTCTGTTCCCTCACTCTCACAATCCGATCCGATCCGAAGGAGAGATCAAGCGTAGGGTCGATGGCTTTACGTGTTCTCCGGCGTATAACATTTAAGACTCTAACTTCCAAACTATAGGCTGATATTAAGAATTTCTATTAAAAAACTCAATAACACTTTTTTGCCCCGACCCGAGAATTGAACACAAGATTTTAATCGGCAGTCGCACACGCTTACTGCTAGACTAACGAGACAGTATTCCACATTACGTACACAGCTATGTATAACTCAGTTAACTGATGCTATTTTCTCACAGGCCACTTCTGCGAATTTCGATAAGGAAATGCATGTGAATTTGTATGGCTATAAGATGGGCGATTCCTTAGAAAATATACTAGTTTATTTAATCTGTCAGTTTTGGTTTAAACATTTGATATATCCATTTGATAATCCAGTAAAAACTGATATTGTGAAAAAAAAAAGCAACAGTGGTAGCGTCAATGGTTAGGAATGATAGCGTATGCGAATGCTGTACTCGGGTTCGGTTACCACATCAGACCAAATGTTTGCATGATCTACAAATATTTGCTTCGGAATCTAGGTGTTATCTATAAAAAAAGTTTATATGTATTCATATCATTTGTCTAGTACTCATAGTACAAGGTTTGCTTAGTTTGGGACTAGATGGCGTTGTATGCCAAATATCTGTCTGAAAATTGCTTAATTGGTTACTTGAATTTTACCATAACATTACTTATTACAGTAAGAAAATCGTGTGTTATACTTAATCATACAAAATTGTAGCAGATCATTCTAGAAGTAAAACAAGTAAAATATGTATACTAAAAGCTAGAGATTTATACAAATTAACGGTTTTCTTAGCCCCAGACCAATGAATACATTGCTATTCGAAGTCACGCGCGTACCCGAAGAAAGCTTTCCGTTAGCAGTAGAAATGTGGGTAGAATAGAATTAGGTTGTTACATATTTTAGCTTCGAATTGTGGCTCTAGATAATAAAGAGGTTTACAATACTATTGTAGCCATGTTACAAAGGCTAGACTTTAATATTATCCATTCTTTTGTAATATAAATGTTAAACTGTGCGGCGAAATTTAAGAATAAACATATAATTGGTTAACAAAATGTTGTTTTAACATTTTTTGGTAAGTAATTTGTTTTATATTTACATTTGGTATTCTTAAGTAATCGTAACAGTGTTTCCGTCTGCGTGGTGACGCATTAAGAACACATAGTGTTACCATCCCTATTCATACCGTACGTGTCGTAAAAGGTGACTAAGGGAACAAACTATACAGGAAAATATCACTATAAAGAGAAGGAACTTTACTAGATTGTAGAGCCACGCTGATTTTACCCTCCCACAGAAGACTAACCTAAAGCGCCAGCATCTGTGTTGTCGTGTTTCGTTGGTGAGTGTGAGACCGGAGGCCCATTGATGAGGGGTGACAGTTATCGTGGTAACTGTGCAAGCCTTACACTGTCACGATGATTGTCATGCCTTTTACGTCCCAAAGCGAGGTGTGCAAAAGCATCTCACAAGGCTGCCATAGTGTGGGTCACCATACTGCATTGTCTGCATTTGCAATTAGTATGGTGATCACGACTCTTGGATTTTATTCATGCTTTACATCAGGCAGAGTAGAGTCACTTTGACGAGTTCTTAATATAGAAAAAAAAGGAACACTTGAAACAAACCCTATTTCATCCCGTCTGGTCAGCGTAGTATAGTAGGCAAAAACCTACTTGCTAAGGAGAGGTCTATGTCCAGCAGTGGACTGTAAAAGGCTATTGATTGAAGAGTGTTTTAGATCTATGCCTGTAAGTGTTAAGTGTACATTTCTAATATAGTAATATTTACTAGTTCGTTGTAATGTTACACTTCACTTGTTATTACGATGGAAATAATTTAATCAAAATGTCCCATAAAAATATTTTTACGACGCATTTTGAGTATGATATCCGACGTATCCTTATTCCATACCATAAAAAAAATAATGACAATTTTTCCTTACTTTTATTTCTTTTTTGATTAGAAATTAGCTGTTTAGAGTAAAAATCTATATTTATAGTCTTATAAAACATTTACACATCTGTTAAAAGTAAAAAAAAAACAAAAACAAATTCTACAATGTATTGTTTTATTTAAAAAGTTACTGAAATCTATAAAGCGAAATATATTTTAGCGTTTTTTCACCATTATTTTCTCTTTTCTGACGTCTAACGTAAACATTGTAATAGAAGAATACACTGAGCAAAAAAAAATATTTTAGCTACCACCTTATTGAATTATCCAATCCATGTGGAGAGAAAGTGGTTCGAAGTCACGTAATGGGTTTCAAGTCTTGTACCAGACGACGGTGTATGATGACATAATAATATTTTACCTTTTATTTATACACCAACATCGCTTTTATATCTTGTTTTCTTCGTACGCCTTCAATAGAACTGTGAGTTAGTTTGATTGACGTGTTAATTAAGATGTGGTAAATTTTATTTTATTTCAGTACGCGTGACGGAAACACAACAAAATATGATAAAAATAAACAGTAAAAAGGAGGCCTAAGGAACTCTTCACATTTTTTTTTACGTGTGGATACCCCCTCGGGTTGTGACCCCATCGGGGTTTGCGGCGGGATGGTGTGTCGGAATTGGACCGACTAAAACCACACGGTGTGTCACACTGATTCTGAGGTGGGAGGGATCCGGGCACAATTGTTGTCACAACATCCGGAAAGCACTCTTCACCCGTTTGAAACCAAATTCAACCGTTTAATTCACAGGTACACAC
Source organism: Hypercompe scribonia (assembly GCA_949316085.1). Classification (NCBI taxonomy): domain Eukaryota; kingdom Metazoa; phylum Arthropoda; class Insecta; order Lepidoptera; family Erebidae; genus Hypercompe; species Hypercompe scribonia. The sequence continues at coordinate 4,058,936 of OX438984.1, read as the reverse complement.
ATAGTCTGTGGTATTTAACGTATATGTACTCGTATGTAAAGATATATGTATATATATATATACATACACATAGCCACCATTGTGATAAAGTGCCTTATGGTAAATCCATTATTCTATAGCATATTTAAAATTTAAATTAATTTTAGTTTTGAATTCCTAAATAAAATTTAATGCATCTTTTCATTTATTTCCGCACCACTCGATGGTAGACTGGTAGAGAATACCTATAGAATAATGCCGTCATTGTGTATTTTGTGCATAAAGTTGTGCATATTTTTTTTATTTTAATAGCCTACCAAAGTGGCTCTACTCTGCTTGATAGAAAGCATGTATAAAATTCAAAAGTTGTACCATACTCATTGCGAATGCTGACAATGCAGTATGGTGACCCACACTATGGCGGCCTATTACGATTTTTTACGCCACACTTGAGGACGTAAAAGAATATAAATAAAATAATAAATGAATAAAATTACTTATAAATAAATGTAATGACATGAAATTGTGAATTATACACCAAATTTTTAATTAGATAAAACTTCTTTACTTTAAAAGAGTTACAGTTTGCAGGCCGGCATTTCGCTCCTCAATTTCTTTATTGAACTGCAGTGTAATTTTCTGAATATCAAAGTATACACTTGCATAAGAGATACTGCTTCAGAGTAATTGCCTGAGGGTACTTTTTGGTTCGTTTTTCTTATTGATAAATTTCAAACTACTAAAAGAATCTTACATAGAGGCAACAGGAAGTAAAATACGTGTGTATTAAAGAGATGACGTAAGTCTTATTTAATAAAAAAATTGATGTAGTTTATTTTGTTTGTTTTTTTCTATTTTAAAAGCCTGCCAAAGTGACTACTCTGCCTGATGAAAAGCATGAAGGGAATCCAGGAGTTGTGGTCACTATACTCATTGTGAATGTAGACAATAAAGTAAAGTGATCCACACTATGGTGACCTAGTGAGATGCTTCTTCACGCCTCGTTTGAAGACGTAAAAGGTATGGCAGTCTATGTAGCAGTATATTATAATACTCACACATTTACCACAACAACTGTTATCCGGCCTGTTATAACTATTATAGGCCTCCGGTCTCGCACTCACTAACGAAACACAGCTGCATAGATGCTGTCGCTGTAGGTTGGTCTTCTGTGAAAGGGTAGCACCGTCCCACTTGATCCGGCCTGTTCGTGCTGCTATCGGCGTGGCTCTACTACCTCGTGGTTTTAATATGTATATACGAGTCGAGGAGCCTTACAAAAGTCACAAAATATGGTGTTTAAGCGGCTACCTCTATCATGTTCCCGCTTGTTGGCCAAATTAAAGCGCGGTTTCCTGTTATACCCTTCCGTTCCTTGCCATTAAACCATTCTCACAGATTGAAAGAAGGAGAGATAAATAAACTCAAATAAAAATCGGCAATAACGTGTTGCTTCATCACATGAAACATTTAAGAGAGGTAAAGATTTTTGAAAAGAGAAAGTAAGAGTACAGTAAACCCCGCTTTATGTTACACATTATTTTTTTAAGAAAAATCTTTAAGCGAAAGTAATTCACTACACTGACAGTTGAAAATTATTACCACATGTCTACTATAACGAACAGACGTCTCTGTCCACTGGATGTAATATTAAACTGAGTGTAAATTCTGCTCGTTCAGTAATAATTGCACAAGCGGTGATCGCTCTTATCATCAACGTGAAAATGTAAAATTACGTCCAAAATGGGCTACCAAATCAGAGATCAATTATTCGTACTGAGTTAAGTGCGACATGCGATTTATAATAGAAGTTTGTAATCATATCATCTATATCGTAGTTATTTTATCAATTATCGACACTTGATTGTTTTTTTTTTTATGTAGTGACATTTATGTGTTTATAAAAGAGTGTACAACTTGATGAAAATGACAGTCATTTGAAAGGTATGTACTACCTATTTCATAGATATTATTTGACCTAGGCTTTAGCGTGTTCAAAACATTGGCCAGACGACTTGTATACTTCAAACTGCCTCGTTGGTCTACCGGTTGGTGTATACCACTGCCAAGAAATCCAAGAGGTCTCGGGTGCGGTTCCTGGCTCAGGTCAAGATATTGTTATTGAGATTTTCTAATAATGGAAATGGTTAACAGGTTTGGAAATTGGGATCTTAACCTCGTGCCTGTGCCTGATCTCTCACCGGTCTCATTTGTGAGAGTGAGGGAACAGAGAGTGCACCTATGTTTGTACACACACCTGTGTACTATCTCCTGCTTAGTTGACTGGTCATCATTAAAACTGGCCACCGTAGTCGAAATTGACTAAGAGACACACATCATCATCACACGTCAAATGACGGGTGATTTTACAAATGATATCTTTAGGATCGCTTTTGTGCGTATTGTAGAAAAGATTTCACGATGAGAAACAGAAATCTGTTACAGTTACGTAACATTCAAATGTCATACTTAATATGCAAGTTTTAGGCTCGCTTTTAGTAAGTAATTTATATGATATAATAAACTCATCTTAAATACTGTGTAATTACAAGTTGTTTGTTAATATTTTCACGATGTGGGTATGTACGATAACTTAAGATATGAGTCCTGACAACCATATATATTAGCTAGGTAGTAGAGCCACGCTGATTTCAGCACGAGCGGGCCGGGTCGACCCGGGCAGTACTACTCTCCCACAGAAGACCAACCTAAAGCGCCAGCATCCGTGTTGTCGTGTTTCGGTTGAGTGTGAGACCGGAGGCCCATTGATGCAGGGGTGACAGTTATCGTGGAAACTGTGTAAGCCTTACACTGTCACGATGACTGTCATGCCTTTTACGTCCCCAAGCGGGGTGTGCAAAAGCATTTCACAAGGCCGTCATAGTATGGGTCACTATACTGCATTCTCTGCATTTGCAATGAGTATAGTGACCACAACTCTTGGATTCTATTCATGCTTTTCATCAGGCAGAGTAGTCACTTTGGCAGGCTTTTAATATAGAAAAAAAATATAAGAATAGGAAACAGTTTAATAATAACATTGGCATAAGTATTCTATTTAATCTAATAAAAAAGGTATTATACTTAACTATTTACTTTAATTTCTGCGTAAAGCGTGTTTCATGGCCTCACAGCTGTAGTGTTACTAATATAATTGGTGTTGTGCTTAAACCATACATTGTCAAGATACCTATCGTAAGTAACATTGGACATCTCTGTTTCGTTGTCTATGACTTCTAATGACGGTTTTTCATATGTTTTTAAGTACATTACGTACATGCTGCTAGTAAAGTACGTTTTTGGATATTACTAAATAACTGTCTGTGAATCTGTGTAAGTGTCTATTAGATCATAGATATTTAACGGATAAAACATTGGTGTTCTTTGTTATTGCTTAAATGTGGGAATCAATTTTGGTATGAATATTTCATTGCAAAAAAAATGATTATTAAATTAACACACATGAAAATAGTGTTACAATACTGATTACGCATTCGATTGTGGAATTGAAAGCAATTTCTGAGAAGGCTCCAGAGAAAGTTTGACGTGAAAAAAAAATCTTCTTGTGATAACTAATCTAAATTACAGTCTCGTCGATGTATACGGCTTCTTTGATAGATTTTTGTTCATAGAGTTTACGTAAAATAAATATCTTCGGAGAAATTTCAAAACTACGCTACCTTGGCAATATGTATATTGAGGTTTTTTTTTTAATTATTCACGACTGTAATACAATCACCGTCAGTTTACGGGAAAAAGACAAAGACGTGGCCCCAAGGGAGACAAGAAAGGAGGGGAACGTAATGAATTTTGAAATTTGAATATCGTGGCTTTAGTAAAAAATCGATATTCAAATTGGCGAATCACGGGTGATCAATTCATGACGAGCAAGAAGACGTTATTTAATATTAAATTTGGAAAGTATTTTTTTTTTAAATGTTTATGGCAAGCCAAAAATTTATATAAGTATATTGCAATTGATCAAATTGCAAAAACTAAATTTTGTTGGACCTGATGGTATGGTGGTTAGTGATTCTGACTGCTAAACCAGAGGTGGTGACTTCTACCCAGGAAAGTTAGTTGCGTGATGAACACGGTAATTTTGTTCTGCTCTGTATCACTATTATCACTAGGGTCACACGTTCCTTAGTGAGAGATACGCGCAGTTGTTATTATTTGCTCATATTAAAAATGTCATTGCTTTTTACACAGGATGAAATCGAGGAAAAATAATTAATATTAGCATTTGAACACCAAAGTTCCTAAAAACAGCTTGAGGCTATTTTAATAAAAACAATTTCTTTGAGGAAAAAATAAGAGGAAAATATTTTTGTTTACGAAGGAGCTTATAACAGAATCCATTCCATCGTCAGAAGTAACGTTATTCGAATAAAAGTTCAACCTAATTTTAAAACGTTGGGAGTAGAAAGAAATAAGTAACCAATCAGAACATTCCTTGGCAATGAGCACCAATGAACGTAAAATCTAATTTGACAAGCGCCATCTGAATGTCCAGAATGTAATAGACTATAAAATTAAATTCAGAACTTAAAAAACTTGGGACATTGATTTTTAATTGAGCTAATGTAGTGTATGTGTTACTAGAACGTGGGTATTTTGATGCTAGCGAGAAGGGTGCCACATTTAAATAAGAATTCAATATACAGCTGGTACAGTGTTAACTGTATAATCTTATGTGCTATATAAAGTGTTGATTTAAAATTCGATTTAGCCAGAAATCGTATTTAAAACTACTGTGGGAGTTGTTTACTATTGTTATAGTCTATTGTGTTAGTCTGTTATGTATGTTGTCTATTGTGATAGTATTGTTTTAAAGATGTTGTCTGATCGATAAAAAAGTGATTTGTTTCATTTGTTTAAAAGTTTCTAGTATGATTCGAGGATTTGAAAACTTTAGAATGTGAATAGTTAGATTCGTTACTTCATTTATATTTTGTGTGTCACAAAAAGACAAGATATAATTCAATAACTTGTTTGTTATTTTGATAACTATAATTGTTGCAACTTTAAATAAGGGTAACCGTATAAAAAAGAACTCCGAAGTATTTAGGTTTTTTTTGGCATTTATGCGCTTTTATCAAAATTAATTGAATTCTATTAAGAATAAGATACTCGCACAAAATATGTAATCCTTAGGGGATAAATATTTTCTTTATATTTAAAGTTAAATTCTATATACTTCATACATGGCGGGAATTTTGCTCAACAACATTTACACAAAAAATTAGTGGAATGAATAATCTCCTCTTCCTTGAAGTCGGTTAAAAACCTGGAAATAAAGTGAGGTGAAAGAGTGAGTCAATAAAAACGACAGAACGATTAGTCATGCTCACTGATTGATGTTGCCGAAGTAACACTAGTGAATACTGAGCTTTGTTCACAGTGCAGACAAATCCTTTAGTTTTTAATCGAATATTTTTATTATCGATTAAAGGGAACAATAAAATCAAAACTGAACAAAATTTACACTAACACAGACACAAGAACTTTTTTTATATTTTTAGGGATGTTACACAGGTATTAAAGAAAATATTCAGGTTTTTGGAGGTACATACTTTTCGTAAATACCTAACACTTATAAGTAAATATGAGATGCAATCAAGCTCATACTTTAATAACAATAAGAATACACCGTATCAACAGCTTATAAGCGGCTAATAAGGCAGCAAATTACACAAGATAACATCTTTGCAAGGAGAAGGAAAACTCAATATAAACCCTTTTTTTTTTTGTTTTTAACGTGTGGAACCCTTCGAGTCGTCACCCCACCGGGGTTTACGGTAGAGTGGTGTGTCGGAATCGGACCGACTAAAATCACTAAAGCCACTGTACTGTACCGGATGGAGGGGAACGTCCACCCGCGGCCGAGGCGCTGGTAACCCTATACCAGCCCGTCTGGCTAGCATGGTATAGCAGCCCAAAACCTCCTTTCTAAGGAGAGGTCTATGTCCAGCATTGACCTGTTAAAGGCTGTTTATTGATGATGTTAATGAGCATTAAAAAGAGTTAGCAGAAAGACACACTACAAAAAACAAACAAATTCAATCATACAATAATTCAATTCCATCTACACGATAAACTTCTCAACTTTCTATTTATTTATCAATAGCGCAATATCTGTGAGCATTCGATTTAAACTGCCGTGGTTTTGTTGAATTAGTTGAGGTCTGACACACAAGCGAAGTTAAATCGATTTTCAAACAACTAAATTGAATGCCACTCTTGGTAAATGTATTGAGAGTGTGGATTATGCTTCTCGTATTTGATTACCAGTTCACGTTTTTCCTCTAGCAATTTTTCCAATCGCAGGGTTATCCCAGTTTCTTCTAGCTACTGTATTCATAGTTTCGCGTCCTCATCTAGGACTTGCAGTTTCTCTTACCCTAGTACCCCAGCCTTATATTTTCTAATCTTGGTTTTCTTTAATATCTTGTCCTATTTGAAAACAATTTCATGCCAAAAAAGGATAACGTCAAACAGGTCATAAAAGAAAACAACCTTTGGAAAGATGGCACAAAAATGAAAGTAATAGTTGTAATAATAGTGTTACAAATTTGTTTTATTTGAATTGCTTTCGGTTTTCATAAAAAAAATTAGTAAAATAGGGTTTATTAGAAAACAATGTAAGGAGAGAGTAACTATTTATCTATGCCTAACCACAAAAAGTTTATGTCCGTTTGTTAAATTCAAAAAGTGACACTGAACGCAATACGTACGTACCACAAACTAATTCTATTTAAATGTTATAACTTTTCATCGACAAAAGTTGCCGAACTAAGCGGAAATTTGTCTCCTCTCTACTTTTGACAATTCCACGAAATGTATGTCGCAAATATGAATTTAATATCACGAATGTTTTGTATTTCAATAAATGAAAACAAAATGACTGTAAAACAATTTGCTGTGTTTTTTTTGTGTTTTTTATGTAAATGTAAACTTAAATATTTATAACCTTTTAATGTTCTTTCAGGCAACGAAACGTACATTTTCTATACTTGTTAACGTATTGTCAAGAAGAAGAAAAGTGTACGTTACGTAGAAACACACGTAGTTATTATTTTTTATTTATTTTTTTATTTTTACTATCTGTTTTTTATATTATTATTAGTATTACGAATAAATCCAGATGTATACTGATTGTTTTACTGTATCTTTAAGTGATTTTTTTCTAATCATTTTTCATTAATTTACGTCACTTATTATTATTAAATAATATTATACTCCTACTTATTATTAAAGTACCTGCTATTTATAAAAAGGAATGCCAGCATTCACTTAAGCGTGCAGAACTTCATCCAATTGAATTTAAACAAGATAGCAACGCAAAACCTATTTTAAATGGAAGGATTTGATGAATATGTCTGCTGGAGCCCTCTATTTCATTACGGAATCTGTTCACTTTTGGAAATGTATAGACATTATACAATTTGAAATAGATTTTATATTAAATTTATAGGTATAGTGGTGCCGTGGGTTAAGTGTTTCACATATTTGACTTTATTTGAATTGAAAAGACATGTAGACGACATAATATTATTCATCTTGCCGTTACCATGTTTGTTTCAATGTTGATTAAAAGCTAGTGATTAAAATATCTAATTTTATCTTCATCATTAACATTGTTGTGTCATTTCCTATTTTTTTTATTGATTTTCTTGTTCGTGTCTGCAATGATAAGAAAAAGAAATACGGGCCAGAGAGCAAGGATACCGTGAAAATCGTTTGAGCATCGGGCATCCAGTAGTTAGAAGAGCTCACGGTTGCTTAATCGTTCGTTCGTCCACAAAGAAGCTAAAGATATGTAATCCCTGCAGCAATTTTCCTTCCTATTCCATCTCTTAAAGTTACACTTCTCATTTCTAAACTTATAAATGATGGTGATACCAACTGGTTTTTATTCCAAAACCGAAGGAATGAAGATAAAAACATTTCTTTAGAGTATGATAAGTTTACACGGACTTAGAAGAGCTCTCAAGTCTTTTAATACTTAAGTGTTTCAAGATTTTGGATACTCTTATATGACAGAAAATAATTCCAGTTTTTTTTATTAGGGACGGGACATATTGATCATTTTTAGTGTTAATTTAACTTTTAACTTTCTTTTAGACATGAGTACCTTCTTCTTCACTGGTAATTCACGTCAAATGAAATAGAAGATAAAAGCTTTTCTTGTTGTTTTTTTACCTGTGGCAACCCCCTTGAGCACACCCTACCGAGGCTTGCAGTGGTGTGTCGACTAAAATCACACAAATGCCACTTTATGCCTGAAGTAGGATCCGCGAACAGTTATTAAGACATCTGAGACCTCCCAGCATCCGCTCGCGCTTACGCGGGCACCATCTATGTGTAAACTAATGTGTATATAACAATAAGCATTGTAAAACATTGTTTTGTTTGAAATAGTACATTACTATGACATTGAGTGAAAATCAAAAGGACGTCTCTTGACGAAATTATACAGTGAACTTTAAATATAAATTAAATAAATAAAGTTTTCCTGACACTAACGTAGCTCTTACCTCTTTAGAAAATCTTTTAAATAAAAATTTAAGGAAGCAAAGAAAAAGCGACACTGAACGCAATACGTACCACAAACTAATTCTATTTAAACGTGATAACTTTCCATCGACAAAAGTTGCCGAACTAAGCGAAAATTTGTCTACTCCCTACTTTTGACAATTCCACGAAATGTATGTCGCAAATATGAATTTAATATCACGAATGTTTTGTATTTCAGTAAATGAAAATAAAATGACTGTAAAAGAATTAAAAATTATTTTGTACAGCACTTCGCCGAAGTAAAGTGTTACCGCGAAAACTGCAATACTACAGAACTTCTCAAGTAAATTCTGTGAAATTTTCTTTAACAAACATAAGCACCTACAAGGTGATAGATCACAGTCGAAAGCTTCTGGGACTTGAAAAGTAACAGCTCTAAGTTGTATTGAAGTCGTGCATGTTTATTTTTCAATTTCAAATATTTTTTATTTTATGTTCAGCTCTTTTTTAGATGAAACTTTTAGTTGATTGAAAAAAAAATACACATTTTCTCTTGAAATATAATTTTAGTTTAAAATCTTTATTAAATTTCTTCAGCATTAAAGACATAAGAGAAGGTTATATTGGTACATAAGCAAGAAGTAAATCAATGTGAATTTTTATTAACACTCTTTAATAAATAACAGCAGTCTTCATTTAACTAAATATACTAAACAAACTTGATATTATGTATCTGTATATATGTGTATATATTATGATCTTTCTTTCCGATTTGCAATTTATCGAATGATTATTCACTGTACTTAATATAAGTAAACTACCTTGAAAAGTTATATAATGTGTAGAGTAAACGAAATAAATATTATTTACAAAACTAAAAAACACGCTCACAAAAGTTGGTTACGAACAAACACACAGGAGAAGTTATTTAAGCGTGTTAAAAAAGACGTCAAATGTAATCAATTAAAAATGTTTCAAATATAAATTTTAAGATATACTCACAACGTCGATGAGCTGACTCAGCCTAAGTCCCATCTTAACCGTCAGCCGATCAGAGTTGTTCCCCACAGGGCGGATCAGGCGATTGTAGTTGGACAGCAAGTCGTCATATAGCCGCTTCGCTTCAGGGTTTGCGACGCTCAGGCGGCCCCACACGCACAGGACTCCGACCACCAGCGCCAACACCATCTTAGGCTAACACCACCCCTGGAACAAAGACAAAATATTTGTATTTCTTAATAGCTGATTCCCACGACTTCGTCCACGTGGCATTTTTATTTATTTGAATCGAATGTTGTTCACTATTTCACTGGTTTTAATTTTGTTTGCGCGTAACCTTATTGTTTTTTCTAAAATAAAAGTAGCCTAAGTTACTCCTTATTACATCAGCTACCTGCCAATAAAAGTCCCGTTAAAATCGGCCCAGCCATTTCAGAGATTAGTCAGTACAAACAGACAAACACACAGACAGACAAAAAATTGTAAAAAATGTTATTTTGGTGTATGTATACAGCTTGGCAAATTTTCTAATCGTTTTCGCAATTTTAGAATTAACGATCTCCTCAGTAGGGCTGACCTAAAAATCTTACTAACAGCATGTAGCCTCAAAGTTTCAATTTATGGTGTATCTCCGCCCATGGTCAAGATTATGATCATGATAATTACAGATACTCGTATAATGCATGGAACAGTAGTGTACTGAGTGCATTGGCGTCACTAGGTCAGATTGTTTTCTTCGAAACCGTGATATCATTCCGGTCGGCTTATGTTAAATTTGACCTTATCACGTTGTTACGAAACCTTGTATTGTTGTCGTAAATAAGCTATTTACCTATACAAATTCCTAATTGACATAGTTAATTATTATGCGACAAATTATAACGAAGATCCAGTGTCAAATTTGTTTACGTCCATAAAATCTTTAACAGCAGCGCAACAACGTAAGAATTAAGTATGGAACTTTTTCAATTAATTTTAATATCGTTTACATCTTCTGCTACAGAAAAATTATAACAATATTTTTTTCTTATGTAACTTGAAATATATTTTTCCTCGTTTAAATTGTGTTGCTAGATTTGAGCAGTCCTAACTGCTGATTACTTTTTGTCTTTATAATTGTTCACTTTCATTATTAAGTTACAAATAAACAACTGGATTCATCTGAGATGAGATCAACTCAAAACAATTATCAAACCTTGTATGTTATCTAAAAAAATTAAATCACATAGGAGCCATTTTAATTAAAATAATGCCAGGATATCACAGAAATTCGACGTAAAACAATGGTTTTATTGATTTTGAACAAAAGTGATAGTTATCGAGGAGTCTCGGCTGTCTGTTTTTGGGGGAAATTGCGTTCAAAGGTTGAAAACGCACTTGTACTCTTGTCACTCAGTCATGCACAGTAATAAAAGATAATTAAGAATTAAAATGCGATCATTCCACATCAACAGCCTTTAATAGTCCACTGCTGGACAAAGGCCTCTCCTTCTAAAGGAGGTTAGCGTTAAGATACAACTAATGTATCATTATTAAAAAGCGAGAAATTGCTTTTAGTTCTCCATTTATCTGAAGTAAACTCATTTATTAAGTAGCTTTCGTGTTCGTGTTCAAGTTTTGATTTAATTGTAAATATTTAGGCCCTCACAAAGAGTTTAGTATCATTAATTAACAGGTATTTCCGATTTGGGAGCCATTACACAACTTCAATTTGAGATTATAATCAAAGTAATATTCAAGGCGTACTTTTAAGGGCTTAATTTTAAACTTTGTAATTATAATGGGGGAGCAGTAAAAACTTGGTTGTTTATGTTTCACTGCGATGATCCGTAGTTAAGTGTCTTAATACTTATTTAAGAGAGTAGGACCATTGACACGATGTTTACAATCTTAATACTTGAGTGCCACTCCTGTTTGGTCCTTACGGCTTTTACTTTTTTATGTTAACATTCGATCTTTATAATTTGATTGGTGCATACGCAATTTATTGATACTTTTCGTTTATGAATATGCTTAACACTTAAAGCATTAGAAATAAAGAGCTAACTATACAATAATAGTGTCGAAAGTCAATTGAAAACGATATTACGAATATTACAAATGTTATGTTGCCATGATTGACTGAATTATAAAATTATAAACAGCCAGAGATGTTTTTAATAGTCCTTTGAACAGTTTAAAGATTCTATTTATTTTTCATTTTTATCTTACGTTTATGCGCAATTATACGCGTCGGTGAACTTAATGGCTTATGCATTCTCTTCCAGTGGACCGATTGGGTGATCCAAAGAAAGGATAAAGCACTTGTGAGGAGTAATAAACTATACTGGTTTTATTAAATCTGTTTTAAATCTAAGATGATAAATAAATATACATACTCAGCCATATTTTTTATAGTTTATGGTATTTCAACGATATGATTGTGATAATTATAATTCGACGTTGAGGAAATTAAACTTTTTAATTTGTCTTACAGAACTTAGATAATCATATATATACATTGCACATACATTATGCTTTGAAATTGTTAAATTCAAACAGACTAATTTTGATTAATTATATAGTAACACTTCTGTTACATATTTGTAAATTTTCAATGCAATTGGCAAGAGGCAAGTTGACCGAGTCGGACCCGGATTACGGTCAAAGTCGTACTTAATTACTGGATAAAGGGGGATAAGCCACAATAAAACGTACCCCTATAAATCAATCTGCCGTAAGTTAGATAAAACTAAAGAGCTCAGATACTGAGTCTCTGGAGGAAAGGAATATGCGTTTTATGTACTGTTGGTTAATTATAAAAGATACATTATGTTTTCACTGTTAATGTTTAGTTCATACTAAAACTTTTGCTTTTTAGCAAAAGAAGAAGTTACCTGACCCCTTTCTCCTCTACCGTCTTTGTCATGGAAAGTGTTCTGACGAGCTCTTTCAACTGGTCTCACGTTTTCACTTCCTCTATACGTCAACACGCGCTGATACTAGAAGTCACCGTTTTAGACTAGTAGACGTACACTCTCCAACTCAACGGTTTAGCTCTTATTTTCTGTAATAATCAATTAAAACTTGGAATTCACTTCCAATGTACTTGATTCTCTCTCACTAGGATCCTAGGTTCTTTAAGTGGGACATGAAAAAGCATCTCACTAGGCCGCCATAGTATGGGTCACCATGATGTATTATCCTCAATGAGAATAGTACCATCACTCTTGGATTCTACTCATGCCTTCGATTAGGTAGAGTAAAGTCATTTTAACAGATAATATGTATAAAAAAAGAATTCAAATGGTCGAAGATGGAAGCCTCAAAGGTCGGTTACTCATTTGTGACTGATGACGGGCAGGTATATGTTTGTACATGTTACTTACTATCAGGTGAATCGTCTTTTCATTTACCTTCCTACGCCACTAAGACAGTCGCTGAAAGGTGGAAATAGCAAGAGTATTTAGCAAGTTTCGAACACCACTCTAAGTATTACATGCGTGGTGTGCCAATAAATGGGACATAAAAGCAAGTATTTGAGTTTTAACAACTCTATAAGGGAGTTTTGGCAAGTCTATCTTTTTGACAGTAGTAATCACGAGTAGACTAATAATATGCCGATAATTTGAGCATGTAAATGAATTACAATTAAAGTAAATAGAACAGTAAGATGGATATAAAACTCTGGATTCACTTTGTTTCAGCCTATTGCCGTCTACTACTGAGCAAAAGCCTCCTTGAAAATGCGCCAAATATCCCGACCTTGAACTATCTGCATCCATCCGCTGCCAGTGTCTCGTTTTTCGCAAATCGTCGGTCCATCGTGCCCCAGGGCATCCTGCATTACGTTTGCCTAGTCGTGGTCTCGATTCTAACACAAGTCGGCTTCGACGACCGTCAATCCACTTGGAGACGTGACCGGTCCATGATTCTGGATTTATCTCTTAAAATATTGTGAACATAGTATTTTCTCAATAGGCTTTTAAATGCAATCATAACGAACAAAATAAATATAACGAGGGTTTTGGAATATAAACATCTATATTCCAAAAACTTCTTTAAATAGTATATTAAGAAAATGTTAATAAAATCATATTTCATATTTAGGTTAAAAATACGCATAATTCACTCTCAATTATATGTTAAAGTAGCTTAATCAAATTCGAAAGGGAAAACGAAATATTCAAAGTATTTATAAAAATAAACTTCCCTTTTATGTACTGAACGTACTGTTGAACACAACATGCCGTGTTTAAGTAATTTTATTTACGTTAAACATATCGTGTGGTGGGATCTTACTAACGACCGCTCCAAACCGTTATAACGCTCTAACACCGAGTATCTTACACAAATAAACAGTTTCAGTAACGTTTTTTTTGTTACCAAAAACCATTATCTGGTACACTGTCACCTGAAGGATTTTGTATATTTATTGTGTAGATATTCTCATGTTATATGATGCGAATATGGAATGAGAAATGTAATTTTTGGACATTTTATTCTGTGTACCTCCAAAGTGTGTGATCATTTTTTCTAACGTGAAAAATTTAAATAGGTTGGTCGGGCTTTAGATATTATTAGACGTAATCTCCTTATTTAATAACGGTCAAAGGCTTTAATTAAACTTTTTTTAAAAAATATTGATTAGATTCTAAATAATTTTGCAATTTCTATATAAATCACTCTTCATTAGGCGTGGTTTGATTCTCAGGTATAGTCGTATATTAGTTTAAACGGACTGATTTGTTAGTCACTGTTATGTTATGTTATTGTAACAAAATCATTGGAATTAACTAGTATAGTTATTTAATTTATGTGGATATTTCGAAATGTTCAATTTAGTTATATAAATTCTCAAAGAGAGTTTCGATTTTGGCGTTAGGTGTTAGGCTGGCACGCTTTGTTTTAGCGGTAAGACTCACTATGGAGGATTGGCTTGAGAGGCATCACGGGACTGTCTGATACGGGTTGATGCAGGTGATCACTCGAAAAATATGTTTCGGAAATCACCTGTGTCTGATCTGCAAGGACCTAACGCCTGAATGCCATCACTGCGTTGGCTGGACCGTGGACACAGCGCTCCACACGCTGGTAGAATTGCCCCCGTGGGTGGAGCAGAGGCATGACCTCGTGGCGGTCATCGGAGTGGGGATTCTTTCGCTCGGTAACATGGTTGCGGCTATGATACAGACCGGGAGAGGTTAAGAACTCGCCCGGTCTGCCAGACTCGGGAATGGGCCAGTTACCGCAGAAGACTGGCGTCGGAGATAGTTAAACGATTTCCGTCCTCCACAAGGACAGGTTTAGGGTAGCCGTGAGGCCATCTGTCATCCTTGCAAGAAGCAGCCCGGGGTAGCGATGCGAACTCTACAGATCGCGCACGCCCTTTTGGGGGCAGGAAGAAAAGGGAACCTGGGGGTTCCCACACTGCGGGGGCACCTATAAGCCGTAAGTAGCCCGATGTACGTCGGGGTTCCAGGGATTTCCTTACTAGGATGCACCTGATTACTAAAGTTGTTGGTTAGTTCGAGTCCGACATATCTACCTTGCAGTGGTATCCATGGGGATTTCTGCACAAAAAAAGGTATTTGGGATTGGAAGTAAGTCTAACTTAGTATTAGTTTTATTTATCATTTAATTATATTTAGCAATTAGTCAATCTAATTTACTTTTATACTTCTTGCTAATTTTTTAATAACCTCGTCTTAAGTACCTTAAAGTTTTCTGGTGACTTCCACATACAACGCAACCAAAGTCACAGTGAACTACAGAGTAACGGCTTCAACTTGTGTCGCGATATAGAAATTTTCATGCCGATTAGCACGTGTCTAGTGGTCCACGACCCGACGGACGTATGACCGTCGGGTCGTGGACCACTAGACACGATCACCTCACCTGGTCAGTGAATCTTCTCTTTGTGTTGGAGGGAAATGACACCTTTTCTTCCATATCTTCATACTATCTTACTCGTAATATGTCTTAATCTTATTATTATTTATAAACTTAGTACATCTAGTTACAAAAATTTGTTGGTTAGATATATGTCTAAATGTCTTCTCATTGCTTGTATGAATATGTTAACTTTTAAAACTAAAATCAATAACGACGTGTTCACCAGTAAAACCAATTTATTTCTAACTTAAGTACTCGAAGTTCAACTCTACAAATAGTTAAATAAAGACCTGTTTGCGTTTAAACGTTTTCCCTGATGTGTAATTGGTGGATGTGGATCTCATGATAGGCAATTTTCATTCTAAGTGCAATAAAATTAAGGTTTACTTTGGAATACGCTTGGATCTCTTCGGGGTAATAGAAAGAGAGATTACATAGAATCCTGATTTTAAAGTCGTTTGATTTATTTTTACGAGACGAACTAAAACCAAATTCTATTTGGATCGTGGTCGGCGTTGTCTTTCCTCTCGGCTTCAGTCCGGGTAAAATATTTGTATTTAATCAAGAGTAAAGCAGATTCCATTAAGATTTCCTAGTTCCATGTTTTCTCGTTTTCAATATATAGAGCTGCTAGTTTAAGGATAAAGTTAAATGAATAAGGATGACAGATTGTAACGGTTTTTTTTGGTCGAGTCCTAAAAACGAACGTCAAGGAAAAGTTTTATCGAAATGGATTTAAAAAAAGCTAGCAGTAAATTATTTAATCACTAAGATCTCATATATTAAAACTGAGAAATATTTATAAAAGTCAACGTAAACCTACCTGGTCAATGTTATACATAAAATAAGAGTTTATTGGGATAATCTGATATTGTCAAATGTCTATTTATGAATCTACCTGTCACATTTAACTGCAAAAATGTATTGCAAGTACTTACTTGGTTACGACTAACGTACTGTTCTGGGAGGACAAAAATTTTAAAGCCCCGGTGGCGCAGTGGTAGCATATGCGACTGCGTTTTTGAGGTGCGATACCCGGGTCGAACTAAATGTTTACATGATCTGCAAATATTTTTTTATGTATAAAATATAAGTATTGCCAGAAAGAGTATATAAGTATAGTAATATATATCTATTTATTTCACTTTTCTTGTAGCCATAATGCAAGTTCTGCTTAGTTTGGGACGAGATGACGTTGTGTGTCAAATGTTAGAAAGTTTAAAAAAAAATTATCTGAAACTACAAGTGAGCAAGCATTTTAAGAGATATTTTAAATTCTACTCGACTTTTTGATCAAGTTCATTCCTATCTCTATCTACATATATTTATATAAATGAATGGTTGTCTGTCTGTCTGTTTGTATGTCTTTTATAGAATCGTAAACTATACATTTGATCATATGATTATCTTTAGCAAAGTTGTTGCGCATGAACCTACGAAGGTTTCTAAGTTGGTATATTTTATTTTTATATCTTTCCTTCAAATTCATTTTAGTTGACACAGGGTACAACTAATACTCAATACAACAACGACAACAATACAACTAATACTATAACTCTACTATAAAATACAGATTTAACCTACAATAATTATTATTGCTTAAACGCTGCTCTTTTGTAACATTTTTATTGAAGCAGTTACCATTTTTAATGAAATTTAAAAAGTAATATTCAACTCTATTCAAACCGCAGTAAAAGCGAATATAAAACAAAAATTTACCAACACGATATTACTATATTATAATATAAAATACTGTTGAAACTTCTACTGTCTTTTTCTTTACTCATAATATAATACATGCACAGTATATAAATAAATAAATAACCTCATACATATCACACACACACAAACACACACACACACACCTAATTCCAAATTAGGCAGAACACAGGTTATAGTAACCAGACTGCTAATACAAAGCTAATACAAACATACTTGAATATTTTGTAACATACATATTATAGATCAAATACATCCAGATATAGTACATGTAATCGTGCTTATCGCACATATATTTGTCCTGGATGGGAATGGAATCCATGACCTATGGATCAACGGGCCCATCAAAGAACAGTTAAAGAAGTGATACATGATATTTATTTCTTTTATTAAAAAATAAAAATATTATATTGTTCTCTTTAGATGTGGAATAGACTAAATTATTCCTGTAAGTCTACTATACATATAAGAGGTCATATCTTAAAACCAAGTAACTGATTTCATTAAAACTACACACAATTTATCAGTGTCGAATAATTTACTACACCGAAGTTCATATCCAAGGGTTTTGCGTACGAGCGTTTCGGTTCAAAGATCAGACCTCAAAATAAGTCCAGTAACCCTTATAAATTATTGTTGATTACTCCCCTTGTTAGGTTAGCAAGTACAATCGTTGGAATTTGGAGGATTACTAAAATGAAAATCGGCTTAGTAAAGATTAAATATGAATAGACGTTCCGCGGACTTTGAGGGATGCTCTTGTTCATGAGACACAGCGGTTGGTTTAGTGTAATTAAAGAAATCTGCTAGAAGGTTTAACAGCTGCATTTTATGTACTGTTAGTGTCAGGATGATGGTCTACTGCATGACTTTTCTGATTTTAAAACTATATTATCACTATTTTTTTTTGTATTCTATATTTAAAATATGATCAGTCAACTCAAGCACAACGCATTGATAGCGCTAAATCAAATAGCTCGCACTTCCCCGGTTTCCGTAACACATTTCCGTCCCTTTTCACGAAATCACTCTCACAGATTACATTAAAGCGAGAGAATTGTTATTGCACATCAAAAAGGTATACAAAACGTTTTTAATTATTAGCGAGACTCAATATTGAGTGTATAAAGAACATTGATGTTTCAGTCAAAGTATCCTCTTAATCTGTTTATACTTTCATCTATATTAATTAATTAAAAAATAATTAAACGCATTTAAACAATATAAAGGTTCAGCTTTCGAGCTCAAATTTCGAGTTACAGATGACTGTGATCTACTATAGCTATTGTGGAACCTCTTTTATATACAGATAGCTAAGAAATAGCTCAAAGAATTTCATTTAGATATTTTAGATAGATATTAAATACAGTGACTGAAGCAGCATATCATCATTATCATCATCAGTCGGAAGGCGTCCACTGCTGAACATAGGTCTTCCCTATAGAACGCCACGCCGTACGGCTGGACGCCAACTGCATCTATCGACTCCCGGCGACTCAGACTATGTCGTCGGTCCATCTAGTGGGGCGCCTACCTACGCTTCGTCTTCCGGTACGTGGTCACCACTCGAGAACCTTTCTTTCCCAACGGTTGTCGGTTCTACGAGCGATGTGGCCTGCCCATTGCCGCTTCAACTTGCTTATTCGAAGAGCTATGTCGGTAACTTTAGTTTTCTTACGGATATCCTCGTTCCGGATCCTATCATGCAAAAGAAACAGCATATAAATACAGATAAATATATGTGTTGAAATATAAGGAAGATATTTAAAAATGTACTTAAAACCTATGTTTCTTTTTTATTAGAACTATAAATTATAAAAAAAATACATCATTCATTAAGGGTTTATTACCTACTGTGATATCAGTCTGGTCGCAACAGTTGAGGCTCTGTTTAGTTTGAGATTAGAACGCTGTGCATGAGATGCTATCATTTTTATTAAACGGCTAGAGACGCATACAGTGAATACCTATAGGAATATGACTACAATAATATGATAACACTCTATTAACATACCGGAAATTTAACTGAGTGAAAAAATAACCAGAAAAAAAATTCAAACGTTACCTAAGATCTCATAACAAAAGACACTTTTATCTAGAACCATTTGAGCATGCAGCGCAGTAAATTAGTGATCTAATAACCGTTACCAATAAGTCTATAAAATACATTTCGCAAGAGCTCATATCTTAAGCCGTGGTTTAGAGTATAGGCAGTAATTGGAGCCAAAAGCGCCTGGAGACCTTATAATCTCTCGTTTAAAATTAAAATATCCGATAGGACAACCGTCTTTTTCTGCCAAAACACGTGAATATTATTTATGGTGGATAATAATTGTTTTTTTTTTCCGAATTTCTTATATCTTTATTGGAAAATTGCTGATCTAAAGAAGAAAAATACTCAGTGGTTAAGAATGAAAAAAGAATTCACGATATTCATAACGTTTAACTTAACTTTGCATTCGAACGTATACTTCTGAATTCAGTTCCTGAATTGGGTAACTTCTTGTCAATCGTAGAGACTTCCGTAGCCTTCTAACACATGAGCAGTAAGCAACTTAATTACTGGCTTATAAAAAAATCCTTTTTCAAATTATACATACATTTCTTTTCTTCTTTTTCTGAACCCACGGAAAACACCTTAATGGTAAAAGGAACAAACAAGATCATGTACAACATCAACTCGAGAAAAACAAGTGCTTTACAGCGCTTTGAGTACCCCTTTCCAGTAAAAAGGAAGAAAAGGATAGGCCTCGCTTTATCCTTACTCCTTATCCTTACTCAAACGATGACAAGAAACAATAAAATTATTCAATATCGATTTTCTGTGAGGGCGTCGTAAAGCATGGCGTAAGTGTCAATACGCATCAAAGCCATGGAACTCTGTTCAAACTATTGGTGAATTTAAAGCAACGATAAATCATTGATTTCTTATACATGAAGTATTTTAATTAATGTTATATACACCATCTATCTTATCCCTATATCGTCCTATCACTGTCGCAATCTTCAGTGTTTGGAGTACTCCCATATTTCATTCGAAAGCTTTCGAAGAAGCATGACACAAATTTATAGCATTTAAATTGAATTTCAATCGTGAAACGGTGGGTGTAATTTTGTTTCGACGTTGTAAATAGCAATTTGTTTGTTTCCATGATAAAGTTAATCAATTGTGAATGGCTTGTCGATATTTTAAATATAACTACAGTATTTATGTTCAATGAAAATATTGTACATCTACCTATACACACACTTAACACAGTATAAATCTAACAATACAGATCATCATCATCATCTCAGCCAAAAGACATCTACTACTGAAAATAGGCCTCCCCCAAGGTTCTCCACAACTGACAGTCCCATGTTGCCCACATCCAGCGGCTTCCCACGACCTTCACCAGGCCGTCGGACCACCTTGTGAGGGACCTATCAACGCTGCGTTACCCAATTCACGGTCGACTCTGGAGTCGCGACCGTGAACTGGGAAAGCAAAGCAAATTTTATGGCCTCATCGGCCATCGTTTCTGCACGTAATGTGCCCCACCAACTGCCACTTAAGTTTAACAATTTTACTGGCTATATGAGTAACCTTGCTTCGTCTGCGGATCTCCTCATTCCTGATTTGATCACGCAAAGAAAAGTATAAAGATGCTTGTAACTATTTATACCATAA
This sequence comes from Hypercompe scribonia, assembly GCA_949316085.1. Lineage (NCBI taxonomy): Eukaryota > Metazoa > Arthropoda > Insecta > Lepidoptera > Erebidae > Hypercompe > Hypercompe scribonia. The sequence continues at coordinate 4,038,175 of OX438984.1, read as the reverse complement.
TATATAAACTTCTGTCTCTCGTGGATAGTGCTTTAATATTTTAACAAATTAAGGAAGTGACAACGACTTCATGATTACGGTGGTGAAACGGTAGTGTACGCGACTGCTACTTTGAGGTCTTGGGTGTGATTCCCGGGTGGGACCAAATGTTTGTATAATCTATAAATTTTGGTTTAGAAGTTTGAATGTTTTCAAACAACGTAGCTCTGCGTTGTTTGAAGCTAGATGACGTTGTCTGTCAGATGTCCGAAATATTTATTTATTTATTTAATGACAATAAACTATATTCTTCAAATTACTTAATTTTTTCGTTAATATGGGTATTTTATCTTCAATAGGAGAAATAGGATCTGATCCCATTCGCATTCAAAAAAAGAATAGGAGGTAGTCACGAGACCTGCCGACTGAAGTGAAAGCTTAAAACTGTATTTGTTATACAATAATAGTTATTTCGCCCGTTACAAAGCCGTTGATCCGTCCGAGACTGTAATGTCCCATACATTGCCTCGCAGGCACACGCGTCTCAACCTAGCGTCCATATAGAGTGCCATCTAAAATGTACTTTGTTTAATATACACATACACGGTAGATATAGCTCATTAAAAGCATTCGGTGATGGAGACGTGAGTTCATTGATTTTTGTTCACTCTTTTTGCAGTACTGATAGCGTTTATATATTATCGTTCATTTTGACAACATACGTATGACCATATTTATAATGTCACATCTAAATGGTTAGGGTTTAGAATATGTATTTGGAAGTTAGGCTGAAAATTTTCTGAGCCTATCTTCAACTATAAACCAAATAGATTCAGGTCTTAATTGTCTAAATATACCGTAGTGAAATAAAATTGGGTACATTTGAAATTCTTCTACTGCATTTCTTGATTACTCGAAATTTAAATGACCAAAGAGATTTTTTATAAATTCATATTTGAACACAGCTAATTGATTAGTTTTCTTTGATTCACTACATGTCGTAATATTTTTTTTTAAAATCTACTACCTATTGATAACTAAGCTTAATTTACCATTCATCAAGTTAGTGACATTCCTTTGTACCATGATTACCTTGGTACCTTGTTTTGTACCAATTTATTGATATTAAACCTATTATGAAATTAATGTTTTAACATAATTTTATGGACATTAATATTTCACATAGCTTTCGGTACTGCTTAAGCAATTTTTCTTCATACACTATTTAAGGTATTATTATGTTCGTATGGCGGACTTAACAAAATATGACGCATATTTTAACATCTCTGATTAACTATGATTACTAATCCACACTTTATTATCGAAAGCAAGCCGGGCCTATATACAAAATAATTTATTTAAAACAACATTTGAATTTCCACCCTCTTTGTTTAATTAAAGCAGCCTGTTTTGACGCATATTTCCAAGTAAACCAACAAATTTGAATAGGTCTTTTATTTAATTAGTTTGCATAAACAATGGGACATCTTTGAAATTGGCACCGTCGACCTCTTGGATATTTATTTTCACTTCATGAGTTAGATTAACTGTGAATATTTTAAAATTATTTAATTATTTACTTGTACTGAATTATACTAGTTATGTATCTGTATACGAGTATTGTCTATTCACGTTAGGAAAATAGTGAAGCATCACACTTAAGCGAATAGACTATCTGGCTAGAATTGCTTGCGCTCGCCGAGACAGTTATCAGAGACATAATACCCTCAATTCTAGAGAAAATAACAGCAATACACTTGTATTTCTTAATCTCAAGTCACAGGTATCCATAATTACATTACAGAAAATTATGTTGCCATTGCAAAAAGCTTTAAGTCTAACGGGAATATATAAATATTGTTTTTATTAAACATACATTGGCTAACAGGTATAACGCACGTATTAATCTGTCTAAAATATGTGTTAATATATTTACAGTGTTCAGAAACCGTATGCGAATATTACTTTTAGCCGTTAAACATCTGGAAACTGAATACTATCTTATTGGTTTGTAGTGAGAATTAATATTTATTTAAGGACTTGCTTGCTTTTGTATAGTCACATTCCTGTGGTGACGGATTAAGAATACATAGTGTTACCACCCCTATTCATCCCGTGGGTGTCGTAAGAGGCGACTAAGGTAAGAAATTATTCAGAAAAATATCACTACAAAGAGAAGGAAAACTTGAAACAAACCTTATTCCAATCCGTCTGGCCAGCGTGGCCAAAACCTCCTTACTAAGAAGAGGCCTATGTCCAGCAGTGGACTGTAAAAGGCTGTTGGTGTATATTCACAAAAACTGTTACTGTGTAATGTAAGCTCTTAAGCTCCGTGTCTCGGTGAGCACATTAAAATTATCCGTCCTGCGCCTGATCTCTTCACATTCCTGTTAGATAGCTATCCCATCGGATTGTGAGAGTGAGGGAACAGAGAGTGCACCTGTGTTTGCGCACAAATTTGTGCACTATAATATCTTCTGTGTAGTTGGCTGGCCTCTGTCGAGACTAGTCGTCAAGGCCGGAATTTGCAAGGAGTAGATCATCATATACCTACTGTTCACCTTAATAAAGCGTGGCAGGATACAGTTAGCGTAAAATATTTTTGTTTTTAATGTCTAAAAATAAAATAAGTTCATACGTATTTATATTCTATAGAAGTACTAAAAATAATTAAACAAATGCTCTTACAGACACTAATACCTAAAACTAACACCATCCATGTCCTATTTGAATAGAATCTTGTTTGTCCTACATTTCCACTCGCATTTCCCTTCCTTACTGTAACAACTATATTGCTAATAATAGTAGGGCTTTATAGAAATTACTCACACATCCAATTCCATTTGATTTCCCAATAGTTTTTATATAGAATTGTGTTACTGATATGTATGTACGGCGACAGAGGACTGGTGACCGATTTTTATTGGATTCTTTTGCCTCAAATATTTCACAAAGGAATCGCGAATTCGGTACACATTCTATGAAACCCTTTATGGTACAGTAAAATATATTTACGTTGGAAGTTACACATTAAATTTTGATATATATATTGGTGGAAACAAAACACTTACTGCCTTATTTAATACAATAAGTATTTCTAAATATTAAACCTACAATCAATCGTATCAAGTTATAGTAAAGTTAATAATCGAAAACAATTTTTTCATTTATTCGAATTTATAGCAAATATTTACATATTATACATATGTTTTCTATACTCTGGGTCTATTTGAGACGGGGATCTGAAATAATATGGTCCGGGGTCCCTTCAGAGAAGGACGCCTGAGACCGGCGGCTGGGGTGGTTCTTAGTGCAAACACCACATACTCCTGGTTCCTGCGTCCGTGAGGAGCCGGTTTCGAAAGGATTTTCCACCCGACAAAAAAAAGTGTCTATTTGTGATTTCGTTTCATTTTAAATTGGCTCTCATGACAGCATTAATCGATGAAATAACAAACACTAAATATTTATAGAGTCTAAAAGTTTTTCGCGTTATAAACTACATAAAGATTTACCATTACCGCACTTAATGAGAATAAATAAAGTATATTTTTCACTAAATCTCAACGGTCAGAAATGCATTCCATTTAAATGTGTACATTTACGGGAATAACAAAATATTACGTTTATATCCGTATTCAAGACATCGTAGTTGCCAGGAAGTCTGGGAACGACATCATCTGTGAGGATTCGCTTTGAAGCAGTTCCGTGGATCGGTTCATTTGATTTCCGCCATCGGTCCTTCGACTTGTGTACGGAAATACAATGTCACTTCTGTTATACTCTACATATACACTATACTTGTATTGTTATTGTTATTATTATTGGATGCGGGCGGGACAGGAGTGGTTTCTGTGGAGAAACTTGAGGAAGGCCTATGTCCAGAAGTGGACATCTCTTGGATTAGATGATGATTAATTTTGAGTCATCATCCACAGCCTTTAATAGTCTCTTACTGGACATAGGCCTCTGTTTATAGAGGAATCTTTAGTTTGTATTAGACTTCTTTCTCTTTGCTTTTCTTTTCTTTTTGTAAGTATAAGTTACTTACAAAAAGAAACAAAAATGTACTGTTTACAGAAAACGTGCTAGTAATAGCAAAATTATATAGAATTAAAATCACATTTCAAAACAAACTTAATTCAAAATCTTAACTGTGTAAATTTAAAGTTGAAGAAATTTAATAATATTAATGAATGAAATGACCACGGTAGCTTAGTATATTTATAACAGCGAACAAACCATTCTGAAGGAGATTTAATCTCAAAAAATACTGAACTTTAGTATTTCTTCTAGTTTTTCTGAAGCAAAAGCAAAAATTAATAATTAATATGGCTGTTGTAATGTATGGCTAAAGTTATAATCATAATCCATCACATTACCACTTCACTAGTGTGAGCTCCCATCACTATGTTTTTATTGTCTGTGGACACTCACCTCTGTATAACATGAAATAAGAAAACATGGTTTCTTGAGTAGGTTCATTAATTATTATAACGAATATTCCTTTTCGAATTTAATCTACGGCCCCATTTAACAATGGCATTTAAGTTGTAAAAAAATTTTAAATGATCAAACTAAATAATTATTTTATGTTGCTTGTTTTAAATACTGCAATGATCGACAGACAAAGCTCTGGCAAGCAAAACATCTCATTTAGTGGTAATAAGCTCACCATCGCGAGGGACCAAAACGTTGGCGAAAAGTCGGCATTCAATATGCTTCTACTTACCCCGCCAAGGAAACAAGCGTGATTTCCTGTATCTAGGTATGTATGTATGAATACCTACCATAATACAAATTACAAAACACAACGTTGGTACACTCTGTTGATATTTTTCTGACGTACTTAATAAATATCCTATCAGAAGATATTTTAAGTACAACATCAAAAAAGATAAAAAGGAATCACGATTGATACGTCGATATTAAACTTCACCTATATTAATATTTGATATATTACATACCAAATTCTTTCACAAGACACAGAATACGTAATACAAAATTATATGAAAACATATAAAAAATGAAACGAAAGTCGTTCATTTCGAAATTCTTTGACAAAAAAAAATTTACTGATAACTTGTATATTTCTTTTTGAAACCAATACGTCGTAAAGAGCAATATTTTATTGGAAGGGCGAATAAGAAAAAAATGTCCGTATTTGTCCAATAGGAACCCAATCGACAAGGAAAGGTTGGACGTCAGGTCGGGTATCATTTAACCCCGTCAAAACTCACGGTACCTTTCTGTTATAGGATACAGGCTTTAGGAACCATTTTGTACAATAAGGTTTTGTTAATATATGTAACTGTTTCGCACAAATTGAGGAGGAATTCATTAGATTTGTTCAAGCGGTTACAGTCAAATACTTGATTAAAGAACTCGTGTCATTTTTATGTTCGCCTCGTTGGTCCAGCGGTTAGTTTATACGACTGCCGATCAAGTGATCTCGGGTTCCATTCTCGGGTCAGCTCAGAAAAATATTACCGATTTTTTCTTATTATAGAAATGCTTAACAACAGCCTGAATTGGAAGTTGAGGTCTTAACCCCCGTACCACAAAGAGCACGTTAAATCATCGGTTCTGCGCCTGATCTCTCCACTGGTTATTTGGACTAGGCGTCCCATCGGATTGTGAGAGTGAGAGAACAGAGAGTGCACCTGTGTTTGTGCACACACTTGGGTACTGTAATATCACCTGCATAATTGCTTGGTCTTCATTAAGACTGTCCGCTTTGGCCGAAATTGGCTAGAAATTTAGGAGCATACGCTACGTTTTGATGGTTGTTTTTAATATTAAATAAATCATGATTTGACTTTAGCAACACTCTTTCAGAACGCTATTAATAAACGATATTTTTAAAAAGAATTGCTGTCAAAACTAACGTGATTTGTGAAGCCTAAGATTTTTGAGATCTCTTCTTAAATGAGTTACCTTAAACTAGATCTCGGTAACTACTGAACGCCAATACCGATTTTTTTGTTTTATTTCTCAATTGTCCTTTTAATTAAATAACATTACCAATCACCTAATTGGTAGCATATAAACAGAATATATTGAAATACATTCTTTACATGAAGGCTTTTATGAATTTCACGTTTTCGTCATTTAAAAGCCTCATTCATACATACTTTTTGTAAATATATGTTACGTTTATTAGCAAACAACTGAAAATATTGTATAGTATTATATTATTTCTGTCTGATACCCTTAAGCTATTTAAAATTATTTTTTTTAACACCTTCAGTCCAAAAAGAATTCAAAGGAATGCCAAAGTTCTAAAACATTAAAAGGAATGTTGTGAAAATAGTTTTACACAGGTCAAATAATCTTAATTGAACGAACGTCGGAAAATAACTTGTCTTCTTTATCTCGTGGCATTTAAAAGAATTCGTTCCAAATGGAATTATGCCAAGTATGATAACTAAGATATATGTATGGTCTGGTTACGTAGATGTAATTTATTTATTTTATAAACAGATATTTTTTCTAATATTTGATTACTTACTTTTTTTCTTTGTCTTTCACAAATTGTTACAATACAAAGTTTATATGTAAGCATTAAGAGAAAACCTAACCAATGTTAATCTATATAGCTATATTATTAGGTAGTTATACTACGTGTTAGCTAAGATTTCATAAGAAGTAGAATTATAACTTATAATTTATATTGTGAGGTTTAATATTATCTTTAGTACGCAAACGCGAGAGTAGTGTGTTAATAAGTCGAGTAACTAGGTGAGCAGTAGTTCGATCACCGTAGGTATTGTTGACAGCGTTGAGCGTGCACTACTGGTGTCGAACCACCGCTCACGGACATACAGAGTGTTTCATCTCGTGCGAAATTATTGGTTAAATAAATTTTCTTTAAGTAGCAAAGCCTGTATGAGCCTTACACTGCCACGACGACTGTTATGCCTTTTACGTCCTCAAGCGGAAAGTGAAAAAGTATCTCACTAAGTCGCCATAGTGTGGGTTACCATACCGCATTGTCTACATTTGCAATGAGTGTGGTGACCACAGCTCTTGGATTCTATTCATGTCTTCCATCAGGCAGAGTGGTCACTTTGGCTGGCTCTTAATATAGATACACTTGACTTAAGTCTGCCACCAAGGTTTTACAGTAGTCAAATAAATCACTATTATCGTCAATGAATTTCTAATTAATGTTTGTTGCTATAATATTACAAAGAATTATTCGCCGGATCTTGAATATGCTTTGTAGGCATGTATCATATGTGTGATCATAACTACCCAAAAAATATTGAATATAAAAATCAGCTTAGAAGTTGTATAATTTAATGTGGAATGCGATTTTCAATAATACTATATTAGTCAAGAACTGTATCAGTTTATGAAACACATATTCAACAGCTGTTGCATTGCAGTTTATATTGCTGTCGGTAAATATACCTAGGTATCGTTGATGATCAACATTTTTGTATCACCGCCATATGTAGCTTTGAGCATGATCAATTATGTTGTTAAATGAGGAGTGTTCGAGGTATGGAGATTTAATATACAACAATTACGTCTTTTTTTATTATTAGGCCAGAGTAAAGACACTTGTTAGAAGCTTTTTTTATCAGAGCTGTAAAATTAAAAATAGAATTTCTTACTATGTTTTAGGAAGGTGATATATAACCCTAAATCTAACAAAAGCAATAGTTCGAATCTTGTTACATTAAAAAAAACTTGTCACTTCGTTGAAAGAATAAAACACAATACAACTTTACCCTAACCAGCTATTTGCAATGCTAGTCACATCATATATCTGCAATAACACAGTCTCACATATTTCGACTTTATTTAACAGGATATCTCCTGTTAAATAAAGTCGAAAAATCGTCTTATAAGACTAAAAGTTAAGTCCTAAAACATAGAATTACTATTATAATACTAACAAAGTATTACAATAAATAATTAAGCACGCCTGGAATACTACAATAATTTCTCCCTAGCGCAAAACACATCCCAGTTTAAAATATACACAGACACGCATGTCCGACGACAGGGGTAGCACAAAGCTTAGTTATAACAGAGCAATACTAAATAACTTTATGCAGTTGGCAGTTATCTTACAGACACGTAGGTGGAGCCTATACGAAATTACATTGTATTAACCAATCAAGAGGACATGGGATTTAGAACTTTAAAGCTCAATATTTGCAGAATACAGCAGGGTCTGAGGGAAAAGGTTTGTGCGGATTCTATTTTGTTTGCAGTAGAATTTGTTGTAAATGTTCACTACTATTTAGGTTTTTTTTTTTTTTTTTTTTTTTTTTTTTTTTTTTAAAAGAGACAACGCCCGCATTATGAATAAATCCTGTGTCGCGGAGGACTTTACAAACATACAAGAAACGTACACAAAGAACACCCAGACTCAGAACAACAATTTGTGGATCACACAAAATGTTGTCCCATGTAGGATTTGAACCCACAACACTCAGCAAAGTAGAGAGCGGCGTGGCGACCGCTTAAACCACTAGGCCAATCGTGCAGTGCCGAAGTTTGCACTCGAGTGAAGGACTTCGAGACTTAGGTGAAGATTCTGTGACATCCTACTGTTATTATAAATGCGAATGTAAGTTTGCTTGTTATGGTTTCACGCGAAAACTATTCAACCAATCATATATGAAATTTTGAACACGTATTCTTGGAAGTATTAGAAGTAACATAAGATACTTTACCTATATATATATGTATATATATACATTTATTTAAAATAATCTGTTATGAAACTTAATGTGACAGACCAAATTCCACGCGACCGAATTTTATCGAAATCGCGGGGATATTTATTCATATCATTTTCTTCATATCTTTCTTCTTCGCAATATATGTTTCCAAGAAACTGTAATTACCTCAAATAATCCAATAAAGGATTCAGTAAGATAGTAAATATATTCGAAGCTAATATTCTTTGAAGTAAGTTGTTCCCTTTACTATGCTCCAAATCATTTTGATTGGGTTTAAGGTAGTATAATTTATTTTATTTATAGTAATTAGAGTATAATTAATTTTAGTCATCAGAGGCGACACTACCTCCAGTATATATATATATACATCATGTAAATAAAGATCGAAGAGGTTGCTACAATTAAATTTCTACAGACAAGAAAGTGATCAACTTTCTGAGTACTAGGCAATCATAAATTCTGTAAAGCTCTCTTAACATTTACAAACCAACCGTTGTAGGAGCGATACCTTTTTGAATATTTAATCCAGTTGACGTTTCGCTTTCTACAGACTTTACTATTGTTTGCTTCGTTTCATTCTTCAGCTGTGAGTTAATATTGATATTGTTTTGTAGTTTTGAAACAAGATGTTGTTCGCGATTTCGTCTGTCAGTATAGTAACTCCTATAGCATTAACAAAATATATAGGTACAAGCACACCTTTCTGTACATGATCTCATCCAACAAAATGGTCAATTATTTCTGTGTGATTATTCTTTCCAATATGTTGAAATGTGATTTTATATTATATTTTTTAAAAACTTGTTTGTTTTTTTTCTACCTTTAATAGAGTAATAATGAGTAGTAATGTGGTCCCTTGAGGTTTTTATTTTATTGGAGGAGGACTCTTGCCAGACCAAAGTCTTTAGAAAAATTAATGTAATAATTTAAAAAGAGTGAGCTTAAGAAGAATTAAGAGTTAAAATTCTATTTGTACTCATAATTTAATATAAATCATATGAGCAAATATCTGAAACAAAGAGTTACACAGCCATTGTCAGACATTACGTAACACGTAATCATAAATTCCTATCAAAGACGACTTTAACTAAATTACATAAAATTCAATAGTACAAATTACTTATTTCAATAATATGAAATGAATACAAGTATGTCTTAGTGGAAAATAATGACTGCGCCACAAAATCATGTGTTGTCAAAGAACTGTCGTAAAGATGGCTGGCATAATTAAAATTTCACTTTAAATAGAATTTCTCGCGTATTTACAGACGTAAGGCAACGAATTACAGTTGTGTGAGGCGTCGGGGGGTGATATTGGCTGGGATGGGGAGATTTCTTAATACAATATGTGATGCTTAAGACGAATTCCAGAGAGTGACTTCATTATCTAAAGCTGGAGGAATTCTAATTGTCTTATTGTAGAAATAATACATATTTGTGCAGTCACGAGTTCAGTGCAATTACGCTATTGTAAATCTCAATGTATAACCACTTTTAGATCGTGACTTATTATCATGAAGATCAATTATTTAAAATCTATATATTAAGTTGTATATTTCACGTTACAGATTGGTGTATCGACAGTGACTCATGTTCGTGAAGAATTTTTAATCAATCATTTCAATCAAGTCCTACACTAGTTTAAATCTTTCATTAGCAGAATATTTACGTTTTTATCGATAGTTGGAGTCACCCAATTAGTAAATAAAACATAAAATGTCTACACACATTTTGAAAATAAAACAAAGAAGTATTTATTGCCTTTATTTGCCGCATGTCTAGCCGCATATAAAATACGAATCCCTACTATTCTAAATTCAAATAATTACTAGTTAATCTTAACTCTTGAACGGGTCTTGTTTAAACTCAGCTGCTGCCGACATGGAGAGTAATTTGTCAAGCTCTTGGACTACTTGTGATTTTAATTAAATGCCATTTTGGTCCACGTAGCATGAATTAACCCGAGCCTATGTTATCTATACCCAACAATTTGAATGGATTCTGTTGTGTAAATAAATTACTTTAAGACATTTTATATTTATTTGGACCGTAGTTTTGTTAAACATTTCAAATAGAGTCTATATCTAGTAATATTTGTCAGGAAACAACGTGTATACTTGGTTATATTTTTCTGATATACATTTAACAAACTTTAACATTATATATCTGACATTGTAGTTTTCTATTTATGTATTTGACCTCCTTTTTAACAAGAGGTCTATGTGAGGTTGTTTTTGATTATGATATGTGTATGATATATACTACAGAAGACCAACCTAAAGTGACAGTATCCGTGCTGTCGTGTTTCGTTGGTGAGTGTGAGACCGGAGGCCTATTGATACAGGGCAGACCATTATCGTGGTAAGTATACACTACCTCAAGGACTGTTATAGGTCGGTAAGTAGAGTATGATGATTACATATCTTGGATTTCATTCATGTTTTCCATCTGGCAGAGTAGACTCACTTTAATAGACTGTAAAAATTAAAAAAAAATATATGAAATAGACTTGGTCAATAAGGAAAAATACTTTTTCACCATAAAATCAAGAGAAGAAAACAGGTATCTTAATCAACAATTTTTTATTTTATTTAAATTTCATTTTTCAAATTCAGAATATTCAAATTAACAATCGTTTCTCGGTTATATAACACTCTCATATCAGTAAAGTTAAGTCAAGAAACTTTGTTAAATTGCACACCACTCTTGCAATCTATCACACTACAGAACACCAAATCAGATGACGAGGCGGTCAGATAGAGAACGTTGAACAAACATTTCTCAGTCTGTTGAACTTCAATTTCTGTTAACGTCTCTTTTTCTTTTAACAATAAATGCACTTTTTCTTTTGCTATTGTTTGCTACAACAGGATACAAGTACCAAATTTTCTAGATGATTTATCTCTTAATAAAAGCATTACTTCACCGCTCATTTAGAATCAATCAAATGCATTTGTTACCATGATAAAAACTGATCAAAATCCAAATAAAATAAGACTAGGTGAAACTCTTTGTATGCTAATTTATGATCTATGTTCGGAGGTGGTCACTAAAACGTTTAATCAAAATTAAAAACACACAAACCTACAGGTGTTGATCAAAGTAACCCGCGGCGAAATATCAAATTAAAAATTCAGGAACGTCCGCCCGACGAGATAAGTTCTGGCTGTAAACTTTTCCAATTAATTCAATGTCAAAATACATCCAATCGACACGCGCCTGCCCGGATGCGTAAATTCAAATTTGGAAAATTCTGGTTCACTGGAATTCAGTTATGAAATACCATAGATTTGACGACGAATCAAATTCAATGAATACTTTTTAAATTTCATTCTGTCCGATACGTTACGCGAAGCCATTTGCATAACTCGCTGTAATATTCACATCTGTTCTGTATTTAAAATATTTCAGTTCTTTTTTTTGTTGTTATATAGCTTTCGGGTACAATCTGCTAGCAAAACATTAGTTTCATGAGGTTTGATACTTGTCTATTATTGTAAAACTAAAGGAAAATGAGGTTAGGTACTGATAAAGTTTTTTTTGTGTATTTTCACACTGGTTAGACGAAAAAAAAATATTTAAAAATCATATAGATAGATAGCTACTACAATTAAAGGGTTATGAGAATTTTATTTTCCATTAACGGTATCCAAGAATGTTATCTTAGCTTTTCATGGAAGGAGGTCTACTGGTGGTCCCAGAAGTTGGCAGACCTCCGCGCGGCATGTACTCGTTCCTGGAGGTCCTATACCTGCAGTCGGCGGCATCACCGCTAAAGCTTTTTATAGATTGATATTACATGTCTAATTCAAGACTGTGTGTCGCATTACTATCACTGTTGTACTATTAAAAGTCTTTGTTTTATCAATTTATTGAAAAACACAATTTTTTTTTAAGATATCAATTAATTCTAGTTATTAAAAAACTGTGAAAAAAGATCTGCCACCCTATTTATTCTGTCAGTCTTAACGTTCAAACTTAAGGTATAACATACGTGTCGTGTTATTTATCGCAAACATTATTTGGGATTGCCATGTATACATACAAGAAATATGAAAACATGAGATGGAAAACATTTAACGTCTCGAATGTACTAACACATATTCTACCTAAGCTAATATCAACAAGTTTCTCGATCTGATTTAAGTACTTTGTGGTACTCGAATAAAATGTAGTAGCGAGTTTTCGTATAATTGTATTCGATATATTTTATACTTTTTGTATACAATGAATGTCGTTGAATAGATAAAATATTTTACTAATGTTACAATTTTTTTTTTCAATGATTGGAACGGGGGGGATTCCCCGATGCTACCACTACAACCATCTCTTATGGACACCGGTAAGGAGTGAGAGAGAAGATACACATATGTATATACTCTACTTTATATACCTACATTTACGGAAACTCCACTACTATTAAGAATTACTTAACCAACCCTTGTTCTGTACACAAAAAGTCACTCATGCGGTCCAAAGGGAATATCTTCGTGTCTTTCAAGAACAAGGGTTTTTGTAGGGTTTTCAACACACGATTACGAGTCACATTATTCTCTATGCTCATAATAATTTAGTTACTCTTTGCCAACCCTAGTTTTTCTTCTATATAGCTGTAACAAATTTAGAAATTCATTTTTTTTTTAATAAACTGAAAGGCAAACACTAAGCGGTTGGCAAAGTAAAGGCACCAGCAACCGGCAAGCCAGGAAGGCTTGATAAATGTGGTACTCTATCACTTCTGCCTATCCTGAACTGGAATGAAATGTGAGTGTATACATGTTAACATACACAATATAAATTCATGTTAACGAAAGGTACAAAACTAAATAACTAATTTGGGACTCGACATGCCTCAATGTTACTAAAATACTATTATAGAAAAAAAAACACACACAAATATCAGATAGATTTACATAATCCCTAGTTTGATGACGACAAATTACACATAATTTCTACTTTAACGTACAATAAAGCCTGGAAGTTTATGATAACAAAACAATGTAAGTTACACAGTAATGGACGGTCAGGAAGGATAGATAGAATAGAAAAGACATGAGCAAATTGTAAGGGTTCTTTGTGACGCTGAACTAGGCAAAGGAAACTTTGCTCGGCGTTATTCGTGTGGATGGCTGAATGTAGACAAATTAACGATGATATAGTTTTATTTCGCTTTGTTTTTTTTTTACATCTTTTTTCAACTGACTTAGCAAACAGCGACGTTTAATGGTGAACAATTATTTGTGCGTTGCCAAACTGTCCAAAGTGAGCTAAACGTCAATATTTTGCTGACAATTTTTTTTGTTCCATTTATATATGCTACTACACCCTAAAAAATAACTACGTCATTTACGTTAGCGTAAAAGTAACAAAAAAAAAACTTTAATTTAAAAAAGGAACAAAAATTTACTCATCGATGGCATCGAAAAGCTTAAAAGAGGTCCGCTCACCGCATATTTTCAATCAGTAAAGACAGCCCACTATTTGCAGAACACTTTTTACATCAGTTTCGAAACTTGGATGCAGTTACCGTGCAGTCTTTGACAGAGAATTTATTTTAAAATTGGAACTTGGATGAGATGAAAGGTTGAATGTATTGGAAAATATCTCTACGGCCAGTTGGTCAGTGTTATGAAAGCTTGAACAGTGTTGCAATGATAAAAAAATAAGAGCAGCTCGTAATCAAAGTACAAATGAAATTTCGATTTGATAGTAAATTGGGACACTCAAAATTCTAGCCATATACTGTAGACTTCTAACTGGTATGAATCTTTGAATCAACTGTACCCTAGAGGCTCTTTGAATATCCATACTAAACCGAGTATGACCTCCGAGACTAGACGTACAGCTAACTAACTCCAACTTGGATGTAATATTATATAATATTCTTATTAGAAAGCTGTTAAATATGTATTAAGTCATAACTTATAACGACTTAAGTTCATTATTCAATTATGTCTAGAGGGTATTAAGTGTTTCGGTATTAAATTCGTAAAATTGGGTGACTATTAATACTTTACGGTTCTAATAAGATTTTTTTTCGTATATTAAGGTCTTATGATGTTACTCAAAAAATATCTATTTTTATAACTTTGAAGACATTGTGACAGGCACCTGGCCGCAACTTTATGTATTTTCAAATAGACTCTAGTTTAATAGTTTAATTACTTAGTAGGTAAATTAAAAAAAAAAACAAATATTACGGCACTCACATAGTTTGGTTAGCAATAGAAAATTGTGCGCTGTAAGAATAAAAAATGAAAATTATTCTTATTACAGTAGATACTATTATATACATATATTTTTTTCTTCACAAAATCAGATTCTTAATATCTTTGTATTTGTTAAAAAGAAAACGAATTCGACTACCTCAAATGTCGACGTTACATCAGTCAATGAAGTATCCAAGAACAAAAATTTTGTTTTCGGTTTCGATATTAAACTTTTCTTATTTTGAACATGATTTGATGTTCTAAAATCAAATGTTAAAAAATCTAAGCGAATAGAGAATCTAAAATTCTTTTATAACCCTATTTCCATTATTTACTACTTAAACTACACAATACACTAGCTAAGCATAGACGAATTTATACTGAAAGTATATTTCATAAAACGGTGTGCAGACTTATAAATCAAAATAGTTTTAATATAACTGGACCATAGTTCACGAGACGATCATAAAAATTGCAGTGAAATGTGCTATTTAACAGTCATATAGATAGGCATATGTAACGATTTTATTTATAACTAGGGTAGATACCTAGCAGTCTGCGTTCGTGAATTGAATCGTTCATTGAATCGAAGTTTAAAATAGCAGCATCATAAATTAAATAAGATTTTTTATTATGCTTTACCATTTGCAAATGAAAATGCACCTTCAATAAAAAGAGACAAGTGATATTATCCAGACGCACATACTGTGAGACAACCTCGTATTGTTGCCAATTGGAACTGTGACAAATATTGGCAAGTTTAATCCTTTCGTGAGGTGATTATTGATGTGAAATAACTTTAAGTATTGGATGTTTTTGAAGGGTTTTAATTTAGTTTTGGTTTGATTATTTCGAGTTTGTTAAGAGTTTACCTCAACGAGTCTACAAAATGATTAATTTTAAATGTAACTAAAGTAGATTGGAATGTTTTCGTTATCTCACTCGTATTATTTTTATTAATTATTGAATGTTAGACTAAGTTTACGGCTCAAATTTTTTAAATTTTCAGGAGTACCTAACTAGTCTCCTAAGAAGTCTAAATCCAATCATATCTTAAGATGAATATTATCTTTATGTTTCCTAAATTGGATCGAATATTAACCCAGTGGTTAGTATCAAAAATTCCTAACAAACTATAGCGTTGCATACAAGCCAGTTCATACTTTTACAAAACTGTTATTGTAAACAAAAATTACATTTGATTTACTGCTGTTACGTTAACTGAGTTTGTTTTACGTTTTATTGTGATGTCGTCGCCATTTTTGTGTTAATTTTAACGTTAACAGTTATTCGAGTTGTTTATTTATTGGGACTGTGGGACCTTTTTTATTTTGTTCCGCTTTTTGGCATCTGTATTCAAAACAGTTATGTTATAAGGTATGTTAGTACAACCCCCTTTAATTATTATCATCAACAACTTTTAGCACTTCAATGATTGACATAAATCTTTCTTTAGCAAGGAAATTTTAAACTAATGTCCTATGATGGCCAGACTTCTTTGTTTTCTTGTTCTTTTTTTTTAAAGACAATCCCCGCACCAGGAATACATCCTTTATCGCGGGGGATTGTACAAATATACAAGGAACAGACACATATCCTTATAGACAGAGTCTCAATACCATCATTTCTTTTTCT
Organism: Hypercompe scribonia; assembly: GCA_949316085.1. Classification (NCBI taxonomy): domain Eukaryota; kingdom Metazoa; phylum Arthropoda; class Insecta; order Lepidoptera; family Erebidae; genus Hypercompe; species Hypercompe scribonia. The sequence continues at coordinate 4,021,650 of OX438984.1, read as the reverse complement.
AAATATTTTAGGATAAAGTTTTACTCTTGTACTTTTGGGTCTTTGTCCGTAAATAATGCTTTTTCGAGACATAATAATTAAAACTTTAGAAAATAATAAAGAGTTTATCTACATAGTAATAGATTTATTTATCTTATGTGTAAAGTACGTGATCAATGAACCTTAATTTTTGCTAATTAAATATTCAAATTAACATAATTATACTTAAATAAAAATCATCTAAAAGAAACATACGCAGCAAATATAACACGCAGAAAATGTAAAACAAGAAATATCCGCGCCAACTTCACACCGGTTGATTAATTAGACAAACTTTAATTAGAGCACGGCCCATAACTCATGACGTCACGTCCTGTGACGTAGGGTACAGAATATTATGTTATAATATGTTGAGAGCACATTGTGGACAGTGAATAGTGCGAAAATGTTGTTTGGGTAGTCATGTTTGGCTTAAATTTAACTTAATGTATATATAAATAGATAGAATGTTTGACAAATTTACTTTTAGGAGTTTAACAGAGGTACAGATAGTAACGTGTGGTCACCGATTAAGAATATAAAGTGTGGCAACCCTTACTCTTCCTATGGGTGCTAGAAGAGGCGACTAAGGTAACAAGACATCACTGCCAAGAGAAGGAAAACTCAAAACAAACCCTATATCAACACGTCTGGCCACCGTGGTATAATAGGCCAAAATCTTCTTGCCTATATCCAGCACTGGACTGCTAGAGGTTGCTGATGATGATGATGATGACAGATAGTGAATGACAAGACTCGAGACACTCAAATCTATATGTGGTTATTGTGTGATGCAGATCCACCTCTCCCATTATTTTATCCAAATTTATTTTGCTACTTTTCATTATCATTGTTAATAGCAATATACTAATAGCGGCTGCAATATTTTTTTCATTCAATTTAAATTTAAAGGATTTCACATAAAATGTTTGCTTGCAACTTTAAAACTATATATAGTATGTAATATGTGAAGTCCAATTATTTAAATCGTATAATTAAATATTGAAATAATTGACTAAATAGCATACCTACAACCTAGTGTAAAATAAACAAGAGTTACTAGAAACATCTTGACCATTTGCATTTCTCAGCCAAAAGTTTAAGAGTCAAAAGGAACGTAATTTTGTTAAACAAATGAATACAATTAATCAAAAAGATCATTTGTCAAAGGCGGGATTATTTGTAGGATTACATTGTCGAATATCCTGGATAATTTGAACAATAAAGTATATTTGTATTGTTTTCCTGTTGCTAATAATTTTCGTATGTATTTTTGTTGTTAGTATTTTTTTAAAGTATAGTTGAAGGAGAATAATCATAGAATCTTAAAGTGTATGATAACATGTGGAATTTGTTACTGCATAGAACGAAGATAGGTTAGATAGCATGGTCTAACACAATATCGATGTTAAGTTATTCTTTAATCCTTTCCTTCGAGAGGTTATCAGACGTTTTCCCCTTCTTCTTAAATTCAAAGTGAGGGTACTTGAAACGCGACAATGCTCTTAGGTTACACTCTGAGCGGTGGTTTTCACTAAAAATCAGATGACACATCTCACTTTCTACACCATTAAAAGCGATAGATTTCAATAATGGATGGTGTCAATTTAATCCACACACAAATTCTTTTTAAACTTAAAATAAACTCGGGAAGAAACATTATTGGGGGAGCCCCGACTCTTGATATGATTGACTAAAACTTCGATATTTATCACATGTCCCATGTCTGAGCCCATGCAAGTGTGATAGTTAATGTAGTGAGTGTGGGAGCCTTAGACCGTAGATCAGACCGTAGATAAATCCGTCTGATCTGTAAATATTGTCCGTGTAGTGGTGGATTAAGAATACATAGTGTTACCACCCCTATTCAGCCCACGGGTGTCGTAAAAGGCGACTAAGGGACCAAGTATACAAGATAACATCATTACAAAGAGAAGGAAAACTTGAAACAAACCCTATCCCAACCCGTATGGCAAGCGTGGAATAGTAGGCATAAACATCCTTGCTAAGGAGAAGCCTATGTCCTGCAGTGGACTGTAAAAGACTGTTGATGATGACGATAAATCCATTTTGTCTAAGTTACGATGAACATAATCGGTGCAGCAACAAAAGCATTTCTTGTTTAAATTATCATAAAATACAGAACCTCACTAAGAAAACTCATTAAAAACTCGCTCTCAACTCATGTCACACGTCAATTATTAAATTGGAATGTTTGACAGAGCTCTTTATTAATTCAACACATCGCGTAGCACATTCTCCCGTTGAGGAACGAAACTTTTTCAATTAAGAACCTTGGGCTGATGATATTAAAATTCTGAATTAATTTCTATGGCTTATATGATAGGCGAGTCATCGATGTGAGACGGTTTGATTATGAGATGTTCGAAACCAATTATAATGTTGTCCTTTATATTCAAATTTTATGTAAATAAATATAAGGTAGATTTTAAGGTGTGTAAATTCAAACAAAGTAATTATAAGGAGATTTGTTAGGATTCACTCATTTTTACTCACATCGTACAAAATATTCTAGAATTTTTATCTTATATGTTTGAATGTTTGAAAACTGTTTTATTTTTCAATATCTATCAATTAGTAGGTAGTAGTCATTACTATTACTACTATATCACTATTCTAATAACGCTTACTTTTAAAATAATTGCCGTATAACATTTTGTATTTTAAATGACACTACATATTTCTGCTATTTTGCACTGAATAAGTTTACCAGAGCCCTAAATCCTCCATTGAGGAAATACGAGAAGTTACACAGTTGTGTGAAGATTGGAGAGGATTCAAAGGATGGCAACGTACTAGTGTGTATTGAGTTGTAGTTGCTGAATAGTCACTTATGGACTCGTCTGCACGTTCATCCAATATACTATAAAAAATATGTGTATACTGCTTACGTAAGTATGTCAAAGTAATACAGACACGACCCAGAACAATAGAAGTGTTATCGACTCAACAATTGTGAGCTAACCCTTCGCCCAACTTAAAGCGATTGCTTATAATTTACACAGAGAGAGAAATAAACGTGAATTCGTTAGCATAACATATATCGTGGTAAACTTTCCGCTGGCATGGAATTACGTGAAATGGAATTGCACAGTACATAATCGAATTATTATTTTGTCGGAATCCAATTTGGATTGGGTGAGTGATTGGCCGGTTGTAAATAGTTATGAAAACATTTTTCCATGTAAAAATATTTTGTGTGTTAAAATTTTCTTAATTGTATATATAGTTTTCATTTCCGTACAGTATGAAGAAACCCTTTAATCCATTCGTATTTCATATTTCCATATTTCATTTCGATGCAGGTATGTACAATTCGGTGACAGTTTTTAAAAGTTAATTATTAATTACATAAAAGCGGATGTTTGGTGTTTCAACTACAAAAAAAATCTTTTAAGATAACATTAAATAAGAAAAAACAATACCCATCGTAATATACTGAATCAATCAATTCAAGTAAAATTTTAATTTCGAAACAACTCGGATTTCAAGTCATTCAAATCAAATCCATCAAATTCCTCTGTTTCTCTTTAATTTCTCGTTAAGTACACACTAATGATTGTGAGTTTTCAGTGAAATACACCAATCTACGTCGAATAACCATCTAGCCTGCCTCTGATATGTTTTGAAGTCAACGAGGCGTATCAAGCTTAGCTTTTAGGTACTGAAATCGTGTGGTGGATATCACGACGTACTAATTAGCTACGTTAATTAACTCTGTATGTTTCTTAGGATCTGAAATGTTAATTGTGCATTTACATTTCAAATAATTTGTGTGACTAGCGTTACAGAAACTTCGAGTATCGAGCCTGAAAATTGTGAGTGATGACTAGTGGTGTTTTAGTTTTTCAACTGTCTGAAACTAAAATAAACAATTTTGAGACCGTAAATTTACAAAACAAAAAAAAAGGTACCAAGATTTAAAATACTTTTTTAAAAATAATATACACACTCGTATAACTATTGATTAAATTTTTTTTTTCCGGTAAATTTCAATATTCTGAAAACATTTTTAGATTTCTTATGCATTCACATTCACAGTCTTAAACAGTTCACTACCGAACGTAGGCTTTTCCTTGGATAGGATGTTCTGGCCTATTATACCATACCGGTCTGGGTTAATATAGTTTGATTCGAGTTTCCTTCTCTTTGCAGTGACGTTACCCTGCGCAGTTGTCCCCTTAGTCACCTCTTACAACACCCATGGAATAAATGGAAATGGAAACGCTCTGTATTCTTAATCTGTCACCACACGAACATTTTCCTTTCCTACTCGTTGATACACAAATAGCTTAGGATACAGCTGTAGTGTACAGCCTCAGATACAGTTGGATCTGTGTTCAATGATATCCTGTGTTTCGAACCTATTTTTATACATTCTCAAACTAAATTATTTTAGAAAAATCTTATATAATTATCGTTTGTAAGGTCTCACGTTAACACACCTACATGTTTATAGGTATATTTCTGTAAGACGTTGTCTAAATCGAAACTGATGCTTAATTGTGGTAACAATTCCAATTCGATATCTTCAGGACCGATCTTATCTTAAATTAATTTAGGAGATAGTTGACAATGATTTACGTTTGTACCTTACAGGTAAAGCATTTGGGGTATCCTGTTTAACAATCAATTATTAAATATCTTCAGTATCTATGTCTTGAAAGGAAGTTTCACAATTGTTTTGTTTGTATTAAGTAAATGAGTGATTAACTTTCATTTTCTTGTATTTAATTAGAAAAGTGAAAACATTTAGTAGTACCTTTTCTCTACTATTTTTTATGTTATAAGAGGACAAAACGAGTGGAGAGACGGTTTTACCCGTGTATGTCTGTCTATGAATACCTGAAACCCAAGAATTGCCATCTTTTGAATATCTTTTCCCCTGAGTCAGAGGAGAAAATATTTAATATTGAACGCAAGTTGGTTATGTCTTCTTTTTCGATTGTTTGTTAGATGGTTACTTTGCAGTTTATTATTGGATTCGATTATATCGATATTTCTGATACAGCTTTATTTTATTTATTTTTTTTTAATCTCAAGGTTACCAGTTTTTTTCTATAATAAACTAAAATACGGCCTGCTTTTTGGTAACAAAGGCAAATTTTAAAAATAACTCAATTAAGTGTGAAGTGAAGTGAACTTTTTTATCGCTTCTTATTACGAAATGTAATAAAAATATACACGGAACAGACACATCGGAAAATTGAAGTATTTAAATATTATAAAGTTTTTTGTACACCAACGGACTCATAACAACAACAAAGTTGAGGATTGCTTTAAAATTAATATTTTTCATAAGTAAAATTAATAATTAGGTATTTAATTAATTAATAATTATTAATTAAACTTAAACTCGTGTGTTATATTAGTAATAAAGTTTGAAATTATTATTTTTGTTTTTTTTTCTCATTTGTGTTTTAAATTATTATTAAAAAAGCAGTATATGTGAGAAATCCTGTACGCACAACAGTGGGAGCACTAAGAACAGCGATTTCACAAGAATGAAACACTATTCAGATCTAATTATATCTATGCGGAATTGATTAGAATCTGTAATAAGAGCACGTGGAGACAACACACTCTATTGAAAGAAAAATAGCTATGTTTCACCTTTTTTTAATGTAAAAACTATTTTTGGTTTATTGAAAAATAGTTTTTTACAAATTTTTGTTACATTTACCGTTTTCCAAAAGATAGAATGGTCTTTTCCAGTATACAAAATATACACTTAAGGATATGATACGACACTGTTATGAAGTTAACTAACCAAACCGTAGATTTCAATTCAAATTCGTCTAAAAAGTTTGAATACTTGGTTAAAATATTTATTTTAAAGTCTTGAACATTGATGCAGTTTATGAGTCCGTCAGCGTATAATATGAGTTTTATGTAGAATTTGGCTTTGATCCATTCCACACATACTGGCAGCTCGCAGCACCGTGCGAGCCAAACTTAGTACAATGGTATTTACCACATATCTACTTATTTATTTTTGGCCGAATATTGTCGTTTGTTATCTTTGCCTTTTTTGCCTTAAAAAATAGTAATGTTGAATATAATATTTGCATAATAATAATATAATAAAAAATGCTGAAGATTTTATTAGAGAGATTAGATAGACTCCACAAGCTATTGTGGAACTGGTTGCCCAGAATTATTTCGTCTTGTTTTTACATGCCAACCATTTATCATTTTTATTTATAATGTCAACAAACAAGTAAGTCATTAGTTTTTCATAGATTATGATAAAAATGACGTCAATGACAACTTCATATTATAGAAAATTTTACCTCTTAACCTTTTGATAGAATTCAACTGATTTTGTTCAAAAATATGTTGACAAAAGTTTTTTATAGCATAAACTTAGGACATATGTATACAACATACTGCAGTGAGGTTTGGCAATGTCCAAATGAGACCTCTGGTCTTTTTTAATTTTATTTTGGAACCTGCCAAGATGACTCAACTCTGCCCTAAGGAAAACATTAAAGAATCCAAGAGTTGTGGTCAACATACTCATTGCGAATACAGATAATACAACGACAGCAAGGATGCTGTCGTTTTAGGTTAGTCTTCTGTGAGGGCGTAGTACTGCCCTGGCTCTACTCCTTTCTGCAAATCATAGTTATACGAGTATGTATATAAATGCACTTGTATTCCAACTTATTATATATAAAATGACTGTCCGTGTTGTGACGGATTAAGAATACATAGTGTTACCATCCCTATTCATCCCGTGGGTGTCGTAAAAGGCGACTAAGGGAACCAAATATGCAAGACTACATCATTACAAAGGCCAAAACCTCCTTGCTAAGGAGAGGCATATGTCCAGCAGTGGACTGTAAAAGACTGTTGATGATGATGACATATAAAATATTTTGTATAAATAAAATGATTGGATACATATCCAAATGACTGCTGGCCTAGAATATATACATAATACAATACTATGTGATTAATTGTACGTAACGTTATTAGAAAACTAACTTTTACTCATATATCGGAATTATGTATCCCAACGCAAAATCACAGACAAGAGAATAAATACGTTAGCAATTTTAAAAAGAGTGAAACAATTACATCTTGGTTAAGGGGGTAAATTTGCCCGTTACGGAAGTAAGATTAAGATAAAATAATTATATAGTTAGTGGAATATACCAATTGTCATTTAATATGCCTCTATTTACCCCTTCAGGTATAAACACATGAATATTATTTATTATTGCGTATACCCACGTATTGTACAAAAGTTGGTTAACTGCCACTTTTTATCTACTTAGTTGAAAGTAAAACTAATAAAAGCGTGTTTAAAATGTCTTTATTATCACGAAAATACTCGTAGATCTAATATTCAGCCGTATGTAACTTATATACATTAGTCTAAATTCTCACCAATCTAAAGTTCGAGATGAAATAACAACAGTTAAAATAAAGCCAGTGTCAGATCAGTTCGTGCAGTCGTAGTCGCTTCGACGCGCTGATAAGGAAATACCGATTTTCCGCCCCAGTGTCTGTTACGACTCCGAAACGGCGTTTGTATCTCCATTTTATGGCAACTGCTATGGAATCTATGAACGTTCCAAATATGAATCTTTGTTCTCGAATGTATTCTAATTCTAGAATGGATTAAATTCAAAATGGTTGAAAGTTTAACGGAGTGGGTTTTGTTTGGTGAATTTCGTTGTTTAAATTTATCCATTAAATTGCTACTTTAACTTAGTTTGTATAATTTCAATTATGTTTGTTCGGATTCAACGTAAGCTATGTTTGAAAGTGTAGGCTATAAATATTAGGAATGTTTGGATGTTAAGTGGAGATAATTGAAAGTATTAGTTATTCCTCACGTTAGAAAAATGTCAAATGTACGCTTGAGCAAATAGTCAACACTTTTCAGTAGGTAAATTGCAACTTTTACGAAGTTTTTAATGGGATAACCGTTTTCAATAGATGTGGTTCAGATGTTAAATATTTAATTGCTAATAAATTATGTAAATAGTATATAAAGTAATACGCATCTTTAAAAAAAAAGCGATAACAGACTTAAAGCACCGCAATACCATACAAAATATTAAATAAAAAATACTTTATTTGCTTCTTATCTGTTCTTACCAAATTTTGTATTGTTTTAGCATAAGCATACACTAATTCTTTGTTTATATTGCACATGGTGCTTACCTATAAGTAATTGTAACACTATGTCATCTTATACTTTTATAAAATGTCTTTTAACCATGAAACAGTGCACACAATTGTTGGTGAGCCAAAAAAATAAAAAAAAAGCTGAGAAAGTTTTGATTAATGTTAAAAGCTAAGCACAATATAATGATATGCTGTGTACTTTCTACCGTCTCCAAAAATATACTGTGACGAGACTATTGGACTAGTGGTTAGTAACTTTGTCAGCTAAGGTGTGGGTATGTTTCCACCCAGGATAAAGATTGTGATGAACACGATAATGTGACGGTGCAACGGTAGTGAATGCGACTGCTGTCCCTGAGGTCTCGGGTTCGATTCCCGGATCGGACCAAATGTTTGTATGATTTGTAAATATTTGTTTCGAAGTTTGGGTGTTTTCTATGCATAAAAAAAAAGTAAGTATTCTATCAGTCAGTGTAGTTTTCATGGTACCAGCTCTCTTAGTTCGAAACTAAATGACGTTGTGTGTCAAATGTCCTGCATGTTTATTTATTTATTTATTCTGTTTTGGAGGGAACGGGTGTCATGTCTTCCGACATAAAGGGAGGATCAACCGACCAGGCGAGGTGATCATGCCTGGCGATCACAACCCAACTAGTATTTGCTCCACTGTTCATTACTCCATAGTTCGACGTGTCGTCGTTAGATGATTCTTTTGGATGTTTTTGTTGTTTGCGCTGTATGTGGAAGTCACCACACTGTGTTAGTCCAAAAGTCCTCAGTTAGTTGCAAGGGTTTCTATTTCTCGTGTGAGATTAAATCACTGTTAGAAAAAATTCAGAGTTTAATATACTTCTGCATATCTATTCAGACAGAGTCGTGAATGTGCACTGAAAACATAGGGATATGTTTAATGTGAATTTTCAAGCTGTCCAGCTTGAATATTTACCAGTGTTTCAGCGACAAGGCAGCAATATATTATGATGACAATGCGTAGAAAACTTATTTGGAGCCTGATTTAATATATAGTCAGGTAGTGTGGTTTTCTACCCAATCTTAGCTTACATAGTGGGTTTAGTTTGTGCTCGTAGTGTTTATCTGTTATGCTATATTCAAATTAGATGTTTTCTTAAGTGACATTGTGTTTAATAATTTAAAATTAGTACCTTGAAACCAAGCTTCGCTTGATATTATTGTGAGATAGTTGATACGTAATTTACTAACCTCTTTTGTTTCCATCCCTAATTTTGTCATTTAAACAAATGTCAAAACGGCCTTATTAGACAAATATTTTATTGCTTGAAAACGTGGATAAAACAACGTTTTCTAAAAAGGAAACCTAGGTAAATCAATTTATTGCTCTCGGAACCTGAGACCTACTAAATTTCATCAAAATCGTTGGAGCCGTTTTCGAGATTCTGATTATATATAATGTACACAAGAATTGCTCGTTTACAGGTATTAGATTATATAATCATACTAAAGTTAAATTTATAAATTTAGTTCATATATATATAGGTGCATATGGTTCTCATCAAAAACTGAGGGTCACAATTCAACCTTATCTGAAGGTAGTGCACCCTTTGATCGACTGACGAAGCCAACGAAACATCCCGATTAGTTGCAATAGGTTTGCCATCTATTATGTGAGACCATAAAACTACCTAAAAGTGAGCGTTTAATATGCCTCTGCCTACCCTTCTGAGGAAATAGGTATGATTTTATGTCTGTATGCAGTTCGTTTAGTTCATTTCTTTACTAAAAATAACATGATAGAGTGCTCAAATTCATATTTACCGTGAATTTCAAAAAAGTATCTAATGCTTAAAACAGATGTCAAAAATGTTTTCTCATATGAAAAAGAAATATAATATTCCTCTAAGATTTGTATGAACAACGTGTAATAACATTGAGCTAACTGTAAGAGTTAAGTAGATTACTGGCAGTAAGAGCTAAGCTCTCAATCCTCAGGTAACGGAACTACTATCAGCCGACACCGGGTCTTCGATAATATCGTTCACATTCACGGAATTCTATTTGTGATGACGTCAATTCTGACGCGTGTCAGAACTGACACTGTTCTAATACCTCTTCTTGTAGTAAGAGGCTTTACAATAACAATAATTACAATAGTCTATGGCCTATATTTGTTTATAATTTATAAACATTTGACTCATAAATAGATTTAGAATCAATTGGTGTGGATTCTCTGAAAGGTATTCTAAGGCATTTCATTTTTGAGTTCTAGAATACGCATGTATGTGATTTTAAATACATACATACATACTTAAAATCATGTCTATTTTCCCGGAACGGTAGGCAGAGAGATATGAAATATCCACTTTTCGCCAACTTTTTGGTCCGACGAGTCGAGCCAATTGCTGCTAATCAGGATGTTTTGTTTGCCAGAGCCTCGTACATCGCTCGGAAGTTGCACCGATTGGAAGTGAGGTTGACTTAGTACCCTAAGTTCTTGGTAGGAACCCTATGCACAAAATGCTTTTAACAGAAATATAATCGGTAGAAGTCACATTAAAAATAATCATTCAGAAAATTAATCTTATGCCTTACAGTATTATATTATAATTATTAAATAACATCTGGACTTACTTTCAGGCAGTTTCAGTTTGGACTTACTTTCACGCTAAAGAAGTAGTTATTTTAAGAATAGTGAAACATGTTTGTTTGCCATTGCAGAAGAAAATGTGTTAATCCAACAAATGATTTAATTTGATAATATTTTTCAGTTACGGAATTAATCCTAGCGCTTATGAGTATAATCAAAACCATCTCACCAACGAATCATGTCACTATATTTATTTATTTGATTCTTTTATTAAATATAAGTTAATATTTTACACACATTAATCATCACACTTTTAAATATTTAATATAATTGATACTGAGTATTAATGTACGAAATCGCGGGTAAAAGTATCTTAAGTAAAATTATAACTTTTAAATTTATAATACGAAGGTTTCTTGTTTCTTCAATTTAATTCAGCAAACAAAGAATTTACCCTTAAATTTAGAAATTGTAATATTTAATTTACCCTTAACTCGTAACCGTACGTGCCAAAGCCGAGCAAAGACGAAACATTCCGAATTGAAATTCTACACAAACGTGCCGAATGGCGACGTGTGTTCGAATTTGAAATGTAATTCCTGTAGTGGCGTATGTAACAATTTGCAAAGAAAATGTTAAAATGAGTTTCTGGTCAACGGTCGAGAATTCGTTTATGAATTTCAGGTGCTTTGGCAAAGAATGTATTGAAATTCTTGTTGGTATTTTCGTCTCTGATGCTTACCTGAAACAAGTAAAAAGTAAAACATTAGAAGATAGTGACAAAATCTAAAGACTTACATTTAAAAATCCTTTAAAGATAATCCTCAAAGAGAAAATAATACAACACTTAAATAATGGCTTAACCTAGCCGGATTTATAAAAAAACAGATGAAAATTTTCCAAAAAGGTTCCACTGTTTTATCTGACAGATAACTCACTTGGTACTTAATCTGGACTCTGACAGGGGTCTTAAAAAATATTTTTAATGGTCGCTTAAATTTAGAAGGTTATTCGCAGGTGCGGAGCCTCTCTGTTAACTGATTTTAGCCCTTAGAAGCCTTTAGGCTGACGTGAATTAGAATCAAGCGTTTATCTTTGTTTCATTATGATTTAGAAGTTAATCGTGTATGTAGGGAAAATGTAGGAGAAATAGGCAGGTTGGTAGTAAATTATCTTTAAACTCTGCTTTGTGGAAACTGGACGTGTGTGTATTAAAATATACGTGGTATGAAATGCGCTTATCTTTTTCCAAAATGTCCCAAATTAATTATTTTTTACCATTCAAAGACACAAATTCAAAACGTACATTTTATCTGCGGTATGTTAAGGTATGTTAAGGTCATCGTTGAAAATTTATCTTTGTCAGGGGTCGACAAAATTCGCGTCACGCAGTGGTTCATACATATGACCAAAGCTACCCACGAGTACCTAGGGAAATTTAAGGGTCGCTAAACTCAAGATTTTATGTACTAGTTTCTGGTTTTGTGCTTCACATTATAATTTTTATTTCGTATCTCACAAAATCCAAAACCTTCTTTCACAGGAGAGACCTGTCCAGTAGTGGGCTTTTAAAGGAGCTGTGCAATTAGACGTTAATCTGTCAATTCTGTCAATGTTTTTGAAGATTTTACTGCTATTGTCTTTCTTATTGACGATTTACTTTCTTTTGAATATAGAATATTTGTACCCAATATGGTTTTCTAAATTTTATTAAATTCGTTTGTATTCATAACCAAGATTACAAATAAGATAACATATGACTCATACATACATTTTAAACTAAACTAAGTACTATAGTTTCACTAAACTACACTACAAATAGTTCGAAAATAAGTGCTATAAATAGTGCTAATTTTCGAATTACTTCTTTTTCTCAATCACCTCTTGATAGTTTAACAGCTTTCGAAATCTTGTAGGTAAATTTTGGCTTATTAAAATACTTTCACTTGTGTATATTTTTTCTAAATGACCTTTGGTTTAAGTAATTCACACGAAACGTCAGGTAATCAAAATGCCATCGAACTCAATTTTTTTTTCTATTTTAAGAGCCTGCCAAAATGACTCTACTCTGCCTGACGGAAAGCATGAATAGAATCCAAGAGTTGTGGACACCACACTCATTGCAAATGCTGACAATACAGTATGGTGATCCACACTATGGTGGCCTTGTGAGATGCTTTTTCACACCTCGCTTGGGGACGTAAAAGGCATGACAGTCATCGTGACACTGTAAGGCTTACACAGTTACCGTGATAACTGTCACCCCTGCATCAATGGGCCTCAGGTCTCACACTCACCAACGAAACACGACAACACGGATGCCGACCCGGTCGCACTGAAATCAGCGTGGCTTTACTACCTAGCAAATCTTAATTAAGCTTCAATTTACAAGTTTTAATATCTTGTACTTTGAAGCTTCTACAATTTATATATAAAATTTCAAGTGATTAACATTGTACTAAGCTAATTCACATGGTATGATAGCAATTGTTATTGTAACTGATTTTGCAGTCCTCATAGCTTCAGGACAAGCACAAACGCATATAGACATCTTAATGTGTGCATTGAATTCTGTAGTGTTGCACATGAAGGCACAATAATGTTCTGCTTGCGTACATAGCATAACAGATACTCTATACATTACGGGATGTGTGTAATCAAATGGTTATAGCTGCTTCTAATAGAGAGTAATGGATGGTAAACACTTTAATAAGAACCATTAGTAATATTCGTAATGTGGTTGAATTTGAATTTCGTATTAAAGTTAACAATAGATCTTTTTTCTTATTTTTTTTTTTCGCTGAGGAAGGAGATTCCTATCAGATCAAAGTTGTATATGTACTATGTATTGATCGTGAGAGCTTTTATTGCGTGATACAGACCTAGTAGCTACTCTATGGGTCGTTGTGTATTTTGTTGGATGATTAAAATGACATTTGCAAACATAGCTATTCATTATTTTAAATCTACAAATAATAAAATAAATAATAGTAAGACCACCTTTGTTCGTCTTGCCAGGAGGTTATTAAAAAGAAATAAGTGTTGATTTATGAGTATTTTCTTTTTAAATGAACTAAAGTTATATCCGATCTCTTTTGGTTTCTTAAAATGTTTTAAATTTATATTTCTGCAATAAAACTAATCGTCAATATATCTCAAGTTGCCACAGGAAATAAACCCAACCCTTCGTTAGAATTGTACTTTGTCTTTGGCACTTGAAATGTAGTCCGTTCCACAGTATCCATGGCTTGGTTTTCAAATAAATTCTCAACTTACATCGTTTATAACCGCTAATGTACGTCGCATCCGTACCCAAATCGTTTTGGCTATTGTGACAGTAGTTATAAATTCTTGTGAGGTATTTGAGTCAATATTTATGTTTGTGTGTTAGTATATTTATCTGGGTCTAGCGGTTAGCGTATGCAACTGCTGATCAAGAGGTCTTGTTTTCGGTTCTCGAGTTCTCGAGTTTTCTGATTATAGAAATGCTTAATAACAGTCCGAAGTCTGAAACTTAGGGTTTTAACACCCGTGTCTCGCAGAGCACGTAATGCCGGCAGTCATGGGCCTCATCTCAATCGCGTCGGATAGCGGATTGGCAGAGTGAGGGAACAAACGTTGCGCTTGTGTTTGCGAACAATTTGTGTAGCATAATATTTCTTGCGTTATGAGTATATTATGTTTCTCAAAGAGCTCCAATTTGACAAGAAGAGGATCTAATAAAAGCGACTGACCCATCTTATACAATAACAATAGGTTAACATAAGTACTTAATACTTCGGTACATAATTTAAATTACATTACGTCATGCTACTTCCATTTAAGAAAAAAAATACAAGTAATATCTTTAGTACAAGTTTAAAATAAGAATCTTGATGTTTCAAATCTCAAAGCTCTCGACTGTGATCTATCAACTTGTAGATGTTTATCTACCACAGAAACTCCCGGGGTATTTATTTGAAAAATTTCACGGTATTGTGGTCTTTTAAATATTATATTACTTTAGTAAACTGCCAGTAGCAGTTTGCAATAAGCTTCTACACATTTTTGATTCTTTACACTTTAAAAGAATTGAATTATAGTCAAACAATTTTTATAAATATATATGTTTCGAAATCTTACTTCAATTCATTTTTATTGAATTTAGCTAGTAACAGTTTAAAAGAAAAACGAAGAAAACTTAACCTCTTTTCTAAAGAGAGGTTATGTTCAACAAAGGACTTTAAGAACTATTGTTAATAGTGATAAGATTTTAAATACAGAAATCCACTCCAAATACTACAAAACATATTAATTTGATTTGATCCACAACTAAGGAGTAAAACAAAACAGAAAATTACCTTTCATAACACACATAACCAATATTGAAAGACACTACTCTCACTATAATATTTTAGGGGAAAATACCAATACCGCGTAATATTCCAACAAAAGATATTCCGTTATCACAAAACGTATTTAGAGATCTTTGGTGTATGCGGGCCACTAATATACCAAAGTCAGTGTTGTGTGAACTCCGGGCCGCAGTAAATTAAACAGGAAACTATTCACTTATTTCCCGAGGGCGCCATGTGAGGGTAACATTGGACGATTTCAATCTATAGATCATGAGACCATTTCAATAGTGTTCGTAGACTTCTTTTGTTACTATGATGTCCTAGTACTTTTGTACCGACTTTTCTGGATTAGGTAAAGTTAATAATATTACTAATAATATTGAAAATAGAAAACGAAAACAAGAGTATTGTTTTTTAAAAATAAATTTCAGGATTTTCAGTTTTATAAAAACCTAGTCATGGGAGAACCACGTCCTCTTTCACTTACTTCCTTGCGTACTTCGACCAAAGTGAAGTCACAAGTGCTTGTTGACAATCAAATAACTTACGACGCGCTTACTTACATCTCTTTAGACTGTTAAAAATGTTAAAAATATATACCATTACTTAGATAATTAAACTGAAAAATTATATCAATTATCTCGGACAGTTCTTCTAATCTTTTTATGGCCTCCTAGTACTTCAGAGGAACGTATGATGATTAGAGATGTAGGTTTAAAATGACCAGTAGAGGCGTAAAAATTAGTTATTTCGAATGTGTATTCTCTTTGTTCTTAACCTAGTGATTAAATGCTACATTTTATGGTCATAAAGAAAATGTAAAAAATAAAGTTACACCATACTTTAACATCCCACCTAGACACATGTAAGCCTTACAAAGCCTTGGCAAAGTTTACTCCTAAATAATACTAAAGACGTAGAATACATCTTCACATTTAGTTTACGTGAGGAAAATAGCGGCATATAAATTATATTAAATGTGAATAAATATATCTTCAAAATTGGTGTAATGTACGGGTAATCATAGCAAATTGTGTTATTATTAAAAAAAGACCGTAACTGCTGATAAATTGAGCTCAATATATCATACTCCTATGAGGGTCGGTGATGTGTGGTTTGTTCAAATTAAGTGAAGAAAAAAATTGTTCAAGGAAACTATTCACTTATTTCCCAAGAGTAGCATGTTAAGGTTCAAATGTCCAGCAACATTATCGTTCATAACATTATTTATTTTAGTTACGCTGGCACTTTAGTATATTTGGTAGTAAAAAATGGTATTTGTAGCTTTTGTTTTTGCTTTAAAACTGATTTTAACTACTATTGCAAGAAAGCTAATCTATGAACGCAGTTTATTTTGTAATAATACCACTAATTGTTTCTGAAAAGCTCTCGAAACTTACCGGGAGTGAACGAGGTTACTGAAGCGTAAAGCCGGGAGAATTCTCTTGTGTTTAGGGTGAAGGACTCACATGGCGGTAACTCTCTTAGAACTCTTAAGTTACAATTTTCTATTGATGACAATAGTTAACTACCATAAGTTAATCCGTCTGTTTATTTATTCCCTTAAACCCACAATAAAATGCTATTGGCGAGTACCACACTGGTCGTATTTTGTATGAGAATTTTGAAGCACGGTAAATAATGTATTCAACAGTTAAGTATTTCTTGTTTAATTCCAAAAGAAATTTAAACTTATTCAAATATAATTTGTTTTGCCCTCTTGATCTTCTTCTTCTTCATTTTCTTTTCACATATAATGTTTCTATCTCAATAAGTAAACACAAAACTTTGTAAAAATGTAATCTGGGATCAAAGTTGAGTAAATATTTATGCTAGCATCAAGAACAACAGGAAAAATTTACACAACATAATTTCCTGGACGACGGTTATACTAGAAACCGTTTAAAATTAACACCACAATGTACAATTTCCTTCAACTACCCACCCATCAACTTATAATCGTCTTAAAGTTCCATCTCGGTATAAAAGAACATAAAACACAAAGCAATTTACATCCCATTCCAACATCACTATCTACTATATCTCTTGTAATAGTTCTATGTAATCCATTGGGCAGAGCTACCACCATTAAGGTTCATAATATGGCAGTTTTTTTATTTCACTCAAACTATAAAGTTTTATAGCGAGTTAAATGGCATAGACTAGACTATCTCAGTTATGGGATGTGGTTCGTAAGATTCACGTCTGTTAGTGCAGTGAAAATTAATTTCCATAAAGAAAATTGTAAACTTGCATGCTTTAAAATTTAAAATGGGTATTGAAATATGAATTTTTACATTCATACAAAGTTTAAAAATGTATTATTTGGTTATAGGGATATGCAGATCTTGTAGCTTCCAAGTTCTTAATTAAAAAATGAAATTCAATAAAAATCAATGAAACGTATACTTTTATCAATCATAGCCTCTTATTAGAAATCAAATAACAAGAGATCAGGGATTTGGGCATATTGTTTTACGAAAAGTTCTGTTTTAAACCTCATTACCAGTACATTAACAAATAAACTAACAAATTGCTTGATTGCCTTATTTTGCTCTGGTGTGGAGTATTTTGAAATATCGTTCTCCATTTGACCAAATGGGTCACACTATGAAATTCCCATTGACGATACTAAACGAGTTCAAAGTAGGTGTTTACGGGTTAACGGCAGCAATTGGTTCGTTCATGGCCCGACTGTGATGAAAGATTGTTAAAGTTACAATCTAGTTCCTAGATATGCGCCCTAAAAACTTTGTCTTTGTGTACTTCTACAAATAATCTATCCAGTTATTGATTCCTCTATGTTGCTTTCTAATATTTCCTTTAATACTAAAGTTAGTGAACATAGATCAAACTGTGTAAATATCTTTGCTTTAAAAGTGTACAAAAATAATACCTCGTACTTTAACTCAGTAGTACATAATACATAGAAATTGGCGACACGTAGCTTACATTTAGATATTTTAATTCTTTTTTTAATGTTTATCTTTTTAAAAAGACAACGCTCGCACTAGTAATAAATATTGTGTCGCGGGGCACTTACAAACTTTACAAACATACAAGAAATGGACATAAAGAACATCAATTCTATATTTATATATAACAAGAACATTCTATACTTGCATTATATATACAAGACTTGTCAAAGTTATTCTTTGTGGCGACTTCCATATACAGCGTCAACAAAAGGCATACTAGAGCGCCATCTATCGAAGACACATCGAACTACGGATTAACTACTAATTCTGTATCGCGATGCTGAAATTCTCATAGCGGTTGGCATATAAACAACATCCCAACATCAATCGTCGGGCCGTGACCCGCCAGGCATGATTATCGCACCTGATCAGAGGGTCCTCCCACCGGGCATGATTATCTCGCATGTTCGGCGGACCCTTTCTTTGTATTTTTTTAAATACATGACACAGACAATCAGTATCAAACCACGGACTATTCTGAGCTAATATCATGATTTGTCACGTGAAATAACTTAGTTGTTTCTGTAAATACATGTATTTAGTTACAATTTAGATCTGAACTAGCTATAAAATTTTTTTGGTTAATACTTTAAGACTGTTAACTTGTTTTGTATATTAAATAAATAAAGACATTGGCAACCTATTTACGGATAGGGCACATGACACGCAGAAACGATGGCCGATGGGACCGTAAAGTTCTGGAGTGGTAACCGCGTACTGGGAAACTCAGCGTTGGTAGGCGCCCCACAAGGTGCGGAGAAACTTAGGGGAGGTCTTTTGGCTGAGATGATGATGATGATGAAGCTATTTACAAAAGACTGTGGCAACTTAAAAATGTGTCTCTGTTAAAAGTTTTTTTTGTATCTATTTTATATAGGTTGATAAAAACAACGACAATCTACACAAATAATTACAGAATATTAATTCATATCTCTGAGTAGACACAAAGTCAATACATCCAAGTCAGTCTACAATATCAATATTATAGCAGTATGAACAGAATTAGCTTCTCCATTGCACATATATCGCCACATTACATTACTAGCTGACGTTTGGGAATAGTAATTAACAGTACCACTGGCTAGTGTCTGAACACTTCAGATATTGTGATCCAAGTGATCACACGAGATACGAGAAACCTCTTGATTGAATGTTGACTTGGGACATTGGTGACGCTGTGTGATTTGTACATTAATATTGATAGTATCCTATTCACCAAGCGTTCTATGTTGCTTCGGTAAAATCACCGCGCATACCATTCTGAAGTTATTTGATAAAATGCCTTATTTTACAATTAAATAATATATATAGACATGAATATATTTGAATTCAATATAATTTTTTAACGAGCAGTTAAATGTCAAGACAGTATACATGCATGAAATAACAATTTATTGTCGTTATATTATGTTATTTATATGGATACGTTAACCCATTTTAAAAGACATATACGTGAAGTTGCTCCACGTATAGAGTGGTTATGATTAAAGCAATTAATGTAGTTTAATTTACAGTTTCCACTTAACACCTAACTGTGACTAAACTCATTGGTAGAAATATATTCAGTCTGGTCAACCGAAGTCTTTAGTGTGAAGGTCATTAGTTACACGGAGACTTAATCTCTATTAGATTTCTGTTCAAAGTATCTGGTATCTTCAGATAAATGGGAACACAGGAGTAAGTTCTAATTTATCTGAAGATACCCGAAACATCAAAATTCGTAGGAGCAAGCATATGAGTGAGTGTGTGTTTACCATTTATGTAAAAATTATACAAAAAATTTAAAAAAATAACTAGCTCTACCGATATAACACCACAGTTTCAGGGAAAAGCTTGATAACCAATTCTTTCATTAGTTTCCACCAAGGGAGTGAGGTTACTAGATCCCAAACATTCCTTCTCTCAGAATGAAGGGGGAGTGAAAGTTTGGACTGTGTTGTTTTGTTTATCGTCAGTTTTTTTTTCTATGTTAAGAGGCTGCCAAAGTGACTCTACTCTGCCTGATAGTAAGCGTGAATAGAATCCAAGAGTTGTGGTCATCATACTCATTGCAAATGTAGACAGTGCAGTATTGTGACCCACACTATGACGGCCTTGTGAGATGCTTTTTCACACCCTGCTTGGGGACGTAAAAGGCATATCAGTCATCGTGACAGTGTTAAGCTTACACAGTTACCACGATAACTGTCACCCATACATCAATGGGCCTCCGGTCTTACACTCACCAACGAAACACGACAACACGGATGCTGGCGCTTTAGGTTGGTCTTCTGTGGCACGGTCGAACCGGCCCGCGCGTGCTGAAATCAGCGTGGTTCTACTATCTAGTCTATTATATATTTCAATATATATAAAATACAAATTAACTATCCACATTTCTAGAATTATACAATTCTAAAGCGTCTATATTTTGTCTGAAATACTCAGCACAAGACAGATACTCTTAATATCAGTATTCAGCAACACGATATTTTAGTCTGCGAGAACAATGCCCATTTTCATAAATAATTACAAAATAATATCGCGTTGCTCGGCGTTGAGATGTTGATCATAAATAAACAACCTCTTAAATATGTAAGTACTAAGGGTAAATCATTGTCAAAACACCCCACAATACATTATAAAAAGAAAATGTACTTTTTGTAACATTTATTAGGGTATATTCTAGTACTTTGTAATTGATACAAGTTTAATTTATAAAATGGTGGTATATAAAAACCGTATATGGGGATCATTTTAGTAACATATTGCTGAACTCCGGTTTTCTGAGAGTCCATGGTGTAAGCTTGGCTGAGCCGGGCCACATATGCCTATGGTTCTACCACGTTTTGATATGTAGTTCCCACATATGTAGTTTTGATAGTGGAACTAATTTTGTAGCGCAATATCTATAGAAGCTTTTACATTTGATACTACAGCCGTTTTAAGACGAGTAAACTCAATATTAAAAATGCATCGTGGCAAATTTGTAATAATGACCGATCGCATTCGTGGCTCCATTGTGTGTTTTAGGATACAGGCATTACAGTGACGACAGCTGTGTTTACAAATAGAATATGTATTCTAAAGTAAAGTATACTTCGCTTCTTATTATAGAAAGTTTTATGTCATGTAGGTACAGAAAATTCAAATTTTACTGACTCATAGTGTAATCAAGATTTATGTATAATGAACTAATTCGTGTCAAAAAATTGCGAAAATAGACCGAGAGAACACTAAACTAACTACTTCGTGTAATAATCATCAGCCTTTTACCGTCCACTGCTGGACATAAACCTCTCCTTAGCAAGGAGGTTTTGGTCTACTATTCCACGCTGGCCAGACGAGTTAGAATAGGGTTTGTTTCAAGTTTTCCTTCTCTTTGTAATGATGTTGTCTTGCATATTTAGTTCCCTTAGCCGTCTTTTACGACACCCACGGGATGAATAGGGGTGGTAACACTATGTATTCGTGTAAGATGTATCAAAATGCGTCTCATATAAACCAATTATTTTGTTGTGTAAATTATTTAATAAAACAATCTCCTGGTATTTTAAACACACAAACCTCAAAAGCTTTTTATGAAATAAATACAAAAGAGAATGTAATGGATATTTCATGTTACGTAATTTTTATAACTCGAAAAAGACGGACACATTATACAAGCGTACACTGTGATGTTATAACTGGATAGTGGCTAGTCATCGCAATATTACAAAGAAGATAGTGTGGAAAACCAATAAAACCTCTTGCCAATTACATTTTAGGCAAAAAATTTGACGTCAGTTTTGATAATACAATACTCATTACACTACTACTCATCTACTCTTGCCATATTTGATGATAATGTTCTCCGAGCCCATTTTGGCCACGGCGGCCACTCTTAACGGAGACCAGCCAGCAAATACACAGGAGATATTTACGCACAATGCCTCAGAGAGTACGCAAAGCAGTCGGTCCTGTGCCAGATCCCTTCCCGGTCCTGCTGGACAGCTGTTCATACTGTGAGAGTGAGGAAATAGAGAGTGCATTTATTTGCGTACACCCTTGTACAGAATAATATCTAATACGTAGTTTGCTGGTCTCCATTGAGACTCACTGCCGCGGCCGAATGGCTAAGAGAGCTTGCTATATTTGCCGTAATAGCAACATGGTGTTTATTACATAATATTTTTTTTCCTATGACTAAAACCTCAGTTCTGACGTATCCCTCACGTAAACTTAACTACATGACAAAGGCGTTTTTATCTCATGTAATCCACCTTTCACACACAACCTCCCATAAAACCTGGCAATGTTATCTCCTAAAACAGGAACATTGTAAAGAATTGCTCAATTACCCTTAACACACCTTCGCAATGTGTGGTTGGGTATGGAAATTAATTTCCCCTTGCCTTTTTTGAGTTTAAACAAGATAATTTACGGGTTCATTTAGAATTTATTGGGTTTAAGCCCCAACGGTCGTTAAAATGTTACCAATTTATTTTAGTGGGAGATAGAACTTATTTATATAATGAGAAAATTGGGGGTCGTTCTTTCTTTTAGATTTAGAATTAAAGTTTTTATAATCAATTATGTCGAGACTACAGACATACTAAAAAAAGAATTCAACAAACGAAACTGTACTGTAATAGAGATACTTTTAAGTGTAAAATTCAAAAAGTCCTTGTTCAGCTTATAAATTACCAACAAGCAGTAACTTAACAGGATTAGTATACATAAAACTGTTGCGGGAACGCGATAAAACGAGGCTATACAATAAGCCACAAAAGAATATCACATAAACCTCTCGCACAATAGAATTAGCTGACTTTTATAACTAGATGACGCAGTTTTGTCGTAACGTTGAGCTTTTCGACTGAAAGAAGGCACTCATGAGTGTATAAATACATTATTAATAGCTAATATCTAACCTTGTTGGTGATTTTACCTTGACAAAGAGCAGAAGAATACGATATTTTTGTGCGATACAAAAACTATTAATTTACTGCGTCACACGAACATTTATTGAGCCTATTTGTTGTATCCTCTGGTATATTTTAATGTTAATGTTTTGTCAAGTTTTTTTCAGATGCTTTACTTAATCATGTTATATTTAGTCCAGAAATAACACACATGTTACTGACATAGACTATTAGATCGTAGTCATTTACAAAAACTTCCCACGATTGTATGACAAAAGAGTTACAATAAATGATTGTTTTTTCACTTGTTTAAATAAATATTAAGAAAAGACTTCTTTTTGAATTTTAAAAAGTTTTTAAAATAAGAATGTTCAGTACCTGCTAACTTAAGAGGATTTCTGTTCACTAACTGCATTTTGTTTTACTTTATACAGGCGAGATTGAATGTGTAAATTACTAAGTGTTCAGAAATTCAATCGTTAAGTAAATAGTAAAAAAAAGTTAGGTAAACAAGTAAAGAGTACTATGCAAATTTGTAATGGCAACAAACTTAAGTATCCCCCCGGAAATCCTTTGTTTAATCACTTAAAATCTAACATTGGATTCTCTTTCCTGTATAAATTCTGTGTGTTTAAAAAGGTCAATTGCTTTGGGATCAGTGAAGTTTACCGTTACACAGGTTTCTTGAATACACAGGTCTTTTTTCTGCATAGTTTTCACTAACTTAAACGGCTCTTATTACTTGCTCTAAAGAGTATGAAAATAATATGGCTTACTTTGAAATGTACAAGTAACAGTTATTGATAATAACTTTGTCAAAAACTTTAATAGAATCAAATGATTAATGTATATTAACACTGTTAATAAACGTGAGATAAATATACATTAACAAAAATTCAGTGTACCCCATTAGAGGTGAATCGGGAATATAGAGCGGACGCCATTTTTATTCCCGTGGTTTTTCTATACGCTTATTGACTGGGCTGCCAGTTAATTTGAGCTTACGTCAGCATGCTAGCCGAGGATAATGGCTGCCATGAAAATGTATTTTTTTTAATTCATTCACAAGATATTCTGTATTTATTACGAAACAGAACCAAAATGGTGATAGTTTTTCTGTGTACTTTGTAGAAAGAAAATATATCTGTGTGCTATGAATCGTTTTAATTTATTGAAACATTAATAAAGTAAGCACATGGATAAACTTTTATGAATGTTTTTAGGATCGTTATTTTTATTAGTTTTTTTATTTTTTACTTGAACTAATATGCTAAATGTACAAAATTTTATCTTTATTATATATATACTTACGTTATATACCAAGAGATGAGTTACAAGTATGTAGATGTAAGAATTATTTATATTAATGGTGTTTTACTATATTTGTACACTTATTAACCTTTTTGTGTAAAAATAAACAAATATGTCTTAAAATCGTTTAATTTTGTAGTTATTTCTAAGCTTTTGACTTTTAAGAAAGGTCTATTTCCTATAATTTCGAGTGTTAATATTTTTCTCGCTTAAGACTCGTAAAAGCTCAACGACATTGTTGTTTTTATAATAGACCAAACTATTATTCCTGGTAATTAAAAATTAAAATAAATATAACAGATGACTTAGTTTCGAAATGACATATAAACGACATAAGTTAAACCACATTATGGTATTTACTATCAATATGTAAATAAGCGTAAAGTATTTCGTACCGAAAAAACTCTTTTGATAATGGCTTAACAAAAGTACAAAGTCACGATCAGTAACTGCATTATTCTTTTCACGTTAAATTCCTTTCTTGGTTAAAATTAAATAACATTAAAACCATTCACAAAAAAACCGTGACGATCCCGAATTTTCAGCACTCGGTTCTTATGTGCTTCAGGAAAATTGATTTTGCCTGAGTCCTGCGACAAAAGAGATAATACCATACTCAAATCTTTACGGGTCACAGTGGTATTTATCTGTATTTGTACGATAAAATGGGATTGAGGGAGGTTAAATGATCACGTATTTGTCCACAGTTGAAAAACAAAATGAAAGGGTAGTCAATATACGTAGACGGCTAAATATATTTTATCTGGACGGTGTAATTTTGTACTTGATGTGCGCAGGTGTTTATAAAATACGTGTCATTAATAATTAGCATAAAAGGTATTATATAAATTAATCAGTATCTACTTAGATTATAATGGCTTACCTAGGTATAAATCTAGGGGTTAGCGTATGTACCTCAAGGGTTCGATTCTCGGGTCAGGATGAAAAGGTGTAGAGTTTTTACAACCTGGAGTTAAGAAAGTTGGGATCTTAATGCCTTGTAGAGCACGTAAACTCCCCGGTCTTGGGCTTGATCTCTCCTCGTTCATTTCGTACAACTATCATATGAGATTGTGAGAATGAGTGAAGAGAGTAAATCTGTATTTGCACACACACTTGTGTACCAATACTGCCTGCGTAGCTGACTTGTCTCTGTGAGAATGGCCGCCGTAGCTGTAATCAGTTTGGATTACATGACCATTAGTACTACATGACCTATTACTGTATCAAAGTAAATACTTATTCAAATTAAGAGTTTCGTGACGGTAGGTGAAAAAAATTACTGACGTCACATTTATTCGATACCGAGGCATCAAAACCTACAATGATGAGAAACCCCATCAAGAAGATAAAATATCATATTCTTACTTTGTTTTACCGTATCTCTACAAATTTGAGTTCTGATGTTTTCTTAGGGTTACACATAATATGAAGTAAAATAATATCTTGAATGATTTTCAATCAATTGACTGTATTATCTTTAATGTATGAAAGTGATGTTCATAAAAGGAAACAAGCACTAATAATAACAGTAAGAAGTGACATAATTCCTTACTTAACAAATATTACACGAACACAACGTGCAATGCATTACAACATTATAAAAGTAGATATTGTCTTTAAAATAGCGTGCAGTAATACGGATAAAACTCGAAAATCTGCTAAGTAAATAATTGTACGTGATTCAGAAAAACTTTCCATTCACAATACTGTTATAACATAAATATGATATTTTCAATTTAAATTAACGTTTTTGTTACAAACTGCACAAATATACATGCAATAATTGATTAAATCAAATAATGACGGTCTGTAATTGTTTCGTACAGAATTAATGATGATGCCGTGAGTGAAGGATTAAATTAAGCAGCAATTTATTTCATTCGTAAACATTGAATCAATATGGAAAAATGTTTTGTGGCTGTATTCCAAATATGAAATTATTCAGATGAATTTATAAAATCCTTTTAGATGTCATTTTTAATTAAAACCTCAATAAAAAAATATCATTTTATAGCCTGGTTTTTTACCCTTTTTTTCTGTGCAGAAATCCCCACGGATACCACCGAAATGTGGTCATGTCAGACTCGAACCGACCAAAAACTGTACGCCGTCTTAGGTACCAGTAACCGGGGAAGGGTGTGCACTCTAGTAAGGAAATCCCTCGAACCTCAACGTACCTCAGGCCACGTATGCCTGTAGATACCCCCTCCCGTGTTGTCCTCCCCCTCCTGTGTGAACCCGTGGTTTCTTTACTGCCCCCAAAAAGGACACGCGCAGTCTGTGGTGATCGCATTGCCACTCCGGCCTGCTTCTACTAGGGACAGATGGCCTCACTTGTCATCCCCAGGCCTGCGCTTATGGAGGATGGAGATCGTGGTTTTTTACCCTCGAATTAATTTGGATATGAATCTAGAAAAAATAATTTAATTTAAATGCCTGTAGTTTTACATACAGGTATTTAAATTAAATACCTGTAATATTGGTGGGTATTTCAAAAGTCTTCTTTACATCTTCTTACTTCCGTTAATAGTGGTTTCAAATTTCGAACTCAAGGGTCAAGAATATTCACCAATAAACACATTATAATTCTTTTATTGAAAAAGAGGATTTCTGCTGTAAGGCTATCTACTACAGGTGCCGCAGTAAAAACTTCAGCCAGAGAATAGTTGTATAAAAATTACATACATATACGAGTATATATGGTTCTAATATATATTTGAGGTTAATTAAAAGCAACAAGTCGTGCAATGGTCACGTATTAAAAATCATCTAAAACGAAGTATCACTACTTTTATTTTTTCCATGAGTTTTGTAGAAGGCGAATAAAGAAACAAAATGTGCAAGACAATATCACTGTGATGAGAAGGAAAACTTGAAATGAACCCTATGCCAAACCGTCGGGCCAGCGTCGTACAGTAGGATAAAACCTCCTTGCTAAGGAGAGCTTTATGCCCAGCACTGGACTGTTAAAGGCTGATTAATAAATAAAAACAAATTTCAACTACATATTTCAGTATTTTTTTTTAAAAAGACAACGACCGCATTCGAAAAAAATCCTGTATCGCAGGGGACTTTACAAAGATACCAAAGATACCAGAAACGGACACAAAGAACACCCCGACTCACAAAGTGTTGTCCCATGTAGGATTTGAACCCACAACACTCAGCGAGGTGGAGAGCGGCGTGGTGACCGCTTAAATCACTAGGCCAATCGTACAATACTATTATACATATTACATACTCTAAGTTTATAAAGGTGTAGATGAAGTAATAATAATATTATGTACTCTATTTACATATTTCTTGTTTTAAACATTAATTATTGGATTCCTACCTATGTTTTCCTGTTAATAATACTTTCATATCAATCAAACAACCTATCGCCGTCCACTGCTGAACGAAGGTCTCCCCAAGGAACACTAACCATCCCGGTCTTGGGCAATGCCCATCCATCCGTTGCCAACCACCTTCTTCAAGTCGTCGGTCCATCGCGCCGCAGGGCGCTCTACACTACGTCTACCCAGTTGTGGTATCCACTCTAGTACACTTCGGCTCCAGCGACCATCGACATTCATGTTCTTGCGTATATATCTGTTAGTCTAAGTTGATGTTTATGTGATTTTCTTACGTATAATGTGGTCTCCAACAATTGAGGAAATATAACTTTTTTAATTTCATTATTTATTTGTTTTTGATTTTGTGTGCTCCTTGTTATGAGATCCTTAAGTAAATAAATATCTAAATCGTCTGATGTTGTGAAAATATAATACATATGTAAATACATCTGCTGGAATTACGTTATACAATATACACATTTCATACAACAAGCACAGTCATTATTGGCTAATTTTCGCTGTGCAAATAAATTCCAACCGAAGCCAATTTAATCATCCGGATTCAAGGACGGATCGTGATCCACATTTAGGTATGTGTTCTTCTTATGGTTATGTAACTTGACATGTCTCCGTTTATACTAAATGTACGGATGGTGTCGCGGTTTAAGCGGTCGCCACGCCGTTTTCTATTGTGCTGAGTGTTGTGCGTTTAAATCCCACGTGAGACAACACTTAGTGAGATCTACAAATTATTTTTCTGAGGTTGAGTGTTCTTTGTATCCGTTTCATGTATGTTTGGAAAATCCCCTGCGATACAGAATTTATTCCAAACGCGGGAGTTGTTATTTCAAAAAAAAGGCCACATTGACCACAAAGCTTTGACGGAAATTTGATGATACATAGAGCAAGAGCATACACAGGAGCTGTGCTTTAAAAAGATCAAATGTCATTGAATGCTTTAACAGTGAGCTAAGTCGTCTTGGGTCTACATAGGTTATGTACAGGAAAAATGACTTGCATAATTTCATATTCAAAAATATAACCACTAAAGTTTTTTCTACCAATGTTGATACTTATTCAGCTCGTGTTCTGTTAGTTATAAATAAATAAATATTTTAGACCTTGGACGCACAACGCCATCTAGTTTCTAAACGACTTTTCGACTGACTGATAAAATACATACTTATTTACTTTTTTTTAGTAAAAATTTACATATTATATATGGAAAATATCCAAATAAATGGGTAAAAATGGATGCAACAGTAAAACTATTCCTGTAAAGGAGAGTAAGGGGTACAAGCAATATAGAAAAACTTTCAGAAACTTTTTTTTTTCAGATTACTTGCATGCAATTGACTTATCTTCCAGCGAAGATAACTGTGTCCTTTAAAATCACTTTTTCTTAATTAGGTTTTTTTTTTAATATTTCGAACATTTGAAACACAACGTCATCTAGTTTCAAACTAAGCAGAGCTTGTGCTATGGTAAATAGACTGACTGATAAATACTTATATACTTTTTTTTAAATACATACATATTATACATACAAAACACTCAAACCTCGAAACAAATATTTGCAGATCACACAAACATTTCGCTTGACCCGGGAATCGAACCCGAGACCTCAAGCACAACAGTCGTATTCGCTACCTCGCGAGTCAAATATGATAAAAGTTAACAGAAGTAAGCTGTTTTTTATGAAGATTTTTAGAAAGATCGCCTGAGAATTGTACTTTTTCCCTACTAATGCATATTTAAAACTTAAGCATCATATACTGAAAATATGATACTATGAGAAAAAATCATCTTTGAGTGAGACAGTCATAGTTAATATGACAACTTATAAATTATAACAGAAAATAATCACATTTTCGAAATACATATTAAATACACATGTTTTACTGCGCACACTAGTTCTCTTTTATTTAAAACTAGCTTTTACCCGCGGCTCCGCTCGCATGTTTGTAGGTTATCTTGGCAAATAGTAGCCTATGCGTTATTTTGATGCTACATTCCTATAAAGTTTCATCCAAATCCATACAGTAGGATCGTCTTAATGGCGTAGCACTTATACTACACTGCATTACACTAGCATTGTTTTTGTTTTAGTAAAGCATATTAACTTCGCTCTAAAACAATGTTCTCAAAACAAAATAACGTAAATATGTCATTTTGAAAAGCCTATTTCGTGGTACAATGATTGTATTGTTCATAATTGAAAAACTTTCAGTCTAAAACCAAAAAAAACTTTTCAAATACGAAATCGTTTTATTACCCTCTCTACGAAATCCGTTTCACTTAAATTTCCTGCTTTAAATGCAATGAAATTTTCTTAAATATTTAATGCTTGGAAAGAGCGGTTTTAGGTTTATAGGATCAGTAGTTGTAATTTATTTGTCTCGTTAGTCTAGCGATTAGCATATGCAACTGCCGATCAAGCCTCGAGTGCGATTCCCGGGTCAGGTCAATCAGTGTTATTGAGATTTTCTGGTTACAAAAATTCTTAACAACGGTCTGGAATTTGGGAGTAGGGTCTTAATCCTTGTGCCTTGGAGAGCACGTAAAGCTGTCCTGCGTCTGATCTCTCGCCATTCGTGGCAGATAGCTGGCAGATTGTGAGA
Organism: Hypercompe scribonia; assembly: GCA_949316085.1. Lineage (NCBI taxonomy): Eukaryota > Metazoa > Arthropoda > Insecta > Lepidoptera > Erebidae > Hypercompe > Hypercompe scribonia. The sequence continues at coordinate 3,991,438 of OX438984.1, read as the reverse complement.
ATGGGGGAACAGAGAGTGTTTGCACATACACTTCTGTTCAATAATATCTTCTGCATAGCTGGTTGTTGTCTGTTAAGTCTAGTCGCTGTGGTCGAAATTGGCTAGGAGTACATTATTTTATTAATCTTATAGAGTATATACCTGACATGACCTGACCTAGACAGTAGATTAACACATAGCCCAGAAACGTATGGATTAAAATAGCTTATAAAGCAACCTTCTCTTTGTTGATTTTTCTTTTATGTAAAACTTATATTCTTTAAGATTAAATTTTGATATACATTTGAGTTTTCAACCAGGGTGTTAAATTTCACAACTTCAAAACAAGACTCACTTATCGAGTTATCGAGAGAGATAACTCGACCCATTTGTGACAAAGTATTGATTTCTCATGGTAAGAAATGACATAAAGGTATACGATCTTTCTATACGTGGGTTGTGACGACCTCTTATTTTTTATTGAATTTCACTATGTACAAGTCGATGAAGTAAAATACTCTTAAAATACAACTCCTTTGATGTTATGAAAAGATTTTATGGATGCTTAATCGTCTTTAAAAAGGGTTTGGTTGTGTACTTGCAAAACGTCAAGGGTGTGGCGTGATTTATGACTATGAATGAAATGAAAGAGGTTGCGAAGAATTTTGCGGGAGGTGTTTTGCAGTAATATTAAGTGTTAGTATTTACTTAATTTTGGTAGAATTTTTATTTTTTAATAAAGAATATGAATAGCGAAAATACAAGCATTTTTTCTGAATACATAATAAACGTCTATGATTTTCAATATATAGAAATTAATATTAAAGTTAAAAAAAATAGGTTTTTTTAGATAACTTATCCTTTAAATAGACCTCCTCAGAATGTTAGTTATTAATTATGTAATATAGTTAAAATTTATAACTCTTCAACTTTTGTTTTCTTTTATAAAAGATTGCGCCCGCTACTACTAAAAATGTGTCGTGGGCTACTTTATAAACATAAAAGAAACGGATACAAAAACACCCAGACTCAGAACAACAATTTGTTAATCACACAAAGTGTTGTCCCATGTGGAATTTGAACCTATAACACTCAGCGCAGTAGAGAGCGTCGTGGCGACCGCACAAACCACTAGGGCAACCGTGCAGTGGAAACTATTTTAAACATTTAACAATATCGATTATTTATGACTATTTAAACTTATTATATTACAGGTTATTTCTCAATAACCTCGTGTCATGGTTTTTTGTCGTGCACTAAAATGACCACGATCACCGCGAAAGTCCTTAAATAATGTTTTATAAAATTCAATTGGAGAATGAATGAACGTGCGTCACCATCCCGCAAAATTGAATTCCCGGGACTCGCGAAGCGCCCTGATAAATATGTAAGCCCTTTGCGAAGTTTCTTTGGCGCTTTCGTTCAAATTATGAATATTTTCAAATCTCGCCTTTCTTGGGTAACATTTTTTCCCGTTGAGCGTGGGCTAAATTCAAACAAATCAAAATTCAATGTTCTATTTTAAGATCTGTTAAATGTTGAGACCACACAAAAAGAGGTTTATATTATTATGAATTTATAATATAAGAGTCTGATTGACAAAAAATACCAGTACAGGACACAGTATCCTATTTTCTTGTCACGACAGTAGGTATATCAACAGCCTTTTACAGTCTACTGCCGAACATAGGCCTTTCCTTGGCAAGGATGTTTTGGCCTACTATACCATGCTGGCCAAACGGGTTAACATAAGGTTTGTTTCAAGTTTTCGCTCTCTTTGTAGTAATATTTTCCTGAATAGTTTGTTCTTTTATTCGCCTCTTACGACACCCACGGCATGAATAGAAGTGGTAACCCTATGTATTCTTAATCCGTCAACACACAGAGTCACAACAGTATGCTTTATTAATCTAGGAAATTCGTATCAACACTTAATAATACGAAATATGAGACTCAATTTGAATCGAACAAAAAAAAATGTATTGTTATATTATTAGCATTATTATTATATCATATTCATCACATCATAACAACCAACAACAAATTAGACATGTTTAACGTTTCTATATTTGATCTATTAGTTAATTGTAAAAAATATTTTATCATTGTTTATTTGGAACGAGCCGATTTCCAACATACGTCTCACGCTAGCTTGGGAATCAGGGCTTACATTTGAATTGTCTAGGCCTATGTCCAATGGTGTTAAACGCTATTGATGATGATGATGACTTGAATTAGTGGGTATAATAAAAAATTATATATATACTCGTATTTATTTCTCAAACCTGTGTACACTTAGAGAGTTTGTGGCATATTACTATCAGAATGAATAGTGACCTAAAATAGGTGATGAAATTTGTGTGCATTTAAATTAAATAACATAATCAAAATACACCCACAATATTTTAGAGTCAAAAAATTCTCTCAGACTATAGTGTTTTTTGATAGTTATTATTTCAAATTATTTCTGAATATACTTTTTTTTAATTTATTCATATCTCAGGAGTTTGATCAAGTACACGTATATGAGTAATGTGTGTGCTTTTATTATAAAAGCACACACATTAATAAGGTAATAAAGTAAGGTTTTAAATGATATGGTACTCGTACACACACATTATAATTTTCATTTACTTCTAAATCTATTTATGCAGGGTTCTAAATATTTAGATAAATATTATGCTTCTATTCAGTAATTTAAAATTTGTTATGAAAATATAGCGAATACATTCGCATGTTTTATTCAGCGCGGTAACGACTGTCTTCGGGTGAAAGTTGCACTAGGTACGTAAGAAACTCGGATATATTGTTTTATATTAAAACTTTTTTATTTTATGTTTATTTACTTTTTGTTAATTTATATTCAGCTTGTTATCCTTGTAGGGTTTATTTTAACTTCATATAAATAGTAATAACTATTATTTTACTTATATCAAAATAATGTTACGAGAAAGATTAAGTAATGATAACACATTTTTTCAAAAGTTTGGAAACAAGATTTAGTGTCAATCTTAAAAAGGCTAGAACTAGTCTAAATGTACAACACAAGCAAATAATAAATAACTGAAAAAAAAACCATAGGATTATAACTTGCACTTAATAATATCGTATAAACATCCATGTATTTACTCGTATATACACATATGGGATGCCTTACCCATGAACTTGATAATTACCCTTTATGACTGCAAAACTTATATTAAATTTCTTAATCAAGTTCTATGGTTATTACCAAAACCCCATTACGTATAAGTAGACATCATTTACTCAATTGATAAACTTTAAACATTACACCAGATGCCAAAATCCTAATCCTATCAAATAAATTGACAAGACGGAACATGTACCGTCCCATTATATCGAAATCTCAAAGTAATACTATCAAAGCACAGATTACATCCAATCCCGAATCCCTTCTAATCTATTCTATAACATGAATTGACGAACCTTAACCCTTGTTCTTAATTTAATAAACATGTGTAGTATTGAATCCGAGAAGACAAGTGACGTTAATACGTTGAGCCATTTGAAATTCTCATTTGTGTTTTCCCAATATCAATTTAGTGATGTATTGGTTGCTCGTCGCGTAACCGAAGCGGTGCGGATATGCGGGCACAGATATTTAAAGGACAGCGACGGATGCATGGAAGATGCATCAGTGTTAAGATTAATACTGTTGGACTAAATTTTATCTTATTGGAAAGTTAAATCGATATCCAGACATGAGAACATAATATTTGTTTAGTAACTGATCTACAACAGTACTCAAATCAATCGGATCTGATAGGTTATCACACAAATATGACTTGTTTATAAAATAGTACGCTCAACAAAATGTTTGGTTGTATGCATACACACATACATATACACTAACTAATATTTTTCATCTATACTCGTAAACATAATTTTCATTACACACGTAAACAAGTTAAAACGTTAAACTTAAGTTCCTTCTACGTATTTAATAATTAACCACATTGTATGCATATACTAGCAACTCACAACGATTGACGATATAATAGCACCCATGTGTATGAGAGGCGGATATTATCAAAATTAATTTTCTAACCTCAACTCTCTGTATCTGCGTCATACCAAAATTTCCATCACGCGTTATTTACGCAGTACGTGAACGATTGGACCAAACCAGGAAATTTTACTAAGAAAATAGTTTTTCGTTTGATTTTCGCATCACAATGAGAACCAATATCCAATAGTAGGGAAGCTGGAGCCTCATAGGATTTTGAGTGATTAGATTTTAGTTACGAAAATATGCGAATCAAATCAGTGTTGGTTGAATTTCATTTATTTACGTACGTCGGCTATGAAAAAATTTGATTAAAGTTAGGGTTTTTGGAAATGTTGTAGGATTTAAAGTGCCTTTTTTAAAGACGAAAGATGTTGATTACTGTATAGCACCCAGAAATATAAGTTAAGAAGGTCCAATTTGAGAAGAAGATAAATACTGACTATCCTTTTTATCCCGCATGTGTATGTTTCTAAAGTACACAAACACACATTCATAAAATTACACCTATTTCCCAGGAGGCAATTTGTATTCAAATACTGATCTGGCTGGGATTGATTAACTTTTCAATGCGTCAACCTACTCAAGTACTACTGAACCAAGAGCCCCTTCTGAAATACATAAATTTAAAAAATCCCCTAAAGAAATAAAATTAAATAAACATGAATAAAATTGTCTCTATGACTTTGTAAATTCAGTCCCAGATGACATTGGTGTGATAAGATAAACACGTGTTAAATTTTGTTTGGTTTAGAATTACGCATTTGCATATAAATTAGCGACATGCTCTATCATTTTATCGTTCGGAGTTGGGAACCAATTTCTATTTTCGTAAATGGTAACCATATGGGTTGAAGATATTTGAAGATAAGAAATTCCATTGAACTTATACAGATTAAACACATAAACTTCAGAATAGAGTTATGCATAGGGTATATTTCGGATATTTTGAGATGGGACATCATTAAAATTATCTTTACATTTTGTAACTTTCCCTTTAGACCCAAAAATAATAAAATTCTATATATGTACTATAAAGTGCTATCCCAATTATTATATTGTCAGTGTCATGATATTTCTGACTTGAACTTTAAATAGTCTTTTGGTTTATTGCTAAAACTACATAGGAAACCTTTCATCAGACATTATTATCACAATGATAAATTACTGATGATCACACTAATAGTGCCATAATAGATATTTTAAGTATTTTGTCATAAGTATTCATGATTTTGTAACTCTTACCAACTTGGGGTACGGTTACTCCACGATGTCATGCTATTTAGTTTAAAGACACTTTCATTCGTCAGTTGAGTCTTTAAGGAAAACTGCTCTGGTACTTACAATTACAAAATCTAATAAAAGATTCAACTTCGAGGAATAAGGATTCAGCACTTCCTTCTAGTAGTGGTGACGGTGCGTGGAATTTTTCCAAAACTTCTAAGATATCGAGAATTGTTATTCTGAAGTCACAAATCAGGTGTGCACTCAATACATTTACAATCTTGAAGCTAGTTGTCACTGACTTCGGCAGGATTGTGTCATATATGAAAACGCTAACGTTTAGATGTACACACTGTCAAAGCATATCAGAACCATTATATATTCAGGTTACGTACGTTTCTTTAGAACTATCTGTTTATAAAATACAAATAATATGTACATATGAAATAATAAATAAACCTGGTATAACTTAATATTTAACCCAAATTGTGAAAGATGTGACGGATTTAGGGTAGCAACACCTGTTGGTGTCTGTCAATAACGTATGACGTGTTGTTACCCAACATTACAATGAAAAAAATATATTTTTTCCTTAGAGATCTTTTTCTGATGATACGAATGTATATCACAATGAACTGTCTATTATATAAGCTCTTTATGTTTGCGGTATTGGGATTATTTATTTCTTTGATGTACAATATGGACAGAGTAAAAATATAAAAAAGGTATATTTTGACTTCTATTGTAATGAAAACGTTGGGAATATTTAATACAAATGTTTTTTACGGCTGCACGAAATCTTAAACGTGTGTAAACATTCTTTTATGTTTAAATTTTTCTTAGACTCCAGGAATTTATTTGTATTCTGCTTTGTCTACAAGACCGACATCATTATTACTTCTGTATTCAGATCTCAATCAACATTCAAGTCAACTGCGTAAGCCTGACCTCGTAAACGGAAACACTATTACATAGTTAACGTTCATTACAAATTGTTCAGCTCAAATGCTCCTTGGGTACCAAACTCAATTAAAACTAAGAACATTTTGTTCTAGAAGCAAAGTTAATAAATTTTGGTGTCAGATCTGAGTTCAATAAACCTGTAGATAACGTTAAAGGCCAATGACGGTAGTGTGTAGTACCGAAACACTAAATAGAGCTAACGGATAAAGCCAATGTTCTTAGGCAAGGGTATGTATTAGACAGCTGTGTGCTGTGAACGGACCAGATTTGCGGTTTCACGATCCATCGATTCCTTCCTCAATTGGAACACAGTGCGGTTTGTACGATTGTATGTGTTATATTTTAAATTTGGATTCGAAACTGCATGGAGTTTTAAAAAATAAATTTGATTGGTAATTATTGTAATTTATGTCATAGTTATACGGCGGCTAAGAAATATCTTTTAACCTTATAATTCTTTGAAACCGTTTTCACTAAGTTTATTTGACATATTTATTATTAGTTAAAGCTTTCGCCAACCAACTTTAACTGTTTAAATTGTGAGCTTTTTAACACATTCCAATGTGTTATCTTAGTCTATTAACTGTCTCTGTATAAATTAACTGAGTAGCAAAAATTCATTTACACTTTCGCATTGAAAAATTAGATTTCAGTATAGTGTAATATTATATTTACATTATAGTATTTATTGCTGATTTTTGTACTAGGTGTATTCTGGAAACTTTTTGAAAAATGTTACAGTATAATATCTAAATGTCATTAACGTCTTCCTACTGCGTATTCAGTTTTATTCAAGGTCAGCACAAAGTATGACAATCCTAAAAAGGCTGTCTATCGGATACCAAGCTTTCTTAGAAATTGAATCTAAATGAATTAAAAGGATAAGTGTGTAAAAATCCAAAAGAATTCATCATCATCATTATCATCTCAGGCAAAAGGCAGTCCATTGCTGGACATAGGCATCCCCCAAGGTTCTCCATAACAGCCAGTCCCGTGCCGCTCGCATCCAGCAGCTTCCCGCGATCTTTACCAAGTCGTCGGACCACTTTGTGGGCCCCCAAAAGAATTACTAAAGTTTAATAATGAGAAATTTTTTAGAGTCGTAAACTAATAGTTTTTAAACTTCAAATATTAGAAATATATGTTATAGATATTGTCTCAGTTCATTTATTTATTGAGTTCTAAACTCAATAAGTAAAAGAACTGAACTAGCGTACTTCAACTCTCTTCTTCAAAACCCGAGCAGTACACAATACAATAATTTTTCTACGAACAAAAGACTCCGGCTTTAAATCGTTATTGCACAAACGCGTCACGATTCACGCTGTCGTTTATCAATAAATGTGGATACGGTGCAATAAATTATCAGAACATCGCAATATGTACGTTGAATGCAAACAGCAGACGTCGAAATTACAGCGGGGAAAAATAACGACATGTAACCATCAGACAGAGAATAATTGTCGGTCGAATGCCGACATGTAGTTAATTCCGCTTATTTGTATTTCAACCAGTGAACGCCTGGTTTTTCAGTTCGCCACCCCACTTTTCGGACATCTTTCGTCGTTCTGAAAAATTTACGCTGAAAGTGGAAAGATACAAAACGATTTGAAGTTGTTTATTTTTCTGATGGATGTTTGTCGTCGCGAATTTTTATGGCTTTAATTTTTTTTCTGAGTTATAGATGCTATTACGACAGAGGGGCTAAAAGCAGTTTACGAAAGTGATATATTTTGTACTGCAGTTAATAGATTTCGATAAATGAAACTCAGTGGGGTTTACACGGATGATCGACAAATCAAGTGTTGTAGATAAACCTTTCAAGTTTAAGAGAGATTTTGCTTCAGAGTTGCTGTTAAGATTTACATTTTACTACTATCCACTGATATGGTTGCAATTTTATTTTGAGCACCGAAAAAGAGAATAATGGCGTTATAGTGAGTATGTTAAATATGAAAAATACATGTATGATTAATGTAATTTTTTGTATATATTTTCTCATAGCATTGATTCTATTGAAGATTAGAAAAATATAAATAAAATAAAAGAGTACCGTTTTCGAGGATTGAATATTAAAGATTAGAATTAACTATTTATTACTATTAATCATAGTTTAAGCGTTAAGAAAACTTCTTTAAAAGTTATCTGTAATTATATTGTAATATACAATACTATCAAAAAATATATTCACACCAAGATATACAGACATTCATCGTGGATAACAGTCTACGTCTAACAACGATATTGATAAGGTTGTTTTGCTCGAGTACTTCAGCGAACTGAAAGATAATGGCAAAGGGGAAACTTAGTTGGAGATAAGTTGGCGATAATCAGGCAACTTCTGTGTTTGATTGAGAGTTGCTATTTTGAATCTTCGTTAGGAGATGGAATATTCGTATTAGAGTAATATTATTTCTTAGAATTATAATGTTTAATAAATAGTGTATCTTTTTTCTCATTTAGGTGATGCAGGGATGACAGTTATCGTGGTAACTGTGTAAGCCTTACACTGTCACGATGACTGTCATGCCTTTTACGTACCCAAGTGGGGTGTGAAAAATCATCTCACAAGGCCACCATAGTGTGGGTCACCTTACTGCATTGTCTGCATTTGCAATGAATATGGTGACCACAACTCTTGGATTCTATTCATGCTTCCCATCAGGTACAGTAGAATCACTTTAGCAGGCTCTTAACAGGGAAAAAAATTAGTTACTTTTGTGGTGAATAAGATTTCTTCACAAAAGAGAACTAAAGAAACCATATGATAATATTGATGAAGTTCATAAAATTTTAATCCTGAAGTAGAGAAACTCTGTACTGTCCTAACCAGACTGCTGAGATATATATGACAATTCTAAATATTATATATACATATTATAGATGATAACCAACTTTGAGTACGGCGACCAGTTTTAATGAAAATCAGGTAACTACGCAGAAGATATTGTAGTGTACAAGTGTGTGTGCAGACACAAGTGCACTTTCTGTTCCCTTACTCTCACAATCCAATGGGGGGAGAAAACAGGCGCAGGACTGATAGGCTTTACGTGCTCTCCAAAGCATGGCTCCTAACTGCCAAATTTCGGGCTGTTATTAAGTGTATTATACCTAGTCTTGCCATAAATATTGTAATAAAGAAAAAAGAAAATTGTTAACTGCAAATAACATTTATTACTTTTACAGTGTGTCAGTTTAATACATAAATATAAAACAATTAAAAATATAAAAAGCTTATTCGAAGTGGTCTCCATTGGCTGCAATACAGTCCTTTAAACGATGAGGCCAGTTATCAATAGAAGCACGCACTCTTTCCATGGGAAAATTCTTCACTGCCAATCGTATAGATTGTTTTAGGGACTCCAAATTATCATGGCGTTTAGAGCAAGCTGTACTCTCTAAAACTGACCACAAATCATAATCCAGCGGATTAAGATCGGGACTAGACGACGGCCAGTCTTCAGCTCTGATGAAGTCCGAAACGTTCGATTCCAACCAAGACTGCGTGGACCGAGCTTTATGACCCGGCGCCGAGTCTTGCTGGAAGGACCATACTTGGTTATTGAACATGGTGATGTTAAGGGGCTTAACTACCTTCTCAAGAATGGTATCTTGATACACTTGTGCCGATGTTTTGATACCTTTTTCACAAAAATATGGCTCAGTCACTCCTTCATAGCTAACACCCCACCAAACCATCACTGAAGTCGGATAATGTCCACGTTGCACTCTGTCGACTAATTGGGAAGCTTCCTTAGAGCTTTGAGCATAAATACGGTCATTTTGTTTGTTAAAATGTTGCTCAATTGTAAAAATTTTCTCATCCGTAAACAAAATTTTTCTGTGACCTCCCTTTGCGTACCGCTTCAGTAGTTGTTTCGATTTTACCACCCTATTCTTCTTTAAATTATCAGTTAAGAAATGGCCAGTGCGTCTCTTATAGGCTGCAAGTCCTAAGTCATCTTTTAAAATACGCGACATGGTTCTAGGTGCTATCTTCATTTCCCGAGATAAAATCTTTTGCTTTCGGACAGGATTTCTTCGAATTCTTTCCCTTACTGCTTTGACCACCTTTTTCGTACGAACACTACGTGGACGGCCAGATCTTTTTCTGTCACAAACAGAGGAGGTCTCATTGTACCTATTAATAGCCCGGTACACAAACATTTTACTAATACCAAGTGTATGGAGAGTTTTAAAAATTGCATTTGGCTCCATACCTACTTTGTGTAATGCTATCACAGCGATTCGGTTCTCTTTATCACCCCACACCATTTTAATATCGCAAAATATTTTACAATGTATTGGCGCCAAAATGAGAAAACACAATGAACAATCGTATAAAAATGACAGATTCGAAATTCAAATGTAATATTTTTTTATAATTAAGTGTAACAGTATTTATGGCCAGACTAAGTAGATAAACAACTTCCAGACACGGAACAAATGTCCACGCTTCTCACTCAATTATTTGTTCTGGCTAGGAATCGAACCCACTACTATTATTTAGTAGTCAAAATCACTAACTTCTACCGTCAGAATCATGAAAACATCAACACAGTTCTATGAACAATAAATTTTTTATTATTCTTATTGCGAATGTAGACGGGAAAATTTTGTAACTCACACTATGGTGATGTAGTGAGGTGTTTTTTTACACCCCACTTAAAGGACCTCGCATCTCAATCATAGAGAAATACATGCGCTGGTAGCAAGTGGCAGATTTATACTGTTTGGCACAAGAAGGAAGAATCGAACTGTTTAGTTCGAGAGCGTATGTATACCATTCTATAACGGTGACTTTGAAGGCCAGCATGTGTCGTTAAATTAAAATTAGTATTAAATATTTTATTTAGTAACTAACATAAGCTTTACTGTTTTATTTGTTATATGTTATAATATTATAATAATTAAACCTTAGTGCAGAAGTCTTGATTCGATGTAGTAAGTTTAATAAAAACCGAAACGATTACAGAAGCTTATTAGTAAACGATAAGCTTCTGTAATCTAAAGTATAGTTTACGTATAAGTAAGTTTAAGTATAGTTTCAATAATATGGTTTTTATTGAATCAAGACTTCAGCACTAATGTTTAATTTAATTTATGAATAGAGTTTCCAATGAACACCGTGACTACTAAAACGTAGAATTTATCAGAAAGTTTATTTCTTAAATTTCTATTTATTTATGAGTATAACCTATTGCAATCCAACTATCATAATTGTATGTTAAACGAACTTAATTAATTACAAATGTTATTACAAAGCAAAATTTCTTTACACGATCGAGCTGTATGACTGTTTACTCACAATTGTACAACTTACTCTATTTTCATAAAACTCGTTTTGATGAATTGATTCACTAAATTAAACTTAAAAGTAACAACATTAAGGTAAACTTTAGAAGGGACGAGTATCTGGAAGAAAATTAGATAGTAAGATATTAGTACTGTGACGTGTTCATTGGGATGTAGTGTTTTAAGCCCATATTTTTAGAGGCGTCTCAAGTATACGTTGAACTTTATTTACGTGAAATTAGTTTTAACTTTACATATTAACTTAAATGTCATTCTTATTATAGAATGCGTTAAGTGTTACTCAGCTGAAACTCATCTCATTATTTGATTTTCTGTTCTCAATCACGTTTCTGCCTTGTCGCCATTATTATTCTGTATCATGCAGTAAATTTATATTATTATATTTATTCATATATAGTACGCTATTCGCTTGCCCAAAAGTATATATAATAAATATTAAAATAAAAATTATTAGCCATAACGGGACGTTCGAGTTGTTACCAAAACTTATCATGCTATACTTTTGTCATAAATCAAAAAGTTTTAGTGATTTTTAAGCAAAAACTTGAGTTAAGAGAATTAATTATTCATCAAGTTTAATTATAGTGAATTGAAATATGTATAATTAGACTTTTTTTCGTAAAAATGTAAGGTAAAGTAAATCTTTCATAACTATTCAGAAACAAATTATAGTACAATACTTTAATTTCCCCTAAAACGGCTTAGAAATCACTGCTTGAGACTAAATTCGGCTTGTTTCATGTAAACAAAGATCATATCTGTCAAAATCTGTACCTGAGTGAAGATATTGATATAAACGTCATTTTGTATTAAGGTCTTTTTGCACTAGAATATGGATCAGTGAATCTTGTTTTAGGTGATGTTCAATAATAAATCTCTACTTGAAATCAGTTTAACGATTATATTCATTTCGTAAATAAAGAAAACATCAAGCTATTTGCTGTATATCGATAATAGTTTCACTTGGCTTCAGGTGGCGTATAGCTACTACTTCAAATAAATTACTGCCAAACTTTGAATGCTATTATTAACGTCTTTGTAATAATTTGTGAAGCTTGTCTATATAAGCATTTTTAGGCAAATTTCGGCAATTTGTATTACAATATTATAATGTGCTATAATATATATTCAATGGACTTATATTGAAATTATATAACTGCTATACTCTCTGTCAATTAGATGGAAAAAAAAATATTCAGAATGGTTTCATTTCGACTTTCATTCACCGCGATCTAAGCCAGCAAAAATAATTGTAGAACAATAAAAGAAAATCAGCTTTAATGCAGATAAAAACATGGGCAAAAATAGGTTTGCAATAACAATAGCGTAATGTGAGACTTGATATATGAAATTTTATAGCAGTTCAGTTGAGAATACTTCGTATCGTATATTTCATGAAACGATATCATTGCGAGTATCGAAATATTGCCTAGTGTCAAGTTTTATATCATTCCAGATCATGTATGATAAATAATTCTTATTTTATGGTAATTTATACCAAAAATATTATTTTTATCATTCAAAAGTAAGCAGGATTAGAAACAACATGAATGAGAAAAAAATGCGCGACCTCTGGTTCGTATTATACTGGCTGTTACACAATATGAACAGTGTCTGAGATAACTTGACCCACCCTTTTGCACATCGGTCATTCATACCATAATAACTTTGAGTGGTAAAATAAAGTATATGTTATAAAAGTAGATAAACTAATTTATGTATGTGGGTTCTTAGACATGTCATAAATGAGTAAGAATCGAATAAAATGGGTTTATGGTCTGTAATGTTTTTTATAGTTGCTATTCCTCTTATGTATTGGCATAATGTTATTGACTGTTGTGAGTCTTCGGAGAATGTATTAATTTAGTTCAGGTACTTGTTATATATTGGCTTGGTAAGTTTTAATTGAATTCTGAAATTTCAAAGTTAATTTATTGATAAAGTTTTGGATTGCGTACCTTTACATGGTTAATCTCCTCTGAGATTAAGTATATCTACGTTAAAAGTTTTATATTAATAATGACATGTTTTGTTGACTTAATTTTATGAATATAGTTATAGCCCACGACTTCAATAGCGTGATTATTTCATGTTTCGTGTTTCTGACTTTGACAATGACAAACTTCTATATATGTAATTGTTCATCTTTTTTTTATTTTCAATTACCGTAAGGCATAAGAGGCGTCGAATTTCGGAAAATTCATTCATAATGAGTACTAACAGTATAAAAAGTAAAGTGTTTTTTGTCTGCATTGCTTAGTCAGTCCGTCGGCCTTTTTGCCTCTTTTTTATTCTCGGCCTACGAAAGTGACTCTACTCTGCTTGATGTAGTCATACTCATTGCGAAGGTAGACACGACTCATACTACGGTGGTCTAGGAAGTAAGCACAGTCTACAGACAGTAGTTTAAAATAAATTTTTTATTAAATACATTCAAATCAACATATCGCCGTCTACTGATGAATGAAGGTCTTCCTCAAGGTACACCAATCATCCTGGTCTTGAGCAATCCTCATTCATTCATCAAAAGCCATATTCTTCAAGTCATCGGTCTATCGTAGCATAGGGTGCCCTACACTACGCTTGCCCAATCCACGGTCTCCGCTGTAGCACACTTCGGCTGAAACGATCATCGGTACATCTGACGATACGACTGGCCCACTTCTCCTTTAGTATACTGATTCTCCGTGCGATATTAGTTACTCCAGCTCTCTGTCGAATAATCTCGTTACGAATTTTATTACATCGAGAAATATCGCACACTCCATCGCACGCTGAGCTAGTTTAAACTTGTGGACCAGTACAATCGCGAGTGTCCACTTTTCAGATCCACATGGCATTATGAGTAGGACACACTGGTCAAATACTTTAATCTTTAATGATTGCAGAATCAGTGACTCGTGATACAGCTGCCCGTATGTTGCCCAGCTCAGACGAATCCTTCTATCAGCCTCCCGATTTAAGTTTAATATTTAGGTTTAATAATTTGGCCAAGGTAGATGTATTCTAACGCAACCCCGATTACAGCGCCATGTACGGTCACAGGATTCGGAGATACATGCTTATTATGCGTGATTTTTATCTTTTCTATGTTAATCCCGAATCCCACTCGTTTTGAAGAATACGTATTAAATACATGATATTTTGTAGTATTACAGGTTGAGCTAAAAAAATTAGCATTTCACCGGATTCAAAGTGACTACTGTAACTCACTACTGTCACTCACTACTACTGTAACTCCATCATCACACATCTATCGTTACTCTATGAGTCTCTCCCACCCTAGAATCAGTAGGAAGAAAGAAGTGAATTCAGTAGCTTCACTAACTCGGTGAAAATAAAAAAAATTGCTGTTTCGATCGATCCAACCATTGGTGTCTCTTCTGTGAAAGATTGACTTTAAATATTTTCTAACGTGACGTCATCGTATTAAACAGTCGCAAAAAGATCAAGGTGAAGGTAATCGTAAATTCATTTTATTTTTCTCCAGTAACTGTCTTTGATATAATTAAACTTAATTGGAG
The DNA here is from genome assembly GCA_949316085.1 of Hypercompe scribonia. Taxonomy (NCBI): domain Eukaryota; kingdom Metazoa; phylum Arthropoda; class Insecta; order Lepidoptera; family Erebidae; genus Hypercompe; species Hypercompe scribonia. The sequence goes on along the minus strand of OX438984.1, from coordinate 3,976,405 downwards.
CGTACGGTCCTTACTGAACATCGACGTTCTGTTAACTACCACACTTAACGGTCTGAGAGCTATAATTAACAGTACATTGCTTGGTATGTTACAGGTGAATTGGTTACGGTGACTTTAATCGCAGCGGTGTAATTATCATTATTCATTGTGTTAAAGGCTTTGAGTAATTGCGTGTATTAAGATCTGATTATTAGACCTAATTGCTTCTAAGAGTGCTGTTTTTAGAAATTGATTCAAGTTTTTTGTCAGAAAATTCTGTAATATACCGCCACTGCCATACTCGCATACTGCTTTTTGATCTCAAGCTAATCTGGGCCCGTGTTGTGATTAATGTGAAATTATCCTTCAAAACATAATATTTGTCCTCGTCTCAAATAATTATTTGTCCTAATTAGTTTAACGATTTTAACATATTTTAATCTATAGTAAAGTAGAGACTCATTAAGTCTCAATACTATAAATAACATATAAATCCATTTCAGATCCTAACAAATTATAAACAAACTACTCGAAAAGGTAATTTAACTCTTAGGATACAATACGCTACACTTGTTTAAACAGAAAACATGCGAGTATTGTTTATTCATGGTTGCATTAACAGCGTAAGAGAATGAAATGGTTAATAATTAGTAAGGGGATCGAAAATAGGTTAACGATACAGGTACTGTGTATTATATGTTTACATCGTAAACTGTCGAAATAAAGAGATCCCATGGTACTTCCAAGGAAACAGTTATGTAATATGTGTGATTTCATTATTATTACTTTTTCGAGAGGCACTAAAAGAGAGTGCTCTTTAATACCCACTACCTTTGGTTTATCAGTCAGGGTAGCTTATCGCTAGACCAACAAGTCCGTCTGTACTTTTTCTCAAAAAGTTACTTTTTTTACATTAAATATATATCACAGCTTTATATTCGATGAAATGAAGGAAGAGAAATTAGAAACACTTGATTATTATTACTAGTTATACTAAGTTCAACTGAGGACGTACTTAAACACGTCACACACATACACACAAACACACGCACGCATATACACACACACGCATACGCACACACATACACACCATACGAGGTGTGTATGTGTGTCTCTTGTAGATTTCATATAATTTGAGCATACACATACATACGTATTATACATACCTTCTATAATGTAGGTTTTTTTTATATTTTACAGATAAAAAATCTGAACTCTCCTAACTAATGCACGAATTACTTATAAACAGTGGCACTAGACTTCTCAGTTTCTTTTGGTGTAGAATTATGAACACTGTATTCCAAAATACAGGCTTTAGCTCAGTACGTTTATCGGCAGTCTAGATACCATAGCACAGGCTTTGTTTAGTCTGGAATCCGACAACCGTGTGTGGGATGTGTGAGTTATTAGTGTTAATTCATTTTATACCATAATTTATTTTCATTTATTGCAATTTTTTATCAATTTTTGCGGTACAGAAATAAATATGTTTTAGGCTTGGCTTCTTAAAATTAATGGATGTAGGCACACAGAACGGGGAATCCCTTCCATACGCTCACTACTGCGCCAACTGTGGCAGAACTTTAAAAAAGTTCACTAACTCACAAAGGAAATAAACAAGAAACAAGAAATTCACACATAACTCACACACACCATGACAAGTACATAATACTAAGTTACTGCTTGTCGTAGAATGTATGAGATTACTCATGACTAACATAAACATACAGTCATAAATTATGAAAAAAATATGCGCATACTGGCGCTATCGGCTTAAGAGATTTACACGGAAATGCAAATATTTTTTGTTTGGTGGTTCCTTAAAAGAATATTTTTACCAGTATGAATAAAGGTGGTGAGCGCATAAAAAAAGTGTTATTTAAAGCTTTGGTGCGCAGAAATGTGCGAGTTTTGTACTGTGTTTTATCATTTTTCTAGTGTGAACAGAATTGCTAGTAAGAGTTACGTTTGTGTACATTTGAACGTTGACTTTGGTTAGTCTATTTAATTAATTAGTCAATGCTCTCCTTATGTATGGCTATTGTATGTACTTTAAAACTTGCCTTTTTAACTTAATTATTTTTTCATTTAAACATTTCACTAAAAATATTTGAACGTAGGTATGGACGCATGTATGTGTATGTGTAGTGTAGTATTACGTACATACGTACGTATGTATGTATGTATGTATGTATGTACGTAACCCTTTAAAACTTTAAATTGTCAACGCAAGTTGTTAGAAGTCAAATGAATATTTCAGTAATAAATCACGTAACAACAAAATACAACTGTTAAATTTATAAAACTGAATGAAAACCAAGCTATGCGTTTTTTAAATGTACTTTTTTAAAGTCAAAAAGATAAAAATAGTTTTCTCTTCAATAGTCTCATACTTATTCTGTCTGAATCATACATATAAGTATGTAGAAAAGTGACTTATCCTAGCTAAGTAAACCTGGATATGTTCAACTAAACATACCTAAAAAAATAAACCTCCATTCTCTTCAACACCAAAATAAAACTATAACAACACCATGAATTCTTAACTTACAAAAAAGCTACGACCATTTGTATTTTTATGACAAAGGATTTATTTCCCGTCCCCACGTCGGATAAAGTTGCGTGGTAAGAATTATTGAGAAAGTTAAACGTCAAAAGGAAATCACGTCAGGGTGTATAAACTTCAACGTAAATAGCTTCCTCGGAGTAGATGCTGACGTCCGATCCAACTCCGATGTCATTACCGGTAATCTAATTGTCACCATGGCCCCCTTCCTTTATTCCTATTTCAATAACATCTGAGCCTATCAAATCAAAGTCTCGTCTCAACATTTGATTGGTAAGAAAATCTAAACGAATTTAGATTGAATTTTCCAATTACTCGAGCCCCTTCAATCTCAACAACACTTCGGTGGAAGCAAACATCTTTCGGCAATTTCCCTTCAACAACGGTGTTTACGTCAGCAAACACATTGCTTAATACCGCCAGATTTTGATGACCTACCGCGCTTCCATCTGAACTTCATCAACTAGGAATGAAAAGGTGTGGAACGGCAAAATTTTGAAGATCAACTTTTATCGGTCGCGCTACCGTGACTGTTTATAGCGGAATCTAAAATTCTATTATGACGATAAAAGGGTTGTGACGAGTACCATAATGTAGTGTACATTCAACTCCTTAACGACTGTTGATATCAAAATGCGCTGTTTATTATTTTACTTATAAATTACAACAAAATAATTGTAGATGACATTACTTATCCGAAATATTCTATGTAATTTTCAAACAATGTAATGATAGAATAAATGATGAGTTGTGAGAATTATGAAAAATTTGTTTAGTTTGTGTCTCGTGTATCTCAGAATAAATATACTCACATATATTCGATTTTTAAAATAATTAATATATCCTAAAAAATTATAACAAATTATAACAAAAATAAGTATATAACAAGTAGAAGTTACAACAAAGGAAGCTTTTGAAGAATGCGGATAAAAGTCTGTAAGCCAAGAAACTTAAATCAAAACTAGGAAAAACAGTCCTTCATTCTCAATGTTCTTTAAACAAAATATCTTATCAGTAAATTTTATTGACGAATATGGTTACACATACACCCTTTTTTTTCTGTGCGGAGATCCCTCCGGATACCACCGGTTATGTCGGACTCGAACCGTCCAAAAACCACACACCCTCTCAGGTACCAGGAGTCAGGGAACCAGGTGTACCCTAGAAAGGAAATCCCTGGAACCCTGACGTACTTCGGGCCATCCATCTATGGCTTGCAGATGACCCCTTTTCTGCCCCAAAAAAAAGAGCGTGTGCACCGTAGCACGTCTCGCTGCCATCCTAACCTGCTTCTGTTAGGGTGACGGACGGCCTCACCTGTCACCCCCAGACTTGCGCTTACGGAGGACGGAGATTACACCCTCGCAATTACATACATACCTAGACACCTTCTCATACTCTTACAATGACACTAACAATCATACGTAGATTAACATACGTAACCTATTAATAAAATATTAAGAATGTGTAACTATAAGTAGAAACAGCCACTTAGTATACAATCTATTTTACCATGTTTAGCATGATCGAGTGCTGCTTCCAAAGATACAAGCTTTGGTCTTTTTTTGTTGACGGCGTGGAAAATCTCTTCGGACCTCCAGCTCCTCAGGGACGCAGAAACCAGGACTATGTGGTATTTCCACTAAAAATCCACGCCGACAACTGGTCTAGGTATCCTGCTCTGTAGGGAATCTGGATCATTTCATTTCAGATCCCCTCCAGGAACAACGAGGCGCCTAGACAAGTCCTATCCTTTAGGAAGCCACAGAGGCTTCCCTGGCTAGATAAATCTGAAAAGCTTTGGACTAGTTTGGATATCGGTATTAGTATCTTCAGTAATATAATTATGTAAGCGATGTATCATGTTGAAAATTTTGGAATCAAATGTTTTACTGTAATTATTTGAAGTGAACTCGTAAGAACATAAAATTATACCTCAGTCACCTAAAAGTTGTCAGATAAATGAAGCTTAACATTGTTTATATATTCAGGAAACAACGTCATAAGTGAGTTATGGGCAACAAAATTAATCAATAGTACCGCACTAAAATTCCAATGTGGAGCCATCAAAAACAAGTAAAGGCATAAAGTATAGTTTATAAGCGATGTGGTTTGGACCCACATAGTAAATTTTGAACTGACGTCTCGTCCATAAAGTTTAGCCAACGTTATTCGCGTCATAAAATATTAACTTAATATGATATTGACGTGCTACATGTTTGGAAGGCGAACAGACTAGGATGGCAGAAAATAGAAGGGTTAATACGAAAGTTAAGGACAGATGATTCAAATATTTTGACAGCGTGAAATAAACACAGATCATGTTCCTAGCCTTTATTAATTCCAGGATTATTTAGGGTCGGCTACCGGGCAGCCGATTTTACTTGGTACAACCATCCAGCTTTTTCATGGTGTGACTAGCTTTGGACCTCCACAACTCTGAGAGCAACTTGAATTCGAAGGTTGAACTACTTGTCAGTATATTTGAGGGTACTGACTTTCTAATAACTGTAATAGATCAAATAATTGTTTTAGATGTTCATGATGAATAGAGAATAGAGGCTCCACGTGCTTACAGAGGCACGGGCATATATGTAACCCCACCGATTTCCTACTCCGGGCTACTATTATTAAGAATTTCTTGTAAGAAAACCTCAACAGCACTTCGTAGACCAGGAGTCGAACCTTACTTGGACCTGTTGTAGGGAACCAGGGTGCTTAATGTCAATTGTTATAATTATTTTATTGACAAGTATTAGAAGAACTAGTCATTTTGAAATCACATTAAAAAATACCCCTCTTTTTAAATAAAATATTTTTTTTTGCTCATCACATAATCTTTGGTTTAAATTTATTAAAAAAATAATCTATATCTTTTAGTTTGATTTTCTACAAAAGCTTGATTTCTAGCTTTTTTTAACTATTATTCTTTTTCTACGTTTTAGGTTACTTATCTTCAAAAGCATGTTTCAATTGAACTACTTAATTCGTCTGTAGCAGACGGTTGATGACATAAAACATAGATTTCGTATTTCAGATTTAAAAAATCAATAATCCTGAGATTCTTGGTAAGGATAATGGAACAAACTATACAAGTTATTGCATTGTCATTGGTCCTTAATAAGTCTGCAAAGTTTGAAATCAATTCGATGTTTCGAAAGGGATGAAAATCACGTTCAAACATTCCGTTACATATATTCATAGATACATAAACTCCTAAATAGAAACTACTTTCTGTAAAATACTTGCCATTCAAGATGTTTTGAGGTAAATTTTGCTTTAAACGTAAAAAGTAGACACTTACCTGAAATAAAGAAAAACATAAGTCAATAAAACACATCATATTACATGTAAATTACATATATAAATATTTGTATGTTCAAAGCACTCTGAAATTACAAGTATTTTGTGGTGAATGACCATAATTGTTAAGTCAACTATCATTGAGTGGATTCCCAACCAACACGTTCATTTATTTGTTCTGTGTCCGCGTGGTAATTATCTGTTATATGTATCTATTTACAAATACATAAGATGCATATATGCAGCCTGGTTACCATAGCACGAGCTCAGCCTACTTTACGATTAAATGACCAAGTGTGAGATGTACAAGGTTGTTATTTCGGAGATTGCATCTGCTACAGAATGTTGACTAAACTAAATGAGACTAATGACTAATGAACTTTTCACTGAATAGTCAGTTAAAAGAGTTTACACCATTAATCATTACTTTGTGAGACTTTTGCAAAATCATGCTGTATATAAATTGCAACGTCCTAATAGTCTTGTTGGGTAAATGTATTAAGTGAAAAATATGGAGGAAAAATTTGTCAGAAAGTAAGGCGGACACTAAGAAAACGAACTTATTTAATAAGTTAAGACATGAATGTCGTATTCGAGGTTTCTTTTCAATTTGTTCAATGTCACCAATAAACAACAAGGATTTGTTCTGTTTCTTTTTAACTTATTTAAATAAAGTTTTTACGTGTTTATGTTACGTGATATGTCCTTGTTAGTAAACATATCCTATATATTTTATTTATTGGTTGGTTTAGTAAAAAGTATTAAAAAACCAGCCATAGCACCGGAAAGCGATGATATGAAAATATTATTTTTGTCAAATCATGAATACTTTTGTTTTAGGATTTCAAACAAGAATTTTACAATATATTTGTTTACTACTATACTTTTCTTTTATTTCGTATATAGTACTGAGCTACTTTAAGAAACATTGCAAAAAGACAACGTTACTAACTTTTTCCATTGACTCCCACGTTTGTATATCGGCTATTACGGTAAATAGCAGCTTGTGTCCGCCATTTTTAATCGTATTCAATTTGCTTCAGCGGCAGGTATATCTAACCGTGAAAGGGTAACAAAAAGTCAAAGTATTACAGGGATTAGTGAACACAAACACACAGATAAACAGACGTACACACGCATGAAAAACAAACAAAGAATTTAAAACTCATTGTTTTGAATTCTATTACTTTAATAAAGAACCCTTCATTTGTTTTTCATCAGTATGTGCAGACAGTGATCTCTTATAAATTGATTATATTATATGTATAAATATATGAGTAAACCAGTCAAGCATAGTATTTCATTTCCTCCCTTTACAAGACAAAATAGAATAAAATACTTGCTTATCATGTCTCCAAGCCGTTAAAGTAAAGTGACGGTGGGTTACTGTCGCGTTAGAAGATAAGCGGCGCCCTGGAAACCTGACAATGTAGTGCAGTTTTATCATTTTGCGTCTCGCTCTGTCACATAAAATTTAAGATTTCAGTGTATGCTTCATCATATTTTTATGTCATAGAGTTTGTGTGAATATTTTTGTACATATAATTTATTTATTAATGTAAACAGAGATGTTAAAATTATTTTTTTTTCTTTAGAAAGAATATTTTGGCATATTATGTCACGGTGATTTGTTTCAACTTTACCTTCTATTTACAGTCTCGTTGTCCTGCACAGATTGTTTTGTTAGTCGATTGTTACAGCACCTATTGGATAAATAGGAATGGTGACGCTTTGTGTTCTTAATCTAATTTTGAATAAGCCAGTCAAGGTCAGTTAAGTTCAGTATTAGAACAATTATCTTTGTTTAACTGTTAGACTCTAAAACTAATCTTATCGTATAAGTCCAGTTACAGTATATACTTAACAACCACGAAATTAAAACTAAAGTAGGTGGTAGAGCCACGCTAATCGACCGCTCGACCGGGGCAGTACTACCCTCCCACAGAAGACCCACCTAAAACGACAGTATTCGTGTTGTCGTATATCCTTTATGAGTGCAAGGTCGGCAACGACATAACACGACAACGTATGAAAGTTATTGTATTATATGTGGGAACCTTCAATGTCACGATGACTGTCATGACTCCTACATCCTCAAGTGTGAAAAAGCTTCTCATTAGACCGCAATAGTGTGCGCCATCATACTGCATTGCATGCATTCGCAATGAGTACAGCGATCATAACTCGTAGATTCTATTCATGCTTTCCACCAATCAGAGTAGAGTCACTTTGGCAGGCTCTTAAAATAAAATATGAAAATCATTTGGATTCTCCTATATTTTTTTTCGTACAGACACTGCTCACAAATTCGTATTTCACAGTCAGTTTTTACATCCAAAACTTGACTGGCAATAGTTGCTTTTTGGCGAAATGGCCACTATTTGTACATGATCATTCAATTTTCATACAAACTGTATTAAAAACCTATAAAAACCGTATATGACTGCCACCTAACCGTAAGATGAAGATGTTACTCGAGCAGTGTTATGTAAATCCAATCCATCAATAGGTTAAATACCAGTGCAAAACAATTTTATAGCTTATTTAAGACGTAGAGAACACGTTCAAAACTCAAAACAGTAAGTATTGTTTATGATACTTTATGCTGCATTTTTTTTTGTGCGGAAATCCCCACGGATACCACTGAAAGGTGCTTATGTCGGACTCGAACAGACCAAAGACCGCACGCCGTCTCAGGTACCAGTACTCAAGGAACCAGGTGCACCCTAGTAAGGAAATCCGTGGAACCCCGACGTACCCCATATTCGTACGAAACCTCCATATTCCCTTTTTTTCCTGTCGCCAAAAAAGCGAATCCAAAGCGCTAACATAGCCAACCCGGCCACTTTATGCTGGTGAAAAGGTATTAAAAATAAAGCTCTACATAAGTTGGTAGTCAATGAACCGTTTCTATTTTCGTAAGTTATTAAGAACGCCTTTGTTAAACACAAACCATTTGCAATTCCTGTTGGCGTAATGCCTTGTTTTGGTAAGCACACGTAATAGACGTAGATGGGGGTAGTAAAATGTTAGTACGTCCAGGTGTTTCAGTGAACCCCTATAACAACACTGTAGTGGTTCGTTACGGCGCCCATTGAGTATTATGTTGTATGTTAGTATTTGTGGTATTGCATGCGTATTTTAGTTAAAATATAGACATATAGATAGGTTACTCTTTTGTGTACTTCATAGTTAGTAGTCGTAACTATATAACGTAGAATAGAAAAATAGTTGTACAATAGACGACATTTTCACAGTCTATTACTTCTTGCAGGTAATCTTTCGATGGACTATGCTGTACAGTTATATGTAATTTATATATATTTATATGAAGAGCCTGCCAAAGTGACGCTACTCTGCCTGATGGAAAGCATGAATTTAATTCAAAGAGCTGTGGTCACCATACTCATTGCAAGTGCAGACAATGCAGTGTAGTGACCCATAATATGGTGGCCTAGTGAGATACTTTTTCACGCCACGCTTGGGGACGTAAAAGGCAAGACAGTCATCGTGACAGTGTAAGTCTCACATAGTTATCACGATAACTTTCACCACTGCGGGCCCCGGTCTCACAGTCACCAACGAAACACGACAGCACGGATGCTGGCGCTTTAGGTTGGTCTAGATTTTTACTGTGGAAACTAATATTAATTAACGAAGATAGGTACATACATAGTAAACTATAGCATCTGTCTAAGATAATTTCCGGCAATGATCCATTCTGCACAGATATTATTTTTTCGACTGCCTTGGTGGCGCAGTGATAGCGTTTGCGACTACTGTGCTTGACGTCTTGCGTTCAATTCCCGGGTGAGACTAAATGTTTATGTAATCATCAAATAATTGTTTGGGAGTTTGAATGTTTTCAATGTGTACCATGTATGTATTTAAAAAAAAGTAAATACATATTTATATTAGTTGTCAGGTATATCAGACGTACCCATGGTACAAGTTCTGCTCAGTTTGGGACTAAATGGTGTCATGTGTCAAATGTCCAAAATAATATTATTATATAATGTTCGACTAGTCCTCATCCCAAAGTTTTTGTTAAGAAAGTGTTAAATAATACATCTACTACCTCATCTAGGCATTTTATTCAAAAATTGAATAAAATGCCTAGATGAGGTAGTAGACGATTTAATTAAGTTGGTGCAGACCTGCGGAGCAGTCGATTACGGATGGCGTCATGGAGTCCAATCAAACACGAACGTTCATTCAGGATTGTCATAGTATATTTGTATATCATATCGTTCAGTTTTGGGTGCCGTGTGTATGTGTTTGAATGAAGTTTTATCACCGTGTAATGAAGTTTTGATTCAGGGATCCATCACGTTCCTGAATTGGACTTAAAATAAACACCTAGGTAAGTTGTACATTTACACAATGTGAAAATGTAAGTAGCTGTGTTCTTATGAAGTATATCTTGGCAAATTCAAAACATAATTAAAAGAAAACAATGAAAACATATTATTTACCCAAATAGAGAAAGACATGCAACATAACAATTATCTGAAACATTCAAAACTGCTTAAATTATTGGCATTTAAAAAAAGAAAAAAATATTTAATTGACATGGAAGTAAAACAGATTGAATTAATGTTTATAGTGGTATTGTACAGTTAAATTAATTTATACAAAAGATTTCTGAAAATACGTAAATTGAAAAATTTAAGTTTATTACTTAGAAATACATACTATAGGTAACCACGTATATCTATGCATATAAGATTATTTTTACTGACTGGCTGATTCAACAATGCAGCCTATAGCGAAGAGAGATAAACAAATCTAAAATAGAAACACGAAATAAGAAATAATCAAGCAAGCAAAACCGTGAATTGTATTTCATATAAACTTTTGCCCACGGCTCCACCTACGTGTATGCAAATTTTCACTGGAAATAGTACTCTATGTACTTTCTCAAAAATCAATGTACAGTGGCCAACCGTGAAAATGTAACAGACAGACATTATCTTCGTATTTAATATGATTTTGATACTGAAAAGTATTCTGTATTCTTTCCAAGGACTCGAACTATCTCTATGTGATTTGTATCTAAATCGGTTCAGCGGTTTAAGCCTCCAGTTACATGGTTTCCCGGCGTGCGGTAGGCATACGGTTCCAATTTACATTCGGTATAGTTACAATAAATTCCACGGCACTATATTTAAAGTAGAGTAACGATTATATTTAAGGACAAATATAAATTATAAAGTACTGTTTCACTGAAAATACAACGTACATTGTTTGTGTATGTATAAAAAAATTGTTTCATTTTCTCGGCAATTTCAAAAAGATAAAATTTGCAATATAATTAATATTCTGTATTTAATTTGAGCATCTAGATGAGAAGATAATTTGAGACAACCAAAAACGCAAGACATAAACTACAGTGACTTTTTCATTGTTTCACACTCTTTAAACTGAAGTAAGTTTCGTATTTGTTAATCGATTTAAATAAAACAATTACTGAAATTTAAACAAAGTTTACCGCAATACATTAATTAAAATCGCAACCAAATCGGTTCAGCCACTTCTAAAACTAGAGCACACAAACACGCACACGTACAGATAAATAGATAAATATTCTAAAAACTTTTGTTTGAGTTCTGTATTTTACAGACGTCGACCTATGATAACATTATTATATGTATAGATAAATGAGTTTAATCTCACACTACTCAGTGAAATATTACCTAGACTGTACATAACAGATGAACACAAATCCTTTATCAACAGCTACCAAATTATCCACAGCCACTATTCCAGCGTTCAATTGCGTCGAACGACATCATATCATCGTCCAATGAGCGTTTACACACCCGCATTCAACGCCGTCACGTCAGCTGTGCGTTCAAATCCGTTGATAAACCAAATTCGAGATCGTGTTTAACATCGATTTTGAATTCAAGTTATTTTCTCTTTATTCTTTCTTTCTTTTATATATTGGCACTAAATACCTTTTAAAGTTAGTAAAAACAAGGATTTGTTGTATCAACTTTGCAAAATTAATTTGGTATCATGATTATCATTTCAGCCAAAAGACATCCATTACTATGCATTCACAAGGTTCTTCCAGTAGATAAGAAAATAGAAGATTTGTTAGACATGGAACACTACTATAATTATAAATATTAACAAACAGTAGAAAATACGTACAATGCAAGGTGTGCGACAGAAAACAAATTGAGAAAACTCAAAGCAAAAACTTACCATAGCGAAATATTTTTTTCAAATATAGTTCTACATGTGTTTAATGAAATTCGTTTCTTGCAACAGCTTAGCGAACATTTAACTTATTGCTCTTTATAAAGTTTGTTAAGCAAATTAAAAAAAAAACTGCCATCCCAAATAGTGACTCTGAAAGGGAAGCCCGATTAAGGTTTTTATTCACCTGATTGACTTGTTTTACATCTTATGGTGTAAATTACTTTGTTATAAATCTTCATGCTCAACACGTTAGTTACTTCTTTAAATACTGCACGGTTGGCTTAGTGGTTTAAGCGATCACCACACCGCTCTCTACTGCGGTGAGTGTTGTGGGTTCAAAGCCCACACGAGACAACTTTTTATGATCTACAAATTGTTGTTCTGTGTTCTATGTGTCCGTTTCTTGTATATTTATAAAGTCCGAAACAGAATTCATTTCCAGTGCGGGTGTTGTCTTTAAAAAGAAAAACAAAATAAAAGATGACCTAAAACCTAACAAATACGTTACTTTACCGAAAACATTGGAAGTTAAACGAGCAATGATTTCTTGTAAATTACTTTAAATAAAACCCAATGACAATATAACCGACAGCAGAACGTGAAACAGGTAATTGAATAAAAGTCTTTTCTATTTGAAATGTTCGATGTAATAGACAAAGGCAAACACTGTTTAGTGAAACAAAAGGTTTATTGATACAGTGGGGCCTTAAAACAAGTGCAAATAAAGATTTTTTGCCTCACTCACAAAAGACAGCAAATGAATAAAACATTGTGATGGCCATTTGGATGAACTGTAAGAGGCCTCATGTTTTTTCGAACGTATTTCTCAATTGTATGATTAGTGATAAATAATCACAGATTTTGTGGGTTTTTCAAGACTGTTTGGCAACTCACGAAACACACTATTGATATCAACCAATTCGCAACAGTCATTCTCGAATATTTTTTAAATAATATTTGATTTCTGAGAAAAATTGTGTTGTATTCCCATGTTTATGTCAAAGCTGAAATATATCAAAAATCTGTTATAAAAGAAACAATAGACTAGCTCTGATTTTACAATAAGATTGTTTTTCTCTTTAAATGTAGTAAACTAAATGTATCATTTAAATGTATCACAGTGAAAAAAGGATTTGTGATTGAAGACAGAGCGTTAAGGAATAATTAAATGAATCAACTAAACTTTGTCTACGTTTGTTCAGCAGAGATTGTTTTCACCGTAATACCGCCGTTTACCGTTCGCTATTGCTAAATAAATTTAACAAAAAATAACAGATGACAAATATGAAATGAATTCTCCAAACAATTAATGAAAGGTATTATAATAAAAATAAAATAAAACTTAAAAAGACCAAGTGTTAATATACGAAAAAGCATATTAGAAAATTAATGTTATACCTATTCTACTTTTAAAATAAATTAATTTTAATTCAAAATAAAAACAAAGAAAAGAGAGAAAATCATAAAAAAAATGGATACAAGTTTTTCATTTTACTTTATATAAGTTGAAGGTTCTAAACATGTTTCTTGTACAATATTTGTTTTGAATATTACTAGAAACTGTAATTGAATTTACTTGCATTTTATTGCTGCATTTTCTAGTGGCGTCAAATGAAAAATTCATTTTGTCGCTCGAGTTATTTATGCAGTCTTTCTTTCGAATAAAAAAGTTTTGTAAGTAACTCTTAAGAGATAATCGTATTAGTTATTTATTCTTCTTATTCTAATTTGAAAAAGACAACGCCCGCATTAGGAATCCTGGAATAAATCCTGTGTCGCGGGGGACTTTACAAACATACAAGAAACGGACACAAAGAACACCCACACTCAGAACAACAATTTATGGATCACACAAAGTGTTGTCCCATGTAGGATTTGAACCCACAACACTCAGCGAAATGGAAAGCGGCATGGCAACCGCTTAAACTACTAGGCCAATCGTGCAGTCGAGGGCATTTAGGCATACAGTAATGTTTAGTGTAAAATTTTATAATAAATATTTAACGAAATTACTTATTTCTATTATAAATGTTAAAGACAAAAACATGAAGCTCAAGCGCCCTTAGGTTGGCCTACTCAATCCTCAGATCTGACTTAACGACTTAGTCAAAGCTCAAATAAATTACGTTTTTCAACCTTTGAAAAATGAATTTTCGTCAAACCTTGGAGAGACAAATTTGATTAGGTTAGATTTGACTAAAAATACTCGTACTTCAGTCAAAATTTAAATTTAAAAATATAATCCTGACTAAACCTAGGAAAATCAGTCCTTCCGCGAAGAGACTGTACATCGAACTTTGACCCTAACTATATATAGGGTGGGCCACGAATTGGTTAACATTTGAAAAATTTGTATAAAAAAACCATTTGATATATTATAAAAAATTGTTTCTTTACAAGAAAGCTAATTAGTTGAAATTTATTTTTTAAAAATTAAATAGTATAAAAAGAGGCCGCGATATCATCGACATCTCTTCGCTAATTTTTTCTTTTTCAGTTGACGCATTGTATTTTTTTATCGACGTAGACACGATTCTTCAAATAACCCGATAAAAAGAAATCTGCTGGGGATAGATCTGGACTTCTGGGTGGCCATGGAATATCGCCTCGTCCGGAAGTCAGCTTTTCCGGATACACGTCCTTGACCACCGACAGGGACTCATTGGATAAGTGACAAGTGGTTCCATTTTATTGAAACTATGTGTTACGATTGTAGCCAGTAAATTTCAGTAGCATCAGTCTCAAGAATTCCCGTAACATGTTTACGTGGGATATTAAATCCAATGTTAACGAATTCTTGGCCCAGTCTGTATATTAAATGTCACTCAAGTATAAAATTTCTTAAATTTCCGTTATTCAATCAATCAATTTATTGCAGTGCTCTACTGGATATAGATCTCTTTGAGTGACCACGATAAAATAACAGTAAAATTCAATATCTTAAAAGTACTTATGTGTCTGTGCTTTATTTCCAGTCATCTCCCTTTTAAAAGATTCGCTTAACCTCTACTTGGTTAGTGCATTTTTTGATGTGTTAGAGTGTATTTTCTTCAATCACATGATATTGGCGTTGTGTAACATTACCAAGGGCTTAACTACTTTCCTTTAAAATTGTCTATCTTTTTAAGACCTACCCTTCTTGGGAAAACAATATTTTTCAAAAGAGACAAAGCAACTAAAATTAGATGTGTAACAAATTTTAGATAGCAAATAAAAGTTATTGGTTAATTTTATGGAATAAGAGGGTAAACAAACTATTGAGTCATCATATGGTAAGTGACTACTGTTGCTTACCTGACATATACTCAAGACTGCGTTTTCAACTATTGAGTTTTTCAACAAAAACAGATTTGGACTCTGCTTACTTTACTCGACTGGATACTTTGTCTGAATGAATTGTGTAGTAACTTAAACGCTTAAACTTACTGCGCTTGAGTGTTCTGTTTTCAAATCACATTTTGTGTGTTCCACAAATTTTTGAGTCTGAGTGTTTTTTGTCTGTTTCATGTTAATTCCCCGCGACCCAAAAATATTCCTAGCCTTGGAGTCGTATTAAAAAAAAATCCCTTAGTAAAAGCAAAGAAAGAATGAGTTAGTACCAGATGTCTGTGAAGCCATGGTATTATTCTATAGAATGGTGAAAATATTAATTGTTTGTAGCAAAGCGTGACTTTTCCACGAAACACACATATGTATGTTAGATCTATGACTTAAGAGGCCATTAAAGAAGGAAATTCAACATAACAAAAACAGCTAATATATGAGTAAATAAAAATACAAAATAAAATTAAAAGGATATATTTTTTGATCAGACTGTACGCAAACGTTCAATACCACATTTAATATGGACTGTGTAATGTTGATTCAATTTTAATGTTGAAACAATTTCGTCCACTGCATTTATTATCCATATCTGTTATAATTGAAAATTCAACCATGTCGTATAGACTGAAATCGCTTGGTCCATCAAAATATTATTTGCCTTACTCTACGATGCGAAAATTAAATCAGAATTATTGTTAGAGATAATTTGGTGAACCGTATTGACAGACTAAATTGATTTCATTATAGGTATGATTGAGAGGGGGTTAGTTATGGTTAGAATTTAATATTGACCTAATCCTGTCATAAGCATGGTGAGGAAAACCAAATGTTTATGGAAAAACAATACTATAGCAAATGCACATAGCATAACTAACCCAATATGTTTTAGTGTTATTCTTGTCAATGGGTGTTACTTGTAGTAATTGATACCGTACACTAGGTAAGTATCAGAATTTTTAAACATAAATTCTTTCGTTAAACGTTAATACAACAATATTACTGTCTCACATTCTTAGTAAATCACAATATACACTTCAGACTATAACAATAGAAAGGTTAGTGATCCGGGTTTTTTCAAATGAAAAAAAAACCATTACTTAAAAGATAACGTTTAAGAAACAGCTCATGCAGATATTGTACTAAGCGGCCATTATCTAAACACAAATGCAAAGAAAACGAGACCCGTATTTGTCAACAGACGTTTAAAGAGCTGAAACCCAAACATCCACTAAAGATAATTACTAAAAAACCAAGGAACCACTGAAAGCTCAAGACACACAAATAAATAGCAACTACCCTTCACGATTAACTTACATTCGTTTCTTTGTCTCCTCCTTTAATATCTTTAAGTGGACGTAGGCAATTTTACAAAAAGCCGAAAAAAAAGAAATCCCCGTAATTTGCGGGATCCACTCGGCTATAAATGAAATGAAAATTTTTGACGAGAAAAAGAGGACTGAATTTGCTTACTTTCATCTGGATGTTTTTTAAGATGAGGCCTTTTGATTTACACCGCTAATTTTGATGATATAACTAGACTGTCAAAGAATGAATGGTTTAATCTTTCGAAAACTAATTTTATCTATATTTTAAACGACAAAATCTAGAAAATTATGAAGATGATTATTAACTGTATTCATTCAACACACACATAACATAATATATATGTGTGATAGATGTAATTACCTAATAGTTTACTATAATCATAAATAGAAAAATATTAACTGTAAATAAGTTAATAGTATGAGCTCTTCATCACTGCAATGTAAGTGTTAATGTCACTAGAAGTGGGATAATAATTATGAGCATTCTAAAGAGATACAAGGAAGTTTATTCCAGAATTGAGAAGAAAAGACGCATAAAACCTAAACTTATTATATTTCTTTTTTTATATTAAATATATTTCATAACAACTGTGATTCATTTGCTTATAAAATCCCCAGAAAGTCAAACAATGTCATAAAATATTAAAAACACGAACAATCGTTTCAATCCTTTTATTTGTGTAAAAGTGAAAATTGAAATTACGAAATATATATTAAGAATTTCTAATAAAGAGAAACATTTAAATAACCTCAAACAAACCTCAACAATTGGAATAAACGGAAAAGGACAAAGAACGCAAAGGAAATCGGCAAATTTTGCAGATGAAACAAACTCGATTTTCTTCTATGGTATTTTTCTAAAGTCAAGTACCGTAACATTATCTTTTCAACATATAAATGGTACAGTTTTTTCAAAGAAATGAAAGTTTTTTCAAGAATCGATGAGACGAAATACAGGAGAATAAATATGGAAGGAGACAGGAGCACATATTGAAGATATTACTTTGAACAGCCCCGTGATTCTTCAAGAGGATCTGTTTTCTGGCTCATGACGTTCAATATAGTAAGTCTATATTTAAAAGAAATTGTGGCACTTTTTGTTCCGTCTACTGTTTTTCTTTTATATTTTATGAAAGTATTCTTGATTAAGGTAAGTACATTACTATCATCAACAGCCTTTGATAGTCCACTGTTGGACAAAAACCTATCCTTAGAAAAGAAATTCAGGTTAAGAATTTTAAGTTAGCTACGTACATTTGCGTACTATTAAGACTATACGATTATACGGTTATGTAATACATGGCTTTCGTTAAACCCATCTATCAAAAAATAAACAACTGTAAATAAAATAAAAAAAAAATGTTACATTTAAGACATAATTTGTAACTTATGTTGTTCTTAGAAAAAAAAATGTATACCAAAAACGAATAGTTTTAAAATAACTCTTTTATTACAATTTTATTAAACGTGACTGATTAAAAAAATGATATTATAATGTATATGTACTACTAACTGCTTACTTTATATATTCTATAATTTAATTATACTTTACATAAAGCTAAAAATAATTCTATATTCATATGGCCGCCTCGAAGTTACTGTTAATGTGTTAATTT
The DNA here is from genome assembly GCA_949316085.1 of Hypercompe scribonia. Classification (NCBI taxonomy): domain Eukaryota; kingdom Metazoa; phylum Arthropoda; class Insecta; order Lepidoptera; family Erebidae; genus Hypercompe; species Hypercompe scribonia. Next base: position 3,958,082 of record OX438984.1, on the reverse strand, counting down.
ATTTCTGTACACCAATTTATACTATCAACTCATATTTATATTATTATTCAAAAGAGCGTCCAAAGACCGTCTGTCCCAAAAGGTTTGCTTTAAACTGTAATCAACAATAAATATTAATATATTTACATACGTTATAGGACCCTTAACTTTGATTAAAGTGAAAATATGCAAATCAACAAAAACTGTCACCAAAAAGTTGGTAGCGCTAGTTCAGACTTTAGTTAAAATAAATTGCTTGTCAACACTTTTGTGATGCAAAACTGGACGTTACATAAGCACCTGGCTCTGCTATACATAGTAGCCTTTTGGTAAAGTTTTTTTTTTTCGCAATTACAATGCCCTAGGACGGACGCAAAAGGTAGATTTGCATTTTTATTCGAAAATGGCTGAAAGGGACCGCTTGCTTTACCGACACTTTTTTACGACCTCGTTCCAATAATAATGAAGATTCTGTTTTAATTGGAATGTGAATTACTATCTTTGCAATTTAAATTCCACCTGTGACATAGGTACATTCAAATAGAACAATACTTACGCGGTATCTCTTAAGTCTATAACATTTTATACACACTTTGAGAGACTTATATATTCTCAATGAAATATTTCGGGAATACGGTCTATCAGACCGTTTAGGTAACTGCAAGTTAAACGTCTAATATTTTGTGTAACATCTCGCATATCGTAAATATAAAGTCTTATGACATTATCTTTAACTGTTACGGCCTTTCAGAAAATGTATTAGGGAAATAAGTCTCCTTTATGGCTAGGGGAAGTTCTACAGCAATAACTTTTTTAATAATCTATCAATATCAAGTTACGAGTAATATATTTATTGAACGTTCAGAATTTATATTTATATCAATATGTGCAAGCTATTTTGATAACAGTATGTCGTATAAAATATCTTCATTGAATTTTTTTCAAAATTAGAATTCCCCTTTTTATGACGTATCTCACAGAGTAGTAACGTAGCACTTCGATAAAACTTCCAAATCAAATAATCTATTCCACAAGAAAAAACAATAATATAACTTAGAAATATCTTACACGAACAATTTAGGTAGAACTAATATAGCTATTAATATACAAGTTTACATCATTTTTAAGCATATATATATATATATATACATACATAGAAAGCTGCATCTAGACACAAGATAAATTAGGTTCTCTAACCACTAACTAACAGTCCTGTAACTGAAGAAATAATCAAGAAATCATCATCATTATCATCACCATCATCAATAGCCTTTCATAGTCCACTGTTGGACACAGAATCTCTTTAAAAATGAAATTTTAGCCTACTATACCACGCTGGACAGATGTGTTGGTATCCACTCCTATTCATCACATGGATGTCGTAAGAGGTGACTGAGAGAGCAGATTATGCTAGACAAGAACATTGTGCAGAGAAGGAAAAGTCGTTTTTTTTTCTAATTTTAAGAGTCCTCTAAAGTGACTACTAAAGCATAAAGAGAATCCAAGAGACGTGGTCACCATACTCATAAAAAGAAAAACACACCAAGAAATGTATAAACAAAAATATCCTACGAAGTTTGTATATTTTTTATGCTGCAGTATTCAGTATTAGCCTCAATAAGAATCTGTAATATCTTCCATAAAGTCTCAAAAACAGTGATCATTGTACATTATTCCGTGAACAAAGTTTAGTAGTTATTTATTATTTTCAACGAAATAATGTGAAAACGACTTAATTAATTAAGTCTAATTGGAAAATAATACTGCTCGTCTAATTACAAAAGCGAATTTTATTCCAAAACAAAAGTATTGTAATGAGTAAAGTCCAAAAACAAATAGGTTTTGGTAAAGAGATTTCCATTTCGGATCGCCTCATCGAATTTGACGGATGAAGTTGCTAGCGGCCATTGTTCAGTGTTATCCGAATTTAAATCTTTAATTAAATCAACATGGTTTGTTGTGTAATTTAAACCCTTGAGACATGTATTAAATACAAACTTTCATTAAATACTTCAATAATTACGTTTCATCTATAGCAAGGGTTTTGTTTACAATTGGCTTTGTCACCAAATCATCGACTCGATTTTTTTTTTAATTAGTTAGTTTGGAAAAAATTAGACAATTTCCATGTATGGTGTAGATATAATGTTTCAGAAAACAAGTAATTAAATAAATTATCACTGTCACCCTTCATGTAAAACAAACATTAATCTATAAATCGAAGTTTTTGTCATCTTTTGGTAAATCCCTACGCTCTGACCAGTCAGTCTGCGCAATTTATTTTAACTAAAACAACCCACAACTTCGCGCATTTGCATATTTTCATCATATTTACCGTGGTCACTAAACGAATTAACATTACTTAATGATTTTATTATATTTGCAGAGGACGACCGCTCCTGAATTTAACATAATAATAGAATATTCGAAAGCGTTGGACCCGCTTTTTATTTCTCTTTGTAAGAAGGTACGAGTTTTATGAATCTCTAAATCTCAAAAACTTAAACTGCTTGAATTTTAATACAGACAGATGTTTAAAACTATGATAATGTAATTTAGAGTATGAATGGATGTATGCAACAGCACGTAATTAATATTAATCGATTACCATTATTTAGCATTATTATTTAAGTGCCAGTTCACCACCGAGGTAATTAAATGCTGTAGTGAATACAATTGATTCCCGGGTCGGACTAAATGTTTGTATGACCTGCAAATATTTCTTTCGAAGTTTGGGTGTTTTCTATGTATAATATGCATGTATTTACAAAAAAAAGTATATAAGTATTCTATCAGTCAGTCTAGTTATCATAGCATAAGCTTTACGTAGTTTAAAACTAGATGGCGTTGTGTGTTAAATGTCCGATTTTTTTTATATATTGATTAAGACAGATCCAAACGAACACTTGACATAGAACTATAATAAAAATAAAAAAGCTATTTTACCAGTTTGCTGCAGTAGTAAGTTTAAACTTAAAAATTAATAGAAGTTAAGTAGTATATACAGATGGTTAAGATAATTAAAGAAAGTAATAAGATAATTGAAAACTCATAGACGTGAAAAACGAATTACAGCAAAAGCTGTCGTTTATCAATTTATAGCATATGATGAATTATGTATGATAAATAACGAACATGATAAGTGTTAAACATGTTTTGTATGAAATGAAATTTTATACGTAGCGCCTAAAACTATTGGTAATGAAACTTCAATTGCTATTGTATAACCTGTTGCACGACGATAAGCAATGAACGTATACCATATTTATTATATACAAAACATAACTATGATAGTCAATAAGAATCATAGAAAACAATGCAACCGAAATAATATCTCATTATCATCATTTTGAATTCGGTTTATTGGACAACACTGGCCTGGCCATTGATGTAGAATGAACTAATTTTACTACGTCAAAGAAAAAAATTGCGAAGAGATATCGGCGATCTCGCTCTTTCTTTGCTGACTAATATTCGAAAATTTTGGTGCTCGCTTAGAAGAGTACAAACGTCGAAACGGTGGTTATTTAGATGATGTAATTTTTAAAAATAAATTTTAACTAATTAGTAGTAAATAAACAATTTTTATAACATATCAAATAGTTTTTTTATATGATATCTTCAAATGTTATTCAAATATATTTGTGGCCCACCTTATTTATACAGTTCTTCGTATATTTAAAATCCTAGCCGTTTCTTTGTTTAATTTATAAATTTATATCTTCAGACGAAGAATTCCTTTTTACTACATACACACTAGTTTGAATCATAAAGTTTCTCGAATTCTAAATGTTTAACAACCTTCGACAACACGAGAAACGAAACAGTACGATGCGCAAAAAATAGAAACAATAATAAAAAATAACAATAAAAATATAACCGAAGGACGGAATTAACGATTGTTCGTTAACTTCATAGAATAGCGAAAAGTTTACCCTAAGTAAAACTTTCCAGCATTTTATTCCACAGTAAAAACTCAACTTAGTTCGAACTTAACGAGGCTGGGTGCTGGAAAGTTTAATCAATTCCATGACCGTTAAAACTGAGTGAGTATGGTCGATAATTTTGTTCTTAACCCTGAAGTTCAGGACAAAAGACGATTGTGAACTGTTTTGCTGGCATTCAAAATTAACATAGAGTATAGTTTTACACTAAGTTTATCTGGAAAGAAAATTGGTTAGTAGGAACAGCGGGCATTGTCTGCCACAACAAAACTAACTCAAATCTTTTAACGTCTACCCATGATATACGTTTATGTTTTTTTTTATTATTTTGAGAGCCTACCAAAGTGACTTTACTAACTCCACCTGATGGAAAGCATGAATAAAATTCAAGAGTTATGGTCACTATACTTATTGTAATATTACTGCAGTTAATTGTAAATTGAAACTTGTTTTTTGTGAATTGATGACCCTGATGCTTGGTTAATCTCGAATGAGATTATGATGACACCAATACTGTGAGCACTATTGTATTTCTTTTATATGAATAAGTATGATTTGCGTTTATTTCTACGTACAATCTGATTTAAAAGAGGCAGAAGAAGTTTATCATTTGTTACTGTAGTTAAATGTATGAAAACTCCTTCGTTTTATGAACATGTTCCCGTCGAATATTATCTGCGGGAATTTTCAATAAAAACCCACTCAATATCGCTCATAAGTTCAATTGTTCACGAAAATTGTTGGCAGAGCTCACAAAAATAAGTTCATCCATCAGATTGCGAATTCTCTGGCTCGGTAACATAATTGCGACCATGGTATAAGTGAAAGCGCGTGGAGCTCTACTGTCTCCTTCCACAAGCAAGTTATGCTCAAAAAGGAGATAGCGGAGTGGGACTGAGAGAGGCTTAGACCTCTATCGGTCCGCCAGGCCCGAGAAAGGGCCCGGTACCAACGACACAAGTCACTGAACGATCTTCTCCCTCCGTAAGTACGTACAAACTTGTGGGTGACAAGTGAGGCCGTTTGTCACCCTAGCAGAAGCAAACCGAGGTAGCAGTGTAACGCGTCGTTTTGAGGATAAAAAGGGAACATTAGTGATTCCACTCAGGAGGGCAGTATCAAGCCGTAAATGCCACGAGGTATGTCGAGTTTCCAGGGATTTTCTTTCTACGGTACACTTGGTTCCCTAGCTACCAGTACTTAAGACGGCATTCAGTTTTTTTAATCAATTTGAATCAGACATACGAGGGTAAGTTTTTAAGTTCGCGGAATGACAGTGAAAAAGGCGGGTAAACGCGCTCTTTTGATGCCTACCGTATTCAGTGACTCATAATTAGTCTGCATAGTAAAATTTGTTGTGATTGGATCATTAGTTATTAAACTATCGTTGACCAAGTATTTTAATCGGGAACGAAGTGAAAAAAATGGAGAAAATTGAATTCCGTGCGGTGATAAAGTTCCTTACTAAGCAAGGAAAGTCTGTTCAAACCATACTCAATGAGATGTCATCGGTTTACGGGGATTCTTGCCCAGGAAAAACAATGGTCTACAAGTGGCATAGTTTATTTAAACAAGGCAGGAAATCACTTGAAGACGACCCGAGGCCGGGGCGCTCCGTTGAGGTGACTACGCCAGAAGTTATTGCAAAAGTAGAAAAAATTGTATTGGAAGATGCTCGACTAAAAAAGAAACAACTCGCAGAAATGGTTGGAGTATCGGATACAACAATTTTTAAAATTTTACACGATCATCTTGGCATGACTAAGGTTAGCGCACGGTGGGTGCCGAGAATGCTCACGCCATTGCAAAAACAACAGCGCGTGGAATGTTCACGTGCGTTTTTGGACCTCTGCAATGAAGGCGTATTGAATCAAATTGTTACTGGGGATGAAACTTGGGTTCATCATTATGAACCCGAGTCCAAACAAGACTCCATGCAGTGGCACAAAAAGGGCACAGCACCACCCAAGAAATTTAAGGTTTCACAGTCGGCTGGGAAACTCATGGCAACGATTTTTTGGGACTCAGAAGGGGAAGAACTCTAACGGGGGAATACTACGCTTCAATCTTAGAACAGTTAAAAGAAGCCATCAAAGAAAAAAGACGGGGAAAATTAACGAAAGGTGTCCTGCTATTGCATGACAATGCTCCCGTTCACAAGAGCCGAGTCGCACTGGCTGCCCTGCATAAGGTGGGCTTCGATATTTTGAATCACCCACCCTACAGTCCAGATTTGGCTCCGAGTGATTATTATCTCTTTCCAAAAATGAAAAAAGAATTACGTGGTAAGAAATTTTCAACTGATGAGGAGGTTAAGGAGGCGGTTTCGGCGTATTTTTCAGACAAAGATAAAACTTTTTTTTACGAGGGAATAAAAAAACTAATTGAAAGATCTGAAAAATGTATTCGTGTTGCAGGGGAATATATAGAAAAAGAAAAATAATTTTGTGTTTTTATTATTACTCAATACCCTCCATTCCGCGAACTTAAAAATGCCCCCTCGTAACTACTGGCAGATGGTATTAGTAGTAAAAATAGGAGGACACACAACATTAAAATGCTGCGCAAAATCAAACTGCTTCATGAAAATTCAAAAGTGAAAAAAACATAAAAGGGAAGCCAATTTATTATCACATAATTACAATATTACAGCTGCCGTTAAAATTATTCTTCAAAAATGTGCTCGTTTTTCAATATTTAAAAAAGCCAATTACGTAACTATTTAATTGGAAAAATCACCATCAACGTCTCCTAAATAAGAAAACCTATTGGACATTAATTCTATGCTTTCAGAAAATACCAAATTTATAATGTCGTCTTCAATTTTACTTTCGATTTCTTCTATTATTTTATGAAAATATAGTAATCACATAATTAACATTAAATTATAATTAACACTTATGGTCAGGACTTACTAGTGTGTTAAAAATAAAAGGAATTACATTCATTCGTTAGCTCTTGCTATTATAAGCCACAGCATGCGTGCTATAAAAATATGAGGAGATAAATTCTAGAAAAAGAATCAGAATGTTTGTTGTATTGTCATATAATAAAAATACTCGGTTCAGTGCCACGTGGATGATGCCACACATTCTATATCGGCAGGTGCAAGATACAAAATCGACTAAAAATTTACAGCTGCATTGTATGTTCTTATTCTACTGATGTTTTTAGACTATGATTTTGTTTATCATCCTACTAAAGATTTCAGTGTGGATTTTATTTTCGGAAGGTTAACAAGTAACTGTAATGCTTGCTTGTTAGACTTACGCAAATAAATTAAACGTAAAAACACTTTTGATGTGTCATTAATAAAAAGTAAAAAATCTCGTCTCACGTTGTTCCATTTTGGCTTTCCTGTCAAAAATCTGACCTTACTTCAGGGTCAAGAAATAATTATTACAATTTTTTTAGTATTTCTGTAAAAAAGAATTGTAATAAAAAGACAGCTTCGCAACAAGAAGTTAGATGACAATGAACATGTGAAATATTCTCCTTGATATTCACTCTAGATCATAAAGCAGTCTTAGCAGTTTTAGTGCGTTTATTTTAAAGTTACTTAAATTAGGACCATATGGCATTTGTGACGTGAGAGCTCGGCTTATATTAATTAAATGGAGACAGTTATTGCAGCTTGAAACTAAGACTAAGCTGGCTAACATAAAACATATTTAAACGTCTTTATTAATTAAAAAGTTTGAACATAGTAACATAAAGATAATACTAACGATAATTTAAGTGTTTTGGTTTAAACTTGTCTAAATTTAATAAATAATATTTATAAATAAGATAAATGTGTCAATTTAATTCATTAAAAATATGAGGAGATAAATTCTAGAAGAAGAATTAGGATGTTTGTTGTATTGTCATGTAATAAAAATACTCGGCTTAGTGCCACGTGGGTAATGCCACACATTCTATATCGGCATGTGCAAGATACAAAATCGACTAAAAATTTACAGCTCCATTGTATGTTCTTATTCTACTGATGTTTTTTAGACTATGATTTTGCTTATCACCCTACTAATAATTTTAGTGTGGCTTTTATATTCGGAAGGTTAGCAAGTAACTGTAATGCTTACTTGCCCGAATTACGAAAATGTAAAGACACTCTTGATCAGATTTTGCAGATCTGAATATCCTACTAAATCAATTACATATAATATTATACTACTACCTTTATTATTTTAAACTCTTTTTGCACAAACTCATCAATATTACGAGATAACACCATAATACTAAAGAATTGGTTTCCCAAATCTTATTTTAAATGTAACTTCACTAAAATTAAGTGTAAACCTAACGCACTGTGAAATGGGTTTAGTTGGGTATTATGTTATATAATTGCAGCCTTAAAACTATATGTGTTGCTAAGTATAAGATACACTAAAGTGAGTAAATAAACTTAATGTGGAAAATGTTGTGCACCGTCGTACAGTAAAACGGAATGCACTCACTACATTGTCTGAGCTTTTGTTCGAAACATTTCATTGCTTAAAGTGACCGGGATTTGTTTTATCACTAATATGTGGAATTTTATCAAATGAAAACTTGAGTACTACGTATATAGCAAGTAATTTTTATTATTGTCTATTGGATTGAATGTTTCATTAGCACCGCTTTTCTCTAGCAACTACACTCAGTATAGACCTTAATCCTATTTTCTTAATTTCCTGACATTACATCTATAGTTTTTCTCAGCAACGCCCTAACTGTTAACGAAAGCTTTTGACCTCTTGTCCTTTGCTCATATTTATCTATACTACACTACCATGTACTTAAATTCTGTTCTAAATTTAACAGCTTGCTTTCTGTCCAGCCAAATGGTTATTCTTGCAGTCCATCAGTCTTTTCTTGTTAAAGTGTCTTGCTCCCTTACTAAAACGTAAGCATTCCAACGACATATACTTTTTATTTTACGCATCCCAAAATTTTGAATGTTATTATGACACCAAAGACTACAGAAAGTTTTAACTCATGTTGGTATCTGTTTACAGTTCAAGAGAGTCAAAGCAAAAATAATTGTACGACTTATTACAATGTCAACATTGTTTGTTATCTACTAAGTTTTGGGAAACGAGGACAATGTGGATGGAAGATAGCAGAAAAGAGTTAAAAGTATAGTCATCTGAGAATTTTCAGACGTTATTTCAAATTTTGTTTTCGATGTCATTTCGATTTTCTAAATGCTTGCTTGCTCAAATATATCTAAGTAAAATAGCTTAAGTTTTAGCTGAGATTTGAAAGCTTATCTTGAAAACTTTAGAATCATCTGAGAGTTCAGAACTCTGACAGTAATTCTAAGCATCAATTCAGATAGAAATGGTTACTGATTTGCTTGTTTACTTCTTGTTTACAACATTACCAAATCAATTTAATTTTAATGCCTAATCTTATAAGGTATCTAAATTTTAAACGGACTTACATCCGTATAAGACGTCTATACTGACTAACGTCATCGTCTGACGTCTGACGTCTTTACTTATGTAACATACATAAATAAAAAATTATCGTAGAATAAAACTTAATCTATACCTAATTCTTGTACCAAAGTAAAATTTGTTTTGTAATATAATATATGTAGTTTCGTGGGCAATCCCGTAATTTAGCATCTTAGACTTAATCTGATAATGGAGCCAGAAGCCAATATTACTTGACCTGTCATTATATAGGTCCATGAACATGTACGGTATGTTAAAACATGTATGAAATATGTTAGATATGTTTCAGTTTTTGCTTCATGCACTTTTTCTTTAGATAAACTTGCTCTGTTTGCAAAATTTTCTTGGAAATACGCACTTATGAAGAATTGTCTTCACGTATTTACTTCTCTTTGTACAAGAATTCACTTCACGTAACGGAATAGACGTGGTAACTTCTCTATTCGGATAACTCAAAAAACAAAAAGAATGTTATTTCTTACATTTATAAATGACGTCGTATTACAAGCACATACTCGTGGTGTCAACCCCTTGAAGAATTTTTTCCATTTATTAATATTTGTTACCAGTGTACCGTATTGGTACAGTGGTACCGTATGTCTTTGGCTTTAAAATAAATAATTTACTAACATTTTTTAATGAAAAGGAAAATCAAAATATATAAAAAAGAAACAGAACAAAATAAAAAAGAAAAAATAATCAATTTGTATATAAAATAACGCAGGGTGAATGCGACAAATCGAATTAACTATGAAAAATCAAATAACATTCTATTTCTTAACAGATTTTATAATTTCAATATTAAAAGGCTCAGCACTGCTATTGGTTTTCCAATTACATCTCGGCTTGTAACTTCCATTTCAAATAATGAACCGCCGACTGTACCACGGTTGTAGCGATGCTACACAGAAACACGGAGTATTACAAATCTCTCAGTTATATCACTTGGCTCAAAATGTGGATATTTCAAATTCCAATGGAGCGCAAAGTGAGTGTGTTCGTGTCAGTCACTAGTTTTATTTGCGGGATTGACTGAAAAATGTTTTGCTGAAGTGTGATTTTGAACCATATAAATATGTAGGCATTCTTGTTACTATTGGTGTGTGTTTAATGCATGTTTTTGCTGTCTGGTTAGATTTTTTTTATTACGTACAAATCAATTATAACGAACATTTTTGTTAATATAAATATTTGATATTGTGTTAGGAATATACTTTAGATGTCATCATCATCATCATTATCAACAGCTTATAACAATCCACTGCTGGACATAGACCTCTTCTTAGCAAGGAAGTTTAGGGCTACGCTGACGCTGATCAGAAGGGTTTATGTAGGGTTTCTTTTAAGTTTACCTTCTCTTTGCAATGATTTGTCTTGCATATATTGTTCTTTTAGTCGCCTTTTACAACACCTATGGGAAGAGTAGGGGCAGTGATTCTCTGTATTCTTAATCCGTGACCACACTTTGCGTGTGTTAATACAAATATTTGTACTATGAAAATTGAACTTCGTCTATGTTTGCATGGAACACATCACACATCGATTTGGTTTTGCATTTAACATATTCCCTTTAGCAATACTGTGTTTAGAAAAATAGTAGACGGTAAATTGTTTGTCCCTTATTAGCTATTATGAAATATCAAAAAAATAGCAAGTAGGTGTAAGATTCGATACAAATATTATACATGCGATAACTCTATTCTTGAGGGATAGAAAAATAACTATACACTGGACAGAAGTCTGTACATAGTAATAAAGAGAAGAGTACTCGACTCGGACAAGGTAAACGGTTCCCGGCACATAAATGCTTCGTTTAGATGATACCCTCATTTGGTTCTGCCAACACTCAATTCCGGTGACACTATAGTAGGTATATATATACCTAGTCTTGCCATAAATATTGTAATAAAGAAAAAAGAAAATTGTTAACTGCAAATAACATTTATTACTTTTACAGTGTGTCAGTTTAATACATAAATATAAAACAATTAAAAATATAAAAAGCTTATTCGAAGTGGTCTCCATTGGCTGCAATACAGTCCTTTAAACGATGAGGCCAGTTATCAATAGAAGCACGCACTCTTTCCATGGGAAAATTCTTCACTGCCAATCGTATAGATTGTTTTAGGGACTCCAAATTATCATGGCGTTTAGAGCAAGCTGTACTCTCTAAAACTGACCACAAATCATAATCCAGCGGATTAAGATCGGGACTAGACGACGGCCAGTCTTCAGCTCTGATGAAGTCCGAAACGTTCGATTCCAACCAAGACTGCGTGGACCGAGCTTTATGACCCGGCGCCGAGTCTTGCTGGAAGGACCATACTTGGTTATTGAACATGGTGATGTTAAGGGGCTTAACTACCTTCTCAAGAATGGTATCTTGATACACTTGTGCCGATGTTTTGATACCTTTTTCACAAAAATATGGCTCAGTCACTCCTTCATAGCTAACACCCCACCAAACCATCACTGAAGTCGGATAATGTCCACGTTGCACTCTGTCGACTAATTGGGAAGCTTCCTTAGAGCTTTGAGCATAAATACGGTCATTTTGTTTGTTAAAATGTTGCTCAATTGTAAAAATTTTCTCATCCGTAAACAAAATTTTTCTGTGACCTCCCTTTGCGTACCGCTTCAGTAGTTGTTTCGATTTTACCACCCTATTCTTCTTTAAATTATCAGTTAAGAAATGGCCAGTGCGTCTCTTATAGGCTGCAAGTCCTAAGTCATCTTTTAAAATACGCGACATGGTTCTAGGTGCTATCTTCATTTCCCGAGATAAAATCTTTTGCTTTCGGACAGGATTTCTTCGAATTCTTTCCCTTACTGCTTTGACCACCTTTTTCGTACGAACACTACGTGGACGGCCAGATCTTTTTCTGTCACAAACAGAGGAGGTCTCATTGTACCTATTAATAGCCCGGTACACAAACATTTTACTAATACCAAGTGTATGGAGAGTTTTAAAAATTGCATTTGGCTCCATACCTACTTTGTGTAATGCTATCACAGCGATTGGTTCTCTTTATCACCCCACACCATTTTAATATCGCAAAATATTTTACAATGTATTGGCGCCAAAATGAGAAAACACAATGAACAATCGTATAAAAATGACAGATTCGAAATTCAAATGTAATATTTTTTTATAATTAAGTGTAACAGTATTTATGGCCAGACTAAGTATATATAAAGATACCTAATGTATGGTTGGGTACTTATTACTATATGAGTAGTGTTAACTGTTTTTAAATATGACGGAACATTCAGACCGAATTTGTTTTTTACACTGTATCTATTGAATACTTTTACCATTTTTATTTTATTTCAGTTTTGTTATTATTTTTATTTGTTAAAATTTAAAATTTTTTTTTTTCTTTTGAAATTTATAATTATTTAGGACAAGTTTTAAAGCTTCTCGTTATGTTGCTATTTATTTAATGAGATGTTATATTTTCTTATTCTGTTTAACATTCTTAGGTTTATTCTGTTTAACAGCTCAGAACCTCGTTCTGATATCATTTTTTTTTCAATAAAAACCTATCAAATGGACTCTACTCTGACTGGTGGTCGCCATACTCATTACGAATGCCGTCAGTATAGTATGGCGACCTACACTATGGCAGCCTAGATATGACGACACACGCTATAGTGGTCTAGGATTCTGCTATATTTGCATGAATAATATCTTAAAATACGAAATAAATTTTCATTAAAAATTAAAACTCGTTTTGACGTTTTTTTTCTGAATTTGCTCTATTTACTATATCTAAGAACTGCTTTGTTGTCATTGAAGTCAATCAAGAGTCCTTTCTATTTTTTCTTAATCATACACAATTTTTTTTTAAAAGTGCTGTAGTAGGGATTATAGTACTCATTCGTTATTAAAATAAATTGTAATCCACTTTACAGCAATATATTTAAATAATTTGAATAAAAACAAAAATAATTCACAAATAAAGGTTTACAACATTATCACATTTAATCACAATTTCAACAATAATAGTTACGTAAAATATGGTATTTTAAAGTATAAATCATTAGCACTTGTATTAATGTACTTAAATATTGTATCACAGGTAAATATTATAATAAATAATAAATACTCGTAGAATAGTCATGGTTGCACTTGCGCACTCACACGCACACAGTAAAAGCAAATTGCGAAGATATTCACGCATATGCCTTTATTTCACAAACCCATTACAAATCATGAATGTTCAAACATTTGTAGCTACAATGTCAATTATTTTAGTTTAAATTTTGAACTAGATCTAGGACCTTTGTTTTATTGTATTAAAATAAATAAAAAAATAATGACTCTATAATCATTACTAATATACTAATAAGGTAGAAGATTTTTGGAACTGTAAGTCAAATTTTGATAATTTTTCTTGTATTAGGTCGATTATTTATTAAGACAACTTATATACCGTAAATTACGATTTCAACTACCTTGTCAACCTTTCCTAAGAAAGGAGCAGTCATCATAAAAAGTGGACGAAAGATTTTATAGAAAATAAAATAAATTATCTTCAAAAAGAAGCATCAATATACCGGCAATTAATAAGTCATCAAATTTGAATCATTTCCTATAATTTTGTACACGAATACTGTTGGTTTTCAACATATAATAAATACCTTTACTAACATCAAGTACAGCCTTTTTGTCCACTAGGAAACGAAATTAGGCAACCTGCGTGTTACATAAGAGTCTTAAAATGCCTCTTACGTATGTTAGGCAGTAGTCTGCGGCTCTTAATTATATAAGTTTTTGTAGCAACACTCACCAGGGATCCATGAAATATGGAAGATTAACTAAATGAAGTCCTTACCTGTCGGGTAGAATTAAGCAACTACATAGACGCACATGTGACTCGTAATAAGTCCGTAATGAGTTTTACTACCTTTTTATTTCGTTGCCCAGACGTCACATTAGTCTTAGAATGTGTGTTCATATGTACAGTCAGAATCCACATTTGCTTGTCAGTCTCGATTTTCACGAATATCTATGGCAATGTGTACTTGGCAATCAGTGACTGACAACTAGCATACACAGCACAATAAAAAAAGATAAACTAAAGCGCCATTTGCTGAAGATACAGTAAACTATGAAGTAACGAACTATGGAGTAACTACTAATCTTGGATCGCGATATAGAAGTTCTCACGCCAATTAGCATATCTTCAACTTGCCGACATCAACTGTTGGGCTGTGGCTTGATAGGCATGATCGCACCTGGTCGGAGGATCCTCCTTTTGTGTTGGAGAGACATAACACCCGTTCCTCCACAAATTCGACCTTCGAATACAGTTCACCAGTTCGCCAGTAGTTCCGAGGAAAAACTAATGTTCAGATAAAGCTGGTTAAATTAGGAGCAGATCCCAAATAATTCTGATAATAATAAAGGCTAGGAAGACGATAATGTATAGTCGGAATCCGCGCTCTTTGAGAACTTATCTTTACAACATCGATAGTTCAGTCATTTATGGCGTACATATACGAAGTTATTTAAGATGTTCAGGGTGTTTAAATAATACTATCATAACCTTCATTTTTTTTCAAGTAGGCATCTTTAACAGTTTCCTTCTAGACGGACACAGAAGTTTATTTTATCATTTCACACATTTCGATTTTTTTTCTTTTCCTTACAATGTAGCAAAAAAGTCGCCTCTCCACACTTACAAATAAATCCAGTGACACGGAATGGAGCAATAACACGTTCACTAGTAAGTACAAGAACGGAAAAATTCCTTTGCGTTACTCGGCGAAATTCCCAGGGAACAGGCGAATGAGGAATTCAGGGCAAGGAATGTTGCCCATTAACGCTAACTGCACCAGTACTGCCCAGTTTAAGGAGTTACTTAATTTCGCGTAAGTTCTGAATTGTAGCTGCTATCCTGGTAGAAATTTGGTAATTCGTGAAGCGTTTATAGAATCAGTTGTACTATGTACGAGAAAACTTATTATATACTGAAAATAACGAAGGTATAATACTTCTTCTATATGTTTAAAAATGAATGTTTCTGTCTCTATGGCCTTTATAGAATTGTAAACTATGCATTTGATCATATGATTATCTCTGGCAAAGTTGTTGTGCATGAGGCCATAAAGTTTTCTAAGTTGGTATATATATTTTTTTCATGGGTTTTTTCTTCAAAATTATTTTAATTAGTAGCGTAGCTATGCGCGCATGGTACAGTTAGTAGTACATAAAAAAATAATAGGGGATAATCAATGATAACAGATTTAATAAGAGAGTAAGCAGTAAAAAAGAAACTACTCATAACAAAAGCATATTACCAAAGAGTTTAAAAAATCTTTTCAAAAGAATGAAATCAAAACTGAGATTGTGTAGTAAATATTTTATCACTTCTATTTTCCTATCAACTTTTCACCGTCAACAGCAGGCATCAAACATACGTATAATCAAAAATACATTCATTTTAAATGAATACGTTTTATTAGATATTAATTTAAAGTAAACAAAATATTGTCTTTTAAACTGTATACTAAGTTTTACATGCACTTTTTTAAAAATATCAATCAATATCAATATCATCAATAGGTAATAAAAAATACATAAAAATACAAGCATGAGTGATATATAAACCCAATATCAGAATCAAAACAGAAATGTTCACCCAAATCTCTATATTTTTAATCTTTACTGAAAAAAAATGAACCTTCGTCACTTTAATATACAATCCTAATAATATTTAGATTACAGAAATGAATCATCCTTTGCTCGGTGCCGAATCTCTGCTCTAAGAGAAACAGATAAGAGAGATAAAGGGCCAAACACTGTTGTGTTTCCATTTCAAAGATAGAAGAATTCCCTTCCAAGTTAAGTCATTCGATATTAATTTATTCACGCTTACTGTCATCCGAATTCAAAAGTTTTAACGTCGAATGGAAAATTTTATGCTTCGTAATAAATACTCAACGGATATTCCTGTTTCCTGGAATAATATTTACCAACAGGCCATTACAGTATTTTTCTAATGCTTTTGCCCTCTTTTATTATGGATAGCATTTGTCTGCGGCTCCTCCCGCGTCCGTGTCGACTATCCAGTAAAAAGTGGTATACGTTTTTCCTTGATTGATTTTGATAGGTCTCTCAATAGCAAATTAAATTAAAATTATTGAAGTGATTTACCTGTGACAGCGTAACAGATAGACAGAACTACTTCTGCATTCATACCATATTAATATTTTAAATGCCTGTCTGTCTGTCTCTTACCTTTTTACGCTTTAATCGTTGAACTATAATAACTTAGATGAAATTTAATAAAGAGATAATTTGAATTTTGGAAGACGACATAGGACAGTTTTCATCCCTGAAATAATCCCTTAAGAGGGAGATGAAGGATGTTGAAAACATACAAATCATACAAACTTTCACCTCTTAAGGGATTTCGCGAATAAAAACTTTCACTGTACTCCAACTATCTCTAAAAAGCACATCTAAACTGGTTTAGTGGTTCAAGTGTGAAAAAGTTGCAGGTAGATAGACACACGATCACTTCTTTGACCTGATTCTTTAAATTGAAAGACTCTTTTCTATTTGTAAATCGTTGGAAATGAAGTAAATAGTATTACGTATTTCATTTATATCATTATTTCTCTTACAAATGTAATTAAAAAGCTGAAAAAAAAAAACCCCTAGAGGGACTTTATTTTCATTGAGCAATATGGAAACCTCAAAAAGAAGAAGATATTTTTTTATAAAAATTCTTATGAGTAATAATTTGTAAACTGTTTTTTTATATTGTAAGTCATTAAATGTTACTGGCGATCAAAATATAAACATTACAATTCCCTCAACTCATTAAGATTTACTTAGAAATAACTCAATTGGCTAAGTTAAGCCCTCAATATATATTCACACTTCAGAAGCTTTTAACTCAAACACCTTTTGCCCTTTCACTCACAGTCAAAGACAAATTAACGAAATTTGTTTTAAAAGCAGTCTCAAATTTTCACATCTTTCAACTTTTCTCTATGATACTGTCGAAAATAAATGAAATAAATTTTTAAGCAATCTTGTTCACCGTGGCTCAAAACTTTTCCTATTATGGAAAATGCCTACAGAAGTCTGCAAATTGTCTCTGGACCGTCAGAAATTAATGATAAAGGAGTTTGAATGATATTATTTTTGTATAAATATTTTATGTACTTATATATGTTAAATGAAGATTGAAAAACAGGGTATATAATGACGATAACGGTATGGGCTTTGTAAGCTTTGAATATCAAATTGTCACTGAGGAAACTGTTGCAAATATTTAGTACTGTAGGTAGAGAGCCACACTGATTTCAGCTTGAACGGCCCGGATCAACCGGGGCAGTACTACCCTCCCACAGAAGATCAACCTAAAGCGACAGCATCCGTGCGGTCGTGTTTCGTTGATGAGTGTGAGATCGGAGGCCCATTGATGCAGGGGTGTTGTCGCGGTAAGCGTGTACAATACAATGCCACTGTCATGTCCTTTATATTCCCAAATGAGGCATGAAAAAGTATCCTACTAAACCGATATAGTGTGGGTCACCACACTACATTGTCTGCATTCGCAATGAATATGGTGACTACCATTCTTGGATTCTATTCATACTTTCCATCACGTAGAGTACAGTCATTTTAGTAGATTCCAAAAATAAAAAAAACTTACATTACTTGCCCACTGAGAAGAATATGGTAATGAGTGTATTAAAACCGACTAGCATAAGAGATCATATTAGACTAAGCTTATATGCTTAATCATGACAACGAAAAGAACCGGGTGTACTAGAAAAAAGATGTACACCGAGTAAAAATCGCTCAGGAAACTCAAAAGTAACAGTATATTTCTCTTACGTATATTTCTCCAAGAGCTTTAAATATTGAAGAAGTTTCATTATCAAATAACGAAACTGGTGTACAAGGAAATACTCGCACTTACTTCTAACACTTATTTGTAAAAGAATTTATTTAACAGTACAAAGAGCTACATGACGTGTTCCCTTTTGCTGTGTCACCGTGGTAAATTGTTCCACAGCTTGTTGTTTGTGAAAATTAGAAAATTTTACAGCAATGCATTCTCGTAAGTGTAAGAAAATAACGTTTTGATTACTTGAAATATGTTTATTTGGATAGTTTTATTTGAGATAAATGTGAACATATATTTTTTAAATATGTTAGTGAATTGTTTTTGAAATGTGTTGCAGTAGTATATCGAATAAGGGAGTTAAAATTCTAATTATAAATAGTTTTAAATTCGAATTTTAGTTCTTGACAATTTTAGAAAAGGCACACTGTGGGAGGTATAATATGAATTAAAGAATTTGTAATCCCTTTAGATTATTGTAGATTAAAAATTTTTTCAGCACTATAAAACTTTTTCTTTTTTTAAAAAAAGACAACATCCGCATTAGGAATAAATCCTGTGTAGCGGGGGACTTTACAAACATACATGAGACGTACACAAAAAACACCCAGACTCAGAACAACAATTTGTGAATCACACGAAGTGTAGTCCCGAGTGGGGTTTGAACCCACAACACTCGGTGCATTAGAAGGCGGCGTGGTGACCGCTTAAAGCACTACGCCATCTGTGCAGTCAACATCACGACCTATGTAATATATCGTGCTTAACTAACCTCTAATGGGTGATGTAATAGTTGGACAGTAAGATTAATTTGTTTATAATTTCGATACGTTCGTTATTACCAGTTGTAATGTTAATAGTAAGTACTCATAAACAATACAAAACTAAAGCACATAAGGCACTAAAATGAAAATATCATCCAAGCACACATAAATATAGTAATAAATAAAGTTATATCGCTTGAAAGCAGTGGACACAATCTCATTGAGGCCCATTTTCCCCCCGTATCGCGTAAATACGACCCGTTTGGGAATGAAACACATATAAAACTAATACATTGTGCCATTTTTGTCCTCTATTAAGTATATCCGTGGGTTCACGTTCATAACACTGTGGCCTATAAAATCGACGTGTAGGTACGCTATTACTTAACCTAAGTTTCAAAATAATGGGTTATTTAGCTGAAGAGCTACTTCCACCTTAAAGGAAATTGTGTCATAAATTTTGGTTCTAGTGCTAAAATAAGGTGATGCATGTTTTACCATTTTATTTTAAAATTTTGGTTCGATAATTAAGTTATTGTTTAACAGACACGATGTTATCAACATCACATCAGTGGGTGATGACTTTGTAGCCTTAGAAAGGCTGTGACAGCGACTGGTATAGACTTTAAGTAACATATCTCCACGTGTAATTTTGTCACAAGATAGTCGCTAAATCCGACTTTTTTAAATAAATGTTGAGTTAAAAAACTTGAAATAACGTTAATAAAGATAATATTCAGCAAACTGCCTCGTTGATCCAGCGGTTACCAAATGCGACTGCCGATGTAGAGGTCTAAGTTTCGATCCCGTGTCGGGTTTAAAAATTTTATTAATAACAGCCCGGAGCCTAAATATTGGGGTCTTAACCCTCCTGCCTCGGAGAGCACGTACAGCCGTCGGGTCTACACCTGATCTCTCCCCGATCGCGTTGAATAGCCGTCCTATCGGATTGTAAGAATGAGGCAACATAGAGTGCACCTGTGTTTGCACACACACTTGGGCATTATAATATCTCCTGTGTAGTTGGCTGGACTAACCACCGTGGTTTAAATTGGCTAGGTTTTTGTGAATTTACAATTAAATAAATAAATAAGTAAATATTTCGGACATTTGACACACAACGTCATCGAGTTTCAAACTAAGCAAAGCTTGATAACTAGACTGACTGATAGAATACTTATATACTTTTTTTTTAAATACATACATATTATAAATAGAAAACACCAAAACTTCGAAACAAATATTTGTAAATCATACAAACATTTGGTCAGCACAGCAGTCACATTGGCTACCGCTGCGCCACCGAGGCAGTCTAGAGTCAGAATTAGACATAATCAATACACTTTATTTGTGTTGAGTCTTCATTAAGACTTCCTATGACTAATTCTAAGCTTCGTAGCTGCTACAACAGAAGTAAAGAAAAACATGTACATTATAATGTAAAATGTATGTTCCGCACGTTTGTTCAATAACTATTTACACAAAAGTCTAACCATACAATATTTATTACTACAATTTTGTAAAGAAAACACAAAATAAGCAAACACAATAACACAAAAGCTAATATATTGTCACTGAATGTAATAAAAGCGACATTGTACAAATTACACTTCAACAAAATGCAAACGTTATTATCACATAACGCCGCATAAATCACGCAATCAATTTTGCACTCAACTGCTAGTGTCCCACGGTTGAAATGTGCTAAAATATTTGAATATTAATACCAAACAATTAACGTGACAAAATGTAAAGTACTATTTACCGCATTTGGTGTTTTGGGCCCAATCCGAGCTAACGTTTTTCGTTCATTACATTATTAGTCATTATTAATGATGTGTTGTTGGATATTTTATTGTACACTATCGCTCTGATGTTGTTTGAGGGAAAAGAGGCCATTGGAGTGAGTATAACCATAGATAAGTAACAGAATTTAATGAAATTTGTTTGTAAGCCTAAAAATAAAAGTTTATAACAGTAATGCGGTACAGTCATAGAATATGTCCTATAGCATATTATGTCGTCTAACATGTATGTATTTGTTTTACCAGAATATTTTACTTTGAACCCGATGTTTGCTGACCTAAAACAATTAACTTTGAAGATCATTTAAACGATGGTTTTTGTATATAGGTTTTATAACACGTCAAAAAGCAATCTAAATCCCTAAATTATCTAATGTAATTGATTAAATGTTTCTAATTTCCTTACGGTTGCAACTTTTGAGTTGTATATTTTCCTAGTTTGTTAAGATTTTAGCAGCAAATTCGACTTCTTTTAGAATTGTACATATGTATAATCAAAAATATAAACATTGACTAAAATGACTATAATTTTGTTCAGTTTCCTATATGTTATGGACGCTTAAATCATGGAAAATCTATCCGAAAGTAATGCTTCTCTCTGTTTGCCTATAAATCTAACCCAAGCTTACTGAGGCGATTAAACAAAATGTCCTACTGAACTATGTAAGCGTATATACTTGACCTATTTATTAGAAATCCCATTTTATGCTGAGCTTTAAGTACCGAAACTATATCCGAAACAGAGATTCAATTTATTTTGGTGATCTTTTTGATATAAATCAGTCGGCAGTGAGCTATATTCATCATTGGTTTTGTCAGATTTTGTTAATGAAATGAAGGTTTGAAAGCTCTGCTGGTATATACTGGTACTGGCCGGCTTATACTGGTATTATTTTAAGGTATTGGGTTGAATATCACCATAGCCTGCCTCGTTGATTTAGTCATTAGTGTGGTCTTGGGCTCGATTCCTGGGTTAGGTCCGAAAAGTGTAACATTTTATGTCCGAGTTTCTCTAATTATAGAACGTCAATGGGTACTAGACAACTGATATTAATATGTTATATATATACTTATTTTTCGAAAATATATGTATACATATTACACATGAAAAAAACCCTAACTCAAAAAAAAGTACATTTGACAAATTTGTTATTTTACAAGACATTATGAAATACAAGTATCTTTTGCCAAATAGAAACCTGTCTTGGTGACTAAGGTTCTTTTGTAATAGTTGATATTCTAGGCCCGACCTGGTTAATAATAAGTGGAACCTCAGTTCTTCAAGTTGGTACTGTCGGAACCTTTATTTTAGCTCGCTAGGTGCATCTTAGCAATCTCTGTGATTTCCTTTCTCTCATGTACCCTGTAAATTGAGAAGGTTTTCAGGGACCTTAGAAGAGATTAATTAGGCAGGGAAATGACGATGTAAATATTTTTAATTTAACAATACCCGAAACTATTTTTCAGGTGAATATTTTAAGAATACTTAGTCTTTTTTTTTCGTTTTTAGAGTATTAAAATTATTATGCTAATTAATATAATCACGTAATCACCACTTATCAACACTCTTTTTCTTTTACTTCCTAAAATCTAGAGTAGTATAACTTTTAAATAAGCAAAATAGCACGAATGGGCCCGCTCGATCGGGGCAGTACTACCCTCTTACAGAAGACCAACCTAAAACGATAGCATCCGTGCTGTCGTGTTTCGTTGGTGATTGCGAGACCGAAGGCCCATTGATGCAAGGTTGACAGTCATCGTAGTAAGTATGTGAGACTTACATTGCCATGATAACTATCATGCCTTCTACGGCCACAAGCGGGACATGAAAAAGCATCACACTAGGTCGTCATGTATGGATCACCATACTGCATTGTCAGCGTTTGCACTGAGTATAGTGAGCTCAACTCTTAGATTCTATTTGTGCTTTCCATTAGGCAGAGCAAAGTGACTCTAACTTTGGCAGGCTCATAAAATAAAAATGAAATAAATTTAGTGTTCTGAGCAACTTACCTACACTAGCCTATATAGAGCCAATACGGCAATCAAATCTCTGAATCCCTTACTTGATAGGGTCTTACGTTCAATTGGTTCAATTTCTCAAAGCGATTAAATTTTCTTTGGAACTGAGAGTGCTCAATAAATGTTCATCAATTTTTCGATTACTTAACAGTAATTTGATATAAGACATTTACTATGGATTCTAGAATTGGATCCTTAAAATGGGTTTAGAGCTTGTGACTCTAATTCAAATTTGTTAGTCTCCAGTAATTTAACAAGTGGTTTAAGAAAATAAAACGTTTCAAGAGATAGATAGAGATAGTATTTTTTTTTGATTATAAAAAGACAACGTCTGCATTAGAACTAAATCGCGGAGGACTTTACAAATATACAAGAAACGGACACAAAGAACACCCAGACTCAGAACAACCATTTGTGGATCAAACAAAGTGTTGTCCCATGTGGGGTTGGTGTCCCACGTTGTTGAACCCACAACACTCAGCGTAGTAGTGTACGGCGTGGCAACCGCTTAAGCCGGTAAGGCAACCGTACAGTCGAATAGAAATAACAGATAACACGTAGTTTAATCTAGAAATATATGAAAATGTAGTACAATGAGCGTTTTTATTGCAATTCACGACCTTTTACAGACAACCAGGATCGACTACACAATTTATTACTTTAACAAGGGAACTTTTCTAACAAAGAAAGATATTTTTGAACTTATTAAAACTGTAAAATAAATAATATTCTAATTTTAAATATGTTACATAATAATTATTGTATAATAAGCTCCAAGTTATAAACTTTTCTGCTATTCGGATATATGTTTACATATACAGTCCATGTTCGAATTTTCAATCAAAGTTATGACATCATTCTTCATTCTCACCAAGTTTCTCTTTGTACATATACGGATAACGGAAGAATATTAACATGTCCGTGTTTCAGCGAAAATTTTCCTTATTTACCAGATTTTACTGAGGAAACGAATGTATTATCAGAATGTTAGCAGGGAGGGGTGTTGGTAATTTGTATGCTTGTTTGTTAATGTTTTGGTATTATTTATTGCGATCTTTATATGTAAGTGTTTCTGTAAATACACTTATATTTATGTGCCTGTATACGCCCTCGTCCAATTTGCGTTTTCTCATTAAATAAATAAAAACACTTCAAAAATTTCAACGTGTAAAAATGTCTGTGAAAGATTAACTTGCAGAAATATATATTTTTTAATTTTATTTCTCTTTATTATATTTCTTCCAGACAACCTTAACACACACTTTATATTTGTAAATATTTGCACACCGTAGGAGTAACTAATTAGCGGACTTCAAACATCACTTCCAAAGTCTGGTCTCTAAGTTGGTTGGTGCAGCGCGCGCATTGGTACTTTTGCTACCGAACATGTGGGGACCCGATGACTCCTGTAGGAGACTCTACGCTGGAGTTGTGCGGAATTGTGCGTTGTGTTGAGCAGGTTATACTTGCGAATGAGATGCCGGAGTGGAACTGAGAGAGGCTTAGAACTCGCCCGGTCCACCGGGCCCGGGAATGGCCTAGGTACCGCAGAAGAATCAGGCGCCGGAGATCACAAAGCGATCTCTGTTCTCCATAAACACAGGCCTGGGGATGACAGGTGAGACCATCTGTCGCCCTAGCAGCAGCAGACCGGGATGGTGATGCGAGCGCTACGGACTGCACGTGCTCTTTTGGGCGGTAATAAAGGAACCGCGAGGTTCTCACATAGTAGGGGGCCATCTGGCCCGAGGTACGTCAATGTTCCAGGGATCTCCTTACTAGGGTGCACCTGGTTCCCCGGCTAATGGTAATTGAGAAGGCGTGCGGTTTTAGGTCAGTTCAAGTCCGACATAACCACCTTTCAGTGGTATCCGTAGGGATTGCCGCATAGAAAAAAAAAGGAATATCTAATTAAAAGTTTTAATAATTTGCAAAATATTGCTAATGTTCATTACAAATAATACCAAAGCAGAACAAAAGATTTATTTATTTTTATACTTATTCGAAGATATCATTAGGTTAAATTAGTATAATTGGTAAAACTGGACTTCAAAATACTTTATTCCATTTCAAATAGACATTAAGTACTTTTCTCTGTGCCTTTTAATATCAATGCAGCATGCAGAGCTAAGTGATATTACGTTCCAAAGGTAAACGAAATTGGAACTTATGAATAACGAATGAGGTTTTACTTTGCTTTATTCGCTTGAAATATAAAAGTTAATATTTAGAAATGGACAGAAATGTAAGATTTTTATCTATGTATTTAATTTTTTTATAAAAATGTTACGTTGGTTTGTGAACGTCTCATAAACTTTCATACCAATTAAGCTTTAAGTTTGTCAGAGTTTGATATGCTTCACGCTTCAAAGACAATTTTTATCTATTCTTCGCAACTATAACGTATCACAGCAAAATTTGGCAGGTTACAGCTAGTTATAAATCAAATATCTAAGTACGTTATATATCAATAATAAAAGTCATGTACTTATTATGTATGTATGTACTAAACTCATTTTCTGTTTTAGATTTCGTATTCACGTTTAAAATATTATCAGGAAAATCTACTACTTTTTTTTATTAACATGATGGAAGATCTTCATGAATGTCCTTGATGTATTTGAAGCGTTGGTGATCTGTCAAACTCGTAGCTACTAAAAATCACCCCGATGTTCATCTGCTTGCCAATAGCCCGGAGAGCGAGAATCACAATGACGTTATCCTGATCGGGTCTAGCACATATACGGTGAAAGTCAAATAACGAGGTGTTAAGCATTTTAATAATTTTCAAAAGTTATAATTCGAAGAAGAACTTAGAAAAATATATAATATATGTATAAATATATACAGAAAATAAAGGCTGTTTTCAGATAATGGACCTTGAACACACGTTTTAATACTACTAGTTAACGCGTCTCAATAGCTACGTAGCGTTGTTAGTGTCATTCACCGTAGCACCAATATGTAGCACGGTTTCATACACGTAGCACCAACCTATGCTACGTAGACGCTCGCTTTTATGTTGTTATTTGGCGGTACCATCAGCACAATTTAAATAAAGGCGTATTTGCAATAAAGGAAATCAAGGATAGTACAATAAAAATAAATTAGAATAATAAAAAAATACAAAGCATTCATATTGATATTTTACTTTATTTACTAAAGATTTAAAATGCAGTGATAGAGATATGTGGATCAGATTTCAGAACTACTACTTAATGTTCTGCATTAAGAACCACGTTATATAAAAAATAGCCTGAAAATAACGTTAAATCTCTCGCTACAACTGATTTTTTCTTGTTATGTGGTCTGTTGACTATCACTGTATGTAGGCAAAACTAATACCGTAGGCGACGTAGTAACCTTCTACTACAGTTAATATTAATTATAATATATATATATATATATATATTATGTTATTTTATTATATTGTTTTTATAAAAATTAAATGACGATATTTTACGAAAGAAAACTTTCTACGAACACACAAACAAACAAGTAGTAAAAGTCAGTATGAAATACTACTTAATATTTACGTGTTTTAAATTACGTCTAAACGATTCATCCACAAAATAAACTTAAAAATATCAGTGACTTTCATAGTAAAAGAAATTAAGCAACTAATTTAGAAACAGAATTTATATCCTCGCTAATAAACTAAAACGAGGTTCTGCACAAAGCCACTGCACTTCTAAAAATTACGTTGAAATCAAACGAACAATATCCACTTCATTTCGCTAACTTGCACTAACGTTTTAAAGCAGCCTGCGGTCGTATGAAATATGAACACTATTTTAGTACCCAACATGAAAGGAGCTAGATTGTCCGCTGCGAAATCTAAAATCATTTCACTTGTCAAGTTTGAACGGTAGTGTAATGTTTACGATTTGATTTATGTAAGCAACATCCATTAATCTTAATATTATAGAATGACGCAATTAGTTCGGTTGTGACTTGGCAATGCATAATGAGAATGCTTAAAGATGGAACTAACTAAATGTGTTCGAAGTATTTCGAAATCTAAAAATCTAGAACATGTAACAATTAAATACTGATGTTACTATAGATTTTCTTTTTCCTTTGCTTTTAAAAAGACAACACCTACACTAGGAATAAATGCTATGTCACGGGGGACTTTACAAACATACTTGAAATGGACACAAAGAGTACTCGGAATCAGAATAACAATTTGTGAATCACACAAAATATTGTCACATGTGGGGTTTGAACCCACAACGCTCAGCACAGTAAGGAGCGGTATGGTGACCGCTTACACTACTAGGCCAGCCGTGCAGTTGAAGATTAAACGGACCATCGACAAACTGTAAGAACATTTTAGCCTATGGGAACTTAACACATATCACATAAAAAGGAATAATGTTTACTTCAATAAAAAACAACACGGGTTTTCCTTTACCATAATGTCAATTTTAATACGTAGACGGAGAGCGTATTAAACAGGATGATGATTCGTATTCAGTGTCGTGACAAAAGACACGAAGACATGCGTCAGTCTACAAGGAATGGCGTAAAACATCGTGTAACGCTGAATTGTAGAAAGTGGATTTTATATCTGTGTAATTTTGTTTAGCTTCATCTAAGAAACAATTTTATGAGAAACATAATGTAATTTACAATTCGAAAGATAACAATATAAATAAGTTTACAATTTAGATAAATACATGAAATAAGAAATTACACAGTAAATCTTACTTCTGTAAAACGAAAATAATAACAAACAAAGATAATCAAAGACCTACAAATCAGTGCTTTGAAAGTCCACAAAATTCTTTTGTAATAAAAGCGTAATTACAAACTAAATCGCAACTAAAACGCTGACTCAATAACAAAAGATTTCTATAAAACAAAAACCAAGTGTATTCGTGCTCAACGATAGTTTGGAACTATGCGATGACAAAAGCAGCTACTCACAAAGAAGTGCTTTCGCGAAATCTTACAAAGTTATGTGATGAGCCTTCCCTCTTTCTACCCCCACTCGGCTTAAACACGACCTGTTTTTTACACAGGTCGTTTGAACTATTATGATGTTCTTCAAATAACTTGAGCTGTAGTTTAATATTTACGAAAGAGTACTTTTACGTAAGTAACGATGAAAGTTTGAAGCGAGAAATTAGATAACAAGATTTGGTAATAAATAGGATAGCTAGTATTCTATTGATTTAAGATATTTACACCATTTGGAACCTGTTATTGTATCAAATATATGTGTAATGTAATTTTAAGTATAGTGACATAGTACTTTAGGGGACATGGTATTTGCTGGATGCTCTGAATGCTATTAACAGCCTCAAAGTCACTGAATTTTTTTAATTCTCTACAGTTGTGAAGATCATGAAGAGTGTTCTGACGAACTCTTCCGACTGGTCCCACCTTCTCCTTTCCTTTACAGGGCAACTAATGCTGGCTTTGGAAGTCACCATTTTAGAATGGTAGACATACGCTCCTGAACTAAACGGTTCACTTCTTCCTTCCTGTGCAAATCAATTAAAACCTGAAATTGACTATCAGCACACGAGTTTCCCTTCCACTATAATCCTGGATCCTTTAAGGTGGGCGTGAAGAAGCATCTCACTAGACCACCATAGCATGGGTCACCATATTGCATTGTCGGCATTCGCAATGAGCCTGGTGACCACTAGTCTGGGATTCTATTCCTGTTTTCCATCAAGCAGAGTAGAGTCAGTTTGGTCCATCTCCATAACAAAAAAAAAAGTTCACCGTTGCCTTCTCTGATTTTGTTATTTTGGTATAGGGACAATCGAGCAGACACGTTATTCTTAAGCTAGTGGATATCCGTTTAGAGGTGGCTCGACTATTGAGATTCAGGTATGATTTGACGATGGACTTTATCTATTTGCCTTCAGTCTGATCAAATAGGTTGCAAACGTTTATTGGAAAATATTTCTGTGTTTTCATGCCTGTCCCATAAGTAGAAGTAAAATATTTCACTATCCATACTGAAATCGATTCCAACTACAAATGCCTTGAAATACCTTTAATTTTACATCCATTCATCGTATCAGCCATTCATCGTTTTCTCGGCATCATTAAATAAATATGTAATATCAAGTGAGAATACTCCTGAATCCTATAACACCCAATACTCAGAGAGGCCTCAAATTTAAATTATTTAAAAGATAAGAAGAAAAGATGAAAAGCGACTCCCCTTGAGGCCGAAAAAAATTTGAGCATTACATTCTTCGGGCCTTTTTAAATGAATAATTCTGTGTATAATTTTTACCAATAGATTTAAAATGCGTCAGTCCTTTTGAACTCTCGTGAAATGTTACTTAGATACGATTACTTTTGTAAATTTTTGACCTTTCATTGTAAATGCGTAATTGGACTATCATTAAAACTTCTGCAAGGAGATATATTTCAAGGATAAGTAATATTTTACTACAAATTTGTTGTGAAACTGTATAGTGTTGCATAGTGGTATAGAATTATATTATAAATAGACTTAGTGATGCCTTGGCCAAGGCAACGTGCTTTAGGGAGCTTACACTATTTTTTTAAAAAGGGTCAATATAATCACGGCAAGAAAACTGATCTGTACAATTTCTAAAACGAACACTATTACAACAATTGAAATTATAATAGGCTATAACCAATTGCTCGAAGGTCACAGTACCAATACATCTAAACACTAAAACTTTTGTTTCGGAACTAGCCAAGTAAGCAATATATTACGATAAAAGGCGATCTGCAATAAACCATTAGGAGGCAACGATAAATAGCGCGGACGCTGACCGCTCGGACTTATAGGCTTCGTTCTATACGAATGCTACTTTCGAAGCTTACGACTTGAACACATGTTGGCGAACGTGATAAAATCGGGTATCTTTACCTACATATCTGCAAAATATTTGTTTGGGTACCTACCAAAGAGCTACGTAATATTTTTGGGATATGTGATAAAGTTCGAAAGGCATATACTTGATTTTTCTACTAAAGCTCATCTTTGTATATTTTTTGGATGATTTAGTGTTTTACGAAAAGTTTTTACGCTTTACTTGGAGACCTTTTTCCACTTTAGACATCTTTTTTCTGATTTATCTTTCTGAAAATATTTGACCTCGTTTTAATTTCCATTTAAACATTTCATTTCACAATTTAGATGATTACTTTTTACATAGGATCTACCCATAATTCTTTGCACTATAACTTTGACAATATTTTTAATATTCTTTTCTTTTATTTAATCCTTCTCATATTTTTAGACAAAATTTTAATGACCTTTTTCACCGGAAATGTTTAAAGAGTCAAAAGAAGATTTCAGTCTTGTTACTTTTGTTTAGAGAGTCTGCTAAACAATTTATTAGCTTTCTGATATTTTTATGGTCTATAAGCTTTTATGGGGTTGTTATTTACTATTCTAAGTATGTAATTAAGTTAGTTACGTAAATTATTTACTTATTTTAATATAATTTTATTATATAGTATACCCACAATAAATGAAATCCCAAGAAATCCCAAAATAATACTCATAATATTTGGCATTAGTGAAGAAATAATTGAACAATAAAGTTATAAATACAATGTGTATGTTAGATAATTAATTTCCTTTTATACTAAATATAAAAATAGGTCGTATAGCATAGGGTACTTTTTTAGTTCATGATGAATAATTAAAATCATTTTTGGTTGAAAAATTCCAAACTCGTTATTTCTCAAAAGAAATCTCCCAATAGCGTTTTATATGTTTTATTACGCATCCCGTTCGCGTTAAAACTCAAGCACTAAATTAGAACAAGTTAACACTCTGAGAAAACGTTTGAGAAAACGCCAAGGTCGTACTTAACAGCGCTAACGGTCAATAAAGGCAATAAATTACCGAGAGAAGCGGTGGCCAGAGCGTTTACATCAGGGTTGCCAACATTGAAAATTGAGATCTCACGCATTAATTTTGCACAGAGGGAAATGAAAATCGCTTAAAGAATTTTAATGCTAAACAATAAGTATAATAATTTTTAGTTATAATTTTGACTTACAATGGCTCACAATTTAAAAAATAAGACAGATATTTCATTGATTTTATGGCTAACGATGGTAACTTATATCAAAAAGCCGTAAACTTTCTTATATATAAGTAATTTTAAGATGCAACCCTAATTGCCAATATCACAGTGGCAAATGTGAGTTCTTTGCTTATTTTACGACTACCACATGTGGTGCTGATGTCGATTCAGCATTTGGCATTCTACAATATCTGTAACGAATTATTGAAGGTGACTTTCTTATATTAATCTTGTTTTTCTGTTTGTAGGTGAATGGGTTTTATGGTACCACTTCCAGTAACAGCTTCGAATTCTCTCTATTGAATGAATTTCACGGCTGTTTTTCTAGACATATATTTTGATTTATTTCTTCATACTAAGTTCGTTGATGTCATAAATCCGTATCTGGATAAAATTGCTCGTTCAATGGTAGATTATAAGCCTTTTATAGGGTTGTTGACTTGCTCGTGAAGACTCTATTGTTAGTTAATATTTTTTCAATCTGAAAGATGATGGCCAACTGACGACAAAGTACATCAATAATTTGGTTTGTTCTTTTAAATTAAGTAAGTTTGCTTTGGGTATATTCAGTTAGGATAGTTTGGTGAATAAAATAGAGTTACAGTAGAGTCAAAGTTTGATATTTAGTTTGATGTAGTTTTTAAAAGTAAAAGTATAAGGATTGAAACAAAAATTCAATATCCTGGACTACCAACGAAGTGTAGGTATATTGTCTAAAGTTAACAGAAATATTTACTTAGTATAGACGTGCTTACAATAATTTCGGTTACATTTCAGATATAATTGAGATCATATATAAACAGATAAAGTATCCAGGCTGGAACCTTGACTTAAAGTTCTTGTATTGAACTTTTTATATATTTTGCAGTTGATTTATATGTTAGCTTCGGTCAACAAGAAATAATGTTTCGTATCGTTTAAAATATTTTTCACTCATTGTAAAAATAAACAAAACACTACTATCAACAACGCTAAATACCACTAGAAGTTATTTTGCGAGATATTATTACAGCTATGACTCAAAGATTACGACAAAAAGAAATAGATGGCGCTGTGGCGCATTTTTTTCTGAAAAATGGCGGTCAGGTTCTTGTTCAACAGACTGTAGGTTGTAAAGAAAGATAAAGAAGAAAGAGAGCTCCAGCGTGGCTGCTAAGTCATGTTACTGACTTGTATTTATTTTGTACTCGTATATATAAACATGTTACGAGCGTTTTTAAACATTTCCTACCAACTCATTCATAAAGAGTATATCACATCCACAGGGTCTCATTACAAAGCTCTGCCGATTTCAGGAATTCAAACACATAAATCGCCAGTTAAACTTCCGAAGTAATTTCTAATAAATGACTAATGGTTATTCTCTTTTGCTTTTGAATTAGAAACTAAATTTTCAACTGTTAATGTTCAAAATTGTAAGTGTCGTCACATACATTACCGCCGCTGGAAGTTTAATTCACATGTATATGTGAGTACAGTAAACTTAAAATTTTAAACAAAATGTGTTTATTTAATAAGGCGTCGCGTGAAAGCTACCTAAATATGATTTTTAATGTAATTATACCTAAAGCTATCTGCTATTAAAACTCAAACGCACTTTACGTAACGTGACTTAATTATGACCTGCTTTCTGCACAACGCCATCTCTCGAGGAACATCTTAAACAATTAATTATCACATTTTGTTTTCTACCACTACGATCGATCCATCATCTAAGTATTAGAAACATCGAGTGTTTATGATAATTCTTCTTGTAACGCTCTTAAGCTTGTTTGGGTAAAGTAATTTAATTTAAAAGTGCTGTTAGTATTGTGGTTAGTGGCCTTGACTGCTAACCAGGAGGTCATGGGTACGATTCTCACCTAGGACAAATATTTATGTGATGAACTCGATTAGTTGTTCTGTGTCTGGCTGTAATTTATGTAGAAAATGTAAATATTTAGAAATATTTAAGAATGTTTATCTTACAAGTTCTGCCTAATTTGGAATCAGACAGACAGACAGATAGACATCTTATAATTTCTAAAAATCTTAATATCCGAAATCGTTTAAAAGGAACAAATATATAAACACTAGCAAGACAGGCACTATCATTTAAATAACATTTCAGTGATACCACCGAAATTATGAAAAAAATGTTCAGTAACACATCAATAGCCTTTAATAGTCCACTGCTGGACATAGGTCTCTCCGTAGAAAGGAAGTTTCGGTTTGTTACACCACGCTAGCCAAACGGGTTGGTTTAGGGTTTGTTTCAAATTTTCCTTCTCTTGGCAGTAATAATTTTCTGCGAATTTTGCTGCCTTATTCGTCTCTTACGGCAACAATTAGACTGATAAGGGTGGCCGACGTATGGATAACGATGGATAACGGAGTATACGTTTGTAGTATTTCCTTATAGTACAAGAGCCGTTGAAAATCGACTTACATCCATCAGATAATCAAATAACACTTTTTTTTTAATGTTATTAATCAATGAACCTATGATGTCTCGCCTATCTCTAAACTTTCATAATCATTTTCAACTAAAATAATTTAAAACTTTTTTTTCTACCCAAATGCAAATCATTTTTTAGGGATACCTACCAAAGTGACTCTACTCTACCTGATGGAAAGCATGAATAGAATCCAAGATTGGTAGTCGCCATACTCATTGTGAATGCCGACAACGCAGTATGGGGTGACCCACGCTGTGGTGGCCTAGTGAGATACGTCTTCACGCCCGCTTAAAGGACCTGGGCTTGTGGTGGAAGCGAAACGTGTGCGCTGGTAGTGAGTTCCAGGTTTTAACTGATTTGCACAGGAAGGAAGAGCTGAGTCGTTTAGCTCGAGAGCGTATATGTTCTATGTAGAGAATATACCTTGGAAACTTCATTACTTATTTCGAAGTAGATACTTGGTAAACAGATATAAACAAGTAAATTAATATAAGTATCTATACTGAATTAATTTCAATTGGTTACCAATCAATCGAAATTGATATCAAAATAAGGATTATTGAATAACAAATATTACTAATCATAGACTTGCGCAGAAATTAATTTTATTAAAAAAATGTCATGACAGCTTTGTAATATTCAAACTATCATAAGTGTGTTCAATTATTAGTACAATTAAAAAAAAAATTGTTACTAAATTAGTCAATAAGTTAGTCGATTTCGACCAGTTCTTAAACAAATACACCGTTTAGTTGTTCGCAACGGAAAAAATCAACGTTTTATTTGATTAGTTTGACCTTCATAAGAAAACATGTAATACGTCGCTTCTACACAGAAAACACGGTAGTCATTGAACATGTGCGCGTTTCTTTTGAAGTAAGGAAAGCAAAATAAGACTATTTGTCATAATTTTGCCATATATCTACCCCAGGGCCGCTCGTTATGACAATATACGGTGAAACTCGTTGTTCTGCAGTAGACGTTTATTGGAGCTAGAATACTAATGATGTTTTGGTTTTATTTTTAAAAATTTTGATTCAATTGTATAACAGTCATTTTTGTCGTAGGAGTAGATTGATCATTTTGTAGTAGAAACAGCTTACTATTACTACTACATTCCTAGATAAAATTGTTACATTTAATAGGTAGCTAGATTTGCAATAATTTTATTTTTAAAGCGATGATGACACAAAAAAAAACAGTTGTATTAAAATTTGTTAAGTATTTCTCTTTTTACGGAATTATTGAAAACATGTCATTGAGTATTTCGAATAACTTGTAATTAATTTAAAATATATTAATAAGATCCACTACGTCATGGGTTCATATATTTCAATTGTTTCTAAATGTCACTTTACTATTTAGAAATACTCATCTAAGTGTTAAAGATTAAAGGTAATTAAAATAAATCAATTTTTTTTAAAATATAAATTAAAGTAATAATTCATAATATAAAAAGTCAAAAATTATATGATTTTTTTCTAAATTTTGTGAATATTTTTTCATTTTATTATTTGCGACTACCGTTCACTAAAGTATCGATAGTTCGTATTGATTCGTAATACATTCATTATTCTCTTTTCTCTCAATTAAATTTAGATTTTTTTAAGCTCTAAACTCAATTCATTCATTTACTAGATTAGACTTTATGGCTACTGAGATGAGGTTTAATTTTATTTTGACGTTTCTTATTTTAGATATTCAAGATATACAACAGAATACTAATAAAGCAATTATGAACTAGGTCGAGTAAATTAACCTATTTTAGTTGTGTCGAACCAAAATAGATTACGTTTTCTGAATACGAATAGTCGATTGATAAAATATATTGAGTTTACTCTTAATAATTTAGTCGATAGATTAGAACAGAAATCGGTACTATCAATTTAACTCAATTTATCAACTAAAAAAATACTAAGAACTTGGATAAAACCCTTACTTTAGTCCTAAGATTGCCAAACAGGAATCAAGTGTTATTAGTATAGCATATTGCTTGTGCTAAGATTATTGATGATGGTAATAGAATTGTAAGTTTACCAAAAATTTCCAGTAAATAAAATTATAAGCAACATTCTGATGTACTTTGACAACTAAAAGCACCAAACTCTCAAAGTATATAAATGCATTTTCAAAACATAATCCGATGTTGACGTCCGTCGCGAACATCGCAAGAAGCGACTTTAAGACTTAGTGTCCCTTCCGGAGTCTTTTAGTATTTGAGCTTATGAAAGGATGGATGCCGTTGGAAATCGAATTTTCAATTTACTACAGAAATTTTCGAAATAGCCGCCCTAACAATTTATGACACGTACATTACTTGCATGTGGGTCTCAAGCTCCGACAGTCGACTTTAGTAACATGTCAAGCTTTGAAATAGCATTAATAAACTTTTGGTTTCTATTGGGTTAGAATTTAAGTTAGAAATTTCTGTATATACTTTAAAATTTTGGTTATTTTGGTTTTTCTTCAGTGTTTTTGATTCGGCGTTTTATTATTGAGGTATTTCATACATTTGACCTTATCTTACAAACATAAGCATCATGTAAAACTTTTCACAATAATATAAGTATGCTAACTCTCTGTTTCCCTATACATCTTGTTTCACAACGTGGCTAATTTCCATAGTTTCAGCTTCATTTGAAAAAAATATTGGATACAAATATTTTTCCTAATCCATATAGATCCTTTGGCAAAATAATTCTACTGCATTGCTTATAAGAGAATGCCCAGTAATATGTATCATGTAAAGTCACATTATATAAAATCTTTCACCATCGTCAGAACATTTATATATTTTGAATCAATTGATCTTTTGCACTTGAATGACAGACAAAGACGTTGAATTATCAAGTATGAATACGATCAAAGTACTAGGAGATCAGAAAGGTTGATATGATCCCGCAGTCGTCTTATATTTTACTTTTATAGGAAAAAAGGACCAATCCGTTGTTTGTGAAGGGTTGTAGTAATAGCGCCTCTGAGGAGTCTGTCTAATCCCTTTCGAGGGCCGCCTGACCTAAAATTGAAATTCTCAGCCCCTTCTAAGTGGCAATGTTTCACGAGCGCAGTCCACGTCGTAACATTAAAGTTTAAGTAATGACGGTGTTCTTTGACTTTGAATTTTCTCGTTCCTTCTGCCTTGTGATAGATTTTATTGCGGTACATTTTGAGATATGGTTTGGTGTGCTTAATTGTTTTGATTTACATTATTTAAGCGTAAAATTTAATATTACACTTAAGAGATATCAGATTATATAGCAAGTATAATAAGGCTGTTATATAAACGGTCTTGATAAATTTTAATTTATAATAAAATGCAAAGCAGGCTGTTTCGCATTTGCTGTGCCTATTATTGATAACGCAAATGTTGGAATGAGATAAAGAAAGCGACAAAAACCATTAATTAATTAGCAAAGACTATGTAAAAACTTAATAGCTTCGTATATTTACCGAAATAAGTGGAGATCTTGGACCAAAAACAATAGCAGCGTACAACGTCAACCAATAGGGTGGACTGACGCATCTTAAGACCACAGGTCGATGTTAGATACAGTGAGATTCTAGATGACAATGTTGCTTACTCATAATAAAATAAAAATGTATTGATCTATATAAAATCTACTATTCATTTGGTAGTAGAAGAAAACACAAGTAAATTTATGGTTGAGATTTTAAACTTAGAATCTTTGAACTCAGAAGGATTCTGTTTTTTTTTGTACAGACACTAAAACCATTTGTATTAAAAAGAGTTGTAAACACAATTATTTATTTGATATTGTGCATATTACAGTAATTGATCGTGAGTTATTTACTAAAGTCGTCAAGTTCAGTAATTTTAGTAATAGGTAGGTTTACTTGTAAATTGATTTTATAGGCGGTTCTACACACATCTTTCAGAACATTTATGGATCATAAATTTTATATTAGACCAGTAGCTTCTTTCAGACATAAAAACACGTCATCGACTACTTTAATATTACTTTTCTTTCTTTATTACTTTTTTAATATTATTAACCTACCAAAGTGACTCTACTCTGCCTGATGGAAAGCGTGAATAGAATCCAAGAGTTATGGTCACCATACTCATTGCAAATAGAGATAATGCAGTATGGTGACCCATACTATGGCGGCCTAGAGAGATGCTTTTTCACACCCCGCTTGGGGACGTAAAAGGTATGACAGACATCGTGACAGTGTAAGGCTTACACAGTTACCACGATAACTTGCAATAATGGGCCTCCGGACTGTTCATTATGTTTCTAGGTTCGAATTTTCATAGTGGTCAAATGCTTATTAGCAACGATATATATTTGGTAGGTAATTCATGCGTAATATAAAATCACGACAGTCGGTAAAAAATTCACTGCGTCTATTTTAGTTATTTTTCTTTCTCAATTTGAAAATAGAATTTTAAAAGTAACTGTTACAAACTAACTCTTCTATTTTACTTTAGCCAGTTAGATCTTTTGTGACATTAATAATTTACGTTTAGGCCATTTTCGTTATGTTTAATTCTAATCAAGACTATGTTTACCAAATATGTAGCAGAAGTATCAAATATGCGATTGTGTTTTTTTTTAATTTACAACCTACCAAAGTGACTCTATTCTGCCTAATGAAAAACATGACTAGAATCCAAAGAGTTTTAGTCATCATACTCATTGTAATTGCAGGCAATGCAGTATGGTGACCCACACTATGGCAGCCTAGTGAGATGCTTTTTCACGCCCCGCTTGTGGGCGTAAAAGGGATGGGAGTCATCGTGGCTGTGTAAGACGCACACAATACGACATCTATCACTCCTGCGTCAATTGACCTCCGGTCTTTAAACAATGACAAGCTTTTAAATAATATAAACATAATAATGTTGTCTACGCGAATGTAGATTTCATACTTTTTTTTTTCTATATGAAGAGTTTGACAAAGTGATTCCACTCTGCCTGATGGAAAGCATGAATAGATTCCAAGAGCGGTGGTCACCATACTCACTGCAAATGACGACAGTGTAATATGGTGACTAGCACTATTAATCAATCTTGGATTAAAGTAATAACTTTACTATAGTGACATAGATATTAAGTACGTTTAATTTTACAAGGAATGCTTGAAATGTGCTAAAAGTAACTTTATTTTGAATTTCGAACGATAATGATTTCCTGAAACTTCTTTTATTCAAGAAATAATATAGAATTTTCTCTTTTACTTTAAGCGTATTCATCCTGTTTTCTCCTGAATGTTTTTGCCTGGCCGCCAAGAACATTCATATAGGTTTGGTATTTCTATTCAGTTTTTTCTTCTTTTGTTCAAATAAACGTGTCGATTCGATATTCTTTTGTGTTGAGTTTCACTCCTAATTTCTAAGGTTTTGGGGATTAATTCCTTTTGATGTGGAAATTGTGAATACTTAAGTCTTTTTTACCATTTTAATACTGTTTCTTTTTGATGTCTTGTTTGTAATGTAATTCTGAATAATATTTTTACTTAAAATGTTTATAATTTGTAGTTTTACTTTTGTCATTTTTCCATTTTCAATATAAAAAGATGGTAACAGGATAATTTGTCATTAAGAGATGATACAGGCTTACTGGTAGTTATTATTATCAATTTAAACTTCCAAATAACAAAAAGGGTTCAAATTTCAATAAGTGACTATGGTGGATCTTGAAAGCTTGCAACTACAATATTTAAAAATTAATTGTCTGTCTTTAACACGAGGTTAGCCTCCTTTCTAAACAAATCAATGTCGTATTGGTTCTAAAATACTGCAGGCGACAATTTGTGAAATATATCGATTATGTAAGGCAAAAAAAATCTTATAATCGGTGGTTATAGTAATACAACTTAAACTTTTCAAGTTATTTCATACCTTAACTAATTTAATCATAACACAATATGCCATATCTCGTCACGATAGTGTACCTCTGAATTAATTTTGTTCCCTTTATCTTAGTACAATTATATATCATAATATCTATGACAAAGTATTTCAATCGTTGAATACCAAATAATAATCGACAAAATATTTAATAAAAAGTACGGTATATAAAAATTCTTAAGTTCTGATGAGTATTTAAGAGCTAATTAATCGAGTTCTGTTCATTATTAGAATGGCGACGGTAATGAAGAGGGTTGAACTGGGGGCAAATTCAATGAATAATGGACTACAGCTTCCATAGTCAAGGATTTCAAGGAAATTATTTATATTTAGCAGATAATCTTGTCTAAAGATAGACTTAATCAAAGAAGCTATTTAAAGTCATTTAGCAAGGTTGTATCCCAAAAGAAAAGCATAATATATTTTCATTTTATTTATGGCCATCGTTCTTCTAATCAAGACCAAATCAGTATTTTTAATTTTGGCCTTTTCTCTTCGTTCATCGTTAAAATAAAAGATAAAATTACATAATAAATAAAGAAATAAGTCAAGTAAAAAACCAATGGCAAAAATATGGTTATATCAAAGTTTTATATAGTCCATTTGTGCTTTATCTGCTTGGATAAAACTATTTAAATTAAATTACTATCATTAGAATAGATTAAATAAAGTAAGACCAGTTCAACTGCCGCAGTGGCTCAGTGGTAGCGTATGCAACTGCTTTGCTTGAGGTCTCGGGATCGATTCCCGGGTCGGATCAAATGTTTGTATGATCTGCAAATATTTGGAGTTCGGAGTTAGGGTGTTTTCTATGTATAGTATGTATGTATTTACAATAAAAAAGCATATATGTATTTATATTGGCATATACGAAAACATACATATACATTTCGAATATGTAGCTACGAAATATGGTGTGGACTTCGTATCAACTTCACAAATTAATTCCCACTGCTCGAAGTGTGGTAGTGTCAGTTTTCGTGATAACTGTGTGAGCCTTACACTGCCACGATGACTGTCATACCTTTTACACCCTCAAGCGGGGCATTGAAAAGCACCTCACTAGGCCGCCATAGCGTGCGTCACCATACTGCATTGTCTGCATGCGCAATGAGTATGACCACAACTCTTGGAATCTATTCGTGCTGTCCATGAAGCAGAGTAGAGTTACTTTGGCATGCTTTTAAAAAAGACCTATTTTTTTATTAGAAAGTTACAATGGATAGCTCATCGGATCATATCTATAACTCTTTTTCTAATTTCGACTGCACGATTGGCCTAGTGGTTTAAGCGGTCGCCACGCCGCTCTTCACTTCGCTGAGTATTGTGGGTTCAAATCCTACATGAGACAACACTTTGCGTGATCCACAAATTGTTGTTCTGAGCTTGGGTGTTCTTTGTGTTTGTTTTTTTTACGTTTGTAAAGTCTCCTGTGATACAGGATTTATTCAAAACGCGAGCGAACCCTTTAAAAAAAAAAAATCTCAATAAAAGTAGAACATCAAATGTCTGTTGGTAGGTATTTATCTAATCCAGGGATAAGCCAAAAGCTTTTGTTCTATTACCGTAGTAATAAATACATATTATATTAAAAGTTGCATATTTTATCGATCGCGTCTGTCGAAATACACACATAGAACAAATTTAGGCGAGAGATTTGAATAAATATTTCAACGGGTTCAATGCTCTGAGTTAGACGTGGTTTCGACACATCCTATTTCAGTACAGAGTCAGCGTTCACAACTTTGAGACACACAGACCTATTGTTTGTAGTCTAGCTGAACTAAAATTGGTTTATAATCGACAAAGGCTTGTTTATTTAAAATACTTCTGAAATAGACATATGTTATAGAGCATCAGTAGAATCTCTTTCAGGTCATAAACTTAAATGTCACAAATTTTAACATATTTGTGTTGTTTTTACTTTTGATTAGGAACTTTATCAGTTGCTATGATAATTGTTTCAGTGATAAGAGATCCACAAATTGCACAAAAAAAAAATATAAAATGAAATAAAAATACCTAAATAACCAACTAAAAATCACTTTATAAACACAAATATCGAGAGAAAGCCGACCTTAGACCAACAGTAGATATAGTTTCTACACAAAAACCAGTTGTCCTGGAAGCTATGAAAAAGACGACGCACTTTTCACTGCTGGACGTAGGTCGCTACTATCTACTTACATTAATCAAAATAAATATCTGTAAGCCTCACAATGCTGGACACTTATGGTTTTAAATTATTAACATTTTATGATAATTATAATGTAAATTTGAGATTTGTAATCAATGTTTAATTACTTCAAAAGTGTACAATTAAAGTGTAGTTTTTTGTATCAAAAATACCCACACACACTCACAATAAGTTCAAACAATAATACCGTATGTATCACAGGCGTATTCATTCTGCATCAGAGTGCAACGACCG
This sequence comes from Hypercompe scribonia, assembly GCA_949316085.1. Lineage (NCBI taxonomy): Eukaryota > Metazoa > Arthropoda > Insecta > Lepidoptera > Erebidae > Hypercompe > Hypercompe scribonia. The sequence continues at coordinate 3,916,471 of OX438984.1, read as the reverse complement.
CAGGTGTATTAAAAATCTGCAATGGAGAGCCTATTGTTTATTCTGTGGCTTTGAAATCAGAAATAGAAACTAATTTAACTTGCCCTGCGATAATTATTTGATTACAATTCAAAAGGACTAATATAATAAAGAAAAAACATAAGTATTCAGACGATTTCGTTAAAAAAATCATTAATTATTCGACTTATAACTTTTGACTGCACGGTTAGTCTAGTGGTTAGAGTGTTGTGGGTTCAAACTCCACATGGTACAACACTTTACGTGATCCATAAATTATTGTTCTGAGTCTGGGTGTTATTTTTGTCTGTTTCTTGTGTGTCTGTAAAGTCTCCCGTGAGGATTTATTTCTAGTGCGGGCAACGTCTTTTTTTTAAAAAGGAAAGAAAAAAATTTAGATGAATTATTATCCATCAGTATACGCTTTGTACAAACCTTCAAAAACATAAAAGAGATTTTTATAAGTAATTTGATTATAAAGTCTGGCTAATAATTTTGGTAAAGATACTTAGTTTGTTTTTCGAAGTATAATTAATATTACCAGACACGCTTCAAATATTTTTTAATGTTGTTTGTAGCTTTCTTTGTTAGACGACTCGTGGATTTCTGAAAGACGATTTCCGAGAAATATCACTACTGTGTGTTAGTGAGAGGTTCAAATTTATCAAAAGAAGGCTAGATATAGTTTCAAATGAAACTGTAATGAAGAGACAACTTTTTAATATTAATATTTCTATCTCGTTTAAAAATACCGTGGTGGTAACGGTACATACAAAATGGCGAACGCAATAATAATTTGATTCAGAAATAATTTTATCGCTTATTATGCTGCAACAGATAAGAAACAATAATACTTATCCATGTTAGGTGACTTTTTAATTTTATTTAGATCATCTTCAATAATTTTATACACTTTTACTATATAAATCGTCATTTTTAACAACATAAAATACAAGAGCGACGTGTGCGTATCCATCGACATTGTGTATGATACTAAACGTGCGAAAAGCATTTAGCCACCAATGGTTAGCAGTTATTTTTTCCTCCAGCTTACAATTTTCACTGTCCACATATGATTAATCTAAGATTGTATGTAAAAACGTAAAGTAATAATAGCACCCTCTTCGAAAATTAACACAGGTATTAGGGTGTCCCTTATATGACAAAAAAAAATTTTTTTTCGAATTTCGAAATGCATACCCTCTATAATTTTTACTAATGCTATAAGATACTTAAATATAAAATTTTATCAATCTAGCATAATTGCAACCAGTGCCGACCGAGCTTCAAAGTTTAGTAAAAAACGTGTTTTGTCCTAAAATTTCAGTCTGCTATAATTTCACTATAAATGCAATGAATTAAGTGAATAAAATTAAATAATAAATTAGATGAACATTAATCTTTAATTAAAAACATAAAGAAATAAGAATCATTCAGGGTAACTTCTTTTTAGAGTAGTTTTTTTACAGTCTGGATACAATTTTAGATGTTCCTGGACACAGCGCAGCAAGGACTGTTTTTGTTCTTCTTCAGCCGTGATAAGTCCGTTAAAATCTTGCATTAATTTAACAGCCCTTTCAGCAGTATCATTTACAACTCTCAAATAACTTATTCTTCTTTTAGCCTCCAGAAAAGCAGCATTGTTATTCCAAGAAGATACATCTTCCTTTAGAAAACTGTCGTCGATCTGCAGTCGTGATAAAAATTGTTTGCTCTTTTCCGATACGAAATCATCCAGTGCTTTGTCAAAAAAAAAGGAAAAATAAGTTAAATAACAAATAAAAATCAACAACAATTTTGAAAATAAATAAATAAGTATTGGACATTGAAATTGAAATCCAACAAAAAGCCAATTTAACTTACCAAACAACTTTTGAGTCAGTTCTTCCTTCGACGGGTCATAGCGTTTGCTAAAATCCGAGATTTTGTCCCTGTTGAAGTTGGCAATCATCTTCTTCTTAGTTTGGTTGTCAACTTCATCATCAAATAGTGATAGAATGACTGTCTCTTCACATAAATACCACAAGTGATGGCTGAACTTGCTTATAGAAGCTTTAGAAATTGTTGCGTCAACTTTTTCATACTCTTTTAACATCTTCAAGAAGCGCAAATCTTGATTAGGTGCTTTGGTCGCCACTGTACATTCGAGCCAAGGTTTAACATACAATATTACGAGAAATAAGCAAACATCTTGTAGAGCCTTTTTGTCCTTCGCAGTTACTCTGCATTGTGACTGAAGTAAACATATTTTTAAAGAATAGATCGCTCTCGCCATCCAGCGTGCCTGATGTATAGCTCCGGGGGGTCTTAGTTTTAATTTTTCCTCTGTGTCTCCTCCTAAAAATATTACGCACAGTTCGACCAATTCGCGGTAATCATCTCTTACAAAACCTTTGTCTAATTCTGCCTTATAAAATAGTAACAACGCTTGAATGTCTGTCTCGGCAACCCGTGCTTTTACGAAATTAAGAGATGGTTCAATTTTAGTACAATCAATGTTTTTCCAATTTTCTTGGAACCTTTTGAACATCGGAATATCTGGGCTACTAGTAATTTTCTTAATCTTGGTTTCAAAGACAGCTATTAGGATCAATTCATAAACATGATGACGACAGGCGAAAAGCAACAATTCTCTTCCTAAAGTTTGATCCAAAATAGCACAAGCTCCATTGAAACGGCCCATATTGGAAGCTGTTGTGTCGCAGCACATTATTTGCACTTTATCATAAAGGTTCCAGTCAAAGAGAGCTGCTGATACAGCCTTCGCTTGGTGTTTTCAAGAAGAACTTTCTAGTTTCGGCACTGCAAGAAGCTGCTCTCTATCGTCAAATGAAGCTATAACTGGCAAGCGTTCTTCTTTTGAACTCCGTACATCCAACTCCGGTAATAGTTTTCCATCCCAATGGACTGTGACTATGTCGGGTACATTGTTTTGGAAGTTAGATTTTATTGCTTCTGCCCTTGATTTTCTAGTTTCAGTACGAATTCGCTGAATCGAGGATTTGTTAATACAGAAATCATCGCTGCTCAGACCAAGCGCTTCTACCACCGCATTAAGAATGTAAACGGTATCTCTAATGCTTAACTGGCATCGATCTAAAGCTGCAACTAGTTTAGGTGTTATAAGATTCTTTCTACCTCTTTTTGAACTTTGTTCATGGCAGGGAACATCCGGCAAGCTGAGTTCAGAATTCAAGATCTGTTCTTCGTCTGAATCTTCTACACTGTCTAAGTTATTAGTGGTGGAAGTAGATGCAACAGCTAGTGATTCTCTTTGTCTTACAATCCTTTCCTCTTCTTTCAATCGTCGTTGTCTAGATCTTTGTTCTTTTTCCGCCAATTTTTTATCTACACCACCTAAGCATCCCGGTCGACCTGTCTCTCTCTGTTTCATTAAAAATAATTTATCTTCCTCTATTTTCATTCTCTCAAAAGCATCAGCATGTGCAATATCAAACAAATTATCAAATAAACGTAATCTGAGTTTTCTTACAATTTTTTTGCAACTCTCTCCAAACATGATATAAATCAATAAGTTTCTTCACGCAGTTAAGAAATGCCCTTGTTGGAATTCTTGCTTTTTCCCAATATATGATGCACTCCCTAATCACAAGATTTGCACTTTCACTAACAGTCAATTTAACCTCACGAATATTGTAAAATAGGACTGAGAGAACTTGTCGATTAGATGGTAATTTTGCACCATTTATTTGGTAGCTAGTCAATCCGATAAGAAAAATATTTTGTTTATCACTCCGTAATTCCACCGACATATTTACGCACTAAACAATGAAGCACTAATAGTCTGAAAAATCACGTACGAAATGGCAAATAAAACATGTCGTAACAGGTCACTGGGCAGTACTTAAGCAACTTGTATCGACAAGTTTAAATAGCAAGTCGGCACGGGTTATCGTTTATATATCGAACTAATATTTTTTTCTAGACAATATAGGGTTATTACGAAACTTTTAAGAAGGTATGCGTAAAAAAATATCGAACTTGAAATTTAAGGGACACACTAACAGGTATACTTAACTGAGATATCATTAGTGTAATATTAAAATAGTTCATCAATAACAATTCTACTAACGTTCCCAAATTCTCATTCTTTCCAAAGTACATACACAAAGAATGTCCATATAATTTGGCATGCAAACAAATTATAGGAAGGAAAAAAGACGGTAGGCGGCAAAAACCCATTTACTAACCCAAATAGATTTGGATTGACGTAAAAGGAACATTCGGGCGCAAATGTGCGACGACCATATATATCTTGACGAATCGTTACTATAAACCATATATCTCAATAAATTTTGTTGACACACCCTACCATATAACATTGAAATGGCTCTCGTTTGTAGGAAAAAAATGAACCAATCAAAGGTGATTTGAGATTTACGAAGTAGTTTATCAAGGTCATTTATAAAGGATAACGTAGGGACAAAACAAAATGTGCAGACGTTATAAGTGTGGTGGGTAGAAGAACGGGCAATGTAAACAATCGACAGAATCAAGTCAGGGTAGTCACACCTAATGCGTCACGATCACGTCGCTAAGCTTACACCAGTCTACTCGTGACCACGAACAATATAATCAGTTCAAAACGTCGGGAAATAGAAGGTAACTTGCCCCTTTTAAATAATTTTATCACGAATAAGTCCCGCTGTACAACTAAACTATGTGCATATGTAAAAATCGTGAAAGGTTAAAAACCGTTATAAAGAATAATTTGAAAATTCAAACAACTGCTTATTATTTTATTATTTAATACAAGTATTCCAATACGAAAACAAGACTGAATCACTCTAAAAAAATATACATACATGTACTCGTAATTATTCTTTCACACAAAAAAAAAATAATGAAACTTTACAGTAATATAGTTCCCACATCAGAATAACACTTAGACTACTTTTTATCACGATACCCAATACACATGTGGTCGAGCAGTGAGCAAAAGCTAGTCTTTTGTATTTCTGCAGTTAGTTTAAGACAGAAAGTAAAAAAATATTCGTGACACGTTTTCGAAATAAATCAGACATTCATTCGTCCGTTGGGCAATGGATACAATTGCTGTCCAACGAAGTTCACGCATCGCTGACTTTTTGCCATGGCTGCCCGATGCCGTAATTAGGTACCTTGCCATATTCGGACCCAGCTTTATAGAAACTCTGTTTTATTTTCCGGAAGCCTGGCAAATAACTTTTGCTACATTTGTCTTTAGATGAGGTCAGTGAAATTTTGACCAGAAATTTGTCGGTCAGAATTTGGAAAAGTGAATTCTGAAAACTGAACAATTGATACTACTTTTACTTATTCCGAAAGAATGTTAAATGCCTTATCTATTTGAGTCAAGGGTTTACTTTAATTACTGAAATCAGATTTACTTTTTAAAAATGATTTTGAATTTTTTATCCTCACTAAAGTACATTAATAGTCTACATCATGAAAGATCCCTAAACCTAAACAAATACCCTAAATTAAATCAAATACAGATTCACAAAGTCAATTGACTTTTACAAATATTATATATTACATGGTCAATGACTACTACCCTCAATTGGTTTGCTGTATCCGTTTTGTTAAATTGTACGGCTCAAAAGTTTAAAGGAAAATATTTGCGAAAATTGATAAATAAAATATGTTATACTGGATATTAAAACTTATTCACAAGTATTAACCAATTAATAGTTATATCCATATAACTCCTCAAATTATTATTGGTGTTGACCGACTGATCGTAGAAATTTCTTTACTTTAAAAGAAACGAGTACCAGATGTGACAAGTCTTTCTTGTTTTCGCTTTCTACATAGCTTCTTCTTAAAGAGCGTAAACATAAGCTAACTAAAATGAAGACAAAAAGCTAACAAAACCCGTTCTAAACTCTCGTAATCTTAAGGACGGCCAATTGATGAAATCTTATCTCTATTGTGACAGTCTTGATCCCATTCGTTCTTAGGGCTAATCATGAAGTATGGGCCAATAACAAAGTTCTATCCCAGTTTGCCAAAGTTAACTTTCATTAGACCTCTTTAGGCTCGTGCTCATATAAAAACGGCAATGTAAACTTAAGTTGGATTTATCGACTTTGCGAATAACATTTTTAGGGACTTGCTTGTTGTTTACTTAGCTACTAAATGTTACTTAAAAGTAATACAGCTATTAGTTTAGGAAAATACTATATTTTAGGTAAAATAGATTAGGCAGGCAAAGGCAAGACGTTATTAGGTTAACTGAAAATAAACTGTATTAGAAAGTAATTTTGTAGGTTCATTAGGGTTAAATTCTTTTTATAAAGTATATGACAAAGCTAATGTATGATCAAAATTTGAAACATGTTTAACAAAGAAAGGATAATAAACCAAAAGGAAGATGTCATTTTTAAATGTTAAATTTAAATTTATTGTTTTCTAGTAAACAATGAAGGAAGCCGTAGATAAGTGACGATGGCAACAGTTTATGCACCATCATAAATAAAACGTAAGGAATGGTGAATAGAATAACGAAATGATCAAAAAACTGGCAACGATGGCATCCCAAATAAATTGTATAAGAAAACAATATTGATCATAAACTGGAAACATTGCCAATAAAACTTCTGCAAATTTATTTGAAACAGCTCCAAAATTTAAATAAACCTTTTTCATAGTTTTGGTATCTCTAAAGTTTTGCGTTAATGCATATAATCGGTCTGGTTATCTCTAAATTTAAATGTTTCTTAAATTTGGCACAATGTCAAAAGCGCAAGGCTCAGCACGTAATTTGGTTCATTGCGGAACAAATGGCTAGGAATAGTTTTGCTGTTTCAAACTATTTTGTAATTAAGTTTAGCTAGGCTTGTTTTTATTGATCGGAAAAATCAAGACCTCAGTAACCTATTAAAAATGTTATTTTTCGCGATATAATTGTTACATAAAACAATTATTTCTGATGTTCGTTTTGTATTTATATCATAATCATTTATTTAATTTTTGTGCACAATCGGACAAAAGTATAATTTACGCTCATGACATTCTGAAAATTTGATAATATCACAATTATAATTCAATAGGTTTTGGCAAGTACACAAATTTTATGTAATCTTCTCAAAACTAAAATATTTTCAAGATCTTTAAGCACTATCGAATATTTATCGGATAAAATACTAAATCAATACTTGGGCTTGTTTCAGTCGCCTCAGTGATACCAAATCGACTATCGTTACATTAAAGTATTGAAATGTAGATAGAAGACGAAACTATATAAGTCCTTCCATAAGACCAAAACTCGAAAATCATCCAACTACAGCGACTGCAAGAGTAAGGTAGGGAGACGTAATATCTTTAAAACTGTTCAGCGCAGCACTGAAGGACATTTTTAGGCTTCTGGGCTGGAATGGACTTGGCATTAACATAAAGGTGAGTACATCACCTATGTTCCATTTGTTGATGACATAGAGATCATGACTGAAAAAATGCAAGACCTTAGCGCAACGTTCAATAGCCTCAGTAATTTTCTAAACAAGTGGATCCTGTAAGACTTCTAGGCAGAATTGGAGACTTTACGCTCGAAATTTTTGATGAAACATTATACATACATATTATACATTACACATATATATTATACATACATAGTTAGGACAGACTAACTAGCTAGGTACAGCTTTAAAAAAGAGGTCAATTGGCGAATTCAACTCGGCTGGACAGTGTTCGGGAAGCTGCATGACACGTTCTCATCCCAAACACCACCAAACACCGTGTCTCATAACGAATATTATCCACTGTGTGTTGGTACAGAGACATGGTCTCTCACAATGGGCCTTATAAGAAGGTTTAAAGTCACCCCAATAGCAATGCGGAGGTAAAGAGTTTCTGTTCGTGATCGAGTCAGGAATTAGGTGATCCGTAGACGATCCAAGGCCACCAAAATTACCCGGAGAGTTGCCAAATTGAAGTGGCAATGAGCATTGCATATTGTATACAGATAAGACGGTCGAAGAGGGCCATTAGACGCGGGCAGCACAGGATCTGTTTTTGAGGAGAGCCTTAGGGGAAACAGTAAACATCTTTCAATTGAGATGATGATGATGAAATTATCAAATGGGTATTTACGTTGTACTCTCTGCAATAACATACTTTTTAAACTCAAAACACTTTGAAAAGATGTTACTCTTCAGCTACAAACTTAGGATAAGAGTCAAGGTGGACTCAATTTTAGGACACTCAATTGTATTATGTATTATGTTTTAATTAAATATGTTCAGCATTCGTGTTATACAATAGTATTCGACGATGGATCATGTGGAACATTCACAATCTGATCATTATTTATTTATTAATGCTTGATATTATGACAATTATATGATTATAGAGGTTAGATGTTAAAATTATTTTAATGTAATTAGATGTGAGTAATGATAGATTATGCTTAGTCTGATATTTGGATGCCAAACCTTTTTGATTACTCCATTACTCATTTTAGGCAAGACTCGTCCTTCGGTACATATAAGCCTCTCGAATAAAGTGATACAATGGCCTCACAGAACATCACTGTTAATTAGTTCTGTTGTAGCTTATCACTGTGTGAGGTTACCGAAAGCTCCTTCCCTCTGCCTATTACGGGGAAGACAGTTAAAAGCCCTAAGGCACTTGTGTCCTTTTTTTCTAAGTGCCTGCTAAAATGATTATACTCTGCTTAGTCATTAGAAATCTGTCTGCTCTTTTGCTTCTATATCACAAACAATCTATTTCAGTAATGAATTCAAATAGGGTAACAAACAAAGAAGGTAGGTAGTGACATACATGAACATACAGCAATTTATCATACTATAAAATTTCCGCGGAATAGGATATCAAAACTCACGGACGTTGTAGTGTCCCGTAGAGCAGCATAATTGAATAGTAATAAGGAACATAGTCGAAGATCTCCATAGGGTTCTATCCAAAAGTATTTATTCTTAAAATTATCATTTCTCGAAGTTACAACAGCCACTAATATAATGCTAATATATTTCAAATAAATATATCAGTGTGGTTACGAATTAAGAATAAGAATAACTATCCCATATCTACATCGCGGGTGTCGTAAGAGCTTGCTAAGGCAGCAAACTACGTATGGTAATAGCACTGCAGAAAAAAAAACACTCCTAAAAATAAAGCCAAGAACACAAACTCACAAATTTTATTGTTTAAAAATTTAAAAGTTAAAATTTTTATATCGAAATGTTTACAAAATACCTTTCATTGAAAACAAATCATCGTTCAATTATCGTAACTTAACTTATTCTACATTTACGAGCAAACAATACAAGCATATTTCTATACATTTACTGATAGCAAGAAATTTGTTTTTTTCGAATTTGACTGAAATCATATTCGTTATATTTCATTTCTCTTCGCTTCTACTGCTGACATGTCGTTACTTTCAGAGTAATATAGAGCAGGATAAACAGAGCTGGTTCTTCGAACATTTAACAATTAAAATAAACAGCATAATTAAATTTTGCACTTATTTCATTACTAACTTAGTCAAAGTTTGTTAGTAAATAACGCAGCAACTCGCGCTTCAACAACAATTTCTCGCTTTTACGAAAAATAACACAAAGTGAGAAATTTTATTGCTTCTATTTAGGACATATTTAATTGTCTATTAAGCGTTATTTATTTCGAAGTTAACATTCTTAATGTTCGAGATTTTTAGTCGTTGTCGTTCGCTCGCTCTTTGTGCTTAAAAAATAACTTAAAATATATATTATACGCAATTATTTCTAGCAAGAGTATTGTAGGCTCTGGATTTTTTTTTAAGATCACCACATTAGGTCAAATATATGCTTATTAACAAATAAAAGAGCGGACACAAATAACACCCAGTTTCAGAATAAAAAATTGTGTATCACACAAGGTATAGTTCCATGCTGAGTCTTGAACCCATAATACTTAGCGCAGTAGAAATCGTTACGGCATCCTTCCAGTCAAAATCTGAATGGGTAGTCAAATCTTTCTTTGTAATTAGCTTTATGAATTATTATTTACAGATTACAGGACCACATTCGATACTCGATAATGTATTTCAAACTCTAATTGGGGTATTTTTTACTGAAAGTTGTTCAAAAACAGTGTGGACTGGGACCGGAAAATACGTAACCTCATTGTTGACCTACCACTAAGCACTATTACTGATAACTTCATGTAGAAATTTATACAGAATACGATAGTATTTTTCTTTATTTAGCGCGGCATTATCTCCATTAGTAATTACATCCAAACAATATTAATATCCAACCTCAATAATCATACAATTGTAATAATATCAATCCTCATTTATCAGCCAACAAATAATTATCACTTTGTAATTGTTTCACATGATCCATCGTCGAATACTGTCTAACACAGATGCTGAATATTTTTCATCGAAACACAATAACTGTCAGCGAGGGACCATCATGTATAACAAAATATTAACAATGGCTTTTTTTTGGTTTTCAAATGGCAATAAAATTTCTCATGCTCTGGAACAATATTGTGTCAAACTATTGAGCTATCGTTCCATTGTCAACTGCGAGCTGTAAAAAATATGAACGGAATCCTAATTTCAAAATTTGAAATTCAACATATGAATGTTGCTTGAAATGTATGCAGAATTTATTTTGCCGTCGATGGTTTTGTTGCAAAATATAAATACTCGTGTTAAAAGATAAACCGAGATCAATCAAAAATAATAAAAACTGTTTCAGAAAGAGTGTGCGAATCTATAACAAAGTGCCTAATTGTGTTAAATTATTTAATTGCTTCAAATTACGTTACAGGTTTGGTTTTACTGTCTAATAAAAATATGACCCTAGACCCCACACTAGGGTTCCTGTGGTATCTAGACTCTTTCATTTGGTTACATTTTGTTTATTAACGTATGGTTGGTAAGACATAACTTTCCTATTATTAAGAATTTTTAAAATTCTAACCTTTACAGAAAATTTTATTCTATTATTTGCAGCTGAACGAATAATACATGAACTGTATGAATTGTATGAATTATATTGTGTAATCTATCATTCTCAAATATCATGTTTTAATGCAAATATGTGATTATTTTTGCATTCACAAAGACTATTGGTGTCCGGTAGGCGAGTGTCACAAAAAAAATAAATCATCAAATGAGGAACTGTGACATAGAGAGAATGGAAAGAAAAACCGCATTGCACCAAATACAAATATATACAACTCAAATACATTTTTATATTTGAGTACGTAAGCTATACCAGCTTACAAATACAAAATGTGATTTGTATATAACTCGTTACAACTCTGAAACACAAAGAACCTTGTCGTGGAAACAAGTCCAGAAGTGCAGTGCGACATAATGCGGTTGCGCCACGTACATAACTCCTGCTCCAGCGGATACGTGACGTGACGGCTTACAAAATATAAAGTTGTATTTTATCTATCAATATGAAGTATGGTTTCTGCTATCAACAACAAATGCCCACATTTTAAATACTATAATAACTATCCCATTAGGAAGACTAACGAAGAAAGATCTTGCAATAAGAAAACATCGCGTATTAGACAGTAATAGGTCATGTTCAATGAAAGTTTTAACTTATTTGAGGTAAGTCAGGTGACTTCAAAGCTGATTAAACTCGCTTCTGAATAAAAACTCTTAATACTAAACGTAAAACCGTACCTAAATATTCCAAGCACATTTCAGTCAACTCAGCATTTTCTATTCAATATTTTATCTCCTGTTACCGCAAATTGTCTCAACTGGACATCAATGGGCTGTTACTCCATCGCGCTAACAACTTACCAATTTATCTCCGGCCACCACAATGGACAAATCCCTATTCATTTATCAAAGCCTAATAACCTAAAAAGATGAGAAAAACAATAGGCTGCCCCCCTCTGATTCTTTGACGTGAATTAATCAACGCAGTCACGATTGCCAGTAATGATAGCACGCAGCAAAATATAAGTTTGCGAAGGAAGTTTTGTTAAGAAGTTGGCTCCAACATTGGTGTGAGTTACAAATACTGGCCGTTGATGTTTTATACAAGTTTTTATGTTGTTCCCATTATTATCTTCTGTGAGAAATGGTTCGGGAATGATTGGATATCTCTTAAAGGCCGAACTTTGACCGTTATTACATCAGTCAAAACTTATTAAGATGTATTTCGTCTCTTTCCTTCTGCAAAAAGTTTATTTATGTGTTTTAAATTACTTTTACCTTACAACGAACAGATAAATAATTTTGATAAATAATAGACAATTAACATAAAACTCGGCAAAATTTATTAAAATTTTAAATGTATATTTGCAATGTTAGTGCAGTTTAAGAAACACAATGAGATATTAACATAATAATTAAAAGGTATTCAATAATATTCGAAGATACCATGAGTAAAATAAATCCATCCGTTCAAATCTTCTTCAACGGAAACTAACTTCAATATGCAATTCTTAATTTTTAATTCTTAATTTTTTAATGGAAACTAGTTACAAAATTAGAGAGTGAGGATCCATCCCCATCTGACTAAAACAATACTAAATATTTTCCAAGTTAGTCATACTAATTCATAATTTGGGGCATGAAAGAGTATCTCACTAGGCCGCCATAGCGTGGGTTGCCATACTGCATTGTCTACATTCGCAATGAGTATAGTGATCATTAGGCATAGCAGAATCTCTTTAGTAGAATCAAAAAAAAAAAATTACACATAAAATGTAAGAATTTAATTTAACCTACTAAGCATTCTATTTGTTCATCGAGCGGGGAACTTGAAAGTAAAAAAGGCCTTGTATAGGCAAATGTTTCGCGAGACAATCTCGGGTGTTAATATAAATTTCATGAGTCAAGCTATCGCTGTGTTGCTGTTTTATTAAAAGATCGTTGTTTAGGCTCGATTCATATTAAAGTTAATCCAGTATCACACCACATCAAACGTGAGAACACATGAAAAAATTAAGAAAGTCATCTAGCGCAGAAAATCTACACTACATAGTTGTTACTAATCTTGATTCACAGACTGGAAGTGTTCAATTCGATTTGTATAAATCCACTTTTTCAACATCAAGCGTTGGATTTTGTTCAAGTATCTTCAAATAGTTTTAGAGAATAATTCTGTCATAATCTACTCCTCCAGTACTATTATAATAAACCTACAGTACAAATATATATCACATCTTTTACCGTTCCTACGTTGATATTTACTACCGTGTTATTACATGTAATGAAATAAGTTAAATCTGTACTACTACAGAATTTTATACTCGTGAGATACAATTTACTGCAACAAATTTATTTTTGCTGTATTTATATAAGATAAGGCCATTACAGATAAATTACTAAGCAGTCTGTGGATTTAATTCCTGTTGAATGTGCCATTACATTTTCAACTCAATGTTTCCGTCAATGTTTTAACTTTTTAGAACTCCGAAATAGCAAAAGTATATCAATCTAAAATTAGTATTTCTTATTTACAATTACCCTCTGTTGTAATGACATCTAAATTATAAGTGCTGCCATCTATGTTTTGTTCCGTCACAATAAAAAGTATTATGGTGAGTTGTCACCACACTTTACAAACGTGCTGCTGTTTTATTATGCCCTCAATTTAAAAAAATTTAATAACAGTACAGTTCGGTGTGAGCGTCAACCATCTAAAAACCGTGGGCGTAGTAGCGTAGTATTACTTATTAAAGACTCACTGGAAAGCTAGCACTTAATTAGGCTGTAACTCGTAAGATGAACCAGTACCTATGGGGACCATGATTCCTAAAGCAGGCCAAATATCCTAAGTTTTAAGGGAATTAATTATTACAATATAGCTTAAGAGTTGCTCATTTAAATTTTGTGTTGCCAAAGTTTTATGATAAAGCTTCAGTAATATTGTATTAAGCTTATGTTTAATGATGTTCTTAGTAATTTGATAAAGTTTACTATTTGAGTTTCAATTAAACTATAGGTAGGTGATTGATTCACTTTTGATGTGAACGAAACTTCAGAAAGTACAATTTCTTAGTACGTTTTTTTTTCTTGACAATTCTGTTACTGATTCAGTTAAAATTTTTTTTTTTTATACTAAGAGCCTGCGACAGTGACTCTACTCTGCCTGGTGGAGAGCATGAATAGAATCCAAGAGTTGTGATCACCATACTCATTGCAAATTCAGACAATGCAGTATGGTGACCCACATTATGGCGGCCTTGTGAGATGCTTTTTCACTACACGCTTGGGGACGTAAAAGGTATGACACACATGAAAGTCAGACAGTGTAAGGCATCAATTATATTTTATTTCTGAGGATTATTTTTCAGTATTTGTATACTCTGACTATTAAAAGCTACTATGTGATTTCGGCCACGACGCGGTTGCCAGTCTCAACAGAGACTGCGAGATGTTATAGTGCATAAGTATGTTTGTAAACATAGGTGCACTCTCTGTTCTCTCAATCTTATATTCCGATGAGGAAGTCATCCGATGATGATGATCAACCATCATGTCAATATAACTTATAACTAAGGGACGGAACGTGTTTGTTTATAATAGCCAGCGTAATCTGGTTGAATTTTGAAAGTAAATGGGAAGTATCTTTATAAAATACTTCGAATTAAATAAATAAATAAATATTTACAACGCCATCTAGTTTTAAACTAAGCAGAGCTTGTGCTATGATAACTAGACTAGTCTAGTGTAGTACTTATATACTTTTTTTTTGTAAATACATACATGTTATACATAGAAAACACCTAAACTTCGAAACAAATATTTGCAGGTCATAAAAACATTTGGTTCGACTCGGGAATCGAACCCAAGACCTCAAGCGCAGCAGTCGTATTTACTACCGCTGCACCACCGAGACAGTATACGCTTACAAAATAGTACAAACTTCGGTATCTTTATATTTTCTATAATTTATTAATGAATTGAAATTTTCTTCCGAATTTTCTCTGTGTACAAAATTTTAAAAGGTCTACTTATCAATTCTGAGAAATGAACACAATATTGATCCCAGGAAAGAAATAAAGCTACTAGGCCTATATTTCATGCTGACGTTGCCAAAAAAAGGTTGATATTAAGTACAGCCTACCGTCTCATGTAAGTCGTAAAAATCAACTAAGGGTGAGGGATCTGCTATGTTATATTTATAGATAAAGCGTTGAGCTGGAAACTTGTTATAGCGATAGTTTCTCCATGTTTTCTAAACCCCTGTTTATAGCTGTGACCTCAAAACAATGTTGTATCATAATCTACATTTGCACCTAAAACTCCCAAAATACATAATAAGCACTTTTGAAAGACAAAATTTTATCGCAACGCCATCTAGTTGAGACTAATTGAACTATCTCACAATTATTAAGCCTGCACCGTGCAATGTAAGTTTACACTTTGATATACTAAGTTTTGGTATTGTTTTATGATTGATGTTCTCTGTGCCAAGGCTTTGATTCGAACAACAAAGCTGTTTCTCTAAAACTTTCTTTGACTTTGACACGCAGTAGATTTAAAGTTACAGTTGTTTTCGAGAAAAACATTGTTTTATCGAATACAAAGAGAGGAGCAGCTGATGTTGAAAAATTAATGTATTCGAATACTTAACAATATGAAAACTTTAATAGCGTGATATAAGAACGGTAACCAATATTTGGTTCGTTTCATATTCACTTGAAGACACTGAAGTATGTAGTTATTGTATTTGAATTTGAAGCTTTACTAGTCCAAATAATAATGTTGGTTTTGTTAATCATTTTGTTATGGATCCAATACTTTTTTTTCGAAATTAAGAGTGTCTTGTTTTTCTTTTTACTCCTTATAAAGTGTTGTAAAAGTATTATGATAATCAAATTAATGATTCAGTCTTTGAAAGTATCAGACAAACAGTCACGTTGTCTTTTATAATAGATAAGAGAAGATATAACATTCGATTTAAGGAACGTATATGTAAATGAAGAATTCGGCACACATTCATGTCTATACAGATATGTATCCATGTATGTTCGTATTACGTATGTATCTACAGTAGTATTAGAAACTATTATAAAACATTTGAGGCCTACCAGTAAGACATGGGTCCTCCTTGGTTGCGTCATCGACAGATCGAGACTTACCTGAAAAAAGAAAACGGTTAGATAAAAAATATTCTAAAAGTTTCGATATAAATCATGTAGCATTTCATTGTAAGGTTAGGTAAAGCTGACCCAGTGCGATAGACTGCCGAAAATCATTTATTTTAAATAGCACCTGCATACTTTTAGAAACGTTTTCAGAAGTAACTTCTTTGTAACACTTTGTATAACTATGTATATTGAGTTATATATAAAGAAAAAATGAGTTAAACACAGGTTATAAGTAAGAATTTTTCTAAATAACATATTACACTGTCCGAATACACTCACTACTCGGTTGGCCTAGTGGTTTAATCGGTCGCCACGCCGCTCTCTACTGTGCTGAGTGTTGTGGATATAAGTTTTCGTTAAGGTCGTTGTTTAGGCGTTGAACCAAGCTCAAACCAATCTATTCAGGAGAACATTAATAGTCACAACCCATCTTATAACAACCGGACTGATAGGTGGTGAAGCCTATGTGGCCTCTCCAGGATAGGGTCTGACTAGGCACGGCGTTGACTCTGAAGGGGATCTGAAATAACATGGTCCGGGTCCTATTCAGAGAAGGACGCTTGAGACCGGTCGCCGGGGTGGTTTTTAGTGGAAACACTACATACTCCTGGTTCCTGCGCCCCCGAGGAGCTGGAGATACGAAGGGATTTTCCACCCCGACAACAAAAAAAAAGGTGTCGTAAGAGGCGACTAAGGGACCAAACTACGGGAGACGACCTCGCTGCAACACGTCGAGCCAGACTGGTGTTATAGACCAAAACCACCTAAACAAGCAGGGCCCTATGTGACTGGGTAGTGGCACTTTGTATTCTAAATCTATCATCACACTGACCACGGAAACGGATAAAGACATACCGTATAATTATTTTCATCTATCTCGTAAGCCAGCGTTTGCAGCGTAATCACTCAAAAACAAGATTTTACAACATCACCATACAAATTTTTGAAATTTTCATTTTTTTTTTCTATAATATACATGTATTATACATATCAATTTTAATTTTAAATCATTCTTTTTATTAGCAGCGGTCTTTATTAAAAGCCGTTGAAACTTTGGAATTTCTATGCGTACAAAAACAAGAAGCGATTTCTTTTTAGAGCGTTTCTTTTTAATTCACAGATTAAAAGATTATAATATCGTAATTTGGTACAAAAGTGACCTATACGTAATTAATTTTATTATAATGGAAAAATAAAGCAGAGTTTAATTAAGCGCTTTCTCGACTTAACTCTCGCGGTTGAATTTTACTAAAAATAGCAATTTTATGTGGCTGGTTTTGACGTTGTTAATTTTTGAGTAATTAAGATAAGAATTGGCAACCGTAAAGAGCCTTTTTCATTATTCAATACAGAAGTTTAAGTTAGTTTCGAAAATTTTCACTAATTCAAATACTCGTTTGAAAAAAGATTAGCATTTAAGTTAATATACTGAAGCGTGACATTGAATTCTATTCTCGACTAAAGAATGCAATATCTCGAGTTTTTATTTGGCCACTTGACTGTTTCACACCTCAATATGTACATATAGATTACACAATCTTTATCTCCCTCAATTCCACCACATCCACTGAACAAAATACTAAAGGCTCAGCTTAAGCCACAATACGAGATATGTAACTATACTTGGAAACGCATTTTTAAGTAAATATTAAGAATTTAATGGTTGCATAGTATACTACTAATATGCGATACATATGGTTAATAAATTTTATATAATCTTAGAAGCCACGTATTTATAAAGTGTCTAGAACAGTGACCATTTGGCTAGTCGAGATGCTTGATCTATAAAAAAATCTAATAAGCCCACGCCTTGTTAAACTAAAGTAAAATATACAGAAATGTCATAAGTACTTAAGATTTTTTCAGTCCATTTACTTAATTACAGCAGCAACACTAACCAGAGAAGTCAGCTCTTTACTTACAGCTTAAAAAGTCTTTTTTAAGCTACTGTTTTAGCTTAAAAAAAGAACTAACAAGATTGTTTTAAGCATAACCTGAAGTATCGCTTAATATTTGTCACATCAATGATTTGATTGACAGTTCATCAATCATAAGGGAACAAGCGCCCATGACAACGAACTTCGGTGAAGTTTTACGAAAGTCACAATTCTGAAAAAAAGATTAAGTTCATTCAAAAGAAAAAGTTTTAATGTCGATTTTGAAGATTTCCATTTTATAACTTTGTAATTTAAGTAATGAACGTGTAAATTATAGTTGCCGAACCCATTTTTATTTATAAATATCAATATAAAAATGACATGACAAACTAAATGATGAAAAAGAGTTGTTGAAATGATAGAAATAGTAACTGAATGAGTAAAATATATATTGTATAAGCTGCTGATTATTAAGGGATTACACCTTGTTAATCCAAATCTAACAAATTTAATAATGCAGTCGTAAATTCGGTTCACTCTTTCACATCTAAACTTCTAAATCTGTCATTGCCTAGCCTAGTATGTATGCTATTAAGTTGATGAACAAATAATTTCATAAGAGTATGTTTACAGTTTTTATGAGCAAAAGCTATTTTTCAACATTAATCGTGCATCTATTTACTTAAATTGATCTAACTTTTATGTAAAAAAATAATATCTACTTTTTAGTAAAACCTCATTTCCGAGTCGTATACTATAATAGGGTCCCTATTTTTAGGTTATTGAAGCTCCAGCACGAATTTATAGTCGATATTGAGAGAGCTTTGAGTGGTCATACCTCTCTAGGGTATTATTTTAGCCGGTACCTATGCCACGTGTGTTTCCACAAACCGAATTCCATCAATAATAATTACTTACAGAAATATCGACTGTTATTTGTGTTTTCACCCGCAATAGAATTTATGTAACCTATGATAATAAGTTTTAAATGATATGTGCGTTAATGGTCTCGCTACCAGGGATGCTGAAGGTTAAATAAATTGGAGAAGAATGTACAAGAAATCGGACTCCAGGCTCTAAAGTGTAAACTTTAGGAACAACTGAGAATAAGGTTAAGATAACGATGAATAAGTTTCAAATTCATTTATAGTAGCTGAACCTGATCTTTCTACACTATAATAACATGTAGTAGCTGAATTAGTAGTTCGTCAAATAAGTGGAAACAGTTCAGTTGTTTTGTCACCTTTTAGTGAAAGAAGTCACGAAGTCAGGCCACTTCACTCTTTAGTTTTCGATTGTCACTCGAAAATCTCTTATTTAAAACAATTTTCCATTTCGTGGAATATGTATATATACCTACCTATTATTATAATAGATAGATTTATTCTTCTGGAATATATAGATGTAATCCAAAAGGATCCTCACTAAGCCGAAAAAAAAGGTCTTGAGATAATTTAAATCTGGAAACATTCACTAATTATCAAAACTCCGTAATGTAAATAAAACTTATCATTGAAAAAGTTTTGAAACGAACGAACTGTGTTACGTCAAATTACAAGAATAGGACATTTTTTACGACGAGAATATCAAATATTCCCAGACATAATTCATCCTTGAATATATTTCGTAAAATTTTCATCAAACTTGCAAACCAAGCGTTACTTTCAAGTAGTTTCCGTACGAAATTTTCTCTAGCTATTGCACTTAATTTTCAACTATATAACAGATTGGATAAGGTTTAGATTCCAACATAGATTACGTTAAGCATTCGACTCCATCGCTTCTACTTTGTATAAATGTCACTTACCCATTTTCTTGGGGACAGACCCGTGCCTGTGCTTGACCTAGGTTCTTCACCTGGGTGAAGGACATACATAGCGCCCCTTGCTCCAACTGATGACGTTACTGTACCGTCTGACTGGCTTTCACCATAGGTATGGTTAAAAAATCTAAAGTATTGTTATTTTATAGCAGTGAACGTATATGTATAGTATTAAAATTATTCGAATTACATTATTATTTTATATAAATATGTATGAATGTTTTCTCAAAACTGTGGTCCGTTCTTTAAAAGGTCAACCCAGACCCTATAATGTGATCGCTTAGTTTTTGTTTAATCAATTTTCACGGACTTTAAAAAAAGGTACTACTATGTAATTTGTTTCAAAATTTCTTCCCAGAATGAGTAAAAATATATATAAAAGATTTACTTGCAGAAATAAATGTCATTGAAATTTTTAAATATTTGCATAATACTTAATATGTAACATGTATGTAAACTACCTCAATTTTTAAATACCTAACTGATTCTTACTGAATCGGATATATAGTAAAGTTGTCTATAAGAGGTCGCCCTGAGCGACAAGGCACCGATTGTTATGCCTACATACTACATTCACTTCTTGGTCGTTCTTTTTACATAGATCTATAGTTATCATGTTCTGATCTATAGTGGGATCATGGTTGTTTATTCTGTGTACGTAGAAGCTTATAAGGGTACACTGAAAAGTGGTATGAAGTTGAAACAGTAAATAGTTATCATAGGATTAGAGCAACGTGATATTCTATTAAAAGATTTACATAACAGTAATGAAACGATGTCAAAGATTTGTCAGTCTTACTAATGACTGATTACACATAACTAACCGAAAATATGACTAATATAATTTGAGTCTCATGCTGTTACTAACTGGTCTAAGGTTTGATTTAATTATAACGATGTTTACATTTGTTTAAACAATACATGTAAAAATATAATATGTATGTTTTAAAAAGGGTTCACAAAAGATATTTTCTCCATTAACAATAACAATGACACTGAAGACAGTGGCTTGATGAAAGTAACGCTTTTGTACTCAGTTGACTAGTAATGTCACTGTCATTTTTTGGTAAAGAATATTCATGCAGGGAAACCATATTTGTTTCAAGTGCTCAAGAATTATCGGTAACCATACAGGTTGTTATATTATATAAAAAAGAAACTATTGCCTTGTTTTGTAAAAAAAATTTATACACGAGCATAAAGTGTGGTACCAACCTGATTCCAGTTCAGTTCAGCTCCAGTGCTTCACCTAGAGCAGAACCTAGGTGAAGCATGGGTGTCTCCGTTTTATTTTACCTATTAAATACATGTTTGTGGCAAGTAAAAAGTATTAAAATAAAAATAGATTTTATAAACTCAATAAACAAATTATAAAAAATAAACAATGAAAGTAAGATTGAATAATACAAAACTATTTAAGCCGATCAAGAAGTCTTCAAGCCAACTGTCAGACGCTAGATTTCATGTGTCGTATAATTATACGAGAAAGTAGTACATGTAATACATATCCCCTTTTGCTTATTAGTTTCTTTAGCTACATCTTAAAAATGATAAAATTGATTCTATTATTTGATTTAGAAAAATCAATGTAGGTTTTCAGAAAAAGATTTTTGACGTTAAATGAAAAATAACAGGAAACAGAATCTTGTGAGAGCAATATCCACGTAACCAGGCGAACGATCAAGTGAAACGATAACCGTCTACTTTCTACAAAAAATCATTTTGAGTCCGTGTCCCTTTCTTGATAGAATTGTCCGTTACTCCCCGGAGCCTATATGAGCCTGTGAATTATTTCTATGAAATAACTCTTTGCCTTGGCCCAAAAATAAATGAGGAAAAACGGAAAAAGCCTCGATTACAAAAACTAACCGTTCTCGAAGAGGCATTCTATTCGCAATCATGAGAAATAATGATATTGCCACATAAACTTGGGCGTGAAGCCTAAATATCTTCTCATACCTTTTTACTTCTTTACAGATATTGTTTATTTTATATACGTGGACCATTTCGATGGGCCCATGATATTTTTATTGTGAGGTTAACAAAAACGATTTCATCCTGTCTGTTTACCGCGTTTTAAGTTTGGCGAACGGTTAGAATTTTTATGTTGCATTTTATCGTCCATTCGGATATAGACCTCTCTAGGTAAGGATTATGACTGGCTGTTTGAATTTCAACTAGTGCATACATTGTTGAAGAATCATTTAGGATTCTAGTTGAAAGTTTGATGGTTGTAAAACGTAAAAGGATAGTGGGAATAGAAATGTTTACATAATTATATTCTGTGTAAATGGTCTTTTTGTACAAGTGTCTTATTTTACAATATAGATTTATTTTAACAGTTTTACTCACAATTACTAGATTTTATGTCACTAACGTTTCACTGAGAGTTATAGGTTAAAAAAATGGTGTGTAATTTATAGTTTATTTGTACTAATATTTATAAAAGCATATTTGAATTACTTATGTTTTTATAAATACTCTACGCCAATTTGATTTAGGTGATGGCTTATCTTGAAAAGTGGTGTGTTTATAAATATCATTCTGAGCAGATAAGATGACAAAGGAATCACATCGGGAGCCAAATAATATTGTAATACACTTTTACCCCAATTCAGTCACAATTCTTCATCTAAGCCCCAAGAGACTACATTGGGCTGGAGACAAACTTCCAATCTTATTTTGTATCTTTCACCTGTCGTATTTTTTATTAAATAAATAAATAAAGAAAAATTTCGGACATTTAACACAACGCCATCTAGTTTCAAACTAAGTAGAGCTTGTACCATGATAACTAGACTGACTGATGGAATACTCATATTTTTTTTTATAAATACATACATATTATACATAGAAAACACCCAAACTCCGAAACAAATATTTTCAGAAAATACCAACATCGGGTGCGATCCGAGAATCGAATCCGAGACCTCAAGCACAGCAGTCGCTTTCGCTGTCGCTACGCCAGCGAGGCAATCTAGAGAAAATATCTTTTGTGAACCCTTTTTAATACATACATATTATATTTTCACATGTATTATTTAAACAAATGTAAATATAGTTGTAATTAAATTAAACCTTAGACCAGTTAGTAACAGCATGAGATTCAAATCGTATTAGTCATATTTTCGGTTAGTTATGTATAATTAGTCATTAGTAAGACTGACAAATCTTTGACATCGTTTTATTACTGTTGTTATGTAAATCTTTTAATAGAATATTACGTTGCTTTAATCCTATGATAACTATTTACTGTTTCAACTTCATACCACTTTTCAGTGTACCCTTATAAACTTCTACGTACACAGAATAAACAACAACAAAATCAGATTTACGTAATCCAATATCACCCGAATCTTTAATATCACAAGCAAAAGTTCGGTATATAGCAATGAATAATAGCTAAAGTCTGGATGCATTATACATGAGTAAGACTCATATGGGAGGAAGCTTAATAAAAATAACAAGATATGGTTGAATGTGTGGGATCAGTGAAACATGTCCTTGGCCCACTTGTGGTGTTATTGAAATCTAAAATGTTTAGTGATGCGGCTTAAATTTCAGTGAAACCTAGTGAGGGGAAATTATTAAGATCAATTTTTACATTTCGATATTATTGGCAGCAAAATATTCTTAAGACCATAAACCATTTTGATTTATTATTTTTTAGGTTAAAAGGCATTCAATAATAGCATGCAAATTTACAAAGTAATTATATTTTGAATTCAACAATTAAAATAAATGAATATGAATAAATAGAATAAAAGTGGTGAAAAAGCCCACTTTATACTTCTATGCAGCTAATTGTTTAAGAAATAAAACACAATAAAAGAAAAAACATCACTACATACTGCATTCTTACATATTTTATGTCAAAAATAACCTTTCCCACAAAGCATGTTTTCAGAAACAGTAAATACAAATATTCTCTTATTATTAATTAATTGTGATATGCTTTTAATATCACATCATGTAGTTAGTAGAGCCACGCTGATTTCAGCATTAACGTTCCGGCTCGCCCGGGACAGTACTACTCTCTCACAGGCGACCAACCGAAAGCGACGGCATCCATGCTGTCGTGTTTGTTTTGAAAATACACTAGGCCGCCATAGTTTGGGTCACCATATTACATTGTCTGTACTCGCAATGAGTATGGTGAACACAACTCTTGGGTCTCTGTTTATGCTTTCTATCCGGCAGAGTAGTCACTTTAATAGGATCTTATTATAAAAATAATAAATAATCTTAGCACAGCTGTACGATCTCTCACAACTATAAACCCATGTGGTTGATCGGTTATTATTGTAGACTAATTAATTTTTACTTTATTCACTTATCTACACTTTTCCCTTCCTCCTCCTCCTTTTTCCACTACTGCTAAGGGTAATCATAGTAACAGGCTTTAATTGTTTTAATAAATTACTAAATAGAAAATACTAAAAGTTAAGTGTAAAACCAAACAATTCTTTATTTTGTCTTTTCCAGAACAACTTTTATTAACTTAAACCTTTATTAAACCTTTTTTGAAAGTCTTCATTCTTTAAAATACTCATCATTTTTTTGTCTTCTTTAATACTGATTCTTAAAAGACTATATAATATCAAATAATATTTTTGTATCTCATACGAATATTTTCACGTGGGTCATACAACGAAATAATGATTTATCAACCGTTGAAGGTAATAAATAATATTTAGAGATAAAGTGATAAATCTATCTTAAGTAACTTTATTACTCATTTGAAACAAGAAAAAAAATAACAAAATGCGTAACCTTGTACCAAAGTATAGAGATAGTTGTATATAGCTGTCTGTTATAACAAACGCTTCAACAACGACCGAACGTGTTCTAGTGGCTTTGCGTCGATTTATAGGATATTGCATACATACTTATCCATGACATGTGAACGACTTCTCAAGGCTAAGTGTGTCGCCTGAGTTGCCAAGTGAGATATTTTTCTTTTAATTTTCACCCGATATTGTTTATGAAATAATATACGATACGATTTAGGGCATTATTAGCTTTCTAAAGAGGATTTGACAGACGCAATTGCGCTTATGCGATTTTAGAACTGAAGTGGAAGTGGGCCGGCCATGTCTCTAGGCGGACTGATCGTCCCTGGAGCCCGATGTGTTCAAGTGGAGACTACGATTAAGAAAACTTAGTGTAGGGCACCCTGCCCTTGAGAAAAGCGGCTTGCAGCGGATGGATGCGGATTGCTCACGACCGAAATGGTTGGCACTTTTTGGGGAGGCCTTCGTTTAGCAGTGGACAGTAATAAGCTGTAGAAATTGCTAGAACTATTCTTGTAATTCTAGGGATATTCTAACTTCTATAAATCCTGTATGGTACGTTGAATTTACGAATTTACGTATTATAGTATACAGGTAATAATAGAACTGTACTATTAAAACAAAAATATCATCTGGAGTGACTCGTGAATCTAGTAGTTAGTGATCATGGCTACTAAATCAGAAGTCGTTATTTGATGAATGCACAATGAATGTCAGATACATATCTACATGTTATTTAGTAGCCTAGTCACAATAACACCGTATCTGCTAATATAGAGACACATTCCCCATTTAATCAAAAATTTTGATTTGACGTCTATTTGAAATCTATTACTTAGAGCATCATTAAAGTCCAAGAGCTGATTCAATATTGCATCGCGTGAGAATAATCCGCCATGGAGTTGAGAGCGATAAACGTCCTGTTAGACAGACAAGTTTCCCTGAGGGCTCCCGTTTGATAATATAACATTTGATACGATTGGTAGAATACGAATCAGAGGTTTATGTCGAACTTGATTGTGAATTAATTCGTGGTGTAAACTGTGGAGAAGAACAGTTCTGTGTAGATATATTATCCGGCAAAATTAGGAAGTCATAATTTTTAAACAAGACTGGATATTTAATTTTTCAAGTTATTCAAATTATGACTAACGATCGAGAGTCATGAAATGAAATAGTTAGTTAATATACAATTTACTTACCACATTTTATTTTTTTGCAACATGTGTTACGTACTTTAAGAATGTGTATTTTTTATTATCGAATTATATAATCGTGTACGTCCGAGTTACTCAATTCAGAATACCCATTAGTATAAATATTAATCTATAAAAAAGGGGTATAAAAACACAATTTAGAGTGTTACATGGACATTAAAAGCCAAGGAGAGCCTTTCCCTTTGACTTTTAATCGAAAAAGTCGGGAATATATTCAGGCATCCTTAATGGTAAATATCCATCGATTCAATAATGTCAGTCCTGTTTCATACCAAATTTATAATATATATTGATACACCCTTTAAACCTTCAAGAAAAGAGCGTTTGTGACTCTTGATTTGTTACTTTAATGGTTGGTGATAGTCACTTTCCATCTAGTCTTGCATACCTGCCTGTTATCTCCTTCAGTCATTAAAAATATGTTTAAAATTCAAATTGTCACTTCTAAAACATTTTTTTCTAAAAAATCTTTTTTTATGAATTCGTATGTGTCTTAAGTAATTGTAAAGTAGGTATGACACCCCGTAACAATATGTATATTCATGCAGATAAAACATGCCTTCAGTCTTCTAACCACTAGGATGGGGGCACTTTGATTAAAACGTTTGTCAACCACAAAAAACTATTCAACCTTATAATTATTACTCCAAGTAAACGTTCTGCCTAAAGCTCAAACTTTGGTTGATAACTTGGTAGATCAATTAATTTATATCAGTCTAGTCTAGTCGAACGTTACCACGCAAGTTTAGAGCTGGTGTACACAATCCAACTAGTACTAAAGTGAACTATTCAAAGCGGACACCAAGTTTAGTAGCTCGTTCAATACGGGTAAGGCCACAGATTACATGTATTTTAATCGAATAGTAAGTTTGTCGACGTTGCATTTCTATTCAAGATAAAGTGGGTTAGGTTCCAATAACTTGATATTTACCGGCGTTATTGTGGCAAGCTCTTTAACGGCTGATATTGCAAAGTTTAAAGTGACTTTTAGTTAATGAGTGTTGAGTTAATTTCGATGTCTAATCGCATCAAAGGTTTGGTCAATGATTTTTATGTATTTTATGAGAAATATCATGTGTAAAAGTCAGATTGGCTACATATATGTCGTGGTGATGCTTCTCCCGGGTATGTGACGTCACGGTATGTACTAGTATATGTAACGGATAGCGGTGTAACTCATTAATACTATAAAATTATTTCGACATATCTACCAGATAAAATGCAACGCCTCAATATTTTTCAAATTCAAAATGAGATGGTAAGATTTCAGCAAGTGAAGAATTTATTAAATTGTGAAATTAGGAGGTTATGAGCAACAAATTTTGAACAGACATATATTTCAGATATAATAAAGTTAAAAATGTATGGTAGTAAAATTGTGTAGGAAGTAAGTGGTTAAAGATCTACTCAAAATTATTTTTTTTTAATTCTAATAATCCTCTAACAAATGAAAACATAAAGTCCTTGATTTTCTTATTTTTTACGCTTCCTTGTCTTTACTAAATTTTATAAGACGTCCTGAAAATAACTACCTAGATAAAGACTTTTAACACAGAAATAGAGATTTTTGTCTCGTGACTTCAAGAACAAAATCTACTTCAAAACGAAGATGCATCAAATAACGATAAGGGTTCAATATAACTGCACGCCGTTATTGCAGTAGTAAGGCCCGTTATAGAGGATTCGTTCGAGAGGAATCACTGGTCTCCCTCATACCAGCTGACACAGATGATCACTGGGAAAGGATGCTTCAGAGATCATCTGTGTCTGATGCAAAAGGTGCCAACGTCTGAGTACCACCACTGCACTAACTGATGAAATGCCCGGTGTGGACAGAGCAGCGGCGTGATCGCGTGGCGGCCAACAGAGTGGGAATTCTCTTGCTCGATAGCATGATTGCGACCACGGTATAGAATGAAAACGCGTGAAACTCCGCGGTCTCCTTCTGCCCGTAAATTATGCTTGCAAAGGAGATGGCCGAGCGACACCGCGAGAGGTTTAGAACTCTACCAAAGTCGCAGAACGATCCCTGTCCTCCATAAGTGTAAGTTTCAAAATGGCAGGTGACACAGAAACAAGAAGGAAATATCGGGGTTCAAATTCCAGAGGGAATCATTTGCAAGCCATAAGTAGATGACCTGAGGAACATCAGGGTTCCAGAGATTTTTTTCCTAAGGTTTACCTGGTTCTCCAGCTACAAGTGCCTGAGATAACGTATCATTATTAGTCGGTTTGAGTCCGACACAACCACCAGAAGGGATTCGATATAAACTAGATCATTATTACTATTTAAAAAAATTAGGATACCTGAGATGTTCCAATATGAATTAAGATTTATTATAGTATTTATATATACATATACATATATAAGCCTTTATGTAATCATGATGGAATTGCGTAGATAATAAAAGATTATTATAAAGCCTAAAGAGATAACAATGTATTATTACATTCACCTGTTGATAAATTATCAAGTAAATTATATTAAAATTGTATTAAATCTATAGTTTTTTAAAATTATTTACATCACGTGCCAAGGGTTCCCACCAAGAATTTAAGTCTAAGTCAACGTCACCCGCAAATGGCAAATGAACAAACAAAACATTACGTACGTGTCACTTATTACGTAAGACCAACACACTAGTGAAAAAAGGACGTTTTTTTACCTCTGCCTATCCCTCTGGGATTCGTGATTAAATGTGTTTAAATTACATTATAAACAATTTTGTTTATTAATTCACTCTTTGATAGCGGGTATTTAAAGTCTGAATAAGTTTTTCATGTTAATAAAAATTTAGACGTGTAATGACGCAGAATTTATGTATTTAAGTAAGTAAACATACACGACCAATCACTTTCTGCAACTATAATATTTCAGGCCAATAATCTTTATGTATTCACATGTATTTTATGTTCACCTCGTACAAGGTTCACTGAATTTCTCAGAGACTTGTCAAAAGATTGGTCTCAATATTAAATCCAATCTTACGATTCAGAAGTCAGACGGCGTCGGTGACTATTGACCCATGATGTGTTTTAGAAAATCTGAACGTACTTCAGTAAACATGAATATTCAATCGGAGAATTTACGAGATTTCGTTGTGTAGACAACGTTATTGGTTTGAGTCCTGGAGGGTTTGTTTAACTTATAGGTTTTTCACCTTATATTTTATAAAAAAAGTACAGTGATTTAAAAAAGCTATAAAAAAACTAAATTAAAAAACTATGTATTATTTAAGCAGTAATGTTTTGGATCTGGTTAGGCGATGTAAATATACTCACGTGCAGTTGAATTGACTAAAGCCGTACACTAGCACAAGAGGCTGATGTTCTGAAAATGGCTTTTTAGATGCATAAAACCTCTTTAACGAGTGTTATAGTTATCTTAGTTATCTTTTGAATACAGCACTTTTCAAATAAATTCTGATAGAACTCTCAAAAAAAGATAAAATATGACCATGGCACAAATTGCTCAGTATGATACCCACTAGTTGAAAGAATAAATCCCCATATTTTCTTTTAGCTGCTCATCAGACTTTGACCCATACGTATCCTTGTAAATTTCAATCCTTTCATTGCAATAAAATGGACACTACACAAGAAAAAATGACAAGTTGTATCAATAAATGCTCAACTGATATTCATCGGGATCTCATTTCATAGTGGAAAGATTGGACTTTCAGATAGATAACAGTTTTATGAAAATTGAAAAACTCATTTGCTGAAAAGGCAACCTTTTGTGCTAATGTTCGGTTTAAGTCAAATCAATTGCACGCGAGTGTGTCTGACTGCATAAGCGTAAAAATGAGGTTAGTAGAAAATTATGATAAATTTCAACTTTAAGTAGGCACAATATCACTTTGTAAATCAAAATTATTTGCTGAACATGACCAAATTCCTATTGAAACATCATTTTTTGGCAAATACACATAATGCTAGGAATTACTTAATGTAAATAAAGAGAGAAGTTAAAATTAAAAACTCAAAGCCACTTTCTGTAATCAAATAGCCGTTCCCTTTCAATACGAAATCTACACTCTCTGGACTGGCGTTCATGCATGAAGCTACAGAACTAAAGCGAAATAAGATTTGAGTAATGAAGCGATGTAATGAAAGAAGCCATTTAATAGCGATAGCCTTGCCTTTAAGTTAATTCGTAATAGATTAAATTAATTCCGAATAAATAACGAGTATCGACAAGGAACACGAATTCGAGTGCTAGATTCGGGACACACATAGATATATACGAGTATATACTTAAAGACCGTGTTAAAGCGACTAATCTGCTTAATGGAAAGCATAAATATTATCCAAAAGTTGTGGGTACGATGCTCATAACAAATGTAGACAATGCAAAATGATGGTTTACACTATGGTGGCCCAGTGAGATGCTTTTTCACATCCCGCCTGGGGACGTAAAAGGCGTAACAATCATCGTGGTAGTGTAAGGCTTACACATTTACTACGATAACTATCACCTTTGCATCAATGGGCCTCCGGTCTCGCACTCAGCAACAAAAGACGACAACACGGATGTTGTTGCTTTTGGTTTATCTGCTGTGAGAGAACAGTACTGCCCCGATCGAGCCGGCTTGTTTATGCTGAATAAAATTAGTGTGGCTCTACTGACTGTATTTGCACGTGATCATGTGCAAAAATAAATTATATTTATTTTAATTCTTTTCATATTTTCTAGAAAGTCATTTTTAATTTTGTGTCCATTATTAGTCCAATTATAAGATTCACAGACTGCTAATGACTATCATACAAACCTAACTAAAGAACTAAGATGCTATTATCTACCTAAACTTTTTTGATTCACAATTCTATTAATTTCATGAAGTGAAAACTTCTTTAACGGTGTTGTACACTTTTTGTAATGGGTAAAAAATGTTAAACTCACGTCAGAACACGTGACCTGATCGAAAATTCGCAAGACGCTTGTGCGAATGTGCATGTGTATTTCAACGTTACAATAACAACATTCAATAATATAAACATAGTTCATCCTCTTTAAAAGTACTTTTAAATAAATTATATTATTACGTAATTGTATATTTACGATTGATCAATTAACACCAAAAAGCACAAAGTTAATATTCAAGCGTTCACTTCTGCCGGTACTCCCGCGGTGCTGCTCGTTTTTTTTATGATAGTTTGCGTATCACACACGGCTATCTGAACTTAAAGTAGGCAGGGGCTATTATATGGTAATCGGAATACTGATAAAATAACTAGAACTGATTGTATGAATATGCAATTGCGTTAGGATCATGCTCAATGCTCATTACACAATTATTTTGCTGTGTGGAAATTACACGAATTAGTAGAAATGGTCACAACCGCTAGAGCAACAGGTCAACCAAAATTTATAGGTCAGATATTAGGATTAGTGTACTACGGTATCATCAAAAGGCATCGTTTCACTCTAATTATAATGTCTCGTGCAGCACGACGAAGTTTTACATCAGCGAATCTAGTTCTTCAGGCAGGGCTGGCATACCGCCAAGCTGGGATATACCTTATAATTTTAGTTGAATATTTATCAAGTAGGAATAACATTTATTTTTTGGGTAATAATTTGATTTTTTACAAATAAGATAGATGGATAAACGTCATTACCGAAAGCTGACGATTATCAGTGTGACTGGGTCTCGTAAAAATGTTAAAAACATATTATTACCAATATTGGAACGGATAACTAAGGTTGACATCAATATTAAATGCCGTTATAGATTAAAATTTAAAGATAAGAAAGATATATTGTCTAAATTATAATTATTAAGTATTTTACTGACACTTACATTGCAATTGTGCCCTATGAATTGTGAAATCAAGATTCTCGCAGAAAATTAAAATTTATTTAATCTGCAGTAAATTTAATAACTAATGAAAGTAAAAATTCAATAATGAATTTCATTTTAAGTTGATATATTAAACAATTAGT
The DNA here is from genome assembly GCA_949316085.1 of Hypercompe scribonia. NCBI lineage: Eukaryota > Metazoa > Arthropoda > Insecta > Lepidoptera > Erebidae > Hypercompe > Hypercompe scribonia. Next base: position 3,884,726 of record OX438984.1, on the reverse strand, counting down.
TTGAATTGTTGATACATGATTTTAACAATATTTTATAAAAATACGCGTCAAACAAAGGATAGCACTTCTTACAATATGAATACCAGGCCAACATAATTATAATTTCTTACCATTAGTAGAAATTTATTTTTGTTTTATTTATTATATATTTATTTACTTATATGAGTTTTAACTACAAATTTAAAACTAGAAGCTGATCTTGATCAAAACTAGTAAAAAACTTAGTGGTAAAGTAAATTTGTAAGAAGAATGTAGCTTCTTGCAAAGAGACGTACACACCTCAATAGTAGTTTAGGCAAATAATACAAGATCGCTTCATCATTTTCTTCATAAGATTTTCATAAGAAAAATCTGAGCTATTACTGTGCTTATAATGTAATAAACTACCTATAGGCAACCCTAAAACCAGCATCCGCTCAAGATCCATTAATACGAGGACCCTTCACACGTCTACCAATTACAATGGATTTCTTTGTCCTCTCTAGTGGGTATTAATTGACAAATCGTTCGCCTTTTAATTGATGAGGAAGTCAAAAGCAGGCACACTGACAGATGACAGAAAAGAATGGTATACTGTCGAATACATGGGAATTGATGATTGTAAGGCCGCCCGGCCGTATGCGTTGTTCATAATATGTTACAACGTACGTATATATACTCGTATATATACTTGTGCTACAAATTAGTCTTTCTTATTGTCTATTTTGTCGCAAATATGTTAAGTTACAGTGGATGTGAGTATACTATTCCTAGTCATACTTAATATTACTCAAATGGTATTATACAAAACAAACGCATGGGTATTTTTTAGTTGTTATCTTGAAATAGAGGTACTGATACATCATGAGTCAAGAATTTCTTTTTCTAATCTCTTTTCAATTCTCAAAATTGGTAAAAAAAAATACATTAAATGGCCAGTAACTACTAAAAAAGGTTAAAGTAAAAATTATAATAAGAAAAAAGTCTTCGTCGAGTGAATATTTTGTCAACAATAACCATTTATATCTACATTTTTGTTTATAAATGTATCCTCGTTTCTAGATTTTTTAACCAATGAAAATGGTACTTAATAAACTAAGACACGATCATAAACCGAACATATTAATAAAAGACAAATAAAGTTCAAAAAACAATAACAAATTAAAAAGTACAAGAATATAACTCCAAGTAAGTAGCAATACAAAAATGTATTTTAAGAAATAAAACCAAGTACCGACAATCGAGTGGGTAAATTATGTATTTGATAAAGCTTTAATACATTTACCGTATACAATCACGATTTCCAACGTAAGAATTGATGGATACCATCTTTCAAATGAATTCAAATTACATTAAATTTTCCTAACATACGTCGGAGTAAATGACGACACCTCAAACGTTTCTTACATTATTCAAGTTACAGGGTTTTTACACGATGCAGCATTGATAGGAAATTGAATTTGCGAAGTGTCACAAACTGTATGCGAAGTTAACCAACCACATGTGGTAAATAAAAGTTGCGTACCAATTTCTTTGTGTTTGTATATTTGTATGTTTAAGACTTATTGAATTTCGTTACTATAGTTTTATTCATTATTTTTAAAAAATAAAAAATAATATGTTTGTATTCACCGAAGGCGATGATGTCAATGATAGTCCTAGATGATTTAGGCCACAGTGACCAGTCTCAACGAAGACCAGCTAACGGCGCGTGAGATGCTATATGGCAAGTATGTGCACCAAACACAAGTGCACTGTCTGTTCCTTCACTCTCATAATCCAATGAGACGGTTATCCGAGAGAAATCAGATGCAAGATCGACAGTTTTATATGTTCTTCCAAACTATGCTGTTGTTAAACATTTCAATAATCAGAAAAACTCAATAAAAAATTTTTGAGCTGACCCAGGAATTGAATCTGAGACCTCGTGATCGATAGACCAACGAGGCAGTTACTTTTTATGTTGTTATATTTATTCTTCAAAGAATAAATTTAACAACATCAATTCTAATAGCGAACGCCTTCTTGAAAGTACAAAAAAAATAATTCACTAATTTACCATATACATACCTTTATATTACCACGTCATCATTATTACATCATTGATGTTTATATACTCTATCAGAAAGTTATTTTCTCTTCTAATTTTTTGAATTACATCAAGTGTAAATAATATACGTTCTAAGTATAAAGACAATCATAATTTATTGTTCCTCAAGATCATAAAAACTTCAAACCTAGATGGGACAATGTTAAAACAATTTTGTCGCTACGGCATGCCAAAATCACTACTATACTTGTATTATTCGACCGAAACGCGTAGTCATACAAAACAGGAAAGGCTGAAACAAAAAAGACACAATTTCCACAAAACAGTATATCACGCACAATCATTTATCAGAATATAACTAGTGGGGCGGAATGGAATACATTGGCCTGGGCATTTTCGTTGGTGTACCCTTTTTGTGGGGTTTTTTCGTCGTTTTTTGCACAAAGCTGGTTTCTGTGGCATCACGAGTATGGTTTTGAACAAGTATTTTGTGGATTGATTTTTTGCTCAGTTTTTTTTTTAATTTATCGAAATGGAAACGGGATCCACATATGTGAAAGTGTAAAGTGGCAAAACGATATTGTCGCTTGAGTGCTAACGCTTAAAGTATGTGTCAGAAAAAACGATTCAACATGAAATATAGAATGATGTTCCGGCAAATGTGTTACTTTTTAGGCGTTTTGTCATGTTATATTTTTACATTACAGTTTTAGTCTATTTTTGTTCCTACGCTATTGAATAATATTAAACATCGGTCTCATGACGGATTAAGAATACAGAGTGTCGTTACCCTTACTCATTCCATGGATATCGTCATCACCGTTGGTCGGTGATGACGAATATGAACGAATGAACGAATGTGAACAAACTATGCAGGACAACTTCACTTCAAGGTAATCTTAAAACAAACCCTATCCAAACTCATCTGGTCAGCATGGTAGGTCAAAACCTCCTGTTTAAGGCGAAGCCTACATCCTTTAGTAAACTATTAAAGGCTATTGATCGTAATTGATGTTGGAGAACAATGTTTTATAGATATAGATCTCTTTATTTATTTTTTTTAAACTGTTTCAATTTGGAACATTAAGAGGTTATGAGCTTATGTCCATTTTTACTTTGTTTGCTTTTGTAGGTAAAATTTTATAGTAAAATACATAATTTTCTTCTTTCTTCCTAAAGCTATGACAAAAATGTAGACTGGGGCACGTCTACAAAAATTTCGGTAGTATTCGATGTAAAAATGTTTGCTATATTTCAATAAATATTCACGCGACATTCTCCAAAAATACCTTGTACCCCTATTTATGTGAAACAAAAAATATAATACACAAGATATTTAAGGGTACCTATTTTCTTTTATTTTTTAATTACAGCGGCCAGAAAAGTGTTAATAATACGTAATTACGATATTGAATGTCTTTGAAATTCCAAATAAACAATATATGGACAACAATTGTCACTACAAACACTGTTGTTCACTATTTTTTACGTAATTCAGGTAGTCTATTGCATTTAACTAGAGTATTTATTTTATTTCATATTTAGCTTTTCGTTTATTGTAGAATACATGTAAAAGAATGCTTTTAGGCTGTTTTTACTTAATATCTTAAATCCTAACATATGAAAAATCTACTTTTATATAACTAGACATAAAAAGTTGTAGAAGAGCCATGCTTCGACATATATGACCCCATTCATCCGAAGTGAATATATCAAAGAAAATTGGTGTCAAGCAAGTTTTTCACCAATAAAATAAGGTAACAGATACCCTAACTTCTACCCAAATTCTAGTAAAGGAGGAACACACTCAAATAGCGACAACGTACTTGAGTGTTTTAAGTTGTAGGTGTCCACGGTGATAGTCACTTATTATCACGTGAAACGTCTACTCTATTACCCACTTTACTATGTATGTATATAATAAAGAAAAAGACAAAATCAACATTTTTACGCAGTCCATATTGACGTCAACAACAGAAAGACATCGGAAAAAAACAGGGTCAACTTTCGCCTCTGAAACGAACGTACAAAGTTCTTGTATCGTTAGAATATCAATGTGATACAGGGCGAAACTTTCCACTTCGTTACCGTATTCTAAACGTTTTTGCGAGTTAAGGCGTGAATTCGAAAGCGAAAGTTGCAAAGTGAATTCTTGATCCGTGGTTGTCTGAAGTAGACCGTGACCCCTTTAAGAGAGGGGTTAAATTAATTACCGTAATTGAATCGTTTTTAGCATTTAAATGTAGTTTTAATAAAAAATCTCTTCCAAAACAAATGTTATTATAGAAATGTAATGTGTAAAGAAAACCTTGGAAAAATGTAATCATAAAGAAAGAGAGAAAGGGACCAAAACTGATGCGAAATCTTTTATCACTTAATTTTTTTTAGAGAGCCGTCCAAAGTGACACTTTGCCTGATTGAAAGCATACCATACTCATTGCTAATGCAGACAGCACAAACAAGCAAACTCCAAAACAAATATTTGCAGATCATACAAACGTTTGGTTTGCGACCCGAAAATCGAATCCAAGGCCTTAAGCACAGCATAGTAAACGCTACTGCTGCACCACTGAGGCAGTCAAAATAACAATAGACAATAGTGTAATATATAGATATGTAATGAAAATAACTTGTCATAATAATGTATCTACTAATATGTATGCACGGATATGTATGAGTTATATGTATGTGTATTATACATGTATGTGTTAAATATTTACGTGTTTATGTAAGCGTATTTGGTTATTTATGGTCAAACTAGTCTATATACTTAGTCTGGCCATAAATACTGTTACACTTAATTATAAAAAAATATTACATTTGAATTTCGAATCTGTCATTTTTATACGATTGTTCATTGTGTTTTCTCATTTTGGCGCCAATACATTGTAAAATATTTTGCGATATTAAAATGGTGTGGGGTGATAAAGAGAACCGAATCGCGGTGATAGCATTACACAAAGTAGGTATGGAGCCAAATGCAATTTTTAAAACTCTCCATACACTTGGTATTAGTAAAATGTTTGTGTACCGGGCTATTAATAGGTACAATGAGACCTCCTCTGTTTGTGACAGAAAAAGATCTGGCCGTCCACGTAGTGTTCGTACGAAAAAGGTGGTCAAAGCAGTAAGGGAAAGAATTCGAAGAAATCCTGTCCGAAAGCAAAAGATTTTATCTCGGGAAATGAAGATAGCACCTAGAACCATGTCGCGTATTTTAAAAGATGACTTAGGACTTGCAGCCTATAAGAGACGCACTGGCCATTTCTTAACTGATAATTTAAAGAAGAATAGGGTGGTAAAATCGAAACAACTACTGAAGCGGTACGCAAAGGGAGGTCACAGAAAAATTTTGTTTACGGATGAGAAAATTTTTACAATTGAGCAACATTTTAACAAACAAAATGACCGTATTTATGCTCAAAGCTCTAAGGAAGCTTCCCAATTAGTCGACAGAGTGCAACGTGGACATTATCCGACTTCAGTGATGGTTTGGTGGGGTGTTAGCTATGAAGGAGTGACTGAGCCATATTTTTGTGAAAAAGGTATCAAAACATCGGCACAAGTGTATCAAGATACCATTCTTGAGAAGGTAGTTAAGCCCCTTAACATCACCATGTTCAATAACCAAGTATGGTCCTTCCAGCAAGACTCGGCGCCGGGTCATAAAGCTCGGTCCACGCAGTCTTGGTTGGAATCGAACGTTTCGGACTTCATCAGAGCTGAAGACTGGCCGTCGTCTAGTCCCGATCTTAATCCGCTGGATTATGATTTGTGGTCAGTTTTAGAGAGTACAGCTTGCTCTAAACGCCATGATAATTTGGAGTCCCTAAAACAATCTATACGATTGGCAGTGAAGAATTTTCCCATGGAAAGAGTGCGTGCTTCTATTGATAACTGGCCTCATCGTTTAAAGGACTGTATTGCAGCCAATGGAGACCACTTCGAATAAGCTTTTTATATTTTTAATTGTTTTATATTTATGTATTAAACTGACACACTGTAAAAGTAATAAATGTTATTTGCAGTTAACAATTTTCTTTTTTCTTTATTACAATATTTATGGCAAGACTAGGTATACTTAACCCTCTGTCAATTACTTCTTTTCCTTAAGTGCACCTACCTCATATTTTCTCTGCATCGCCCAATCGGCTGACTGGCAGAAAATATGTAAGGCATTAAGTACGCCGATGCATGTGTTTGTGCATAAAGTTGTAAATAAATAAATAAAATACCAGCTAAAGTGCTCATGTAACTGAATCCACAATCTGATATGGATCCCCTACCTATAAAAATACTTTTTTTTCTAAACACACCGAGCAGGTTTCAAGAGCGCTTGAAACCCAACCTTGCATACTGGAACGAGTAAAACTCTTAATTGCTTTGAATGGTATAACAAAGCGAGCACAATTTTCAGGTTTTTGAACCCACATAATAAGACTGATTGCCTTTTTCATTGGTGTATTAAGGGAGGTCTGTGATATATCTAACATTTTTTTTGTGTTATCGTAGCTTATAGTAAGTTTTTACTACCATGTTAAGAAACTTGTCAAGATGTTTGAATTTTTGGGACTTTTTATGAGCTTTGTGCTATGGCTTCCACTCACTACACTAAGAGGTATATAAAGTCTTATTGATTAAACAACTTCGGCATTTATATTACTTTAAGAGAAACTAAGAATATTAAAATAACATAAAGCTGGATTATTAATAGTATGCCTAAACACTTACACGTTGTATATAATAAGCAGTTATTGCCAATTTATATATTTTTACAACACAACGGGCAATTTAAGTTTATACTACTATAACTCAAGTTCCATCGGCCAATTTGCATCATCTTAACGCTCGTACGCAACCTTTAAAACGTATCTATATTTATTGAGCATAAAATCCACCCAAGCCTCTGATTAGTTCCAGGTAAACTGTTTTCTGGCTTAATTTAATTAAGAATAAGTTACCTTATTGAGAAACTGAATTAAGTACTCTGGACGTAATTTGTTTGGAAAATGGTATGAAATTCTAAAACCAAATCTAAATCAGACTTTAGAGTTTGCCAATAAATAGTTTAAAAATTACGTACAAGGATAGCTTATTTCAAACCCTGACTGCTGTGTTTGCTAATTACATCAATGAGCAATCTTCTTAGGATGGAATTGTTCTAACCGTAAGTCATAAAAAACTACCCTTATGACTTACGGTTAGTGGTTAGTAAGTAGTTAGTGGTGGTTAGTGGTTTGTAAACCATACAAGATATTAATAATATGAAAAGTTTTATAAAATTATGAAACTAAATAATAATAAAGTACAAAATCAGGGTCTCCACAAATCGTCTTACATTCAAGTCGAAAGTGCGCGAACTTCTTTGGAGCTGATAGTACAGTCACACTAGTACCAAACTAGGTATCATACAAAATTAAATTTAAGTATGCGTATGTTTATATGTATTGTGCATTTATTATTTATGTAGTAGTAGGTTTATCTGTATTAGTTGTATTTAAAGTACAGTTACAAGCTCTTTAACTTCGCATCTACCGCATCTTATTTTTACCTCACCTGAAGTTCGACTGGGAGAGAATACCTTACGGCATTAAGTCTGCCTTTGTAGAACAAGTGCAGTAAGTTAAATAAACATATTAAGTCACATCATCCGACTCAAAATGTTGCCTGTGTAAAGCCCATAAAACTTTGCTGAGTTGCAATGAACATATTTTGCAACAAGATCGAGCCGGAGCGGGTATCACCTTTATCCCTAACTCGACGATTAATCTGCGCAATTAGACTTTGAGCTTCCGACCCCTGACTGTATACATTGGTGGTTTAGTATGTGTGTATCGAAGTTAAGATGCAAATAATAAGAACTGATATTTGCGTGCGGAGATTTGCTTGTGGGATTAGAAATGTATATTGTTTTGTATTGTAAATTTCTTGAGCGTCAACAGAATCAAGGTGGAAACGAATGTTACAAAATATCTCTTACAAAAAGTTATCCTATTCTAGAAATAAGCTGAGGTGAAATAATTTATATTATTTTGCAATTATTATATTATAGAAAATTTATACGAAAGTTTGATACAATCACCTCGGCGTAGATTTATTCAAGAAGTGTACCTTTACAACGAGACGATAATTGTAAAAGAAAGTAAGATAAAAATGTATTTTTCTACGCTTCAGCTGGCTTTAACTACACCATTTGCTTTACAATATACCCAATAATATTAATGACGAGCGTAAGTTTATAATAATTGTCAACTTTTAAAAATATAAACTACTAAAGAAAATAATTTTCAAGGTCGGTTAAAAACAGATGCTACAAAATATGTAATGAAATCAAAAATTGTAATCAATTTAAGTAAACTGTAACATGGGTAGAATAAAATAGATATAGTATAGCAAATATTTTTCACTGTATCTGTATGTTTGTGAATTCATAATTGAATTCAACTATTTCTTCAACCGAACATGAAAAAGCATGTCACTAGGCTGTCACGATACTTCACTGTAGTGACCACCACGCTTGGATTCTATTAGTGCTTTCCATCCCACACAATTTCTAATGAAAAATAATTTTACATTTCTACACAATATATAATTTTAAAATATCGAGTATACATGAAACTTAAAATAACATATTACCAAAATGATCCTAATTATGAGTAACCGTAGTTGTAGAGATGATTTAAGGGTATTGCGACAACAATACCCCTCATAAACCTTAACTATAGAAACTAATATTAGCCACGAGAAATTGGAATCGTGTATCAAAAGGTACATTATCCATACAGAGACATTTCTGACGAAGGTAGATAAGGGTTTGGAGTTTACACATCAAAATCAACAACTTTTACCGAAGAACTTACGACTCCTCCAAAAGTTTTTTCCACTTTCCATGTAGTGGCTTGCCGCTCTCAATATTTGTACAGGAACATAGACCGTGTAATAGAAAAATCTTAAATTGGCAAAATTCCTTGTGGAAAAAAACTTTTACATACTTTATTATTTTTATTAAATCTTGTTTTTAAGGAATTCATATACTTTCATTGCGAGATGCAGAGTCAGTATTTCTATGTAGGTCAGGTTGCTTTGATAAACCGATGCTAGATTATACTTTTGCTATATTTAGACGATGACTGTGTTGTCAAGTGGTGCGTGAAGAAGCATCTCACTGGGCTACTACAGTGTAGGTCATCCTACTGCATAGATCATCATATCATAGATTCTATTCATTCTTTCCATGAAGCAGAGTAGAGTTACTTTCGTAGACACATTAAAAAGTAAAAAAATATTACAATATCAAGGAATTATTCATCTTTATCGAGTCTTTAATAGTCCACTGCTGAACATATAGGTCTCTCCGTAGAAAGTTGGAAGAAAGTTTTGGCCTACTATAATACGCTGGCAAGAAGAGTTGGTATAGAGTTTGTATCCAGTTAACCTTTTCTTTACAGTGACGCTGTCCTGCGTATTTTGCTCTTTTATTCACCTTTTACCACACCCATGGGATGAAAAGGAATTGTGACACTATACTCTTAATCCGTCACCACACAAGAAGAAATTACGTAGAGATAATTTTTATATGTCACAATCGGTAGTAATCATCATCATCATCATCATCATCAACAGCCTTTTACATACAGTCTACTGCTAGCCTCTTCTTAGCAAGAGATTTTGGCCTATTATACCACGTTGGCCAGGCGGGTTGGAATAGGGTTTGTTTCAAGTTTTCCTTCTCTTTCTAATGATGTTGTCTTGCATATTTTGTTCCCTTAGTCGCCTTTTACGACACCCACGGGATGAATAGGGGTGGTAACACTAAGTATTCTTAATCCGTCACCACACAACAGTCTTTAGTATGATTTTAATATTGTGGATGTTTAATTTAATCTATTATATTTTATTATATAAACTATTGTAGTGGGATAATTCTATTTCCAAGCATTTGAAGAAATAAAAAAATATAGGTGACGTACCATTTGTATGTTGTTGTTTAGTATAATTGTAATGGTTTAGAAATTAGTCTTAACATTACCAGTAGTATATTTAAAATATCCAATATCTCATTCACGGTATTGCTTATAGCACGATGCTTATATAAGTATAATTTTAACTTTGATGGAGTCCTAAAGCCATTGATTTTGCGTCTGATCTTTCCTCAAACGTGTCGGATAGCCGTCCCATCGGATTGTGAGAGCGAGAGAACAGAGAGTGCACCTGTGTTAGTATACACACTTGTGCACCATGATATCTCCTGCCTAGTCAGCTGGTCTCCGTTGAAACTGGCCGCCGAGGTCAAAATCGGTTAGGAATATTATCATCATACTATATAATTTTCGCCGGGCATGTGCCATGTACGTGGGGAATCTAAAGGTTGTCTTGACCCTTTGAGGGCAACCGTAACCTATATACACGTTCCTTCGGGATTTTGAGGTCCGATATCCGAAGCTACTACGATAGCTAGCAAAATAAATTTGATAATCATGAAGGTTGGTTCCATAAAAGTTTGCGCAAAAGTAAATCTAGCTTCAAAACGGATTTCCGAATCAAATTAACGAAATATTCAGCAAAAACGTGATTGCTTCCAGAACATGTTGTTTAGTTTTTGAAAAAAAATAGGAAATTAGTTTACTTATCTCTTTTAAATGTAGATATAATATTTGAAAGAAACTTATTTCTTATTGGTACGAAAAGATTTGAAAATGCACAAAAATATTTAAGGTGAAGATCTAGGGGATCCATATTAACATCTTACTCTGAGGTCTTCAGCTACAAATATTGAGTTGTAAAATGTTTACCGCTGCAGAATTATTAGACTATACAATTTTTTACACACTTCTACCAAGATTACTCTTACATAATCCCTCCTTTTCCTATACTTCATTACACTGACGCCAGTTATTTTGATCTCACTGAAGACTAAATTAATAAGCTTGAGAACTCTATAATTTTTGTACTTTTATCTTAAATGTGTGACGTTTTGTGAAAATCCTGATTTCGGTAGAGTGCATTCTAATGTAGAACTAATCGCACAATGAAGAAGCAGTTAATGAATTTGGACGTGTGAGGAAGAAGCAGAATATTGTTTCTTGACCAGAGGTTACTTCGTGATTGGAGCCCAAGAGACGCAGGTGGGATATGAGGTATTCAGGTCGTTACCATCGCTATGGTGAGTTGAGTGAACGAAATCTACGGCGTTGTCGCCATTGGGAGCCATTACAGCTGGAAATGCAGACACATGGACATACTCGAGAAGATTGAAAACGAATCAAATGTAGTTTATTCAGAAGGCGATCTAATTTATTGAGAAGGTCTGCATTCTGGTCGAAACAACATACATCATTATAATATATCAAGGGGAATAATTATGGACTGAATAATCTTGACCTTGTGTATACCGGGTAGTAAGTACTTTAGACGATATAAACCGCGGTGATATGAAGTGACTTTTTAGCTGACGTGTGTAGCGTCTACCCGTCAATCTGGTGTCGAGTCGATATATAGCACCAGGGTCTTTTCTACTGCACTCAGAGGTAAAGTTAGGTTGCTGTAAACAACAAGTGGAATGGCCGCCATATCCAGCCTACTAGAGTATTTGGCTGCCAATGGCGATCACTTGACATTTAGTTGGATTTACCGATAAATCAAACCTCAATGACCAACTCCTTGTAAAGTGTAAGCCTTTGTTGACTTTCTCTATAGCATCTAATATGTCCTCAATATTTGACCATGGGTACACTTGTAAGTCATCAGTGTACAGATGATACACACACTGAAGGCTTTGGGTTAAAAGATGAATGAATATTGAAAATAAAAAGCAATATAATATATTACCTCGAGAAATGCCAGTGAGAAGATCACACCAACTGGAAGACAAGTCATCAGTATTAAGACATTGCTGTGTTCCTCAATATAGGAAGAGAACAGTTTCAGAATTTCTGAGATCATAAGAAAAAAAAAGAGGGTGGCCAGTAGGACGTCATGATAAATAGTATTATAGACATTTGAGAAATTAATTAAACTGCTGTGAATTTGTTGTCCTCCATACCCTCTCCAATATCATTTGTCATTTTGAGGGTAGTGGAGGTTGTGCTTTGGCCGGATCTGAACCCAGATTATAAATGGTAAACAAAATTCTGCTTACATATATACAAACTATGGCAGCTTCTTACGAACACAGGTCTCTAGAACTGTAGAAAGAAAGGGAAGTATAGAAATTGGTCGAATATGTTCAGGGAGCAAGCAGTTAGTGTTTTAAGTAGAGGGACGATGAAGACCTTACGCCAGAGTGAAAGGTAGCTGCCAGAGTCAAGTGAAAAATTATAGAGATGAGATATTACTGAAAGAACGTAATCCAGGACCATAACAATCATATAATGGCTGATGTCTTCAGAAAGCTTTGGAAAAATCAAGAGATTCAATGTCAAGTTGGATATTTAATTCAGAGTAACTATGAAGCTCAAGGTTTGACTCTTGTTTCGATGATCCACAAGAGGTGTGGTTAAGAAGTGATGGTTGATGACATCTGAAATTGTCATCTTAACCTCAAGGCGTTGTTGCTTACCAATACTTAGCGTTCCAAGGAACTTTTACATACTGGAAGTTGAAGAAGTTTCCAAATAGTGAATTATGTGGCGGCATTTGGCGGTGCATAGCACCTGGCTACACGGATTCCTAGCAACCATAAAAAAGTTCCATTTCTCCATATAGCCATGTTTAACAGTGGAAATATTCCACTCGAGGTAAAAATACCGTGAGGTGTGGAGTGCCGTTATTTGATAGAAAAATTAGTTTAAATAATTGATTGTTCTGATTAGAAAGTAAAATTAACTAATAATAGTACATATTGAAGATGTGCATAAATACTGAGAGTGAAATAAAAAACGTGACATATGAGGCTAAAAGTTAAAAAATGATTGAAAGCCATAGCCTGCAGAAATACAACATGATGTTAACAGCTTAAAACTACGATTTATGCCATAAAGCAGTTTTAAAATAAATTATAATCGAACCAGTTACCAAAACCAGCATCTTCGATGTATAAAATAATCTACCATTAGATACAGATAGGTACTCCTTATTGCACACTATAACTAGCAAACATGTAGAATACAAACAAAAAAACAGTGGTACAATTGGCGGCCTTATCGCAGTCTGCGATCTCTTACAGGCAACCGTTAGACGGACTATACTGTATAGTATTATATAGTCTGTGGTGCACATTGCAATTTATGTATATTAGCTACCATTATATAGCGTGACTACACATACACATATACGAATACATATTCAAATACTTACATAGGTATATAAATATGAATACATAAATAAACATACATACACATACCAATATTAAAATAAAATAAAATATTTGGACTAAAATACGAAATTAGATACCACCAGTTACAATTTTTCGCAAAACGCCTCCCAGAATATCTTTAAGTAATAGTTGATTTTGGATAAAACTTTATGATAACATCTATACTCTAAATGTTAGGCAGAAGTATTACTATTGAAAACGATACAAATCTGCGATTTCTATAATTGATCAAAAAGTACTTACTTACTGCTACTTCATCTTAAGTTTAGTACATATACATTCAAACATATGCCCTCGTAAAACCCACCTTAGAGTTGACCTACTTCTTTCATTTTTGTTCAATTTTACAAAATTGAATTCAATATGTACCACATATTACGAGAGTCGCCAAATTGGATCCAACGTTCGCAATGTTTGCACCAAACGGGCAACATTAAACAAAATTTCGAAGACGCTTCTGAAAGGTAAATGCTCGAATGTAGCAAGCGAATCGAAGTAGGCAAAGGGAAGCAACTGAAACTGAATTAGCTTCGTAGGCACTGTAAACTCGTCTCTGAAATTCAGTTTGAACGTGACAGACATAAAATTTATTAAGTACGCGAAATATGTTGATTCTAAAGGCTGCTCCGGCAGAATTTATAGATCTATAGTTTTGTTTTAGAAGCTTCATTTTGTTTTTAAACATTATTAGACTTCTCTTGGATAGTTAATAAATAAGAAAGGATTAGGTATAAGCTACAAACATGAAAACTTCGACCTAATCGAGAAAAAACAAAATATGTACGTCCAGGATCTTGGTTGGTAAAGAAAATAAGATTTTGAAAATTTTATGCATATATCGCTTATCTCAGTTAAAAATGACTCTATTAAAAAGAAATCAACTGAGTATCTTTAATGCACTACATTCAGATTTTCAGTATGGCATCTGTTAACTTTAAATTTTAATGTTAACAAAGGAGTGTTTTCAGCATTAACCTACTCGTGTGCCAAAGCAAATAAAAACTTAGACTGTTATAACAATACTTGATTCCCAGTAGTAATACCCCACAACAAAAGAACGACAACCCGTACATATTCGTAAATCACAAGGCCCACTTCAACTCGAGAGCAAAAATAATAATCCTTATTTTATCTCTTCGAAAAGAAATCCTTTTAAGCAATTTGGTGAGTATAACAAAACCGTAAACTAAGTTCATCCCTTTCATTCTAAATTACGCCTCCGTGACCGAATCGCCTTTCGACAAAAAGAAAATTCCAACTTTCAATAATCAGGAACTGCAAAAACTTTTCGAATAAAACCAAAGCAATATCGTTATGCTGTCAACAAACTTGTATTTGAGATTCAAATTCCTGTTTAGCGAATACTGACGGTAAAGAATTCTGTAACAATTGTTTTTTTTTTATAAGCAAAATTAAGTTTGTCAAGTTGTTGGGGCTTTAAGAGCATTTAAAAACTCTTGTAAGGTTATGGAGAGACGCAATCAGATAAATTGTGGAGTGAAAACTTTTTTGGGCTAAAATTGATAGCCCTGGTAGGCATTACAGCCGCGGGCTCAGTGTTATTTTTTAATTAAATTTTTCATCTTTCACGTTTAAAGATTCTGATATTTCATAATTACAGCATACTAAAATACCTTTTGCTAGCATATTTTTTACTGTTTACTTTTTAGTCTGGTTTTGTATTATCTCTGAAATTGAAAAATAAATAACTGATTTAATATCATTATTAAACAAGGATGAGATAACGCAACAGCAAGTTTTTAAGGTCAGTTTTTAAAACGATGAGTTGTTTTTGTGTTAGGTGTTTCAAGTGTCGTGATATGTTAAGACAGGAGTCTTATCAAAAATATAGAAAAGAGACAAACAGCTGTTCGGTTAGACACCGCTTAATTTATATGTCAGTTAAAACTCTCTGATCAAAAAATATTTTTATTTAATCTCAGTTTTTCAGACTTTTGAGTCTTAGTATGTGTATATAAAGGACAGCTAATGCTCCAAAAAGATTCAACATTTTCGGAATCTACAGAAAAGATGTACTCTCTAAAAATTATATGTAGCGAAAGACTTGCCATGTTTTTGAAGACAACCTATTATTTCCTTTATTTAAACTTTGTTTTCATTTATTCTCTTAATGCAAAGAAAATTATGTAAATTCATTACTTCTAGAAAATGAAAATATAGCAATTATATGTCATTACGCGACCTAAATATATTATGTTTACTTGATATACGGCCCGGATAGTAATAAGCATTTAAGCAGACTACCGGGCATTGATAGACAGATAACAGGCTGTTACATAGGGGTAGCACAGAACTGGTTATTGTAAAGAACTATGGGGAGGCCTAAGTCCAATTGAGGACGTCTTTCGCCTTAGATGATTCTGGTTACTGGTTATAAGTGGAATTTTAGTTTCATCTTTCTAAATAGTACCTAGGGTGGGCCAATAATTTGTTATCATTTGAATCTAACATCCCGTGCAAGCATATTACATGAGTCTTTCTTTTTTTATATAATTGTATTGGAGAAGGCATTTGTCTTCCATCTCACCTGATGGGAAGTGTAGATGAAGACGAAGATGGTACACGCCCATCCAAAAGAAATCTGTTCACTCTACTCTTAAAGGCTCAATTTTTTAGGAAAAATAGACCGTAAATAGTTGTTGGGACCGATGCTACTGGAATTTGCTGGCTACAATCGTAACACATGGTTTCAACAACATGGAGTTACTTGTCATACATCGCATGAATCCCTGCCAAAAGTGAAAGACATGTTTCCGGGAAAGCTGATTTCAGACGAGGCGACATTCCATGACCATCCAGAAGTCAAGATCTATCCCCAACAGATTTTTGCTTATGAAGTTATATGAAGATTCATGTCTACATCCATAAACTAAATATACTACGTCAAATAAAAGAAAAAATTAGCGTAGAGATGTGGGCGATCTCGCGTTCTCTTTGCCTACGAGTATTTATAAATTTCAGTGCTCGCTTAGAAGAGTGCAAACGTCAAAACGGTGGTCATTTAGACGATATAATTTTTAAAAATCAATTCCAACTAGTTAACTGTCGTATAAATAAACAATTTTTATAATATATCAAATGGTTTTTTCACACAATTTTTTCAAATGTTAATTAATTCGTGGTCAGTACTATACATTAAGATGCTAGGGTTTTTTTACTTACAGAGGAAGATAGCAGTACGATACACTGCTGTAACTTAATTTTCTGCAGGGTATAGTTACAACCGTAATGTTGTGGCTTGAAAACAAACTTTTACTTCCCTCAAACCATAAATTTCAAAGAAGTCACATTAGGAACGATCAAGAGTCTAACAAACAGTTTTGGATATGGCTACACATTAAATACCTACACAGTTGGAACCAAAATTGTAACAAAGAGAAACACGATCGCCCATTGGTCACAGATAATGAGGTAAGGCTACCCGTACACATTTAGCTAAATTGTCGTTATTACCGTTTGGTTGCTCCAATGAGTTTCAAACAGCCGTCGAAATTGTTTTGAAAAATATTTATGGTACAATTCACCGACATCTTATATATTTTCTAATATTCTCATAATTATTTTAGTGCTCGTTAACAGGGAGCACTTTTTTAATCAAAAACTTTTTATTTAGAAACTGTGTACCTAATTTTACGAGATGATGAACAAATATAAAATTGTAGATAGCGAAAATAACATAGCGTTTGATCTTTATGAGAAATTTTTCGACGTCGACATAAAATTTTTATGACAAATATAGTAAATAACAGTTACTAGAGTAGTCCATCTATTTAGTTCCATTACAAATTGAATATTATCACACATAGCATTCGTTTGTTATTTGCATTCTTTATGCTCAAAATGGAGGCTTTCATAGTACATATACTAAACAAAATCATGAATTGGGTAGATAATGATTATAACAAACAGTTTCTCAGGAAACATAGCCATACTGACATTACATTTATAGGTACTGTGATGGTATATACATTTATATGTAACGTTATCCAATGAATCTATTATGGGAATCAGTATCCAGTAAACAAGTTGTAATGGTCCATTATTCCAAGCATGCCAACAAAATCTATATTAATATCTAAAACTTGTGTAACCAGAGTGGCCCATAAAAAGGAAATTGCCGATAACGATCCATTCTTTGCACTTGTCGAATGACATAGACCTATAATGGGCTGTAAAATATCAACTGCTACGGAATCGTTGGCGATTACGGGATTTTTTAACATTCTGATATTATAGAAAAAAATATTACATCATGCAATGGCGTCTTCTTTCCTTTAGTGTATTCTTATATTGCAAATATTTTGTAGATTTTGTTTATGAATGTAGTGTGACTATAGAGTATATTTTTTCCATCATGGAAATAAAATTGCAGTAACGTTGTCGTCGCAAATAAATAGTATTTTTAAGCTTCAATGAATAAGTTTTTAAGTATTCTTCTGACAAAATTTATGATTCTCGGTCAACAGAAAAGATACTATAGTAAATTCATTATAAATAAAATCTTATAGAATAGAACAAATAACTGTAACTTGAGTAGAGCTCTATGGGAAAAGTATTCAGAAATAATTGACATTAGTTATAGCTGTCATGTATGCAATGTATGACCTTAGATTATCACGAAAAATAATTTGGCTAAATAGTAACTTAACATTTAGATAAAACATATCTACAATCTATCATCTATTAAAGATGATATTCTAAAAAGTATCAATACCTGACCACTTTTCGTAAAGCTTGTTCTCAATTCTAAATTAAGCTCCACATTATTTCAACAAAACAGGACTATAGACTTTAAATCTGAAACTTTGAACCTAAAGTATAAAACAACAAAAATATCGGCTACCCTCATATCTGTTGAAACCAGCTTCGTATTTGTATTTGGCCCCGTTGAAAGTTTCATAAGGTTCGACGTTTTGTTGCAAGCCGTGGCTACAAAACAAGGTATAGGATGTTTTCGACGTCGCTTTTGCAATATTATGCCGATAATAAATATAAAGAACATTTTTATTGATAGCTTTGTATACCAATTTGTTGTTTTAAAAAGGAAATTGTACACTTCACTTGTTCGACTAAATTAAGTAAGGACTTTCTAATTGTTTTCATTACACTACTAGAAACCAACCGACAGTCTATTGTCAACAGAAATAAAATAGTTATAGACGATCCATCATAATGATTTTGGACATATAATTTTATCATGGCTTTATTAAATTTATTGCTGCATACAATTAGATATATGAATATGCATACCTTATATGTACATACAAATACAATTCCACAATTATATCTGAACTATCACTTGCTATAATATGTTTTAACTTGATCCTAAATGTTACTGCTAGAGAACTCATCGCGGATTAAATGTTCGTTGTTTTCGGGCATTTACACACAAAGTAATCTAGTTTCAAACTAAGCAGAGCTTGTGCTGTCATAACTAGCTGACTGATAGAATATTTTTTTTGTAAGTACATACATATAATACAAAGAAGACACTCAAACTTCGCAACAAATATTTGCAGATTATACAAAGAATTGATCCGACAGAGGATTGAACCCGAGACCTCAAGCACAGCAGTCGCATTCACTACCGCTGCGCCACGAAGGCAGTTAAAATTAAAAATGAAATTGCGCCTCGAACTAAAAAAAAGTGTTTTATAGACTTCTGAGTCTAAAAACCGTTTCAAAGATACCAATAATTTAATTTGGTATAGAAATAAGTAGACAAAGTAGAAAAAACAGAAATAATAAACATTGATCTATGAACGAGCAAAGGGAAAGAAAAATAAATAGTATTTTCGATTTAAGGTAAACTTTTGAAGTTCACTCTTTGGAAATTGGATTTATTTTTAAGATACTCTGGTATTGTAGCACCAACATGATATGATAAAGAAGCCAGCCTAGTTAAAAGACAATGAAATATTACTAAATCTAAGATAAATTTCGCTATTTTCATATATAAAATATACATAAAATCAAACCATTCCCCTGAGGGATAGGCAGTAACATATTAAACGCTCACTTTTCGCCAGTGTTTTGTTCTCGCGTAATAGATAGCGAGCTTATTGGCGTTAATCGGGCAGTTCTGTCTGCTTGAGCCTCGTCCGTCGATCAGCAGATGCACCACTCGCAAGTGAGGCTGGCTTGGGGACTTAAGTTATTGGTGGGACCCTATACAATATTTATATGAGCGAGTGAAAAGCTCATACATAATCTAGGTACATTCTTCCAATGAAAAGTCCGAGCTAATAAATTATTACATTATAATAGGTATATAATAATGCATAAATACGTGACTTTCTGGTCCTTTTATGTGCTAGAAAGCTCGAACTTACCTGAAACAAGATCATTACTGTGTTAGTACTTTTAATCAAACGGTGCGTAGTTCGAATTGAGTAGGAAAAAATATGGGTACTTTTATGAATAAAATCATGAAACTTTAGTTTTTCATTGTGTGTATAAGGAAAAACTGTCACTGCTATCATAAATAGCATAACTGAAGTATAAAAGAATCACTCCCACGAGCTCGCCTTTTTATTTTCAACATTATCACCACCAGTCCATTGTAATCCACTGTTGTTTGATTTTTCTTTTGGCTCATGTAATTTTGTTAAAGAATGAGAACATGTAGAATATAATGAAACATGTCTAAGCTTTTCTCTATGATGTGATTTAATAAAATGTCTTAAAATTATATAATTTTTGTTAAGACTTCAAACACCATAGACTACACGACTTAAACCTGCTACAACTATGTCAAGCAAACAATGTTTTTAAATTGTCTTTAGGATTGACAAAATTTCGAAATTTAAAAAAAGAATTCTATTCCTGTGACAAATATATCCTTATTCAATAAAGTCGAAGATACACCTTCTGTTGTCATGAGTACAAGATAATGACATTACGCGTGCTAGGCGCGAATTTGGAATTCATATGTGCAGGACTTGCTTATAATAAATTAATACCTTTTTGTTGAGGAGCTTCGTATTTCTTAAAATGAATTTATGGTTTCACGAGGGGATTATTTTTTTTTATTTTCAAATATATTTTTTGTGAACATATTTTTACGTTGTATTTGTAAATTTGACATAATGCTCGTATCTGCCGTATTCCAGAGCAATAAGTTAAAACTATTGTTTCATACATACATAATCCCAATTTTTCTATCTCTCAGGTCACTATGAACTGTTTATTGTGTGTTACAATTTCATATTTTTGTTATATTAAAATGTGTGCGACTGCCGATCAACCTCGGGTTCAATTCCTGGGTTGGAGAAAAAAGTATCGTTGAGATTTTCTTACAAAAAAATTCATAACAAAAGTCCAGAGTATGAAAGTTGACAGCGATTCACGCCTATGTCTCGGAGAGCACGTTAAGCCATTGATCTCGGTTATCATAAATAGCTATGGCAATTGTTATTCGGCAGTCGGAACACAAATTTGCTGACAACTAGTTAAACTTTCGAATTGAATTCGCCCTCAGGGTTACAAAGGTTCAATGCGAGTCGCTCCGAGGGAAAAATATCATTCAAGTAAAAGGAATTGAACTATTAGTAGATTTTTAATAATCTAAGGATAAGTAAAGGCTAGGAAGAAAAAAAAAAGAATGCAATGACAGCCGGTGAACAAGAGATCATCATCACTTAAAAGTAATCTGGGATACTTTATGGCGGTTACCGATTTAGAAAACAATTAAGAATTAAGTAATTTAAACATATATCAGTTTACCTTTCAAGTTTCATCTAAAAGTATGATGAAGAATATAAATTATTAAGTGAACATCTACAGAAAATAAATAAACGTTTGGTATACTCGATATTGAATTACAACCACAAAGGAAAAAAATTCTTACGTTTGATAAAATCTTTCAACAAACAAAAGTCAAAGAAGTTTTAAGATTGTACTGTCTAATACAGAACACAGTTTATGATAAATGTATACATAAATATATCTTACTGCCTATCATACCTTGTTGATTATTAATTAAAAGATTTTATCGATCATATTGGGCCTCTCGGCAAGAGCTCGTTACACAAACCGCAACCGTTGAAAATATCGATGTCCGCAAAGTCAACAGTTCAGCATAATTGAATCGACATAGGTAATGGTTGTGATAAAGGAAGGTGGGTTGCCACCTGTAGGGGGTTGCCACGTGCAGAAGCGGTGCAAGCGAGACAGCTATAGATTCTCTCTGTCATTCTAATGGCTGACGTATACGTGTACTTACAGGTAGCGTGGGTGCTATGCGTAGCGAGGCAGGAGACCCGACGCAACATATGTTCCACATCGAAATATATGCCACACCGACCCGTTATTTTGCTTCATAGGGACGTACGTACGTAAATAGGCGTATGTTACAAGTTTCGATTTCGATATGCTTTACAAGGTGGAGTTTGATAACAAATTCAATCACGGAGAAGTAGATGACTTAATTAGATCTCATACGCCTCAAGAAACTATTGTAAAAGGATATGTGTTACCCGTTTTTATCTCAAAAAAGGAATATCACAATAATTATTCCGCCTGCAAATTGTTTTGTGTCATGTGTTCTATGAATTTAATATCTATGCTTAAAATGTCAAGCTTGCATAAGTCAAATGACATTAACATTATCATGTTGCGTAAATAAATTATTTTGTAACCAAATATAGTGTAACCAAACAAGTTAGATCAGATAGACCAGAATCAAGCCTACTTCAAAATAATAGTACTTAAAACCCAATTAAATCAACATGCTGTTTGATAGTTCCACGGTACTTTTATATTTTACCAATATTTTGCAGATGGGCATAATCTTATTTATACTCATACCGCTTATCGACTTTGTTAAACTGGCTAAAAATATCAAAGAATACCGAACAAATATACTAAAAAATGACTTGACACGGACTATAGGTATCCTGTATTTATTGATTATATTTGGTTACGGAATTATAAAACCGATGAGGATACTTAACCATTATAACATTTCAAAAGTTGCTAAGATAGCAGAAACACCGCATGAAAAGTTACAACGTGTCATAGAAACAACATATGCTACTAGAAACTATTTACTAGCAGGGTTCTCACTTTTTTTTACATTAGTTACTTGGAGATTATTTGACTTTATAATATTTTCAGCAAAACTTTATGAGTTTTCTCAACTGATGTCAAATTACCATTTAATTGACCTCAGCTATATTCAAGAGTCATCGGAACCACAAAAATCCATTCTAAACGTTGACAATTTTGAGTTTGAAGAAGATGAAAATGAAGGCGATAATATAAAATGGCCTTCCGTAATCCAACTAGATAAGCAAGATATTAAAGCACTAAAATCTTTTTTCCAAACAGATGACATTAAAAGTTTGAAAGAAACAACTGAGGAAGATAAAACTGCTAGACATGCTATTAACAGTGCAGAGGAGACAAACAACAAAATTACAGAAAATTTGACAAACACTCCAGAAGAACGTGACAATAAAGACCAGCAAAATTGTTGATTTCAGATTAAAGGCATTTTATAAAAAATTCACCCTAATTATAAAATTTTACATAATCAAGAGCACCACATACACAACAATGATTAATATTTTTAGCGTATGTACAGGAATAATACTATTTGCTGAAATACTGTTAGTTATAGCACTTTTAAAACCTGTGAGAGATCCAAGCTGTATAAGAGATTTCTGGGCTAAATTTCAAGAACAATGTATAAGCCAGACAAGAATACTAATAAGTTTATTTTCTTTTTTATTACTAAATACAGCAATGGAAATTACTTGGGCAAACTCACATCATAATGAAATACTTCAACAAGTTTCTGATTCAGGATTAGTTCTTGAATTTTATTCATGTAAGATTTCATTGTGTTATACTTGCTTCTTTGTAGCTGTTTATATTTTATTAATGATTGAAAGATTGACTGCTCTTTTACTGAAAATTGCTCGATTATTAGAATTTGAGCTTATGTGCCGACATGCCATATTAACAAGAGATAATGCTACACAAATGTCTAATGCTACCATTGTTACATGCAGTCATATTCATCCCGAGAATCGATTCATACAATTTTTATTTTCACTCCCTGCTAATGAAAATAAAAATCAAAATAAAGTGGCTTTAAAAGAATACTAAATTTATGAGTATGTTCTAAAATAAATATTTAATTACTATTTTCATATTTTATTTTCGACTATTTTACTACAATTAATGAAAAGTGCTAAAATGAGAAAGTTATTGAATTTTCACTCGGCAATCGGCCTGAAATACGATAGGACTACCGTTTTTATTGAATTAAATAAATATAAACTCTTTCGGCAGTAATAGTGTGAATATCATATTGACAATCATGAGAATCCAACAAAAAAAGTAATATCATTTAAAAAACGAATAATTGTCATTAAGTGTCAATAAATTATCAGTAATAAAAATTAAGCAACAAATGGATTGAATTGAATAATTACGGAAAATAAGGATACTTGACCCAAAATGCCAGCAAAATAGATGTTACTCGTATTAATCCTAATATCAAAATGGATATTAGTTACATTTTCCTTACTCTTTTGCTACTCATCCAGATGGCTCTAATCCTAACCATGCTGAATCCAGTCTATGATGTCCGTAAAATAACAATGTGCATAAACAACTTAACAAAAGGCTACAGAAGGTGGTATGTTATGTTTATAGCGATATATTTTTTCTCAGTTATATACCTCGGCATGTACATTCCTTTGCAAAATGTTCACAACCTAATATTTTATGATTATGTTAAGGAGTATGATAAGATGATTCTTTTGCATAACGTGGAAAAAAATTACATCACAGCGGGATTCTCATTATTTCTCGTTGTGGTAATTTGTGGAGTCAGATCTTTGATTTCATACACCGCAAATTTAAGTTCTCTGATGGCGAAACGCAGCGCTCCATTAGTTGTTCGAACAAGGTCTACAGATTTCTATTCATCAGAAAAATTACCGCTAAGTTTTCTACGAGTGAAAAGATCAATGTCATATGAAACTGTTTTATTTACTAACGAGTTACGAGAACAATTAAAAAATATTTTGAAAAGTTTTGAGTATCTACATCACGATACCCCTATGCTTTCCAGTGTTCTAGAGGCTAGTGGCAAAATCCAATGATAACAATAAATCTCTTGTTCCTTCCTTGTCTTTTTTTTTTGTTCCGAAGTTCAGAACGGTTTTTATTTATTTATTTACTTCTCTTTATTGTATATTTAAAACAAAACAAAAACGGCAATGAGTTACAATATATACGAGTATAAATGTAACCATCAGCAGTCTTATCACTCACGGGGATTTCTTTCATACAGTCTTAACACGGACATCAAGTGTTTGAATATTTTAGGGTAGTTTACACACAAGTAACACATCCTTTTATTTTATGTACACCTGTACTAATACACACACATTCACTTACACAAATACATATTGTGTGTGTATATGTATTGTAACTAAAATGAAAAGCGCTTACACTGACAAATAGTAAGCCTTCACGAGGTTTTTAAAAACAAAATGTGTTTGTTTGTCGGATTGTTTCAGGGCAATTATTCCAAGGCCTTACTGCCTGCACAGTAAAAGATTTATCTGCAAACTGAATGCAATATTTTGGCATTTTAAGTTTTTGATTCTCCGATGACCTCAGATCCCTGCAATGTACGTTTTTAAGAACTGTAAACGTTCTTTAAGATAAGCGGGTGTGTAAGGATGAAATACAACACTATATAAAAGAGAAAGAATATGCAGACTGTAGCGATAGCGTTTTGGTAGCCACTTGAGTTTAGAATGATATTCAGAGATTTGATGAGATTGAGAAACTAATGTAGAGGTTTTGGAGTCACTCAAGTTTGTTCAGTTGGTCTTCGTTGAGATCCAGGTAGCTGACAACGCCATAGTCAAGAATAGGAATCAGAAGAGATTTTGCGAGTGCAACTTAAATATTAGTTGGGAGAAAGTACCATAATCCTCGCAGAGACCCTTTTTCGGCTTACTTCCCCTGAACTGAACTATCGCAGCAAACCAGCCTAGAACTATCCACTGTAATAGCCTGTATTTTATTTGGGTTTACATTTTAGTACATGCTCATTACTCCAGTTGCGAATGTGCCTTAAGTCTTCATTAATAACGTCCACTGCCTGTGTTAAGTTACCTGGAGAAGTTTGTGCGTAAATTTGAAAATCATGTGTATAAAGGTGGTAGGAAGAAAGTAATTGATTTGTAATTGTGTTAATGAAAACCGCAAAAAGTAATGAGGATAGCATGCCGCCCTGAGGTACACCTGCAGATGTTGTGTGCCAAGAGGAGCACACATTTTCAATATAAGCACGCTATATGCGACCGTACAGGTAGCAAGAAGAGTAAGCAGAATAATCTACTCGTAAGGAGGGACTGTAAAATGCACCGAGAAGTAGTTTTGTATTGTGGCAACAGATTTCACTGAATAAATGTTTGCCAGCATTTGTAGGTGGGGGTTAAGATGATATATTTACTATGGAGAAAGGGATGTGGGATCGAATGCAATTCCACCGTCTCGTCCATGGATACGATTATTCTCTACCAGCTGAAAGCCCAGTAATGAATACGGTATCGTGAATAAGCATGGCTGGAGCCACGATTCCGATACAAGGATGGCGTGGACGTTCATACAGTCGAAGGTTGTCAGCATATCAGAGAAATGTGCCCGAATGCTTTAGGCATTTATGTGAACGACATTGAAATTCCTGGGAACATCAGAGAAATTGTTTGAGAATGTATCTGCTAGTGAAGGAGCACTAATGAAACTGGTGTCATCACTATAAGCTGAGAAATATTCATCAGCATCGCTTTCAGTGGCGGATGATGTCATCAGTGCAAAATATTAAACACAGTTCAATTCGAATATGTTGTTAAATATATATATTTTAACTAAATCTATAAGTTATATAAAATATATTACAAAAATTCTAAAGCTGTTTACCCGTCTGTCGGTTGTATGTTATTATTATAAGTAATATGTATATCAAATTAAATTTCTGTAATTTCTGTAATGCAGCAAACTAAAAATTAAATTAAAGATTGCGATCCAGAGAAAATAATTATAAATAATAAATAAACACATCACAAACAGAAACTAATGTATAAATTAATACGTTATGAAACACAAAATGATTATATTGAGCTAAAAGGCTCATATCCAAATTATAGGAATATAACGCAACCGCTAGAAAGACATAAACTGGAACGCAATCTCGTTGTCACATTTGACAGCTTACTTTGATTGACCAGATTGACGTACAATATCTAGACTTTGATATTAACAATTTTATTATACACTTTTATTAAAATAGAGTAATCAACCAAAGTATGACGTAGGTATAATACGCATACAGTGTGCAGCGAAGGCACTCCGATAGCAAAGTGCCTTTAGTGCGACAACTTAAGGTCACCCGAGTATATTTACAAAGGTATATACATAATCGAAAATCATAAACAATTGAGTGACATCAAACAATGTTATGGTATTAATTTCTAGCAGCACACCTGGTCTTATTCACTGTTACTTTGGCGGCTGTTACAGGCTTTACTATATCGTTACCAATAGCGTCGAGTTCTGAAAGTGTCGTTATACGATGCCTTGTATCGCTAGGGTCCATAACGTAGACAATACCCTACTGGGTCCAGCACCTGGCTATGCTAAAATTTTGACGTGCAGACATGAAGACATCATGCCGCCATGGATCGAGGCTTATAAGATGATCAGAGCCGACCCATCCTTTGACTTTTCTTAATATTTTAAGTACTAAATCTGCTCACCTTACAGTGTTCGTTCGAGTTTTTACTGGCCACTACTGTAATTCTTTTTGTTTATTGCCTCGGGTACCCCATGGAGCAGTAGCATCTTCTGTCTGCTACGGGTCCCCGTAGTGTCTGCAGACTGAGGCAATATTTGCACCTACGGTTGGAAGTAATTAAGAGCTTGGAGAACAAACTCCTTGAAAGTTACAAACTCTACGTCAAGATTGGTGCTCGATGTGGATGAGTTGGTTCCTTTCTTGAGTTTGTTTCTTGACTGAAATTCAGTCATACGAGCGTTGAACAGAAAATTCATGTCAACAACGGATTTCAGTAAGGTCTCCATGTTATTTGTGTATCAGTGATTAAACTTGTAATATACGGATTAATAACAAATTCAACAGCTGATGGTAGTGTTAGAATGTACAGCAATGCATGAAAAGTATTAAATTATTGGTAAAAAAAAAATTTAATTATAATTTCATATAGAGCTTAAATTTTCCGTGTACTTCAGTACTACTCACAAAAAAAAAGGAATGTTCACATAGCCAAGGTAAAAATTTTCGAATTCCTCAGTGTTATTCCAAGCGAGGCAATGGATAATATTTCAAGACACGGTTATATTATACGTAAAGATAAAATGCCGGTAAAGGAGTGAGGAAAAAAAAAATGTCAAATACAGGAACGAGTTAGAAAGGGGGGAGCGTGCATACATTATAGTGCCATAATGTTGTTCATATACTTAAATATAGCAGGTACAGGATGTTTTATTATAGCTAAATAGTTAACGATTTAAAGTTAAGCACTTGAGTAGGGTTGATGATGAAAACCGCAAACACTGTCAGTTATTTTAATGACTAATATAATGCTTACAACTACTTCTTGACATGTTACAAACACAATTTAATCGCTGCATGACTGATATTTCAAAATGTACGAAAATCATGTTACCGTCGACTGCAATGAAGCTATGCCTAGGTATATGATAGTGGCAAAAGATGTTCATATAGCCAAGTATCTGGTAGCTTGAGATAATGTATCCTTGTCTCACGGAGAGTTCGTTAAGCTATCAGTCCAGACAAGCAACAGAACAAGTAAGTTCATAAGGTTGAAAATTGCTTACACGTAGTTTTTACTTCTTCATAGCATATAAAAAATGGTTACAATCCATTTTCGACCTTAGTAGCTTCAACAGTATCGAATTTCATGATAATCACAATAAGCACCATTTAAAGACGTCAAAAATACAGTTTAAGAGAAATGACAGTAAGGGCGAAAATCGTTTGCAACTCTTTCTGTTATGTAAGTATATGACGTGTTAAACATAAAATTATTTCATTTAGATCTATCGTTATTTGTTTTTTTTTCTATCTTCATTTGTATTTTATACATAATGATATCACATGACAATCAGTAAATGAATAAGGGGAATCTTTTATATCCGTATATCGTAATGGGACTACTAGTAAGTGTTCCCTCATGGCCTCATTATAAAACCCTGGGACCACGAGAAAACAAGGTTCCTATATACAACAAATGCTAAAAAAATAATAGAATACATCAAACACAAATTCTACATATCATAATTGTCGAGTCCGCAAATATATTCCCTAAGGCGACTCGATTGTTTCAAGCCTTTGAAGACATTATTTTTCAGACATTCTACGAAGAAAGCAAGCACTTGAAATATATTGAGAAATAATTATAAGCAATGATAGTCATTATGATGATAGCGACGAACAACTTTTGCGGGATCTAATGCCCGGCCCCTTAAGTAGTGGTATTATTACAAAATGTATGCCTCTGTGTAATTATTGGAAACAGATATTGACAGAGATGATGGCAAAGATTTATCAATCATTAGGCAGTATTATATGGTGTTAACGTGATGTTTGAATTTCAGGTTAAGCATACTATAGTTGTTTTTAGGTTTTCAATGACACCGAAGTGAGTTCTGGTTTTTATTACATTTTATAGTTATTCAAATTAAATATGTAGGGCGAGTTATGAATTAGTTAATATTTGAAAAAATTGTATATAAAAACATTTGATATATTTTAAAAATTGTTTATCTACAATAAAGTTAATTAGTTAAAATTTATTTTTTAAAAATTACATCATCTAAATGACCACCGTTGCCGCGAGATCACCGACATCTCTTCGCTAATTTTTTCTTTTAGTTGACGTAGTGTATTTGTTTTATTGATGTAGACACGATCCTTCAAACAACCCCATAAAAAGAAGTCTGATAGAGATAGATTTGAACTTCTGGGTGGTCATGGAATGTTGCCTCGTTTGGAAATCAACTTTGCCGGAAACATGTTTTAAACCACCGGCAGGGACTCATTGGATGTGTGACTAGTGGCTCGTTCGTGTTGAAACCATGTGTTACGACTGTAACCAGCAAACGCCACTAGCTTCGGTTCCAAGAACTCCCGTAACATGTTTGCGCGGGATGTTAGATTCAAACGTTAACAAATTCTTGGCCCAGTCTATACTTTTATAAACATAATAAAAGAAATACATTAATTTAAAACAAAAATTAGTAAATCTTATTTCTTACTTTTACGACAAAGTACTATTTAAGATACTAAACATTCCTTACGAGCTCTAATAAGGTGACAACCCTAACTGTAACATCATAAATTGTTATAAATGACTCAAAAACAATGAGAAATCTCTGCGTATAATATCTAGACGCTACAGCCAAATAGATTACTCATAAGTAGATTCTTAGTTTAGGGTTGTCTTAATTAGTCATTTTAATTAAATGAAGTTGATCATAATGAAGCTGCTTATTAGTCAACATAAAACCACAGATTAGAAATATGACATAAGTTTCTGACCTGATTACAACTGAAAAATAAATAGTAATTTTTTTGCTACATAACACTTAGTCATTCATTTCCGTTAAGTGCGACTCCAAGTGTCATGTGGTCTCTTGTAAGAATAAGTTACAAAAAAGGTTTCGTTATAGTCTCCGGTAATCTCCGAGCGATTTATATTCCTTGACATTTTAGGGAGTGCCTTAAAAAGCTTCGTTCAACTCGGACTAATGACTTAAGACAAGTTAATGACTGTGGAATAGGTCAATCTATTATTGAGGAGACTTGGTGCGTTAAAGATGGCCGCTTTTACTGAGCTTTCATTTAAAATAAATTTGAACAATATAATTAGAAAACTGCTTTTTAAATACATATTTAGTTGAGTGTTTAGTTTTCATTAGATGTAGTTTCAGACTGCAGTAATGCTGAGATTGACACCTTTTCTGGCACTGCACAGGACACTTGCTGTGTCCTGTGAATAACAGAATAAATCATTTTTCTATCTTTCTTTTTTTTTTGTAGTAATAATATAACTACCAAAATAACTCTACTGTGCCTGATGAAAAGCATGAGTAGAATCTAAGAGTTGTGATTCCCGTACTCATAGTGAAAAAACAAAAAAATAAAATATTTCTCTCCAAATCGTTACAGCCGTTTATAATGTAGAAAATATCACCACTGCTACTATATATAAATACACACTATTTTACATGTGGATAAATAATACCACATATTCCAGAAGGCGATTTAGAATTTGATCGCGAACCCCGAGCGTTGTAAGAGGTTCCCGTTGAACGTGAATCTTTACTCATTAAAATATCCTTTTAAGTAACTCATATGTTTTTTACCTAATCTATAATAATAATAAAGAAATTAGAAATGGTTAATTATTATTACTTTCTTCCTAAACTTTATTATTCCTAAGATCATTTGGGGTCGGCTACTAATTGCACCGATTTTATCTAAACATTAGTTCTTCCACGGAGCGACTGGTATCGGACCTCTGCGGTTGCCACACCGCCCTACTGTGCTAAGTATTATGGGTTCTTTCTTTTGCCAAAGTGACTCTACTCTGCTTGATGGAAAGCATGAATAAAATCCAAAAGTTGTAGTCACCATACTCATTGCGAATGTTGACAATGCAGTGTGGTGACCCACACTATCTCGGCCCATTACGATTTTTTACCCCTCAATTGGGGACGTAAAAGCCATGACAGTCGTCTTAACATTGCATTAGCACATGTCATCCTTGCATCAACACACATGGGACGCTACTTTGTGTGATCCATAAATTGTTGTTCTAAGTCTGGGTGTTCATTGTGTCCGTTTCACGTATGTTTGTAAAGTCTCCGTGGCACAGGATTTGTTCCTAGTGCGGGTGTTGTTGTAAAAAAAAGAAAAAAATAATAACGAATTCCACAGATATTCATTACAACAGAGATCGACAGCTTAACGTGCTCTTCGAGGCACGAGCGTCAAACACCGCGCAACTACCATACTCTAGGTTGTTATTAAGAATTTCCTGTGAGAAAAACGTATACGAGTACATAACATTATACATATGAAGTCGTAACATTTTGTTCTTTGTGGATTGCTTTAACAATCACTTCACTTCACTTTTAATAGGAAGTCCTATTGAAAGTGTACTTTCTCACTAATTGCCACACCACCCAACGGTTAGCTGACAGAGAATGCGTTTGGCATTATGTCAGTCTTTAGGCATTTTGTGCATAAAGTTATTAATAAATGAATAAACACCCATCAACACTTTTTGCTCGACTCGTTAATGAAACTCGAAGCCCCCTCTTTTTTATCCATCTTTTGTAATTTAAATAAAATGAAGTTTTTTTTTTGAATAATCCATTGGTAACTTTTTTAAAGCAATAGGTATCGAACTGGGTTTAAAAATCGTCACATCGCCACACACAATTGTACAATTTAAGCTTTAGAACGTAATGTGAAGTGTAGGTCACTTTAGACGCAACGCTTTCTATATTTAACTCAGACAATATAAAACCGAAAATGGTTTTATATGCTATATTGGCTATGGTGTCTGTCTGCGAGTACGTACGTATATAGACTTTGGCACTGATTCAAAATGGTCTGAGTGGCGCCAAGCCTGTCAGGTACCGACCACTCCCCCTTTGAATTAATGCCTGGTTTTAAATTTAGAACAATTCCATGTATGGGATATCGTGCTCTTTTTTACGTGTCAATATTTATTTCATGGGCAAGCATATACACACAAGTATATATGTTCACAACACACACAAGCTAACTACAAGTGTGTGTGTGTGTGTGTGTGTGTAGTAATATATGTGTAATCAATACTTGGATAGGTGTGGCATACAATCAACTAGGGATACCTCGTATTAATTAAATCATTTAGTATGAATTAAACCCACCGGGATCAATTGTATTCTTAATTAATCCACGAACCTACTCAAACACTTACATTTTTAACGAATCGTTATATATAATATCAACACACGATATTAAAATTTAAGAATGTCAACCGTAACTATAAATAAATAAATAATCTCATACATCTCACATACGACTACCTGATTTCAAATGAGGTGGCACCTGTGGTAACCAGATTTATTAATTATTTTATTTTTTAATTATACCAAAATGTATTAGCCAATTGGTCAAGGATCTCAAACTGCATATAGTCACAACCCTAAATTGGCAAATTCGGGTAAACAGTGTCAGTCAGAAGGTCATGAATATTTTGCATGGAATCTATCGACTAAAAAAATTTTAACCCAATAAAAACTAAGGCTGTGGTAATGTAGACTTTAAGTTTTTCAGCCATCGACTATGGAGATGTGTGTTATCTTAACTTAAATGCGGATCTCCTCAATAAATTAGGTGGACTTCTCAACATGTACATTTGGTTCATATTCAACAAACGAGAGTATGATCATGTATCCTTTTATCGGACGCAACTGTCATGGTTATCTATAAGGTAGCACCGCAGTTTACGTTCGTTGACTATGTTGTACTCCGTTCTCCACTCTCCTAACTCACCACTTATCTAACATTGCACTTGTAATATCTCTGCTCTAACCACGAGAGAAATCTTGGGTCCTCTAAAAAGGTCCTCCTTCTTTATCCTTCATATAATACCCGTATTATATATTGTTTCTTCTCCGTCTAAAGTTTGAATGTCTGGGGCGCTCTCCCTCTAGATATTAGGACGTTTCCAAACCGAACAACCTTCAGGGTTATAATACACAAACTCTAAGGAGATTTATTAACGGAGTCATGAGAATAATTATTGGTTATATGTGTTTTATGTATATATATTTTTCATTTATAATATCCTTAGTGCATCAAAATTATTTTTACGTATATTAAATAATCCTTCTCAGTTGCGTTATGGTACACCTGCTACACACATCTTTGCATCACCAAAAGGCTATTGAAAGAAAATGGCATTAAGTCCACCTTATGTGTGTATGTATTGCATTAAGTATAAAATATGAAATATTAAAAAATGAATATATATATATACTTCACATTCATGTGTTTTATTTTTGTTAAGCTGAATTGTCTCACTTATTAACGAGACGAAGAACAAATACTCAACTCCCGTCAGTAAGCAAATGTTATAATATCTTCTTTTATGATTCTTTGTACTCGAATTTGTAAAATCTAAGCTAACATTCTATTCATAAATCAGTGTCCCATTTATAATTACCGAAGGACGTTGTGTAAAGAAACCCAAAATAAGTATTTGGGGTCACCTAAGGTCCTTTGGGACGCGCACGCAATGCGCCGAATGAATATTTGAACAGCCTTCGCTTAAAATTGTAGAGGCGAGGCAATTTCGATGAGAAATGCAGTTTTATGGCTCTTACGTGACTGTATAGCTTTGCGGTTCCATAAAATAGATTAATGTATATACATTTTTAATAGTCTTTTTTTTCTATAAAGTAAACAGCATTCGCGAAGTTTATCTCCTGGCAACTCACTTCAGAGACATTAAAATTTTATATACAGTCAAGTTTCTATTAACTTTAAATATTTAATACTGGAAATAATGATGGAAAATATTAATAATTGTTTCCTGTGATATTCTTAAAAGTTTATCACACCTTCCTTATTTATTTTATAGGAGTAACTGAGTATATGACTTACCAAATAGTAAGTACCGGTATAAATAGACATCTGTAACTTACGAGGCATGAGCATACTACTGCCCTTTTAGCGTCTCTCCACATGATTGACGGGAGAAGAACTCAACACTTTATAGTTTATTGTCTCCATAATGTGAATTGTACAGTCAGAAAAAAAACTTATATACACATCCAGGCACCCGTTATTTAATCTGACAATGACTGAATATTATGTGGTCACTCGATTTGCCACCATCTTGATCGCGATATATTTCATTGAACACAAACCGAAGTTAATGGTCTTTCCTTATATTTTGCTAAGTTTCAATATAACCACTTGATTTACGAGGAAATCTCGAGTGGGAATTGCCACAGAAGTGTTCCATTATTACTTGACTACTGTGTAGGCAAATTACTTCAAATAAATTTACATATTTAATGAGCAAAGCGGACTCCTACTGTGTGTTTAAAGCCCCCAACGATGTCTATTCATTTCAGTATATCTATCCATGTGACTTTCCTTGTATATTTACAAGTAAAATGTGTATCTTATCAGAAATTACGTAATCAGTGATGAGATTATGAAATATAAATTATCTCAATTGAGGATAGATGACTTAAAAAAAAGAAATCTGAAACAAATGAGTTTAATTTAAAATTATATAATAAATAAATATAATATAATAAATAAATAAATCAGTGCAGAAAAAATTTCTTCTCAAATTAGATTATCATAATACTGAAGATCTAATACTGGGACGTCTCGGATTACTAAATTCTTACACACAATATTACAGAATAGCATTATCGATATAAGTTAGTAGTTTAGATTAAAATAGCTATGGTGCACACACAGACTCACGCACACATACACATACACACACGCATACAGGCACACACACATACACAAACACATACACACACGCACAGATACAAAAACACACACACAGTATTGACCTACATTTAACATGTTTATTTATTGCGTTTTCTTGTTTTCCTTACATCAATGTTACGACACATAGCTTAGGTTTACAATTACATAGTCTGTCTGAAATACAGGTTTTTAAACCTAGTTCAGAGGACAGGGTTTCTGTAGAAGTGTATATTTCTAAGCCTTATAAAATTGTGATTGCGTCACATTTGGCTTTTCCCTAAATAAAACTATTAAAATTATTATTAAATTACTTGTATCTATGACTGTGACCATTGCTACTCATCCCATGGGAGTCGAAAGAGATAACTAAGAGAGTAAACCTCACAGAACAACATCACAGCAAAGAGAAGGAAATCTTGAAACAAATCCGATACAAACCGATTTGATGAGCGTGGTATAATAGGCCAAAACCTCTTTTGTAAGAAGAGGCCCATATCCTGACGTAGACTGATTAGGAGAGTATTAGTTGCAGATATTCTGGTGCGCCAAAATTAGATATAATCTTGTGAGTAATCTTCAGGTGAGTCAATTTACTTTATAAGTTAACTAGAGAGTAATCAGAAAAGTCACAAGAACAAACTGAATTCTTCATTTGTTTTTGAAAGCTTTGGCAGAATAATAGGTTTTGTACTAAAACAAATTTTATTATTATTACTATTGTCTGTAATTTTTGTCCGTGTGATAACGGATTAAGAATACATAGTGTTACCACCTTTATTCATCACATGAGTGTCGTAAAAGGAGACTAAGGGAACAAAGTATTCAAGACATTACAAAGAGAAGGAAAACTTGAAACAAACCCTATTCTAACCCGTCTGGCCAGCGTGGTATAGTAGGGCAAAACCTCCTCGCTAAGGAGAGGCCTATGTCCAGCAGTGGACTGTAAAAGTTGTTGATGCTGTAATTTTACGAGCTAAAAAGTTTTTCGGAAACTGTGATATGAATCACAGTTAGTATTTTTAGTAGAATTTCTTTATAACGACAAAAATACATAGTCATAGTCATACATTACTTTATTTAAAATGTTTAATAATAAACAAATGTCTCTTAATTTTTTTATTTAAAAAAAAGCTTAATGTAAACCTCATTGGCAACAATGCTTTTAAAAAATCAGCAAATGAAGTTAAAAAGGTAGGTAGGTATTTATAGACCGTAATTACAGCTATCGGAGATCATTTGTCTAAAGATTTATTATATCTCAGTATATCTTCTGCGAGGGTACCAACACACAAACAGGAAAACCGAAAAAGGTATTAAGGTATAAACGACCAGAGATTAAGGAAGCGTTCATAGTGCTTATATTTTGTTGGCATTATTAGCCGTCTTCAAAAAGTAGGTTTTATATTCGACTTTATATTTCCTTATATTGTTTACTAACCGTACTGTGCCTCGCTATATTGTGCTACATTATGAGTACATTAACAACATGTGTGCAGCAAAACTAACAAAAAATCTTTGAAGCTGGTTTTCTCGTATCGACAATTGAGCTCAATCGGTAAAGAACTTTTTGAGTTTGCGTTGTTTTTAAAAATCAAATTCTGTCAAAAATTAAAGTACAACTTGAAATATAAATTGAAAACAGTATTTGTATGTTTGCTTCCCTTTAGTTCAGATAAGTTGCAACATTTTTTTGTATACGTTCAAATAACAACATCACTGAATCCCCGGATATTATAATGATGTTGATGTAATGTCTGTATTGATGAATTGTAATGTAATAAGATGAAATAAATTCACTTAATATAGTATATTTTTGATGTTGTCAGCATTATATATATGTTTCTTTTCTATATATACATATTTGTCATGCATAATGTTGGTATTTATTTGTTTCTACCTCAATTCTTCAAATAATAATAATACAACTTTCTCTATTAACTTGTGATAACTGTATGAGCTTTACACTGCTGCGATGACTGTCATGTCTTTTACGTCCCTAAGCGTGGCGTGAAAAAGCATCTTACTAGGCCGCCATAGTGTGGGTCACCACACTGCATTGTCTACATTTGCAATGAGTATGGTGACCACAATTTGGACTCTTTGGATTCATGTTTTTCCGTCAAGCACAGTAGAGTCACTTTGGCAGGTGCTTCGTATAGAAAAAAAATAAATAAACCGCTTTCCGGCTATCACTTGACCCACCCAAACATTTTATCTCGATAAAACTTAGATATATTATTTTCAACGAAATCCTTTGATCTGTCCATTCGAGCCTTTTTGGGACTCACAGACGTATAGTATTGTAGTTGTCTAGAAGGCTATTTTCCTTATTTTTATTAGTTATTCATGTGACTCACGTTTTGAATCATGAAATATGAATAAAAAAATGTTAGCGTTTGGGCGACTGTAATCTTGATGAATATTTGAAAGACTGGAGGGATAATGCATGTATATTGTGTTATGTATCTACAACATTTTGTTTTCATTATCAATATATTTGTGACATTGTTTAGCTATCGTATTGAATATTGCCACTATACTAAACTAATTAGATAACTCAAAATAATATATTTTATGTCTGACCAATAAAAACACATAATTAATGAATATGACATAGACCCTAGGCTTGTTGTTAACCCGACCAAGAACAATCCAAAGAAGACGTGTATACATACGGCATTCCAATTGGTAGCTATAGTAACCACTAAAGTCACTGAGCTACTCATCAAAAAAAATATATAATTATAATAATAAAATAAAAATATACATCTCATCAACAGCTTTAATAGTCCACTGTTAGACATAGGCCTCTCCTCAAAAGAGAGGTTATGGCCTACTATGCCACCTACTGGTCAGATGGATTGATTTAGGATTTGTATCAAGGGGTGCTTGGCTAGAAAGCCTCCACGTGGTGCTCTCTGGTAACGTTGGCCATGGTGCTGTTCATCACCGCCAACTGCTAACATTCTAGTACGAAGAGGAAACCGTTTTCTATGGCCATTCTTCGGCCGAGGCTTGGTCCAACAGAACGGGCTTGTCGGTTCCTCTGTTAGCTCTTCGCTCTTCGGATCAATGAGGAGGAAAACCTCGTTTAAAAGTCACAAAGGCGGGACTTTTTCACGGGTCAGAGTTTCACCCCTAGCGGTGGAGAAAGCAGAACGGGCTCGGCGTGTACTCACACTGCCACTGAGCAGGCATTGGGAGCCTTATATTCCTGGTACGTATCAAGTTTTCCTTCTATTTGCAGGGCCCAGTATAATTTACGTTCATAGTCATCTCTTACAACACCCATGGGATGAAGAAGTAGTGACACTCTATATTCTTAATTCATCACTACACAGAATCGTACCGAGTAGTGAGCAAAACCTACAAATCTACTTTATTAGTAAAAATAAAAAATACATACAATATTGTCATCACATTGTTTCTGAATTTAAATTACTTTTGCCGATCTCATAATGTCCTACAGAAAATGAAAATATTTATAAACCAGATATAGTGAATGGCAAAGATTGTGTAAAGGTTTTTGTAAGGAAATTAAATATTTCCTGCCACTGACAACTCAGATAGGAGCAGAATTTAAACAAAAACAAAACTCAGATTGTCTAGATTCTCCGATCCCCAGATTGCTTTGCACAACGGAAAAGCACAATGAAAGGTGAAAATTAATACAAACACTACGAAATACTGTCTTTTTATTTTTGTTACCCAAAAACCTTCGATCTGTGAAACATGTAAGCAGAATGAAGAGAGCCATTAAAGTCTATGTTAGCGATTAGTTTACAAATATCACACACAACCAGCTAATTCTATTCTACACACAAGCTGTCCTATGGTAAGCAGACTCCTGATTAACATATATGACTATAAATACATACATGTTATGAGTAAATTAGGCCTAGACACAGGACAACGTGTATTGTTTATCATACACACGCACACCACATCAACAGATCAGTCAAATTGTATATAATACGTCCTTTTAATTTCCCTTACACCTTATAATCTGTACTGAGTTCT
Source organism: Hypercompe scribonia (assembly GCA_949316085.1). NCBI lineage: Eukaryota > Metazoa > Arthropoda > Insecta > Lepidoptera > Erebidae > Hypercompe > Hypercompe scribonia. Next base: position 3,845,753 of record OX438984.1, on the reverse strand, counting down.
ATATATGCCATTTTAATGCATACATATCATAGATGAGTTACGCCCAGACATAAGATTCAAAGCTGTTTATGACAGACACACCAGATCAAAAGGCCAGTCAAGTTCCATAGATTCCCTCCAGTTAATTTCCTTATACCTTATAATCTGTACTGAGTTCTATATATGTCATTTAAATGCATACATATCATATATGAGTTATGCCCAGATACAGGATAAGCAAAGCTGTTTATTACACGCACACCAGACCAAAAGGCCAACCAAGTTGTATAGACTACGTCCAGTTATTTTCCTTACACCTTATAATCTGTACTGAGTCCGATATATGCCATTTAAATGCATACATATCATAGATGAGTTACGCCCAGATACAGGATAATCAAAGCTGTTTATCACACACACACCAGATCAAAAGGCCAGTCAAGTTACATAGATTACGTCCAGTTTATTTACCTTACGCCTTATAATCTATTCTGAGTCCAAAAAATAGCAATGAAAAGCTTACCAAGGGTTTAAGTTTATCAATCATTATTTGAAATGGATATATGTATGCGTGAACATACCCTGCAAAAGTCACGTTCGCGTGAAATCGCGTCAGGCCTAAAAAATTTGGATGCCACAATTCTCTCGTGGGAGTTGCTTCGGTGTCATATTGGAATACACAATATACATTTACTTTCGAGCAATATGTTAAACATAGTTATTATACATGAGTACAATTTTGTTAGGCAAAGTGCAATATGACTGAAAACGAGATGTACAAAATTAATATCATACAAAAATATTTTGAAAAGAAGTGTTCAGTTTTAGTCATATAAGTGAATCTGATGCATTTGTTATATCCAGTTATTTTTAAGTGCTAGTATTGTTTTTTTTTCATTTATTTGAGGTTATAACAACGTTTTTATTGAATTGATTTTATATACAAAATATTCTCGGCAAATACGTCGTATACACCCTAAAATCAACGTTATGTATATCTTTTCACGAACGAATCAACAATATTTTTCTAAACCTTGCTACACTTACATACGTTCATTCTTCTATTTTGACATTCAGTAACTCTTCTTTTTTTTTTTTTTTTTTTAAAAAGAGAACGCCCGCATTAGGAATAAATCCTGTGTCGCAGGGACTTTACAAACATACAAGAGACGGACACAAAGAACACCCAGACTCAGAACAACAATTTGTGGATCACACAAAGTGTTGTGCCACGCAGGATTTGAACCCACAACACTCAGCGAAGTGGGAAGCGGCGTGGTGACCGCTTAAACCACTAGGCCAATCGTGCAGTCCTCTAACTCTAATTATCAAGTTAAAGAAACTACTATGTAAATTATGATCACAGTACACTGCAAATAGTTATAAACAATACTAACACTATCGGTAGGTGTGGAACAGATTTGGAGACGATCTCATGAACACAACTTGCATAATATCCTGATCCAGTATTATGCATCAAGAATATTTCTTATAAAAATGCTCATTTTTCTCTTTATAACAGTAAAATATTTGAAGAAAGAAGCGTTTAACATTTTTTTTGACCTGCAGGCAACTTGAAACTTTCGTCATTATACTACGCTGAAGTCTTGTCCTAATTCATTTTTAAAACAACAGACTAATTGGTTGAAAGAAAAAGGGTTTTGTTAACTTTAAATCTGGATTAAAATTATTTTGTAATTTTTTTTGGATAATTTATTTAATACAAATTTTAAGGTTTATTCATAGGTACATATTTGTAGATATATATTTTTTTAAAAAAGATGATGCTTGCACTGTGAATAAATCCTGTGTCGCGGGGGACTTTACAAATATACAAAAACGGACACAAAGAACACCCAGACGCAGACTAACAGTTTGTGGACCACACAAAGTGCTGTCCCGTGTGGGATTTGAAACCATAACACTCAGCGTAGTAGAGAGCAACGTGACGACCGCTTAAACCAGTAGGCCAAACATACAGTCAATTCAATATACGAGTATATATAGCATAGTTACGCAAAATTGGATAAAAAAGTAGATGCTCAACTTAAGCAAATTAATTAAAAAAAAACTTTTCAATCTTGCTTATAAAAGGGTAGACAGATATATACTCTACAAGTTTTAGATACTTGTGTAAACTATATATTTTTGAGGAACCTCGTAAGGTAAAAACCGTAGACTTTTTTTCGCGGTAGCTCTCTTTACCAAAACTTATTCTTTTTTTTATACCACGAAGGTGGCAACCAAGCATACGGCCCGCCTGATGGTAAGCGGTTACCACAGCCTATGGACGCCTGCGGCACCAGGAGCATCACGTTCGTGTTGCCGACTCTTCAAAAACTTATTTACCCCCTTCTTGAAGAACCCGGTAATGTACTACTTACTGATAGAAATAAGAAACAACATTTATAATCTCTTGCCTTACCTTTGTTTTCAGTTCCTAATGTTACGGTAGAGTCAATTCCTTCAGATTAACGTATGAAAGTTAGTATTTCGACCTTTGCTTTAAGGTCTACATTTCAATGAAAGTAATACTCAAGATTTATCACCATTTTAAAATTTACAATGTCCATTACATGGAGAACTTGGTGATAAGTGGTTATCGATGCCTAATAAACTAGTATTATGAGTATTTTATGCAACAGTAACTCTGAATACTTATTAAGTTGCGTCAGCTGACGTACAAAAAGACTACTTTTGGTATCAATCCAAAAAAAATATACGACAACTAGTCGAATCATTGTATTGTCTCGATTTCAGCTTTCAATTAAATAAAAATTAAAAAATATAACCTTTTTTTGTGACAGGTTTATTGACTCTTTGATTATTCACTGGCTATGATTGATTTATTTGACAAAATTGTATGTCGTTGTATGTTGATTTTGTATATAAGGGGATATGTGTTTGGATAAGCTCTCACTGTTTTATTCGGGGAAAAAACACTTTATACAGTTAAAATATTGTTAGTCACTAGACACCACTTTATTCCATCTTTCCAGCTGTAAATGAATCCTACGCCGGTAAAACGGAATGTATTTTTAGATTATGCATGTATCTTTGTATGCAGGAATATTTGTTGCATAAAATTTCGCATAAATATTCTTTACTCGGCATAAAACTCGACATTTTTATCACTGTATAAAAATAACGTTTTTAACAGCGTGTTTGACTAACAGAGGCTTAAGTTAAAGCTTACAGACAGTAGTTTCGGGTTGTTGTGTTTCCATCAGTAATCACATAGTCCTAGTAAAGCCATCTGTTTGAAAACTGAAAACTTATTTAAGAACCTGAATATATAAATCAAGTATGTGCCTTATAAACTTTGATACAGTAAACTTAGCTTAGGGTTTGTTTCGAATTTGCCTTGTCCTGTTTTCTTAATCCGTCACACTCGACACAGAAAGATTTATTTATAAGTGTGTAAATTCTAATTATTATAATCACTCTTTAGTTCATCTATGTTCACACACACACAAACCAAAGTAAAATATAAGACCGTTAAACGTTTATTTAACGTTACTGAAAATTTTTAACCAAATAATTTGCACCACAAAACCTTTTTACAAAAAGCAGGTAAACGCCTATCGACGTAACCTCTATCTAACCCACATCCCCTAAATTTCACAAAAAAACAATTGAACGTCCGATAAAAATTCCTAACACACGGATAAAAAAGTACGTACAATTTTCTCTGGTTCAAAGTTTAAGTGTTTTAACCCGCGTAGTAATAGTACTGGAAAAATCTTGGCGAAACAGCTTAATATAAGCCGTCTGTAGATAGAAGGAGACAGATATAGCAGTCCTGCTAATGGCCTGGGGCAGGCGAGCCAAAGGCACACTCGTAAATAAATGAGCGAATGTGTTTTCTTTTTTTTCCATTTTTTCTTGGCGTGGGAGCACATCAGTCGAGGAGCTGGGGTAGGCATGGAATTGTTTTATGACTAGTTGTAACGTAGAAAGTAGGTTAGTTCTGTGTGTTCAGCTGCTGTGATAAAAACTTGCTTTAAAACAGGCATGAGCTTGAAATATTCAAGAATATTATATTAGTGGGCAAACATTTTAAAGTTGGATTTATCTTGTACTGTATACAAGTTATTGTGGATAATATTATAGAGACATTATGTATGTAGATATACTTATAGAAAATGTAGATAGTAATAACAATAATTTAAAGTTTTGTTTATTCTCATTTTAGGAGTATTTTTGTTGACCTGGCTATATATTTTTCGGGTTTCATATGATAAAAATAAGGACAGGATATGCTGATATGCTAATTACTTAGGTAAGGTACGAAGCATCCGTTTTAATAATTATATATGTATATATATAATCTTGTAGTTGTGCATTTGTCAAATATTTACTATTAGACAATTATAGGTCGACACTGAAAAATAGATTTGCATACATTTTCTTTTTTAATTTTTTAAATGTCATAACATTATCTTCAATTTTCGATAAAGGATTTATTGTGGCGGTGGTATTGTGTTAAAACGACTTTAATAATTTTAAACAAAATTATTAATCTGATGCACTAGATTAATGACACACTAAATAATTATTTACTCTTTTTTTTAAAGCTTGCTAATGTGACTCTGCTCTGCCTGATGGAAAGCATGAACAGAATCCAAGAGTTGTGGTCACCATACTTATTGCGAATGCAGATATGCAGTATGGTGACATACTATGGTGGCCTAGTGAGATGCTTTTTCGCGGCCGCTTGGGGGCGTTAAAGGCATGAGAGTCATCGTCGCTGTGTTAAGCTCACACACTTACCATGATAAATTTTATTGGGAGTTATTTCGTTAGATTTTCTTGATGTGAATAAATGTATATACAAATTTTTACAATCGAGTGTCCTGTTTCCTATACAGACATACCTTTATTTACATTAACTCTACTTATTTTCTCTTTGATATTTCCAACTACAATTATAATAGTTTTTCCATATTTCAATCTTTCCAAGTAAATAAATAACAATTTCACGCATCTAACATACGATCTAATTTCAAATTAGACGGATGCTGTGTGCTAACCAGACATATTTGTCCTGGAAAACGAACCCACAACCGGCGGCTTGACAGTCAGAGCCGCTAATCACTAGACCTGTAGATCTAGTGGTCAGAGCCCTCGTGGTTGCGACCTCTCCTTCCAGAAGATCGTGGGCCAGAGAGAGAGAACAATAGAGAAATTGTATGCTCTCGAACATTATTAGCCCGTCCACCATTTTCCATGACATGACATAATCTTCGACCTTATTTCACTTTATCTATACTTTCTTATGTAGATTGTGGTCTATTACTGTACCTAATTAAATAAACGGATAGTCCCAACCTACCTCCACACACGACCAAGTCTCCAAACCCATCCAATATTATGTGTTTACCGTATCTTGCGCTTAAAAATGTACAGAGAAACCGTGTAGTAAAATTTATCTGCTTTCCACCCCCATCGGTTTATTGTAGCCATTTTCTGGCGCCCATTGTTGAGGGGAGGGTGCGCTGTAGTTCGTGACCGTACGCCAATGTAGAGTATGGTGTAAGTTATAGAAAATTTATCGTATTTTAGCAATATTAGCAACTTCTTTTTACTTGTAAACTCATATAAGTTTAGTATTGTTTTTAACTTTGAATATTTTATTGAAATTTAATTGAAAATAATTTGGTTATTCTACGACAACAAAAAGTATAGGAGCTTTTATCGGTTACTCATTAAGATGAGCGAAAAAACATTTCGTACTGATAAATAATACTACGATAATTTAAACGTATTACGTTAGAACCACAAAAAAATGTCCACACTAGATATTTTTTCATGGTCAATATATCATGTTGCGTTCATGACCTTTTGTCATGTTAGCTACGTTTGAATAAAAATACATCTATCGATAGGATGCTTAAAAACGCATCAAAAGAATTACTGTTACTATGTTGAGGGCTTGTTGCCATTAAACTGTATAGTCTAAGAAGTGTTTAAAAATAATCTTTAGACTAAATAATTTTATAAAAAGAACCACGCTTCTTATTAAGACTTGTACCAGTGTCTTGTTACAGAAAACAAACGTAAGCATCGTCCGAGATCCAATGTATCTGGTATAACCTTAAATTATTAATGCTTATTCGCGTAGTTACTGTTACTAGCTGAGTCAGACCGACTTACAAGCACACAGATGCGACTGTTGTGTAGCTGACTCAGATATTAAGACAATTTTTTCATTATCAGTAAAATATTATTACTACATAATATATTTCATTTGTTTTCTTTGTTTTCTATATAAATAAACATTTATATAGAAATGTGTCAGTCTTGTCTCCAGGCGGACTGATGGTCACTCGATAGATGACAGAATGGAGATGGCAAGATGGACCAATAATTTGATGAAAATGGTTTTCAGTGGATGAATGTGGACTGCCTAAAACTGAGATAGTTGAAATTTATTGGGGATAGCCTTCGCTTAGCGATATACAGCAATAGGTCGGAGAAGAAGAAGAGTGCCCAGATTTTGCTCTAAAAAATCTAATGTCAACAAATAAATTAAAAAAAGATTCTAATGAAAAGTAGTACAGAACTATAGTACACTTAAAAGAAGAAGGTTTGTTCATGATTATAAGTAATATATAGATATATTTTCTTAGAAAAAATAACATACAGATACTGACAAGTTGTCTATTCCTACACAAATTTTATACAGAGTCGGCGTGATATCTTACAGCGTAAAAGGTGTAGGTTGGTCTCTTCTAAGATCAGTCATCTGAACTAAGAGCTAAGAAAAGTAGACATTACTTACTTTTTTTAATAATATAATAATTTTCAGATCTTCTATATTTTTTTTTCTATATTAAGAGCCTACCAAAGTGACTCTACTCTGCCTGATGTGTGAATTGTTAATGTGAATGTGAATCCAAGAGTTGTGGTCACCATACTCATTGCAAATGCAGACAATGCAGTGTGGTGACCCACACTATGGTGGCCTAGTGAGATGCGTGAATTAAATTGGATTTATAAAACCAATAGCAGGTCGAAGGAACGTAGATCGAGTACAGTTGTATCCGGAGAGTGGTTGGAGACAAAACGAAGATGAGAACATAAACGACCCATACACAGACACTAATAAAAGATTTTCAGGAGAATGTTTACAAAGTAGAGAAGGTAAGGATACGTAATTCAGTTTAGTAAACAAACTAATTTTACAGTAGGAAGGAACACAATTAACGCTTATTAATTAACGTTAATTTCGAAATAAACAATTCGTCAAAAATTTATGTTATATATTATTCAAGATAATCTTCACATCTCTGTCGGCTGTCTTATTCATTGTCTATCTCTTTCTCTCATTTTCGGTCCTTTGCATACGAAGACTAGAGAACAACCTATCGATTTCTTACCCTTGTTGACCGTCGCTTAACCTTACACGCCGTTTAAAGATAGTAATTGTACTGGGGCATCATATTTTCTACCTAATCTTTGCCGAGTAGGCGTTCTGTTTATGTTAATTTTCTGGGGCTCAAACAGAATATTTAGAAAGGCAACAACACATTTATTTTTATGATACGACCTTAAACGTTAAAGTTTATTTTCGGGATTACCAGCTTGTGCACTTTGCGGGTACATTTTTAAAACATTCACTATATTTACTGTCAATGGTTTTGTAAATTAAATAGACTAAAATTTTATACAGTCTGTGACGTTCGTTTGGTTTTGAGTTTAACGTAAAACCTTTTTGTATTTAACTCTATGGATTTTCACACGTTTTAAATTTAGAACGCCACCTTTGTTAGGGATTATGTGGCCATAATATTGTGTGTGACCATTGGAATACAGATGAAGCAGTCAAATTGTTTTTTTATTTAATTAACGGATTGCTAATCTATTTATCAGATATTTCTATGGTCACAACTTAAAACGAAACCTCGTAACCTGTTGTATATATATGTAATAAAACAAAACTGACTACAAACCCTTCTCTATAAATCACACGCATGAGTTATACACAGAATTACACATTCCTACGTATCTCCACAAATAATTTTACTTTGTTTGTAAAATATTTATATAAATACGTCCTGTTTATCATATTCCCTATCTGTCTAACCATAAACCCTGGTAAGATAGTTATAGTGTAAAATACGGGCCGGAATAGTTACAAAAGAGATCAAGGTATGCCAATGTTATGAATAACGTTGGCAATACTGTTGATTGCTACGTAGACAAAGAAGATAGAGGTGTTTGTGTTTCGGTCGTTATTTGTGTTTCGGTATAAAAGAGGTTTTGTCTGTTGAGTGATCTTTACTTTACCCAGATGTAAGAGCTTGGATAGAGCTGTTTATCAAAATAGTTTTTTTTTGCAAACGACCTGAGACAGATGACACTCCGATGGATCTGGATGTCGTAATAACAGCTGTTCCCGGATCCCTCCTATGTCAGGCGCAGAGTGGCACACCGTGTGGTTTTAGTCGGTTCGATTTCGACACACCACCTTGCCGTAAACCCCGGTGGGTGACGACCTGAGAGGGGATTACAACACGTTAAAAAAAAAATTGACACTCCGATACGGCCAGGAGGTGTTGTCTGGGGCGTGGCGCTGTTCTACCTCTTACTGTGTAAAACAGTAAAAGGTGCGATAGCGTCCTGCCCTGGGGCATGAGGTGCCCGAGATGTACCTCAAACGTGAGGTACGGCAGGAAAGACTCCAGAAGCCGCTAATGAGTTCCAGGAACTCCTGCCAAATGCTGAGGTAGGTTGCTGTTAAGTTTAGTGGGTAGACTGGTTCCCCAAAAGCCCAACACACAATGTTCGTCCCTCTACAGAGGGTATGGTGCAAAAGGCATAAAAAAAGACCTGTTTGTCAAGTGGTAAGAGATAGCGACTTTTAAACCAGTGCCCGTTTGAACAAAGGCAGAATAAATAATTGTTTGATGAGCACTATCATTTGTTTGTTTGTGACTTGCGTGTAATTTATCTATTATATGTGTAGAATATGTATCAGGGGTCTGTTTACCTGGTTCCTTAGCTACTAGTACCTGAGAAGGCGTGTGGTTTTTGGTCGGTTCGAGTCCGACATAACCACCTTTCGGTCGTATCCGTGGGGATATCAGCAGGAAAAAAAAAGAAAAAAAAAAGAGGTCTGTGTGCCACAATATCTAAACTAAGCTAGCTCTGATTAGTTGCAGATCATTTAGTCGAATGTTAAATGTGTCTGTTTTTTTTTAACATTTATTAGTATAGAAAATGGCCCGCATGGTGATGAATTAAGAATATGGAATGTTACCATCCCTATTCATCAAACGGATATCGTAAAAAGCGACTAAGAAAACAAACTCCGCAGGACAACATCAGTGACAAGAGGAGGCAAACTTGAAACAAATATTATAATAATCCAGCTGGCCAATGTGGCATGGTAGGTTAAAACGTTCTTTTTAAGAAGAACTCTATGCCCAGCAATGGGCTTTTAAATTCTGTTGATGATGATGATGATGAAGATTATAAAATCGTAGAAAAAGAATATTACACCCACTCCACCAAAGTTAAATTAATTGTAAATTCTCCATTCATTTTACACTCAATCCTCGTTAAGGAAAGACGGGAGAGGTATCTCTTACTTCTGCTGAGTTAATCTGAATGTTTATTACTTTGAACAATGTGTTAAAGGAACTTACATTTACACACTAGGATTTAATGAACAATGAAAACCTAGGAGTATTAACTCCTAGATTAAGCAACAAAAAAAAGAATTGTTTTTAAAACATTGAATAGAACAACGTGATCAAGTTTTGTACTATATATCTAATAAAATTACTCTCTATTTTACAATAGAGGAAATTATCAACACGTAGAAGTAACACTCCACCCACCTGTTCGTGATATCAAAAGAGTTCCGCTAACAAAGAGCGTGACAAATAGATGATTTGGGGCAGCTATTGTAACCACCGAATGACGTGATACACTTGATGGTAACTTGTCACAATATTGTTGTCATATGAGGTTTAGTGGGGTTACCAATGATATGATAACGGAATGAGGGTCATCAATAAACAAATTGAGGTACCGAAACGAATAATCTTACAGAATTTATGATGTTTTTAAAAAAGGTACGTCTGGCACCAATATCTTTAGTACCATTATGAATAAATATTTAAGGGTGAATAAAGGCCCAGTTCCATGTAACTACATTCTAAAAGTTTGCATATTAAAACTCATTACACAAACACCTCAAGGTATGGTTGGATTGAAGCAATTTATTTCTCAGTCTTTGTGTAAAAATAGTATTTTCAGACTTTGAGCACTTCTCTCGGCTGACCTTCCTGAAACATCTCCCGTTTAATGTAAAGAACATACATACACAAAATCACGCCTGTTCCCCGGAAGGGTGGGCAAAAGCATACATATTAAATACACACTTTTCGTCAGTGTTTTGGTCCCACGTAATAAGTGGCGAGCCTATTTCCGCTAATCAGGATGTTTTGTTTGCAAGAGCCCCGTCCGTAGATAAGCAGATGCACCACCTGCAGATGAGGTTGACTTGGGGCCCTAAGTTCTTGGTGGAAACTCTATTCACCCTGTAAGTAAACGTAGATAACTGAAAGTTAAAGTATTTTATAAGCGTGTATGGGTTTAATTTTTCATAAAATTTGCGTTATTATGTTACAGAAGAATTTTAAGGTCAAGTTTTAAAGAAAATTATCGGCTTTCTATGATAAACGGCAGTCTGTTTCTGTTAATATACTTAATACATTTTGTTTTATGGGGTACTCTAGAAGGTGTTGTTTGTAGTGATTAAGGATATCTAGTGTTGGATTTCAACTCATTTGACCAGTGCAATATAGTAGGCCAAAACCTCCTTTCTCCTCAGAAGTTAGTCAATCTAGCAGGGTACTATGAAAGGCTATTGATTAACTCATAATTTTGCCATTTAATTATTTTATGTAGACAAGAAGGTGATGATTGAATTCATTCTCTATTTAAGGCAAGAGCCTCCAATAAATAAAATAAAAGTATGATGGTGATACAATCGTCATATATTAAATTTGGCGTTTTTAGAGCTAATGACTCAAATTAGTGCGTACTATACGTACCTAACGTCTCAAATTGTTAAAGAACTGTCGTCCCTAACTCAGTTACAAACCCACCGCTATATGCTTTATACCCAAACAGACACTCAAACCCTCTTTACGTAATCAGACTATAATATACACGCATTACGCCATACGGCCGTACTTCAGTCATAAAAGTCACACATAGGAGCTATCAAAAGGTCTGAATGTTATTTACCATTCTACGTTTAATGTCACCGACTAAAGTTACAAAAATATAAGATATAAGGATATTATTAACTTTTTGGACTTTAAAATTAACAATTATATTATAGGTAGAGCCATGCTTATGCACATATTGTTAGACATTATGTATTTCAAGAGAGAAAGACATTAAATCACTTCTATGCAATTTGCTGTTGTGTTGAAACTGGTCAGTAATGTGAATTCTGGCATTTAGAAATAATTGTTTTATGGATATGGCTACAATATAAAGATTTTCTTAAAATATTGATTATAATATTGCTCGTTAACATCAAAATTTAAGTTCACTTAAGTTCGTTTTCGTTCAAAATTCTATGTAAAATGAAAGTTTTTTGTACACTGTTCTTTAACCACAGTATTGATAAAATGTGTTTTACTTTTTGAAATGATTTATAAATTACAGCAAAGAAAACTGTATTTACCTGTTGTCCATCAGTAAATTGTACCATAAAAGAATTCATACGTTGGTATTTTAAATAATTGTACCAATTGTGCTTTCAGTATCTGTGGAGTATATGAATTTAAATTTTAGTGGAACACGTAATCCCTGATATAAACTCGAATAGCACAGGTTGAAAGATAAACACGATTTTAATAAAAACGAAATTGGAAATGATTGTCTATATGGCACGGTTTCGCTTACTGTCACATGGGATACGGAAGATTGAAAAACATATGATTTGCCAGCATCGTGTGAAATTTCATTTGATGAGTTAGCATTTGTAATATTTGACTAGTTTCTATTTGCGAACCAGCTACTTAATATTTTACGACACGCTTAAGTATGGGCAAATTTTCGTTTTAATGTCATTATTCTCTTTTATAAATTTATTCAATACGTGTAACCACGTACGCTGTATAGACAAAACAAATACTCATGCACTAAAACTTGATAACACATCTACTGTACATTCGCTTTCTAATACTTCAAAATATTTCTTTAAATAATCACATTACTAAGTAACCTTATCATATCTATCCTCTTAATTATTATTTTAGAAAAATCCATGAATTTATAATACAAAGTGAAATAAACATTCTGACGTTGCAGAATCGACCATTTGATGCGGAGACAATTTCGATGCGGAGGATTGTCCGTTTTCCTGTTCTAATTATAGACAGTGTCTTAAAATCTTTTCGAATGACTGCACAATTGCCCTAGTGGTTTAAGCGGTCGCCACGCCGATCTCCACTGCACTAAGTGTTGTGGGTTCAAACCCCACACGGGAAAACACTTTGTGTGATCCATAAAGTGTTGTTCTGAGTCTGGGTGTTCTTTGTGTCCGTTTCTTGTATGTTTGTAAAATCCCCTGTAACACAGGATTTATTCCTATTGCGGGCGGTATTTTTTAAATAAAAAAAGAAAAAAAAAGACTGCTATCGATTCTAGCCAGGACAGTAATAGAGTGGGACTGCATTATCTTAACTGTATTACTTACTCTCTATAGCTGGGTATGATGGTTTTGCCTCCACTACCAACCTTACACAGAATGAAAGTGTAGGCGTATACTACAAAAGCAGTTTATACCTAGTCTTGCCATAAATATTGTAATAAAGAAAAAAGAAAATTGTTAACTGCAAATAACATTTATTACTTTTACAGTGTGTCAGTTTAATACATAAATATAAAACAATTAAAAATATAAAAAGCTTATTCGAAGTGGTCTCCATTGGCTGCAATACAGTCCTTTAAACGATGAGGCCAGTTATCAATAGAAGCACGCACTCTTTCCATGGGAAAATTCTTCACTGCCAATCGTATAGATTGTTTTAGGGACTCCAAATTATCATGGCGTTTAGAGCAAGCTGTACTCTCTAAAACTGACCACAAATCATAATCCAGCGGATTAAGATCGGGACTAGACGACGGCCAGTCTTCAGCTCTGATGAAGTCCGAAACGTTCGATTCCAACCAAGACTGCGTGGACCGAGCTTTATGACCCGGCGCCGAGTCTTGCTGGAAGGACCATACTTGGTTATTGAACATGGTGATGTTAAGGGGCTTAACTACCTTCTCAAGAATGGTATCTTGATACACTTGTGCCGATGTTTTGATACCTTTTTCACAAAAATATGGCTCAGTCACTCCTTCATAGCTAACACCCCACCAAACCATCACTGAAGTCGGATAATGTCCACGTTGCACTCTGTCGACTAATTGGGAAGCTTCCTTAGAGCTTTGAGCATAAATACGGTCATTTTGTTTGTTAAAATGTTGCTCAATTGTAAAAATTTTCTCATCCGTAAACAAAATTTTTCTGTGACCTCCCTTTGCGTACCGCTTCAGTAGTTGTTTCGATTTTACCACCCTATTCTTCTTTAAATTATCAGTTAAGAAATGGCCAGTGCGTCTCTTATAGGCTGCAAGTCCTAAGTCATCTTTTAAAATACGCGACATGGTTCTAGGTGCTATCTTCATTTCCCGAGATAAAATCTTTTGCTTTCGGACAGGATTTCTTCGAATTCTTTCCCTTACTGCTTTGACCACCTTTTTCGTACGAACACTACGTGGACGGCCAGATCTTTTTCTGTCACAAACAGAGGAGGTCTCATTGTACCTATTAATAGCCCGGTACACAAACATTTTACTAATACCAAGTGTATGGAGAGTTTTAAAAATTGCATTTGGCTCCATACCTACTTTGTGTAATGCTATCACAGCGATTCGGTTCTCTTTATCACCCCACACCATTTTAATATCGCAAAATATTTTACAATGTATTGGCGCCAAAATGAGAAAACACAATGAACAATCGTATAAAAATGACAGATTCGAAATTCAAATGTAATATTTTTTTATAATTAAGTGTAACAGTATTTATGGCCAGACTAAGTATATTTCAGTTTAAGAACCAAAAACAGTGGATGAAAACTGCTTTGTGGTTACGCTTAATAAAGATACGATAGCTTTAGTTATTTATAGACCCCTGGACGAAAAAAATGACAACTTCATAACGCTGAAAAAATTGACAACTTAATAGTGCTCAGATAGAAAAAACATTAAAATATGCGCACATTAAATGTGGCAGAGTCGACTTATACAACTTTTTCTACTCAATCCAATCATAAGCCCAAAAGTCGTCGAAGTCTTAACATTCATGTCTGTATATTAGTATTAGAGATTGTTCATGTCTAATCAAAAAATACTACATAAATCAAATGTTTAAGAGTAGTCATTTACAAAAATCTGAAAATTAATCAACACATTTATCTACTTGCCGTAAGAGTACACAAAACAATTGTGGTGCCCAAAACTATGCCCTGTATTTATCTTTCCTTACGTACTACATCAGCTCTTGGGGTGGCATATGTAAAGCTAGTCTCCTTAAAATTGAGAGAGCTCAAAGAACTAGTCTAAACGTAAGTTTGTTTTCACTATTTTACCACCGAAGGGTTGACCTCTACAAAAACTGGGAGGTTTTGAAAGTATAACAACTTTATATATAACAAAATTGTTAAATAACATTTGAATTTGGAAAAAATTAAACATACATTTTATAAAGATAAAGTATTTACTGTGCCAATGTTCAAAACTAATCTCGAACATCGATCAATAGTGACAATTGACGCTAAAAAGACTTCCATATCAACTTTACATAAAACAGATTATTCTTTTCTGTCGTACTTAAAGCTTTCGATATTGAATATCTTATATAATAGAGCTTAACCATATTCGACATCACACGCAAAATCGATTTATTTAAATATAAAGCGGTGGTATAACGAAAGTGTGGTAAGTTACGGTCGTTTTAACACTGTTAGCCGATTAATCGGTTCTTTTACCTCGTAATTTCAGAGCGAGTAATAATACTGAGATATAAATGTTATTCAACGATTGCCTACACGAGTATTCAATTAATTCTTTTGTTACAACATTGTCCTTATTTAATATTGGGAATCGACAAGGCCAAGTAAGATACGATGTTATTTCGCTCGAGAAAAACGTCTATCAATTCTGATGATGTGGAGTGTGACGTGATGTGATTATATTTGTTTATCTACAAATCTAGTATTTTATTTTCACCTTCAGACTTTGGTTTTTCTGAAGTTAAATTTTAACAAGTGGATATAAAATCGAAGAATAAAAATCGTGATACGTGTATCATTTGATGTTACATTACGACAATTTTGACATACTTTAAATTGAAATACTAGAAAACGAAAATAAAAAAATATATATTAACAATATTTACATCTAGGCGTCAAAAAATACCTCCGCATCATAGAATGCATAAAATAGTTGTAAGTTGTTCCATCAGTTACTCCATGCACATACCATAACTTGTAGTGCTAATGGTAGTACCACCGTCACTTTTTCTTTTCTATGGTTCTATCAATAGGACCACGGACAAGTAATATTACTTGTAGTTCAACCAAAAAGTAATGATGTCTTTGGCTGGTTATTCCAAATTTACCTGGAAAACAGGTTTTGTTCTAAAAAGATGTTTTATATTGGATAATAACATTGAATTTATTTTCCAGGTTTTTTACTTGAATTAACTATGCTGGTGATTTGTTTTATTTGCAGTTGCGTAGCTATCAGCAATAGTGGTTTCAAATAACAATATTTTATTATAACACTTAATTTCCAAATTTGTTTCAAAGATTCTTACTTGTGCCTTAATAAATTTGTTGATTTTGTGTTTTTATGAAAATATATTCCTTTAACATAATTGTAAGCATACGTAAAGTTCATCCATCTGATAAGAGTATTGAAAAATAGTATGCAAATGACCTACCTAGTTTATTATTGTTTTTAAACAAGTACAGCGGCATATAATCAGTAATAATTAACAATATTGATGTTAACTGTAATATTCGATTTATCTGGACATTATTTAGTCTAATTGATTGAACTCCGGACAATAATGTTTGCTCGTAGTATGACCCGTAGGACCATAGGCAAAGGATGGTTTTATCATAGCATACGCATAGTTATTTTATACAGACAATAATAGGTGCTTCCAATTTTTTTTTTATCGAAATAAATAAAAAAAACAAGATGGCAGGCATTTGGACAAGTAATGTGTCACAGAGAGGTTTAGTCATCTTTCGGATTTTCTAATCTCATGTTATCGTATCAAAATTGTTTTTTACAAGAAAGCTAATCAGTTCAAATTTAAATTTTAAAAATTACTGTGTCTAAATGACCATCGTTTTGACGTTTGGGCTCTTCTAAGCGAGCACCGAAATTTTCGAATACTCTTTGGCAAAGAGATAGCGCGATCGCCGACATCTCTTCGCTGAATTTTTCTTTTAGTTGATGTAGTGTTTTGGTTTATTAATGTAGACACGATTCTTTAGATAATCTCATAAAAAGAAGTCTACTGGGGATAGATCTGGTCTTCTGGGTGGCCATGGAATTTCGCCTAGTCGGGAAATCAGTTTTTCGGGCAAAATGTCTTTGACCATTGGCAGGGACTTATTGGATGTGTGACAAGTAGCCAGCAAATTCCAGTAGTATCGGTCCCAAGAACTCCCGTAACATGTTTGCATGAGATGTTAGATTCAAATGTTAACGAATTCTTCGCTTACCATATACAATTCGCTGAATATTGTAATAAGTATCTAGTGTTTTGAAAGAGGGACCAGAGTGTGTTCAATTTCTTCTCAAAAGGTTAAATTATTTGGAAACTGACGGCTTCATGCAAATCGACACAGATAGATAACATGTTATTTTGGATACTGTTTTAATAATTTTACATTTGTCAATGCTATGTATCTATTCTAGAGAGGACATTGTGTGAAGACTTGACTTTTTTTAAAACAATTTTCAATTAATTCAACTATTGAATCGATTGAATGCGTAATGTAATGGATTACAGACTCATAACACAATACTAAGTAAGTGACTGCTTACTTAGTATTCTATTTATTTTTTTTTATACCACGACGGTGGCAAACAAGCATACGGCCCGCCTGATGGTAAGCGGCTACCGCAGCCTATGGACGCCTGCGAAACCAGTTATAAAAAACTTAACGATAACTAAGATAGAGTTAGTTATCTAGTTATCTTATAACTTACTTAACTTAACTTAACTTATTATTACACCAGTTATAAATATGAAATATCAAATATCCTTCTTTTGTGGGTTCCCTCCCCACATGGTACAACACTTTGTGTGATCCACAAATTCTAAGCCTGAATCTAGATGTTGTTTGTGTTCATTTTATCATATCTGTAAAATCCCTTGCGACACAAGATACGTTCCTAGTACGGAAGTTATTTTTTCTCAGAGAAGAAGAATTAGTGACAAAGTAAGAACAGTTTTATAGACTGCACGGTTGGCTTAGTGGCTCAAGCGGTTGCCACGCCGCTCTTTACTTCGCTGAATGCTATGAGTTTAAACCCCACATGGAACAACACTTTGTGTGATCCACAAATTGAGTCTGGTTGTTCTTTGTATCCGTTATTTGAATATTGGTAAAGTCCGTCGCGATACAGGATTTATTCCCAATACGGACTTTATTTTTAAAGAAAGGAAGAAAGAAAGAAAGCTCACCAGAACAAGGAGTACTGCATTAGCATCTTGTCACCAAAATGCCGTCATCATCTCATCAAACAATGCTGTGTAGTCTATGCACGTACTTCGATTAAACTTTGGACATTACCTACAGGATATGAAAATTTGATTCAATGACGTAAGGTTCTGTGAATATAGAAACCTCAAATTTGGTTGGTTTATCGTGACGAGAATTGTAGCAAGTATCCTAATTAGAATTAAAATAAGAATAAAGACTCATTGATGGTTAATTTTATTCTAATTATGACTTTTTTTTTTTCTTTTCTATATAAAGAACCTGCCAGTGACTCTACTCTGCCTGAGAGAAAGCATAAATAGAATCCAAGAGTTGTGGTCACCATACTCATTGCAAATGCTGACAGTGCAGTATGGTGACCCACATTATGGCGGCCTAGTGAGATGCTTTTTCACACCTTTAAAGACGTGAAAAGGCATAACAGTCATAGTGACAGTGTAAGGCTCACATAGTTGCCACGATAACTGTCACCGCTGCGTTAATGGGCTTCCGGTCTCACAACCATCAACGAAACATGACAGCACGGATGCTGTTGCTTTAGGTTGGCCTTCTATGAGAGGGTAGTACTGCCCCGGTCGAGCCGGCCCGTTCGTGCTGATATCAGTGTGGCTCTACTGTATTTTAAGTGATGACTTTATTTAATTAGTTTTTAATAATTTAAATACCCACGTGATGGTTCCAATGCAATTCATTTGTTCTTATTGCTACATCGTTTCACGAATAATGTAAGTTATAATTTTGTTTTCATTGGTAGCTGTTAATTTGTGATATATAATTTTAACATAATTGTAAATAACTTCTTAAATGAATTAATAAAATATATTATAAGAACACAATATATGAATTCGGTTGCCCTTTTGCAATGTGTTGGATTAACGTATTAACTGCTATTTATATAGCTCACAAGCTTCCATTTTTCTAACATGTGAGTGATGACAATGTATTATTGATGTCCTTACGTTTATAGTTTGTAATGTAGTTACAATGATGGAAGAAATATGTTAATGCTGTTATATGTAATACAATAATATATTAATAATAATACATCTGACATGATGACAGACAATGTCATCTCGTCCTAAATTAAGCAGAGCTTGTACTATTGGTACAATTGACCTTGAATTATGTAAATACATACGTATCATACACAGAAAGCACACAAATTCTGGAACAAATATTTGCTGATCATATAGACATTTGGTCCGACCAGGAAGTCGAACCCGAAACCTTCAGTACTGCAGTCGCATACGCTACCACTGCGTCACCGAGGCAGTCGATACGCTCACCTAGATATTGACAGTCAGTAGTAATAGCTATGAGTGGCGAAACGTTATGCGTACAGTATAAATTTTATTATGGTTTTCTTTTTATTCAACCTATCGCCGTCCACTGTTGAACGAAGGTCTCCCCAGGGAACGCCACCCATCCCGGTATTGAGCAATTCGCATCCATCTGCTGCCAGCCACCCTCTTTAAATCGTCGGTCCATCACGCCGCAGGGCCGCCGCTACGTTTGCCCAATCGTGGTATCTACTCTAGTACACCTCGGCTCCAGCGACCATCGGTTCGTCTGGAGACATGGCCGGCCCACTTGCACTTCAGCATACTGATTCTCCGTGCGATGTCAGTTACTCTAGTTCTCTGTCGAATAACCTTGTTACGAATTTTATCAGCCAGAGAAACGCCCATGGTAATAACTATAACTAGTAGTACAAATAATATCTTAGTTACTATTGATTTGTGAGTTTGATCATTTATAGCAATGATATAAATACGATTGCTATCAAAGGTACTTCAATTAAAGTGTTTTTTAAAACTTACAATTGAATTTTGTCATGTCTGTCTTACAAACTTTATTCGCTAATGAAAAAGTTCAAATAAGCACCACCATAAACTAATGATTAATGACTCATTTGAAGAGATTCTTCTTTTCACAAAATAAAAAATCTTCTTTCTTAAGTACACGAATATTTTTAATAAAATATTACTTTAAAGTCTCACAGCAAACGTTATATTTTCGTCAAAAAGTCTCAAACATTTTATAGGTCTCTTGATTCATAAATAATACAAAATTCTCTTACTTCACAGTAATTCGTGACGAACTTTTCGTTAATTAAAATAAAACAACCCAATTTTCTAAAACGAGTTCTATAACGACAGATTTACCTTAATTTAAAAACATGAATATACGTATTACATGTAAATTTTTAAAGACGCGACGTATAAAAATCTATGTTTTCTCTTTTACACTCATAGATGATACTATTCTCATTTTTTTAGGTGATATTGATTGAAATTGCAACAAAATCTTTAGATAGTAAATCCATACCATGTTTCTGGTATCTGGTACCGAAATCCTTTGAAAAGCATTTATAACGTAGATCGCTCTGACGCTCGGAATCCCAGATGGCGACAGTGGAACGTTAAAATAATGAGAATTAAATTATCGAGACAAAGCGCCGAGCACAGGGAAATATCCCCTTAACTGTTTCAGACGTTCTAGAGCTCTATTTTCGTATTCAAACAGGTGACAATGTCCATTAAAGAATGGCATTCGTAATAAGCAGAATGTATTCAAATACCAATATCTTGGCTTTAGGGCATCCAAAGTCTAAGATTTTTAATATGACTTTTTGCAGGGTTGACAATTTTAGCGTTATAAAACATCGCTTGCTAAATTTTAAAAGTAATATTGCCTAATTTGTGACATCCTCGAATTCCCAACAGTTCTAAAATGTGTGACTGGATTTTAAACTTCCCTTTGTGTTCAACTTCTTAAAAAATATGTACATATGTTTGCAAAGGAAGAACGAAAGTAATGTATCTATTAGTTTTATGTATGAGCTGAATTACTATAAAGTTTCATATGAATCCGTTTAGTACTTTCGCGTGAAAGAGTAATAAACATCGATACATTCATTCCCTCAAGCTTTCACGTTTATGATATTAGTGGAAACTAGAATTTCCTTTGATTTTTTCTACATCTTGTTTCAAATCGATACATTATCATTATTGCAGTTAATCTCCACGACCATCTTTTGTTCCGTCAAAACCTATTCGAACATTATCAGTGAACACGGCTCAATGAAACTATAACGATTTTAATCCGTCAATGACGGATCTGCTGGTAACAAATTAATATCGGATAAGTCTTTACCACGTTCAAACCAATCGGCTGGTAGGAAATGACGTATCAGTGTTCATTTGAGAACGGAAATCGTAAACCGTTAAGCGGAAGTTTCGTTCATTTGCGCCAATTAACGCGGTGAAGCCTCCGCGAGCCTCCATGAGGTTCCGCGATTGTCGATAAAGCTGATATTGTAGGTACCTTAAGGATTGTTCGAGCCAATTGATTTGTGTAACTAGTTGATGTGTTAGAACTTCTTTTGGTTAGTGTTCGGTTGTTCTGACACACTTCTAATTAGTTGTTACTCAATTTCAGACACTCTTAAATAAGTATAAGAAACAAACTTTTTACACATTTCGCCAAGTTTTAGTTTAGGCGCATACCCTTATTAGCAAAAGTCGTATCAAGTTAAAAAATAGTAGCTGTTGTCGGGATTAGTCTTTCGCCATTCCTATCAATTAACTGCTTCGATAACGCAGTGGTAGGGTTCGTGACTGCTGCGCTTAAGGTTTCGTGGTCGATCCTCGGATCGGACCAAATGTTTATATGAACTGCAAATATTTTTGGGAGTTTGGATGTTTCCTATTTATAATATGCACGTATTTACAAAAAAAATAGTATGTGTATATTTATATCAGTTGTTATACCCATAGTACAAGCTCTGCTTAGTTAGAGACTAGATGGCGTTGTGTACCAAATGTCTTAAATATTGTTACTACAATAACTGTAAGCATATTCTAGAGAAATAATTGAATATTTCGAAAATCAATCCAAAGAGCGACCCCTTTGATCCCCTTACACCATTTACAAAATACACACATCTTCACGATCATCAACAGCTTTTAGCAGTCCATTGCTGGTCACAGGCCTCTCCACTCCATATTTCCTTTAATCGAAAGCAGTAAATAATAAATTCGCAAAAATAAACACGCTATCGACATACGAAACACATAGCCACGAAAAAAAAACTGAGAAACTCAATGGCTCGTATACGGACGGGAGCAATCACTGAGGGAACAAAGCTACATGGAATTTAAAGATTTAAAAATGGAACGCCAACAAGCGGAGGATACGGAACTATTCGATGTTGTTCTAACAATCTACACAGGTTTTAATTATTCCACTACGACTTTCCGAGTCCGAGTAAAAATTTATACCGAATATCTTTTTTTCGATTACTAGTAGTCTATGGATTTTCGAATTTTTACAATCTTTATAGTTCAATATTACTGTATATAAGTAGCTCGTATATAATACGTGTCTCGTTAGTCTAGTGGTTGGCGAGTGTCGATCAAGAAGACTCGGAGTCGGACCAAAAAAGTGTTATTGAGTGTTGTTATTGAGTTGGAGTCTTAACTCCGTGCCTCGGAGAGGACGTAAAGCCGTCGGTCCTGCGATTGATCTCTGCCCATTCGTGTTATATAGACGTCCCATCGGATTGTGATAGTGAGGAAGCCGAGAGTGCACCTGTGTTTGTACACACATTTGTGTTCTGTAATTTATCGTGCGTATTTTGCTGGTTTCCATTGACACTGACCGCAGTGGCCGAAATCGATTAGGACCTCATCATATAGGTGGTACATATTGACGGCAAAAGCAAGAAGTATTTCATCTCAGTAATTGATAAAAGTGTTAAACGACAATATAGTCTTTTACAACTATTATTTTCACTTAAAACTTTTCGAATTTCAAATTTATTTTTGAAACACACTTTGATTTGTAGTTTAACATTTAAAATTTAGAGATAATGAAACTTTAATTTAAACATTGAAGATAAACACAATGGTTGAAAAAAGGAATTAAACTTTTTTTAAACTTGTAATATTATGTAATTTTTTCTTTATCTAAAATACGTAAAAAAAATTGACACCATGTACAATGCGATCCCAGTATTATTTTATCTATTCACGTTACTGTTTTCATTTCTAATCAAAGTACTACAGTAAAGCATGATAAGGTACAATTAGTTTGCTATAAACTAAAAACAGGAAATCGAAAAATACTTTATATGGAAGAAAGTATTCCAATAGCTTTGCTATGTCTAAAAGATTGAATACAGTTTAAAATGAATATTGAGAATGAATATCTAACAATTATCAGTTAACATAATTTCACAGTACGATTGATAGCTGTACCGCGAACTAACCCGACCGTGGTAATAGACAAGTTCGACATGTGTCAGAATTAACATCATTAGCTGGATGCCTGTTGTTTCAAATTGATGCCAATTCAAATCTCTATTTGATATCACCATAGCACTAAAATATTAAATATGTTGTCGATGCAAATAGATTTTTGTTCATGTCTTGCTGAATTTTAATGTTCTTGTTTTTAGTTTCACCAGTCATTATAAAGTTTTTCATTTATAATATCGTGACTATAGAAAAGAGAATGCTTTTCTTTTAAAAATAAATACTGCATGATAAGAATAGAAAAAGATACAAACTTGCAAAAATATATTTAGTACCATAAAGCTTATTTATCTTTAGATTCTAATCTAGTTCTAATTTTTTTAAATACAATACTGCATTTACAAATAATATCCACATAAAAAATATGTCCTATGTCGAAAGGAATTTACAAACATACAATTAACGGGTACGAAGGAGCTAGACTCAAAACAAAAATTTATGGATTACAAATGATGTCTCACGTGGAGATCGAACCCGTAACACTTACTGCAGAAACTGCCTCGGTGGCGTAGCGGTAGTGAATGCGACTGCAGTGTTGAGGTCTCGGGTTCGATTCCCGGATCAGACCAAATGTTTGTATGATCTGCAAACATTTTTTTCGAAGTTTGAGTGTTTTCTATGTATGATATGTATGTATTTACAAAAAAAAAGTATATAAGTATTCTGTCAGTCAGTCTAGTTATCATAGCACAAGCTCTGCTTAGTTTGAAACTAGATGACGTTGTGTGTCAAATGTCCGAAATATTTATTTCTTTACTTACTGCGGTAATAGGAAGTGACTATTACGCCATAGGTCCAGTCAAAGTTAATACAAAAATTATATTTATCTTATACTTATCGAATTATATTCTTTTTTTTTTGGACATTTAGTTTTTAATTTTGCATCAACGTTACATGTTTCGTTTTCCTAAGACCAAGTTAAACAAATTACTTTAAAGAACAGCCATTACGTAAAATACTCATTTTTGTCCCCGCATTGACAATTAAATAGAAGTTTATTTAAGATGTTTAACATTAAAAACCTCAAAGTTTATTTGCTTTTACCATAGAACGCCACCAACAGTAAAATAATATTATTTCTATCACTTACAAAAGCAGAAATCTGAATCACTTATAAAAACGTCGATACGGACCTAGCCAGCCTTTGTTCTAAATACGTATATGAAAATTGATTAGCAGCTGACAACCCTGGTTAAAGCTGGCAACTCGGGTAGGTTTTATTTATAGTCGATTCAGGCTACAAGGACTTAAATATATGGTATTAAAACGTAATATACATTTTTTTAAATTAACGTATGATTTTTCTAGCCTTTATTATTCGCAACATTATTCGGGATTGGCTCGTAGTTCAACTGGTTTTAATTGAATTTCAGTTTTGCCACGGAGCGATTGGCATCGGACCTCTACAGCTCTTGGGGCGAACTGAATTCGGAGGTTGAACTAATTGTCAATTTATTTAAAGACATTTGACTTCCTAATAACGATTAATATAAATGTTTATGAGAACCAGTACCGGCGGTTTGATGTGTTCACTGAGGCACGGGCATCAAAAACTACCAACTTCCATACTCCGGGCTGTTATTAAGAGTTCTTATAAAAAAATCCAACCTGAGCTCTCGGGATCGAACATGAGACCTCTTGATTGACAGTCACATACACTAACCACTAGATTAAAGATTTAAATAATGTATAATATAAATTTATATAACCTTTCTTATAGTGATGAGAGGAAGCGAGCAATAATAACCATTGATCCCTCGAGAGTCATATGTACGTTTGTGACGTTCCCCCCTCCTTAGATTTAGGGGGAATGATTTGTGTGACGACAGATTAAGAATACAGAATGTCACCACTCCTATTCTTCCCATGGGTGTCGTAAGAGCCGACAAAATATGCAAGACAACATCACTAATAGGAGAAGGAAAACTTGAAACAAACCCTTTTTCTGTTTTTTCTTTCTCCCACTTTGTCATCCTATCGGGGTTTACGGTGGTGCTTTGCATTAGAATCAGACCGATTAATATCGCACGGTGTGCCATTCTGCGCCTGGATTGGGAGGGATTCGGAGTCTGCTGGTATTAAGCCATCCGGATCCCTTGAAACAAATCCTATAAAGCCAAAAGTCGAAATTTAATTTCTAAGGAGAGGTCCAGCAGTGGAATGTTAAAGGTTGATGATGACTAGTGGTTAGGCCCCTAACTGGTAATCTGATGATCCTAGTGAATCAGATGAAATCTTAACACCGATTTCCATTGAGAAAATGGTATTACACATGATTGAACCAAGGACAGGCTCTTATGCGATAAGTTCATATCTTTAAAAATATTAAAAAACAGATAATATTTAGCTGAGAGCTTACTGGTTGACGTCTTTTAAATGAAAAGTTAATATTTTCTTCAGTACAATTACTAAAATTTGTGTAAACATTTGTTCATTTCTTCATCCATCAGTAAATCTGACATAGAAAGTAGTATAACACTTATAGTCTGTTTCCTAATTTGTTACAGCTTAGGTACTTATTGAGGACATCTCCGAACGACAAGGAATACTTAGATAGTTCTTACAACAGCCGTTTGTCAAGACCGAAATAGAGGTGATAGATTGTATATATCAGCGTGTTGACAGGTTGAGTAAAGTCAACTTAAATATACATTGGAACAACTATTTTGTAGATGTTAAAGTAAGATGATCAAATTATATAAACGTATATACAGAAGAATTAAAATTAAGTTTGTTGTGACTGTTTGCTATTTGGACGGACGATCAAACAGCTAAGAAATTGGTTGTTGAATTAGTATTTATTGATAAAGTAACAGACCTGTGCATTTTTATCTGAGTATCTCTTCAAATCAAATAAACTAAATTTTTAGGTTAATAATATGAATATGGATAACTTATTTATTGACACTATATTTTTGTTATATATTTGTAACCTAATTTATGTTTTGGATCTATAATTATCATCATACCTACCTTACCTACTACAATATTATAAGGTGCAATAAAGAACGTGAATGTGGATAATGTTCTAAATGTAAAACTTAAATCACCATTTACATCGTATTGAACAATTGTAGAAATAAAAAAAAGATCCTGTTCAAGCATACCTCAGAGAGTACGTAAAACAATGGTTACGCGTTGTCATGAGTCAGCAAATGAGAATATATTCTGACCACAGATCGACAAAGCCTTTTCGGTTTTGTGAGGTCAGGTGTCAATCGCCTTAGGAGAGGAACGGATATTCAACCACAATAAGAGCTATGAACTACGAAGTTACTAGTCAATAGTTTGCGTATATAAAGTGTATGTTGTATACTATGAAAACTACTTACCAATTCAAGCAACGAATAAATTTTCTATGAATTCCGATGTTAAGTTAGTTATTGTCGTACAGTCAAGAATCGCTTGGTTTAAGACAACAGAAAGATAGAAAATTTAACAAAAGCCTTAGAAACAAAACAGGAAACTTTGATATATGTTTAGTCATTGTAATTGATGACTATAAAAGTCTCCTTAAAAATACAGACTAAGACGATATAGACATGTCACGCTCTCTAAAAAATAAGAACTACGAAACTAGTTTAGAATTTTCATTTCTTTGTTTCTTATTTAATCTGAGATTAAAATTAAGTTGCTAGCTACAGGAACAATTTAAAAAAGTATAGACAAAAGAATTCTCCTTACAGAATTAAGTACAAAGTTAAAAAACAAAAAAAAAAACATTTTGTTGTAAACATTTTTACGATAAGCCAAATGAAACGCAAAGGAAAAAGTCATCGTCACAACACTAAAGGGGAGGATTTGGATCGTTTTGGGGTAAAGGGGGGTGATTTAATAAATATTCATATAAAGAAAGAGGTCTATTGGGCTCCAACGACGGACAAACCGAGGACCCGAGGAGGCACATTTACCGTATAGCTGTCGATCTTTGGCTGAAGCTACAAATGAAAACACATCGTAAGTGTGTGGCGTTAAGGTTCCTTTTCTAATGAATATCAAAAAGCTTTGTAAAATCGAGTGTTTATTTTTTACGGGTATTATTGAATTTTCACTTTTATAAATTATGTTACATTTATATACTTGTTGAAATCTGACGTAACTAAAAGGTTTCTGATGTTTGCATTATTCAATTTATCGTTTAAGTGCAGATAACACTATTTTTCTTATTTTTTAGAACACAAAATATTCAATGAAGACTACTGATATTAAATAAAAAAAAGAAAAAGGCTATTCTACTCTTCATAATTTTAACCTCATTTACGCAATAAGCGACAAACCAATAAACATACATATATATTTTCTAAATACATATATATTGTAGATAAAATACACTCAAATAATGGACAAATTCTCGTCATCATACAATATCCTGAATCGGATTCAATGTCTATTTAGTGGTAAAGGTTGCTAAACACTAAGGCCGTCAAATATAAACTAAATTAGAAAATGTACTTGAGAATAATGATTCCGGATATCCTAAACCTTCAATGAGTATCTCAAGAGTAAAACATCGATCAGTATATGGGTTTGGAGTGACCAGCACAGTACATATTACCCCAAATCGAGATGCCTGATTTCTCCCCGGTCGTGTCAGTCATTATGAGAGGGAAGGAACAGAACGTGCACCTGTGTAGCACACACCGAAATCAGCTAGGAGTACATCATTATTATCATCATACAGGACCTCAATCTGTTCGAGCACAATTGAGATTACGTGAGTGACAACCAAAATTTTTTTAATACGCTCTTCAAAAAAAAATTTCTTTTTTTTAATAATATAAGAATATTCTTGAAAAAGTTTAATATTTCTGTAGGTTAACTGAAGAAGGTCTTAGTTTAGGTATAAGCACTCCCGTAGTCCGTAATAATTTTCAAACTGTGCGTCAGAAAATAAAAATATTTACCAAAGAGCCTTCATGGAATTAATTGCTTTTAAACCACCACCGCAATTTACTTTACAAATATTTTATTTCAAAGAAAATTCAAATAGTTCTCGAGTACGTTGAGATCTAAGGATTTATTTCACAAGTGTTTGTTATCATAAGATTTTTAGGTCAATCTTGTTTTTCTGGATTAAATAATTGGTGAACTGAATGCTCAAACTTCTCGTTTTTCTTTATTAAATTGATAAATGTTTAGATAACTCTAAACATTTTATAGGATACGTAAATAAAAATGAAAAGAAAAACTACACAAAGCTTAAATTGTAAATGAATGTCTTGGTATATCTCCTTTTTATTTTACTTTAACTGCTTTGACGTTTTGAAAAAAAAAATTTAGGGTACACGGCCCATATTACGTGACCCTGAAACGCCCATTGACACCAGCAAATCAAGAGAAGAGACACAAGTGTATTGCTAATTTTTGAGTCCCTCCCTATCACCAAGAGGGGTTCGAGTTCAGTAACGATATAGCCTTGTGCTTAAACATGCGTCCGCATACACTTTTGTGTTTTTAATATTAATACTAATCTACACAAATTAACGTGATTAACTGATTTTATGTTGGGCTGGTTTTGGTTTAGACACCTGTTAACAATGTTAATTGACGTTCGTTACTTTATGAGTAATAATTTAATCATGAAACCTAGTTAAAATGATTCCATTAGTTTATTTTTCTTTCTTACACTTTCTACGGCATAAAAACTTTTTGTAGAATGCATTTTGCGAGAAATTAAAAAATAAAATAGCAGCTACATGTTCAGTTATGTTGTATTATTTATTGTTTTTGAGTTTGTTACTCTATATTGAACCATAGCTACTAAGTGGTAGAGTTAAAAACTACTTTTGTTGACAGTTAACAGAAGTACGACTCAATTTTTTTAACTTTGATTGCGGTGACATACTGAATAATACTAGAGCTTGAGTTGTAATCCTTCATGTGGAATTCTCATCCTCTTTTGATTAATTATTTGTTAATCTAATTCTAAGAAAAAACAAGAAGCATATAGATATTGAAATAACCCGTAAGATAGTAAAAATAGAAGGCAGCAAATATTTTTCCTAATGATTTATTGATCTATGGATCACACCTTGATCAGTAAAGTAAATTAATAAAAAGAGTGTTTATAATGATGATTAGAAACAAAGTGTCATATTCATTTATTATCTGAGTATCATTATCATTTACGTTTATCGGCTATATAATAAAAAACTTTAAGTTGCCTGATATTTACCGTAAATAGAGGAATATATTATGTAAAGCAAAAGTTTAAAAATAATACAGAGATGTTTTGTTACTGGTACAGCTCCATCTTGTTCCGTGTTAATGACATTCAACCCTTAAAACCATTACATACCAAAAACGGAACGTTGCAGTACCAAGCAAACTATAATAACGACCGGTTTAACATGAATATGATCCGTTCGCGTTAAGAAAATAGTGCCGCAATAGTGACGCATTGATAAAATCCTGCATATTGACATTTAAGGTTGCAACTATAATTTCTTGAAACCAGATTTGTCAAAGAGCGCAAGTTTATCGATGCGTCACTGTTTTCCAAACGCGAATAGACTTTCCGGTTTTTTGCTTTACTTAAACTATTTCTATGTCATAATGTTATATACTCATACGACATAAAAGCTTATTATAATTAACATGAAACTAAAAAAATAATACTAATTCATTGTAATAGGAAAATCAAGTCGGTGATAAACACCGAAAACTTATTGCCATGGAAATTCTAAAGGATCTTGATTTCCCCACGGCATAGGCAACGTATCGGTGGCTGCTTTTGATATTTACAGAACGATACCTCACATTGATGTCAATATTAAAAACAAATAACATTTTTCATTCGATATCAAATTTTGTTATTTGACGTTTAAATTGGTACGCTTTGTACACCTTCGAGGAATCAATACCATTTGAGTATCACATCATAATACAATTGATTTTCTCTTTCTACTTGCTGTAAGCATGTTTCATGTTTTTATAAAATTATAATACAAAACAAATAAAAACAAAAAGAAATACTGCGTATCATATTTATTTGGTGAAAACATTTGGTATTCAAATGAAAAAAATCACAAAATTTAAAAGAAAAATTGTTTTGAAGAGCATAGTGCAGTAAGATCCTGGAATTAGAAAGTTTTCCAATTCTCTTATTCGATAAGAATATGGACAGTTAAATTTAAGTATTTATGCATTTTAAACGTTGTATTGTATATACTCAGGTCTTATTTCACCTTATTTGATTTCTTTAAATTAATTACAATATTTTTCTCCTTAAGATGACGTGAAATATTCCACGGTGTTAGCTAATTATTCTTGTTTAATACGATCTTAATAAAAATTGAGTAAACGTAAACAAAAAATTGACTAATGGTCCAGTAAATGAATTTATATAAAATTTTTATAATTATACACAAAAAAGTATTCGACACAACTATTTTAGATAATCATATTTAAGGAAAATTACAGACTGTAAATGTTACTCGGATTGGCACATTGATTTAATTTCAAACCCCCAATGTAAAAGAAGTTCAATAACATGTCGAGAGTAATATTCTTCACTTCAACTGTAAATTAAATTATTTCATTATGAAACTAACATACAATGACGTATACAAATAATATTTACTTAGAAATGTATAATATTCGAAAGTTATTTCATTGAGAAATAACAAAAGTAGTAATCGATACGTTGCCGTCATTTAAAAAAACCACCCAACGATCGCCTTCGCCATAGTCCATGCTTTTAATTTTTGTAAAACATCCTTTGGGCTCTCGGCATAACAATTTTATTCATTACCGTTTTTTTAAAGGAGCATTTTACTTTTTTCGTGTAACAAGTTAGCAACGTTCCGAGCGAGCTTTGAAATAATTAAATATTTTGCGCTCAAGTACTGATAATATGATATTTTTGAGTGTTTTTTAGCTGGATTATCTTATACGTTTACTAATTATGTATAAAACTAAATGAACGCTAAAGAACTCTCGTAAAGTCGTGGAAAGGTTACTTAATTTATGAAATATTATATTTTTACTATCATAATTGTGGATACACGTACTCGTAAGTCTATGCTTGTAATGTCAGTAGACTTCTGACAAGATAATTTATAATTTTCCTAAGTAATGTAATTTAATCTTCTTGTCTTGTGACGTTCCTATTCACATAACTTGGACAATGAATTCACGCATCATTAACTTTTTTATCTTATTTCAATCTCAGTCTGGTTTCCACGTTGGTTCTGACGAAATCCGTTGCTGTCGCTTGGCTTATCTATTTTACTTACCCCAACTTATCTTTTTCTCTATCCCCTCTGAAAGCGAATGCATTCTTAAAGCTCATGTTAAGCAAATAGCAGGCCATAAAACAATCAAAAAATATTTGCAGCTTTTACTTTTTGCACCGACTCTAACATAATGAGGAAAAAAGAAGGAAAATGTTGATGATGAAAGGAAATATTGATGGAAAGGAGAAAATTGTTCTTTCTACTACGAAACTTGTATTCTATAGCAGACAAGATATGGAGTTCCATATTATATAATATGGAACATATGCATATGCATTGCATCTTGTGATAAAACAACCAAATTGTACGTTACGGGCTCTTTGCGTTCGTATCGTTCTTCGTCGTTCAATAAACCTGAATAAAAGAGTACAGTAGTTCTCAACAGTTTTAATCTTATTTTTTTATTTTTTGTTATCTTTTGTTTCTTTTTATAATTTACATATATCATATCGATGAAAAGAAACAAAATGAAAGAATGTTAAGAGACGCAAAATTAACCGTGTGATTCCATCCTTACTTCTTAGTAAGGTACTCTTAAACAAATAAAACACAATAGTAAGTAAAGTTCAAAACTATAATTTAACCCTCCACTATACTCATACTATCTACCGTATACTAACGCAGTTTGTACCACGGAGATGCGGAAACCCTGTTGAGAGAAATTTAAGGCTCAGACTAATTATAATGTGACTGGAATTTCGTGTGCTTTGTTCATTTGTTATCTTGTTTGTAAAACAATACACAAAAAATATATGTATATAAAAAAGAGATTAATAAAAAAAAATATGTATTTTACATGATAAATTTGATTTAGGAATTTTACATCGCTGCGATTATTTTCTTTTCTTATTTTAGTAATAGGGTCCTTTCTTGTTATGTTTTGTTTAATGTTTCAATTTTGTAAGTATTACCCGTTATATATATTCTATTGACCATAAATGCAACAAATACTTTTGACTGTTATCAGAGGCCACCCCCTTACTCTGCCCGTGGGTGTCGTAAGAGGCGATTAAGGGAACAAAATATAACAGACAACATCACTGCAAAGAGAAGAAAAAGTTGAAAAACACCCTACCTATCTGGTCAACGTGGTATAGAAAGCCAAAACTTTCTTGCTAAGAAGAGGCCTATGACTAGCAGTGTCAATAAATGTAAAAAAATGTTAACATATAAAAAAAAAATAGAGAAAAAGTCAAATTATATTTTCTCATCTTATTCTCGATTGGAAAACTTTTTGATAGACGTAAACAGTAATACTTTCTATTTAAATCGATTTGAAAATTTATTTAAAAATGACTGAATTGTTTATTATAAACGTCGTTAAACGTTTACTGAATGGATACATTGAAATTGACGCAAATACAAAATCCTAAACTAGTTATGCGTGCACATGGAGTATTATGTATGTACTTTGTTGGGAAGTGGCCGTAGATCCTTTTTGGTTTCATCTGCCTTTGAGACATAGAACGTACTTTACGCTATAATTGTGATTAATTAATCATTAATCGTAAATAAACTCACTCGATTATTACGAGTGTCAGTAGAATACGACTGTAATAGTATTGTACACAAAAGTATTTTAGGATATAGTCAGAGTGACTATGAAGTTAAATTAAAATATTCCGTTGCATTTTACTTTAAAAACTGTTGAAGTTTCGTAAAATTTTCAATTACTATTCGTATTTCTGAGTGTCGAATGTTCAATCATCAAATCGCTTCGCTATTGAAAGTTAAACACTTACTTATTTACTTTACTTTTGTCACCTGATTTCTATGTTTGTAATTTTTCATTTTTTGATATTTTTTTAATTATTGATCTCAAATTGTAAAAATCTTTCCACCTTTTTAGTCATACCTTTCTTTTTATCAAATTTAAATCGTCGGATAACATGGAATGTTCACCCACTCATTTTACATTAAGTCGAAATTTTCAAATGTTTGTTTTAGCAATATTTTGAAAAGTACGAGAACTTTTATTTTAGAAAAGTATGGAACAACAGCCATAATTATCATAGGTATGGTATTCATGATATTATTATTACTGTCAAAACATAATATTAAATGTTACATTCGTTTATAATCAATAATATGTTCGGTTACTTAGTTCAGTTACCTATGATGGTGTATTTTTCATTTTTTTTTAATATATACTAAACTATCTTGAACGTTGCTTTCTGTTGTTTTTCTGTCTCTCAATAGGACTGCCATTTTCTAGAGAATTTCTCTCCGTCTTTTTTGTACTGCCGAAAAGTGACAATGACAATTGACAATTTACTGATGATCGACTAAGTACGGAAGGAAAGTGAGCAACAAAAACTGTCAAATTCTTATTTGCCATTATTTAAATTATATAATATGAGTTTCTTCTCGGTATTAACATATTTAGTGGATTTTCTAACGTCTTAAATAAAAAGGAAACACATGCCATTTGACTAGTGGAAATACATCCTAAGAAAGGATTTCCCTTTTTATTTGAGAATAATTGTCATAAGATTTAAAAAAAATTTCTGACATTTTTAATTTTGCAATATTTATATAATCCTCAAAGTTTAATAGATTATTTTGTCAATAATAGTGTTCGTCAAATTGTTAAACAAAACGCTTTTTCTAACATTTAAAACGTTATTTACATCTAGTTACTTACATATTGTTTTAACGAAAATTCATTTAATTTCCATCACCTATAAAATCCACAAATTACATATTGTATTGCTTATTTTTACACAATAAATGCCTTACCCTATTGGTTGCATATTAGTGTAGATAGAAATAAATGATACAAAGTAAGTGCTCTCGTGTTCTCTATGTCGAGAAATTGAATCGTACAATAATTCTATGAATTATTTTTATTGTTTTATTACACATGTGTTTACACTTCAAGTTGTGAACAGTTTGAGGATAAGTATGTAACCAAGTGTCAGTACAAATCTTGTCTTATATTTTCGATCGCAAATTTTCTACTTGTTTAATACGATGATAGATTAATGTATATAACGTTGTTATAGTATGGTACTGGGATGAAGTTTTAGATGTTAGATTGAATAAAACTATATATGTTTATAAATTTTTCACCATGTATTAAACAGAAATAAAAGAATGAACAGAGTAATAATAAAAAGGTTTTATTTTTTCAACAATTTATTTTTTCTTCAAGAATAAACAAATTATATATTAGGTAACTTTACAATACTACAAATTTTGTTGTAATCGTGCAAAACTGTGACCGAAATGCCATTTCCAAAGTCGTACTATACTTGGACTGTATTTGGAAAAATTACAATTTACACTATTTCTATTTTACAGACACCCGTCTGAGAAAATTCTGCTGTAGATTGTAATTTTTGACTTAACCTACTTTCATGTTCTTGCGAATGGCAAAAAGCTTACGCACAAAAATGTACGACGTCTGTAGCGAGTTACGCCGGGAGATGTAATCGTAAATAAGTGTAGGCGGCCGAAGGGAGATAAAGTTATGGGCTCATGTTTACGGCTAGTGGTGGTATGACGTCGCGTGGTGTGGAGTGCTGTGATGGTACTTACAGTGTAGCGCAAAGGGGGCACATAGCCGAGAGCGTACGAGTGGTCGCCCGCCGCTCGGCCGCGCCGCCGCGCTACCGCCGCATGGCGCCTCGCCGCCAGCACGCGCGACCAGCTGCCCGCGCGCGACACCTCGCGCCCGCACGCGCGTCCACGTGCTCCGAGCCCGCCCGCGCAACCAGTCCACGTATCCCCACGCCGAACAGTCCGACTGTTGACAATTCACAACATCGTCACTATACTAACATTCATGCAGCAAGGCCATGACACTCGTACGTTAATAATATATAAAAACTTTCTCGTAACGCTCGCACATTGTCGCATTGCAGAAAATCGTTTCAGAGCGAGACATTAACTCGCTTTTGTCTTCCAGAAGATTTTACATGCGAACTTATTAATTCACGCAATTCGAGAGCTATATGAAAATACGCGGCGTCTTGTCTCTTGCCGTGTAAATGGTACGTAGTCGTTCTGTATACTCACATTAGCATGCCAGCGTCGGCCTCCCGGTTATCAACTATCGTTAACGTAAACAATTGAACACACAATCATTTTGTCGAGTGGCGCGGCGCGATATCACATGCCGGTCGGACGCGGATCGAAGGAGCTCGGGCGGAGGCGCCCGGCTCGTCAGAGCATCGGCCCCGGGGGCTCGGCGCCGCAGGGCTGCCACCGCCACCACACCGTATGCGGCGTTTGCTTGCTAAATGAGCGGATTAGGTGCGCGGGGCGGAAGTGTCGGAGGCGACACGCGCGTCGTTGCCACTGCAGGCCGCCACTGAGGCGGGGCGGCCCGGGAAAGCCTCCCCGCGCCCCTCCCGCCCCCGGCGACACCCTCCCGCACCACCCCGCCCGCCATGTGCCCGGAGCGCGCTCAGCCTCTCGCTTCGCAAAGGGTTGTCGGCAAAGGGAAATTGCTACTATCGTCTTTTTGTCATGACGACAATTGGCCGTGCTTTAGGCGGCATTTTCTATTTGACCACGGATCGAGTACGGATCTCTCATCACATTTGACATGGAATTTTATTTAGTTTTGGGCATGCAAATTTTTATCAGATTTGTTTTGAGTCATGTATCGGTGTCGTAGAGTTATGTAACACCGTGCGGGTGCCATGGCCGTTCCGCAGACGCAGCGCGCCTGTCGGAATACCCCTAACGCAGCCCTTAAATTTCTACTGAAACATTACGAGCGAGGGCGAAGTTTCCCGAATTTGGCCGAGCAAAGGCACCGAAAGCGGCCGAGCGCGCGCCACCGGCGCCGCCCAGTCAATAAGGCCGTCTCCACTTGCCGAACAAAGACACTAACCTATAATAATTACATTTAATTAAGGATAACTGGACTATTTTGTATAATAAGCATATCGTGCTGCAGCGTTAGCAGCCAGATTTCGCACTTGATTATAGAAAATTATTTTATATGTGAGTCTTAGAGCGGTCGACACGTGGAATATGTAGCGCCACCTAACTGTTTGTCTGCACAACTTGGAATAAAGTTGACTACTCAAATACTTTTAGACCTACGTTGTATGACGTTAAACCAAAAAAAAATGTGTAAAATTTTTACGAAGCATAGCATGAAATATATCTAATATGAATTGAATATTCAGTGAAAATTTAATTGAAATTTCACTATAGTGAATAGATGTATTATTTACATCATAGGTACACTTGTTATAAATTGAAACACCTACGTGAGTATCGAGTAAGTTTTGAACGCAGTAAATGTTTGATTATACATTGAGATAGCGATGTGCGACAATGTTCTGTCTGGTTGGTTTATTTTCTACTTCTCGTTTTATGGTTTGCCGTTTATATTGATATTCGCATAGTTGAAACTTAGCTGCTAGGTTTTATTGCAGTTTAGGTACTTTATTGTATAATAATGTTAATGGTTGTAAAACAATTAATTTCTAGTGTCTGCTTTGTGTACACAGTTTATCTCATGTAGGTAACGTAAAAATTTTAAATTTATTTTGAATCTTTTGATATGAATGACGCTTATATTTTAGTACACAGACTTAAGTAGCTTAAAAGTGTTATCATTAAAACAAAAAAAAATGAAAGGTATCATTCATTACATTTTATTTATACAACAAGTGCTAATGAATCAATTAGACAAAAACTTGAAAGCAATGCATCTCGATATCTATCCATCCAAAGCTCATCATAACTGTGCATACTAGTAACCTCCACAGTTTTAATTTATTATACTCGTACGTTTCATTTTTAAACAAATTATAAAAATGTAGAAATTACTCTACTTTCGTTTGAAAAATGAATTTAATACACAACCTTTGATTAACAAAACAAAATCATATCACACAAATTTAATTAGCTAATCCGACCATTTGTTCCCTTCCTTCTTTGAATTAATAGGAAAACGGAAAATATTAGTACGTATTTCTACGGCTGCAATATCAACAGTAATCGGAATTGTAGGTGCCACTTGCGACTGTGCACTGAATCAACCGCTTCTAAGAATTTGTTCGTGCGCCGGACTGTGCGCAGTAGCGCAATCTTTGATTGAGTGAGTCAACGTTGCTTGCGGTGATCCAGTAGCTTATCTGGTTAACTTGTCACTCCCGAGTTCTGTATACTAATGTTATAGAGTTTATTGATGCAGAGGCAGGAATCTTAGTATCTACAATGTTGGACATATTTACATTCACGCCTATAGAGAGCCTACCCTAGAGATAGACGAAAGTGACTTATTCTCTTAAAAAGGAACAAAGATATTGCCACCGCTTGATGAAGTTGGAAATTAAAATCTGATGCAAAAATTAGAAGTATGTTATACGAGTATGATAGATAAAAACATGAAAAAAGAAAGTTCCTTATGTTGATAGACTGTACTCAACGCAGCTAAGGGTCACATACTCGTCATAGAAGTTGACTGTTGCTGGAAAGTTCGAAATTTTTTTATTTGTTGATATTGAAAGGGCTTTAGTTTCTTCGCTTAGACTAAAAAACGGTACATTATATCTATGAGTAAAGTTGACTAGATGAACCAAACAAGCACAAACACCTTCTAGAAGTGTCCTGGGATATTTCTGATACCAATTCCCAAGAAAGATATTAGTCCATTGTGCGGCCACTTCCTCACACTTCAGGATTACGTGGGTGGCCGTTTCCTTGCCATATATCCACAAACACGAGGAGTGGGCTTTAAAAAGAATTCGAAAGGAAACTTAAGTTTGGTCTAAGCTCACCTTTGTGCATAACATTTCCTTGTTGTTGAATATATATCAAGTTTTAGACTTTTGGCGTGGCCTCGTCAACTTTAATAGAGATTTTGTTATATCTTTTGAAATTCATTTTTCTATCACTCGGGCATCATACTTTTTTAACATGGGAAATATTGACATATTCTGGACCAGGATTGTTAATGTAAATTTTAATATTCACAATTCTTAGTTGTGTAGACGTAAAAAGCAGAAAATCTAATGAATGCTTTTGGAAAATAATATTAAACCAACTTCAAACAGTACTAACAAAGAGTACTAAATAGAAAAGATCAATAATTACAAATATATTTGGAAAACTAAGATAAGTGCAACCCTCAATTTATCAGGTAACAATATAATGGGCAATAGTACTTTTAGCCTGTTTGGAGTCGGTAACCAAACCCAATAGATTAAATTACTTGATAGGTTAAGTACAAGGTGACTCAGCGACTGCAAGGGATTTCATACTAAAAGACCATCCTACCTAAGTCTTTGGAAAACACTATAGGAGAACAAATAGTTAAGGATGTGTATATTTTTTTATATTTAAGAGAATGCCAAAGTGACTCTACTCTACCTGCTGGAAAGCATAAACTTTAATGTATTTTTAAGTAGTTGATACGTTTGCATTAGTAAGTGAACTAGTTAGTGTTTATTATAATAGTAAACAAAATATGTAATGTTTCATTAGAATTATATGGAATTCTGAATTCTTTATTGAGCTGACACACACTAACGGTATTACCTATTATGCCCGATGTATAACATCGGTTTGGCACTGGCTTTAAACAAACAAAATACTATTACTTTTATAATGTTACCTGTTTAGTTGAAAATTAAACTTTTTCAAATAGATTTGTAGTTATTCTTTCATTTTAGTACGTTTTGTTACTTTTGTTTGATGTCGGATCAATTTTTGTTTTCAAAGCCTTTATTATAGCCTTTTTATTAACGAGTAGATGTGGTGCACAATTCAGAAAGTATTTTTTTTTCAAGCTGGTATATAAAAAATGACATTGATGCAGGGGTGACAGTTATCGTGGTAACTGTGTAAGCCTTACGCTGTCACAATGACTGTCATGCCTTTTACGTCCCCAAGCGGGGTGTGAAAGAGCATCTCGCAAGGTCGCCATAGTGTGGGTCACCATACTGCATTGTCTGTATTTACAATGAGTATGGTGACCACAACTCTTGGATTCTGTTCATGCCTTCCATCAGGCAGAGTAGAGTCACTTTGGCAGGCTCTTAATATAGAAAAAAAAATTTTTAAAGGTTTGACTTGATTTCTCTGTGATTCCACCATCGGATCCTGACATGCTTATAATGAGATTAACTTGGGATAACTTTCAATTGTATTAACTGTCATTAACTGAAGATATCCATTGTCTGTCTCCAAAACTCATCAGAACGATATATCATTTAAATGGAACCATTTCAGATTAAACCACTTTTAAAAAAAGACATGACAGAGTTATGCCTAAACATATATAAATAAAATGTAAACATCTGAATTGGGCACTTTCTCCTGTTTGAAGTCGCTATTTTCTTTAATTATTCTATAGGCGTCAAGTTCTGAGTAATCTTCAGTATAAGTGCTTAACAAGCTTAACCGAGTATTGTAATAATCGAATAAAATCTCCAACCGCAAACCGACGCGTTAGGATGCTTCGCTTTTTATAAAGAACCCCAGGGCACAACATCAGTTGGAGCTTTCAGATCTCTTTTCTGCGTTTATGTTACATCATATACTATACCATAAGACTTAATTAAAATTCTAATTGCCAAATAAACCTTACGCTCTTGTTTTTAACGATTCATTTTTATTTAAAAATTCTTAGTAAAATTTTCAACAAAGCATATAATCAAAGTCAAACAGTAGAAGTACTAAGTACCTACACATTTTCACAAATGTACAAAAAGTCGTTTAAAAGTTATAATAGCTCCGATATAATTAAACTGCACCATTTTGTTCGAGTTCAAACTGAAAAGCGACTACATCGTGGGCCATCAATTTTCTTTGATTTCTTTAGAATTAATTGATAGAGTTTAATATTATTTTAGGAATGAATTGTAAGGAGAACATGGTTCATGTCATTTGTCATATGGAGGCTTTGGTAATAATAACTTTTCGATTTTACAGTAATTAAAGAAGTTGGTTAATGTATTATTTGTTGTGTTTTTTAAATTCTTTTCATAGGTTTCTATACAACTATAAATTGCTTGTTGGCTTACATTTGGGTAGTTTGACGAGTTGGATAATCCTTATAAACCCTTATGCTCGTACAGTTATAAGGTAGTAGAGCCAAGCTGATTTTAGCACAAGCGGGCTGGTTCGACAGAGGCAGTACTACCCTCTCATGGAAGACCAACCTAAAGTGAAAGTATACGTGCTGTAGAGTTTCGTTGGTTGGTTGGATAATCGTAAGTGTGTGAGCCTTTAATTGTCACGATGAGTGTTGTACCTTCACGTCCTCAAGCGGGGCGTCAAAAAGCATCTTAGTAGGCTATCATAGTGCGGGTCACCATACTGTATTGTCTGCATTTACAATGAGATTTGGATTCTATTCATGCTTTCCATCAAACAGTGTTGAGTCACTTTCAGAGTCTTAGAAAAAAATGCTCTGGAAGTATCAAAGTATTTATTTTCTCTCATTGTTTCTTTTATATTTGTATCTAAATATCATTTTATATGATTAAGCCCTTACATTGCATTCAAAAACCGCAACGCGCCGACATAGCTGCCATCATTTAAATTGATTTCACTGTTTATTAACCACGCACTCCCCAGAGCTCTGCAAACCAGTGCGTCACTTTACATATCCATAACCTACAAAATTTTCTTCAACAAAATACGTGAGCGTTCTAACCGCATGCTCCTATTAAGTTCACGTGATTAAAACAGGAATTAAATAGCAATTTAATGTTACATGTTTTGGGCTTAAGAAGTTCTATACGCTTAGTAATCTGCTGAACCTGTTAGGGTAAGCCAAGATCGATATCTGAGGCCATGTTCAATAATCCTTCGATGTTCGATGTTATGAGAGCGGTTTGAAATATTGTAGTCTCTTGTGAAGTGCTTACACGACACTTAGATACTGTTCTTCTTTCTCTTCTAGATGAAGGCGTATGTAACGTAGGGGTACTAGCAGGTTTTATTTTTCAGATTGACGTAGACGAGAGGCGGGTGATACTTGATACGCAAACAGTTGAAATGAATCAGTTAAATTTAGAATATAAACAAAAAAAGCTGTAGATTTGGTTTTATAATTATTTATATAATTTATTTACTTTTCCAATTACCTACTGTATAAAATTTTAAGCTTTCAAATCTAATCAAACCATTAATTCGCGCCAAATGTATGTAGTTACAAAAAAAATGTATTTAATAGTATATTAGTCTCAATACATTCTGCCTTTTCGGCAGAAACTATTGTTATATAAAATTATCATTAAATAAGTAATACACAAATGGATCAAGTGTACTTTACTAGTCTTACACAGTGATTGGTTATTTATAAATAAAATTAACATAAGTTCAAAATCATTTTTAAATCAGAAATATCAGAGCGTATATTAGCAGAAAATAGCGAGTTTTTAAATTTGTAGGTGTTTTGTTTTCAATATTTTATGGCATATTATTATGTCATTGGACCTATAAACAAATATTTTTTTTAATAGCATCGTCTTTTAATGTACATATATCCTTATTAAAGTACATTTTATATTTATTTTTTAACTGTGCTGATCGTTTTATGATCGGTTTAAGCAGTCACCACGCCGCTCTACTGTGCTAAGTGTTGTGGGTTCTAACCCCACCGTGGACAACACTGTGTGATCCACGAGTTGTTGCCTAGAAGAAAGAACACTCAGATGTTCTTTCTGCTTGTTCTTAAATAAAATGAATTATGTAGTCAGTAATCTTTTTAGCTCTGTGAATATAGAAAGCATTTCACTCAAGATAGTCGATTAGTAATGTCGCTAATTTGATTATAAGTCAGCATTCAATCACTGCTAAGTTGTATGTTGGTAGAATCAAGGTATACAGTTGTCTAAAATAATCTATGCTATGTGCATAAATCTTGAAGGAGTAAGTACATTAATTTCCTTAACGTAATTTTAAACTCGAAAAAGGTCAGAAGTCCTTATGCAGGATTATGAAATAGAATAAAGACAATTTTTGTAGTTTTTTACTGGCTTAGCAGGAATAAATAATTTGAATAAAAATATCAAAAAAAAATGTAAATTAGTTTACATTATTATTGTTCTTTTTTTCTTTTTGAAAGACAACCTCCGCATTAAGCATTGCATCGCGGGAACTTCACAAACATACAAGAAACGAACACAAAAAAACTCACAGACTCAGAATAATAATTTGTGGTTAACAAAAAGTGTTGCTCCGTGTGGGGTTTGAACCCACAACACTCAGCACAGTAGAGAGCAGCAGCAAGAATTTGATATCTGTATCGATATCATAAACTTGAAAACTTTATTTATTTCATAAGACCGAAGTCATACGTATAAAATTAACTTTTCTAATAAACTTACGGAAAGTACGTGAAGCAAAATGTGTTATAGTTAAGCTTATACTAGTAAAATAAAACCATTCCACTCAAGATTGAAATGGTTTGATTTAGTGCGAACAATTTTATTGAGAATCGTACAACCGCATTCAATGGCTTATATAGCTTATTAATGGATTAGAAGTAGAGCCATGACTAAAAATAAAAAATTTGAATCTATTCTAACTAATTTACAACTTAATATCATAATTTTTTGTTTATTTTATGTATACCTACCAAAGGGACTCTATTCTGCCTTATGCCTAATTTCATCACACACGGCCATCTGATCCCAAACTATGTATATGTACCATAGTGACCAGACTGCTGATAAACATACATATATATTTTTAAATGTATACATGTTATAGATAAATGAAACTAAGACACAGTTTATTAAACAAAAATCGGACAATCGGATCTCTGGCTCAGCTGTTATGATCACTCTACACTAGAGAAACGGGGGCTAACGCTAGACCAATCTATTCAAATATAAGTCTGCTATTTTTATGACATTTGCCTTCTCTATCATAAGAAATGTGAGTTAGAGTAAGCTATTTTCGTTGCCCATCGACAGGACCAACTAAAATTATACAAGTGCGTTGACGCTCTTTTAGCCTCCAATCGAGTTTGTGCTTCGAGTGAGGTTCACTTACTCGATTTAACTGCACAGATGATGTAGTAATTTAAACTATCACCACGCCGCGACCATGTCTACTGCGATAAGTGATGTATTATACGTTACACAAATTGATGTTTTGAGTTTGAGTATTATTTTCGTTTGTTTCTTGTATGTTTATAAAGTTCCCCGTAGTATAGGATCAATTCTTATGACAACAAAAACAAGGAAAAAAGTCCTTAACACCAGTTTTCTTCGAAGCTATGGTGGTAACACTTCGAGAGAGCTGGTTTTTATGAAATGATATAAGTTTCATGTTAAAAACTAGTATTTGCCGCAATATGCAATAAATGAAGTGAAAATTATAAATGATACAATCAATGTTGTAAAACATAAAGTAAATAACGAAACATTATATAAGTGATTATTGATTCAGATGGCTGTGCCAAAACTCGAAGGATCAATTCTTAGCGATGGTATATACTTGTGTGAAAGCACGACTCATTGTTGATAGTTGGAACTCATTTTACATAAATGAAATTAACTCAACTAAATTCCTTCCCTACGAAATATTAATTTTAATAAAGTTTCTCATTGTTCGATCAGTCTCAATTTTAAGTTAATTGTGAATCAAATTCTCATTGGGAACAACTCTTGAGATAAATCGTTATTTCTTTAGAGAAATAAGTTAATTGGTTTTGAGAAGCCGGCTGCCTCCTGATGCTATGGAAACTTTTGTTATAATGTGTTTCGTATTTGATTGAAAGATCTTTTATTTAAACAACAACAGAAGGTTTCTAATTCAACGTGTATGTTTTTAATTCAAGTGTATTATAATTTCACGTTAAATTTTAACAGAAAAATAAAGAAATGTTATTTAATTCTTATCAAAGTAAACAAATAATTTTACGACAGCTTCTTTTAGCTTTTGTTAATTTTAAATTGATAGGGCATTTAACTAATTTATATTTTTTAGGCTTTCAAGAATCTCTTAGTCTTGATTTTTTTTTCATTTTTCAATTTTAATTCAGAAGCCCGAAAATAGTTTCAACATATCTAGCACCGACTATGATTTCAGAGAGGCGCCAATACGGCAAGTTGATATTTATTAAATAATTAAACAACGTAGGTATATCTATCATTTACAAATGATACACAGAAGTAACCAAAACCGTGTTATAATCTCAAATTTGCATAGAAATTACTGAGACAGTTCTAAATGACAACTGAATAACTTTCGCTGCTCGTATGTATAATTAACAGTTGTGTCGAGACACTACTCGATTGCGATAATATTTATACAGTTAAATATCTTCATATTTACCCGAACTTCCCGAAGAAACTTTCAACTCACGTAGCTGATGCTGAGTTGAACTCAGTACATATATGTACTACGACTACTACTTTCTACTACGATCAGTGCACATTACACTAAATAATATTGAACACAAAAAAATCCGTATATAATATAATAAATATTCCGTATAAGTCCCGA
The DNA here is from genome assembly GCA_949316085.1 of Hypercompe scribonia. Classification (NCBI taxonomy): domain Eukaryota; kingdom Metazoa; phylum Arthropoda; class Insecta; order Lepidoptera; family Erebidae; genus Hypercompe; species Hypercompe scribonia. Next base: position 3,800,954 of record OX438984.1, on the reverse strand, counting down.
GTCCCGATCGTATACTGTCGAAAAATATATGTATATATATGTGTGTATATTTATGACGTATGTATCGTATGTGTTCATGTATGTATATGTACTCACGTATGGTATATTTTCATTGTCAATGTAACCTCTGTGCACTTCCCTTACAATATTTCTATACCACCCTAAGGTTGGCTAGAAGAGAATGCCTTGGGCATTAAGTCCGCCAATGTACAAAGTGCATAAAATGTAAATAAATAAATAAGTAAAAATATTGCTTGTAATAATAAAATGCAGCAAGAGTGGCATTACATTCTAAAGCATTAATATTGCTCTTGTATTGAGTACCTACTCGATTCTATAAGATGATATTAACCTGGAAACTTCTACCAGTCCACGCATCATCTATTTCATATAGATATTTAGAAAATAGTATTTGAAAATTTTATTTCAAAATGATTCAGAATCAGTTCATGCTCGAGTGGATCTCTCTACAGCTATGAGAACACAACATTCCTAACATGACTTTCCCTTTTGACTTAGCAAATAGCCAAATGCAAATAAACAAAGTCATTAAATATCTGTAGGTATCTAATTTCGTTCATTCTTCTTGTGAATATTTAATGTTTTAATATGGGTATAAAATATAGACAGACAACGACATTTAAAGCAAATCTAAATATAATTTATATTCTACAATCTCGTTTACAAATATTTTTAGTTTTCCCCTAAAGATAAAAAGCAAATCTATTTGCCGTATCTTCACTTTGACAAATCGAAAAGGTGTATTAATATTGTTTCTTAATTCACACTTATATTTTCAGTAACATAAATATTTTAATTGTTAAAGTCCTCTTTACTTTTAAATAACAACAAGGGTAACTTTCCTTGCGCGATGCAAAATCAATAAAACTTAGCATAGACTCTTTAGTCTATGTAAAGTATTGTTTAACACCTTTTTTTAGTAAGGCATTGATTTTTTTTTTTTTTCTATGTTAAGAGCCTGCCAAAGTGACTCTACTCTGCCTGATGGCAAGCATGAATAGGATCCAAGAGTTGTGGTCACCACACTCATTGCAAATGCTGACAACGAAGTATGGTGACCCATACTATGACGGCCTTGTGAGATGCTTTTTCACTCCTCGCTTGGGGACGTAGAAGGCATGACAGTCATTTTGACAGTGTAGGCTTACACAGTTACCACGATAACTGTCACCCCTGCCTCAATGGATACTATAATATAGGCATAATTCACACAAAACTATATATGAAAATTAATAAAATACTTTTCAGTACTAATAAACTTATTCTTTATATAATAAATCGAAAATAAAAAAGACTAAAAATAACAAAGCAGTTCCTCTTAATGTACTAGGTAAACATAAGACTTGCAAAGGTGAGAAAGGATACTGGATATTTTTAGAACAAGGTTACCCTCTTGAGATGAATGAAAAGCTGCCCACGCATCTTGCAAGTTAACTGGAGAATACGTCGTAGTAAAGTGGTCGGCTACGACCTTGCTTTATATTATAGTGTATTGTCGTTCTATTACTGTTTCTTTTCTATGCGCCTAGTACAATAAGTGAGGTTGGCCGAAATGGTACCGGAATATATATTGTGTAAGATCTTAGGCGGTTTACTATGATATGACGTACAAAGCAGTAGCTAATGGATTTTTATATACCATTACAAAAAAAACGTGTCAATGTGCAAATTGTGGGACAGTATTTGTTACTTTTAAATAAATATGAGAGTGATTCTTTTTAGAAGCAATGCATCTTGCATTGTCGAGTTATTACGCAAAGTTTTTTTTCTGCTAGCCAGCTTTATATGTTCTAAGGCTTTCCCAATATTTCTTTCTTTCTTTTTTAAACAAAAGACAACACCCGCACTAAGAATAAAGCCTGTGTCGCGGGGGACTTTACAAACACAAGAAACGGACATAAAGAACAGGTAGAATCAGAACAATAATTTGTGGATCACCAAAAATGTTGTCCCATGTGTGATTTGAACTCACAACACTCAGCGCAGTAGAGAGCGGCGTGGTAACCGCTTAAACAGTTAGATCAACTTTGCAGTCAAATCATTCGACAGACGTACAGTAACACGATTACACGATCTTTGATCACCTATGTACAGTTTCACTCGTATTTCCTATTTCAGACTTGCAATATCCTTTACCTGTCCTTCCTCTATCTATCCATTTTCTGAAATCCTTTTTTTAAAATGTTACTGTAATATTCGAGTTTATAATCTGTCAAATGTCTCTGAACTAAACCAATTTTACTTTTTTGTACATCATTTTGAAACAGAATGACATTATAATAAACTCAATTAAATTACAAAAGCTAATTATCAAGCAAAATCTAAAAAAGTTTCCAGTAGCAAAAAATCACGATTTAGCGTTGTCTTTATCATTCAATTCTTTTTTAAGCCTTCATCATAATTTTTCTTCTCTACCTAACTAATTATGTAACAGATTTAATATGTGTGTATGATAAAGAACCAATAATTAAATGTGTAGATTTCTACCACAAAGCCGTATAAATTTTACTCAAGAAACTCATTTAAATACCAATATAACCTCAAAATCCTACCCGTGAAATGTGTGTTCAACGTCAGACAGAAAATCCATTAACCTGTTAACCTGATTATGCCTTATTACAATTCCATAAAGCTTATATTCCATTACCTCACATACGGTATTCAGATCTCGTTAGCGTCATCGATACACTGTCAAACATTAGCGGGTTACTGTGTAAGTTGAATATCATTTCATATTAAAAAATCGAGATATTTTCAAGAAATCAATAGTGATAGGTAAAGTATTACGTATTTTCTATCTTTTTGATGAAAACCTAGCAATTTATGGTCCTAAAAGCCTGTAAAAGCAAAATAATCCTGAATTTAATTATGTTGCACCTTTGTAACACGTATGTATGTATAAATATATATGAGTATGATTATATGTAAGTATAAATGTATCTATAATTATAATTAGTTAATGATAAGCTAGTTTGGCAGAACCACTTCATCCTTTCTCCTACTCTGCCGTGCCCAATGGGGTCCATACGTACTGGCGAAACAGAATATCTCTGTAGCGATATGGTGCGCAAAAAAGTATTACAAGCTAGCTTACCATGAACCCTAATGCATTTCGTCAAGGTAATATGATATCTCATCGCATTCTAATGAGCCATCACAGAAGTTGCCTTGTTACTAAAGATTATTTTGTATTTTATTTTAATGTATTAAATTTAAAAAACTGAGCTGGAGTCACGAGGATTATAATATTTTATTAAATATTGATATTACTGAGAAAAATACCAGTCAGTACAATTTATATGGATACCCTATATGTAACTGGCGTACTCGCAGATTGAATTCTGTCACCCATTGGGCTTTTAACTCAGTTCCTTGTATCAGAAAAGTTAAAACTATAAAATGGCTCTTGACATGTTTTTGTTCAAACTTCACTTGAAAGCTGTCACAACGTGTTGTGATAGTGACAATCCAATTTATTGACAGTATAAACTTGGTGAAAAATATTCCAATACAGGATGTGGAGTTAATTTTTTTTTTTAAATTGTATGATACCAATAATTTTTGTCTTATAAGTCTTATACTAAGTAAGGACAGTCTTATATTTAGTATGTTTCTGGTAGTTTTGAGTATTTCCACGGTGTACCCAAATGTCCCAATGGCAGTAGTGTCGCGCTGACTCTTGACTAATGCTGGTTAGGTAACACGATAGCTGGGGTTCTTATACCGTCTGTGTGGAAAAGTCTACCTAAAACAATGATCCTTTCTTGAAAAGGCCAACATAGACTCTACACTGTCCTCGCATAGGTTTTACTTAATCAATTTTTGTGGCTTTTATAAAAATACCCACCGTGTTTGTTTCGGCATTTCTTCCCTAACTGAGTCTTAGGAAATGTCGAGATGTTCTTGCTGTAAATGCCGATGCTTAAAAATGTTTATAAAAGTTTACTTACAGAAATAAATATCATTTATCAGCTACTCTATCTTTTTACTTTATCCAACATATATAACTCTAAAATTCTTAAATATGTGCTGCATTTAAATCAATCAGAATATGAAACTTACAGTTTTAATAAACGACAAATACGAACGAGTTCGTGAATAAAATCTAATAAGTATCAAATAACGTTGTTATTTCCTGGAAGATTTTACAGAACCTGCGATTTTGCAGTTTAAAAAAATACTAATTGGATTTAACAGTTAACTGCCACAGCTATACAATACCAAACATAATATCATTAAATCCAATTCAGACTCCTAATGTCGTGTACGTCTAGCGTACCATAGTAAAAAAACAATCGTTAGCAAATTACGAGTATATAGTTACCTAAGTATCCTGGCTCTCAGCAAAGCCGGAAGGTAAGAGGCCTTCGAGAACCAGTTATTTGATTTGTGAAATCAATTCGTCTCCGTTGCAGCGGTAACTTGATATTTCCATTACTGTTTTTATGGTGTCCGGATCCGCGAGATATTTTTTATTCGATGGAAGTGGTTTGGAAATGGATTTGGATGAAACTCTACGCTTGTGTACAATTTTACGATGCTACGTTCTGAATCGTAATGATACTGCTGAACGTCTTAGTATCATTGAATTTCATTAATACTAGAAAATATACACGAACATATTGAAAGTATATTCCTGTAAACTGTCATAATATCTGTAATATAAATTTCATCAGAAAGAGAAACAAAATGCTATTCTAGAAACAATTGTATAAAGTTTTATTTTGGAAAATTCTAATTTTCTACACTTCTATATACGTACTTATTTACCTAATAACTTGAACTGTTTATACATAGAAGATGTAATAGTTATAGATATCATTAGATCAATAATCATTTTCTCCTCTAAATTAAAAAAAAATATTGTTTTCGTTTTGTCAGTTGTGAGCGCAGCTAGCTAATATGAACTGCAATAAATCGGTACCACAGGTCAGTAATCTACAGATTGAGTTTTCAACTTATTCTAGTTCAGTACAAGTTGGGTAATCATTGAAAATGGATTTAAAAGCATGTAAATATGATTGTTAATTATTTTTTTCAATTTAACTTTATTCCTTGTTGTTTTTATTTTCATTTTGTACAAAAAAATAAACAGAATGTAAGTAAGTGTGCTTTTGGAATCGTTACAAACCGTACTTTACAAGACAAAATTGTATATTCTTTTATATACTAGTAAAAGAAACATGTCTAAGTGTCTAAGTGTTAAGTGTTCTTGCGTGATGTTCGTACATACATTACATAAACACACACACATGTAACGTCATTACATAAATATATTTTATTTATTAAATATTACACGCTCAATAGGTTTTTAAATTTCATGTATATAGTGTAACTTAATCTTCTGCGAGAGGAAAGCTCAAAATTTTTTTAATATTTTCAACATTCTCGTCCACAAATTTTTTTTGAAGTTCAAATTCAATCGTATTGATTACATTTTCTGTGAATTCAAACATAATCGCGTTATGTTAGAAAATAGGTTTTCGTCTGTATAAAAATCAGAATAAATCTGTATTAAAGCATTTTTAAAGTAATTACAACTTTATGATATAAAAATATCAACATTTAGAGAACTAGAAATTGGTTCAAAAAGCAGGCCTACTTTAACTATACAGGCTGAAATAAATCGAAATACGCGGGAAATTTAAGGCGGATACGATATATTGGACGAAATAGGAATCACACGATTGCTTTTCATTTCGTCGGATATCCGATGCTATTATATTTATTGGTTTTTAGAAAAGTGGCCTCGAGGCCATAATATCGATAGAATTAAGATTTACCCAACGTTTTGTTGGCAGTTTCGTTTATTTCATATTTATAATAGAAAACTATCGGAGACACTTCTGAAGATTCGTAATAATCGGTTGTTAAGGGCTGTGTTATAAGGCCCGAATGTGTACTGTTTCAGATATCTTAATCCTTTATTTTCTTTATTGAAAATCAAATGTTTATAATTAAAGTGCTTCAAGTAGAGCAACAAGTGCTTTATCATAGCGAGAAGTCTGGTGTGAAAGTAATTTAACAAACTTAGGGTATGCCAGTACTGAATGTTTGTTACTAAACGGAATATTACGTATTAAAACTTTGAAGAAACATGTCGATAAAGTTCAGAGACAGTGGACCAACCGATATTGAACCTATTTTCAAAATGTACAAGTAACTACATACGGAAAACTCATGATTTGACACAACACTCAACACGACCAATTGATACACGATTGATTTTTAAAACGAGGAAGCAATTTTTTTTTGTTACTGATAAAGCTGTGAATAGTTACTACGCATAAAAGTAACAAGAAAATATTCTATGTATGCAATAAGCACCCATTCTTTAGGTGTAATTGATCTATAATATATGTATGTGTTTAACAATGTCTAAGTATGTTTCTCTTCGTACTGGTTATCCTAGTACAACATGCGCTCTACTTAGATTGGTATCAGATGACCGTCTGCTAGATGTGTAAAGATATTATTAATACTTATATTTTTGAAATAACAATAACAACCTAATTCCTAGGAATCTTCAGGGAAACTAAAACAGTTTTCGAAGGCTCTTTTCGAAATGATTTCATCTCCATTTCTTTATCGGACTACTAGGCGCAGGCAAAAGTTTCATCCAGACGTTGTCGACATACCCAAAAGTTGAACTAAACGATTTGACAGTTCGTTTTTGGTGAGAGTCGCCAAGATTTGGAACGACCTGCCTGGGTCTGTTTTTCCTGATGAGTTGAACTCTGGAGCCTTTAAGAGTAGAGTGAACAGGTTTCTTCTGGATGGGCGTGTACCACCTTCGTTTTTATCTACACTTTGCATCAGATGAGATAGAAGACAAACGCCTATTCCATTACAAATATAAAAAAATAATCTCTTCGTTTCAAACAAACCATTGAATAAATGATTACCTGATATTGACACTCTGCGTCCATCTATTAAATTTTAAATAGTGACTAAACTGACCTACTTCAAGCTACATCGCAGTTTAAGTAATAAAATTTATTTTTAATACGTAAAAGTATATGTAAAAGTGTACTAAGGCCGCATACCAGTAGAGAGGATTTCCCTGGCCAGGAGCCAATAATACTAGGTGCTTTGCCAAGCTCGCCTGCCTGTACCTACGGTAATGCGAGCACAGATAATGACACAGGGATAGACTGCGATTTCTTTTGCAAGTTGATGCTCCTTGGTGACAACGTCGTTAATATTTTTTCATTTAGCAAGAGAAAAGTGTGTTTCGTTTAATTTTCTACTCTTTCCTTCTAGAAAATAAGGAAGAAGGATGAGGAGCCTTTTTATTTTGTAGTGAATGACCCTTACTACGATACTGGTGGTGGTGGGTTTGATTTTTACCCAATACACACTTTGTATGATAAACTTCCATTGAATTAACCTGTCGCCATTTTATCACCAGCATCGTACGCTCCATCGCTCAATGAACAACTTTAACTTCCACTGGAAGTCTTTTATTAATTCTTTAGTTTTCAATGGTTGCCAACTTCCGATATATGGTCTGGCCCCTAAACTCTGCGACTGTGTTGCCACCTTCCAGCACCAGAATTATTCCGTATAAACAGTCTTTGATTTTCAGCAGGTAAACTCTGATGTACCTCAGAGTTTCGTGCTATCGCCTACAAGCAAAAGATATCATAGTTCATGGGCGTGACTTTGAATATTTTTGACCAAAGAAGTCGAAGATGGTAAAAAATCTAAAGTACTTGTCGTTGTCCAGGTTCCAAGCCACATCTCTCAATGGTATTATTAGAATCTGATCGAGTTAAACACTAAGAAAGCACAGTATGTGTGGTTTTCAGCAACAAGTATCCATGCCTTCCACTTCAAAAATGTCCGTTCAAAATTTGCTGTTTACAGAATATGAAACTGATAGTATAAAATACAAATATTAAAAATATTTTTAAATTGAAAAAACTATCTTCACGATACTGATATTAGTTAGGAAGAAAAGAAAATAATTATGATTGTTTGGATATTGAATTTACAATTGTAGATGAGGTTGTTACAATTACTTGTTGATTAAAAAAAACAAGACTTAAATGAAGATTTTATTAAGCTATTTATAATGTATTAGTTATTTCCAATTCACATTAAGGTTAAGTTAAATATTTAAGTTGCACAATTCAATAAATAAAACCACAAAATCCAACGTGATCATATATACTCAACTGTCTACCCGAAAAGAGAAAACTTGTCTTGCCGAAAATCGCAAATTACTTTCGTACACAAAATTATATAGTTCGGTATTTGTTCAACGAATGGCCTCCAGATTTAATAAAACAAATAGATTCAAAATATCAATTAAAAATCAACTGAATAAGCATTACCTCTCGTTGTATCCATAACTGATAGCTAGCATGCCATTTTCCTTTTTCCTTGACTAAAATAAACATAATCCGTTATTATCTCTTTGAGAAAGTGTACGCAGGGCGCTCCTTGTCACCACTGTCGCGTCACTTGAGGTGATTCGAACAAAACCACCGTATTACACTATACTGTATATTTTACACAAATATAGCAACCTGCACATGTGCCTTGAAAGGTTTTTGCAAAAATTAAATATCTGTTGTATTTAACCCGCCATGTGAAACAAATGATATTGTGATTCAGATAGTATGACATACGCCATCTATCGATCGATCAACAAACTATGTTCATGTCAGACAGTAATAAGAAACTGTTTTATATTCTAACACATTACATTATTTATTCTTATGCGAGAACTTCTGCCGACAAACAATTTTACAGTTTAGCAGAATTTAAGTTTATAACTACATATAAATATGTATTTATAACAATAGAAAAGAAATAGTTTAGAGAGCTCTACTAATATTCCTTCGGCTTTTAGTATCTCTGTTGTACTTCCGTCTCCACTTGGAGTATTCTTGTAATTGAACTGTTCGTATGTCATTCTTATCTCGTCCATATCAATGTCAGGAAGTTCGTCTGTGAGGTGACGTATCAGCCTAGCACACTGGTCATCCACGCTGTGGGCACTGGATGGCAGCATAAATGCGACACCGTCTTAGGATTGTTGGTCTCAATGTCGGCGTGTGAATTTAAAATATTTGAATAAGTTTACCAGGAGTCTGGTTGCCATGCGTAGAGTCTCCTGCAGGAGTCATCGGGTCCCTCATATTAGGCAGCAGCCGCGCTAATGCTCGTGCTGCTCTTACCAACTTTGGGACCTGACTTCGGAAATGAGTTCCGAAGTCCCATCGGCTATCGAGTACGAGCCCCAGATACCTCATGGAGGGCTCAATGCCGATGCGAGTGTCTCCTACTATGAGGCTGGATCGATTTGGTGGCTTGTTTCGAGGCCCATGAAAGAACAAGGCCTCGAACTTGTGCAGAGCCACCTCAAGACCCAGCCGCCGGATTTGCTGCACGACTTGGGCAACCCCGGCCGTGGCCCTCAGGGCTACCTCACGGTGTATCTTGTCGCACGCCGTCTTAAGTGTGTCGTCCGCATAATATGTGACGACGACGCCATCGTACAGATTCTGCTTGGTATAGTATCAATCGGCATGTGTGAGAAGTGTGAACTTATTATTAAAGTACCTAAACAAAAGTTAAATCTTATTCTGGGTAACAGAGTTTATCGTAAATGCTGCTTCATATCAACAGTCTTTAACAGCCCACTGCTCGTCGTAGGTCTCTCCTTACAAAGGTGATGTAAGCCATACCACGCTGGCCAGACGATTATAGGGTTTGTTTCAAATTTTCCTTCTCTTTGCAGTGACGTAATCCTGAGTAGTTTGCTTCTTTAGCCATCTGTTACGACACCCATGAGATAAATAGACGTGGTGACATTCTGTATTCTTAATTTGTAACCACAATGTCAAATGCTGCTTATATTTGTTCTGTGTTTTTAAAATTGTTTATGTATTTTTGTCCATAGAGAATTTTTTTTTAATTTTAAATGCAGTGTATGTATTGTGTTTTCGTGGCTATCATAAATCAATTTCAAATTAAGACGAGTGTTAAGTGTAATCGATAAATATTAAAATGAGGCAGTTCACAATATCTATGGACAATATTATTTTTTAAAATTGTGTGTTAACTTATGCGATGTGCTGTCATATACAGTGTGTTAACAGTTCTCAGCCGTACATCCTTAATTTGATCGGAAACTACTTCTAACCCCTAGTTAATATTAATTATATCAAGTCCAAATAAAAACATTTACCAGTTTGGCAAAATAACTTTTCAACGGGGCGTGAAAAGCATCTCACTAGGCCACTATAGCGTGGTGGGTCGCCATACTGCACTGTCGCAGTGAGTACGACGACCACCGCTCTTGGATTCCATTCATGACTTCCATCAGGCAGAATAGAGTCACTTTGGTAGGTTGCTATAAAAAAAAATGCAAAACCGTTCATCACAACCCAAACTATCATCACTCAGAAGATTAGCATCTGCCGAGCTACAGTAATAGATAGGGTTAATCTAACTTATATTTTATCTTCTGCCGATATACGAGTGCTTTGTACATAATGGATGAGGTGAATCGACCGCTCGCCATTACTGAAATTCGGTATATCATTAAAATTGTAAAGCAGCTGCTTAGATGTGCAGAACGTCGGGGTATATTTACTAAACTGTCAGTACTTGTCCGCTTTTCTTTTAAGAGTTTATGCAGAGATTAAAGTAAAAATGTGCTAACAAAACCACTGTTTATTTGATTTTTATACCTACTTTAATTTGTCGACAGTACTGTGCCCTATATACTCGTATATCATGTGCTCCTCTACACTGAACAAACTGTCTTAGAATATGTCAAGTACCTTACGACTCCTTTTTCTTTCTTTAGGCATAAAAACATTCGTAAACTTTGTTTAATAATTATAAATTTATATAGAAAAATGTTTATCACCATTTTCCTTACACTTACATACAGTTTGGCAAAAAAACTTTTAAACAAATCCACAATTTATTGGGATTACTTCCTGAAATTTCTTCTCTTTATTATTGGTAGTGACAGTTTTATACAATTTCGTAACATCCGAGTAGGGTAACCGCGCTTATTTTTGTCCGTGTAAATTCATGTATTGCTTTAGTTATGTAGTTCAGTGATGTACCCTTGCTGCATTTTGAGATTTTACAATTGTTTAAGATTAAAATGTCCTTCAGTATATTTTGAAAGTTACAAGCTATAAGAATAACTTGGTCAGCTCAACAAACTTAGACAACTTACTAAGTGATCCATGGGATTTAAAAGGTTAAGCCGTTGTTAAAGTTTCGTCGTGGAAAAATAAAAGAGAAGAAAAGTATGGCGTTTATTATTTTTATTTCTTTTTGTTTCATTACTTGTAAGATAATAAAAGCTATTAAAGTTGGGCAGCTTTGCATTTTTTTTTTCTAAAAATGAAAAATACATTTGATGGTGAGCTTAAAAAACACTCCACAAATCACAACACGAAATATAACAAGTGTTGGGTAATATTTATGTATATCTAAAAGTACTTAATAACAACAATGAGATTACCACTACATATGAATGTTAGTTGTTAGGAAAACTAAGCTTAAAATATTTTCAGTTAAGAATATTTACTATTGCCTGAAATATTTACTGTGGATAGTACTGAAATATTATTTAATTGACAATTAAATGTAATAAAAATTATCACACTTAAACAAACAGAGAAACTTCAGTTTGAGTGTATTATTACAAAAATAAAGTATACCTTTCTCACATTTAAAATTATACAAACAACATGTGAACCTTTCTGAACAACAAAATAAAATATTAATTACAACGATCGTCAACAAAGTCTATCACCCTAATCGTTGTTTTAACTTCACACGAGTACTTACAACGTTAAAAGTTCCTAACTCATCAAACTTAGCAACTGATGTGTGGAACACACGCATTTTATGCTAAACAGGTACATACCAACACCTTATACATATTCAAAACATCCAGGCATATTATATGACATTGACTTAATATTATAGCCAATTTGAATATTCTGTAAACTAAGTTCAAATTCATTTACTTTCCTACATTTTAAGAAGTTTAATATGGTACGAAACGTTCTATATAGGCGATATATTTCACCATTATTATATAATATGTAATATTAATATTTATATATAATACATTTAAAAGTTATCCAGGTGTCGCAACATCGAATATTCCATTGGTAAGAAGAGAAAACTTCTCACAAAATTCTTACTTCAATCAATCAATCACCGTCCACTGCTGAACGAAGATCTCTCCCAAGGAACGCCAATCATCTCGGTCTTGGACGATTTGCATCCATCCGCTGCCAGCCACCTTCTTCAAGTCATCGGTCCATCGTGCCGCAGGGCGCCCTACACTACGTTTACCCAATCGTGGTATCCACTCTAGTACACTTTGGCTCCAGCGACCATAGGTTCATCTGGAGACTTAGAATTATGAGTTAAATTGATTTGAATTATTAATAATTATATACAAGAATTCCTAAAACTTGAGATTTTAAAGAATATTAGGTTAATAATTGCCGATGGTAAGACACTATATGCAGATCTTTGGCCCATTATCCAAGTCAAATCTTATTGTTTCTAACTATGATCTCAAAAGATCATCTGTCATAAAATATGACAAAGTGAGGGCTGAATACAGCCACAGTTGACCATTTGTTACGCCATTGTGTAGAGCTACTGTGCCATTTATATTTTGATCGATGTTGCTATTCCTTACGGATGATGTGAATAAAATAATGAAGTATTCTGTGCAACATTGAGTGATATCTTTGAGCACCGGAGCATTCGATCTACCGAGCAGACAATAAGAGGTCCCTTACTACAATTATGCTGCAAAAACAAAAGCTACTTTTTACTATGCTAGTAAAATGTCACACCAATGATTAACGTAAACTGGTTTAGGTATACATATTTAGTAGTATGAGACAGCAAATAAGAATAACTAAATTCATTATAGGTACATTGTCATCGTTTCCACTTTTTTACTTTGGCAGGCTCTTAATATAAAAAAGAAAATTACTCTTATTTATACAAGAGCAGACTCAGTGACAACTATGAGTCGATATTATTGTATTGATAATATTGACCCTTTTCAAAATTAAATTTAAGGGTAAAGTTAAATATCTTTAAGTGTAAAGTTGAAAACTTCCTCCATCAGGCTCCTGTCAAAATTTGTCAAAGATTATATAATATAAGGTATTACTTAAAAGTTATACACTGTATATCTTTTTAACGTTTCGTTATGGTATTTTTATAACATAACTTTATGTAACCTGGAAAGAATGTCACATTGTTAACAGAGATCAACTTTGTGATAAATCATTTAACAGCTCAATTATTTACATTACAAGTGAGACCATTAAAAATTACACCCACAAAGTTTGTACACGTTCACAAACCAAAACATATCGTCAATCGTCGTTTTTCAAACGTACCTCGAGATTAACAAATGGATCGCTTGAAAAAGTTTGGGCGATAAATTTTGGTGAAGTCACAAAATTCGCAACGACACGTTAAATTTTATTACTGCCTCGAGCTTCAAATGTTGCTATTAAACTTGGGATATTATTGAAATGATCTCAGACAAAGGTTGTTATTTCATGAAAGTATGCAAAATGTAAGTAAGAAGTTAAATGTTCGGCGCTCGGCTCTATAATCAAATTTGAGTTATGCGTGAATATTGACTTATGGCTCCTTTTTGCTTGCTTAAAAGTAAACCAAAGTATACCGATTGTAGGTAAAATGAAAAATATTAATATTGAAATTTTATAGAATTATCTTAAAGATTATCCTATTTTTATACAGTTTAAATATTTTCCATATCACACCACATAAGATTTAACAGTACCGTTTCATATACAATGTATCTAATTTTGCATATACATATACATTTTATCTGACATAAACACAATTTATTATATTATACAGATATAATAATAACAATAGTTTTAGTACTCGAGCTGCTGACTTTAATTAGTCACGATATTAAAGAATTCACGAACCGTTCATTAATAGAAACACAACACTTGGTTGACAACTGCAGCTTCTTCTATTTAAAAATAACTACAAAATATTTCCCAACAATCTTTAGTAAATAATTTATGATTTGGTTGACTGAACTATTTCAGTTTCATTTAAATTCACTACAAAAAACATTCATGAATAACTTGAATTTACGGAACCCATACTGTGAATCTAATAAAAATAAAAAGTTTAGGCTTTAGGTTACGTTTAAATTAGATTTTTACATTTAGTAAGTAATTCCTTCATTTTATTTTCAAATTTCAACTTGGAAGGGGCTAAAGAGTATTTCAAAGTTTGTATGGGCAGTAATATCTTTATGATCAGAGTTATTTCAAGCCTGCTGGTTATTAATATCCTTTGACACAGTTTTATACAGGTTTCTAATTTATGTAGATATTAATTCGATTAAATTGGAAATTGTGGAATCTTATGGCCAACAGTAATAGATCGAAAATAAGTTTTAAGATTAGCGTATTTTAATTTAACTGCTACGACTTTTAAACAAGTTTATACATAAAGTGTTTTTACGGGCTTCTTTTAAGTACTTTATACCTAACTACTTTGAAGTATAATTACTTAGGTTTATGAAAAACTAATTTCTTATATTTATAGCTATTTATCAATTTTTAAATTACCTTTTTTTTCTATATGAAGAGCCTGCCAAAATGACTCTACTCTGCCTGATGGAAACCATGAACAGAATCCAAAGAGTTGTAGTCACCATACTCATTTAAAAACTGTCAGATTCTCAATAGTAGCATCTGGTATGTAATGCAGTAGGCAATTATGAAAAAATAACCTATAAATGTTTATAAACGGTTATAAGAACTATGTAACATTTCTACAGGTTAACAGTAACACAAATCTTTTCAATTTATAAAGGGCTAGAAATAAACATGCTAGCTATTAGTTTCTTACGTACGAACTCGGTACATTAGTTCCGATTACAGTGTTATTTCTCATTGTTATAAGGTCACCATTTGTTGGTCGTAGTTTCAATCCCTACCATTAGAGAACGTTTCCATCTTCGACCTCTGACACGTTAGCTATTTGTGAAATCAATTACTGGACATCTAAAATGTAAAATTCGTGTAATCGTTGAGCATTTTTAGGTAACAATTTTAGTTCTAGAAACTACACAATTGAAACAGGTAAAGGGGTAATGATAGAAGCAGTGTTTATATTTATTTTATAGAGTGTAAACGGTTATTTTTTAGTGTAAATAATTGAAAATAGTTCATTGTCAAATTTTAGAATACCGATTAGTTCGAGACCAGTAATAGCATAGTGCGATCAAAGTAAAGAAAAAATTAGTTACCGTTACGTTCCCTAGATGGAGCTGTTACAAACTTAGATCGTGCTATCATTGTGTTATATACGTTAGGGTATAAGGCCTACGCATTTTAATAAAACTGTAGTTTAGTAAAAGGCGACTGCGAACTAAACTGTGGAATCTTACGAATCCATAGTACAGTGCACAGTGGTTTTATTTAAATTCCTACTAGTGCCACACACTCAGTCCAACTATACCACGCTTGGTATCAAATATTAACAAAAATATAATGGGGACTGCTTGTAAAATTTCTTCACTCATGAGAGGTTTTTTTTTATGGTGTAGTGTAAATGAGCAGTGGATTCACCTGGTGGTGAGTAACTACACCCACCCATAAACACATATCGGCGGAGTCAAGTGTTACAAGTAAGTTGTCACTAGTTTGTGTGCCTCTCCCATAATTAGGAACAGAAGGGGTTCGACTTCGACCACATTGAAAGCTAAGGATTGAAAATAAGTTTTCAAAACAAAATTATTATTCTTTGCTGGAAATCTATTATCCAATAAAGAAAAAAATATTGGAAACTGGTTCCCAACACAGAATGTGTATTTTTCTTTTAAAAAAAGAAAATTAGTCTTTCAATGGCAATGATTTCACCAAGCATTAGTGTCCAATATGGACGAAAGAAAATATTTTGTAATCTGGTCTTTAGGAAATTCTACTTATGTCAGGTAGTCGTTATACCCATTTGATTTTAAAGCTCAAACTATAGAAGGCCAACAGTTATCACTTACAATAACAAAATTCTCTTCAGACGGTTTTTTTTCAATTTATCAAAAAAATCAAGAGTTTGTCACAATTTTATTTTGGACTTATATTATACATATAATACACTATGTCATATTGTTTGTAGCCATCATAATTAGGGTAAATACAGAGGCACTTCCTCTGTGTATTTTCGGCAAATTGTAACCAGTTTGCCTTAGAGCAAAATAATCTTTAGTGCGATAAATCCATGTGTTCGTATATATGTACAATATATATTCAAGAACGTATGTACGTACTTTCGTATTTCTTACTACGAGCATCGAAGGTGGATATATGAAAACATACGGATATTTATTCATTGGCAGGGCACGCGTCTTTATTTCCAATAATTTTACTTTTGTCTTTACTTGGAGCATTAACACTCTATATCGTAACTTTTTACCTTATGTATCCAATCCGTGGGACAAATCATCTCCTGCTATATTTTCAGACTTTGAAAGGGAATTTTAAACAAATTCCAACAACCTTAGACTTTGTGTAGCTCCTGAATTGCACGCATTAATTCGGTTCCCCCATAACCAAATACAAAGTTTCCCTCACATACTTCATATTCTAATACAATAAAATACATGTGTATTATCTAAATTCAAAAAAATAGAAAAGTAAAGAAACATACCCATGAGTTGACATCATCCTTATTCTTTTATATGTTTTGTTATCGTAATATAAATAGCATTAAAAGAATTTAAAGTGATAAAATCAAGAACACTATAACTTATGGCGTTTGTTTACAAAGTCCGATACTGCCGTACATTTCAAAATACTCTGGGAATTGTCGTCGTAATTCTTAAAAATTCAATTTAAAATCGCTCTGAGTCCAGTCAGTTTGGAATATTCCGCGAGGGCCAGCCGCACTAGTAATTGGTACGGCTGTGCACACGATGCATTTAAAAATCGTTCGAGAAAATTTTCTTGTATTTTCTGCATACTATGACGTAACAAAGTTTTATTCCTGCCGATTTAAAAATTACGGCGAACCTTGATTGTCCAGAGAGAGTCCTTAGTAGACCTTTGCTCGGTCAAAGGAGATGTTGGACTAGAGATAGGACTACCTTCAGAACCAAGAGACTACCCAACGGCAACCGGCCGTAAGCCTTACGCGGCACCGGCAGCAGCAATGAATAATAAAAAAAATATGTTAACTACTTGTAAAAAAAAGTATATTTTATTACAAACTATGAGCTTACATCAAATAAGTGTAGACAAAACAATGGAAACTTACACAAAATCAGACAATTAACCATGAGTATATGGTGTAAAGTTATATTGTCTGTAATAGAACAGTGCCTAATAGCTAATAACTGCGACATATTATAGTTAATTTCAATAGTAAGTTCTCAAAAAAGAAAAATATTTTTACAAGAAGTTCAAAATTTTAAAACTTTCATTTACATAAAACGTTAGCAACAGTACATCTGGAGACTGGCAACACTGAATTCTATTCCATTAAGTGGTTTTAGAATACGCTCTAGTGGATGGTGAGCTTAAAGTATATTCAATGGAACGTTGCGGTATATCTGTTGATTGTTTTGTGAGAGCTGCCCTGTGTTTGATATACAGTTTTTACGAACACACCAAACCAATAAGAAATCAATAACCAATTTGGTTTATGACAATCAACCGAATTTTTAAGCGGAAGTATTCCAAGTGGGGAGTATATTGTAATCCTTTTGGGATTCTGTGCTTGGCAGATTTTATTTTACAAGTGTGTTTACTGTGAAATCCTATTTCTTACTTAGTGTCCTGTGTCCATTTTATGGGGCTTAGGGCGTCAATGGTATCACACATGACCTCACTCCACGGCTTACCAATTTTCTTCACCTCATCTGAGACAACGCGTGGCATGGTTTGCTTCGGGTGGTCACGCTTACGTTGTCTTTAGAGGTCAATCAAGGGCTTGTTAGACGCCATGGTCGATACCCTTACGGAAAGCAGTACTACCTACTTTATCGTAACTACTTATAAATATCAATTGTACAACATGGATGAGGATAGTACAATCAATCTAGTAGTTAATTCATTAATTACGGCTTAGTATGGTGAAATTGTGTGTGTCCGTGTGGTGACGGATTAAGAATACATTGTGTTACCACCCCTATTCATCCCGTGGGTGTCATAAAAGGCGACTAAGGGAACAAAGTGTGCAAGACAACATCATTACAAAGAGAAGGAAAACTTGGAACAAACCCTATTCCAACCTGTCTGGCCAACGCGGTATAGTAGGCCAAAACCTCCGTGCTAAGGGGAGGCCTATGTCCAGCAGTGGATTGTAGAAGGCTGTTGATGATGGTGAAATTAATTCATTTGTTAATTCTGAAATTCTAAATACTAAATATTTGTATGCTGTGTAAAGCTTTATTACATCAAAGAATGCTTTTATTTTTTCAATGATTTCTAATGAGAACAAACAGTGTAAAATGTATACATAGCTGGAAGTAGTTTGCGACCCTCAGTGTGACGTAAACATGTTATCCAAGTTTTTGATCCGTAGAAAGGTAACTTACCTTTTTTCCTTTTAGATAGGATTATATTTACATATAAGTCAGTATTCTCTTTGTAGGATTGTAATTCTATTTTGATATTTATTCTTTTATGTTTTCATAGGTAGTAATCAGTTAAATATTTGATGATAACTAGCCATCAGGAGCATCACGATGATAAGGGTAACCCTTGGGTATAAATATTCTAAACAATTACTATGTTTCGTTTAAGTTACTTTTGCAAGTATTGAACTAAAGTAATTCTAATCTACAGTAGCAAAACTAGATCAATTAGGCAATTGTAATACAAACTGGCATCTGTCGTGTGAGAATATACCCTGTGGACTTTACAAACATACAAGAGACGATTACAAAAAACATCCAGAGTCATAATAACAATTTGTACATCGTACAAAGTGTTGTCTTATGGGGTTTGAATCCAGAACACTCAGTGCAGTAGAAAACAGCATGACGACCGCTTGAACCACTACACTACCCACACAGGTATTAGGTATTTATTTATTAGGTAGTAGAGCCACACTGATTTCAGCACGAGCGGGCCGGCTCAACCTGGGCAGTACTACCCTCCCACAGAAGACCAACCTAAAGCGCCAGCATCCGTGTTGTCGTGTTTCGTTGGTGAGTGTGAGACCGGAGGCCCATTGATGCAGGGATGACAGTTATCGTGGTAACTGTGTTAGCCTTATACTGTCACGATGACTGTCATGCCTTTTACGTTACTAAGCGGGACGTGAAAAATCATCTCACTAGGCCGCCATAGTGTGTGTCACCATACTGCATTGTCTGCATTTGTAATGAGTATGGTGACCACAACTCTTGGATTCTATTCATGCTTTCCATCAGGCAGAGTAGAGTCACTTTGGCAGGCTCTTAATATAAAAAAAAAATCAAATGTCTTCCAATAAACATTGAAATGATGAATATAATACCAACATTAGTTGTTGCTAACAACTTATAACAAATTGTAAAAAGAAAAACAAAGCATAGATCACTTTCGTTTTTACTGTATTATGTAAAACTTAGACAGTCTACATAAATATATAAAACAAATATAGTAATATAAATTCTTAACTAGTTTCAACAATGACAGACATTATCTGCATTCAAGCAAAATAACACACTTAGAAGGTGTTTCACCTTCGTGTAATATGCATAGTGCAATTCTCTCGAGCACATTGGAACTATTTTATATTCCTCGACAAGTCAATAAACTTATGTAAAAGGAAATTGAAATAGTTTTGCAAATGGTTTTAGAAATACTAGTAGTATTTCATTGCAGAAGATTGCTCTTAGCCTGAGGGAATATCTGTTGGGACTAAATGCAGCTAACGTAAGTGAACATTTGTATTTTAACAACCTTAACAGTGATAAGATAAGAGCTATCCCATCTTCATGTCACTGTAGTTTCTGCATACAAATATCGACAGCAGTGACTTACTCACCGAGTTTTAAGACTACTCAAAACCATAGCAAAAAAAATACAGAAAGAAATAGTAACAAATACAAAAAGAGAGTACCTTCAATCCATAAGCACAACAAAAGAGAATTATGTAAAAGAAACACTACTTACTATAGGCAGAAATATAAGAATAAACAAAAAATTAAATACAATGCAAGCAAATTACAATGTAACAAAGTTCACACACCATACAACGCTTAATCAATCAAAATAGAAACATTATTTAAAGTTATATTACTATTATATAAAATTAACATTAATTTTTCTTCATATTTAAAATTTATTTATTAGAATAAATGCGGTTATATTAAAAGGTTACAAAAATGGATCAAGAGTTAAACTGTTTACATAATTATATCTATTTACTCAGCTAATTATATCTATTTATTCAGCCGTACATTAAATTATTACACACACATAAAGGTTAACCACAGGATCAATTTATCGTATTTATTTCCGAAAGATGTATGTCTAAACAAACTATTTGTAAATACTTAAGAAGTCCCAGGAATAATTCAACTGTCTTGGAATTATTAACAAAGTTATTCAGAAGAAAATTGGCAAGTACCACGCTAAGAGCTTTAGAAGTAAAATAGTTACTATAAACATACGCAAACCTGCAGAAAACAAATATATTTAAGCAAGTAAAACGTGTGTAGTATGTTAATATTAAATTTGTCTGACTGTAATTCAAGTCTCCTCTCAGTGCTCGTGGATCAAATCAACTTTTTGAACGTATTATTGATCTCTTGAGCGCTGGGCGCTGTAATTCGACTAAACCTTCACAATTTTATCTCATAACAGTGATACAAACTAAAATGATTTGTATCCTTAAACACATAAGGTTCGTGTTTGTATAATTTCGCAGTTTATATTTTGGTGGGGAGTTGTGTTTTGTCAACAAGAACGCGACAAGACTGACATACCTATTTAATAATGTATGACTCAAGTTCCAGATCTTTTTTTTATGCGTACAGACTAAACATGAACGCTTACTGGGATTCATTAAAAAATCCACTTTGAGAAGATTCAGAAGTCTACACTAAAATATTGAGAAGCGTTGACAGATGGGAAAGTAAACACAATCTCTTTTATTAACTCGACATACATATTGTTGCCATCATAGAATTTATCAATTTCTTATGGTCTCCAATGTGATCTCCCATGTAGTATACCCACTGATCTCCTATGTGGTTGATGGGTGATGAAGGTTTGTATTACAAAATTCGGGTCGCTAAAACTTCTACTAATTTTCACCCCAGATTAGTAGAGAATCAACGATATTTTCCCTTCTATTCTGCTTTAAGTACAACTTAGCGGATACGTCTATATACCGTTTCATTTAAGTAAATTTAATTCTGACATTGAAATCAAAGCCTTTGGTAGATAAATTGGTAAACTGTCAATAAAATGGTATTTATTACAAAAATGGATCAATAAAAATTCTTATAAAACAAGGACAACTCGAAATAAGTTTTATGCCAACCCGTTTTGGCAGCATGATGTTATAAGATAAAACCTCTTTGCTAAGGATAGTCTTATGTCCAAACGTAGACTATTAAAGGTTGATGATGATGAGCTGTCCTAAAGACATTTGTACATAGTTATTCACTTTTAAAACAAGAATAATATCTGATATCACGATGGATCACATAAACAGGACGAAATTAACTTTTCTATGATTTAGCCACGACAGAGTATCTGTGTAACAAAATCTCACACATCTGACAAACCTAGATTATTAGTTATTTTAATAGATATTTATTTTATCCCAATACGTATACTTTCATATTTCCACATAGCTTGTGGTGCCTTTTTTATGAACTTAACTGTAAAACTGCCACTTTGTGCAAGAAAAAAAATACAACAGACCTAATATTCTTCGACAAAGTACTTCTAACTGAATTTAAAATATGCAGCATACTCTATCGATAGACTGGAGACAACCTTTTTGACCGAAATTGTATTATGACTTACAGACATACACAGATTTAGACATACCTAATTTTATATTTCCCTGAATAAACAAATATAGTCCTGAAAGTCCTAAAAGATAGGTAAATATTTTATCTAACCTTAGTATCAGTGTGCTTCTTCGTCAAAGACCTGTACTATACTCGTGACTCTTGTGTTTAAGATCCAGGGGCGTTAAATATTGACCATTAGATTATGTGTCTGTTCAATACTCAGTACTTTGTGTACTTATGGTCTTATTTAACATACAAATTTTACTGAAAACTATTTGTTCAACTGTGTTGGAAACTGATTTCGAACACAGAATGTTGGATCTTCTATTAAAACACTTTAAATGTGTTTATAGACTTCTTGATTATAAATAATTTCCTTGTTACTTACAAGTATCTTATGTACAATGACAAGACTGAAGTTGGATGGTGTACTCTTAGCCGATGTCGGCCACGGCTGCCAGTTGAGACGGAGACCAGTCAAAAACGGTACTTGTAAGTAACCAGGTTTTTTTCTAATGAAACAAATGTTAATCATATTGGAAGAACTTCTGAAAAGAAAATTCAACATTTTAAGTTGGAAATCAGTAACTATAACAGAATTATTTTTCTTTATTGGAAACTATTTCGGTATTATTTTTAAACGGTTTTCCAAGCTCTACTACAGATAATAAAATTACTTTGAAGTAAACAGAATGAACCTTCGTAAATTTAAATTTAGTTATCTTTGAACAACTAAAATGATCTTCTCTATACATTCGTAGGTGTAGCGTGCATCGAAGTACGGGTACCTATCACAATTTTGGACGTTTACAAGCCATTGGCGCGCAAGATGCTTGACTAACACAATTTGCTGTAGATGTTTCAGCGACGTCGCTACACAGTTTATCCAAGTTTCTGCTCGTGCCGCAAGAAAGCATACAACTTTCAAGTCTCCAAACCTGATAAATACTTAGTCAACTTGTTTCATAACATTTTGTACTGTCGTGTTTTGAATAAGCTATGTCCCAAGAGACTGCAGCTGGGGAGCTGTTTTTCTTGAATGTCAAAAACTGTTTAGTACGATGAAATTTTAAAGTGGCAAGTTTTAACAAATGGAGGATGGGATTGATTGTATGTTTGACGGATAACCGTGAAACAGAAGCCTCGTAAAGTGAATACTGAACGTATCATTTAAATACTGTATGTTTGTTCACTTTATGGGTTTTGGAAATATAAAATACGTTAGGCTTACGCAATTCTAATATTTTTTTCAGAATTTTAAGAATATGTTTTGTATTATCTATTTTTTCAGCTGTAACAAAGCTGGGATAAAAATATTTCCAATTGTAGATGGTATCATAGACTGGAGGTCATGTTTAAGGTTTTTAATTTAAATAAGTGGGTACAAATACATCTGTAAATACGTTACGTAAAGATTTTAAATGCCCAGTTCCTGGCTTGATTTCAGTTACATAAGTAAGAATAAATTATAGCCGGCAAAAGTTTGACATTTTAAAACATAAACAAAAAATATCCCAAGTGCGAGTCGAACTCGTGCACAAAGGGTTCCGTACCATTATCTATTTAATTTTATAGTTAACACATTTCTACCTGTTCATTAAAATATAGGAAAAAATAAATTATTAATAAATTACGTTTATTGTATGGGAGCCCCTCTTTAATACTTACTTTACTTTTATTTAATTATTTCAATTGAAATGTAAAATACGACTAAATTTTTTGTACAAATTTTAAGCATCAGACCTGTTACCGTTACTAATTTTGAGCAAAAATACCAAAAAAAACACGTTTATTGTATTAATATTTTCATTTTATTTTTTTTTCTATTTATTGTTATAGCGGCAACAGAAATACATAATTTGTGAAAATTTCAGCTTTCTAGCTATCGGTTTATAGCACGATATATGACAAATAGTCTAGTGACAAACAGACAGACGGACAGGCAGACAGCAGAGGCTCAATAATAGGGTCTCGTTTTTGCCTTTTAGTTATGGAATCCTAAAAACAACTCTGTGTGGGGTATACAGAGCTATTTTAACCTTTTTAAACCATCATGTTCTATAATATAAATTATGTTTATAGGAATTCACGCAATCTCAATTTATTTCAAAGGTACATAATACTTATCGTGATAATTACCCTTATCATAATTATATACGAGTACATGCGGTATTTGCTTTGTTTACTTTCGTCATACATTAATTATTACGTCATAAATTAACCATACATTAACCAGTACACCTCGTTAGTCTAGTGATTAGCGTATGCGACTGCCTATCTAGAGGTCTCGGATCCGATTCCCGGGTCGGACCAAAAATAGTTATTAACTTTTTCTGATATTATATTATAACAGACTGTAGTTTGGGAATGGGGTCGTGTCGAATAGCCGTCCTTTTAGATTGTCAGTATGAGGGAACAGAGTGTGCACTTGTGTTTATGCACACACTTTTGCAATATGATATCTCCTGCATAGATGGCTGGTCGCTGTCGTCCAAATCGGCTAGGAAACATATACAAATACATATTTATACATTATACGGGTAAAATACACACAAACACTAACTACACATTATCTTTTACCGTAGAACCATAAACTAAACAAGTTTTTAAACATAAAACTATGTGTATGAATTTAAAACTATCCGAGTAGAACATCTAAATTATTTTTCATGTCAAGTCAGCTGTATTTCACGGTTAAATATATCCAAACTAAGTTTATAATAACAAGATATTTTCATATTTCCCTCGCGCACTAACAACGCGAAATGATGCCACGAGTACAAAGTATGAAGTCTTGGACTTGGATACATTTGGTTTTTGGGCCATTTTATAAGAATAAAGCGATTTATTCGTATTTACATACAATTTTCTTATAAGTATACAGCACAGAGTAAAAATTTAAAATACTTATTCTGTAGACGAGTTTTTTGACTTTTATAACCCGTAGAAAAATGTATTTATCATCTGTCCTTAGACATCAAAAAAGAAGACCTATGGAAGACTATTTAATACAAAGAATAAGTTATAATATCTCTATATTGTTACCTTAGTAGATAATCATTTATTTGTTGTATCTTACACCAATATAGTATTAGTTAAAAACAAATCGCGTGCAATGTTTGTGTTAATAAGAAGTCTAAACATTTTTGCTTTCACTGTTGATGTTAAAATGGCTTAGAATTGTTCCAAATTTAGTTAAAAAAATTGTTACTAAAATATACTTTGCAATGGCAAAAAATTGCAGAAAACTGCGCAGCCATGACATGTGTACTCGTAACGTAAGTAGTTTCTGTACTTTTTATAACATAAGTGAAGTTTCTGTTACTATTAAAATGGATCTTGATTACTTGACTAAATTATTATAATAAAATACGTATATTTAGTTATTTAAAAGCGTTTATTTATTTCTATCTTTTCTATCTTTATATTTTTTGGAGTTTACTCCTTATTAATATAAGGCGCCCGGTATAAGAAAAATGTGAGGTTTAAAATCTACTGAACGAATGACTTCGTTACGTTTTGTACGGCTGCACTGGTTTTTGTGCGGGTGCACTGGTTGTGAGTGTATTAAGACGTGAATAGAGTATGCTGCAAAGCGACTATATCTATATGTTATTTTCATTTATTTGTTAATTTACCTTTTCATACGGTATCAATCTTTTTTTATCACAACATTGTCATCGCTTCTGATCACCACTTGGATCGCATTGTTAACAAAGTAATGCGGTGTATTCATACCAGTTTACTGGCAACTTTTAACTGGCCAGATGTGGCTCAGCCTCCCGGGGTATGAATCTGATTTGCTTTCAGATTAATACGCCAAGGGAAACTTTTTATTTTACAACAGATGAATGTTCGAGTTCTTACCGTTTGAAAAGACTCGAGCGAACGCCTTCAAAAGTTTTACATTAAGGGGGGATATTATTCTTTTTCATTTAGTAATAAATCTAATTAAAATATTGTTTGCTCGGCAACTTGTGTTACCTAATTTAAGCTGCGATCTTCAAAGAAAAACTCTTCTTCAAAGTTCAAAGAATAATTTACTGTTCTATGATGCAGATGACATTACATTAAAACTTTTTGCTTCCATTCTAGGATTTCTTTTGAACTGTCTTTAATTAACTTGTATATTATACATAATTTTACTTTATATTAATTAACTCCAATTCTCTAGAAAGAATTAATATTTACGAAATATACATAACGATTTAGACAGTTTTCATATCAGTTAGTATATATTCTAAGTGACAGCTTCTAGAAGATTACTTACTGCTTGATTATCTTTTTTCCAAAAGATAAAACATTAAGATCTCTGTTGAGTGGTGTCCGTAATTAATTTTGCCACTGGATGTATGATACTGTATCACAAGATGCTAACGTTAAGCATTTGTTGATTACAAGAAAGTTCGACCAATAAGAGTGAACTGAATTTAAATGTTTTTAAGTATCAATGAAGTCAAGTCGAATTTATTGCAAATAGATTTAATTTTAATGAACACTGAAACCTATCGAATCCAGTGTTGCATTAATTCTAATTTCCATTGTGTATAGTAAAATAGCAGTTTCGTCATTTCCCGAAAAATATATTCAATTTTCATAAAATATAAATTAAGCTGCAGACTACGCCGAGCAAAACTATATGTAATCAAATCAATAACAGCAATATTCCGTGCTCCATCATCATCATTCTGCAAAGTTTCGGCACTTTGATCCTGTTAAAACGGGAACAGGGGCCGTGGACACGTTCGTAGGTCGTCGAATTTATTTGGTGGCATCGATTCTATGCGCAAACAACTTATAAGCCGTAATAAGAAACATCAAATCGTAACCAATGTTCAGCGAATAATGAAACACATTGATGATTATATAATGTGAATATTTGACTGATAGTTTTGAGGTAGTGTTAGGCACGAAGTTTTGAATTTAATATTGTGCTCAACTTAAAATATATTTAGTTGTAATTCTGTATTTTCGTAAGTTTATGGCTTTTTTATGTATAGAAGCCTACCGAAGTGACTCTACTCTGCCTGATGGAAAGCATGAATAGAATCCCAGAATGGCCGCCATACTTATTGTGAAGGAAGACAACGCAGTATGGCTACCCACGCTATGGCAGCTTCGGTATACCATATTATAGTAGTTGCATCAATAGCGCTATGGTCTTGTCTAATCTTTAGTAATGACAATATAAAATGACGCCCCACTCGACTTGCGAATGTAAATGTACTTCATGGACTTTGATAAAATAAATTCTTGACTTATTTGTTGTTGGGCAACATTTGGTATTTTATCATCACATTGACTAGGCTATGTTTCCTTAATTAAATTCGTCATTTAATCTATTTAATACAGATCCTTTTTTGCTTTTTTTCCATATTAAGAACCTGCCAAAGTGACTCTACTCTGCCTGATAAAAAACATGAATAGAATCGAAGAGTTGTGGTCACCTTACTTAACCTTACTTAACCTTACTTATACTTTCAAATGCAGATGATGCAGTGTGGTGACCTATACTATGGTGGCCTAGTGAGATATTTTTTCACGCCCCGCTTGGAGACGTAAAATGCATGACAGTCATCACACAGTTACCACGATAAATGTCAGCTCCGCATCAATGGGCCTCCATTTTCGTACTCATCAACGAAACACGACAGCACGGATGCTAGCGCTTTAGGTAGGTCTGAGGGCAGTACTGCCCCGGTGGAGCCGTCCCATTCATACTATAATCAGCATGGTTCTACTACCTAATAAATATATTATGATTTTGCAGCCCAGTTAAAATAAACGATGACTTGCCACGGGATTCAAAGTAGAATTTTCTAAGTATATATCGACTCTATCGTAATTATAAGTTCATAACTATATCTTGAATCATTTCCAAAACATGTTATGGGTATAACTTCGAAGACATATAAAATACGATCATAACTATCTAATGACCAGCCCAAAGCTATGTAGCTGACCCTAAGAAGCCTACAAATTTCAGATATCCTATTACCGTGGTTGAAAAGGGTACATGATAAATATTAGGGGTATGTGCTGATCAAGTTTACATGAAATTGGAGACGATTTTGTAATAAATTTAGCTACTTTGTATTCAAGTAACGTTGACTTCATACAGGTAAAGATTTGTCTAGAAAAGAAACTACGAATAATGTATAGGTAAGCCGATGGATTTTGCTATATCAGCGTTTACTACTGAAAGTGGTCCCTTTATGCTTTAAGATGAGGAAAAAGTATAGGTATTGTTCAGTATCTTGCTAATTCAGGTATGTTAATGGTACTTTTTCGATTACAGGCTACTTGCTTGCGACAGACTATTACCGATTAGTCATGCAAATTTGATATTCTAAACATTTAGCTACATTCTTTTATTATTGATAATTATAAACGATATAATATTATCAGCAGTCTGGTGCCATAGCACAGGCGCTACTTAATTTGGAATCAAAGAGCCGTGTGTAATTTATTTAAAATTTTTAGAAATTTAGAAATATTTAAGAATATTTTTCAGTAATCTACTTACCATGTTACATTCTTTGTCTAGTCTAAGACCAGATGGTCGTGTATCCCAATGTGTGAAGTTATTATCATAATATTATTGTAACTCCTTACTGTCTATCCATTTCAAATGTACGCATAGTGTTAGTACACATTCCAGTTAACAAAATATGAGTATTTAAAATAACTTTCTTTCTTATTTATCCTTCTATTCTAGTTATAAAACCCAAACAACTACAAATAAATCTCAGTTAAGAAGATCCTGTGTCCTTCAAAACCTTCGTGCATCTATCATCATCCTCAACAAACTCACATAAACATGTCGGACATCTGAGAAGTACGATCCAAAGTCTCATACATAATGCATGTGGCACTGTGAACCCAATAATATCGTGTATTGTTTGACAGAACCCTGTATTGTCAGAAATTATGATAAACAGGGCCCTACGGACGGACGCACATACGTAAGCCAATAAATGTGTTTATTACAAAATAACAGAAAATTGAGTTAAAATAGTTTACGTGTTTCTTTGTTTTAGTTCACTCACTTGTAATGTAAATCTTTACCTTTGTTCTATCAATGGTCGACTGATGAAACTAGACAAAGTCTATAAGTAACATGAGAACCAAACTGCTGATCAACATACTTATATATTTCTAAATTCGTATGCAAAGAAGAAATAAACGTGATTATTCGTGAAAGCATGAATAGTATCCAAGAGTGGTGGCCGCCATACTTTTTGTGAAGGAAGACAACGCAGTATGGCGACCCACGCTATGGTGACTTCAGTATACTATATTATTGTAGTTGCGTCAATAGCGCTATGGTCTTGTCTAACCTTTAGTAATGACAACAGTTATTAAAGCCACGCTGATTTCAGCATGAATGGGTCGGCTCGATCGGGGCAGTACTACCCTCCCACAGAAGATCAACCTAAAGCGGCAGCAACCGTGCTGTCGTGTTTTGTTATTGAGTGCGAGATCGGAAGCTCATTGATGCAGAGGTGACAGTTGTCGTGGTAAGTGTGTGCAATACAATGCTTCGATGACTATCATGCTGCTTACGTCCTTGAGTGAGAATTGAACCCATGAGCTCTAGCTTAGTAGTCATGATCACTAACTTGGTGGACAATAGATACGTCAACATAACATGTACGTGGCTTACTATTTGGTACTAAAGTATTTCAACCAAAAAATTTACCTTCTAAAATTGTACTTGCAACGCAGTGGCAAATAAATATATGTATACGTAAATCGTGAATTAACATCTCCATTAAAGAAAATGTAAATTTGGGAATTGAGAAAAACAAAGTTGAAGGAAAGTGGAATAAATATATTGTCCTCCACTGCAGTAAGTTAAATTGTCGCCAAGAATAATTTATCTTGGCCCTATAACGCCGATGTCACCCCATACTCACGAAGACATAATCTTAAATCTTGAGAAATTCGTGTAATTCATTCTCGTTTTAACGTACGCGTTGTTCAAAGGATCAAGAATTGTAATTGGTCCTTGGAAATACATAAATAGTACGTAAGTGTATAAATTAATCTGTATGTGTGTGAATAGACAGAAGCGTTGAATTTATGCAATTAAACTAAAGCAACTTGAAGAACAAAGAGTGCAGCTCAAATTAGAATAGAATAGTGTTTGATTGTCAGCATTGTACAAGAGTATACTCGAAGCATATTTTCTGCTAAAATATACACATTTTATAAATATTATAGCGTATTTATTTACCGATTTACAGTTGACCAATTCAGAACACTTATGCAAGCTTTATCGGTAACGTTACTCTTTCTTTGATGGAGTTATTGAGAATTTTATCCTTTAAAGAAACCTCAATATAACCCATTCCATGAAGCATAACGTGATTTTAAACTAGTGGGCTTTTCCCACTGTTACAGTGCATATCTCAATACCATATGCTTGTGGGAAGAATTTGCCTGTATGTGCCTAGAATATTTTTCCCATTTTTGTGCAAAAAATAGTGTATCCCATTTGTATTGTTTTTATAATATTCTACAGAATATTGTGGTGACAAAGTTTATTCGAATTCCATGTGAGTTGCGCTCTGTGTTAGAATGAGTACTCGCTCAGAAAACTAAAGACTTTTAAGTACAAAATATTTTTATTCCTGAGGACTTAGCCAGCTTAGTCGACCTACTTATTCTCTAACTTTGACATGTCTAAGTCATGTTTTCACAGTTTGTCTGAGCTATATTCCTCTAACGACATTATAAAACAGCTTTTCATTTTTGACACAGCTGAAACAAGAGATTTCTATTTTGTGGTGAATTAATATGTAATGTCCGTATGGTAAAGGGTTAAGAATACGGAGTGCCACTACCCTTATTTGTTCCATAGGTTTCTTAATAGCTGACTAAGGGAGCAAATTACACAGAACAAATAGCACTGCAAAAAGCCTTGACACATACCTATACATATACATTCTAACCAGCGTGACAGCGAGGTATAGCAATTCAAAACCCCGTTTCTTAGAAGAAGACTATGTCCAGCAGTGAATTTTTAAACATTATTGATGTTTTATTTATAACTCGACGTATGAGGTCTCCGTCATTTGGTTTGTGGTCATTTTTTTAAACTAGTTATGTAATTAATGCCGGGTATGTCCGGTATCAAAAACAATATATATAAATATTTTAACTGCATGTTTGTTTGGTATAAGTGGTCGCTACGCCGCTCTCTACTACGCTGAGTGTTGTGGGTTCAAACCCTACACAGGACAACACTTTGTGTGATCCACAAATTGTTATTCTGAGTCTGGGTGTTATAAAGTCCTCCGTAATACAGGATTTATTCCTAACACGGGCACTGTCTTAAAAAACAAAACTATATGATTGTAAGTGCCTCTGCCCACCGCTTAAAGACAGAGGTGTATAATTATTTATTTATTTATTTACACTTTATGCACTTTGTACATCGGCGGACTTAATGCCCAAGGCATTCTCTTCCAGTCAACCTTAGGGTGGTACAGAAATATTGTAGGGAAAGTGCATGGAGGTTATATTGACAATTAAAATATACAATACATGAGTGCGTATACATACATGAACACATACAATACATACGTCATAAATACACATATAAATATACACATATATAAAACATACATATATAAACATACACATATATACATAAATATGCACATACATTTAGATTATATTCGTACACTATGACAACTTGACTGTAAGCTGAGCCAACTAACGATGAGACGATTCTTCAATCTCGTTAAGAAGGAGACTCTGTACATTCTTTTTGAATGTAAAACGGTTTGTGGACATCCTGACTTCGAGCGGGAGCGCATTCCAGAGTAGTACTGCCTGAACAAAGAACGAAGAGTTCACGAAATCAGAGTTATGAGAGGGACGTAAGAGGAGCAGATTATTTTCTGTATGTCTAATTATGTATGTATGTAGTATACGGTGTGTACTTTTTCAATAGTAGTCGTTAAATAAGAAGCTCGACAAACAATAATGTTTGTAATTCGCTACAACAAGAAATAATTATCGCACTAAACATAACAATATCAACGAAAGAGTGTAGCCATCAAAACTCTGCATCAAAGTACGGAACAGTTCTGTGTGACATTATATGTACGAGCAGGATATACACATGCAACGGGTGGCGTGTGCTTCCGAAACGCTATTACGCGACCCGACGGCTCCTATCCTTAATAAATTGAATTATCCTCCACCGGCGATGTTTGTTGACAACATTTTTATGGTACCAGCCCGACTATTACAAAGTTGTATGCGTTTTAGCATGTAAACGAAATAATTCCATGTTTGCATAAAACTTATATTTTACTAGCTTTTGCCCGCGGCTTCACTCGCGCCGAATTTCGTCTGCCACATTAACTTTCGTTACAGATAATTTTAAATAA
This sequence comes from Hypercompe scribonia, assembly GCA_949316085.1. Taxonomy (NCBI): domain Eukaryota; kingdom Metazoa; phylum Arthropoda; class Insecta; order Lepidoptera; family Erebidae; genus Hypercompe; species Hypercompe scribonia. The sequence goes on along the minus strand of OX438984.1, from coordinate 3,768,491 downwards.
ATGTACATATACATATATTAAAACAAAATCCATCCATCCAATGCTACTTCTAATACCTCCAAGAAGTTGTGCACAAAATTTCATGATGATCGGTTGAGTAGTTTTTGCGTGAAACCGTAACAAACAAACTTAGGTACATTTGTATTTATAATATTAGCATAGTATGATAAATTAAAATTGGAGGCTGTTTTAAAGTAATTTTAATTTCATGGCCTTTACTTCTTTACTTTTTGCCTCGTATGTGCAAATAACACTGAAAACTAACAATTGTTTATTCCTCAAAATAAATATCATATACTTATTTTTTATTTAAAATAGTTACTAAAATTTTTACAGTAGGACAAAAGAAACAAAAATGAAATTAAACGAGTGCGCTATCTTTACTCATTTGACAGCTTAGTTAGAAATACTTACTCGTTTTGTTATTTTTGTAATTTATTAATAATGTTTGATTTTTTTATTTTCTGATCTTCCTAAGTCGACGCTTTCTTGGCATTCCGCTGCTAAAAAGTAGTGTAACAATATTGCATTTGTCAGACATAAATATAAATTTATGTGAAATTCTTATTCATATCATCTTTTAAATATTTAATGAGTTACGTAAAAAAGCACTGAACTCAAATGAAAAGATATAATTAAAAATGTAAATTTAACAAATTAAAATCTAAATATTCAAAGTCTTAAATCGCATCAGTTTGATGTTCACCTGTTTTTTATTTTATATCATTTGACATTGTTTTTCGACGATTAAGTTATTCTTTAGCACGATCACATCGCAGCAATTTTTCAAATTCTCTATTAATTTCATACTATGCTTCTGGTACATGCTAACTAGTTCCAGAAAGAAAAGAGAATTTGGACACTGTACTTACATAAACATCTAGAATAAATAAAATAATATTATCCTCTTAAAGTATACATACAAAATTGAATTAAAGCTCGTGTTCATCAAAGTAGGTAAGTCTTACTATATTTGAATATAATTTAAAATCTACTATTCAATCTCGTTGTAAATTAGCAGCTGCAAATATATTCACAAATAAAAAAAATCTTTGTTTATATTATACTTTTTATTTGTTAACGAAGTAGACGGTCATGGATGTCGGACTTTTATCGACTAAAAACCACCCCTCTCTTCCTCTGCTTGCCAATAGTTAAGGGAGCGAGAATCGCAATTGCATTCTCCTGCCATCCCTGACAGGTATTGACTTGTCTCACAAAAGACAGATAGGGTTAGCCGTTTTGACCGTCACCCATCGATCACAATTCTCTAAAAGTGCATATGGAACACTGTGTGCAACATCTCGTGTCTGTATCTAGTCGGTGAATTCCTGAAAATCGTCTACATCCGGTGATCAAATATCAACGGATGTCTTCTGGCACTTAGTGCGTTTTCAACAGCCAGAAGGAACAGTGCTGCGTTCTCTTTTCCATTCAGCCCCTTCTTTTGAGGACATTACCTGCTCGTAGAAGAGGGTGACGGCATACCATGCCCTCTCGCTCTAAACCATGGATAAAACCAAAATCGGAAGTGAAAACTTACTGCCGTTTACGTTATACTAACACAACTGTGATATGTTATTGTTTTTGTTATATCAGAAACACATTTTAAAAGAACAGTTGTATTTTTGCTAACTCAGTTCTAGATTCGCTCTAGCTCGTAGGTAGTAGAGCCACGCTGATTTCAGCACAAGTGGACCGGTTCGACCGAGGCAGTACTACCCTCCCACAGAAGACCAACCTAAAGCGCCAGCATCCATGCTGTCGTATTTCGTTGGTGAGTGTGAGACCGGAGGCCCATTGATGCAGGGGTGACAGTTATCGTAGTAACTGTGTAAGCCTTACACTGTCACGATGACTGTCATGCCTTTTACGTCCCCAAGCGGGGTTTGAAAAAGCATCTCACTAGGCCGCCATAGTGTTGGTCATCATACTGCATTGTCTCTATTTGCAATAAGCATGGTGACCACAGCTCTTGGATTCCATTCATGCTTTGCATCAGGTATAGTAGAGTCTCTTTGGCAGGCTATTAATATAAGAAAAAAGATTATTTGATCGTGCTATAACTAAAACGATTTTATTTATTTTAGTATGACCTAAACAATGGTACACAATAACTATTCTAACAATGAGATAATATTAAAATCACATTCATTGGATGTAATGATGACTTCTCATTGCTGTTTAAAATAGCACTTTAACACTAGTTGGGTAGCAGTTTCTTAGTTTTACAATCAACGACATATCGCATGAAAGCTTTAGAAATTATTCAAAATAGCCAACTATAAATTTCTTTAGGCATGCTAACAGATTTTTTATCTCCACAAGGCAAAGTGCACAAAAATCTAAGTTACTACGAAATAACATCCTGAAGGCAGATTTTGACAGCTTCCGTGCTTACTTTAAGTGTTGCCAGCTAGTGCCGATATTTTATTATAGCTCGTAATTTTTTTTCTTTTATGTCGCACTATACTTACTGAGTACGAACTACTGGCATTATTGTACTTTAGTTATATTGTTATAGTAAAATATTTACTTCAAAAGCTAATAGAATGAGATGCTAAGTGAACCATTATTAAATTTATTTTCTCTCGTCGAGCAAGAGTAAGCTTTTGTAAACAATAACATTACTATCCAATAATTAATATCGAATGTCAAAAACAGATTTTCACTAAATCTTTAAAGGCCAGAAATCCTCGTAGCGGCTATAAATCAAAACAGCTTTAAGCACCAGCACAGAGCCCGCATTGCGGTTGCACGGCTTAAATGCACCCTCGCCGTGTCACTAGTACAATTGCATATATTTTATCATCAAGAGAATGCAACTAACTAGTAACACACTGTCAATAAGGATGGACAACAAGAATCTATATTTTTATTTCTCGAGTTACCTTTAAAGGATTGCTTTATAGTTTACATCACGACATCTTTTAGTATGCGTGAAAATATCAAGTTGAAATTGAAAAATTGCTTACCTCTGCAATTCTGGCTTTAAACTTATTGTAACGTTTTTTCATAATCAAAAACACGGTTTAATTTACTCATTTATTTAATATAATTACTTACTACCTTACCACTACCTTATACTATCCATCTCATGCTCTCTTTCCATCCCATGGTTGCCTGTAAGAGATTGCCAATAGGCGATAAGGCCGCCACTTGTACTTCTTTAGCTTTAAGTCTCTTATAAATTTAATCTGGTGTACAATAAAGAGATATTATTATTATTATTATTCTCTTTATTACATATAAATACACATATTGATTACATTTTTAAATATATAAAAAATAAAAAATACATATTTAAAAATATAAAAAATAGTAGACCACCGACATCGGGTACAGGGACCAAGATACCGGTGGTTAGGGCTCCAGAGACAGGAACCTTCTCACAATACGGGCCGTGTCAAGGAGGACTGCCTTCTGCATCAGACCCTTGATCCAACCTTCTAACGTGAGCCTCTTAAGGTGTTGGTCGAGGCTCCTCGCTATCAATCCATGAACAGATATGATTATCGGAACAATAATCACCGAATCCACATTCCACATGTCGGCAATCTCGTGAGACAGATCCAAATACTTCAATTGTTTTTCTTTTTCAACTTTCACGAGATTCTCGTCATGAGGAACGGCGATATCGACAATCATTGCGCGGCGCTCTAATCGATCTATCACCACAATATCAGGCTTATTGGCAACAATAGTCCTATCTGTGATAATAGATCGATCCCAATATAACGTAGCACGACCGTTTTCGAGAACTGGGTCGGGCACATACCTGTAGTAAGGCACTTCAAAATCGACAAGTTGGTATTTAAGGGCAAGTTGTTGGTGTACAATCCTGGCTACTTGATTGTGCCTGTGCAAATACTCACCATTAGCAAGACGAGAACAACCAGAAATAATATGCCTAATAGATTCTCCAGGACGGTGGCACGCCCGACAAATGTCAACCGTACTATCTTTCAGGATATATTTCCGGTAGTTATTCGTCATGATAACTTCGTCCATAATTGCACAAACAAAACCTTCGGTTTCTCCGAAGAGATCACCATACCGTAGCCAAGACGTCGACGCTTTAAAGTCTATATCAGACCCGTGTAGGGCCCGATAAAATCGACCATGAAGTTCTTTACCCTTCCATACTTCCTTGCGATCAGTAGTACTAAGTACTACAGGTTTGCGCCAATTCTCTTTAGCCAGAGCGAGCGGGGTAAAACCAGTATCTACTGCAACTACATTACGATGCACTCCCACATTAGTCTGTAGAAAATATTCTCTGAGATTGTATATCTCGCGATTGTGTAGAGTCTTGATATTTAATAGACCACGACCTCCAAACTTTCGCGGAATATACAATCTCATAACTGATGAACGTGGGTGGTGCATACGGAATGCAGTCAGCAATGTACGGACTCTCCTGTCAAGGGCATCTAATTCGGTCTGAGTCCATCTAAGTACACCAAAGGAATACATCAGAACCGGCATGACCCAACTGTTACAGGCTCGCACCTTGTTACCGCCCGATAAAAGGCTTTTAAGTATTTTTTTTAGGCGGCCAAAGAAACGTTCCTGCAACATTTGTTTCACGCCAGATTCTGGTATTCCCAAGGACTGTGAAAAACCTAGATACTTGTAAGTTTCGGTGGCAGACAGAGATCTGAGTTTTGTTGAATCTGAAAGTTCTATTCCTTCAGATTCTACAATCACGCCCTTCTTTACATACATGACTGCACACTTGTCTACACCAAATTCCATTTTGATAGAATTACTAAAGTTTTCAGTGACCCTTAATAACGCCATCAATTGTAATTTTGTGGAGGCCAGTAATTTCAAATCATCCATATAAAGAAGGTGAGATATAACTTGATCATCTTTCTGCAACTGATAGCCTAACCCTGAACCCTCTAACAGAGTACTGAGAGGGTTCAAAGCTAGACAAAACCACAAGGGACTCAGACTGTCACCTTGAAATATACCTCGCTCGATCTTTATAAGTACGTCATTTATCGCAGCCTGCCGACATCCTGGATAGCGAAGTGTTGTTCTCCATTGACTCATACACGACTTTAAGAAAGTGCACAGAGTTGCATCAATTTTGTACAACTCTAGCACTTTCAAAAGCCATGTATGTGGAACTGAGTCATAAGCCTTCTTATAATCTATCCAACATGTTGCCAGACTCTTACGACTACGACGTACCTGTTGGCTAATGGTCCTGTCTATAATAAGGAGCTCTTTAGTGCCACGGGCCCCACTTCTACATCCATTTTGAGAAATAGAGATAACCGAATTATTATTTATGTGTGTAGTAATTTTGAGTCTCAAAATAGATGTTAGAAGTTTATATGTAGTTGGTAAACATGTTATAGGTCTAAAATTTTTGGGATCCATGGCACCACCAGATTTATAGAGTAAATGGGTTACACCGGTGGTTAAAAATTGTGGTAATGAACCAGAATCCAAAGCTGCTTGGAATTGTGATGCCAAACACGCATGTGAGCTTCGAAACCACTTAAGCCAAAAGTTGTGCAGTCCGTCTGGACCAGGTGATTTCCAATTCGGTAATGAACGGACTGCACAACTTACATCATCTTTATTAATAACAATGGGTTCCATAGCTATTATAGGCTCACACGAACGTTTGACATCCTCCAACCAATCACCCTCTGTATGAGTGACAGGCACTGACCAGATGTTACGCCAAAATGAATTTGTGGTATTTTCATCTGGAAAATGCCCATCACTCACACATGAATTCGGTTCCTCCCATTTCCGGTAAACCCATTTCTCATTCCTTTGGAACATTCGATTCTGATTATACCGATCGACTCGTTTTCTATAACGTCTTATCCTATTTGCCCATGCATAAACTTTCTGCTTTAGATAGTCTATGCGCTCTGTGACACAGGACATGTACTGTTGAGGACTAATGGTAGTCCCCAAGAATGCCTGTTTCACAAAGCGCATGACTCTTGGCCGTGTATTACCACTTTTAAAACTAATTAATTTACCGATGAGTGTCCTAGTCTCAGCAATACGACGTTCAATTCTATACTGCCAAGCTGGTACGCCATTTTCGGGTCGAGTAGCACTTACACGTTCAATACATTTAACACCAGCTACTCGACAAACTGCAATGGCCGCACAGTATAGAATTGAATGTGTATCACTAAGATCTTCGCTATTATCAAAATAATCTGATAATAGCGAATCCAGGGCACTCACAAGCGCTAAATTACGTTTATGAATGGGCAAACGGCATAATCGTGGTCTAATATTATCATTTATAAATCGGTACTTTTGAATCGCATCCTCCAAAGCACTCCTTATCTTATCGTTACATTGGGTACTTACGGATATAACTTCACTCTCCACTAGTTCATCAACATCTTTAATACCTAATGGCAACTGAGGTGTGCTATTAGCCACCGCAGCGTGTGATGAAGAGGGGATAGTAAAGTTTTTCCTTATGTCAGAGCGTATCCTCTCAAGTACTGTATCATCCAGCAGGTGACAGCGCTGTATAGCTCGTACTTGATCCGATAATCGTTGTGCTGAAACGTTGATGGCTGGTTCAAGCTCCTGAAACAGAGAGACTAACCTAACACGGTACGCAGTAAGGTTCGTTCCCAACTCTGTAGCCCGAAAATATGCCCGCATGACACTCTCATTTATTGATTTTGTCCACTTCATGCGGCGCACATCACCACCGGTAGCGGGGACCCTGTTTGAGGTCAGTGGTCCTCGTGATCCCAAGCTGGTCGGTGGCCGGGTACTCTCCTGCCGACGTACAGGTCTTGGCGACGTGGGTGGAGAGAAAAACTCGTCGCTGGAGCTAGAGCTCGACACCTCTGCAACGGCTGGAACATCCAATGTTGCTTCCGGGGACGGCAAGGCGGAGCGGAGCGACGAGTCCAGGGATGTTGTTTGTGCTTTTAGTGTTCTAGATTTGGCTCTCGTCAGCATTTTGCTAGAATTTCTCGGTTAAATATTTCGACATGACATTTAAATGTCATGTCTCACACAGATATTGCTTTTATGTAATTATATGGTTTTTCTTGGTAAAAAAGTCTTGTTTTTATATGAGATTTTATTATTATTATTATTATATAATTTTATAAAGTCTAAGAAGCATACTTAATTTTTTTTTAATAATTTATTATTTAAGAAACAACCGACTTTAAATTTGCAATAATTTTTTCAATAATTAACGCTTTGTAAACAGTATAGAATAAATCCATTCTCTGTGGTGTCTCAAATATGCAAGGGTATCTGAGCCTTAAATTATTTGATAATAAAAAGGGAAAAAGAATAATGTGTCCTGTATCATTTATTAAACCTAAATTCACATATTGTACAAAGATGGACTTATCGCCATGGCGTATTCTCTCCCAGTCAACCTTTAGGTAATGTAGAAATATAATGCGGTAGGTGTAAAGGTAAAATATAAAAGGTACACAAAATAACAAATCTTTTAGGTAAATGATGACCATAAATATTACTAATAAAATATTATTTTTATTTAGAAGTCAAAATACATAAACAATATCATATAATTTTTAGTACTGTTACTCACATTTTAACGTTTAGCGTACCACTACAAGTGAAGACTCATAATTTGCTCACTGTTATTTACTTGACTATAAATCTTATAATATTAACTGTAAGTCCTCCATAATGATAATACTCTTCATACTAAAACTTGTTCAGGATCATATTGTAAAATAGATAACATAAAATAGAACCTTGATTAAGTTCTCGCCGTTTCTTAAAAGAAAAAGCGGCACTCTAAGCATGGAATTTCGTATGGTAACGCATCAGGTAAGTAGTACTGTATATAACCGCAAATTCTAGTAAATATACTTTAGCAAAGTGTAAACTATGTGTTTATTTATATTTTTGCGGAAAATTTTGTAGCACTTCTTTATTTAAAAGAAATCTGCAGCTGAAGCACACAGAATTCTTGTCGAAACATATGGTGACGATGTTCTGTCGAATACGACTTGCAGAGACTAATTTAGGCACTTTAAAAATAATAATTTTGACTTTGAAGACAAAGAACGTTCTGGAGCACCGATAAAGTTTAAAGACCAAGAATTGGAAGCATTGTTTGATCAAGATCCATGTCAGATACTAGTAGAGCTGAAGAAAACATTGCAAGTAGATACTTCAGCATTTCCGAAATGTTTAAAAACGTCAGAAATGATCCAAAAGTACATAGAGTGACGTATGAGCTGAAGCCGAGAGATGTTGAATGACGTTTTCTCATGTCTGTACTGTAATATCACTGGAAAGGAAATGTGGATTCACTACGACAATCTAAAGCGTATAAAAACGTTAGAAATGCCCGGTCACGCATCAAAATCGTCCCCAAGACCAAATATCCAATTGGTACTCATTGATATCAACATCCCATTGATAGTCTGAATATTATACTGCCACGATGACTGCCATGCCTTTACGTCTTCAAGCGAGACGTAAAGAAGATTTTATTGTCTACATTCGCAATGAGTATGGTGACCGCAACTCTTGGATTCTACTCATGCTTCATCAGGCAGAGTAAAGTCAGTTTGGGAGGTGCTTTAAATAAACTAAAAAAAGAATAAAAAAATATCCATTGTACTACTACTACTGTGCATTTGGTGGGATCAGCAGGGTGTCATTTATTATGAACTGCTTAAACTTAATGAAACTATCACATGAGCTCGCTATCGACTTCAGTTGATGCGTTTGAGCCAAGCTCTAAAAGAAAATTAGCCACTATACGAGCAAAGACATGATAAAATGTTTCCGTGACATGACAATACTCGACAATATATGGCAAAACTAGTCAAAATTTACCTTGGGAAGCTCTACCCATCCGCCGTATTCACCAAACATAGTTCCCTTGATTACCACTTGTTTCAATTGACGGCGCATGGCTTGCACGAGCAGCGATTCCATTCTTTCAAAGAAACCGAAAAATGAGAACGATTCATCTTTTGACGTAATCTATGAATCATCATGGATTATGTCAAAAGATGAATCGTTTTTTCAATGGTGAATTCAATTACTACCAGGAAGGTGAGAGAAAAGGATCTCTAATGATGGTATTGTCCAATTAACTTTGAGTTAAGTGAGTCTGATCACTCACTTTACTCAAAGTTACTCTTACATTTTAAATATTTTTAAGCCAAAAATACAGCGGAAATTTATCCAGTCCTATAAAAAAATGTGATTTTAATTAGCAATAATTATGCTTGTATAATTACGACGTCTATTTAAACACATCTCTTAAATATAAAAATGTAACAAGCTTATCATCCATCGCGACTTTACATCACATGAACTTTTAAAGAGTTTTTTGAAATTACTCACCACAGTCCTCAGCTTTTTAATTCCATTTCCTAACGGCAAAATTCAACCTCAAATAGTATTAAAATTAACCAGCATTCATTCGGCCTGTGACGAATATACGCGATTTTCCGCTTTCACAAACACGTTCGTTTCATGCAAATTTTGTAACGAAAGAGGATAAATTATGGGAAGTTGACGCCCCATTCGACATTTAAGCATATTTACATTATATTCTGTTATAATCGAGCAGAAAATGAAGTTCACTGAACTGGTCGTGTGATGTTTCTCGCAATTGGAATCCTGCAGAACTGAAGGTCAGTTCTTGTTATAAAAATTTGTCTGACATTCGGTTACAATCTACTCTTGATCTAGGAAATGGCTTACAAGATATTTTCATAGTAAAGTATTAAGCGTTGAGCGTTGACTATGACGTAATTATATCGGTATTTGAAGGTCACAGTATTACTTTACTTCGAAAACACCTATTATGATAGTTATGAGATCAAGAACAGATCAGAATTAAATTTTGAACGAATTTATCGACTTTCCAAAATTAAATCATTAAATTTTTCAACACGGTATTTGTATGAGGTGTTAAAATTTCAGAGTTACAATTAAAATTAAGGATTACTTATTTTTAATTACATCATTTTACATATATGCGTAAAATCGCGCCTGTTTTCCCGGAGGGATAAGCAGAGGCATAATAAACTTCGAAATAAACGGCATAATAAGTGGCGAGCCTATTGCCGCTAATCGGGATGTTTTGTCTGCCAGGGCCTGGTCCGTCTGTCAGCAGATGTACCACTCGTAGGTGAGGTTGACTTGGGGGCCTTAGTTCCTGGTGGGCACCTCTTCATTTGTTTTCGAAATTATTATTAAAGTGTAAGTATATTTAAAGTATTTCCTTAATTATTATTAATTAAAGATAACGTTACTGACTTTCAAAAAAATATATCACTTACTTTAGTATTAGTATTTGTAATAAAGTAAATCCTTAGTCTTTAGGATGTGTTATATCTTTTTCAAGACTAGTGGGCCGTGTATCATACCAGAAAAAAAGTCTCTATCGGATCATAAATGACGGTTCTCTCAGACAGGGTTACAAACATCAAAACAAACCAAAAATGAGAGCTAAAATTTGTAAAAGTAATTGTTTGTTTTAACAAAACAAAATTAACTGAAACAGAATTACCAATACATAGCTGTTACTCTTACAGTAAAGCTAATTAACCCCTGTATCGAGTACATAAATATCTAACGACAAAACACGACACATGTATTAAATAATTAATTATCTTTGACGCCATTTATAATTGATATATGTTTCAGCGGTCGGTCGGAATTCATCTAATTGACAGTACACTTAATGTAAAATGTAATTAAATAATATACTAGTAATCTTCTCGAGTGTATCTCTCGTTTATTCTCAAGACTCATAAGCAGAAATTATCGGCACTGAATCTTATGATGCCATTACATTTTTCCTAAATACAATAATAACAATCAAAAACATCATCACAACCAAAACACGTCCCCTGCTGGACATAGGCCTCCCTCAAGGTTTTCCACAATAGCCGGTCCCGTGACGCCTGCATTTAGCAGCTTCCAGCGACCTTCACCAGGTCGTCGGACCGCCTTGTGGGGGGTCTACTAACGCTGTGTTGCCCAGTACGCGGTCGCAACTCCAGAACTTTATGGCCCCATCGGACATCGTTTCTGCGTGTAATGTGTCCCGCTCACTGCTACTTAAGTTTAACAATTTTACTGGCAATACCGGTGACCTTGGTTCGTCTGCGGATCTCCTCATTCCTGATTCGATCATGCAAAGAAATGCCGAGTATTGCCCGCTCCATTGCTCCTTGGGTGACTTTGAGCCTTCTTATATTATCTATTATTTATCTTCTTCTTATTTATAATAATACCACTTCTAATTTTATGATGAATAAATCAATAGAGTAAAGTAAGTCATTTCAGTCTATAACTTTAATCGAGTTTGAGTATCATTAATAAACGTATTTAATTTTTGACTTTTATTTATGATACAGAGGCAAACTGTAGTCCATGGACACCTTCAACTCAAGATGCACAAGAACTTTGTGACTATGTGACTATATGAGGTCATAATGACACCCCATGATGGTGACTGTCGTGCCTTTTTCGTCCCCAGGCGAGGCGTGCAAAAGCCGCTCACGAGGCTGCCATAGTATGGGTCACCATACTGCATTGCCTACATTCGCAATGAGTATGGTGACTACAACTCTTGGATTTTATTCATACTTTCCATCCGGCAGACTAAAGTCACTTTAGCAGGCACTTAAAATAAAAAAAAAATAGTAGTTCCCCTGTCTCTATGATTTCTCAATCAAATAGGAGGAGAGTTTATTCCAGTAATCTCAGTAACTCGTTGAATAGCAAAAGGAGAATTGCCTGACACTGCTCACATAATATTTTTTTTTACAATTTAGGCTACAAAAAAGTTCTTTCAAAATATCAATACAAGATGGATCTCGTCCCCATATGCAAGTGCTAATAGAACGTTACATACGAAATGAAAGCAGCAAACATCTTAAATACACTGGCGTGCAAAAGTTTCACCAATTACCAACTTGGAATTTTCCTTAACTCGATTTTACAAGTCGAAGATCGAACCGCTCCTTATCCGTAATTAGGCAAGTTAAAGATCGGTGCATATACTGCGACTTACAAATGAGTTTTCGTTGTGTTAGAACTTTGGACTGTCAGATAAAATGAGCGTCTCTTTTCTTCTCAAATCTTGTAATTCTAAACTCAAATTCTTGATGCATGAGGTTTTAATTTTCAACATAATGTCATGAATGGATGGAATATCATATTTATTGTTCAGCAGTAACAAGAGAATGATGTACCAGTAATCTATCATCATTATGATTTTAGCAAAAAGACATCCACTGTTGGACATAAACCAGCCACAAGTTTGCCACAATTCTCACTAGATCGTCGGGCCACCTTGTGGGGGCCTATCGGTACGCGGTCGCCACTCAAGAACTTTTTGGTGCCATAGCCCATTGTTTCTGCGTGCAATGTACTAGTAATCCATAGAACATCTCAACTCATCTCATCTCAACAACGTGTTGTAAATTGCAGAGCTAATTAGACCTGTGTTGTTTGTGAATTACTTTATAATACATAATATGGTATCTGCAGACAGGTTCTGTACTTATAAAGTAACTTATTTATCTAAGAACATGAATATAATTTGCTGTTACATCACAATTTCAGAGTTAATTATAGTTAGGAATGAAACGTGAGTTTATTCAACATTTTAAATTTTGTTTTTAATTCATTGGCTAGTACTTTTTTATAAATAAGTTTAAAAAAAAATTAAAATAGTTTTTATAAGAATAAAAATATATGCATTAAAATATTGTTTAAGGAATAACTTAACATGAAAGCAACTTTATGGAGGTTTTTTAGCATTAAAGGTTTAACAGGGCCATATTAGCATAGACCGATAATTAGTCGAAATAACACAAAGAAAAACACAATTATATTAACACTATAATACTACATAAAGCGATTTACAAAGAAATTTACAGTGTAAATGTATTCAAAAATTAGTAACTGAAAACACGAACTAATTCAAAAATGAGTTTTGTTTGAGAAAATAAATGAGACCTCGATTTTAATCTTACTTTTTTTTAGGTACGCAATAGATGTTTATTTATTTTTTTGTACGGTAGTTCCTTTTATATTAAGTCTTAGGTATATAGAAAATAGTATTTTTTTCTAAATTAGTTTGTATATACACACACATACACAACAATTTAAGGTGTCACAATATGTACTAATAGCAATATAAGTGAGAAACAAAAGAAAAATAATAAAAATAAAGGAAAAATGACTGCACTATTGTTCTAGTGGTTTAAGCGGTCGCCACGTCGCTCTCCACTTCGCTGAGTGTTGTGGGTTCAAATCCTACATGGGACAATACTTTGTGTGATCCACAAATTGTTGTTCTAAGTCTGGGTGTGCTTTGTGTCCATTCCTTGTATGCTTGTAAAGTCCCCCGCAACACAGGATTTATTGCTAACGCGGGTCTTTTTAAAAATAAAAAAAAAGAAAAGTAAAACAATCCAACAGTACTGAAATAAAAAATTAAACAAATTAATGTTTCGACAATCTCAAAATAGTTTTCTTGTAAATGTTCAAAAGAGGCATGCTATTTAAGTACCCGTGGCAAGATGAATTTTGGTGGAAGTCACACAAAGAACTTTACGCTAGAAAAATTGAATGTTTATTTTACGTAATGCTCTGAAATATAAAATGTCACTGATTTCTGATAAACCAATTTGTTGAACAAAATCAAATCTCAAATCAAACAAGTATGTATATTTGATCGAAGCGAAAGGCAAAGTCATATCTCTATTATTATTTTTAGTGTGTGATAAGAACGTGCCGTTTTCACTACAGGCGTTTTCAGTAACAGAATCGAACCGACTAAAACAAGCTTTCAACAGGAGAGAGCCAGGATACAACTGTTGTTTAATAATTAACAGACCACGTCTCGCTGAATAGTGTGCACTCTCCATTCGACACTTCAATTACCCTTTTTTTTTTTTAACTTGTGGAAACTCCCTCGGGCCGTCACCCCACCGGGGTTTACGGCGGGGTGGTGTGTCGGAAACGGACCGACTAAAACCACACGGTGTGCCACTCTGCGCCTGAGATAGGAGGGATCCGGGACACTTCAACTACCCTAGCCCAACTTTCAATATAAACACAGTTCTTCTGTTTACGTTGTAACATAGTATCAATGTGTATACACGATGCATGGTATCATGCATCGTGTATACACTTTAACAACTAGTGGTCTTTAACGACACTGGGTTTACTCATAGCATGTAATTTGCTTACGTTATGAGGACAGAAGGTAAGTAATAAATGTAACTCAGAAACGCTACTTGCGCAACCTCTCTTTGATAACTCCCCATCCTTCAAAAATTAGGAGAAAGAGAAGTTCACATTTGATGAAAGTAACTAGTTTTACTCCCATTTTCTGTAAGGCTTTCCATGACATCCATTTATACTGGATCATGGCTATTCTACGATGGAAATTACCAACAAGTACGTATTACATTTCCATTAAACAACGACCTGAGTTAATAAGATATTCTACCAATCCATGACAGGGAAGTCGAACTTTCATTACAGATATCAATGTATAGTTTCCCCACTAATTAAACCCAAACACACTTGTAACTCATGTACCGACAAACGTGTACAAGCCCTTAGCTCCTTAACAAAGTCTTGCGTTATTTATGAGTCAGGTGGCTTCTATGTGCTACAATTTTTGTATGTATAATTTTATTTTACGCCTGCTCGCAAGTGTAATTCTACTGTATTTAAATGAGAGTTGGTATGTTTTGTTTCATATTGCGTGTGCTATCTCTGTATTCATGTTTAGTCATAAAACTCTGTCTTTGTTTGTCTTTTCGGTTGTGAAATATAGGTAGGTTTTTTTATGTTTTATATATATGTATTACTAGCATGACAGATAAGCACTACGATACCTGATAAAAAGTTACTACCGTGGTCTGTGTTCTTTTGCTACTTACATCGCAGTGATTAAGCGTTTACAATGATGCTGGTTGAATAAAAAAAATAAAGTTGCATAAACAACATATCATAACGAAACTTTGGAGACAGTGAGACTCGACTAAAACACACTACCAGAGAAGTTATTGATATTTTTATGCTTGCCATCACTGAAGAAAGTAATTTGAGTTGGTGATTAATGCAACCTAATATAAGTTATGCCTGGCGTTAATTAATTAAGAACTGCAATGCTGCCCACAGATTTATTCGTGCTAAGTCACTACTTTGATCGTGAAGCTAGCGGCGTAATATTTAATGCAATATATCCTTTTTGAGAATAGCCCAAAAGGGTTTATTTATTTATTTTTAGGTGTATCAACAATATCATCTCAACCAAAATACGTCCACTGCTGAATATAGGCTTCCCCCAAGGTTCTAAACAACAACCGGTCCCGTGCCGCCCGCATCCAGCAGCTTCCCGCGACCTTCACCAGATCATCGGACCACCTTGTGGGGCGCCTACCAACGCTGCGTTTCCTAGTACGCAGTCGCCACTCCAGAACTTTATGACCCCATCGGCTATCGTTTTTGCGTGTAATGTGGCCCGCGCACTGCCATTTAAGTCCACAATATATATATACATACAGAATCGGTTTACAGAATCGGTTTTTATTAGAAGCTGTTGGTTTCAGTTTCTAATATACAAATACAAAAATAAATAAGTACATAATTTGGCCATATATCATACTTGATATTAATTTATAAAATATATCGTTTAAAATAGATATAAAAATCAAATTTAGTACCACAGGGGCAAGATTTAGCACTGCATTATCTTTCGAATGAATCATGAAAAATTTTAAGATCATCTGAGCGTCCATATCAGGAATTATGGTGTGTATTGCCAGCGTTTGTTCTGTAAAACGGAATACGAAAAGTTTTATTTATGGGGTGTCACGGTATTCTATTTAATACCGTTGAGTTAACGTTGCTTAGCAGTTGACTGCAGTCTACTCCTAGTAAACTTCGCAACGGTCTCCAACGTACCGAAGTTTATGTAGAACAGGAGATTAGAGGATTACATAAAAAAAAATGTTAAATTTTAATACCAATATAATTATAAATAATAATTTATAATAATAGAATAATAATAATTATTTCGGACATTTGACATACAAACTAGTTTCAAAGTAAACAGAGCTTGTGCTATGATAACTAGACTGACAGACTTCGAAGCAAATATTTGCAGATCGTAGAAACATTTGGTCCGACTGGCATAGAACCCGAGGCCTCAAGGACTGCAGTCGCATTCACTACCGCTGCGCCACCGAGACAGTTCATGTAGAATAGGAAATTAGAGGATTACATAAAACATACATTTTTACGTTCTTTGGCAACCAGACCATCCAGCTTTTTGTAGTGGGCTGTCATTACCTGAATGTATTTTCCTCTCCTCTATTTACTCTCAAGGTTCCATGAAAGAACACCATATTAATGTTAAACTTATACATATCTCTGTGGCGATTCCACATTATAGCACAAACAAAAATATATAACAGCGCTATCTAGCCAAGATACATCGAACTACGAAATATGAACGAAACGTATGAATGTAATGAACTACGAAGCAACTAATAATCCTGTACCGTGAAATAGAGATTCACGTGGCAATTAACATATATACAACATCCCAACATCAACCGTTGGGCAGTGGCCCGCCAGGCATCACCTCGCCTGGTCGGAGGATCCTCCCTTTGTATCGGAAGGACATGACACTTGTTCCCTCCACATCTTTACAAAGTATACGAAGCAAATTAAAACTATATCAATTTTTGTGTAATGGAAACTGTCTTTTACATTTAGTTAACATTATCATAGAATATATCTGAATCCTGAATTGAATTGGCCATATGTAAAACTCGGTCCATCGTGAGTACCTCTCATCTTCCATCCATCCTTGAGGGGTGAATACATAATCTAAATAAATCGACAACACACGTTTATTATATACTCTTTCATGCATAAAACAGGGGCCAAAAACTAATAAGAGTTTAGTCGGCAACTTGACAACGGTTGTGATATTATGATAAATAGCGCACCCTTGTCAGGCGAAGGCAGGAATGAATGTGCAGAGTTGTGTGGGATTGGATACGGCAGAATCCATGACCTTCGTACCTATGTGGGAAGTGTAATAACTCACATTTGACTAGTAACACAAAGGAAACTGTTAAAAATAAATGTAGACAGACTATTTTACTGGTTAGCACCTATCACCTATAATTATTGCGAATCAGTTAGTGAATGTTAGTTGTACTTACATGTGTAGTACCTAATAATAAGTATTTGTGATGATCACGATTACATTATTTATTCTATGTCTGGGTCTTATTTATCTGTGATATAGGTTTTTTGAGAAATAGATGTTTCTTTAATGGTGGGCCATGAATTAGTTAACATTGAAAAAAATCGTAAAAAAATAATTTGGTATATTATAAAAATTGTTTTTTTACAATAAAGCTAATTAGTTGCAATTTATTTTTTAAAAATTACTTCGTCCATATTTATATATATAATATATTACTAGTTTGGGCGTTGTCTCGCATTAGAAATATATCCTGTGTCGCGGGGGACTTCACAAAAGTACAAGAAACGGACACAAAGAACACCCAGACTCAGAACAATATTTTGGCGATGACACAAAGTGTAGTCCCGTGTGGGATTTGAACCCACAACATTTGGCACAGTACACCATCCGTGCAGTCAAATTAGTTGCCCTCTATTGGGTAATTGAGACTATATTAAATTCTGTTAAAATGTTTACATTTTAATGTTCTCTATTTACCTCTTCGGGAGTGAAGTCTTAAGTGTATGTATGTATCATTTCAATATTTCATCATCATTAACAGTCTACTATTGGACATAGGCTTCTCCTCTGAAAAGGAAAGCTTGGCCTACTATATCACGCGGGCCAGACGGGTTAGAGTATGGTTTGTTTTAAATTATCCTTCTCTTTACATTAAAGTTTGTCTAATGAAAAGCATGAGTAGAATCCAAGAGTGGTGGTCACACTGCGAATGTAGGCAACGCAGTATGGTGATTCACATATTGGCGGCTTAGTGAAATGTTTTTTCACATCCCGCTCAAAAAATCCGGAATCACAGTGGAAGGGAAATATGTGCGCTGGTAGTGAATTTCAGGAAGGAAGAGCCTAACCGTTTAGTTCGAGAGTGTATGTCTACCACTTTAAAAAAGTGACTTTCAAGGCCAGCACGTGTTGTCCTATAGAAGAATTTATTTTGTAGAGGATTTATTTTATATTTTAATGGTATGGAGAGCAAACGGGCAAACGTGTCACTGCCGCTATCCATAGACATCCGCAACTCGAAAGATTCAAGTGCATAACCACCCCTAAACTGTAGCCTCTACCCTCCCAACACCACAAGAATTAAGGAGCAGACGTTTGTGCCTCGGGCAACCTCAATTACTCTGTGACATGCAATGAAACAATAGCTCGAAATATAGCTAGTATAGCCCTTAATAATCTAATTCTTTATTTTTCATCTACTAACTTCTTATACCACATTTTACGTACTAATCATACTTACATATATCCATCATTTTAATATTTTTATAAAGGTAGCAAGAACGTCCATACATTGTTGAACCTTAAAATATTACTAAAAGTGCCTTAATTAATAATAATTTTTAATTTGATAATGATTACGTATATACATATATATACAATTATACATATATATAGTTCCGTGTGTTGACGGATAACGCAGGACAAGATCACTACAAGGCGAAGGAAAACTTGATATAAATCTTATATCTACCCTATATATGAGTATAGATCTTTCCTGTTAAGGAGAGGCATATGTCCAGCAGTGGGCTATTAAAGACTACTGGTAATGATGAATTTTAAAGTATTGAAAGAACCCTTTTTCTTATCTAGCGTGTCTAAATAAGTACTAAATTTTATATAAACGTATTCAACAGAACTTAATATTCGTTACTCTGAGACATCACCGACGTTTGTAGTCGGAAACTATCGTCAGTGAAGATTAAAACTTGAATAATATATCGTACAACGTTTCATGGATGAATACGAGATATATAAGAATATTGACGTTCCGTCGCTAGCTTATAATACGTGACGTGTATACGTACGCACCTCACATTAAATATGCCTTAGGTATATCATCTTCAGAAAACTTATTATCCGAGTATATTGAGACCGTCGTCTAATCTCATCTCTAAATAATTCAAACGGAGAAAGAGTTAACATCTTTTAAAGATTTGAATATGTGTAAAAGAGAAAACAGAGAGACTGTACTTGTCAAAACGAAAAATACTGTTTTTATTTTCAACATAATACGTGGAATTGAAACAAAGGTTGGTTGAGATTGCATTGAATTTAGTGGTTTTAAGAGGTATCCATACGGTGACAGATTGAGAATACTGACTGAGGGAGCACATTACGTAGGACAGCAACACTGAAAAGAGAAGATTTTCTTCTCTTTTCTCTCAACTACACCATAGTTACATTAAAATAAAAAAATAATCATTCAGTACACTATGGCATAATGCGTATTCTTAAATCATGGGCAAGCCGTCAGTCACAAGTCAATGCTACAAATGCAACTATCAACTAGAAACCATAACATTTTCGCCAATCGATTTTAAACCATATGACGCTTTAGATAAGTTAAAAAATACCTAGTTGTACATAAACATTTGAGTATATAAAATCCAAACTTTGGTCAAAATTACTAAATAAATTATCCGTGTAACCATGACATCGCGATTCCCATGTTCATCACGTAATAAAATTGTGCTCGGGTAAACAGGGTCACACAAAGTTAGTACAGTACCTAATGAACTCCGTTCCCTGAGGCATGGACTGAGGTGCACGCCAAACATTTCTACTTATCCTCAGTGAATAGAAGCAATCATAACCTATTTACTTGAAACTGTTTTGGTGTAAGATTGTAACGAGATTGTGATGTTATACTTGCTGTTTGTGAGATTATTTCAATTGAAACTGCCTGCTTTAAAGATGTCTAAATTCATCAAAAGACGACAAGTGTAGTGTTGTTTTTGTTGGTGTAAGATAGCTAAATGGAGAACTGGGATCAATTGCTTTCTTTGCATTATATTTGTAAAATAACTGATCTGCGCAACTTAATCTGTATCTTCTATGAGTTGTAGTGTGAGGTTATACAGCCTATAACCTTCGTTGATAAATGGGCTATCAAACACTGAAAGAATTTGTCCATTTGTACCAGTAATCCTTGTGATTAACGCGTTCATTCAAACAAACGACCTCTTCAGCTTTATAACATTGCAACTGTCTCGGTGGCGCAGCGGTAGTGAATGCGACTGCTGTGCTTGTGGTCTCGGGTTCCATTTCCGGGTCGGACCAAATGTTTGTATGATCTATGAAAATTTGTTTCGAAGTTTGAGTGTTTTCTATGTATTTACAAAAAATATATATATATAGGTATTCTATCGGTCAGTCTAGTTATCATAGCACAAGCTCTGCTTAGTTTGAAACTAGACGACGTTGTGTAAAAAAAAATATTAGTATAGATTACTGACCACTGAAACTTGTGAAGCCTCAAAAGTTGGTGCTAATTCTCGGCTTAAAGAAAGTAACTGAAGAAATGAGTTCTTTGGTGTAACTTAATGACCGAAGGAGAATTTTCATTTTTCTATTACACTTGACATTTTACTATAAACTTAAATATTAAATAAACATCCTTGTTATCTCAAAGTTAAGGGACAGTTTTTGTTCTCGACTAATATACACAGTTCCTGCAGTTCGTCAGTAAGTGATTAATAAGCTTTGAATTCTTATATTAAAAAAAAGCAAGATACGGCAAATTTTGCTTTTTTTGCAAGATCTAAAGCATAAATTAAATTCCTATATAAATTTATTCAAGTGTAGTGTTGTCGCGGTGTCACTGTAAACATTGAACTGCAGTTTAAGTAGGCAACACAATCACAGTTCTTTTGTGTTTATCCCGGTGGTGATCGCTTCTTTGACATTACAGTCAGGAATATATAACAATAGATTTTGAAATGAGTTTCATCTACTTTAAAAATTTATCTATCGGTCCCATTCCGCCGATTCTAAGATAACTCGTCTCTTTGATCATCTGAGTCAGACAGTGAATAAAACACAAGTCCAGTTTCTGATCGCCGCCATGACGTTTCTGGAGTATTTCAACGCCCACTATGAGTCCTGATTGGAATCTTCCAGAACCGCCTCGAACCACTGGCTGGTATAATAATAATAACTTTTATACATATTTGAATATATATTTTTGTTTTCCTTTTTTTTTGTGTTTAAAAACGTAATCAATATCTATATAAACGTAATCAAGAGAATAATAATAAGTTACAATTTACAAGAGTTAAAAATCCAGTAACAGCTGAAAGACCTTACAGAAAGTTTATTACAGTCGAAGCATTCTCTAATAGAAAGAATTTCTTCAGCAACAGTAAATAGTAGTAACAGTATTTATGTCCTAAGGTTTGAGGATAAACTATCCGGCCAGCGTCGAGCAGCGAGCGTTGTGATGCTAGAACGCGAACGCGGCCATCACTTCAAGTAGTTTTTCGCAGTACAACTCCTTATATAATTAAATAATAAATATTTCAGACATTTGACACGCAATTATATTTAGTTTCAAACTAAGTAGAGCTTGTGCTATGATAACTAAACTGACTGATAGTATACTTATATAATTTTACACCCAAACTTCGAAACAAATATATTTGCAGATCATACAAACATTTGGTCCGACCCCGGCATCGAAATTGAGACCTAAAGCACAGCAGTTGCATTCACTACTGTTGCACCACCAAGGCAGTTGGATTAGAGGCAATTAGTAGGAGAAGCAGTTTTTCCACAAGCATATTGATTGACTGTACTTTTTAGTAATGTAACTGCTTATATGCAAATAATACAAAAAACTGTTTACATTTTTTCTTATGCAATTACTACGTGCTTAAGATATATTTAAAGATCACCCCCGCATTAGAAACATGACACAGGAAACTTTACAAAGGGCTCTACGTAGAAAATGGACACGAAAAACACCCAGGCTAGTAATGTGTGGTTCACCCAAAGTATTGGCCTATATGGGAATGAAACCCATAACATTTAGACTGGTCAGACGAGACAAGATTATTGCTTATGTCACAATGCCATCCGCCTCATAACATACTGTTGGTACGCCAATAGAATCAATCAAATTGGTTTGAAATACAAAATCTCGGGACACGTCAAAAAACGTAGTGAAAATATATTTATCAACTGTACAAACTTCACAAACTATACTGCTCTCAGTTCAAGGAACATTAAATAATATAGAATAAAATGGATGGTACTTCATTCTAAATAATAATAATAAATAACCTCACACATGGCTGTCTGATTCTAAATTAGGCAGAGCATGTGCTACGGTAACCAGATTGCAGATCAACATACTTAAATATTTCTAAATACATACACAATATAGATAACTTACACTCAGATAGAGAATAAATAATCGTGTTTATCACACAAAAATTTGACCTGGGTGGGAATCGAACCAACGACCTCCGACTTAGAAGTCAGAGCCACTAGTCACTAGACCAATAGGCCGATCAAATACACCGTTAAATTATGTAATCAAATTAAAATCAATGAGACTTTCGAAGTTATTTTTGTTTTAGTTATAAACCAAAAAACTAGGTATATATAAAGATTGTTTTATGATATTTCTTCAACGTGACCTAAGGTTTAATATTTCAAACCGATTTAACTCCCAACGAGAGTATAGTATATTGTCCCAACACTCAGATATATGATACCATCTCAAAGATCGTGTTCTGACAGCTAAAGTGGTACAATTTTCCTATTTTATTAGCAGAGGAGCTTTTTGGTGGTGGTTGTTCGTTTTAATTTGAATATATTTTCTGGTCTGAAGATTTTATATAGGTCAGAGTTTTTAGTTAGCCTTCTAATCCGCCTCTAGTCTGGCAATTGTTTCAGCGTGACGCATTTTCTCTTAAAATAGTGACATCATTTACCTAAGTGCTGTATCTGATTCGTATCGCTTTGAGGTAACGCTTGTTGATACAAGACGACATGAAATAGTCATAAAACATTTTCAACAACAATAAACACGGTGAAATTTATAAAACAACTTTAAATATTTATACTGGAATAAATACTTTAAACTATTAATATTTTAGTAGACGATAAATGTGCAATGCAATTCAGAATCTCCAATCTCTAAAGTGGGTGAAGATCGTTCACCTCTTTATGGAGGATTTTGAGGCTTCCTGCTTTTGGACTGCTAAACACATTAAAATATAATCGTATAAGATTGTATTTTAATGTGTTTCTGGATCGTAAAATATGCTTTACGATCCAGAATATGGAGAAGCATATTAGCAAATATTTTGGTGTATAAGTTGTTAAAGCAAGTAATAAAGACGTAAGATGAATATTTTTATGTAGCGATGTTTAGGGTGTAACTTAAAAAAAATTACGAAATGGAGATTTTTTTTTAACAAAAATGTGCAAATGTATTTCATGTCCTTAGCACTCATTGCACTATCTTTAATATCCTGCCTCGTAAACATAGCTTGCAGCGAACATGATACTCTCATGATACTCTCAAACGGATTGACAAGAAAGTAGTGTAAGATATTTAAGATAATCCAGAAAAGGTATTGTTACCAAACTTGATTCTCTCCCTCTCTAATATATATGAAAAAATTGAAAGGCGAAATGCAACAAAAAATTAAATGTCCACATCTTTCAGACACAACAAATATAAATGCGGGTTTGAATAGCACCAAGCAAATTTGTCGTTTAAATATTCTAAAACTGTATGATAAACCCTTGCACATAGTTTTTGTCTTATTTAGGACTTAAATTTGTTAATACTTAATTTTTGAAATTTTGTTTCAAATTTTATTGTAGAATCATACACTCTGTTAAAAAAATTTGTTTATTTTTTGAAATTTAGTCGTTGGCGATCATAATTTATTAAATACGAAAGCACAGCAAGGATAAAACAAAAGTATAGAAAATGCAGAACTGTGAAAAATTCATTCAATGATCGAATATTTTCCAGTGATCCAACTATTTAATTATAGCGAGCTAGCTAACAAAAAAATATAATATAACAGAATTGATTTATAGTAAATAATTGTTAATAATACGTTGTGTTATAACGTTTAATTTTATTGATATCCTTCCTTATTAGTACTTATTGATTATTATTTACTTACGGAAACAAAATAATTTTCCTTGTTAAACCTAAGTGAGCTAACACATAATTTTCCATGGTACATTCAGGTGAATATGAGCAAAAATAACTTCAAACAAAAACTTATGTAACTTTTAAAATTAGTAAATAAATATATATTTTTTTATACATACACAAAATTTTCATAAATCTATTGTGATTCGACTGTCTTGATACCATTTTTTTTAAACTTATCTTTGCCTATAACTGTATATTACAAGTCTCACAAACAAAGATGCTTTGAATGTCAGTAGCATTTCATACTATGAGAATAGCTAAAATACACAAGTCCAACTATTTCTATACCAGTTTCAATTTCATAAACTGCGTAAGCTACAGAGTTGAGTCTATTCGATAATCCATAAACATGTGAACCTCAGTGCACTTTAGAGTCTAGAGTTATAACCAAAAACTCGGTGATGTCCACAAGATTCAACTCTATGTCATTTATCAAAACACCGGTTTAACTTGTTTGACAATAGATTTAAAAATCTAATAGATTTGAATTTTTTCTCTTTTAAAACTTAATAATTAACTCTATGTATTAACGTAAGTAACGAGTGCCATTCACGTCGTCATTAACAGATTGTTGTCGTTTAAGTTCGAATAAAAACGAAGAGTCATTCACAAGCAGCGCTAGCTCTTGATTCTTTTTTATCAAATTAAGTAGATCATTGGTGAAAACAAGAAACAAACAATCGACAGATACCTCAACACTAAGGGCTTTGAATGTTTTAACAATGTCTCTATCGGTGATACCACTAAATCCGAAGTCAGCATTACAATTTTTTATATTCTCTTTCAATAAGAATTATGCGATTGTGGGAGATGAATTCAATAGTTCTGTTGTCGAAGCTAGAATGTTCGTGTAAATTATAATATTCCAGAGTTGTAGCGATCAACATCTATGTGTATCGGCTTTTATAACATGTTATTATTATGGCTGTAATTGTAACATTAGTTTTTTACTTTTCAAGTTTCAGTATTAATTATTTCTCATGTCACTCTAGTTTACTTGAACTACATATTAGTAGTTTTAGAATTCAAATAATTACCTTTTGCAGCATGACATACCTTGTTAATAAAATTGAAATATTGTTTGATAGAATTTTGGAATTTCATACTAGTGTTATAATTTATTTCCTCATGAAGTTCCTGAAACCTCTCTACTTTGATATATGTATATCTATGGTAGCCCGTTCACTGAAAGTTGTAGCTCCTTTAACTGACTACTTCTTAGGAGTAACAAATTATAAACAATACATGTCAAAAAATATTAAACTGTTGATTAGGATCATCACTATAAATTAAGTGGAGTATGAAGTTTACAAAGTAGCTTATTTTTTAAATTTTTCAAATGAGTTACAGTTTTAGGTACTAACAGTAATATCTTGTGTTACCACCGTTTCGTTTGTCATAGCAAAAGCACATATCTATCCACAGTGTGTAGTTTACTTACTATTTCTTTATTGAAGTGAAACTTCTTTATCGGGGTTGGGAAAAAATTTAGTGTAACATTTTTTCGTTACGCGTCACATTTCTCCGTTACGCGCCATCTTTTTCTTATCCCTACCACGCGTGATTCGAAGTATACTTTCTCGAGCGGAGTAGGGATTGGTAAATGTCTCCAATGTATTTTGCGGCCCGTTTTGCGTAGTTACATTTTTGAAATCCAGGTGGCGATTGCATCGACTTCGGACGG
This sequence comes from Hypercompe scribonia, assembly GCA_949316085.1. Taxonomy (NCBI): domain Eukaryota; kingdom Metazoa; phylum Arthropoda; class Insecta; order Lepidoptera; family Erebidae; genus Hypercompe; species Hypercompe scribonia. Next base: position 3,742,562 of record OX438984.1, on the reverse strand, counting down.
GTTTAAATTATTTTTTTGAAAAATAACGTCATAAAGAAGTTTCACTTCTTACGAGTGTACGCTAGTACACGCACACATTTTTTTGTATGGCAATATGGCAATAAAAATATTATCTTAACACCTGGTAGTGTTGGTAGTAATTTTAGTAGACTAGAAAAAGGTGTTATTACGGTTATATCCATACTTACTGTAAGACACCTTTGTTACTTTTTAAACTAATATACATTGAGGACGAAGGTCTGTATACACTCAATACAATTACTTCACACATGATATTTCTATTGTTCATTACACTAGCACGGTTTTTAAAAATAAAAACCTTTCTAATCAAAGTCAAGGAACTGGTGTACGGCACGTTCTCTGCTGAACGAACTATCTTATATGTGATTACTGTTTAGCCAATGTTCTATAATACAAAAACTATCAATTTTGTCACATCTTATGAACAAGTACATCAAGGTAGTAGAGCCACGCTGATTTCAGCACGAGTGGGCTGGCTTGACCTGTGCAGTACTACCTTGTCACAGAAGACCAACCTAAGAGCGACAGCATCTGTGTTGTCGTGTTTCATTGTTGAGTGTGAGACCGGAAATCCATTGATGCAGGGTTGACACTTATTGTGGTGGGTGTGTGAACCCTACAGTGCCATGATGACTATTAAGCGACGCGTAAAACAGCATCTCACTAGGTCCCCATAATAAGGGTCACCGTACTGCATTACGAGTGTGGTGACAACAATTTTTGATTCTATTCATACTTTCCATCAGAGAGCAGAGTAGATTCACTTTAGCGGGCTCCTAAAATTAAAAATAAAATTCTTGAATATTTTGAAGTGCTAGAGTGAAAGAGTCGTACGGCCTTCTGATACCATTTTATATGGTTTATTCAAGCTAGAGTTCTGTAGTCTCTGTAGTCAGTCAGTCAGTCAGTCAGTCAGTCAGTGTAGGCCTTTGTAGTCAGTCTGGCCTCAGACATCTAGTTTTAATATCAATAATATGAAACTTAATATTATAATTTAACATATTATGTAGTTGCATATTTAACTTATGCTTAATGTAATTTTTTTCACCGACATGGCCTTACTATGTAGCACTGCTATATGGCAATGTAAATATACTTATCTGTTTTCAAATCCAATGCACACAATTTATTATCAAAATATAACAAACTATGCCCACCTAAACTGCCTCTATTTCTAATTCAAACCATGGAAATTTTATTCTGACTGAACTTTTAATAATATTTGACAATAGTCTAAGCCAGACATACAGAAATTAGTTATGAAGAAGTCAAAATGCACTAAATTACCTAAAATGAAAATATAAATCCATAATTATTCTGATATTGAGTACTCTTTAATGAAACAGATACATGTGTGTCTATGAGTATCATAATCTTCAGCTTACTCTATGTAGACCTCACCTATTCGACGCCATATTATATTACGAGATATTTTTGCCACTATAAAAAAAGTTTATTTGATTTCAAAATTACAACATTACACATAATTATATTTATTTATTTATTTTTCTTTTAAAAACAACGCCTGCACTAAGAATAAATCCTGTGTCGCGGGGGACTCTACAAACATACAAGAAACGGACACAAAGAACTCCCAGACTTAGAATAACAATTTATGGATCACACAAAGTGTTGTCCATGTGAGGTTTGAACCCACAACACTCAGCGCAATAGAGAGCGGCGTGGCGACCGCTGAAACCACTAGGCCAACCGTGCAGTCATATTACTCTAGGCACTAACACTGATGTGACTGAAAATAAGTGGACTAGAATAAGGCTCTAGAACCAACATAGTGGTTCAATTCAATAACATCAAAATATTTCAGGGTCACAATGTCACATCCGGCCATCCGTCACCCTAGCAGAAACAGGCCAGGATGGCAACGGGACGTGTTACGAAGCACACGCTCTTTTAGGACAGAAAAGGGGTCATCTGCAAACCGTAGATAGATGGCCCGAGGTACGTCAGGGTTCCAGGGATTTCTTTTCTAGGGTACACCTGGTTCCCCGGCAACTGGTACCTGAGACGGCGTGCGGTTTTTGGTCGATTTGAGGCCGACAAAACCACCAGTAGGTGGTATCCGGAGGGATATCTGCACAGAAAAAAAAGGGTCACCATGTCACATATTTTGACTGTTTATGTGAAAATAATTCTCATGAAACCTCGTGAAACATGATGCAGCTGAATTCGATCATGCCTATATTTCACTTTAGTTACCCCTTAAAGGCGATGACGGGATTATTTTTTGTTTTTCCTCACGTCTTGCAAATTGCCTTAGAGCATAAATAAGTACGTCCGGGTATTGAAATTTAAAGGTTCTGTAAACAATTTACCTGTGAAACTGTAAGTAATCCAATATTAAATTAATTGCTACAGAATCATAGCTTGGCAAGAATGTTACAAATACTTTAAATGACGAGACTGAAATGACGTTAAAATTACTTGATGTACTAAATACACATAATACAACACTTTTGTAGGAAAGGCGCGGCATTAGTCACTTGCCGTCATTTAACTCAACTAGTCATCGACCATAAACAGTATATCATAAAAATCTGACAGTGCTACGCTGACAGTAGCCTTACGCCGCTAGCTGGGAAAAATATCCACCTCTTTGGCATCCTTAACATAAGGGAATATATGTAAAGACAAACTTAATAATAATAATTTGAGATGGTCAATTACCACTAAGGTAAAAAATACCTTTAACTACATAACAAATGGAATGTAAAATATTTACTATTCAGACAGCTGTCAAGGACACTCCAATTCACGTTCTGCAAATATAATATATGTACAGGGTATACATAATTCAAAATGTCCAAAAAGAAAACGGTTTCCCGCAATGCAGCACTGTCGTACCCAGTTACACGGTCTTGGCACTAACAATCCAAGCTCTGGAGACCGCTGATTAATCAAGTCAGAAATTTTTTGTAACTTTTCTTTAGAGAACAAGATACATTGAAACTATAGTGGGAAAAATACTCAAAGCTATTTATTCTGTAAAAAGATATATAACACAAACCAAGCCACTTAGAAATAAGTTAAAGTTTTAAATAAAATTAAATGAATGAAAACAATACGACGAAAAAATGACTTGTAGTGAGCGTTTCTATATAAATATAGGCACGCCCATTACAAGTCATGAAAAAAAACTTTTCTATTTACAAGTGTTTGATTTACAGTCGTAATAAATATCTACGCAAGTGCTATATTAAATAATGTCACTAACAAAGTAATTTCTATAATATTACGGAAATGTTTTGCCATTGACAATTTCATCTTATATAAGATAGCTTTTTAACGTCGGTTGGAAAAGGCTATAAAATATTGATGTCGTATTTACAGAAAATAAAGACAATAGAAGTCATAAATTCATATTTTTATAACACATTTCAACCACAAAGCCCAAAGTAACATCATAAAAATTACAAATAAATTATGATATGTTTTCGTTTATGCGGATAAAATATCGAATAAGTAAGGCTCGAAGAACCATACATCAACGCCTTGATCCCCTTCTCCGCAGCAAATAAAAGCAAACCCAACCTGCTTTACGGCGTAATCACAACATAATCTCGAAATTCGAAAACATACTAAACCCCACCAATCTATAAACTGACTGTTGAGTCCATTCCGACGCGACAAAAACGTAACGACAATCCAACATTTGAAAAATGCAAAAACTTTTTCGTTTAAGTTTCCCAACTCCCGCTTTTTATGTTCACATTACTGACAAACCTTTTTCTTGTTCTAAATGTTGTACGTAAGTAGTTTTACTTACGGATAATCTCACTTTTATGCACTTTTATATTCAACTTTAAAATTTCTAATTTTGAATGTGACTGGTACGGTCTCATTACTTTCATTACTTTTTGGTGCAATCTTATAAAATAATATATGTATATATATATAACCCACTGTGCTCGACTGTAATTGCAGTTTAAATGAGTACTCCTAAGTAAGCCTTTATAAGTACCTACACGTTTCAAACCTTTGAAATTTAATTGGTAGCACTGCCATCTATCGAAACTGAGAACACACTAAACACGTAAACGATCATGAATGAGGCAAGCCCGCATGCGTACTACACATTGATCCGGCATGCCGACTATGTAAATAATCTATTTTACGACAAAAATATGTAACTTGTGAAATGTTCAAAACTCTGTTATATGTATAACTTATGAAAACTCTTAAATTTATCACGCTTTGCATTCTACTTAGCCATATTATTATTCCGGTACATCATAAACAAAATTCAATATACCTACTGGCTTTGACATAAATACAAAAACAAAAAAGTTGAAGCTTTGGATCCATATTACACGGAAAATTGTGTTATTAAACGTCTATAAGCCCTTGTTTCGACGATACCAAATATTTCATTCCACCAATAAAATTTTATTTGGAGTCGGCGCACTGACGCCATGTTTTTATCATTTTCCCGCCAGTAGGGGCGCCACGATCGCTGCAGCTTCTCGGGCGGAGCTGTCAAAATTATACTTACGAAAAATTACTATTGTTTTATATATTACCTATATTCGAAACTTAAAAATAGTTTTTGTGTGTTTATTTTAATTTGAGTTATCGTTTACACATCTCTAATCTTAAATTCATTTTAGTCCTAACCTAAATATTCGGTGTCGGTAGTGCGTGGTGACAATAATCTGTGTTATTGCGAAATGTCCGGGCTATTTTATGCTGTATTTTTGTTTGTTTTCGGTGTTTGTTATTGCAACCCTGACGCAAAGAGATTGTACGATGACTTATTGAGTAACTACAATAGATTAATACGGCCTGTTGACAAGAACAATAATACGGTGTTGGTAAAACTTGGCTTGAGATTGTCACAATTGATTGACTTGGTGAGTATTTGCTCTTTTCTTTTATTCATACCATCCCATACTGTAGAACAACTATGATAAAAGTTTTAAGTATTCTATGTGACGATATTCAAAACTAATTGATAATCATAGACACTTCATTTTTAATTATATTTTTTGTTATTATAAATTGTGTGTTTTAAGTGCATAAAATATTTTAAATTCTGTTATGTCCTTAATATTCGTAGAACTATGAAGCCGAGTTTATGGAAAAAGTTGCCAGTGGAGTCAGACATAGTTTAAGAAATGTTTACTATTGCTTTGACGACTAGGATTACATGAAACTTCTAAGGCTTGAGAATCATTACTATTCTGCGATGATTAAATTATTACTGTAATTCTATTTTATTAATTTAATAAAGTATGTAATCAATTTGTATTTTTAATAATAAAAAATTAAGATAAGGGTAGTAGTAACTTGAGATTGATTAGCCTATTACTAATATACTTGCACAACGCAAACATTTGTAACTCATCCTAGTCATATTCTTTATGTTCGATCTTCAAAATAACGAAAAAATATCGTATGTATTAAAATTCTGACCTGAGCATAACATTTAGAAGGAATAAGGCAGTTACAAAAAATACATAAAAATACTAATTATTACTCTACCGATTACAGTTTAATTTAGTAGTAGTTTGTAGTAACAGTATTTAAACTAAAAATTTAGTTATTAACTCTTGTATAAATGGTTGCCATGTCAACCGGGAGAGGGGCTTCTAAGACAAGATGGAAGCTTAACGTGCATGCCTGTTTAGAGACGCGCGCATTGTTGGAATTTTCTAACCAACGCCTTTAAAAACACCAATGTTTTAAGCACAATTTTTGTCAGTTTTTGGACTTCATCTATAAAAATATTTTTGTCATTATTTGGTTTTACTTCATCATCAATTATCATCAACAGCTATAACAATCCACTGCAGGACATAAGACTCTCCTTCGAAAGTTAGTTTACGCCTACTATACATGCTGAGCAGATGACTTCGTAAAGGGTTTCCATCAATTTTTCCTTCTTTTTGCAGTGATATTGTTCTGCGTAATTTGTTCCTTTAACCACCTCTTACAAAACCCAGTGGATAAATAGGGGTAGTGACACTCTATATTTTTAGTCCGTCACCACACGAACACGTCATACTTGCGTTACTTTAATACTTTGATAATAATACGATTGCCTCGTTGGTCTAACGGTTAGCGCAAGCAATTGCCGATCAACAGGTCTTAGGTTCGTTTCTCGAGTCGGGTCAAATACATACAAAAAGTATTATTGAGTTTTCTGGTTACAGAATTACTCGGAGTTTAGAAATTGGAGTCTTAATCCCCGTGCCTCGAAGAGCACGTAAAGCCGGCAGTCCAACACTTAATCTCTCCTGGTCGGATCGGGTAACCATTCCATCGGATTGTGAGAGTAAGGGAACAGAGAGTGCACCTGTGTTTGCGCACAAACTTAGGGAAAACTGGTGACCGTGGCCGACATGGGCTCGGAGTACCACATAATATCCTTTCCTATATAGCGGTCTTGAAGCACTAAAATGGTTCTCATCATATCTTCGGGGACGCAAGCAGTCTTTTCATGTCGATGAATCTTTCTCGACCTGGTGTGATCTTGATTGTGGTGCTTCTCAAGGCGGTATTCTTTCTCCTATATTATATTCCGTGTATATTACCGCCTATCCCAGGAACTTCTTTGTGCGTATCATCTATATGCCGATGACCTACAGCTCTACTCACAGGATAAAGTGGAAGATATTTCGATAGCAATACAAATGATCAACCACGATCTAGAAATAATTAACGCATGGTCTCAAAGGTTTGCTTTATCAGTAAACCCCACAAAATGTCAAGCTACCGTAGTGGGAAGTCGCCGATCAATGAGCAGAGTAGACACTAAGACTCCTGCGTCTATTATTTTTAACGAGACTATCATACCTGTGAGTGGATCGGTTCAAGATCTAGGATTACACCTTGATTGCACACTGAACTGGTGTGAACAAGTCGCAATTCAGTGCCAGAAGGTTACTGGGACACTTCGGGCTCTAAATCGTAATCTAAATTTCCTGCCCGTAAAAACCAAGACTATGCTTGTGCAAACTCTTATCTTCTCCTTAATCGACTATGGTGATATGTGCTGTTACGACCTGCATGCAGATCTTCTCGAAAAATTAGACCGTCCTCTTAATAACTGCGTTCGATTTGGTTATAATCTCTGTAGATATGATTGTGTCTCCTCTTTCCGTTCACAGCTCAATTATCTACCAATTCGCCTACGCCGTGAATTACGTACGCTCACTGTCCTGTACTCTATACTTAATAAGCCATCTTCACCAACATATTTAACCTGCTACTTCCAACTCTTATGTATCAATCACGACAGAAAGCTTCGGTCCTCTAACAATCTTCTCCTTCATTGTCCCTCTCATACGTCTGAGTTCGTTGGCTCCTCTTTCTTTTTACAGTCCATTCTTCTTTAGAATGAACTTCCCCTCGAAGTCAGGATGGTTCCCAACACCTTTTCATTTGAAAAAAAGTGAAGGATTATGTACTGAAACAGCTGGCAGTATCAACCAATACATAATTATCATCTTCTACTTGTTATGGTATTTATTTATGTAAGTATGTCTTTATATAGATTTATATCAACTTACGTATAATTTGTATAAGTTTTATTATATGATAAGTTTGTATATGTGTACTTTATTTATTCCAAATGAACATCACTTGAAACGAATCTACTTCCTATTGTCTCTGCATCACCCAAAGGTTGACTGGTAGAAAATGCCTTAGGCATTAAGTCCGCCTGTGTACATAAAGTGCATGATGTATAAATAAATAAATAAATAAATAATATAATAACTTTGTTTTTTATAGTTATTACTGCTTAGTACCAATATGGTATATATATACACACAAAAATAATCTTCTGCAAAACTTTTATTCCAAACTAGTTTGCTGTCGGTTATGTTTACAACAATGCGGCTGATCTTCGATTAACGTTCTCTCCGAAAAAAGGCGGTGTCTCAATAAGTTTAGAAATAATTATCCATCTTTAAACTAATCTGCATAGGATTGCTTAACTTTGGAATATACCAACCAACTCGGTTACTCCAAAGCCACGAAAAAACAATATCTCTGACTTATAAGTTATTTCCTTTGGTACGCCTAAATATACGGCATCCTAAAAAGCAATTTACGTTTTACATGGTCTTTCAAACCTTTGATCTTTAATGAGATTAATTATTTCCATCGTACCTTTGTAAACGCTCGGTAAACTATGAAAATCTCGGGTTAAGAGAGCTTTGGATGTGGACAATCCCCATGTGCCTACTTAAATATTTGAAAAGGGATTAACTGAGTAAACAAGTACATTTAAGAATCGTATTTGTTTGGGATTGGCCAGTATATTATAGATTATCAGGTCTTTTATCGTTAAAGATACTTACAGTATATGAAACACTTTATAACTTTTTCCTGAAATCACGTTTTTGTCTAAACCGTGCATTCTGAACTTGTTTTAGACAAAAGAAACTGTCAATGGCTACAATTGTTGCCTGTATATTGTCTAACTGCAACACAAATATACTGATGTGGTGATATGGTAATCCTTATGGTGATGAAATAAAAATACGGAGTTTCACCATTCCTATTCGTCCCGAGGGTGTTGTAAGAGCCAACTAAGAGCACTACACATGACAGCAGTATTGTAAAAAGAGAAAAACTTGTCAAAATCCGTAATACCAATCCATCTGGCCAGCTTGATGTCAAAATTTTATTTCTAAAGAGAGGTCCATATCCAAAAATGGACGCGGAATTTTAAATACTGTTGATGAAACATTTAATTACTTAAGTTTTTAAAGAAATAAAAGTGGATGTCATGGCAAAATTTAATACTTAAAAGCATAATAATAGAAAATGGCTAAAATGTTCTAGAAATTTCGAACACATTGCTTCGTTGCTATTATATTTAATTTTATAAGAGGACAACCAAATGGCGTAAAATGCTAAGCCGCTTAGTGTTACAAGTTGAAACATGAGCGTCGTGTGGTTTTCTCTTTATATTTACCGCTCAGGACTAAAATTAATATTCTATTGAAATTCTTTTGGTTAAAATATTATGTAAAAGTATCATAGGTTTTTCATTTCATTATTATAGCCATGCTCACAATTTATACAAAATTTAAAGAATAATGATACACCGTGTTGCATGATTGTATAGCTATGTAGACCCATTAACAGCACGCAAATACATTTTTTTCCAATCAATCGATTGCCAACCACTGCTAAAAAGTATAAACGCAGTGTAAAGTGTCCTGCGACCCTTGGGCTTGAAATAAGACGAACCGAGTCCTCCTCAGAGACCTCAGGGGCAGAAACAGGCCATCGGAATGTTTTTAGTAGGAACATCACGTACTACTGGCTCCTGAATCTCTGAGGAGTCTGAGATCCGAAAAGATTTTCCACTCCGTCGACAAAAAAAAGAGTGCCCAGCAGCAGTTTACATTTTTCTTTCCCTAAACGAGGGCTCCATTCCAGCACAGTTCGTCTGGGGACATGACCGGCCCACTTGGAAGTGTACACCCTCCAGCATACTAATTTCGTTCGTTACAAATTTTATCGGACAGAGTTTTAAGTAGTCCAACGTTGAGTATCCACGTCTCGGCTAGGTTTTTTGGTACGGATAGGACGCGCTGATTAAATTCCTAGGTCCTTAATGATTGTTGTGTCGACAACTCGAAGATGTAATGCAACTTCCTGTGTGCCGCCTAGCTCAGTTGATTCCTTCTATCAGCCTCTTGATCAAAGTAGATATATTCTTGCACAACCTCGATAGTAGCGCTTCGAGGGTATATGCCTACTATGCATAATTTTTGTCTTTACGTTGTCATTCCTAAAACTACTCGTTTTGGAGAATCATCCAGACTGTTGAGCATTTATTTCATATCATGCAGAAATTTTGCCACGATAATATTGAAACATTTTTACGCCACGATAAGATGAAATTATGACGATCTTAAATAAAATATTTTGGTGTAAAACAATATTAATATATTAATAAATACATACATTATGCACGCCTTTTTTGGAGACACTAACTTTTCCTGACAGTGTTCGTGGACGTAACAGATTCAAACCAATGTTGTCAACCACCTACTTTTATTTCCAAATAAATATTCCTACTTACAACTCATGACCCCTGTCCATTCAGGATCACTAACCACAAGACCAATTGACCTGAATAAAATGGTAGATATAAATTGTGCAAACGACTAACATGTTTACATTTGAAGTTGTGAAACATGTCATAAAAAATATCCAACTGATCGATTTTTCCAATTAACCTATTAAGTTCGCTACCGCTATGGATAAATCAAATTTCTGTCATACATACTTATACGCGCGAAAACTTCTTTTCGATGCTGTAAATCCTGCATTAGGAAATTACAAAACAGTTTAGCTTTTAACAACCCAATGCTGGAAATAAACCTGTCCAGCGATAGTAGGTTATTTTATACATATTTCTTATACTTCATATATAGATGTAAAAAAAACACGAATCCTCGTAAAACTGACAACTAAAATCATTGAGTAGTCATTAAACTATTATCATTTAAAGTACGTGGAAATTAGGTGGGCGAATTCCTAACGTTAACTTCAGTGTTTGCTAGAGTAATGGGAAGTATGGGCTCAAAGCATTGCTCGTCGACTACGAAGAATTGTTTCTAGTCTGTGTTTGCGAAATTTATAGTACGTTTAACTAATGTTAGTAAACTATTTGAATCATCCCATTGGACGTAAGTTTTGAATTGTTATTATACTCTTACGGTGGTTCAGCATTTTCTATTTATGCTTCTAGTCACGGCCACACATATGCTATGAGTCAATTTAACTTTCATAGTACAACTTTAAAAATAATTGTTCCTCAAAACTGGTGTACCAAAATGCTCTTGTAAAATATAAGGGGTCAGTTATTGCCTACTAGTGTCTTTGTCAACACTTATTCCTGTACTAAGAAGTAGTAGAGTTTAGTTCTGAATAGTTAAGAACGCACACACTTTACAGCACTCATTATCATAATCGTGAATATGGATTCCTTGTTAATGTTGAAGTCGTGAGGTAATAGGTGAGATGCGTGTATGTAAACACGAAAAATGACAAATAAAATGACAAATTAAACATAAATATTTAAAACAAACCCATCCTGTAGATACAAATATCTGGAGCAGGTACATAGATATTTTTATTTGCGCATAACCTAGTCGCTAACGACCTCAGCTGTAAAGGATCCTTAATTGAAATGAAATTGACGTTTACAGGCCGCGTTGGGGACTCTTAATTGCTATGCAGTTCGCAACGTAAGCCATTCTCCATCGGCTTGGATACTTCTCGGGTATTCTCGGTAATCCTCGTCAGTTTTCGGCTCCTGGCCGGCGCACCAGTTTCATGTAGTTTTTATTACTCAACCGTTCAAAGCGGAGTTTGCGTGCCAGAAATGTTTTGGAAATTGGATAGATCTTCTTGTTGAAAGTATTTTTGGTTTACGTGAGAGTTTATGAGCTATGACGAAAGTTAAATTAATTAGATTATAATTGTGTTAAAGAAACTGTGAATACAGCGAGTGTATTTTAGACTGCATATAAATGTTGTTGCCAATTTTATTTCGTTACATCACATTAATTGTTATTACAAAATTTTTAGTTTAATTAAGTTAAGTTTTAATTACTTTTTCAGTTGAACTAATTTAATACGATTGAGATTTTTTTTATTTATGATATCGGTTGAGCGAGCAGTCCAGTCACCTGAAAGAAAGCGCCTACCGCCCGTATTATTTCAATTTATGTTATTTAGTTGAGTAGATTAAAAACATTTAAAGTTAGAAAGAAGTCTCGTTGAAAGATAGTAAATAGATCTAATCTGAGACGACTAATTTAATAAATTAAATGATATTATCTATTTGCTCATATCTTTTTGTATTAACTTGCGTTCAACCTTTTTCTATCGGGTCTTGCACACGTGTTGAGTGAGTCTGCACAGTCGGGTCAAAACTAACACAAAGGATACAAAATGGTTGTCAATTTAAGCGTGTCGCTTACAATTTTGCGCAAGCGAGACACGTTTTACAGAAATGACAGCAGTAAAACGTTAAACGAGGCCTGGATGTGCGTTGTAAAATATCTAGTTACTGAAGGATGATCTCACAAACTTTTAAAGGTACTATACATACTGTGCCTGCAATTGACAAGCATGCATAAGTAAGCAGTAAGGGAAAATTTATACTAGACTTTTCTCGGATAAATAGTGCACCTATAATTTTCTTAAAAAATCAAACTGAGCGATATCAATAATTAGAATATCTTTAGTGGTAACGAAAGGGTGGTGGATGTCCATAAGTAATATTGAATAAAAAGAACAATGGAATCTATTAAAAAACCTGTTAAAAATACATTACTGGAGTTGAGGCTTTTGGTGTGCATGTGTATTGATATATGATATAAGGAATGTCGGATGGAGAAATCTCGTTCGGTGTGTTCAAGAAGTTATACACAGCGAGGTATTTCATCCATAACCTGTCTTTCCATATAATGGTTATCTGAAATAAATATTAGTTTATTTCTTTACTATTTAAACTAACAATATTTTGAACACAATTAAATTTTACTTTGATAAGTTACGCTGATTATAAAATAGTTAATATTTTAATGTTATCAGGACCATCTATGGCAATTGTTATTGGGAAGTCAGGGCCCTCAAATATAGTGACAACTAGTTCCATCTCCGAATTCAGTACACCCTCAGGATTGTGGCAATCCGATGCCAATTGTTCAGCGGAAACATTGATATTCAGGTTAAACTGGTTGAACCAGTAGTCGAACTCAAAATTATCTTGGGAATAATCGGAGCTAGGAAAATAGCGAATATTTTAATATTAAATAGTGCATACTGTAACTTTCGATAAAATTGTTAAAAACTCAAGTTTCATTGCATATTAGACAATTACAGTCTTATCTCCACAAAAATAAACAAATTTGTTATCAACTAGATTTGTTTTTAAAAATAGAAGATCGAACTTCAACATCGTAAGTTTCAAATACTACAAAACATGTTTACACCGCTCAAAATTGCAAGCTTAATAAAACGTCTGAAATAGCAAAGCCACAATCCTCGATCATCTACAAATAAAGCTAAGCTCTACACGGTGTATTGTAAAGTTCAATATTGCTTGAATCAAGATAGAGATTACAGACTTGCACTCAGAGCTGTCCATTCCACTTCATGCATGATTCTACAAGTGATCTGCGTGTCATCTCCTTAGGAAGACACTCTGTAGAATATTCATTGGCCAATTCAACTACGTAGTTCATGCAGCCAATATACAAGATTTCCTTTGTTCACTGCATTCTAAACAAATTTAAATTTTGAATGTATCAATATTGATGGTTATTAAGAAAACTTCTGGAAGTGTTGAACGAAACTAGTTATTAGAAGTTGTACTAGAGGAAAGGAGACAATTGATCACTGCTGAAATTGCAATGTTCCAATATGCTGACAGTCTATCTTTTCTTGTGGTCTCTTCCTTTGAAAGCTGGAATTTTGTTCAACGATTGCATTCTGGAAACTGTGTGTTTTGTGAGACATTACAATGGTGAACAGGGCCTTCAAAATTTTGAAAGATTACAAAAGAAAATTAAGTCGCAAAAGGCCGTACCTTGAAGAAGTAACTTCTAGCAGTTACTGCTCCTAATTTGAAAAGTTATGATATTCACCACGCTATATATTCTCTCGCACAATATATATTACATATATATTACAGTACATGCTTTAGAATTATTTTACATGTAGGTTTTTACAACTAGAAAACGTCAGCATTTCCTAAGACTCACTCTGGGAAGAAATGCCTGAACAGACTACCGATATATTTTTCGATTGATGAAATATAAAACTATGCGAGTCCAATATAAGGTCTAGGTTGTCCTTTTGAAGAAATGACCATAGTTTTGAGTCGGCCTGTCCATACGGATGCCATACGAGCCTCAGTTATTGTATTACCTTACCAGTATTAGTCAAGATTAACGACCTGAAGTGCGACACTACCATCAGCATGACATTTGGGTAGGCAGTAGAAACACTCAACTCAACTGAAAGATACTAAATATGAACCAACATTACAAGCCTAGACTATACCCATATTGACATAAACAAAAATTGTTAATAAATTCCATCTTCTATACTGGACAAAGATAAACAATACATGAAAAAAATGGAAAAGCAAAATACAAAATACAACAGTAAATTAATTATGACTTTCAAACACAACAAACGTACCTAAATGCAGGAGTGAGCAGCTTCAATCTCAAACAAATTTTTTGTTTAAATAATGTATAACTGCATAGTAAACCTTTTTATATGGTTTTTGTTTTGTTGAGAACTTAAATTTGTTAATAGCTAACTCTGGAAATTTCTTTAGAATTTTATTGTAGAATCACACACCCTGATATCGGCAAGTCTTGCTTACTTTTTGTAATCTTCTGATTGACGACGCGAGTTTATCTTTATTTCATCACGAATGCCACTAAACTTTGCGGATAAATTAATAATTTTCATAAATGCATTGAGATGCGACTGTCATAATACAAATTTCATTAAACTTATCCCTCAATGACTTGAGCAGTGAACAGCCAAAGCTTTGTGTGTGTTCATAGTTGATTACATCGACAAGAAATATGATAAACAAAGGTTTAGAAGTGACACGATAGGAATTAAAACCTGATATAGTGAAACTGAACAGCAAACATAAAATTATGATTTAAAGTTGTTGTGTCATCGAACTAGATTAAGGTTACACTTACGTTATTAATAGCAATCAACACAAACTTTTAAGTATTAGAAATATTTAAAACTACTTACATTTGAAAATAACACGGAAACACTTTAAATTGTACCTCTAGAATAATAGTATTGTAATAGTATTTATAAAGTAAATGCAAAAAACTGCGATTTTCTAACGATTTTTTTTCAAAAAGCAATTTTTGCTGTTATATAATTTTATTCCGTTGGTGCTAACGATAACATAAACGTTAAGAAGTTAAGGAGTCTCACTTTGCCTGCGATAATCGCTAAAGTTATCTCGCAAAACATATAATTTTCTGTACAACCGTGTCATAATTTGGAAATATTATCTTTTAGTTAGAAAGTCACACATTTAGTCCAATATATAAATAAAATAATTTGGTTTATGTATTCTCAAGAAACTTAAAAGTTTGAGTTGAAAAGTTACATACGAGTCTATAGTTTGATATATAAAAATTCTCTTTTGGTTTATTTATTCTTCAAAAACGTAAAACATTCTGCATTGATAGAGCTCAAATTTGGATACGATGCACACACGCTTTGAACACATTTTGTCTATTTTTCGCCTTAGTTTTGTTCACTTCTGATCAATTTACAACAATCCATGAACTGTGTAAAACTCACCTGCGAAGCGTGGCACAGTACAGCTAGGTTTTTATATTTCTTCACACCTAACGATCATTATTCTTTTCATAATTTTATTGATATAAAATATGTAAAAGTATGTTAGCTTCTTCAAGAGTTACACTATTCTCAGCACGCTCAATATATTTTCATTAAAAAAAAAACCAAAACGACTTGCTTTGTTTTTAGAAGTGGGTGCATTTCGTCATTATCATTTGAATTTTTCGTTACACCTAACTATGTTATATACACACAGTAACTGCTACGATAGCAATTTATTTTAATTTAACTTAAAAACTTTCTAGTAAAGATAATATCCGAAAAATCGTTTTTAGTGGATGGAAAGAAAAAAGAACAATAATTTAGGTTCTTTTTGTAAAAAGATCATGTTAAAACCAACAGTCGTATTAATTTAGACTAGTGGTCGCCCATTGGTCGAAATTCGACCACAATAAATTTAAATTGTAAGTGACTTAATATACATTATTAAAATATAATATTCAAACATTATTGAGGTTCTACTGTCCAAAACTAAACTACTATAACCACAGATTTGACCAAGACTGTTATTTGCCAATTTCTTTTTTGAACAAATTATATGAAATTAAAAAGAAGTAAAATAAAGAATACCTATTTAAAAAATGTTTATTAAAACAAAATATGTTATAAGAGGATGCAAAACAAAAAAACATTTTTTATCGCATATTATAATAATATAAATAATGATTTAAAACTTCTCTGAAAGCAATGTTTTTATAAAAACTCTTTCATCGTTTGCTAAATGTCCTTGGCCATTATATTCAGATATATAAAACCTTAAACCAGCGAATGAACGAACTCTACTTGCTGCGACATACAATTGCGCATGTGTAAAAACTGGCCGATTTAATAAAACACCAATTTTTTGGACTGTTTTGTCCAATTCCAGTGAAATTTCACGCATTATGTTGTTGTTACATGTTTGACTAATAAACACATTTGGAATGACATTTAGAGCACATTTAAATGTACGTAGCTCTCAAAATCACTTATTTATCCTGAAGTATATACAATTACTGAAATCATAAACTACATACTACAACTACTAATAATTGCTTTAAACCAGCAATAGCAAATTATATTTTTTTTGTACCTGAATATTGTCATTGCAGATTGCTGCTACAGAACTTTCTTTATGCATATAATGAAAGTCCGTGTATATTTAAATGAATCTTACTGCTACACAACTTATATATATGTATATATTACATAAAGTATAAGCACTCAGTATTTCACGAAGGATTCGTCAAATAAAACTTTTGTCTTTAATAAACAAAAGAGACAATTTGACCACAGAGTATGTATACGTGTACAAATACTTGTGTATGCGTGTGTCAAATGCATGCTGGTTTGTGTAATGTTTTATTTATTGATTTAATGTACTTTTTATGCATTATTATTAAAATCTTTTTTTATATTAAATGAGGCAAATAAAACTTTTTTTTTTATATGTCTATGTCAGTACTCTATGTCTATGGACAAAATGCCGTGTACAAATACTTGTGTATGTATGTGTGTGTGAAATGCATGGTCTTGTGTGTAATGTTTTATTTATTGATTTAATGTACTTTATAAGCATTATTATTGAAAAATATTAGCGTTCTGCACTTCTCCTACACATAAACTATAAATGTGCCAAATTTATTGCTCCTGCGTCCGCGCAATTTTCGTAAAAAGGTGTACTAAGTTTTTGCATCACGTATTAATATATAGATGACAGCATTGACAGTCAACTCATCAGATAATTATTTTTTCCATCTTCGATTAATGTCGTAAATAACATTGCATAAAATCTTGACTGATTTTAATTTATTGACTGTCATAGTCTACATTATCCGTGTGGTGAAGTATTAAGAATGCAGACGGTTACCAACCCTATTCATCCCATGGGTGTCATAAGTGACGACTAAAGGAACAAACTTCGCAGGGCAACATCTCTGCAAACGAAAACTTGAACAAAACCTTATACACCAACCCGTCTGACCAGTGTGGTATGCCAAGACCATCTTTCGAAAGAAGAGCTTATGTCCAGTAGTAGACTGATAAAGGCTATGGATAGTCTACATTAAGTTCTTGTTTCTGCTCTGCCACTCGTGTGATTCTGACTTCTTCTACATAAGACAAAGGGAGAAAACAAAGTGACAACACTGTGTGATCCACAAATTGTTGTTCCGAGGCTAAGTGTTCTTTGTGTCCGTTTCTTGTATGTTTGTAAAATCCCGGCGACACAGGATTTGTTCCTAGTGCGGGCGTTGCCTTTTTGAAAAGATGGAAGAAAAGATAGAAGACAAATAGATAGAAATTAGGTGAGAAAACTAAGAGAAACTGTAATCTCTTCAAAGTCACCCTATCCCTTTGTTATAAGAGAGGTCTTAGTGGAGAATACCAACTTTTGCACGAAGGATTCTATCGATTACATGTGTCGTTGAATAAAAACTAAATAATTTAACAAAATCGTGTTTTATAGTATCTGAAAGAAGTCTAACCAGTAACTATTTGGTTGTATACAAACTATTTGTACTGAAACTTTGCAATTATTCAAAAGGTAAACGAGTGTCACTTTTACTACAGAACGTAGTCAGAGGTACCAAAAGCACTTATCATGTAAATTATTAAGTGCATATTGACATAATCGGATTCCAGTCCATCTAACCCAAATAGATGTTACAAATCCACAGAGAAATCGCCGTTCTCTGTTTGGTCACATGGAAGTAACACCGTATAGGGTTAGACAAAACGTAGGTATGTAACATAACTGTACAAAAAAGCAAGGGATTTTTACTCAACGGGATTAGAAGCGAAATAAGCTTGAAGTGTAGTTTAAGTACTCACACTAAGTAATAATTTCCTTGCCTTTCACTGAGTAATTAAAATAGGACCGGAGGCCCATTGATGCAGGGGTCACAGTTATCGTGTTAACTGTGTAAGCCTTACACTGTCACAATGACTGTAATGCCTTTTACGTCCCCAAGCGGGGTGTGAAAAAGCATCTCACAAAGCCGCCATAGTGTGGGTCACCATACTGCATTGTCTGTATTTGTAATGAGTATGGTGACCAGAACTCTTGGATTCGGCGATTCAACCACTTTGTTCTGCACTTCACTCACCCTTAAAACTCACCTCAAAGACCTCCAACATACTCGTATCATTTAAGTAACAGGCGTCTATGGACAACAGTTGTCACTTATGATCAGATGTGCTCGTTTATTTTCAATATCTTAAAATAAAAATTAAGTGCAAGTACTATTTTGACATTTTACATAAGCTAAATTTGCTTAATAATATTTTTTTTCTTTACTTATAAAGACAACGCCAGCATTAGGAATAAATCCTGTGTCGCAAGGGACTTTACAAACATACAACAAACGGACGCAAAGAACACCCAGATTCAGAACAACAATTTGTGGATCACACAAAGTGTTGTCCCATGTGGAGTTTGAACCCACAACATTCAACACAGTAGAGAGCATCGTGGCAACCGCTTAAACATAGTGGTTCAAACATGCAGTCCAATTAGAATTGATATTCATAACAGCAGTCTTACACTGTTTGATATCAGCGTTCAGTTTTCGTAATGTTCTAGACTTGACTTAGTTGTGAACTTCGTGTCACGTAACACATAAGACTTGAACTCGTATATATTCTCTTCTGAAAAAACCGTAAAGTAGTGATACTAAGCTCGTGTACGAAACCACCAAGCGATCCACACTTTAGACATGAATTTGGTTCAACTTTACAACCACTAAATGGGAAATTCATCAATTTCTCAGTCACAAATTGCTACAAACTTACATTCTTATCGCTTCATGAAACGTTCAGAATAATGATCTTTAATTATACGACCCACATTCCAAGAGCGTATACTGTCAAATATCTTTTCTACCTATAAACCGTACCTCCATCTGTATTATTCGTAATACCCTAAGACTCAAAACCTTTGGTAGAATAACATTTATAACGATTACCTAAAGTAGGATATGTGAACATGGCTTAAGGAAGGTACCTAACGATTTAGATCTTGAAATATTAGTTGAATTTGGTCTTGGGGAATACGGTGAAGGTGTAAATTTCCTGCTCATTAGAGACAACGTGATCTCATGAATAGAATACGGGTATGTTTTACTAATTTAGAAACAAATATGTGCGGTACAGTCTAAATTTATGATGTCATTTTATAGAATCGCGTGGTAAGATATTAAACACATACAAAAGATCATTTTTACAAATTTGTATTAATGTTCGTAAATATCGTAAAGTGCTTTTATGCAAATCAGGAATATTTTTATTTGTTTAATGTAAATAGAATTTAAAAATTGAGCTTTCGAATGAGAGAGAAAATATGGGTATACAAAACTGAGTACCCAGTACAGTACTGATTGAATGGAATCAGATATACTCGTAAATGAGATAGATGTTCCCTTCAATTTCGACCAGTATTTTTCGAAGAGTTTTCTTATGGCTTACGTATTTAAACTTTCACTGCACTTTTTTGTATATTAATATCTAGCTTTCTACATGTTTCTATAGAAGTACTTTTGAATTACAAATAAAACAACTCTGTCTCTTACAGTACTCCTTGCAAAATCAGAAATAGCATATACACCATGAGAACTGAACTCAAAATGGCGAGTATTACGTCAACATTGCCGTAAATCAAGAGATAAACGGTGTAGAGTTGGTATTGTGCACCACAAAGCCATTCAGGGTGAGGACCCGGCCATTGGCACGACTCCAACTTGGGACAATCGATTTACATAACTTGGGTGAACGATCAAAAATCTATTTAAACTTTGTTTCGAGCTTGTCGTTGGGTGTCTGCATCAACTGAGTTTGTTTAGCGATAAATTTGTATGATAACTCATCAGGTGACTGTGGAAAAATTGAATTACTCTACAGCTATAGGGAATGTTTTAGATAACACTGTAATCTATTTGATCTTACGGGAGTTGAATTCGGTATTTCATTTGTAGCGTTCATGTGGCAACACTGTTTTTAACGACGCCACTTTTTATACTCAGAGTTAGAGACACAAAAATGTTAAGTGGCTACTCTGATTAACAAAGCGTGTAGTTCAAGCTCTTGGAGACAAATACTGTGAATATTGGTACCTCCTGAACAGTAAATCCATATTAAGTACATGCTGTGTTTAATTTGACCATTCAAGTAGTAGATGCATCAAATAAAAATATATTGTTGAGTTAACACAAACATAGTAACTCCAAACATTGTTATAATATTCTCAACTTCATTTTCGATAACTGACTTTACTTATATAGTTAAAACATCTAAAAATGTATCTAAAAACTAATTTACACTTTACTTATAAATAACACTTACTGTGGTTGTAGATACAAGTAATATATTTTTAGCAATAAAGCATTTAAGTGCTTAACAAAGTTTAAAAAACGAATGCATAAAAACAATGTGCTATATCACTAGTACCTGACATCACACGGAGAATCAGTATGCTAAAGTGGAAGTGGGCCAGCCATGTCCCCAGACGAACCGATGGTCGCTGGAGCCGAAGTGTACTAGAGTGGGTACCACGACTGGGTAAATGTAGTGTAGGACGCCCTGCGGCGCGATGGACCAACGATACGAGGATTAATAGATTTTGCGCAATGTCACCTGGCAACCAACAAACATCTACACATAAATATTAATAGGTAGTAGAGCCACGCTGATTTCAGCACGAATGAGTTGGCTCGACCGGAGCAGAACTACTCTCTTACAGAAGATCAACCTAAACCGACAGCATCCATGCTGTCGTATTTCGTTGATGAGTGTGAAACCGGAGGCCCATTGATGCAGGGGTGACAGTGTGAGCTTTACACTGAA
Source organism: Hypercompe scribonia (assembly GCA_949316085.1). Lineage (NCBI taxonomy): Eukaryota > Metazoa > Arthropoda > Insecta > Lepidoptera > Erebidae > Hypercompe > Hypercompe scribonia. Next base: position 3,721,313 of record OX438984.1, on the reverse strand, counting down.
GTGATGACTGTCACGCATTTTACGTCCCCAAGCGGGGTGCGAAAAAGCATCTCACCATAGTGTAAGTCACCATATTGCATTGTTTGCATTCGCAATGAGTATGGTGACCACTCTTGGATTCTATTTATGCTTTCACTTTAGTAGAGGCACTTTGGCAGGCACTTAAAAAAAAACAAAATTACTTTACCAAATACATAAATATACAGGCAAATTATACCCAGCAATAGATCTCTAAGGAGAGACCTATGTGCGGTATTATACTAATTACGGCTGTGCAAGATAGGTCTAATAATCGCGTTCCTCACGTAATTATTTGTCTTGAGTAGATATTGAACCCACGACCCTCAACAGTTAGCACCACTAGAACAACAGACCCGTTGTTAGTCTGCTTTAATTATTCAGACACGTTGTAATCTAAACTACATAATAATAATAATGACTTTACCCTTGTTTCAGAATCTCAAGGATCAAATTTTAACCACCAACGTCTGGCTCGAACACGTAAGTTACGTCAACATTACCACTTCGTCTACTATGCAAGTTGCTTGCATAGCAGAGAAACTTTCCCCTCATAGTACTTAGTAAATAATTATTAATTCACTTGCCAGTTTACAAATTCAAATCCATCTACTAAGCTGAAAAGTTTTCTTTCGTATCTATTATTTTTAAATAAATTGTCTTTTATTACTGACCGATGTAACTTAAATTCAACTTAAACGTACTTAACATAAGCAGAATTATTCATCAAATAAAAATCTCTACAGGAATGGGAAGATCACAAATTCAAATGGGATCCTTCAGAGTACGGGGGACAAAAGGAGCTGTATGTGCCATCAGAACATATTTGGTTACCTGATATAGTACTTTACAATAAGTAAGTATTCAAAACTATTACTTTGTCTAAAACATGGTTTAGACTTATTTGTCACACTTAACACTAACACTTTGATAAATGAAAATCTTAAAAATAAAGATTACGTCAATAAATAGCACGTAGAAGCCGTCTGCAACGGAGTAATATGCAGAATGTCAGCGTATTCAGTGTGGTCGTGGCGTCACCAGTTACACAATCCTTTCGTAAATTTCATTGAGTGAGCAAGGACGCCAAAGGCCAAACCATCTCTCTTTCGTCCCACATTCGGGAGTATATTGACATAGCATTCACAATTAATAATAAAAATAAATATTTTGGACACCTAACACACAAGCTCGTCTATCCTCAAACTAAGCTAGGTAGTAGAGCCATGGTGATTTCAGCACGAGCGGGCCGGCTCCACCGGGGCAGTACTACCCTCCCACAGAAGACCAACCCAAAGCATCAGCATCCGTGTTGTCGTTTTTCGTTGGTGAGTGTGAGACCGGAGGCCCATTGATGCAGGGGTGACAGTTATCACGGTAACTGTGTAAACCTTACACTGTCACGATGACTGTCATGCTTTTTACGTCCCCAAGCGGGGTGTGAAAAAGTATCTCACAAGGCCACCATTGTGTGGGTCACCATTCTGCATTGTCTGCATTTGTAATGAGTATGGTGACCACAACTCTTGGATTCTATTCATGCTTTCCATCAGGCAGAATAAAGTCACTTTGGCAGGCTCTTAATATAGAAAAAAAAAATAAGCAGAGTTTATGCTGTGAAAGCTAGACTGAAAGCATACTTATATACTTTTTTACTGTAAATACATACATACGTATTATAAATGAAAAATGCCCAAATTTTGCAACAGAGATTTACTGATCACAGTATACAAACATTCTCAGCGTAGCAATCGCATATGCTACTATTGCGTCAGAGAGATCGTTGCGAATGCGTAGGGGCGGTGATCATAACTAGCCTTTGATTAATAAACAGGTTTCTTTTGGATGGGCGTATACCACCTTCATCTACACTTTCCATCTGGTGAGATGGAGGACAAACGCCTATTCCATTACAACTGTAAAAAGAAAATGTACATGCTAATTGCTCCTATACCATAAAAAATTAAATTCATATTATAAATTACAACGATGTCTAATGTGTTCTGTGTCCTAAAACACTCAACAATTTTTTAACACTCGTAGAGGTGATTTATGGCGGCGTGAGGCATAGCACGTCTTGCCTGCGAATACCTCATTCACACAAAGCGTTCTTTTTGCGTATCATCCAGCACTGTGCAAGGTCTCAACAGTCATTACTACAGGGGGATCGGCGAGTCATATAGTTACGAATACTATTGCAGACCAAGTTGCCAGCTGTAGAATTGTTTTATCCCATGTATATTATCGTAAGCAGAATATTCACCTAGTTTAGTTTTGTCATGGATGAAAATGAAGAGGTGTTTATCCGTAATCAATACATTATCGCAATAGCTAAAATTGATTCCTGAAAATAAACATGTTGAAAATTCTGTTTACAATAACTTATTAAGTGAAAATGACAATTTTAGCTTAAATCAATACGTGTTTTTTCAACATTATCATCACCAACAGCCTCAATCATTCTACTGCTGGACACAGGGCTCTCAGGCCTTAGTCGCCTCTCACGGCACCCATTGCAGGAATAGAAAGTGTGTTAGTCTGTATTCTTAATTCGTCACCACACGGTTAATCCGTAACTACACGGTTTTTTTATCACACATGTTTCATTACTTCAGTTAAATCATTATCATAAAATAAGTAGTTCTCTGTCTAGTTTCCTTTGTTTAGGAATTCATTCTAATAAACATTCAGGTTCTAATATTTTAATCAAGAACAAGCGTGCAATAAAGCTGTACGTAATTATGGCTCGCAACTTGCCAGTACAACAATGCAATTTAGTGTAGCTTAATGTCCGAATGTTGGTCCGCACACTTTAGGTGCTTAATAGGTGTTGTTTGGGTACAGTGTCTAATAAGTGTCAAACGAGCAGCACAGTCAGTAAGATTCATTTTAGTAAGAGGACTAAAATTATAGGGTTAATGATGAACCGATTTTGTTGAAAATCGTACACTTCAGCTGTGTGACTGAGTAGTAGAGAGAGAAGAGTAGAGAAAGTAATACTTATGGAAATTGTACGTATATATTACTTAATTTTAATGAACTGTTTTATGTAGAAATGTATCATAATTAAGATAAACTTATAGAATGACGACCGCAACACACTAGTTTTTTAGTAAATCTGAAAAACAAGAATCGAAGAAACGTTATCACCGTAATTTTCTAAATTATGTATTACCTAAATAAATGTTAAATATTGCTTTTACACTATTTTTGTAAGATACTGTAAAACATACTTAAAAGCTTACGTCAGCTTTTTGTTTATTTGATACAGAAATTGATAACTCATAATCACAATCACTAGTATGCATAATCACAATAACTATCACATCATGTCATCTATAAGGCATATAATTAGCGACGTATTATTTGCCTGATGCGAGCGCATCCTTAACTTCCTCCAGTTAACTTGAGTGTCTAGTAGAGAAATAATTCTCTAAACACCATATCGGATGTCGCTCGTTCGAACGTGTTATGTTGTTATACTTAAGTAAAGTTGAGTAAACTAGATTTCAGCTAGCGAGTTTCTGCTTGGGTACGAGTTCTTAATGAATTGTATTGTGTAAACTATTTAAAGGTGAACAAAAGTTAGTCATAATTTCATTAACCGTGAGGATGGATTACTTTGTGGTCCAACTAAGACAAAATCTTTTTAATTATTTGTTTCAATTTTTTTTGTTTATTTACGAGCCTGCCTAACTCTACTCTGCCTGACAGCATGAATAGAATCCAAGAGTTGTGGTCACCATACTCATTGCGAATGCAGACAATGCAGTATAGTAACTCATGCTATGGTGGCCTTGTAAGATGCTTTTTCACACCTCGTTTGGGGACGTTAAAGGCATGACAGTCATCGTGGCATTGTATTGTACACACTTGCCACGACAACTGTCACCTCCGCATCAATGGGCCCCCGTTCTCACACGGACCAACGAAATACGACACCATGGATGCTGTCAATTTAGGTTGGTCTTCTGTGGGAGGGTAGTACTGCCCCAATCGAGCCGGCCCGTTAGTGCTGAAATCAGCGTGGCTCAGTAGAGTAGTACATACATAGGTAGTAAGTAACCTAACACATGGTACTGTTAAACAATAGAAATAAGAATTTCCTAATGTATTGGCAACTTTAAATGCTTTAAAAATGTTATTTGTTTTAACTAAACTGGTTACAAAGTTAGTAGGTGTACTCTCCCGCACTTCGTCTGAAATTGAGAAAGAAAACTTACAGAAAAGGTAGATAAAAATTAGGCATAGTTTCTAAGTCATAAACAAATTTGTAGATTTTTTTTTTAATTTTAGAAGTGTACTTTGTGTACACCACAATTCAAATTAATACATATAAGTTGAAGTTAATTACTTAATACAATGCTTAAATACATTTTAATTTAAATTTTGTTTTATTGATTTGCAATTGTTACTAGAAGTTATAACTAGGTAAATAATTTGTCTAGGATGGAAGGCGCTGACGACTGTAACACAATGTATATTACTACGGTCGTCATCGACAACCTCTTGTTATCAATTATCTGGTTGCAATAAGTAGTTAATTTTAGTTGAAATTAAAAGAAAATTGTATAACAAAACGGTAAATGATTAAATAATTTCCATTGAATTTGAAATTGAACATATAAAAAGACCTTACTAACTGCAACAACTCGAATAATACTAAACACTGTTAGTATATGCACCCTGCTGGTTTTTCTACAGGGCTGTTTATAATATTCTTTTATTATTATTATTTAAAGAGCCTGCCAAAGTTACTCTACTCTATCTGATCAAAAGCATGAATAGAATCGAAGCATTGTGGTCACTATACTCATTGCGAATGCAGACAATGCAGTATGGTGACCCACACTGTGGCGGTAAACTAAAAAATAGACAAATATCTATATAGATTAATCGTTTTCGTTAATTTTAGTGTGTCATGTTTCAGTAAACCTTCTTATTACGGAGAGGCCTATGTCCAGCAGCTGACTGTTAAAAGATGTTGATTGATGATTATGATGATGATGTTTTAGAATATTTGGGCTGAAGAGTATCATCACCATCCTTTAATAGACTGCTGCTGGACATCTTCTTTAGAAAGTTTAAGAACAACGAGAAAGAAGTTCGATTATTTGGATATATTAATTCGAGAATGTATTGAGATAAATACTTATTCCAGATATTTTAAATTTCTAACTCTTTGTTAGAAGCTTGTACTTCTTCCTGGTTCGATCTCAATGTGTTAAATTTAAAACATAAATATAACATGTAGGTTTATAAGTCCTCTCATTGTCAGTCCTCTGGCCTCTCACAGTAGAAAATTAGAAACAAAATCCCTATAGACATACAATATATAAAAATCAACTTAATATTCATATCACAGCAGACCATTACACCGAAAAGTTGTGTTACACAGCCTCCAAAATCGAGAATATATCCCGAGATTTAACGAGTCAGTTGTTATGGACAATATATACCCATCCGGGCCATGATGCATGGTGTCCTCCTTCCTCCTCTGTCCCCTCTCATCCCCATGCTTTTGGTACGTAAATCACGCGTCCCACTTAGATACAGAGATCTTGATAGCTTCTTACCATAGCTTGTTACGTAATGGACGCGCGCCAAAAATATAATCGTATTTTTGGCGTTAGATTTGAAATTATTTGCAGTTTGTCAAATCTTTGTGACAACTTAGAGTTTTATTTGCATAAAATAAATTTATTGTAATACAATGTATCGAAATGTCATTGAATTTCATCAAGTACCTACACATTAATACTTTATTCTTACTAATATTCAACAATATATCATACCCTGCAGTAAACCCAGTTTACTGAAACCTTGAAAGCTGCTAGAAAAGAACCTAGCTGAACAGTCCGAATTGTAGACCTCTATGAATGTAATTTTTTATGAGACCCGTTTGCTCTGGCAGCTTAAGCAACAGGCCACCTTTAATAGGTTTTTGATGACGATGATTAACCCATTACTTCCCAACCATAGAAAAATTTAGAATTTTCTGTTCTAATTACAAAATATATTTGTTACTACCGTTGTCCGTGTAGTGACGGATTAAGAATACATAGTGTTACCACCCCTATTCATCTCGTGGGTGTCGTAAAAGGCGACTAAGGGAACAAAGTATGCAACAACATCATTACAAAGAGAAGGAAAACTTGAAACAAACCCTATTTCAACCCCTCAGGTTAGCGTGGTATAGTAGGCCAAAATCTCCTTGCTAAGGAGAGGCCTATGTCCAGTAGTGGACTGTAAAAGGCTGTTGCTGAATACAGTAGAGAAAATAATGGGAAGCAAAAACAAAAATTTATTTATTCTAGGGTCTGAATCAGCTTGTCCTATATATATATATTGGGATATAGATATTGGGATCATATGTAAAGAAAAAAAATATAATTACGACTTAATTGGCTATTTCATGTTTAGTGAAGGTTTCTCAACAATTTTAGGTAATTTGAAATATATAATTACTTTTATTTATATAGTTTTACTTAGCTATATAAAACAAACAACAATGCACTCTTAACAGCTATGAAATACTTAAACTTTGAAATTATATATCTAAATAATATCACTGTATTTTTAATAAACTATTTAAAAAAAAATAGTTAAAAATGTTTGCTATTTTCAACAAATCTGTTATCCTAAAAATATGGCAGTGGAAAGTAATGGTTTAAAGACTACTTGAAACTTATATACTGTAATCAATCATGAGGATACTCTTCGACTGACGATAAGACTTCAGTTAATAGAATTACTTATAGAATGTTTACTCCATTTAGCGATTATAAAAATTTTGACACAGAATTTTTCTATTAACAACAAAATTCCAAACCTGAACTCTGAGGCTAAAGCATTAAGAAAATGTTTTCAGTAAAACATAAACACAACGTAAATATCTTCGTTGACTACGAACTTTCGACCCTTTAAGCGCAAAATTACTTGTAACGCATAGCAAAGTTAATTGATTGCGCTGAACATCGACAAGAAAGCGTTCGCCAATGATACATCATGTTGTGTCAAAACAGGCCGTCGAACGATTAATCATCTTGCGAATGAGACGCACGTGCGACTAATCTTACGCTGTGTCGGCCACATAAACATGGTTCAAGTGATGTGTGTGTTTAAAGTGGATTAGTAAGTACTTATCATCTCGAACTAAGGAGAAATTCCGATAGATTATAATGCAGTCGTTAGTAAATTGTCTCTTGGCGATATGTATTTTTCGAAGAGCTGTTGTGTTGGGACAAATTATGGAAACAGTGTCACTACCCCTATTACTTGATACTGAATACAATGATTATATATATAACTAAGGAAGAGAAGGAACGCTTGAAATAAACCAACTCAACCTATCCGAAGCGAACCAAAATCCCCTTTTTAAGAGCAGGCCGTGTCCAGCAGTATAGTCCAGTATAACGAATAATTGTCGTATATTTGTACACAAAAATAGTAAGAGTAATAGTTTTAAATGATCTTTGATAGGCGGTTGTTACATACATATATATTAATTAAAGTACTATGAAAAATATATGTGTACATATATATCTCATAAGCTACGTTTCTAGGGGTATGGATTGGTATTACTCCATCTTTAGATTACACTCACACGCTAAATGTTACATAAAAATTGTACAATGAATGTTGATAAATATACATGTCAACGTTGTCAGTTAATATTTCATTTCATCCTTAACGATAAACTTCATCCGTGGTCGAATATTTCCTCATAGATAATTATTACTGGAAGCATCTGAAATGAGCAAAAGTTTTTTGAATTACTTGTATGGCACTAATCCAGAGAAGGCTAAACTAAAGCAGAAGACTTTAATTATTGCTTTGTGATGTATCAGTCAAAGAAAGGGAAGAAATACAAACTCAGATAATGAATTAATCTTAGCCGATTTCGTCTACGGCAACCAGTCTCGACAGAGACCAGGAAACTACAGCCAACTACTACTGCAGAAGAATGTGGACAAACACTAGTGCACTCGCTGTTCCCTCTCTCTCACAACTCAATGAGTCGGTTATCCGACACTATCGGAGAAAGATCCGATGCAGAACCTATGGATTACGGTCCGAGGCATGGGGATTAAAACCCAACTTCCAAACTCCGAACTGTTATTAAATATTTCTGTAACCTGAAAAATTCAATAACACTTTTTAACTCGACCCCGGGATCGAGCGCAAGATCTCTGGACTGGCAGTGGCATACACTAACCGCTAAGTCGACCAGGCAGTAAGATGTTACTGACCACATAAATTAATTTTGTATTGGATGCCTGTGTATTTACTTCTAAGTTATCATCCGGGGTCCTTTAAGTGGGACGTAAAAAAGCATCTCACTAGGCTGCCATAGTGTAGGTCTCGACACTGCATTGTCTACAGTACCACTACTCTTGGATTATATTCATGCTTTCCATCAGGCAGAATAGAGCCACGTTGACAGACCCGATTAAAAAAAATCACCAAGTTGAAGTGGTTCAGTAAATTGGATAGTTAATGCAAGAGATAAGAATACTAGTCTCAGGACGTAGACTGCAAGTAATTTGCCGAGACAGGGATCAGGTATCTTTAAGTTTTATCTACCATACTAGTATCGAGACGTCAATAGCTGTGGTTTTATTATAAGCTGTGAGTGCAAAGAATATTCAAAAAATATTATGAACGACTCAGAACGTGTGTAATATACCTTGTGTTTTATGCAATTTATATTATCACGTGAAATGTATACATAGCAGTTTAGTGGTTTGTTAAACAAATATATACTTTTCTAGTTCAACTACCCTGTTTACAAAATACATTTAGAAAGATATTTTATGTCATATCTTTGTTCATACGTTTTCTACGGAACAGATCACCTTTTAGCACATAATAGCAGCACGTATTTCTGCCCTTTCTTTGACAGATACATCACAAAGCAACAATTAATGTCTTATGCTTTAGTTTAGCGTTCTCTGGATTAGTGTCAAGCAATTAATTTAAAAAACCTTTGTTCTTTTGAGATACTTATAGTAATAACTATAGTAATAAATTTTTATGAGGAAATATTCGACTACGATTGAAGTTTATTTTTAAGGGTGAAATGAAATTATGTGACAACTTCTACATCTACATTTATTGTACAACTTTTATGTAACATTTAGAGATTTATGTGAGTGTAATCTAAAAATGGCGTAAACTAAACATATTGTGTGTTATGTATATTATTTATTTTATAAATTCTTAGAAATATTAAGGTGAACTGTTCAATTAATTTAGTGTTATTAAAATATATACTTTTTATCTCTTTTTTTTTAATTAAAATCAAGATCTAACATCAACTGTTAGGCATTCATAAATTCTTTCTCTAACACCTCTCCTTCGTCAAGATCAGAACACACTAATGAAATTTGTGTCATTTATGTAATGAAAATTTCACTGCAGGACACAAGCCTCTACTTAGAAAAGAGGTTTTGATTAAGAATTAGTTTCAAATTTTCCTTCTGTCTGCAAAGGTGTTGTCCTGCGCAGTTTATCCCCTAATATTTTTCTATAACAAAAAAAAACAATTTTACTCAGCAAACATCAATATAGTTATCGCTTCAAGTCGTATTCATATCACTAACCTGAAACATTACCCAAGCGATAATGTTGTATAAATGTAACATAAACTGTATTTAATAATCAAATATATATGTTTTTCCATTAGTGCCGATGGAGAGTACGTGGTTACTACGATGACGAAAGCTGTGCTACATCATTCAGGCAAGGTGTTGTGGACCCCACCTGCCATCTTCAAATCGTCCTGCGAGATTGATGTCCGATATTTTCCTTTTGATCAACAAACCTGCTTCTTGAAATTTGGATCTTGGAGTTATGATGGTGATCAAGTATGTAAATAAAACGCTCTTCCTCATTTTGGATTTATATTTTTGATGACTTTTATCTCGCTTTCACAAGCTGTGAGAGTAGTTTTGTGAAAAGGGACGAAAGTTTATTACAGATACGGGTTTTATTATATGATTGAACCAATTAACGCTGACTACACAGACGGTGTGGTGCTTTAAGAGGTCATCACAACATTTCCTCCTTCACGTATTGTGTATTTCATCCCCACATGGAACAATACTTACTAAAAAAACACACGGAGTGCTAGAGTTCGCCGTCAAATAATAGGTTTTAAACATTATATACGACCACTGTAAGGCTCACTAGTTTTTTTTTGTTAACAGATTACCATTTATTAATATAATTCTCTATCTCACAGATCGACTTAAAACACATAAACCAGAAAAAAGGTGACATGGTAGACGTGGGTATTGACCTTCGAGAATACTACCCGTCAGTTGAGTGGGACATCCTAGGGGTACCAGCAGAAAGACATGAGCGATACTATCCGTGCTGTCAGGAACCTTACCCAGGTGAGTACAATAATCAAGGGACTTTATTTATTGTATATTTGACGTCTTTATGTATTGAGAGTACTTAAAATATATAGCGTTTTGTTTTTCGTGCCATTGCAACAAATCATAGTGATATTTATTTCTAAAATATCTTAAATTAGTGTTATGAAAAGAAATAAAAATAATAAAAAAAATAATTAAAAAATTACATCAGATATAGTGCGTCCTTATTGCCTCCAGGTGACTTTTTTTATCTTGTATGTTCACCATTTAAATGTTTTTTTTTATTATTATCATGTTATAGGTAAAGTTTACATAAGCATGTAACATTGATTACGTTAATTTTGTTATTTTTGACAAAGTCATAAAGAGTCATAAAAATGGCTTTGAAAATTTTAACGGCTTAATATTAAAAATGCTAATAGAATATTTTGAGATCCTAAAAATCTACCGGAAAATCTATTTATAATGGTGACAAATTGAACAATTCACTTTGTCAAAAATTTTGATGGATGTTAATTACCTATTGAATAAAAACTTATTCATTCCATGATCATCATGTAATGTATCAGTAATGATGATGTACTCCTAGCCAATTTGGCCGCAGCGGATAGTCTCAATGGAGACCAACCAACTATGCATAAGGTAAGGTACATAAGTGTGTGCGCACTCTTTTTTCCCTCACTCTCACCATCCGATGGGATGGTTACCCGTCACGCCCGGAGAGAGGCGTGTCGGATCGGCGTGTCCCGTGCCTCGAAGAGCACGTAAAGCCGTAGGTCTTATCATATTCCAACTTCTGAAACTCCGGGCTGCTATTAAATTTTTCTGTAAGCAGAAAACTCAAAAACACTTTTTGATAATCCGGGAATCAAAGTCAAAACCTCTTGATTGGAAGTTGCGCACGCTAACCGTTAAACTAACACAGCAGTCTTATATATTTGATATGGTAAATAAATACTTATATTTTTAAAAGCAACAGAAAAAAAGAAAGCAGCAGTATCATGTAACTAATAATAATAACGTTATCGGACATCTGACACACATCGAAACCTTGTTTCAAACTGAGCTGACCTTCTGCTATGAAAGCTATATCTACTATATATATCATCAAATATATATATATATATATATATATGCATTATGCATATATAATGTATTAAAAAAGTAAATGTAAGTGGACATTTATGTGAGCAGGTAAAACATCATATTACAAGGATGTGAATGCAAACTGAAAGCAATTTTAAATCTTTTTAATATAAACTTAATCAAAACAGCTCAACAAATTACTCGCTTCGATCGCATTATAAGTTTACAAACTTGCAAATAATATTACGTAAGTTCGGCACAATGTTATTTCTCCTATGAATACAAGTTTCAAAAGTGTTACATGGGTTTATTTAAGGCTTTTAAAATGTGTATTGCCTAGAGACCGGACGCGGTTTTGATATACTAGTTGGATCAGTAATTTATTTTCTTCTAATTGTTTATTTTACGAGTATTTCATGAAGCTCTTTACAATGTAACAACTACTCCTATCCTTAGTTTTTTCTCTTGTACTTCATTTTTAGGTTGATTTAACAAAATATATTAAAAGAATTAAATTTGTTAAACCTTTTTTTTAACTGTAAACGCCTACCAAAGTGATTCTACTCTACCTGATGGAAAGAATGAACAGAAGCCGAGAGTTGTTGGCATCATTCTTATTGTGAATACAGACAATGTAGTATCCACATGGTGATCCACACTATAGCGGCCTACTGAGATGCATTTTCGCGCCCCGTTCTAGGACGTAAAATGAATAACAGTCATCGCGGTAGTGTAAAGCTCACACACTTACCACGATAACTGTTATCCCTACATCAGTAGGCCTTTGGTCTTACACTTGTCAACGAAAGACAACAGCACGGGTGCTGACACTTTAGGTTGAAATGTCATTTTCGACTTTAGTTTAAGTTCAATTAAATTAATATTATTTGATTGCATCTTGGCTTGACTGTCTTACTATTGTGTCTTCTAGTACTCATAACATATAAAGTATTAAATATCCTATGAAGCTACTAAAAGTATGACAGGAATTATTAATAAAAAGATTCATTGCCGAAGCTGATAAACAGTCGCATGATACCAAACTAAGTAGAGAACTGTAAAACTGAGAACTGATAATCAAACTACTGTAAACATACTCATATTATTCTAAATAGATGCGTAATATATGTAAATTACTCAGACAAATGATAAATGGACTTTCTCATCCTGATCAGTAAGTAAACTAACCAGGCTAAGTAAAATAAATTATCAATCTAACCAAAATCTAAACTTGAATTGGCCAATCTAAATTGGTTATCTCAGTACATAAAGGACAGGGTGATAAAATCGTCCCATTTTTATTTAACTGCTCAGCCACAGCCTATCAAGATCTTGGCGTCACACAAGCAAGCAAATCTTAACTTTAAGACCATCTCTCGAGACAAGGCAATCCTTTTATTTCCTTTGAACCACACTAAGCTAATCTGGGAACGTTGTAAATTACGGCAGAACGACGAAAACTCTTATCTATGCAAAATTAGTGAGTTTTACTACCGCCGCGAACAGGTTAAACTGTTGTTTTGGTAATACCCGAGATGCCTTGTGAATGCTGATCGTGGTTCAAGCGGCTAATTTGTCATCTTCGTACCCCGACGTTGTTTGGGTAACAGTATCTAATATTTTGATAAGGCATGTTTAAGTTAATATTTATTTTAATATGCCTTAAATCAAAGAGAAAAGTAATATGTAAAAATAGTTTTAGTTTCCATTGTAAATATTAAGAGAAGATTAATTTTTAAGTTAGTTATTTTGACTTTAACGAAAAATTATCAGGCCGCGTGATTATTAGGCTGTATAATGGATTATTGGTTTGTCAATAATATGGATTTACTGTGTGAAAAATATGGCCGTCAACTTTAACCACGTAAGAGCGGCTAATAAAGCTAAATAAGCTTTATTGTATCAACATTAATTGTCTGTCAAAAATATTAAATGAGAGAGAGTAAGTTTATAACTGTATATTATCGTTGTTTAATTAATTTTAACTAGAACCACCGACATTGTCTAGCGTTCATGAATAATTGTTCGCATCAAGTTTAAATTGCTTTGATAAATTACCAGAAAATTCTCTTCAGACAGATTTGTAGCTCTATTGAGACTATTTTTGTTAATTTATATGAGTATTACAATATTTTACGCTAACCAATACTACGTTAATATTTTTTATATTTTACTATCAGTAATAATAAGATTGGTTGCCAGAATAATGAACTATTTAGGTGAATTATATGGTTCACACTTTCAACAAAATTATGGTAAAATATAATAGTCATCTATATACTTATGTTTTTAAGAAATACTTGTAAAATAATTAATAAATAAGTGTTTTAAATAAAGAAATTTAGAGTTTTAACAACCACTCAACTTAAAATTTTTATATAACATTTAAAAAACTGCTACCAACAAAAAAAATACAAAAATTTTTAAATAATACATTAGAATGTTAAGTTGATTGGTTGTAAGCACTCAAAAAATTGCTTACCGATGGCACTTAAATGTTGTCACGACATATACCGCGTTTTATGTATTTCTTGCATCACTTTTGATTATTCATCATCTCATTAATACCACTACAGTGTGCCACAGCAATATGAGGAGCACGTCTAATCATATATAAATGTATTAGCATCAAAATCAAACACAGTTATGTATATAAACAGAATGCTTGCAGTATGATTGATTAAGGACCGTGGTCGCTGTCCTATACCGTGTTATGAAAGTAGGAAATGCCTATAAATATCTACATTGAAATGTCATTCCATTTTTCCATCTGTGTGCGTAGACAAAAGGGCTTAAGCAGAGTTTTTGATCATAAAGCAATTGTGTAGATGACTGTATTAAAAATAATATCACGAAACATCTCGACAAATACAATTAAAATAGATTTTTATTATTATTACGAATTTCTATCAAATATATGTACATATTATTCAATTGAGTAGTCTAAAACAGTGACGTTACAATTTAGTATTTAGTACCTTTTTCACACAAAATTGTCGTTCTGACAGTTGATAAAAAGTAACTAATTTGACTAAGGTGTCATCTAATCTATTAGGGAGTGCCCCTATTCATCACGTGGGTGTCGTAAGAACCGATTAAGGAAGTAAACTGTACAGGACAACATCACTATAAAGATAAGGAAAACATACAAACCCTATCCGCCAAATCTGCCTGGCTAAGGTAGGTCAGCATGCAAAAACCTCCTTTCAAGTAGGAACTGTATGTCCAGCAGTGAACTATTACGGACTGTCAATGACGCAAGAAGTTAATATAATTTATTTCCACAATATTTTATAAAATAAATCCCACCTAATATCGCCAAAACCGCAGTACTCAACTTCCTTCGTGCCGTACACCAGAATATAAATGCGAAACGTTAAGTTTGCAGTAACTTTAGCAATACAGCAACATACGAGTGAATCATTACCTCTATAAATATTCCTTAGGACTTGTTTCACAATATCCCAGTAAAGTTATTTTGAAGTTAACTGTTGAATATTCAGGCATTGTTCTCTTTAAAATTGTTTTAATAAATTATGCTGCCAATTTTGGTGGTCACTTTATAGTTGTAAAATATTTATGGCATTTCATTATAACTTGTTGCGATCCAACGGCCATTATCTGTTTCTGTATTGATAACGATTCCAGATTTTTCTGTCATGTTCTAAAGTTAGAACGTTCTGCTCATCTAGTGGTTGGTGACCCTAACTGCTAAACCAAATTCTCACCCACAATTAATAGTTGTGTAATAAATTCATTAATTTGTTCCATGTATATGTACATGTATATACATTTATATACATCGTATATATCTTTTTTTTATATTAAGAGCCTGCCAAAGTGAGTACACTGCCTGAGGGCAAACATGAATAGAATCCAAAAGTTGTGGACACCATACTCACTGCAAATGCAGACAAAACAGTTTGATGACCCACACTATGGCGGCCTAGTGAGATGCTTTTTCACACCCCGTTTAGGGACGTAAAAGGCATGACAGTCATCGTGAGAGTGTAAGTCTTACACAGTTACCGCGATAACTGTCACCCCTGCATCAACGGGCCTGCGGTCTCACACCCCCCACCCGACAACACGGATGCTGGAGCTTTAGGTTGGTCTTCTGTGGGAGGGTAGCACTGCCCCGGTCGAGCCGGCCCGCTCGTGTTGAAATCAGCGTGGCTCTACTATCTAGCAATGTATAACATAACCTATATGTATTCATTCACAGACAAGCTGAAAGAGCTTATTCTAGTTTTAGGAAAACTGGCTGCTACTTCTAAGCGCAACTGCAAGAGTCAATAAGTAGTTTACAGTATTTATAGAAAAATAACCATCATATATAAAAATTAATACACATGTATACATTTGTAAAACACAGTAAGTAAGTTGAAACAGTTTCCACTTTTTGGAAGACTGTAGATTGTGCTGGTGAGTGATCCACAAAGTAACTAGCAGCTGACTACACTATTATTATCAGCATTTATGTGTGTGTGTACTTATGTACGGACGTAAGAAATTAGACTACTTTAACGTAACAAAATTTTTTTTTTTCTAAAAATTTTATGTTTCACGTTATCCTATGTTTGTAAAGAAAATAATACTAATGATAGAAAAAAAAGATATTTAATACGTTGATAGAAAGTTTTACTATTACACATTATCTATTTAAATAAATTTTGTTTAAATATCATAAGTAAAATAATTATTTGTATATACGAGGGGGCGTTTTTAAGTTCGCGGAATGGAGGGTATTGAGTAATAATAAAAACACAAAATTATTTTTCTTTTTCTATATATTCCCCTGCAACACAAATACATTTTTCAGATCTTTCAATTAGTTTTTTTATTCCCTCGTAAAAAAAAGTTTTATCTTTGTCTGAAAAATACGCCGAAACCGCCTCCTTAACCTCCTCATCAGTTGAAAATTTCTTACCACGTAATTCTTTTTTCATTTTTGGAAAGAGATAATAATCACTCGGAGCCAAATCTGGACTGTAGGGTGGGTGATTCAAAATATCGAAGCCCACCTTATGCAGGGCAGCCAGTGCGACTCGGCTCTTGTGAACGGGAGCATTGTCATGCAATAGCAGGACACCTTTCGTTAATTTTCCCCGTCTTTTTTCTTTGATGGCTTCTTTTAACTGTTCTAAGATTGAAGCGTAGTATTCCCCCGTTATAGAAATGCCTTTATCTTTATAATCTATCAATAATATTCCTTCTGAGTCCCAAAAAATCGTTGCCATGAGTTGCCCAGCCGACTGTGAAACCTTAAATTTCTTGGGTGGTGCTGTGCCCTTTTTGTGCCACTGCATGGAGTCTTGTTTGGACTCGGGTTCATAATGATGAACCCAAGTTTCATCCCCAGTAACAATATGATTCAATACGCCATCCTTGTCTTCATTGCAGAGGTCCAAAAACGCACGTGAACATTCCACGCGCTGTTGTTTTTGCAATGGCGTGAGCATTCTCGGCACCCACCGTTTTTTTTTTTTTTTTTTTTTTTTTATCGTGTGGAAACCCCCTCGAGCCGTCACCCCACCGGGGTTTACGGCGGGGTGGTGTGTCGGAATCGGACCGACTAAAACCACACGGTGTGCCACTCTGCGCCTGACATAGGAGGGATCCGGGAACAGCTGCTATTACGTCATCCAGATCCCTCCTAGCGCCTGCCCGCTACCGCGGGCACCTTCTACGGATAATCTCTCCATTTAGGCGACGTACGGCACACGCGGACGTCGCCTCCTCGCGGCTGGCCAATATAGCGGATGGAGGGGAAAACCCGTCCCGTCCACCCGCGGCCACACTCAAGGCGGCATGAGGCGCTGGTATGCACGCCTCCGCCGCCCGGCTCGCCGGCGGCGAATTGGGTCCGAGTGGAGATTGTCCTCCCGGGCCCTCTCCGCCGCCTCCTTCCGCGAAATTACATCTTCGCAGAAGGTTGCGACCGCGGTAAAACAGCTATCGCTACCGACCATGGAGCGTATGACGGCCGGTAGCGAGAGATCTCCTCCAATAACTGCAGTGAGGACCCCACGCTGCGCCGCCCAAGCGGAACAAACCGCTAGCGTGTGCTGAGCCGAGTCCTCACTGCAGTCGCAGTGGTGACAGGCGGGACTCAATTCCCTCCTGGCGACCGAGTGCAGATACTTCCCAAAGCAACCGTGCCCGGAAAGGATCTGCGTCAGTCGGAAGGAAAGGGTCCCGTGCTGTCGCCCCGCCCACTCAGCGATGACCGGCTGGAGAGCCTCCACGGCGGCAAAGCCAGCACGTGGAGCCTCCAGCCGGGACGACCAACGAGCCATCGTGGCTCGACGAGCGGCCTCTCGCCACTCGCGCATCTCTTCAGGCGGGGGCCGCATGCCGCTACCCGCCCGGAAGTCAGCCGTCCGCCGATAAACTTCGGCGAGCACTTCCGCCTCCAAGTCCCACGGCGGAGTTCCGGCCAAGGCACACGCCGCCTCCGTCGATACGGTGCGGTAACCGCGTATGGCTCTAACCGCCAATATCCTCTGAGGGCGCCAAAGGCGAGCCCTATTCTGGGCGGTCAGAGCCGCCGCCCACACCGGTGCACCATACAGTGCCATTGACCGGACAACCCCCGTGTATAGCCGTCTCGTCGCGACGCTGGCTCCACCCAAATTCGGCAAAAGTCGCCCGAGGGCAGAGGCAGTGCCGACCAGCTTTGGAGAAAGCTGTCGGAAGTGCTCGTCGAAGAGCCACCTCCCGTCGAGGATCAGGCCCAGGTACTTCATCTGGGCCTGAACCGGTACGAGGACCGAATTGACTACGATAGAGGCGCCGGGTGGGGGACCACGCCGGGGCCCATGGAACAAAAGGGCCTCCGTCTTTTCTAGGGCCACCCGTAACCCCAGCGCCTCAATACGCCCGACCACCAAAGAGACACCCGTGGTGGCCAGGCGCGCCGCCTCTTGGAAGTTCGCTCCCCGGGCCGTGACCAATGTATCATCGGCGTAACAAATTACACCCAGCCCGGGGGGAAGACGACCTCGAAGGGCCCAGTCGTATCCCATGTTCCACAGAAGTGGTCCGAGGACAGACCCCTGTGGAACACCGCACGACATGAGCCGCCGCCGCAGAACACCATCTCGGTCCTCGTACATGACGGTGCGCTCCTCAAGATAGTCTGCCACAAGCCGCCTCAGGTACTCTGGCACTCCATGGTATTGGAGTGCTTCCCTGATGCAGCTAAATGGCAGACTATTAAATGCGTTGGCGATGTCCAACGACACCGCCAACAGCACGCCACCACAGCTCACCGCCTCTTCGGTAACGGCCCTGAGGCGTAGCACGGCATCGACTGTCGAACGCCCCGCTCGAAAACCGAATTGGGCGTCCGACAGATCGGGACCCACCTCGCAGAGGTGCCGAACGATGCGGGCAGAGAGTATCCTCTCAAACAACTTACCCGCCTCGTCCAACAACACGATGGGCCTATAGGCCGCTACCGAATCGGCTGGCCGTCCCGGCTTTCTTAATAGGACCAGCTTCCCGCTTTTCCAGCACTCAGGGAAGCGTCCGGACGCCAGGCTAGCGTCCAAGACCTCCCTGAGACGGTCCGACATGTGTTCGAGGGCTCGGGCCAGCACTCGGGCAGGTATCCCGTCTGGCCCGGGGGCGGTGTTCTTAGAGCGGATCCGTAGAACAACCGCCCCTACCTCCGATTCCCTGACGGGCGGAACATTATCCTCGGTCCCCCCGTCTTCTCTGACCATTATGGCCATCGACGGGGGTGTGTGCTCCACCCGCTGCGGGAAAAGGCCCTCGACCACTTCCCGCAGGAAGCTGGGCTGGAGTGTCTCTGTAAGGGGGGGGCCCGACGTGCGGAGCTTTTGTCGCACCGCACGATAAGGGCGACCCCAGGGGTCACGATCGAGACCCTCCAGCATCTCCTTACGCTTAATTTCTTTGGCGCGGCTGATGGCCAGCTTCAGAGTTTTCCGCGCCTCTCGGTACTCCTCATGAAGCTGGTCCTCCCCGCTTTCTTCGCGGTGTCGCCGCCGACTACGGGTGTAGGACCTCCGGGCACGAGTACAGGCCGCGCGGAGGCCCGCCAACTCCTGGGACCACCAGTAAACCTCCTTCCGTGGAGGCCGATAACCTCGGATGCGGGGCATGGCCGCATCGCAGATTTGCGTAATCGCATCACGGAAACGACCAGCCCCCATGTCGACCTCCTCGGTCGGAGCCTGCGGAGACAGCCAAGAGTGAATAATGGCTGCCTCCTCTAGTAGGTCCCTATTCAGTTTGGCTACAGCCCACCGTGGAAAGCGAAAAGAACGCCGCGCCGCGTGACCCCTACTGGGGTCCTGGATCCGGGAGAGCTCAAATCGAATGTAGAGGTGATCCGAGAGCGTCTCAACCTCTTCCAGGACATACCAGTTCCTTACTCGTGCGGCGAGGGCAGGGGTAGCGAACGAAAGATCCACTATCGACCCTCCCTGCTGTCGCACGCACGTGTTGGTGGAGCCCCTGTTTAATAAACAGAGGCCCACCGAGGCCGCCCACTCCTCTACGGCCTCACCCCTGGCGTCCGTCCTGGGGGACCCCACGCAATGGACTTTGCGTTGAAGTCCCCCAGCACTAAGACGTGCCCAGACGTTAGTCGCCGCATCGAGGTTTCCAAGTTGTTAAGGAAAACCTCGAAGTCGCTCAAACTCCGGTTGGGGGAGAAGTATACACCATATACGGTGATCCCCCCCCACTCAGCAGCAACATATCCAGTACCCTTGTCTCTTAGCGACAAGGGTGGGGAATGAGCCGCCGTGGAGCCGACGACTGCCACGGAGCCGTCCCGGTCACTCAACCAGTTTGGTCGAGGAGGAACGTAATAGGGTTCCGCGGCTACGGCAACACCGATCGACCACTGTGCTATAGTTTGCAAGAAGAGGTCCTGTGCCGCAGCACAGTGGTTGAGGTTCGTCTGGACAAAGAGGTTGGAGACTTGGTCCATTATTGAACCGTCTCTACAACCTCTTCCATGGGCAACGATGCTGACGTGCGGACAACATCGGAGGCAGCCTGGGTCGACTGGCTAGCCCCCGACACTTGTCGAGAATCGCGGGGAGGTTTGCACCCCACTTGCCCAATCTGGTGATTGGCGGGCTTGTTACCCGCCGCACATACCGGGCAGTGAGGGGCGGCAGAACACACTGTCGCCTTGTGCCCCGGTCGACCGCAGCGGAAACATAGTTCGCTGCAGTCAAAACAACTTACGCACTTGGCGCGTGTGTGTCCCGATGCCAGACATTTGTAGCATCTCATCGGTCTCGCCGCCAGGACTGTAATCCTAGCGCTGACGAAACCGACGAGTAGTCTGCCGGCGTCGGCCAGAATTTTGGCCGACGGTACGGGACAGCTGACCCACACTGCGCCAAGCCCTCCTGGACCGGGGCGGATGGTGCCGACCTTGATGTTCTCCACGTTGCAGCCTGTTCTCTCTATAACTGCAGCGCGGACATCCTCAGCCGTTACGGAATCGTCCAGGCCCGAGATACGCAATTCAGCGCACTTGGTGGGCCTGGCGATCTTAACACCATCAGTGGCTGCAAAAATTCCCCGCAGCTTCTCGGCGAAAGAGTCCGCCGTCTTTGCACCTTCAGCCCCAGGGAACTCGAGGATCCGAGCTCCCGTTTGGGCGAGGCGCATTCTAACACCCACCGTCCCGAAGTCGTGTGTGAGACTGTCCCGGGCCTTCTTGAAGATAGCCGCGTAGGACAGCCCACCATTAGCCGCCTCCGGTGACATGGTGACCACTACCGCCGCAGTTTTGGGCGCTTGCAGTTTGCGCGGCTTCTTTGTGGCGGCCATCGCCACCGATGGCGACTGCGGGGTAGAAGCTGCTTTTTGGGCAGCCTTTTTACCCCGCTTTCGGGATTTCTTAGCCCCCCCCAACTACCTGCCAACAATCCGTGGACGGAGCAGATGTGGAGGGAGCAGATGTGGTGGTGCCAGGTACAGCGGCTGGAGTGGGGAGCGGAGGGAATTCTGCTCTAGACTTGACCGCCGTTTTGGGCCCTGATCGCTGTGCACCCGTCTTAGGTACTGCTTTAGCCGCCTGTCGTGTCCTCGGAGCGGCCGCAGGAATAGCAGACACTGACGCCGCAGGAATAGCAGACACTGACGCCGCAGGAACAGCTGACACCGACGCCGCCGCCGCATAGGACACACGACCGCCCACAACGGGCAGCGACGTCAGCGCCGATGCGGCCTTTGGTCTATGTGCCGCGAGCGGCGGCCGGACAACAGGGGCTGGAGGTAGTCTCGCCTCTAGGCCAGCGAGACGTCCGTCCATCATGCGCCACACTGCGTCTGTGATTTGGCGCAGGTGGGCATCAGCGATGGTACCGGGATTGACAGGGGCAAGCGATGGAGACGGGCCTTCTCGCTCAGGGCGAACCGCCCGGAATTGGGCAAACTGCGCGCTCAGCTCAGCCACCTCCCGTGTGAGATGGTCGTTGGCCGCTTGGAGACGAGCCACGTCCCCAATAAGGGTCTCAACAACCCCCGCAACTGCAGAAGAGGAGTCCTTAAGGGCCTTTACAAAAGCACCCTTAAGGTTACTCGACTTGGTGGCTACCTTGTGGATGATAGCCACCGCTGCTTTCGCTCTCTCTTGCATGCACGATGGCGTTTGGGAAACGGAATCCCCTACCATCGGCTCCTTGATCTTAAGCAAGAGATCTGCGATCTCCTCCTCTGCAAGTGCTTCGCCGTCCGCCCTAACCCGCCTATAGGCTTCCGCCTTACAGAAGACGGAGCCTGACGGGATCGAGACCGAAGTTCGCGACCTTCCTCTACGGCTGCTGGCGACTTTAGGAGGCAACATCTCCTGAGACGTGTCACTCTCCTCGTCTCTGGAGCGCCCGCGTTTTCGGGAGTCGCACAGCGCCGTTTCCATCAGGTCACCTCCTGTGCCATCTGACGAACATGCAGATCTGGAACGCAATCGTTCCGATGTTCTGCGGCTCCCAGCAGTCGTAATGACTTCTGGGAGCCTCGTTGACATAGGCGTTCCAACTGATGCGTCTTTTAAGTTGGACGAGAAGTCTTGCACTCTTACGCTTTTCTCGTTCTTCTCGTTCTTCTCCTTCTTCTCCTTCTCTCCTTCTACATTTAGGTTTTTATTTTTCATTTGAGATTCCATATTAGACCCACGAGTGGGGGAGAACTATAAGTCGACCCGGGCAGAGATCCCCCAATACCCGGGCAAGCGTACATTTATGCCCAACCGAGGGGTCCGCAGGTGCCTCGGCTGGGGGTGCGCTTGCGACTGAACAGCCAGAACACGGGATTCGGGGTAATTTTTTATAGAGGTTTTCTTCCTCGCAGTCCGGGCGGCTAAGCCAAGACCCTCGCCCCCGATTGGTGTCGCGAGACATAACCACGACACTCCTTTCGGGATTACGATGTGACAACGGTGGCAGGAAGATTGAATCTTCCAATGCCTGCTCGGTGGCAGTGTGAGTACACACCGAGCCCGTTCTCCTTTCTCCACCATTGAAAGTGGAGAAACGTCGACCCATGAAAGGGTCCCACCATAATGATTTTTTATCGAGGTTTTCCTCCTCATTGCTCCGAAGAGCGAAGAGCCAACAGAGGAATCGACAAATATGCCCGCTCTGTTGGACCAAGTCTCGGCCGAATTGCCGTAGAAAATGGCTTCCTCTTCGTGCTAGAATATTAGCCGTTGGCAGTGATGAACACCATCGCCAACGTTACCAGGGTGCACCACGTGGAGGTTTTCTAGCCAAGCACCCCTCTCGGCACCCACCGTGCGCTAACCTTAGTCATGCCAAGATGATCGTGTAAAATTTTAAAAATTGTTGTATCCGATACTCCAACCATTTCTGCGAGTTGTTTCTTTTTTAGTCGAGCATCTTCCAATACAATTTTTTCTACTTTTGCAATAACTTCTGGCGTAGTCACCTCAACGGAGCGCCCCGGCCTCGGGTCGTCTTCAAGTGATTCCCTGCCTTGTTTAAATAAACTATGCCACTTGTAGACCATTGTTTTTCCTGGGCAAGAATCCCCGTAAACCGATGACATCTCATTGAGTATGGTTTGAACAGACTTTCCTTGCTTAGTAAGGAACTTTATCACCGCACGGAATTCAATTTTCTCCATTTTTTTCACTTCGTTCCCGATTAAAATACTTGGTCAACGATAGTTTAATAACTAATGATCCAATCACAACAAATTTTACTATGCAGACTAATTATGAGTCACTGAATACGGTAGGCATCAAAAGAGCGCGTTTACCCGCCTTTTTCACTGTCATTCCGCGAACTTAAAAACTTACCCTCGTAATAAAAAACTAAGTGGTGACTAGCTAATGTCATGATGTCAGTTATTCGTGTCAATGTACGCGGGTGTCATGGCAATTTACTCTCATCATTTTGTCCTAAGGCACCAAAAAGTATAACTGTATAAAAAAAAAATAAACATCTGTTTTTCGTACTTGCAATGTAATTTATCAGCACTATAAAGTATATCAGGAGCTATGTGAAGCACTTGACCCGACAAAGGCACTTAAAGCTCATGGAAACTCTCGTCTTTATGCACTTACGCCCGCTTGTTATAGAAACGAATCAAGCAGTTTGCCAAACTGTTTTCTTTTAACAGACTCTTTCTAAGATAGAGATGTTTTGACGTTGACAAGCAAGTTTTGTTATGTAAATGGCTGGAAATAACGTTTGATATTTAACTTTAAATTTTGTTCCAAAATTAAAATTTTATTTAAATTTTTAGAAACTTAAATACATTAGAAGGAGCTAGTTTAGTCATGGTTGTTTTAGTTCTTTAAAGTAAAACTGGTGGCTAACAAGTGGCCTTTATACTGCCTGTCACGACAAAGAACTGTGTTTTAATTATGTTTAATTTAATTTATTATTTTTATTGTTATTAGGTAGTAGAGCCACGCTGATTTCAGCACGAACGGGCCGGCTCAACTGGCGTTGTACTACCCTCCCACAGAAGACTAACCTAAAGCGCCAGCATCTGTGCTGTCGTGTTTCGTTGGCGAGTGCGAGACCGGAGGCCCATCGATGCAGGGGTGACAATTATCGTGATAACTGTGTAAGCCTTAAACTGCCACGATGATTGTCATGCCTTTTACGTTCCCAAGCGGGGTGTGAAAAAGCATCTCACTGGGCCGCCATAGTGTGGGTCACCACACTGCAGTCTCTGCATTTGTAATCAGTATGGTTACCACAACTCTTGGATTCTATTCATGCTTTCCATCAGGCAGAGTAGAGTCACTTTGGCAGGCTCTGAATATAGAAAAAATAAGAGACTTAACATAATAAATAATTTAAAATTTTAAAACATAAAATGTATAATTTGTCATAAAAACGGGTTTTATGTAAAAACATATGTTAATCTGCTCATTCACACCTGCATTAAATACAAACAAAGCAAAAATGTAATTTCGCATTAATGATAATTATAATTTTATTTCCCTTTGGTCCCTTGTAACCTCCTTTGCGTTAGTTAAATAAAATAGGTGGTCATCTGGGCTTACACAGGGAAAAGGGTCCAACAGAGGACATTGGATTTTAATCGAAAAATAACTTCGGTTTTGTATTAAAGAGACCTTTGGTTCAACATCGCTCCCATTTGGTTTCTGAATCGATAAAAACTATGTTTGATAGTATGAATAAGTGGAAGAAATTGAGGTATAAGTGGATAGATTTAATTCAATGGATTTTTTAATTCAATGTGGGTGAGTTTTGGTTTTGAGTATTTCCTGGCTGGCGATAGTGTTGTACTTTGAGTTTGCCGTCTGTATGTACAGGTCGATTGAAAACTGTACTTTTTTCGTCAAAAGGCCAACCTTATACTAGCTTAGTTTTATTTAATCAAAGTTCACGGTCTTAAAAAAAAGGCACCTCTGTGGTTTGCTTCGGTATTTCTCTTCAGAGTGAGTCTTAGGAATAGCCGGCGCCTTCTGGGTGCAAAGCCAGACGTAAAAAATACCTGTAAAAGATTTACTTGCAGATATAAATATCATTTTTCATAGAAAAAATTGCCCTGTCCTTGAAATAGAAAGAACTCTCTAGGTTTTATTTTTACACTGGCATTTAATTATATAATAAGGCCCGTGAGAAGCAGTCGATGGTTTTCCAATACTTTTTAAAACTTAATTGCTATATCAAAGCACTAAGATAATAAAATCACCCAAATTCCACTCTTCGACTGAATTATACGTTACTCTTCATAGTTAGATTTAATCATAGTACTACCCCATGGATGCAACTCAGGAAACAAAAATATGTAGCTGGCTTTTGAGTGTTGATTCAGGTGGACCACGGAATAGAAAGTTTTACCTAAAGATGGCACCCGCGCTAGCGGGCAGGTGCTAGGGGGGTCAGGATGTCGTAATAACAGCTATTCCCGTATCCCTCCTATTTCAGGCGTAGAGTGGCACATCGTGTGGTTTTAGTCCCTCGACAACACACCACCCCGTCGCAAACCCCGGTGGGGTTTAAACTCGTTAAAAAAAACTAAAAGGGGAGGGTGGCATTGTTTAACCCCGTTTTTCAGTGAGGCGGTGTTATCACTGCTCGATTCCGTGCATGATTCTTCCATAACACAAGTAGTGAGTTTTATTTCTAGAACTTACTGATATTGGTACAACATGAATAAAATAAACACGTTTTGATACAAAATCATAAGAATTATACTAAAAAAACTGATAGAAGCAAATTTACTACCTAGTAGTTTAATCCAAGTTTTCATGATGAAAGTCATAAAATACCCTCGTAAATCGTCACCTCCCACCTTATCAACTAGTTTGTATTTTAACTTGTCATACTTTTTACTACTTTGAAATCACGTCATAAACTTTGGTACAACTGGTTCAAAGATTACATAAATATGAGTTGTAAACAGCGTGTTAAGATTACCATTTTATAATTAAAATAATTTTTTGTGAATGTTTTTACATATGGTTAGAAGATAAATGAAAATGTTTTAAAGTCAAGTCAATATTTGAAGTTTATGTGGACTTACGACTCTCTGTCTCTCTATGCTTTTCTTTCATAGAAAGGGGAAATGTCGTACCTCGAAATAACCAACTGTACACTAGAGCAAAAAAACTATTTCAATTATGAATTTTAAAATCACGATCGTTCATCGTCATGTTTATCATACTAAATTAAGTATGTATGTCCTATTTCATTTAATTATTTTATAACTTTATGCACAAATACAGGCAAATGTGGACTTAATGCCAAAGGCGTTTTCAGCCAGTCAACCGATTGGACGATGCCGAGAAATGATGAGGTCCTATTTTCTAGCAACACAATTATTTAATTTTCCACCAACGTGTATATGAAACTGATCTGCATCTATCCAAAATCGTTTCACCACAGAGTATATAATTTCGCTTACAATGTCCACCATTTAACAACCGTATATTTCACGTTTAGATACACACATTTGGGAGTATATAATGATACCTCTTTCATTTCTGCGAAACGACCCACAAGAGATTTTAAACCTTTTTTGTTGAGGATCCATTTTCACGGGCCATCCTTTTGCGAAATTGTTGATTATTTTTTTTAATATAAAGTTAAATGGTTTTAATTTGTACAAATTATTACAATTAAATTCTTAATGGTTAAACACGAAGTATGTAATTAGTATCGTATCAGTCTTTATCGACGTATTTTAGGGTCGTTACAATTCAGGTAGGCAAAATTTTCACAATTTACTCGGCGCATTGCTAAAAAAGCACATATGAATATGAGACACAAAGTTTAATTATTCTGTTTTTGTTTTATTTATAAAAGCCTACCAAAGTGACTCTACTCTGCTTGATGGAAAGCATGCTTAGGAATCAAGAGTGAAGGTCGCCAAACTCTTTATAACATTTTAATCAGGTTAGCACTAAATATAATCGATAAATATAAACAAAGATTTAATATATATCCGGGTGAATTTATCTAAACCACATTTATTCAAATACATATGTATTTATAAATACATAAGTGTATCAATCAACACTCTGATTTTCATGGTCCGTATCATGAAAATCCGACTCTCTCTGTATGTCAGATGTAAAAAATTATTATTTTTATTATTTTTAATATATTTACAATCATAAAACTATTCGTATTTTGCTCTTTTTATACATTTTTTAGGCGTTTACCAAAGTCATAGCTCTATTAAGTAGTATTATTCTTTAGGGTTAGGTATAGCTTCAATTTCATAATATTTAGTTTCATCTTTTATTTTATCAGAAGACTTAATGCCAAAACATAATTAATTAATTTCGTTCTCAAGAAACTTTTACAGGTCAATAGCTGTTTGATAAACTTGTTACGATAGTTTCATAACTACAATACTCATGCCAGTGAAAGGGGACTTATAAAAATTCCTGACACACACCCAACCTTCCTTACTTCGGCATAAATCATAGCTCACAGGAAGATTTTTTTTTATTTTTACCACAAACATGTATCATGTTTATCTGGATTGTGTTTTGAAGGTTTTCTCTTGAAACAATGTTTTATAGTTTCACTCTTCACAGCCTTGTGGTATGAATCGTTGAATATCGATTTTTCACCCTCGTTTGTTGTGAGAACAGTGTTATGCTTTTGCTTTTAAGCTGGCAAGAGGGTTTTTTATACTTTACTAGCTTTTACCAGCGACTCCGTCTATGTTTTCGTGGATTACCGAGGTAAAAAAATTACCTTCTCTCTTAAGAATCAACGTAACTTATCTCCGAATTTCATTGAAATTACTTCGGTAGTTTAGGAGTGACAGGGTAACAAAGAGGCAAATAGAACTACATACTTTTGCAGTAATGAAATTAACATAAATTTATTATGTGTTTAATTAAATCAAAATGAATTCTCTTATTTAGGCTATGGTGTATTTAATGATTAAGTTGTAGAAAAACATACAGTGTGCAGTATGTTTTAACTTAACAACAAAATATCAATATCTGATTACACATTTAATAATTGTGTTACAAAAACGATTGATAATTCTATTATTAAGATAAATTCACAAGAATTTTAAAAAGGAAAATTTATTTCAATGAACTTTTAGAATTCTTAGAGTACTTTATTGTCTTAGCTTCAGGCTCGCGTTTTATTTACTCCTTCTTGAAATGAGAGAAAGATATTGTCAATTTACAAATCAGAGGGACTTAAAGTAACAATTGTAATTTAAGAATTATTACGCAACAATTGACAAAATAATTGTAACATCTTGAATAACTAGTTAAATCTTAGCAATTTGTTTGAAGACTCCGTCTGTAATTACTACCGACTCTTAACTGAGAAGTCGGTGGCGTTAAATTCAAATCTCTTTTCGATTCTTTGATTAAAATTGTTGGCGTTTCATTGCTAAATCTATTTGCAAGTTTATGAGTTTGTCAATTTTGAGTTTTTTGTCATTTTTTTTATTTTTAAAACCGTAGGTTGTGTTGTGACTTATTAATTTTCTTGGATGCACTGAACCTTATTCAATAGATAATATAATATTTGACAAATTATGAATGATTAGTACGCCACTGCCTTCCTTTTTGAGGATACAGATGTAAGTGTATATTGTATGTATGTATGTAATTAAGATTATGTATTATTGAGTAAAAATATCAAACGCAAACTCCATCAACGAATTAGTTTCTCTTTTTTATAACTTGACATTCTCCTTAAAAACTCCATCCAGTTCAGTCATCATCATCAACAGCTTTCTACAGTCCACTGCTGGTCATAGGCCTCTCCTTAGCAAGGAGGTTTTGACCTACTATTCCACGCTGACCAGACGGATTGGAATAGGATTTGTTTCAAGTTTTCTTTCTCTTTGTAATTATGTTGTCATGTATACTTGGTCCCTTAGTCGCCTTTTACGATACCCGTGGGATGAATAGGGGTGGTAACACTATGTATTCTTAATCCGTCACCACACGTCATCCAGTTCAGTACTATAAGTAGACGTAATGTGCTCTCGTCTACACAATAAGATTCATTACAAAGACTGACATTAAACCCTTTGTCTTTCTTATATCTTTTTACAAACAGGGTTTCTTTATAAAATTTTATATTTGCATTGTTGTAAATGAAAATATTAGTTTTGTATTTAAAATATATAAACTTGGGTTAATAATAGACCCATTATGTGAGCTGTCATTTTGTTTTAAGAAGGTGAATGCTTGTCAATTTTTTTATCTTTCGTGTTTCCATTGCTAATGTGTACAATAATGTCTTATGTGTGTTACTGTTCAGATTGAACTGCATAGGGAAAAAAAGGTCATGACCTACCACTTCAGTAAAATTGTAACGGATTCCTATGAGAATGCAGTTTAAAAAATAAACATGATTTGCGTAATTTCCTGGATTTCAGATAAATAGAATCACACTTACTTTCTAGAAGGATTGACTCTCTCATAATCACTTTTAACAAAGAGTCTCTATCTCATAATCACTTTTTACAAGGACTCATTTCTCACACTTAGTGCAAAAAATAGTAAAGACAGAGTGTAGTTACTACAACGAATTATAACACACACGAAAACTTACAAATTCATACAACACTGAACTGTTTGCTTTGGCGGCAGTAAAGTGCACCCACCTCATCTTTTCTCTGCATCACCCTTTCGCTTGACTGGCAGAACATGCCTTAGGCATTGCATGTATTTGTGTCCGCCGCTGCATATGTTTGTGTATAAAGGTACATAATTAAAGATGGCTACAGTAACAAGTGAAGCTACAGTGTTGCCATAAGTGTTAAAACAATAATTATTGACATTAAAAATCGATATCGATTCAAATACAAGCCGATGGGGTTCTATTCGATACGATGTGTTAAATATATTTTCTTATCATATATTTTAATTTCTTAATTGTGAAAAGTAAAGACAAGTATTTTAGCAGTATATATGACATCAACGTTTATATATATACGTTATTTTCTTTTTGTGTTTTAGGTACTTATGTTGTGTGTATGTGTTTATATATATTTATAAATATATATTTAAATGTCTAATGGTGTTCAAAGTCAATAATTTGTGGAATATGTAGTTCGAGCTACTGTAATATTTTTTTCATAACTCTTTTTTTTTACACACAATATAAGTACATAAAACACAAAAAGAAAATAACATATATTTAAAATTTATATCATTTGCTTCTAAATAAAGAAGCAATTTGGTTTGAAATATTTCCTAATGAAAACTGAGTTCAGATATTCTCTACTGAAATACAATTCACCGAGAACTATTAGGAAAATGTAGAGATATTGATTTCATCTACATCAAGTTTATTGCTGTAGACATCGATTTGAAAATATAGAATCCTATTTGGGTTCCTTAGTTATAGATTTCAAGTTGTAATTTTTTTTTAATAATATTTCTAGGCTACAATACATCCAATATCTTTGAACGAGCAATTCTTGTATATTTATATATAATCTGAATTTAGGAAATGACTCCAACGGTTTTCATGAAATTTAGTATGCAGAAGTTACGGGGGCGATAATACAATCTAGCTAGGTTTCATTTTTAGAAAACGTTATTTTATCCGTGTTTTTAAGCAATAAAATATTTGTGTAATAGGCCTATTTTGACACTTATCTATGTGACAAAATCAAGGATGGGAACAAAAGAAGTTAGAACTATCACACAATAATACTCAGCAAAGCTCGGTTTCCTGATATTAACATGATAATATAAGAAACTTCTCAACAAATTTAAAAATTTTAAAACTTTTGCACATTTTGATTTTGAAAATGCAAATGCTATGCTAAAAATGCTAATGCTAAAAATTTTTGTTCAAAAAATTCGCTCAAAAATTCTTTTATATGTTTAACTTGAAACAATATATTTGGAGCAAGTTTGTAGTTCAAACTTAAATGTACACTAACCGTTGCTCGTTTGGTGCCGTCTTTATGGTCCCAACATTGCATTTAAGAGTCGTCGCGTGATCTTAAATACCCTATGTCCTTCCTGGTAAATGTTTCACCAAATGCAAACAAAAATCCACATCTTAGGTATTACATCATATTGCGCTGAAGAAAAAGTTATCTTTAATATGATTATATCCACTGACAAGATTAAAAGTATGTTATTATTGTTACAGATATCTTTTTCAATATCACACTCAGAAGAAAAACTCTATTCTACACTGTAAACCTTATTGTACCATGTGTTGGCATCTCATATCTCTCAGTCTTAGTGTTCTATCTACCAGCTGATTCAGGAGAAAAGATAGCCTTAAGCATTTCCATATTATTATCCCAAACTATGTTCTTCTTGCTTATTTCTGAAATTATTCCATCTACGTCACTTGCGTTACCATTACTGGGCAAGTACCTGCTATTCACTATGTTGTTAGTTGGACTATCCGTAGTCATCACTATTGTAATACTCAACGTACATTACCGTAAGCCGAGTACACACAAAATGGCACCCTGGGTAAGAACTTTCTTCATAACAAAGTTGCCGAAACTACTTTTAATGAGAGTGCCAAAAGATCTGTTAAGAGATTTAGCGGCACAAAAAATAGCTGGGAGAAATATGAAAAAGAATAAATTCAAAGATGCGCTGGCTGCGGTCGATCAGGCGAATTCTAACGTTTCCAGTCCGGATTCTTTTCGTCATCATATGCCTGGAGGGTGCAATGGTTTGCATACCACTACTGCTACCAATAGGTAAGTATTAATTACAAATAACGATATATGCATAAGTAGTATTATTGGTAATTGGTTGCATTAGCCATATACATTTCCAACGTCTATTACACACTGTTACACACTTGTTGCATGATTTTCTTCAAAACCATGAAATATTTAGAACGTCAAAAGAAGTAGCTTAAAATAATTACAAGCATTTTGTATTTATCACTGTTTCCTTTGACGTACAAGAATCGTCCATCCTCCATCCATCATCATGAACAGTTTTTAATAGTCCACTACTGGACATAAACCTGAACGCTGACCTCTTATATGATTTGTTTCAAGGTTTCCCTGCCTTTGCAGAGATATTGTCCTGCGTAGCTTATTCCTTTAATCGTCTCTTAAGACACTCATAGGATGAACAGGGGTGGTGACTCTCTATACTCTTAATTCATCACGGATAGTTTAGTAATTACCAAAGTTTAATTAGTGAGACAAATTTATTGCTGAACTGAGTATAGTGAACTTTATAGACTGGCTTTCACGTTCAAACTTAACAGTTTATTTCTTACATCTTGAGGATCACATGTTCATTATAAAATGTATTTATTTTCTCGTGAACAGGTTCAGTGGCTTAGTTGGTGCTTTAGGCAGCCTCGGGGCGGGGTACAACGGTTTGCCATCAGTGATGTCAGGCCTCGATGACTCCTTAAGTGATGTAGTTCCACGGAAGAAATATCCCTTCGAGTTGGAGAAGGCAATTCATAATGTGATGTTTATCCAACATCACATGCAAAGACAGGATGAATTTAATGCGGTAAGTCTCGTAATTACTTCGCACTGGGTTTTAGTTTGACTGTCAACCCGAATAAAATTCCTTTTTTATACATTTACATTCTTTTTTAGTTTAGTTTAAAATATATATTATTATGCCCATTGATGCAGGAGTAACAGTTATCGTGATAACTATGTAAGCTTTACACTATCACGATGACTGTCATGCCTTTTGCGCCACGCCACGCTTCGGCGTCTCCAAGCGTAGCGTGGCGTAAAAAGCATTTCACTAGGCCGGCATAGTGTGGGTGACCACACTGTATTGTCTACATTTGCAGTGAGTATGGTGACTCTTTGGATTCTGGTCATGCTCTGCATCAGGCAGAGTAGAGTCACTTTGGCTGGCTCTTCACATAGAAAAAAATATATAGGACGGTATACTTCCAGTAAATGTAACATAATAAAAATATTATCGATATTCTTTAGGCAAACGTCAAATATTAGTATAGCACGTATTTGTATGTATTAAACCTGCTGTATGTGACATAAAAATCGTGTTAAAGCATTCAGTTTTATAATATTGTCATGACAATTAATTCAAGAAAAATGAAATAGGTAAAGTTCAGCCCATACTGTAAGATATTAGTGCTAACAATTATGTTGTTACGTCACTAAACTAAAATTTCTCCGAAAATCTCGTATTTTGGTGTATTGATTTTTAAAATGTTATTTAGATATATATGTTTGTAGACATCTTTGTATTTTAGTGTGACTGTGTGTGTGTATCTATTTTTAATCACATTTGTCACGTGTAGAACGTCGTTTGACAGACAAAACACTTTTTGTAATTTTGAGTTTAGTTTAGAGAGTTTTAGTACAACAAATTTTATATCACTTGTAAATCAAAAAATTAAACTACACTAAATTTTGATAATCAGCATAATGTATTATAAAACTGAAACATCTAGTTTAATTCTCTTACAAAATTATATCAGCACAAATGATAAACCAAGCACTAATTTGTTTGAATCTTAATATTTTGTGATTAATTTTCAACCCGCTGGCTGTTCATTAATTACGGTACAGCACAGAAGTGGTACTTGCAGTATAATTAACTTTAGCACAAGTTAAATAACTTTATAACTGCGCTTTGGAACTTTATATTTTTGTACATTAAATATAACAGACTACGTTATGCTTCGAGTTTATTCGTTAATTTGATAAATAGAAAAGTGTTGTCAATTAATTAATTATTCATGTTTAAAAAAAGATTATAATTTATTTCATTAACTTTTTTTCCATGGTACACTAAGACAGTATAACCTTACGCCAAATTAATACTTAATAGCTAAATTAACCGTAACTTGTAATTTGAGTTTTAGACCTCTGAAAATCTTGTATGTATGTTTTCTGTTCAAAATAATTACTCTAGATTCTAAAAGAAATTCTATGTTTTATTCTTGTTATTATGTATAATAAACAGAAAAGAGAACTGTCAACACTAACTTAAAATGCACATATGCATAAAAAAAAATTAAATTATTTTACATTTGTCAACACAGGAGGATCAAGACTGGGGTTTCGTCGCCATGGTCCTCGATCGTCTATTTCTCTGGATCTTCACCATCGCTTCGATAGTTGGAACGTTTGCCATTCTATGTGAAGCACCGTCACTCTATGACGACACCAAACCTATTGACATGATGCTGTCGTCTGTCGCGCAGCAGCAATTCTTACCAGTTGATAGCGGTGACTCCTAAAGCTAATGGAGACAGACATGTTCTTTGGTTATGCAAAACATCTCACATGAAAATATTGCTGAGGTTTTAAACACCTTCAAGTCGGAGAAAAAGTGTTAGAAGGAAATCAAATTGTTATCGCGGAGTTTATTATTATACTGTGTACTGATTATTAATTAATTATTAAGTAAACTTTAAAATTTTCTTTCGTACAAACGCTAGGATTTGTGTACTTATTATTGCCTAGACAATTTTTTGATTGGGCCATATAATAGTTTTCCATGAATTGTCTTCAAAAACGCACAAACTGTAGTGGTGAAATGGTAGCTAATTCTTGTGTATACTGATTACGTGAGCGAGATCATGCGTTTACGTAACACGTAATTCAGATGCCACGGAGCATCTGAAAAGTTAAAAAATAAATACAAATATTGTTGTATATGACAGTTGACACCGTATTTCATATTACAAAAAAAGAACTCAGACATTTCTCTCTTAGAAATAGATAGAGGTTACTTCTAAAATTTTGACTGGTCTGTTTTTATAGAGATTTGTGACCCTGACTGCCAAGACAGAGGTCAGAGATTCCATACCTATGACAAATAATTCTGTATTTATCATTTAGTGTGTATTTAGAAATATATAAATACGTTTATCAGTAACCTGATTACTATAGTACAGATTCTGTTTCGTTTTCGATCAGACTGCCGTGCATGATATATGTGAATTTATGGTTATTATTTATTTTACGAAGTTATTTTACAAGTTTTTAATTCAAGCCCTTTAATTGTTTAAGTATACACAAATGTAGATACCATTTTTATATTTAATAAGATTAATAGAAAAAGCATAACCGCATCAGATACAATAAATTGCTTTTAAAGTGCACTAGATGAAGTTCGAATATCTCTTGATTGGAAATTCAAAGCCTTAGTCAATACGCTCAAATCCTCCAAATGTGAAACACCAATATTAAATAGTAATTTATGACTTTTTTCTTTATTAGCTATAACTTCGTGATTAAATACATTTAGGTGTTATAAAAGCCGAAATAGGCTGTGAATTGTATCGTAGCGTTGGTATGTAAGTAACTTAAGGTTTCAATTTCAAGTAATAAGTTAGTGTCAAAGTTGGTTGGAGTAGACGAGGAAAATAAATTGTTCTTCTTCAAGCTTGATACGGTACACTTATAAATTACTGTCTTATCTTAACGTTCTTTTTAGTAGAAAGTTTAGATAGCGTTTCAAAGCATCTATTTTAATAGAAAATACACTCGTATTTTAAAATGTTGTATTTTAAACTCGTATTTGAAATGTGTGATTTCAATCACTGGATGAAAATGTTAAACCATTTTTGAAATTTGGAAACTGGTGACATTTAACTGTAATTTATAGTGAAAAGTATACTAATAAGGTCAAAAGAGTACCAAAAAAGGTTTCTACAATAATGGAATTGGGCAAAGAATGAAGAGTCAATATTCCATGCAGAAAAAATATTGTAGTAGAATTTCGCACATGATATAGAGATCGGAG
The DNA here is from genome assembly GCA_949316085.1 of Hypercompe scribonia. Classification (NCBI taxonomy): domain Eukaryota; kingdom Metazoa; phylum Arthropoda; class Insecta; order Lepidoptera; family Erebidae; genus Hypercompe; species Hypercompe scribonia. Next base: position 3,685,139 of record OX438984.1, on the reverse strand, counting down.
GCCTATTGATGCAGAGGTGACAGTTATCGTGGTAACTGTGTAAGCCTTACACTCTCACGATGACTGTCATGCCTTTTACGTTCCCAAGCGGGGTGTAAAGCATCTCACAAGGGCGCCATAGTGTGGGTTACCATACTGCATTGTCTGCATTTGCAACGAGTATGGTGACCACAGCTCTTGGATTCTATCCATGCTTTCCATCAGGCAGAGTAGAGTTACTTTGGCAGGCTCTTAATATAGACAAAAAAAATAGATACGATAGATCTTTTCATGCTTGGGCAAGGCTTCCCTTCGAGTCCTACATAAATTGGACTTTCGCGACACATGCAATTAAATTCCCTGATTACCTGTAATCGACTTGGATAAAATTCTTAAAAAAATTCTGTATACTGCACACGATAAACAAAATTTACTTGACTTTTTAAGATTTGGAATGTTTTTTTTAAAAAATATGGCTGTGTTAGTAATAAACTTGTTGTACTTAGTATATAGGTAATTATAATCTTGTAACTCATTATTATAGAGTAGAACAGTTACTGAATGTCTTATTATTACTATTTTCTTCAATTAATAATAATAATAAATATCAATAAATAATGTTATAAATAAAATGTTAAAAGCAACTTTTTATGTTACGAATTTACCTCCACCGGCACAGAACTGTCTAAGCCAACCAAGCAGTATAGAGTGACCTTGGCAGGTTCTTCAAATATAAATATATTCTTCAAAAAAGCCTTTAGTAGAAGAAACTTCGAGTTGAGAAACATCCTAAACTTTCAAACACTAGATTAAGTTCAAAGTCCAATTTAAAATTCAACAATGGTTACACTTCAGTGCATGTTCAGAGTACCTTCTGTAGTTTACTACACATACTTACAAAGAGAACGTATAAATTTTCTTGCACTAATACAACAGCATATACACAGGCATACACATATGTACATATACACACACGTACACTAACACACACACGCACATATAACAAATTTTATTGCCCATCAATTTAAGTTCACCTCTATCGCATTCTACTGAGCGGAACCTCTGATTTCCTAAATATAATAATGTGTTAATTCCTACTTATTGAATGGTTAAATTTATGCAATAAAATTAGTATAGTATTATTATTTATTAATGTAACTTATTAAGACATTTTTCACGCTATTTGTTATTTAGTTTATTTTTATTTAAATAAGTGTTAGAATTTTTAGTTGGAAATGTATATTTTTTATTTATAAAGAAAACTCTTGTGTAGTAGTTACAACTTCTAAAACACCAGCTTATTAAGCTACTTTTTGCTGCTCTGGTCAATATTACAATATTTTTACTATATTGTTACACTTTTTTGATATTAATATACCTAATGCAAGGTATAGAAATGAATTTAGCGATAAGATGTTGTGAATTAATTAGATTATGTAGATTTTTTTTACTAAAAGGGGATTTACCTTCTTATAAAACTCTTTACCACGAAAGGGTTTTCCCCGCGAGTTGTTGCCAAAATAAACAATGTAGTGAAATTAATCTTAAATCTATGCATAACTTAAGTTAATGGACTTTGTAGAGGATATGTGTAAACAAATCTGTGTTTATTATGTAAACTTTGAATTAATAAATTGCCGAATATATTTTTATGAATTTTCATTTACTTACATACACGACAAGAGCCTTAGTCATTTCTTTTCAGGTTAAACTATGTTGGAACATGTGTAACTTGATGTTAAGAAGGCTAAAGATGTTTCAGTAATCATAAAATAACTGTCCAAGAACTCAAAGAGACGTGGAACCCCGCTACTAACTCTCGATCCATATCAAAGGCTGACTGCACGGTATGGCCTAGTTGAGTGTTGAGGGTTCAATCCCACATGAGACAACACTTTGTATGATCCACAAATTGTCGTTCTGAGTCTGGATGTTCTTTGTGTCCGCTTTTTGTATGTTTGTAAAGTCCCCTGCGACACGGGATTTATTTCCAATACAAGTGTTGTCTTTCTTAAAAAAAAATTGCCAATAAACAAATAGAAATAGGTTTGCAAGATTAATTGATAGATCTTAAAACATCACAAATATATTTAATACTTATAATTCATATATATTTTATCTATTTATACTGGTGTATGATGACAATACTCAATATATGTTCAATAATATCCATTGACTACATCCACCTGAATACAATTAGTTGTCATAACGCTATGAAAATGTCGTGAGGTGAGTCCAATTACTTGCAGTAAATAAATAATATGTTACTGTATAATTATCATAATTTAATTTATACATTTTGAGCTCGAAAAACTTTTTAAATGAAATTTTCTCGACCTGAAAAAAGTCAAGTCAGTAATGAAACATAGCAAAAGTCTCACACTGAAATAAGCATTTACAATATGGACTGGATAGAATTTGACTGCACGATTGGCCTAGTGATTTAAGCGGTCGCCACGCCGCTCTCCACCTCGCTAAGTGTTGTGGGTTCAAATCCTACATGGGACAACACTTTGTGTGATCCACGAATTGTTGTTCTGAGTCTGGGTGTTCTTTGTGTCCGTTTCTTGTACGTTTGTAAAGTCCCCCGCGACACAGATATTATTCCTAATGCGGGCGTTGTCTTTTTTTAAGAAGAGAGAAAAAAATATATACAGTGTTTTATATTTTCAAAATACAGTAAGATGGAGATTACTTCTACTAATTAACTAAGTAATGCAGTGCACACACAGACCGTTAAACGAGATGACCTTAAATTTGTACGATTTCTCTAAACTAGATGATCTTTTGTAATATTGAAGAACTAGCGGCTATTCGATTAGCAATTTCATTAAGTTTATTTTATTGATTTTTACCGAGTGACTGCAGTTATCGGAACAAAAATACCTTCTCGCTTTTGTTCTGTTATCATATTAGATGTATTTTATTATATTAGATAGATGATAGTTTTATTTAACATAGTTCACAAATCTAAAAAAGTCACCTCTGTGGTGTGTTTCAGCATTTTATTCCCAGAGTGTATCTTAGGATATGCCGGTGCCTTCTAGCTGTAAAGTCCGATTTGTATAAATGTCTGTCAAGACTTACTAACAAAAATAAATTAATTTATCGTTATACTACACTCATTATTACACACATTCACATGCACAAATTGTACCAAGGACGAATAAAAATCAAGGTACTTATTTCGTAATTCATCACCACCATCTCAACCGAAAGACGACCACTACTTATCACAGGCCTCCCTCAAGGTACTCCACAACAACCAGTCCTATGCTGCCCGTATCGGTTTCCCACGACCTTCACCAGGTACCTTAATTTCGTAATTACTTCAGGATGATTACAACGCTACTATAAATTCTTAGCCAACTCTTAACCTATAAAAGAAATTAAGTACTTGATACTTAATCTACCAGCTGCTCGTACAGTGGTCTCTAAGAGAATCTAGAAATCACCTTTCCATCAAAAAGATATTCTAAGAACAGTAATCAGATATAATACAGGTATAATTCTTGATAGATAAAAACTGAATTACTCCACTTAGCAACTGTCTCTTTTTTCTTAAAATAGCTCATACATACACATCTTTATTTACCCACACAATCAAAAAATTGTGTATTTGTAATCGTAATTGTTAAGCTGTTATTTTATTGAACCATGTAAGACGGAATTTAAAAACCTCCGTGGACTGCATGGTGAATACTTTGAACTAGTTTTCCTTTTGTGCAAAAATAAATTCAAGAGCACGTGAACATCGATAAAAGTGCTTTTAGTAACGTGTTCTCGCACATGGATATCCTGATCGCAAAACTAGTAAAGTCTAAAAAATTATGGCGGTGCATGCTCCACATTCAATATATGTAAATGAATTCGATAGATTCAGGAACAGAGACAATACCTGTTTGTTCCAATATTTTACATACATAGTTTTATTCGGGATGGTATAAAAGTTTTATAAGAAAAGTTGCCAGTGTTTTGAACGTGAGGCGGTAAAATATTGAGATTTGTTTAACTTCTATATTTTTCTGTCTTGGGTTGAACACAGGTCATTGTGTTAAAATTGTGAACTAGAAAATATAGCTTTGCCAAATGTTTTCAAGCCCACTGTGAATTGTGATTAACTGTAAACAATATACAGCTGACCATTCATCTTAAGAAGCATTCTACAGTTAATATATCATGGTGTGGCATATGCTTGTGAGTTCCTAGCTTACTAACCTCGCTCAGTTGGTGAAACACAACGAAAGAAGGGCTCAAAATCGGTTTTCTGTGAAACTATTACTCGATTGTGCTAAAGCGTAACATACCCACAATGGTAAGTTGTATATTGTTCATTTTATGTTTAATATACATAAAAATAAAATGATAAACTAACTACTATATATTTTTGTTAAATACCGATTCAAACAGTACAAAAAAATCTCGTCTGCATCGCTCCTTAAAAAAGCAAGTGTTGGAGCTACTTACTCTTTTCTGAATTATTCATGCTTGCTTATCAAGCGCGGTCGATTTCAACGAATTTTCAATAGATAATTTAGCAAGTCAATTAGCTACGAGGTTCTTGAAGTTTTAAAAATAAATACTTCTGACATACATTTTACATCTTTATAAAATGAAAATTTTAAAACAAGTCAGATAAAAAGCAACAGTATATGGAGTCAGGAACAATTTATCACACAAGCTTGTTGCCATAATAACTTATATTCTGTAGAGCTTTGAAGGTGCTGCAACATCTGTTGTTTTTTTTTTTTACTTTTGTTCAGTTATGAAACCTCCTTCAACTCAAATAGTCGTTTCGTATTCATATGGAAAACATTCGATAAATGTTAAGGTACACGACTCTCAGCAGCAAGCACTATTTCATATCAGAAAGTCAAAATAAACTAATTTTTCTACCGTGAATCCCTGAAATAAATTAAAACAGGAAAACGGTGTGAAGCAATTCTCACGTTGCTGATGGTAGTCGCTTACCATTAGGTGATCCGTCTCTTTGTTATTCCCCCTTTGCCTTATTACACAAAAAAAATAACTTTACAAAAAACTGCGTTACATGTCGCTACTGTTTTAAAACTGCTTTATTATATCGACAACAGCAGAAACTTCGCTATAAATACAAGTAATAGAAAATATCGTTAGCTTTTACAGTAAGCTAATAACTAGTACTGGTGAAATTTTAAAGAAATTGTTATCAGCCTGAAAGCTTTTTACCATATTCTAACCACAATGAAATTTTATGGCACCCATAGGTTATAATTATACTGTCTGCAACCACCAAACCTGTGGAGTGACGATGTCTATGTATTTTAATCTTGACGTTCTGTGCATTTGAGTGGAAGTCATTTTATTTATGTACTAGCTTTTGTACACGGCTTCACTCGCGTCGAATTTGGTGTGCCACATTAAGTTTCGTAACAGATCATTGTAAATTAAGATTTTATTGTAAAAAAAAGTATCCTATTACTTCAACTACCTCCAAGAAAATGTGTACAAAATTTCATGATGATCGGTTAAGTAGTTTTCGCGTGAAACCGTTACAAACAAACTTACATTCACATTTATAATATTAGTAAGGTGACAAAATAAGCCCCAATAGATTTTGATAAATATTTTAATAAGTGTGAGTATTTTCGACGTTTTATCAAGTTTATAAGCAATAATTTTCAGTGTTATTTATTCAAACTGATAGGTTATTCAATAAAAAGTAAATATATATGTTGTTATAAACGCATATATTTTATAATTAACGTATTTTTGATATACTCATACTCCAAAGAGAAATGAATTATTGAGTCATTATGAATTAGAAAAAAGAAAAAACAACGATTTAAAAAACAAACGCTCTTAAGCTGCCACAACCGTTTGGAATACAAAAAGAGATTTTTTAATCTTAAGGAAAAATGTACAAGAAGGATAAGGTTGTAGTGGTTTTGACATAATCGGTTAAGCTGTTAAAAACGCTGACTACGTACCGCGTCAGTTGTCTTACCGTGGGCGATGCGATTACAACCTCTTAATATTATATGTAAATATTAAAATGTATGTAACTAGCTTTTGCCTTGAATTTGGTCTACCACATTTAATTTCGTAACAGGTCATTTTGAATAAATATATTTTATATTTTAATATACGAACAATCCTACAGTACGTCATCTTTGTGTAACTTCAATGCTTTAGAGATCGTATGCCAAGATAACTCTTAGAGGCCAGTTTCTTTTTCTGGCTTAATTGATATGTGTATATATTACGATTAAAATTGCATAAAATCATTACAAATTGTAGCCTATGTGTTGTTCCGATGTATAAGTTATATTACTGTAAAGTTTCATCGAAATCCGTACAGTAATTTTTTCGTGATAGAGCAACAAACATCCATACTCATAAACTTTCTCATTTATAACATTATTAAGATATAAAATCTTGAATTTAATAGTTCACTATTTATTTACATTTATGACTTAATTTCTATACATTTTATGCCCGTTAAAATCTGAACAAGGTATGAACCTGATGCAGAAACTTTCTTTTTTATCTTCTACTTCTTCTCTTGGTAGTCTTTTGGTCGGTTAGGCCTATTCTTAATTTGTGTTAGTATTTACGTTGATGACAGTATCCACTAGCTACTTCAAAACTATTTGGACACCGTGGCTAAAATAAATAATTTACAATACTTGAATGTAGTCAGTTTTTATGACAGAAATTATGGCAGCACCAGACAGGCAGAAAATGTAATCTTAATTAAACCCTTCATATTATTAAAGGTTATTCGACGGACGTTGTTATTTTGAATTATCTAACATTATTAAGGCTGGTCTTTTACCATACTTCACATAACTCGATTTCTGAAGAACTAAATGTCACTAAATTTTCTGTAAATCTAAATTATTGTAGGAAATATAAGTATTATAATAACTAAAAATTATTGAATAAAGCGTTTTAGATCATTTTGCTAGTGAGGTTTATAATTAATTTTTAGTTACATATTTTTCCACTCATGGTAAATAAAACATACGACGGCGCATATAACCCTTGAATCAAATTCATCATAATTTATGGAACTATGTGGATAACCGTTACACACTGTGTATCTAGTATTTAGCGGCACGTGCGTACTACATGTGGTTAGCCTTAGTTTCTTGAAACATGATTCAAATCGAGATTGAAGCCAGCCTGCCTTAATGACAATGACTTTTGACAAGTATGAATGTATGACCTTTGAACAATTTCTTTGTAACATTAGTATGACCACTCTGTGAGCTAATACAACATTGACAATTGAAAGGAAAATGACTATGAATATATGGACCAAAGTACAACAGTATTACTTGATTATGAAAGTTAAAAACACTAAGAAAATAACCAAATAACATTTAATGCTTCCATTTTGTAATAAAAACTAAGAATTTTTTGGAAAACGTAACGTATTCTCAAAAAAAGTCCATCAGAAGGTTATTAAATTAAACTCCTAGCTAGTTAGGCAATCATGACTGAATCATAGTTCTGTTGAGAGTAAATGTTATCGATGTTAGGCTTGCTACGGAAGTAAATAAGTGAGTGCTTCTGACAGTGCGATACCATACAAACCAAACAGCGGCGTAAGTCAATGAATCCCGTGTATTTCGAAGAAGCTGAAAAAAGACTGCAAAGTTCTCGCGGTTCAAATCATTAACAATGGTTTGAACTTCAAGTACGTAACTGCTTCTTCTATTTGTCAGTTTAGTTATCCAGTGTGAATGACAGACCGTCAGTATGAAATCTAAAATCAGGACTTATGGATTACTCTATCACTTTTAAGAAGTTGCTGACAAAAACCATACAATCTATCTTCGCCAAGCCAAGAATACACTTTGGGCTTTTTGTTAGCTAGATTCAGAACTGCTTCATAATCGTCAAGGTCCCTGGTGGCATCCAACACAGGGTTATGGTGACTGACGAGTTGAACTCGCTACTGATAAATTATCCGAAGACACAATCATGTTTCTCAAAATCTGGTGACTGCGAGAAGTATCAAGTCTCGTTTACGTGACATGATACTTCTCGAAGTCTACGCGTCTACTGCGTACAATCGTAAACAATTGTAATTTAGCAGTAGTAATTGTTAACAATTATAATTTGTTTATAATTGTAACAATTGTTTACATTTGTAATTTAGCAGTTGTTTATAATTGTAATTTACCAGTGACACTTAATTTTTTTTAGTAATTTAAGTTTATTGTCCTCTTGTTTATTTGAATAATATTTACTTTAAATCGATTATCCTTTGTAAACAAGACCCAAATCTCCTTTATGTAAACATATTCTTACAAATCGTTTTGACTTCTAAACCTTTGTTTTAATATTGAAAGGACAGAATATTAATATACTCTTTCTCGGTTTATTGTGACTTAGTATTTTGTGTGCATTATTAATGAATAACATAAATTATAGATTTCATCGCTCACACATTTCGGCCACTGCTGTTCATATACTCTGCACGAACATTGTTTTACATTCGTATTGAGATTCTTAACGCCGTTATGAAATTAATCTTAAGTTTTTGTTTTCTGTTTATGGTATTTTTTTATGTGTGCGTAGTTTATAATAGTGTGCCAGAATATCTGCACAGTATCAAGCATACACATGTATTTATTTATACATATTTCTATATTATTATTATATTGTATTTTTCATACTTATGTTTACAGTTTAGTCATATTCGTGGCGTCAGGTGGTGAATGTTAAATTTCTGCCTGTGTATCTAAAACCAGTTTAAGTGATGAAAGCTTCTCAAACAATCCCTGGCAGAAAACTACCCGGTGCATGAGGTACACCGGATGGTGAAAGGCCGCACCAATGTCGTCTACGACATGGTAATGGTCTCCCTCGACGACAGCCCCGCGGGTAAAGACATCTTCAAGATGTCATCCGTCTGCGGGCTGTCGGGAATAACCGTCGAGCCACCTCACTGGAGAAGTGGCATCTCGCAATGTCACCGCTGCCAGCTCTACGGGCACTCGGCGCGAAACTGTTTCGCGCGCCCCAGGTGCGTCAAGTGCCTGGAAGATCACGCGACGGAAGAGTGCAAAAGGCCCAAAGACAGGGCCAAATGCACTGAGCCAGTCGCGTGTGTACTGTGTGGCGAAACAGGCCACCCCGCCAACTATAGAGGTTGCCCGAGGGCGCCTAAAACCCCCAAGGCGAAAGGACCTCAGCGTCCCCGCCCAGTCGTCCCTGCTGCTGCAGGGACTGGGGGGAGCTTTACAGCTGCTCCTCTGCCGAAGACGAACGCCTGGGCCACTCCCAGGATGACCGGGGAGACCTTCCCACCTCTGCCCGTGCGGAAGACGATGCAGGCCCCCATACCTGCCCCAGTACCCGCAAAGGCAGCCCCTGTCGAGCGGCCCACAAAGCCTCTCCGGGGAGGGCCCAAGCCGCTCGTCGTCGACTATTTATTTATTTATTTATTTATACATCATGCACTTTATGTACATAGGCGGACTTAATGCCTAAGGCATTCTCTACCAGTCAACCTTTGGGTGATGCAGAGAAAATAGGAAGTAGGTGCGTTTCAGATGTTGAAAAGAAGAAGTAGACATATACAAACTTGCATATACTAAAATTAATACAAATACATAAATACATACAAATACATACTTAAGTTGATGTAAGTCTATATACATACATACACAAATAAATATCATAACAAGTAATAATAAGATGATAATCATGTATTGGTTGATTCTACCAGCTGTTTCAGTAAATACTGCTTCACTTTTTTCTTAAAAGTAAAAGCGTTGCTAGCCATCCTGACTTCGAGGGGAAGCTCATTCCAGAGAAGAACGGACTGCACAAAGAAAGATGAGCCAACAAACTCAGATGTATGGGAGGGGCAACGAAGGAGAAGATTCTTAGAAGACCGAAGCTTTCTGTCGTGATTGCTACATAGGAGTTGGAAATAAGAGTTTAAATATGTTGGCGAAGATGGGTTATTAAGTAAAGAGAATAGAACAGTGAGCGCGCGTAATTTTCGGCGTAGACGAATTGGTAGCCAATTGAGCTGCGAACGGAAAGAGGATACATGGTCATATTTACGGACTATAGGAGCCCTCTCAATCAACTACCGCAAACCATCGACCCGGACCTATCCCTAGTGGCAAGGTTCGCGAGTGCGATTGATTTTAGCGAGCTACGCCAGCTCGCTAACCTAATTCGTCAGAACGAGGGCAATCCGTTGGCCCTCCTCAGTGTCAGTGTTAGGTACTCGAGCGTACTCGAGAAGCTAGGCGCGTTTAAATGCAACCCATAATGGATTGCACACCAACACGCAGAGTCAAACCCAGATCACTCAAGCTAGGGTACATCAACGCCAACGGCATCGGTAGGCAACGAGATGAAGTTGGCGTTTTTCTTAGGGCACACCAACTCGACATACTACTCGTACAAGAGACCTTTTTGAAACCCTCGCAGAGAAACCCAAACGTTGCGAACTACTCTGTGGTCCGCAACGATAGGATTGACTCTGCGCTAGGGGGAACTCTCTTATATTACAAAAGGTCCCTTCACTGCGTACCTATGGATCCGCCTGCGCTGACTAGCATCGAGGCTTCGGTCTGTCGAATAGGCATGACCGGACACCAATCGATCACACTAGTTTCAGCCTATCTGTCACCCAATCGGCAACTACTCGAGAGCGACCTCCGAGCACTGCTAGAACTGAGCGACGCCGTGATAATCGGCGGCGACCTTAACGCCAAAAACACCCTTTGGAACTGTCACCAGTCCAACGCCAAAGGCAGAGCCCTGGAGTCGCTCTCGAATAGACTAGCGTTCGACATCATCGCCCCGCTCGAACCGACCCACTATCCGCACATCGTGTCTCACCGACCCGACATTCTGGACGTGGCACTCCTAAAGAACATAAACCTACGTTTGTGTTCAGTAGAGGTGCTACACGAGTTAACTTCTGACCACAGACCTGTGGTCATGGAGTTCGCACCCAGACTGGGTCCCATCGGCACAGGTCATCGTACCCCCACTAGACGAATCACGGACTGGAGGCGCCTCGGGACAAAACTCGAGGCAACCTCGTCCGTGCATCTAGATAGGATACCCGACCACATAACTAGCCAAGAAGACACCACGATGGCGATCGACTCCCTCACAGCTCACGTGCAATCGTTAATTAACGAATGCACTCGGGAGGCACCGGCGACGAACGATCGCCGCTGGGACCTACCCGATGACGTACGTGAGCTGCTGAGGCGGAAGAACGCCACCGTACGAGCCTATGACAGATATCCATGCGAAGCCAACAGGATCAGGTTACGAAGCTTAGAAAGAGCGGTCAAGTCGCGCATCGATCAAATGCGCCAAGACTGGTGGGATAGGACACTACAAGACCTCGAACCTACCCACCTTGCCTTCTGGCAACTATCCCGCTCGCTTAAGAGAGACACCGTCACCTGTATGCCTCCTCTAAGCCGACCTAACCTTCCACCGGCCTTCGACGATATCGAAAAGGCAGAGTGCCTGGCCGAGAGTCTAGAGTATCAGTGCACGCCCAGCGTAATACACTGCGACTCGGACCAAATAACCGAAGTTGATTCGGAAGTAGAGCGCATAATAACCTCACTTCCTACATCAACACTAGCCTCAACATCAACGCCGACGGGGACGACAGATGAACAAGACCTAGACACGGTCACCCCCGAAGAAGTCGAAACGATCGTCAAGGGCCTACACGCTCGCAAGGCGCCCAGTTCGGACGGTATCACAAACAGGGTAATAAAACTCTTTCCGGAGAGGCTACTGGTCCTGCTGACGTTCATTTTCAACGCAGCGCTCAAAAACAACATCTTTCCACAACAATGGAAAGAAGCCGTTGTTATTGGGATACCCAAACCTGGCAAACCAAAGTCCGAACCGACCAGTTATAGACCGATCAGTCTGATTAAAGGATTAGGCAAGCTATACGAGCGTCTAATCTACAATAGGTTGAAAGCGTATGCCGATGCTAATCTTCTCGTCCCCCACGAGCAATTCGGTTTCCGAACCGAACACTCGTGCGTCCACCAAGTCCACCGCATCGTTGAATACACCAGCGATCGGCTTCAACGCAACCTGTTCACAGGAATCCTCTTCTTTGACGTAGCGAAAGCTTTCGACAAAGTGTGGCACAACGGCTTATTATTTAAGCTATCCACCATGGGAGTGCCACACGGACTCGTGCTCATCATACGAGACTACTTGTCGAATCGAAGCTTCCGCTACCGAGTAGAAGGGTCACTGTCCTCCACTCACCCCATACGAGCCGGTGTCCCACAAGGGTCCGTGCTCTCCCCCCTACTCTTCACGCTGTATACTAGCGACATTCCGAAGCATCGGTATGTGCAGACGGCACTATTCGCAGACGACACGGCTATCTACTGCTCAGGACTGAACCCCTCGACAGTAGCCAAAAAACTTCAGACCGCAGCCAACGCACTGGGCGTTTGGTTCCGGAAATGGAGGATAGAGGTCAACCCCGAGAAAAGCCAGGCGGTGCTGTTTCACAGAAGACAGCTAAGCTTGTATCCTTTGGAGAAGACCCCTCAGATTAGGATGTTCGGCAAGTCTATCCCTTGGGCTAGGCAGGCCAAATACCTAGGCATAACCCTTGACGACAGTCTATCCTTCGGCCCTCACATCAAGGCAGTCCGCAGCCGGGCTGCCTTCGTGCTAGGACGTCTACACTGTCTAATTAACGCGCGTTCGAAGTTAGATCTAAAAAACAAAGTTCGATTATACACGGCATGCATACGTCCTATAATGACGTACGGTAGCGTAGTATTCGCACACGTTAGGCCACACAGGATCCATAGGCTTCAAACACTACAGAATAGTTTCATGCGCAAAGCTACGGGAGCACCGTGGTATGTACACAACGTCGATCTCCACATCGACCTCAGATTGCCGACCATCAAGCAATTCATAAAACAGTGCTCCCTTAGCTACTTTGACTCTGCTCCGTCTCACCCCAACCCTCTAGTGGTTGCGGCCGTAAACTACACACCGAGTAAAATTTCAAAAATACGTCGACCCAAACACGCGTTAGGGGAGCTAGACGACGACATTACACGCGCTCAACGTAGAGCGAACACACTTAGTACGAACCGTCCGCGTTTTCGTCCCCGTCGGCGGGGGCGGAACACGCGCCGCGTAAACCGTCCACAAAACATGGGAGTAGGCCGCCCCAGTGTTTCAGCAACACCCCAAGCCGAGATTCGTACCCCGCAGGGGGTGCCCTTGGGCAATGTTGCTTAACAAATGGCCGGTTGAGAGCCCTCAGCGCTCACCGTAACTAATCCGGGTAAAGTTGTAGAGGCCATCTGAGGCCAACAGCTAAAATCATCACAAAAAAAAAAAAAAAAAACTCTGTAACAGGTACGAGTCTCGGTGATTCTTCTCTGGGTGGTTTATTTTTAGAGGTTTGTTGCGGGGCCACTAAAGGGACAATAGACTGCACCAAGGATGGTGCAGTCTATTGTCCCTCTTCTTTTGACTATTGCAATGAATTCGAATCAGTACTTCAATCTTTGTGTACAGATTTTGCTCATTATATGGATCATGGATGATTATAATATTAATCTCCTAGATCAAAACTCCTCTCCTTGAGTCGGTCAGGTTTCATGTTCTGCTACTATGTGCCACTCACCACATTATTAAATGTTATCATCGGCGAGGGCACTTAGCTCGACTTAATCATTACTTACTGTTTCCTCTTATAGTAAACTAGACGCTAACAGATTCTCACGTCATGACCTGATTTTCCTCTTCTATTTCCTAAAACCTCCAAAATCCAAGATCCTATAGAGGCGTTGCTTTGGATGTCGATAAATTGAGTGATGATGCTTCAGATATTGACTGGGTACCTTGATCGATAACACTTCTATCAATGACAAGGTTATTCACGATATTTAATGAAGTAGTGACTAAATTATATGACACTCATGCAATGGTTCTACTGATCGAATGTTCTTGTAGGTGCCTCATGTAAAGTAGTTGAAATCTTCGGTCAATTATAGTACAACAAAGTACAATTCATTGATTGAATCAAACTAAATAAATAAATAAATCATTACAATGAATATAACAAATCAGTAGAGATCAAAACTCGATTAACATGCAAATTGCAATATTTGACTTGAAAATACTGAATATAGAGAAGTTAATAGTGTTAGATTAATGTTACCAGTGTTAGATAATAAAGTTGTGGATCTTAATCATATCCAAGTAAATGCAATGTAAAAAAATATAAAATCATTCTTAAATACAAGAAATGTATAATTATACTCGTAAATGATGTACATATGTATTATACCATTATTTATTCTCTATTATTTTATTTAGAGCTTGACTGTTAACAGGAGCACACACCCTAAGCAAATATATTATTATAGTACACCACAAAAGTCATCTTAAATAGCGCGTGTAACATTTAAGTACGATTAGGTCATGAAAAAGCAAAGAAAAACGAAACAGTTACTAAAATTAAAAACTAAAAGCTTTACTTGTTTCAATGAATATCTATCTATCGATTTGTAATTGTTTAAAAATAAAATATGCAATACTATGTCAGACAAATTGCAATAACAGAAAAAAATTTCATTGGTTTTAAAAGAGAACTCCATATGAAAACTAGTCTTCTGATGGTAAAGTAACTTAAAAAAAGAAACGAAATAATTTTGATATTATTTTCATATCCCCGCATGAGAAAACCTGTACCACGAATAGACATTCTCCTTTAGGATATTGGGACCTCTCTGTATGTATACAACAATTTGTGTGATATCTACCAACATGTAATTGAATTGAAGTTCTGTACACAATTTTGACCACTGTGAAGGTTAAATCAATCTGATACTGACTGTATGACCTAAGTCTAGCACACATTACATTTTATAATTTTAGCTGCTTTTTTTATTGTATTCATGAAGTATACACACATCCATTTTTTTCTAACTCGTTAAGTTACTACGATCTGAATGAGGAGGGAGAGGTATCAGAGATATTTTTCAATGTCAGCGCCATGTCACAGCAACAACGATTAAAAACAGCCTCCTAGCTACATGTGATTGGCGCGGTTCCAAACTGACGCCAACTGCTCTGGTTTTTGTGACTGGCGAGTTTGTCTGTTGACTGAATGTTTTAACGACATTTGGTTAATTTTTTACCCCTTAAAAGAGTAGGAGGTTCTTGATTTGGGTGTATTTTTTAGGTTTATGATCCCTGAAGTACGATATTTATAAAATAGTATTGCTATTTGGCAATTTCTTAAGTAATTTGAAAAAGCATACTTCTTACTTAGTGATATTTAATTAGGTAATTAAGAAAATAATTTATTATTCTTTTTCTAATTGAAAGCACGTTGAGATCAGTGATATTTTTAGGTATTCTTAATGTAATTGATGATGTACTCGTAATTATCATATTATAAACTATTTATGGAAATTTATAGATCAGAAGACTTGAACTATCGATAAATTGAATTTGAGCATAGTTACGCAACCCGTTTATGTTACATTTTATAAGTATGAATAGGATCCCATTCCTCAAAATACATATCTTCCCTTCATTTCTACTTTACCTTTCATTATACTCATAACTTCCTTACTTGATCCTTAAGGTACCCGGTCAATTTTGCTCTCTATTAGGTAAATGTGAATAATAATTACATATTAGACTATGTTATTATGTCTATTTCTTTTGTGGGGTAGAATATTCTATCAGCAATAATAAAATGTCTAATAATTATGTATAAGATTGATGGAAAATTCTGACTCGATTGTAATAATCAAGAAATTGTATCGCTTAAAGTAATTGGAAGTAGCTTTAACACTGTTACTCCGAGTTGAGTACAGAAAAATTATGAACGGAGATCTTAAATAGCAGATGGCACTTGTAGAGAAATGAGTGTCATGTCCCTTCAATACAAAACTTTGATCCTCCGACTAGGTAAGATATTCATGCTAACCTGACCTGACCCAAATGTTAACGTTAGGTTAACAAAAAAATACATCATGGCTTTCATTGCGCGATACAGGATTGGTAACTTCATACTTCAATATGTCCTCAATAAATAGCACTAAAGTATGTGTTTGTACATTGTAAATAGAAGTGTGAAAGATAACGCATATGGTAACATGCATTATTTTTCACATGTTTTTCTCTATATTAAGAACCTGCCAAAGTGGCTTTACTCTACCTGATGGGAAGCATGAATAGAATAGCAGAGTTGTGGTCACTACACTCATTGCAAAAGCCGACCACGCAGTATGGTGATCCACACTATGGCAGCCTAGTGAGATGCTTTTTCACACCCCGCTTGGGGACGTAAAGGCATGGCAATAATTATGGTGTTGTAAGGCTTACACACCACCATGACCTGTATCAATTATCACCACGATGACCTGTATCAATGGTATGATATGATATGTAGTATGATATTTTAAAATAAAGAACTAAATTCTTAAAAGTAGATATACCATCATAAACTAACAACCCTTTTCAAAAAAATAAAAAACTGAAGTGACATTTATATTCAAATTTTATGACAGTAGGCAAATAGCAATCTCTAGTATTGAACTCGCTGAAGGTCAACACGCAAAGAACTTATAATATATTATGTTATATTTACGTCATCAATGTCAACAGAAAGATTAAGAATATAGAGTGTCATTACCCCTGCAGGTGTCGTAGGAGGATTCGATATCTATAAAACTAAACAGATTTTTAGTTGAAGTCCATTATCATACCACACATAAAAGTAACTAGGTGCCAGTTTTCAGATGTTAGTTCCCATTGTTTTGAGGTATAAAAATTGTTCGAGTTCTCAACTCTGAGAATTTGTTTAGACCAACAGATTTGTACTCACAAATCTGTTGGTCTAAACAAATAGTCATAAATATATATACAATCTAATTCAAATATTTATACATTGTTTAATACTTAAAATCTATTATCCGATATTTTCAAAATCCTTCTATAAATAATGCTGATAAGTAGCGAATACTTTATCTAAAGTGAAATCGATTGATTATATTGTACGGCACGGTACGTCATTTACATAGTAAGTGTCCAAACTGGATGTATAATCGAAGTAAAGAGTTACACAGTTAAAGACTTCTTGAACGTTTTCACTTCTCACCAAAGTCCTGTACGGCTAAAGTTACACGAAGGATTTATCAAATATTCTACAGTACCGATGGAACTGAATAATATTTTTTTGTGGAAGGACGTGTGTCATATATCCCTCCGACACAAAGGGAGGATCGTCCGACCAGGCGAGGTGATCATGCTTGGTGGGCCACGGCCCAACGGTTGATGTTGGGATGTTGTATATATGCTAATTGCCACGCGAATCTCTATATCGCGATACAGGATTAGTAGTTGCATTGTTGTTCATTACATTCAAATGTTTCGTTCATACTTCGTAGTATGATGTGTCTTCGCTAGATGGCGCTGTTGTATATTTTTCTTTGTGCTGTAATGTAGAAGTCGCCACATTTTAAACCGAAAATCTAATAAAATAAGTATTTTCTTACTCTTTTCCTTACTTTATTTGAGGTCAGTGCAAGGACTTTTTTCTTCTTCTATTCTTTTCTATCAGTTGTCAGTTTACTATGTACTCCTTCCCTAGTATGTTTCTAGCCATATTTTCTGTCAGCAGCCTCCAATTTTTCTTTGTTTATCCACTACTTTTATATACATCAACTTTTATACTTAAAACTGTTTGACTTAAGCAAAACAAAATATACAAAGCAACACAAAATATATATAATTATATATTAAGTTTTAAAACTCACGAAAGCTACCATTTTTTAATTGAGATACTTGTCAAAAGTACTGATCGAAACAAACATACAACTAACAAAGAAAATAAACTTGAAATGCAATCGTGAGATAGAAAGTCTGGACTTAAGTATAGGAGTTTCATAAGTTTAGGTACTTAAACAAATAGTACCTCTCAAAACTACAAGCAATGAATACTCTTAAAGTTATTTTATACCTGTATCCTCTTCAAGTTTTAACTAACTTCAAGAAATAATTAATATATTACACTCAATATAATTTCACTACGCGAAGGAAACACTCAAATTTTTAATAGTTCTATGCGCAGCTAACTACTTAGCTCTATTAATTAGACAAGCACTTAAAGACGAAGAAGAATAAATACTTAAAACGACTAACGGCACCAGCTTACAGTAATGATAAAATCTCTTCATGTTTTCTTTTCCATTTTATTTTTGTCACATATGAAACTTGGTCAACCAGAATGTAATTTAACCAAAAATTTCAAAGTTCATTATATTTTATCAAACAATCTTTATAATTTTTACCAAACTTCACTACTTCACAGCGCAATGTGACGACATTCTGAAAATAAACTGGTATCTATTTTATTTACAACTTTATGCACAAATACATGCATCAGTCAACCGATTGTGCGATGCAGAGAAAACATGAGGTAGGTGCACTTAAGAATAAGAAAGAATTGATAGAGTATTCAAAATAAAGTGGAATTTCAAAAGTATATATTTAGGTATTTTAAAAGTATATCCTTAGCTTACAGGAGACCCTGAAAGTGATTGGAAAACGCGAAGGAAATAGTCGTTGACGCCATTTATCTAGCGTTTTAATACAATAAACTTTTACGCACTAATTTTACAGACAAAAGATAAAATCAAGTGTATATCTCTCAAAACTGTTTATAAATCTTGATGTTCTATTCCGTCACGTCACGGCATATTACAATTATTCGTTCAGATACCACTTAAGTATTTTAATTGTGAAAAATCAACAAAATCAAGCAGAAAATTGAGTATACTTTCGTGGCGTTCTTTTTACAAAAATACTCTTGCTACTTCTAGTTCAAATAGACTGGGGAGCTCCATTAATATCTCCTCGGAACGTGTGCAGAATCCCAAGTTGGGATCTAAGTATTTTTAAATGTACAATTGTCGAAAGAGATTGTGTTGAAATCACGTGACGCATTTCTTATGGTTATTTAACAGACATTATCGTGTTTACATTCGTGTGGTAGGTCTGTTCAGCTATGGATATGCATAAGGACAAAAATTAAACAGGATTATTCAGTATTGCTTCTGATAATAGTGGAAAATGAAAAATAAAATGTATTCCTAGGATAGAGAGTAAATAAGTCGACGTTCATCTGATGATAAGCGCCCACTATCACTGAAGAACATCCACAGCTAAAAAATCACAAGTGCAGTGCCGTTTTTCGAATTAATCACTCCCAGAATTAGCAAATGGATTGATTTCGCAGTGAAAAATAATACAAAATAAAAAACTGTAAGTAAAGTGAAAAAAATTAAAAAAGAATGGACTAAAAAGTAAAAAAAATATTACGTATTTTTATGTCTACATTTATTGTTATTTTTGGAGTCGGTGTCAGCCAACGTAGATTAATAATACGTACATTAATAAATGTTTATGACATTTGACACACAACGCTACTAGTGTCAAACTAAACAGAGCTTTTACTATGGGTACTAGGTTAACTTGACAATAGGTGCACAATTACGCATACAGATGCAGCACGACAGCTCAGGTGGGACGAAGTGCGTGTGTCATTGATTTCGTAATTCAGGTAATAGCGTATTATTATTGCTAGGTATATTGACGATATCGACTCCAAAAATGACAATAGTTGTAGACACAAGAATTTGCTTTACTTTGCCTTTTACTTTTTTGTTTCAGAATATTTTTTGTTTGAACTCATTTTTTTTGTTAAAATTTTGCATATTTATTGAATTTTAGTGAATCTGTAGTTCGATAACCAATTTTATTTGTGTGAATGTGGGTAGACCTACTAAACGCGCCGCTCAATTGATACATATGAAGGAAGGGAGCACCTTCTATCTCCAAATAGGAAATCTACGCCAGAACCTAAATGGTTCGGCTCTTCCTTCCTGTGCAGATCGGTTATAGCCTGGAATTCATTATCAGCGCACGTGTTTCCCTACCACTATGATCCCGGGTCCTTTAAGCGGGGCGTGAAAAAGCGCTCTTGGATTCTATTCATGCTTTCCATCAGGCAGAATAGAGTCACTTTGATAGGTTAAATATAAAAAGAAGAATAGCTATTTTAAAAAGAACTCTGAAGAGTGCAAAACTAGTATTATGTTTCATTCTGAAATTCTGTTGCCTAATCACTGTCAGAACAAGAATTATGTATTTTGTTGAGTTTTACAGTTGCACAAGACCATATATTTCAGCGAAGATCTCCATCAAAACATGAGACTACATGAGTAACATTAAGGAATAATATTTTTACTTTATTTTTTTTTTGTAAATACCGTTTTTATTTATGACACATTTTCAATATGTGTTTAATGATCCCTAAACCAGTGTCTCATTATTGAGTGGACGATGATATACTAAACACATCTGGGTACCTCTTTAGAAGGTACAGACGTGATATTATATTAAGTGATTGTATAAATAATCAAATTTATATGATTACAGCAACAATAACTGATTTGTTGTCATTCACGTCACATCATCAAGAGTTCCATTGCACGTCGCCGAAGAACTTCTTCAGAGCATTAACAAAATAGAAAGGAATCACCTCAAATCACTACGATGCTTTTCTAAACTATCGTTTACAGTTGTTTTGCTAATCACATGCATTTATAAAAAAAAAAATATTTATTTATATCAGCTATAACCAAGCAGTTTGAACTGTGGGTACTAGACCCACAGTTCAAACTGCTTGGTTTGGGACTAGATGACGTTGTGTGTCGAATGTCCAAAATATTATTATCCTCTATAAATAGACATTATTATGGATAACTTCAAAACTACTGGTCAAATCTCATTATAATTTAAATGGGATTACATGACAAGAAACAGAATTTGAATATAAAAAAAATCATCAAAATCGGTACAACCAGTGACAAGTTATTAGGTATCAAACTCAAAAAAAAAATATCTGTGAGGCAATTTCTCGTGGTATCTCTCCAGTCGTGACGTCCTATTTATGCCCAACATACTATGCCACCATGAAAGAGCTATCCTTCATTCACACGGCTGCTCTCAACAATAGCTCAGGAAACTCAGGAAAAGTACACGATTTTGAATACCAGTGTTTTCAGACTATCGACTCGTACTAGGCAATCATAGCAAGCAAGAAGTTCGATTATATGAACTTCATTACTTATTATTAAATTTGTCAGTCAAAGCGTGAATTAGCTGCCACCCCACTTGACGTTAATAAACATATCAGAGTAACCAAAGTACTTTGAGCTTCCATTTCTTACAACTATACTGTTCGCTTTTCCAAACCTTTAGGACTGAAGGGGGTTGTGGAAGTTCTAGTCAAATTGGAAGCAATTTTCCACTAGCTTCTAGAGTACGATCATCTTGGAAGTTTTATCTTTGCAATGGTAAAACTTTGTCGTAATAGCGATCGTACCAGGTTCCGAGTAAATGGGATTTAAGAAATCTGTATGCAATGTATGTTTCAAATGTTATATTTGCATGTTTCAAAATACTTAATAATTCTTGTCAAGGTTAACTTATTAATTTAGAAATAGTTACAACTCTAAATCAAAAATATAAATTGCACAATTATGCTTTACGACAACAAATTTTCTAATTGTGCTAGTTGAGGTTCAATTTCAGTAATAAACTAGTGTTATTTATTTAAAAAATGTACCAGTTTTTTTTTATTTAACAGGAATTGCTATTTTTTAGTATTATATAATTTACATATTATTCACATAAATTATAAAATTACAACATATGTATAAATCAATTTCCAAGAACAAAACTGTACCAGGAGTACATAAAACGGCGACTGATGTATAAGTAGTGTACCACTATCGCTAACTTAGCAATAGAGTGTGAATATCTCGAGCACCCGTCTCGGCAAACTTCGTATAGTGACAGACACAACCGAGAATAATCTCTTAAGTTTTAGTTCATCGCCAGCCCTAGACTCGAGATGACGTATAGATGCCGTATTTTGTCGAGAGCAATTGATAAAACTCCATATTTGTTGTTACTACTTGAAACGCTAATGGAGTTCTTGATAAATGTATTACTGAGACGAAAATAAGGTAATTTGATATATGACTTTTTCTGATTATGTTTAATGTCCGGAGTTAAGGAGTTGAAATCATAGCCCTCATGCGCATGATCCCTACCCTGTCGTGACAGATAACCGTCCCATCGGATTGAGAGAGTTAAGGAACAGAGAGTGCACCTATGTTTGCGCACCTAGTTGTGCACATAATGTTTTCTGTGCACTTGGCCGGTCGCCATTGAGACTGGCTGTCATGGACGTAATTTATGACCCAGCAAACGATGTTCTACCACACAAATTATCAAAGAAACTATATGACAGCTATTTTTAGCTGTCATATAGTTTCTTTGATATTTTCTTTGGTTCTCCACCACCACAAGTTACCACTCCTACTCATTCCGTGCATGTCGTAAAAGGCGACTGAGGGAACAAAGTATGCAAAACAACATCATTACAAACAGAAGGAAAACTTGAAACAAACCCTATTCCAACACGTCTGGATAGCGTGGTATAGTAAGCCAAAACCTCCTTGCTAAGGAGAGGCCTATGTCCAGCAGTGGACTGTAAAAGGCTTTTGATGATTGATGAAGAAATAAAAGGTTTATGACCTGCTCTCATATCTATATATTATACAAAAAAAAACATTAAAATCGGTAGGACCATTTCGGAGGGGTGCAACCACAAGCACACGAGTTACTATACTAAATTATTATATATGGTAAATCTTCTAACAGTAGTTTCAAACCGCAGTAGGATGGTGTTGGGAACAGTTGACGTGGGTCAAACGTTGTAGGCGACACTATGACCACAACTCCTACCCAATTCACTTTGTAATACTGATCATTTTACTTGTGGTTGATTAATCCTCTGATCATTAAAACAAAACAGATTTTATGGTAATTCACTAGGTGTATTAAGAGTACAGAATCGAAGATTGCTACCAAAAAAAAATATTATCAACATTTTTTTTTATTGAAACCTACCAAAGCGACTGTATTTTGCCTGATGGAAAGCATGAATAGAATCTAAGAGCGGTGGTCGCCGTACTCGCTGCAAATGAAGACAGTGCAGTATGGTGACCCACGCTATGGCGGCCTAGTGAATGCTTCATTATTACTAATTCATTCTATAGAATTACAGAAGAGGGTTTTCCATATTCAATTCTTAACATTATATATACTACAATTTATGTGAAAACTAGTCAAAAAAGTTCTATTTAAATATTCATAGATTTTGATATGAAGGTTGATTATTTTATGCCTTATATGCCTTATGATACATACTTTTTGGTTAGGGTTTCCAAAATAAACAAGAGTCTCTCAATTATGTTACTGAAATTTAAGAAATTCCTGATATATAGCAGTATTTGGTCTTTTTCAAAAAGTACAGAAATAACATTTTATTCTTTCTATTCAATGTTCTATATTATAAATTGGAATCTTATTAGTAAAAAAACAATTCATCATAATGAAGATGATGATGAGGTACTCCTAGCTGCTTTTGATCATGACGGCTAGTCTCAACGGAAACACAGCTGCACTCTCTGATCCCCCATTCTCGCTATGCAATGGGATGGTTACCCGACATGTCCGGAGAGGACCAACGTCTTTACATACTCTCCGAGGCAGGAAGGTTAAGAACCAACTTCCAAACTGTGGGTTCTTGTTAAATATTTCTTTAACCAGAAAAACTCAATGGCACCTTTTGACCAGATCCGGGTATCGAACACGAAACCTCTCAATCGGTAGTCGCATACCCTAATTGCTAGACCAACATTAATACATGAGTTCAACAAATCTGAGATTCAAGACTATTAGTGAGGTTTGATTTTGATTAGTTTATAGTCTTATTCTTGAGAAAAATAATTATTTAATGCGGCATAAGCGTAGCCCTCAGTAACGAATAACTGACCATAAACACAAATTCTTGTGGCGAAATACTAGAATAGAATAAACATTACATTCATAGAAATACAGTTAAAGTTATACACTAAAATAATTAACTTAGTGTAAAAGTCTATAAAGTGTAAAAGAATAACACTACCAAGAGAACATAAAACGCAGAAATTACACCCCAATAACACGTATTTTCGTCACCAAGTACGAAGGAACAAAAATCATAACAGATTAACTAAGGACCGGTGTCATGGCAAACATGGCACGCAACACATCTGCAATTCAATTCAATTTCCAGTTAAATTGCTTCTAGCTTTGTTGTGGCAACATTGAATTATTTGCCAGCTGTTATAAACTGCGCATAAACTATATTATATGACAGATTTATTCATGTATAAATTTCTCTGTTTTAATTGTGGATTGTGCATTTATTTTGTGATAGTTTCCAGACTGAATTTCAATACACTGTTGTTTAAAAAGGTGATTTTTATTCAGTCATTGAACTATTAAACTACAACTATTGCTACAACTTGATAGCCAATATTATTTTCCAACAAGTTTTAGACTATTAGACGTAAAAAAGTGTGAAGATGAGACGCATCACAATTTGATTTATTTCTTGTACTAAAATAATGATCAGCGTAACACACCACGTTTATCACAATTTTGGTCGAACATAGATCAAAAAATCAAATAAACTTGCTGTCCACTAGTGTCTGTATTTTAAGGCATTTGATGATATCGGTGTTTATGCTACTGTTACACAAATTCAATTACTAATTTTAATATATAATTATGATTAACCTCTTTAAATACTTTTAAATTATGTAACTTTCGACCAAGTTTCACAATGGTGATACATACTCGTATTTACGTAAATGTGTGATATGTAGGGTACGTAGGTTAATGTATCGTGAAATGTGAATTTTAACGATGATAGATTTGATGGTCATCCTTTATTAACTGCTAAAAGATAACTAGTTATATATTAGAGAAATTCCAAATTAAGTGTAATTGTAGAGTTCTTCAACAAATGTTCGAGTCAAGCCTACCTTTGTTCATCACAAAGCAAATCTTCCAAGAAATCTCAAAGTTTAATTGCCAGGATTAATTTACGCTAATAATCGAAATTGAATTACAAACTCCATGGTAAATAAAGCTCGTTTACAAGACGCGTACGTAATATGATATTATAATAACAAACCGTAGTGGTACAAATGTGGACGAAATCCCCAATCTAATAAATATGCCAATGATTTGTCATCCAATTCGGCTGACTACAAGATTCTTCCAATGGGACTTCTGTATTAGCATACATCTAGTACACCCTTCGATTTATCGTTCCACGGCTCGATTGCTTTACAAAAACGTACCCAAGTTCTTTATAACATAAAGTCAACTCAAGATTTCTTTATATTTTATATTTGCAAGGGTTATTTCTGAAGTTGAAGAGGAACAATCCCTCAAAAGAGCTCACCACTTCGAATGAAACTTGTGAACGGAAGTTTGTTTTAACTCCTCTTAATTTATGCGTTTCAAGTTTAATTTTGTCTGGGACGGGGCGAATTTGATTTTCAATAGAAGACAATGCGGCGTCCTGTGTTTACACAGGCGCGATAGTTTACTTTCTCAAGCCACTGACGCCCTGGTACTTTGTTTAATTAAAGTACTTTAATGAATTTTTATTTTACAATAAATCTATAGATCTTATCAAACTAATATAGATTGATCTTTGACGGGTATTCGTTACACATATAGGTTACAGATATAGTCAAATGTTGTAGTTCACTTCGATTAGCGCATAGTAATGTTGCCACTACACTTGCCTGAAGAACCTTTATTACCAAAACAGGAGTTGTTTTGGTACAATACCTACCATTATACTGTAAACCACAATGACTATAATCCAGAACATTTATTCATCCGAGGCAAGCCATCTTTCTGCACGCAATTTAATGGATATTTAGCGCTTTTTTACCACTTAAAATACATTTATCACGGATATGTCTTACTCAAAGAAAATGTTACTTTGTATAAAATTGTCTTTACTGAGTACGTACTAAAAGATTGCTAAATATATCAAACAAAATAATTGTTTCTACCTATGTCCTTAGTAGACTTTAAATTCATCTAACCAGATGTGCCCATAAACTGATTTCATTAGAAAGCAATTATAGAAAGATGGACTTTGGCCACTAAAACAATATATTGTTTTGAGAGTAGGGTATATATTAGTATAAAGTTTTATAATGTTATAACTTTTTGAATATTTTAGTGATCAATTCATGTTTAACATTAAACAAGACATTATACTAACAGATAAAACGAATAATTTTTTCTCTACTCGTGCAACATTCCATCCATCAGCAAAATAGGTGTATATAATACAGATATATACGAGTATTTACAATATAAACATACATAAACACAGAATATCAAAATATGTATTGTAACAACCGAAAATTTCGTTTCACAAGAATACCTATATCAAACGGGTTAAGTTTTGAGGCACCCTAAGACTATTTCTTTGATGTAAGCTTACGACAAATTTCCAGAATACCCTAAATTTTAGAGATATTTATGTTGGAATAGTTCCTTTCGCAACTATTATCATCTGACTGAGGTTTTAGAAGATGTTAGATACTGATCATAGTTTTGAGATTCAGTGTAGTACGTGTGGGATTTTGTCGTTAAATAGGTGTTTCATATTACGTTTGTATTCCGAAAAGTAATTATAAAAAATGAATTAAATTTATTTAGATTATTTTGTACGTTGCATTGGTCCTTAAAAATTGAAATGCATGAAGTTACGATATACTCGTACATGCGTAACTAACTATCAAACAAATATAAGTAAATAATTAAAGAATTTAATGCTATTTAGAGCATAATTGCTGACGGTTTTGGCAATCAAATGCAGTTAAGTCATGAATTATTATGTAAATTTAGTAAAATATCTAAGTCAAAAAGATAAGAAAGTGAGAATATTGTATAGCTTATAATTTAATAGTCGACTGAATGTTTATAGACCAAGTATCTGCAAAATTTTAAAAGTTTTAAGCAGAAATAACAAGTGTTCAATTTGTTAGACGTTTGATGCAGGGATGACAGTTATCGTGGTAACTGTGTGAGCCTTACACTGCCACGATGACTGTCTTGCCATTTACGTCCCCAAGCAGGATGTGAAAAAGCATCTCACAAGGCCGCCATAGTGTGGGTCACCATACTGCATTGTCTGCATTTGTAATGCGTACGGTGTCCACAACTCTTGGATTCTATTCATGCTTTCCATCAGGCAGATTAGAGTCATTTTGGTAGGCTCTTAATATAGGGAATTTTTTTTTTAAAAAGCGTTTATATATAAAAGCTGCAATCTTTATTCGTAAAGCCAGTACTACTTTAAAAAAAATGCTACTGTAGTTATTAAAATTCCTTCAGTCACTAAAAAAAATATTTAGAAAACTTTTAAACCTACCGTTCAATACCAGGCTCACAAAAAAGAAAAGAGCTCCTCCAAATGAAATCTCTATCAAGGCACATCCTAATGTAATCAAAGAGTATTCGTATTCACACCATCTCGGCCGGAAATGATGTCGGAGCCCCTCGATTAGGAAACCGATTTTCTTCCTTTTTCATACTAAGCACACGTAGAAGCTCTTTTAGGATATATTCGAAATATATGCTTAAATGGAGCGTACCATCCAAATTGACATATAGACATTTATTTTCATTCGAATAAATATTATATGAGATGAAGTAACGACGAATCTTTTCCGGCCTTATCCTATGAATGATAAATAAACCAGTTTTGTTTATATAAATTACTTACATAATGTATTAACATCTCATGTCACAGTTTTTGTTATCGAACACCTCCGAAACGGCTTGTCCGATTTATATATCTTTAGGTGATAAGGATGATCCTTTCCAGAATTCTGTTTTTTATTTATTATGATTTAGTGTAATCTTGTATGTTTAGTGAATATTAGGATATTGACTACAAATAATTTATATGGCAAAAGAACGTTTTCCAGGTTAGCTAGTTTCGCTATAAAAAATAAAGTTACTCATATCAGGGATAGAAATACTGGTGATAAGTCAATTAGTGACTGTCGCTGCTCACGCCCAAGCACCTTAAAAGTTACAAGTGTCTTACTGGCCTTTGATTCTTATCAGTCTGGAAGTACCTTAAGTCATAAGACAATTTATTGCCAAACTTAATGGTTTGAAGCAAAAACATCAAACGGGCACTTTTAAATAAATCTAATTAATTTCAACCATTAATATTATGTAATCTCGTAGACATGTATGTTACCTAAATTGTACAAATAGAACTAATTCTCTCCTAAAAATAACTATCATTAGAATTAATCTATGAATAAAGACGGTTTTTCCTCAATTAACTGACCATTGCGCCACTGCGAATCGTAAAGAATTGTCTAGTGGACCATTACCGGTTTATTGGCCTTTTTGTACGTAAGACACCTAATCTTACGACTCTGTAATTTTACGCCGAGTGAGAAACTCCAGGGTATTTTTACAACTAGTTTCTCAATGTTTTATGTTTACAGATATACGTCTGAAATTAAAAGTAGCCGATGACAATAAGAAATAAAAAAATTTCAGTTTCGTTTCAGTCGTTTTCGTCAAAAAGAGTTTCAGCAGATTTTTTTAACAATAAGAAAAATGTGTCGGTTTGTGGTAGTTTGGAAATGTGATTAGAGATGACTTCCTAAACTAAAACGTTCACAAAAATATCTAATGGTTAACTATAATGACAATTAAAAAAAAAAAAAAAAATGTAGATCTATTTTTGAAGAGTAAACTCCTATAGACAGCTTTGGATGGGCAGTAAATTAATGTACCTAAGTCGTCTTAGACATGATCAGGTGCTTTCTTAAAGTTTGAGCCAGTTTTTGTTCGCGGTTCCGCCTACGTTTATGTCGGTTATCGCGGTAAATGGAAACCTACGTGTTATTCTGAGGTAGAAGTTATATGATTTGTAAAGTTTCATCTAAATCTGTACAGTAGTATTTGCATAAAAGGATAACCGAAAACATCCTTATAAATTTTCATATTTATAACTTTATTTTTTTTAATGTTTATCGATACATAATCTAGATACCTTATTCAATATAGCGCCATCTATCAGAAACCACAGGTATTTCTACAAAATCTAATGACAAAGATTTTGTAACGAGTGCAATCAGGCAGAAAAACTTAATAACACCATCTATTGGAATGTGTAATCTTCTCTGTATATAATCTGAATCTTTTCATGGAAATGAGACGTTTTACGGCAGGAAAAAGTAGCCTATATCACTCTTCAGCCTCTTAATCATCTCCAAACATTAAAAACAAACCATAAAATTGCTTTGTGACGACGTGAAAGAAAGACAAACATCCAAACGACCACGATGGCTGCTCTTCCGATCTAATGGCAATCAATGCTGGTGTACCTCAGGGATCTGTTCTCTCTGCAACCTTGTTTCTGCTGCACATAAACGATCTCTTAACACCCGGTATTATTAGCTACGCCGATGACAGCACCGTAATTGAGAGGTACATGTCCAACCCGCGAGCTAGTCCAGAGGAAATACGGTCCTTGAGAGAGTCCATGATTGAACGGGTGAACGTGACATTACAGTGGGTGTCCGATTGGGGTGACGCCAATCTCGTCCAGTTCAACCCTTCCAAAACACAGGCGTGTCTTTTCACCGCGAAAAAGAGTACCTTCGATCTAACACCCACTTTCGAAAGTGTATCCTTACCGATTACTAACCATCTAGGGCTTCTAGGTATTACCATCACCTCTAACCTCAACTTTGGCCAACAAATTGAGTCTATGGTACAAGCGGCGTCAAAGAAATTGTCAATTCTTTCAAGGGTTCGGCGGTACTTCAGCTCTGAACAGCTGCTTAATCTTTACACAGCCCAAGTTCGATCCTGCATGGAGTACTGTAGCCACCTCCAGCCAAATATCACCTGGAAGCTTTGGACTCAGTTGACCGAAGAGCCCGTAGGCTAATTAATAACGAAAAGCTCTCAAATAGCAGACTGCACACCCTTGAGTATCGTCGTCGTGTTGCTAGCTTGTCGGTTTTTTATAGGATACACTTTGGAGAGTGCTCGAAGGCTCTCTTCGAACTGATTGAGCCATCTCCGTTCCTTTATCGGACTACTAGGCGCAGGCAAAAATTTCATCCACACGTTGTTGACATACCCAAAAGTCGAACTAAACGGTTTGACAGCTCTTTTTTGGTGAGAGTCGCCAAGACTTGGAACGACCTGCCTGGGTCTATTTTTCCTGATGACATGAACTCTGGAGCCTTTAAGAGTAGAGTGAACAGGTATCTTTTGGATGGGCGTGTACCACCTTCGTCTTCATCTGCACTTTCCATCAGGTGAGATAGAGGACAAACGCCTATTCCACTAAAGACGTAAAAAAAAAAAAAAAAAACAAATAAACACGATTTCACACTTATAATATGAGTATACATGTACTCACCGTTGCACTCACAACCAGCACATATTACACAGGTTCATTTGAGGTAAAACAGTTAATTTGAATATACAAAAATAACAACTGATGGAATGGTAAATTTTTACTTCTGTTGACAGTCCTCTTGACTATTTTAGGTTTTTTACGGTATGGAGTTCAAACTAGCTACCGCTGTCTATAGACATCTACGGTTAAAGAGATCCAAGTGTGCTATTATCATTAAATTCTTGTGAAAACGGAGAGGTTCTCATATTTTTCCTACGGCAACAATCGTAAATAAGTTCAAATAAGAAATAACCTGAATAATTTTGGTTAGGTACATACCCTTTCTTCTCTTTGCTTGTCTACATTATTTCTAATAATATTTAGGATCGGTTACCAGATCAAAGATTTTACTTGAATTTCAATTTGTCCACGGGGTGACCAACATCCTATACAGGTAGATGTTTAGACCTTCAAACAACACAACAAAAACAGTTACAAAAAAAGTAAAAGTTTTTAAAATCATATTTCGGAGCTTAAAATTTTGTATCCAAAGTTAAGCACGGTATCAATACGTATTCTTCATTTAAATATATGTACATATAGATCATATATCTACAATCTCATGAAACATAAGTAACATAATCCTACAAAGAAACAGTGACGTCATCGACGTATATAGCCGGTAAAACTGGAAAACGAAGCGTAATAATGTGGAAAGCGTACAAAGGGAGATATTGTTGCCTTTATAAGGTCGCCTTAGGGCCACTGTTTATAATGAACAAATTTTAAATGTGGAATATAACCAGATATGGGGATATCATGAGATTTTTCGCTTCAAGTATCTTTTTTTAACGCCTTTACTTTATCCAGTATTTCATCATCATCATCATCATCATCAGCCTTTGAATTGTTGACAACTGGTCTCAACTGGTCCACAAGTCTATTTCTTACTTCAATAAATTGTGAATCTAAGTTTACATCACAGGGAAACTGCGATCAAAGTCTAATTCTGCATTTTCAGTGATGTTATTTTGTATGTAAATATTTCTCAAGTCACACGAACGTTCACATATTGGGAATAGTACTTGTTTCTAGATGAAAAAAAAACACTGTGATCTTTCTGTACACTAACAAACACAATTTTACAATCGGTGAATGAGTTAAACCCTGTCTCCACACACAGAGAAGTCACCGTTTCAGAATGGTAGACATACGCTCCCGAACTAAACGGTTCGGCACTTCCTTCCTGTGCAAAGCAGTTAAAGCCTGGAATTTATTGCCAGTGCACGTGTTTCTCTCCCACTACGATCCCGGGTACTTTAAGCAGGGCGTGAAAAGGCATCTCACTAGGCCGCCATAGCTTGGGTCGCCATACTGCACTGTCTTCATTCGCAGTGAGTACGGCGGCCACCGCTCTTGGACTCTGTTCATGCCTTCCATCGGCCAGAGTAGAGTCACTTTAGTAGGATACTAAAAAAAAAAATTACATTGAGAATATTAGTATCAGGATTATTCTCCTCCGTTGCTGGATATAGGGCTCTCCTTAGAAAGAAGGTTTTGGTCTTCTATAACACAATGACCAGAAGGATTTAGGATTAGTTTCCTTCTCTTTACAGTGCTCTTTCCCTGCAGAGTTTGCTCTCTTAGTCGGCTCTTACGACACCCATGGGATGAATAGAAGTCAAAACACTCAGTATTCTTAATCCGTCATCATACGGACTTTTGTTATATCTTTTTATAAAAGTATTTTTATTTCCACAAACCATATTATTCGATACGCCGTGTATATATTTTTGTTACACCATTCAGTTCATTAGTCCCTTCTAATAAAACATCGATACAATAGGTTCTGTGGCACTGCGGGGTCGCCTACGGCTGATTATTAGCGAAGAAAAAATGTCTAGTATTGGAAATGACATAATGTGTTGTGAATATTTTTGTTTTTGTGTTGAGATAATAAAAATATATTGTCACCGAAGTTTCGTTGAATAAATTCTTGACTTTCATTTTTCAAAGACCAGTTGATGAGACTTTAAAAAACATTGAGGTATTGCTAACTGGAAGACGTCTTCAATGCGTTTGGATAATTTTTCCTAGAACATTTACAGGAATTTGGAATATAAGCAAAATCTGACATTAACTTTGACAGTATTCTAGCATACTTTAGTGCACTGATCGTTTTCAAAATCGCGTTAATAAGGCCAAAATCTTCTTTAAAGAAGAGTTCTATGTCCAGCAGTGGACTGTTAAAGGCTGTTGAAGATGCTGAAAAGAAATAACCTTAAGGATAAAGGAGTCTTGTGTTAACTTGATACAAAATAGTAATGTACAAATATATATTTATATCTATTTGGTTTCGGGACAATAGATTGGTATTTGTAACGATTCTGAGATATAATTCGTGCCTGTTCCATATTCATCAGATGATTTTAACGAGGCCCTTCTTCACTACACTGCCGATCTAGTCATTGTGTTTTAATATACCTAAACTCTTTTATGTAGATGTTCGCTCATCCTTTCGATATTTTCAAATCAACTCGACACCAATCGTAAGAATATTCATGATAAATATTGCATTTAAATGTTTAGTAAACTTTATTGTTCGAAAAATTTGGTATTAATATTGCTACTCAGTAACACTAGAATAAATGAACAATCTATGTGAAATATGGTACAGAAATACGTTGAAGTCTGGAAAAGTACGTTAGCTAAGTCCACACTAACTGACATTCTGACAGACTGACGTTCTAACTAAGAATAAGTAACATTATAGTCGAAAAACGCAGGTTGAATAATGGAATACATATATAAAAAGACATCCACACATTTATTATTACAATAACAAAGAGTTGAAAATTTGCAAGGTTCTCATATCATGAGAGAAATTCCTTTAAACAATTTTATCATATTTTGCGGACCATCTAAAATTGCTGTACGGTTCTTTAGTAGCGTCTCAGGATGTACGCTGATGGTTGTCATAAAAATTGATAGTGGGATTTGTCCGGCCATTTTGTATGAAACATGGATACCATGCGAATGACGTCATAAGTTATCGTAATCGCACTATTCGTTTAAGAGATGGGTAAACATATTGGTGACTTGTACGCTTTTTAGAGCTCCTATTATTGCGGTAATTTATCATATATGTTAAGAGATTTAAATTATTAGGAACATATATTGGTCTATTAAAATAGTTAACGTTTTTCTAGAGAAATGTTGGTATGACAATGTGCGTGTATATAAGTTGGTTAAGATTCTATCATCACATATAAAAGTAAGCAATAATTAGTAATCAAAAACATTGCAAAAAAAATATTCGGACAATTGCCGCATCTATTTTATAAAGTGGGAATCGTTGAGAAATTAACATTTGATACGAAAATAAAATTCCATCAAAGTTAATAAAAACTATTTTAATGTTTTGAGTGTGTTCTGTGTATTCTGTGTGTTCTGTTCTCGTAAATCAAAATTTGAATATATAGCTTGAACATGCCGTTATAACGTAAAAAAACTATAAAAGATTAATCCAGAATAACTTTCTTTTAAACTCTATTGTCTTTGACAGTTTTGTTTTTTCGTTATTTACGGAACTTGGAAACGATTATGACTAGGCAAGTACTAACAGCTATTTAAATAAACTGAACAAGGAAATTGACAAAAACGAAGACAGATTCGAAACATTCACTAAAATTATTCCAGATTGGCTTGATCCCCTTGCATTGTGAATAGCTACTGTAGTCTTCACTATGCTTTCTTTTATGTTGGGCTATACTCCAAGTACTTATTTTACTTATTATTATTGTTGTCGTTTAATGCGACTAAACTTCTGTCCTCATCACTTGGATAATTACGCTGTTCGCCTTTCGGTTGTTTCACAGTACATATTTCTAACTGTGTCAAGTATTTAAGCCTTTGTAACACAAGGTTTATATTGTATGAAACTTGTGCCTTCTCGGGCTAATAGAAAAGTC
Source organism: Hypercompe scribonia (assembly GCA_949316085.1). Lineage (NCBI taxonomy): Eukaryota > Metazoa > Arthropoda > Insecta > Lepidoptera > Erebidae > Hypercompe > Hypercompe scribonia. The sequence goes on along the minus strand of OX438984.1, from coordinate 3,650,744 downwards.
AATTAGGCCCTGCGTCAGGACTATTACTTAAAGTGATTTTAGTTCGTAGTCTTAATGACTTGTTAAGTTTGAATTAAGATCGGACTCTGGACAGTAACAAACGCCAAGATTAATGGTCCAGTTAATGCATTAGCTAAAGGGGGAAACATTAATTAGGTTAATTATTAAAATGATAATAAAATTCAATTAAACTTTGAAATAAATGAAAAGAATAGTAATATCAGTTGTAATACTCATGTAGTTTTAAGATCTCATGAAACAAACATGAATACAAGAATAACGCAGAAACATCTAGAAACGATGAAAATGGGCAAAGTATCATAACTACCTCTATTTCTTATCCTATAGTTACTTCGATAAACCTTAAGCGAAGCAGGTTAAATCCTTTCGAGCAGAAATATTTCTAAGAAAGTCTTTCCATAAATATAAAAGATGAATGCGACAGTTAACCAAAAATCCCAGCCAAGTCAATTTCAAGTGCAAATATAAACTAAGTGGTCGGCATCCTGATGCAAACTCACGAAAGCTACTTACACAAAATATTCCGAGCAGAAACGTTTGAAACTTCACTTACAACAGTGTGAACTAGTCCTTCGAAACTTTCCCTACCTGAGAACGGCATAACTGTTAAACTTTTCTATGCAAAATAAGAATGATATTCGTGTTGTGTGCGTGTTTATCGCTTTTTAATGGTTTTGGAATAAATCTGAATACTAGAGTCCTATTCATACAAACTCATTTATTGTTATTGAACTAAAGCAATCTTTTATACCAATTAAATTCTATTATACTAGTTTTCGCGTGGAATTTGATCTGCCACATTATCGTAAGGATCTAAAAAATATGTATGTTTTTTTTAATAAAAAAATTACTGTAGTATGTTACTTCTAATACCTCCAAGAACATGTGTACAAAATTTCATGATGATCGGTGGAGTGGTTTTTGCGTGAAACCGTCACAACAAACTTACATTCGCATTTATAATATTATTATGGATTCTTATTTAATTCGTTACATTCACAGCTATTTCTTAAATCTATTTAAAAGTGCACAGTAAATAAAAATTCAAAACTTATTTACAAGCTATATATTTTTTTTTAATTGCAACCGCTTATAGTACGATTGTACTTGAAGTAATCCGCGGAACTTAAACTTATCTTGTTAGGCTTAACTACGCAAAAGTGATTTCTTTAGGATCATAATAGCCTGGTAACTTGGCAAACTGATAATTGAGATTTTGCTAAGGTTAAAATAAGTCTAAATATCTATTTGTGAAATAACTTTTTTAAACTTTTGTATTGAAGTTCAAAGTTTGTTAAATATTAATGAAATTTTAAATTTTTGTTATTTGTTTTATACAGAAAGTTAAATAGATTTTAGAAAAGAATTAGCTTGTATACATGTTTATGGAAATGGCACAATACTTTATTATGCAACACATTACAGTGAACTAAAATATGAATCACTAAATAGTTATAATTTTATTAGTAGATAGTTTAAAAAAAATATCAAAAATGAACACAGAAACGCTGTTTTGTTTTTGTGCAATATATTAAATAGAACTAAAAAAGTTAAAAAACTATAACTTTTAAAGGGAACCTAAAAAGGATGAAACAAGAAAATTATTCAGATAAAAACATAGGTACAAACATGATAAAAGTAGAGCCATGGTCGCACCCACGCATGTCCACATTTATTTTTATGTGTCATACGTTTTAAGCCTCTTTATTAGTGGTCGGGTTATAGTTTTTGAACTTTTTTTTCATTTCATACTTTTCCCTTTCCCAATCGGGAGACACTAGCAATACAGTATCTATATCGTTTGTTTCAACTGCGTTTATTCATCAATAATTATTAATCAATATTTTATTTACTTTATGATACTTTTAATTTATTAAATAATAAGTATATTAAATGACACAGGATATGTATTGTTGAGGACTAATGGTAGTCCCCAAGAATGCCTGTTGCACAAAGCGCATGACTCTTGGCCGTGTATTACCACTTTGAAAACAAGTTATTTTAGCGATGAGTGTCCTAGTCTCAGCAGTATATTACCTTAATAATCTTATGTTTTAACCTGTCTAATATTGGTTTGTCATTTGTTTTTACCTGGAACCATGCGAACTGTACGACTGCATACATGTGTGTAATGTGCCCTGCAAAATCTTTTTGTGATACGTCATGACTATCTCAGTTAAATTTTTTCGGAGTTAGAATCTGAGATTTGAATTCTTTTACATAAATTTTATATATCTTAATTCACCTTGACCATTAATAAAAAAATATTTGGAATTCATTATTGTTCTATGTTTTTTGTGCAGTGAAACTGCCTCGTGGGTCTAGCCGTCAGCGTATTCGACTACCGTCAAGAGGGTTCAGGTTCGATACCTGGGTTGAGTCAAGTCAAGTTTTTCTGGTTACAGAAATACTTGCTAACAGCCCAGAGTTTGGAAATTGTTCTCTTAACTCCCGTGCCATAGAGAGCACGTAAAGTCCGTGTCGGTCATGCACCTGATCTCTCTCCGGTCGTGTTGAATAACCGTCCCATCGGATTGTGAGAGTGAGGGAACAGTGAGTGCACCTGTGTTTGTGCACTGTTATATCTCCTGAGATTGGCCGTCGTGACTGAAACCGGGTAGGAGTACATCATCATTATCATCATCATCATCGTTATTTATCAGTTAACACACAATAATTCGACACAAAGACGCTGTTAAGCTTGTATTTTTCTAAATATTTATTTAATATAGTCTTACTGAAAGATGAGTGAAATAGAAATGACAAATAATAAGGCTCTTGGATGTTGGCAAGTAGATACAAAAGAAGTTTTTGAAGAAAATACATAATTCTTAAGTTAAATTGTATCTTTTTTGTTCTTCTACAAGTTGTTGTTCACATTAACTTTTACATCCAACTTTTTACAGTACAGATTCAAAGAACGTAGAATAAATACAATAGGTAAAAACACCTCACACTCATGATAATCAATCAATTTAAATTTAAAAACGAAATAAGTCGTCTGTTCCCACTTACTTATTTGGTTTGTTTTATCGAGGACGACCATCACTCCGTTTGACTTTACCAAAATAATCACAATAAAAGCAGAAATCCATCAGCGTAGTTGCATTTCACATTCGTCGTCTGCCGTCACAATCCGACGCGATTATAGAGATTTCCACTTTGCGCGAAACTTGAAAATCTCGACAAAAACCCGTACCGACGTTATCTTTCGGGCATCTCGAATTGTTTTCGCTTGCGGCTTATCTCTGTTCTTTGTGTTGGTAATAAATTCGTTTTCTTTGCTTTCCACCGAGTTTTCACAATGCCATTTCTGTAGATTACCTCTCCTTTATTTGGGATATCAATTTCGGTTGTGCCTTTTTTGTCATGGACCGCGTGTTGATGCTGCGATAACGTTTTATCTCGGCCTTTTCTGAATATGATAAGTTCATTGATAATCACTTGAGAAATATTTAAAGACAGAGGCAATTGTTTTATATTTTTCTTGGTACCACTTTACCGTCAAAAATATAAGGAGGCATCCCTGGATCAGTTGACTCGTAACATTTACAATGCAAGTATTCTAAATTTGTCAAGTTATCTACGTTTTATTGAACTGTGAACAATGTTTTGTGATAAAATAATTTTTGATAAAACTACAGCTTCTAATTCAGAAGAATCTTCATAAAAGTCATTATTATCAACCTAAACCAGCCTTATACAGGCTCTTCTAGTCTATCTATTAATCTAAAAATTTGAACCGGCCTACATCCAACGCAGTTTGGTAATCTTTATAAAAAATATGATATCTCTCATTTAACAATTTTTGTCGTAATAATTATTTCTAAATAAAATTGGCCTATGGAAAACAATAAAAGTCATCTCTATCACAGTATAATCTCAGTTCATTAATGTATTGACACTGCACGAATACATTAACAAAACACGCAACGCATGTTATTAAATCATCATTAACTTTATCAACCAAAAAACAGATTCTCAAACCAAAAATTATCATCCAAAATTGGCCACATACAACAGATTTGAAACACTAATGCGAACGGTAGCCATAATCATTGAATTTATGACCACAATAGTGAAATCAGGCAACCATTATAGGCTACAGCCAACCAGCCAGCCGCCGGCCGTGCATTTGTAGCGCAGTTACAGAATTCTAATGTTACAACGTGAATGCAAACAATAACCTCAACACGCAATACATGTTTTGTAATCATTTTGAATACACACTTCAGACTGTTTGAAATTTAATTTTGGAACTGGAATTTTGTCTTTGTAAGAGATTTTAAGGCAATGACGAGACACATAGTTTTGGTTTGAATAATAGTAAGCAAGATCAGAATTGAACCCATTAGATAAAAAAAAAACCATTAGATTAGGTTTTATAATATATGTACTATAGGTTGAACCACGAATTAGAACATTTGAAAACATTGTGTAAAAAAAACTATTTGATATATTATAAAAATTGTATATTTACAAGAAAGCTAATTAGTTAGAATTTGTTTTTTAAAAATTACTTCGTCTAAATGACCACCGTTTTTACGCTTGCACTCTTCTAAGCGAGCACTGAAGTTTTCGATTACTCGTCGGCAGAGACCGCGAGATCGCCGACATCTCTTCACTTATTTTTTCTTTTTGTTGACGTAGAGTTAATTCTTCTAATAACCCCATAAAAAAGTCTACGGGGGTCTGAACTTCCGGTTGGTCATGGAACATCGCCTTGTCTGGAAATCAGCTTTTCTGTAAACAAATCTTTGACCACCGGCAGGGACTTATTGGATGTGTAACTAGTGGCTCCATATCCAAATCATGTGTTACAATTGTAACCGGCAAATTCCGGTAGCAACGGTCCTAAGAACTCCCGTTACACATTTAACGAATTTTTGGCCCACCCTATAGATGTAATATATAGAAAGAAGTGCTAAAAATTACATTTGTTCAATGAAAACTTTATAAATTAATTCCGTAATTTGACAGTAATTAAACTATAAATATCTATTATAGCTATTAATCATCATCTCAGCCAACGTCCGCTACTGGATATAGGCCTTTTTTTTAACGTGTGGAAACCCCCTCGGGCCGACACCCCACCGGAGTTTATGGTGGGGTGGTGTGTCGGAATCGGACCGACTAAAACCACACGATGTGCCGCTCTGCGCCTGACATAGGAGGGATCCGGGAACAGTTGTTATTACGACATCCAGACTACCGGACATAGGCCTCCCCCAAGGTTCTCCACAACAGCCGGTTCCCTGCCGCCCGCATATTGTAGTTTCCGACAATAAACAAGAATTAAAAAAAAATATACAAAATGCTCATATATATTAAGAAAACCTAAAAATTGTATTTATACATATCCAGACCACTTTCACAAAAAGAAATATTTATTTATAAATGGAGGCGTTAGATTAAACCACATACTCGTATTTATAGCTTTTAAAGTAAACTAGTTTCGAAAATATAAATTCTAAGTGTAAGTACCTAAATGGTTGCGAGGTACGTACGATGTTCAGACCGGCATCGTTTAGATACCAGTACGACTATCTATGCAATGGGTTATGGGCTTGAGAAATGTTTGTTGCTTGGTACAGCTAGCCTTTAGGGAGAATGCATGGAAACCGGGAATGCACATTAATCTATGTCGTTGTTACAGCATGCAATCTCTTTACTACTAGTATTATGGTGTGTTCAAATTGGAAATAATACTTTCCATGGCGTTTCAAATGTTTGAAAAATTTATTTATTTAGATATTTATTTATTTTGTTTTTTTTTTAATATTGAGTGATTTATTTATTCTTTTATTTATTTAAAACTAGAGAACTGGATCTCAGGAATATTGGTTAATTATTTGTTACTTATAACAATATTAAATCTAATATTGAGCCTAAAAATATATTCTTTTCCCTCCACAAAAGAGTTAAATTCTTTTTCTTTGTAGTTTATGTTTACTGTTTGTGTTTTAAGAGATATAATCCATACTAAAATTAGAAATGTGAAAATATGTTTGTTTGTTTGTGTGTTTGTTTTTCTTTTATATCGCAACAGAACGATTTTATGGTAAGATTTTTGTGTTTGGAGATAGTTAGAAGGCTGAAGAATGATATAGACTACTTTTTACTGCAGTAAAATATTCCATGTTAAGATTAATGTATATGATAATCTTAAAACAGATTCATAAAAATGAAGCATATTTGAATCACTCCAAATTTTACGAATTACGATAGATGATGCTGTCAAGTTTTTTCACTTAATTGTGTACGATAGAAAATCTTCGTCATTCAATTTTACAAAAATACCCGCGGTTTCTGTAGATGGCGCTATATTAAATAAGATACTTAAACTATCGATAAACTTTAAAGAAAATAACTTTAAATGTTATAAATGCGGCATTTTATCCATATAAAATGCCGCATTTACGCAAAAACGCATGTTACTCTTTTACGTAAAAACTACTGTACAGATTTAGATAAAACTTAGACATGAGAATAATGCATAGGCTATTATTTACCGTGATAGTATTCTCGTCTTAGTATAACATAAAACTAAAGTAACAATACGACCACAAGTAAAAAGCATTGTCACTTCCGTGTCTCAGTGTAACCTCCGTGTAAACTCGAAATACAACGAATATTCAAGTGAAAATCTAGTTTTAATCATTCATTTTAGATTTCCATGAGTCTTCGATGGTCTAATCTCTGTACACATTGACGTTGCTCACATTGTAGTGTGCCTAAGATTTTTAATGGTATGTTAAATAGGTTGTTGGTGTCGAATTGGTCTCACCACATCATATTCACGTAAGAGATTGCTTTATCGATTAATAAAAGACTGTTATGAAGTTCGAAACTAGACGGATCTTCGAATAGTACCGTGAGTAAAACCTGATCTAATACACTTTTCAAATCAATACTGTATGTGTAATCTAAAGCTATGATACTTTATTCACCATACAATGTAATTCTGCTTAGGTTTAGCGTAAATTTAGTGCCAGGTTTACGAGCGATGGGTAGATTGTAAGACTAAAGAATCATGAAGAAAATATATTTAAACCAGCATCATGGTGCATGTCATATGTGTAGGAGTAGCTAGTGAAGTGATATATCACTAGTTTCTAGATACTAATCCAAAGTTAAGCTACAATTTACTCATGAACATGACGTCATAGTATTGAAATATTTCCACGACAGCGCTTACGAATTGTTGGAACCAACAGCGGTCTTGACGTCAAACTCATAATCACTGCCACGAATTTGGTCGTTATAATATCCAAAACTTAACGTGCGGGCGACGTCAGATGTTCGAAAGAACGTAATATGTTGTAGATATATAAAAAAGTTATTGTTTTAAATGTCATGTTATGTATTCTTGACGTATTATTATTTAACTGATGATGACTGCACGGCTGGCCTGCAGTCATCATCAGTTAAATAATACACGGCTGCACGGCCGCCACGCCGCACTCTACTTCGCCGAGTGTTGTGAGTTCAAGCCCTACATGGGACAACCCTTTATGTGATCTACAAATTGTTGTTCTGAGTCTGGGTGTTCTTTGTGTTCGTTTCTTGTATGTTTGTAAAGTCTCCTGCGACACAGGATTTGTTCCAAGAGCGGGCGTTGTCTTTTCAAAATGAAAAAAATTAAGCAATATTTTTTTACATTAATGACGCGTTTCCTTTCGATGTGAATCTGAATTTCTCTGTTATATGTGTACACTCGCTTGGTTACAAAAATTAGTTTGCCTGACTAATAATTCGAGTGCTTTATTACCCTTTAAAAAGGGTCAAAATGATATTACATTTTTGTAACAAAATCATTAAAATAATAAATATACATTATGAAGAGTAGTATTTAACTTTAAGGCAATTCCTATAAAGTATCGATTTCATTTGTAAACTAGTCACAAATTGTTTCAATTTACGCGGCGAGTTAAGAATACTTAATACCGTATCCAAATATTTAGTTTTTTAGTTCATCGGCCATAGAGCAGTCGGCACTCGAGCACAGCCATAGTTCCGCAGTTATCTCACACCGCATTGTGACATTACTTTTAGTTTAGACGGCTCTATTAGGCACAGAGTTGTGCTGTCACATTGTTCTACCAACTCACTCTTGTTTTGTAAGGATTTAACATTTTTTTCTTTAGTTTTGATTTATATTTTGCCTGCCTCGATGGTTTAGCGGCAGCGAAAGCGACTGCTGTGCTTGACGTCTCGGTTTCGATTCCCGGCTTCCAAATATTTGTACGATCTGCAAATATTTGTTTCGGAGTTTGAGTGTTTTCTATGTACACTGTGTAAGTATTTACAAAAAAAAGTATATAAGTATTCTATCAGTCAGTCTAGTTATCATAGCACAAGCTCTGCTTAGTTTGAAACTAGATGACGTTGTGTGTCAAATATCTGAAATATTTATTAGTATTATTATTTATTATGTTTAAAGAGACTATTAGAGTAGAGGTTAATGATAAAACTACTAAGGTGAATAGTGAATAAACAATAAATAAATAAAATAATAATAATTAAAACTTTATTCTCTTTTCCCAAATGTATACCTTAAGACAAGATTCTACCTTTGTGAAAGACGGGTGCCTGATGTAGGTTAAAAAAGATAACCTGTGCTACAGGTCACCAGAATTCAATACATAAATACATAAATCACAATACATTCAATTTTCATCTAAGACAAATATTGTTTGACAAATGTTCTTATGAAGTTGAAAAAGTAAAAATTACGAGAAAAATAAAAACAACATTTTGCTTTCTCATACAAACCATAGAGTAAATCAAAACACCTCTCTCTGGTTATGAAATATTTGACGTCAATCAAAAAAGAACAAAGAGGGTTACGATTATCTTTGATATACCTTGAAGTTAATTAGACTTTATGGATTTAATGCTTTTCTTGTCTAAAGTAAAGTTCCAAGAAAAGTGATTATTGTTACTTAGTATAGCTTTGAGAATACCAAATCTGTCTAAGTAGCTAGTATATACATATTTTAGGATTTACCACCATTGGCAATTCTAGTGTGTAATGTGTTCTATATCAGTAACTGGAACAAATAATTAAAAAAAAAGGTTAGGTTTATTCTCAATTGACTTACATGTTGCGCAGCCGCCTCTGTACACAAGTATATATGTATGTTCACGCTACATAAATTGTACTTTTGTATTTAAGTATTCCATATGAACAAAAATTAAGCAGATGAGATACGTTGTAATACTAGTTGACTGTCTTGGTGGTTCAGTGGCAGCGTATGCGACTGCTGTGCTTGAGGTGTGAGGTTCGATTCAAAGGTCGGATATTTGTACGATCTGCCAATATTTATTTAAAAGTTTGGGTGTTTTCTATTTGTATGTATTTAAAAGAAATATAAATAAGTATTCCAGAGTACTAGAATATTTAATAAGTAATGTAACAGTATTAGTATTAACTTTCATACTTTTTCATACTTTCTCATTTATTTTTCATACTTATTTATAAAAAGGTAAAGAGAACCTTGATATATTGAATACTACGTGATATAATACTCAAACAAGCAACAAGCGTAGTCAATATAACCACATGTGTATACTCATAGTTATGTGTTTAGTAGGTAATCGTTTGTGCTACGCAATTGACTGAACACAATTCGTTTGATTCAGTTGTTAGACGAAGTTAATGATAAAGCAGTTACGCGTACCTAAATATTCATCAACAGCCTTTTACAATCCACTGCTGGAGATAGCCCTTTCCTTAGCAAGGAGATTTTGGCCTACTATTCCACGCTGGCTAGATGGGTTGGAATAGGGTTTGTTTCAAGCTTTCCTTCTCTTTGTAATGATGTTGTTTTGCATATTTGTTTCCCTTAGTCGCCTTTTACGACACCCACGGGATGAATAGGGGTGGTAACACTATGTATTCTTAATCCATCACCACACGGACTGCAGACCTAAATATTATATTGCTGGAATTAAAACATTTGTGGGCAATACGGTGAAAATCGGATTTAAAAGGTCAAACGTTTTTCCATATGCTGACACCAAGAGCCACTTCACGTGTCCGGCAATAGTCGAGATTTTCAAAAACACCTGTTAAGAGAAACTTTATCCTATTTAAACGACAAAATAATCAAGAAAAGAAAACAAGGGAAGAAACAAAATCAGACAAGAACAAGAAAAGAACAATCAAACAAGAAAAGAAATCAGAGGTCAGTAGTGAAAAACGAATGAACCAAACAAACGAACTCAAGAATAAATCCTTTTCCTTGCCTCGTTCTCTTACCGGGATTTTAATCCTAAATGCAACTGAATATTGTCGGACGTCTCATAAATAGCCTCATTAGTTAAATTGAACTGGTAGTAGAGCCACGCTGATTTCAGCACGAGCGGGCCGGCTCGACCGGGGCAGTACTACCCTCCCACAGAAGACCAACCTAAAGTGCCAGCATCCGAGTTGTCGTGTTTCGTTTGTGAGTGTGAGAACAGAGGCCCATTGATGCAGGGGTGACAGTTACCGTAGTAACTGTGTAAGCCTTACACTGCCACAATGACTGTCATGCCTTTTACGTCCCCAAGCGGGGTGTGAAAAAGTATCTCACAAAGCCGCCATAGTGTGGGTCACTATACTGCATTGTCTGCATTTGCAATGAGTATGGTGACCACAACTCTTGGATTCTATTCATGCTTTCCATCAGGCAGAGTAGAGTCTCTTTAGCAGGCTCTTAATATAGAAAAAAGACTTATATTTAAAGACAGGCAATTTATTAAACCCTATTTTAATTTTATTTTTATCAAATTTCAAGTTAAGAAGGCGATTTTTAAATTCTTTTTATTTCTTTTAAGTTAGTTGCCTCAGAACTCCGCCATACATGAACCGATTTTGAATTTTTCTTCTCTTCTCTTTTTAAATTATAAGAATAAAGTTCATCTCTAAAGGTAAAATTTTTAAAATTAAGACTACAGTTTATTACAACTCATCATAACCTAGGCCTATTCAGCTGGTTTTTATCTTTTGTAGCATTACTGAGGGGCTTAAAGATTTTTGGGGCAACATCAAAAAAAAAAAAAGAAAACTGAGGGGCTTTGACTCAATAATGATCGTGTAGAATAACATATTGCAAAGTTAAGCAATCTTAGCCAGGTGACCATTTTTAATACATTGAGTATCCTTCGTTCCTTTGGGAGCACGTTAAGCAGTCGATCTCGGTTGCCATACAAATATCTTTGGCAATCGTCACGGGTAGTTGAGAGCTCTGAAAAATCCAAAAATTATCCTTTAACAGAATTTTAATCTTTCAGCAGTCACTCCACGTAAAAATCTAAAGTTTAGCCATACAGTACTGTAGCCATATAGTTGATTTAAAGCCGACCGTGAAGGTTCCGAGAATGATCTTTTGTAGTATTACTTTACTCAGTAAACCCACCAGTTGAACATCAAGATTATCTAGAAATCCTTTTTGAATAAAACACTCAACTTAACAGGTAACATTGCCATTTGACCACGTTCGTTTCCAAAAGGCAAAATATATTATATGTAAATCATTCATTCTAATAAATAAATATTCCGGACATTTGACACACGTCATCACCTACGAGAAGTTTCTATGTCAACTAAACTAATTGATAGAATACTTCTATACTTTTTTTAAAAATACATACACATTATACATAGAAAACACCCAAACTTCGAAACAAATATTTGCCGACCATACAAACATCTGATCCAACCCTGGATTTAAACACGAGATCTCATTACGGCAGGCGCAGACAAAATATTGTTTCTTATGTTAACTATCGTTTAAACCACAGTACTGCATTTTTACTATGAATACTAGATCTACGAATAAGTGTTGACCAGATACTGCTTATCAGAACCCTTCCTTATAAATAAACTTTCAAAAAAGTATGTATTTTAAATAATATAAGGCGAAATGTTAACGTTTTCTATTCATAAGCACACTACCGAAAACGTTAATTTCTCTCTTTGTCCATAATGATTTTCACACTTACCTTACATTTACCGAAATATCACAATAGCATAATAAATGTCGAAAATGTCATGAGTACGAAACATCAATTGACAAGAAACGCAAGCGCATGAAGTTAAACCCGCTTCGACAGAGTCGAACATGAAGTTGGCTCGAGTCGATGAGTGGAGAGAATGCGGGTTGAGCCCTCACTTCACTGCGAACCTCCCATCTAACGAGTGTTTCGAAACCGTCTTGCGTTTCTGTGTAATAGTGTACCGACGACCACCGCTCTTGGACTCTATTCAGGCTTTCCATCGGGCTGAGTAGAGTCACTATGGTAGGTTACTATAAAATAATAAAAAGAAAACCTTTTTTTTTTTAACGTGTGGAAACCCCCACGGGCCGTCACCCCACCGGGGTTTACGGCGGGGTGGTGTGTCGGAATCGGACCGACTAAAACCACACGGTGTGCCACTCTGCGCCTGAGATAGGAGGGATCCGGGAACCGTTGCTATTACGACATCCATATCTACTTGCATTACATCTGAATCAACCAAACACATATATGTTTTGGTGTATTCCAAAATCCAAAAAAAAAAGAAAAAAAAAATTAATGAATAAAAAAAAAACCTAACCTAACCTAGTATTTAATTCATTATATCCTCAAAAGTATTGCTTACTTGTATTATTTCTCAAATCCTATTTCCTCTAACTAAATATACCTGTTGGTGAAAAACGTTGCTATGATTGGCCGCCGTCTCCGACATAAATATTATTTTAATATAAAATCATTATAAAAAATACCTCTTACATTAAATCACATTTCTCGTTTAAACAAATTATGTGTGAAATATTCACTTTTTGAAACTTTCTTTACGAGTAACTATTTTGACAGCGACAGTTTGTTATGATCACAACGTGTAACGTTATTGTTAAAAAAAACATTATTCATCCGTAGGAGAATCATGTGTCGGCTCGATCGAAGTGATACCATCGCCTTATAAAAACTTAAAATATTTAACAAGGTTCTAAGCAAGTTTTTCGTTGCTTTTTACTGAATAAGTTAAATTACAGGGGCCCCAAACCTTCTCCTCTCCCTAATTCGAAGAAGCGTTGGTTTTAAAGTCGACAATACACTTGTGACTATTACTTACAACAGTCCATCATCGGTACACCTTTTTTTTTTTTTTTTTTTTTTTTATCGTGTGGAAACCCCCTCGAGCCGTCACCCCACCGGGGTTTACGGCGGGGTGGTGTGTCGGAAACGGACCGACTAAAACCACACGGTGTGCCACTCTGCGCCTGACATAGGAGGGATCCGGGAACAGCTGCTATTACGTCATCCAGATCCCTCCTAGCGCCTGCCCGCTACCGCGGGCACCTTCTACGGATAACCTCTCCATTTAGGCGACGTACGGCACACGCGGACGTCGCCTCCTCGCGGCTGGCCAATATAGCGGATGGAGGGGAAAACCCGTCCCGTCCACCCGCGGCCACACTCAAGGCGGCATGAGGCGCTGGTATGCACGCCTCCGCCGCCCGGCTCGCCGGCGGCGAATTGGGTCCGAGTGGAGATTGTCCTCCCGGGCCCTCTCCGCCGCCTCCTTCCGCGAAATTACATCTTCGCAGAAGGTTGCGACCGCGGTAAAACAGCTATCGCTACCGACCATGGAGCGTATGACGGCCGGTAGCGAGAGATCTCCTCCAATAACTGCAGTGAGGACCCCACGCTGCGCCGCCCAAGCGGAACAAACCGCTAGCGTGTGCTGAGCCGAGTCCTCACTGCAGTCGCAGTGGTGACAGGCGGGACTCAATTCCCTCCTGGCGACCGAGTGCAGATACTTCCCAAAGCAACCGTGCCCGGAAAGGATCTGCGTCAGTCGGAAGGAAAGGGTCCCGTGCTGTCGCCCCGCCCACTCAGCGATGACCGGCTGGAGAGCCTCCACGGCGGCAAAGCCAGCACGTGGAGCCTCCAGCCGGGACGACCAACGAGCCATCGTGGCTCGACGAGCGGCCTCTCGCCACTCGCGCATCTCTTCAGGCGGGGGCCGCATGCCGCTACCCGCCCGGAAGTCAGCCGTCCGCCGATAAACTTCGGCGAGCACTTCCGCCTCCAAGTCCCACGGCGGAGTTCCGGCCAAGGCACACGCCGCCTCCGTCGATACGGTGCGGTAACCGCGTATGGCTCTAACCGCCAATATCCCCTGAGGGCGCCAAAGGCGAGCCCTATTCTGGGCGGTCAGAGCCGCCACCCACACCGGTGCACCATACAGTGCCATTGACCGGACAACCCCCGTGTATAGCCGTCTCGTCGCGACGCTGGCTCCACCCAAATTCGGCAAAAGTCGCCCGAGGGCAGAGGCAGTGCCGACCAGCTTTGGAGAAAGCTGTCGGAAGTGCTCGTCGAAGAGCCACCTCCCGTCGAGGATCAGGCCCAGGTACTTCATCTGGGCCTGAACCGGTACGAGGACCGAATTGACTACGATAGAGGCGCCGGGTGGGGGACCACGCCGGGGCCCATGGAACAAAAGGGCCTCCGTCTTTTCTAGGGCCACCCGTAACCCCAGCGCCTCAATACGCCCGACCACCAAAGAGACTCCCGTGGTGGCCAGGCGCGCCGCCTCTTGGAAGTTCGCTCCCCGGGCCGTGACCAATGTATCATCGGCGTAACAAATTACACCCAGCCCGGGGGGAAGACGACCTCGAAGGGCCCAGTCGTATCCCATGTTCCACAGAAGTGGTCCGAGGACAGACCCCTGTGGAACACCGCACGACATGAGCCGCCGCCGCAGAACACCATCTCGGTCCTCGTACATGACGGTGCGCTCCTCAAGATAGTCTGCCACAAGCCGCCTCAGGTACTCTGGCACCCCATGGTATTGGAGTGCTTCCCTGATGCAGCTAAATGGCAGACTATTAAATGCGTTGGCGATGTCCAACGACACCGCCAACAGCACGCCACCACAGCTCACCGCCTCTTCGGTAACGGCCCTGAGGCGTAGCACGGCATCGACTGTCGAACGCCCCGCTCGAAAACCGAATTGGGCGTCCGACAGATCGGGACCCACCTCGCAGAGGTGCCGAACGATGCGGGCAGAGAGTATCCTCTCAAACAACTTACCCGCCTCGTCCAACAACACGATGGGCCTATAGGCCGCTACCGAATCGGCTGGCCGTCCCGGCTTTCTTAATAGGACCAGCTTCCCGCTTTTCCAGCACTCAGGGAAGCGTCCGGACGCCAGGCTAGCGTCCAAGACCTCCCTGAGACGGTCCGACATGTGTTCGAGGGCTCGGGCCAGCACTCGGGCAGGTATCCCGTCTGGCCCGGGGGCGGTGTTCTTAGAGCGGATCCGTAGAACAACCGCCCCTACCTCCGATTCCCTGACGGGCGGAACATTATCCTCGGTCCCCCCGTCTTCTCTGACCATTATGGCCATCGACGGAGGTGTGTGCTCCACCCGCTGCGGGAAAAGGCCCTCGACCACTTCCCGCAGGAAGCTGGGCTGGAGTGTCTCTGTAAGGGGGGGGCTCGACGTGCGGAGCTTTTGTCGCACCGCACGATAAGGGCGACCCCAGGGGTCACGATCGAGACCCTCCAGCATCTCCTTACGCTTAATTTCTTTGGCGCGGCTGATGGCCAGCTTCAGAGTTTTCCGCGCCTCTCGGTACTCCTCATGAAGCTGGTCCTCCCCGCCTTCTTCGCGGTGTCGCCGCCGACTACGGGTGTAGGACCTCCGGGCACGAGTACAGGCCGCGCGGAGGTCCGCCAACTCCTGGGACCACCAGTAAACCTCCTTCCGTGGAGGCCGATAACCTCGGATGCGGGGCATGGCCGCATCGCAGATTTGCGTAATCGCATCACGGAAACGACCAGCCCCCAATCATCGGTACACCTATGCCTACCAAAAAAACAAAACATATAAAGGTTGTCTACAAATTTAATTTAACAAAATTTAAAACAGATGAATGAAGGACAATATTAATTTTAAACTAGATTTAAATTTGAACACCCTCGCAAGCTAACTTTTAATTAAAAGTTTAAATTGCTCGGATTGCTCCTGAAATACCGAAAGTACTGCAGCCACACCAAGGTGAGTACTGAACGGTAACTGCTGCAATAATTTAAATACTTAAACGTTTCAAATTGAAGCATTGACTAATGTAAAATTATTATTTTTTATATTAATCGGAATGGTCTTGAATAAAAAAGGTACAGACGGCTGTGTATGACGTGACTCAAGTAATTATTATTAATAATCATAACGAAAATAATGTGTAACTGTATGGTTGGTTTACATTAAACGTTAAATAACACAATAAGTGATTTCAAATAATATCGCAAAACGTAACTTGAAGTTTCTCACTGTATCTCTTTGAGCTATATTGAGCAAATATAATGGCTCAATATAGTTCAATTCAACTCCACCAATCTAGTATTGATTAAATCCCAAGTACCAGGGGTTCAGTTTCTCAAAGAACTAACACAGCACATTGTTTGAATTATGAACGCTTTACAAACCAACTTCCACACCTACGGTCCACTCAATTTCATAGGCGCGCGCAACGTGCTTTCCATAATTGAACACACCTGCTCTACCGTTGATATGAGCTCCTAGTACTTTGATGTATTACGTTGATGATTTTTCTATGAACTCTTTAAAGTATATTTACTTATATATAACACATATACTACAAGCAGTCTTGAAATCGAAAATTTAAAACAGACAATTTAAGAGATTTAATTTTTAAAAGCAAAAATATAACAGTATACAGTAACAAAATAATCTCATGAGAAGGATTAATTTTGTATTTGTTTGGTTAGTAATATCATCGACATTAACTTCTCAAATGCCCAGATTTTTGGAACTTTGCATTAAATGGTTATTTAAGTTTGCAGTTTTCATTGTAACACATAAGCTACTAAAGTCGACAACCATGATAACTGGCTATCACAAATGAGTTGTCAACAAGATAGCGTTGTATGTACCATGTTTTTGAAATCAAAATTATTCGTTTACGACTTTATTGACATATTGCTAGCGGTACAGGATCTGCCATTCTCCTTCAATTATGCGATTCAATGCCTCTTTGCGCAATGCACTGAAAAATATTTGATACTGGAAGTATAAACAAAATCATTTTAGCGAAAAATATCTACTTTTAGTTACTTTTATTTACATACGATCCTTTATGTATATAGTTGAAAAACGTCGTAACTTGTTGTTACGACCCAATTAATTGAATTGATATAGACAACATGAATAAAGTCGTATGTTTGAATTACGAAGTTATACTATGTGTAGACTTACATCTTTCTAAAAAAAGGTCCTACATACGACCACTTGTCTCTTTAAATAAGAAAACAACATTAAATTTACACTCAAATCTATTTTATTAAGTTAACTTTGTCGCATTACAAAATAATAAGCATGAATAGGGTTTCTGAAAACTGAACAAATCAGTGTAGGATAGATTCAAAGTTCTGTATCTAGTTTTTTGGATACAGAATTTTTAGAATTTAATACGTAATATTGTATCTTATTATCATTTTTTATTCTTAAGGAGTAACTCTTTTTACTTAACAAGTCCATAATATTTTCTTTTTTAAAAATTGACCACGATAGCCAAAGGTAAGGGGTTCGTGTTGCACTTTCTGAGCTTAACGGAACATAAAAAGTTGTAATAATGATTTCAATTGCAGTATAATTTGGAGATGTATTTTTTGTGTATCTGGCCAAAGTAATCTTTGGAAAGGGCTATAACATTATCATCGTCATTATCTCAGCCGTAAGAAATCCACTGCACCATACTGTATTGTCTGCATTCACAATGAGTATAGTGGCCACAACTCTCGGATTCTATTCATGCTTTCTATCACGCATAGTAGAATCACTTTGGCAGGCTTTTAATAACAAAAAAAAACATGTCATCCAGAACGAGCCCTTCGACTCTAAGGGCGCGAATGTTTAAGATTATAACAGTAAGACTTTCATCGATGCAAAAACATCTTATTTAAAGAAAATTTTAATATTCTAACTTCAAAAATGGATAGTACCGGTAATGGAGATATAATGGCTCAAAATTAAATTTAATACAAAAGTGTGTTCCGACTTCATGCGTAGGAGGCGTTGGTTTACAGTAAGTAACAAATCACATTTTAAATAATATATATAAATGGTTAAACATTTATATACATTTAATTATAAGTATACCAGGAAACGCAAAATCTGAAGAAAAAATAGACTGTTTATTGTCTATTGTTGAATATTTATTTATAGAAATGGAAGAATGTATAATGTAATTTAAGACCAGTGTTGGAAAAATTAAAAAAAAAATAGTAACAGACTAATAGTAAAAAATTCAAACGTGTCTATACATGTTGTTAATATTTTATAAGCTAATGTCACATCAGCAACTGAAATTAAGTTTTTAAAAACCCTCGGCTATACCCCACCGGATAGCCAGACGGGCACGAGCTGGCTAAAACTCTGCACGAGTAGCCAGAAAACGAGTTATCACTTAAAAAGGGAACTCTTTACAGAAATGTCTCAACTTCAATTCAAATTGTATTAGGTCCATGCAAAGTGAACTAACTACGAGTATATAGAACGATGTGTTGGAGACGAGAAATTCACAATCCTTGAACTAAAAATGACACAATTTAATCACATAGGTTTCAAGCTCATCGAGTTTACTGGAAATTGTAAGTAATCTCTCTTTGTTACCGCTATATCCGCATATACTTGATAGGATATTGAACAAATGCTCTCTCGCTCCATGGACAAATTGCCCAGCTTATCCGGGTACGGAGCGGATCTATTATGTGACATTTCGCTCTGACGTATATCATGGCTAACATACCATTTTGTAAACAGCCGAGCTATTGGTTTAGTGTCATAAATAGACAGGTCATGACAAATCCAAGAACCTCTTTATTTTATTTGATTTAATCCTTGAAATTGTTTAAAGAATCATAATCCGGTTGATTCGTCGATTCTTTGAACAATGATTAATGTAATTTTAATCTTTGGTTTGATTTTGGTTTTAGTCGATTTTACTCTTGATTAATTTAAATTAGTTTCTTATTGCCAATATTTTTTTAAATAGTATTAATATAATCGTCTCTAATATTATACATAAATAGCTAAGATTACTTGTTTAAATTAAAGTAGTTCAAAAATGTTAAGTTAGTGACTTTCAAACATGTTCTATATTATTTCTCACTGTCTCAGCAATCGGACTGATTCTTGTATTTATTCAGTATTGCATTAATTTCATTCAACTAGAAGCCTCTTAGATCGGTGAGTATCTTCCGTCATCAGAGTGAGAAAACATTGAACTATTCAAAAGGCTTTGTTTCTCCGAACTCTTTTTCATCTAAATCGTTAATTGCAGTTTTAAATTTTACGTGTTTGACAATACTTTAACCCAACATCTAGAATTATTTTACAACTAAGCAAGGAAGCTTTGTTATTTGCTCTGTTTGTACTAAAATAGTATAAACTCAATATATCATCATCTTCATCCCCACCCGGGACAAATCTTCGTGTGATGAACACAAACATTTGTTCTGTCTGGATGTAATTTATCAATATATTACATATATAAGAAATATTTAAGTATGTTTATCTGTATATGCAGTCTGGTTATCACAGGCTCTGCCTAATTTAAAATCAGACAGCTTCTCAAATCTTTATTTATTAGGTATGTATATATGTAAGTTATTTATTTATCTCAGCCAAAAGATGTCCACTGCTAGACGTACACCTCGCTAAGTTTCTCAACGACAGCCGGTCCCAAAAATTCAAGACATACAAGTAATTGTTTAAGAGACATACTTTAAAAGAAATAACAATCCACTTGAAGGAAAGCAGATTGAAACGCTTCAGTATTCGATTTACTAGGACAGCAGTAGATGGGAGGATTTGTAGTAATCTGGCCTCGGAGGGGCGATCTGTTTCCCCAACGTGCTCATGGCTTGCGCAAAGTATTTTTCTTATCGTGTTAGTGTTATTGAAATACGAAATAACTGGCTTTTAAAAAATTGCTTTAATGTGCCTATGCTGTTATGGATTGTATTCTTCTTCATTCTTTAATTTTCATTCATAGGGGTAACATTTTTCTTCACATATTAATGAGATCAAATGAGAAGTATAATATTCTTTCAAATTAAAGACCCAAATCGATTTACAAATGGTTAAATTTATACTTAAATCATATAATAAAAGGTTAGAGGAATACTTAAAAGATATCATAGAAAGATATTAAAAGTTTAGAGGGAGGTCTTCTGGTCTTTGTTTTCTTGACTATAAATTTCATTGTTTTTTATAGTTAAGAACCTGCCAAAGTGACTCTACTCTGCCTGATGGAAAGAATAAATAAAATTCAAGAGTTTTGGTCACCATACTCATTACAAATGCATACAATGCAGTATGGTGACCCACACTATGTCGGCCTCGTGAGATGCTTTTTCACACCCCGCTTGGGGACGTAAAAGGCTTGTCAGTCGTCGTGACAGTGTATGGCTTACACAGTTACCACGATAACTGTCACCCCTGCATCAATGGGCCTCCGGTCTCACACTCACCAACGAAACATGACAACACTGATGCTGGCGCTTTAGGTTAGTCTTCTGTGGGAGGGTATTGCCCTGGTCGATCCGGCCCGCCCGTGCTGAAATCAGCGTGGCTCTACTACCTAGTAAATCATCTATAGTAAATCATTTATAGATCTCTTGAATTTCTTCTGAAAGTCTGTTAAAAATTTGAATATGTGAATGTCAAGTGAGTCACTACGGTGTTGCACAGATAAAATTTGCATAAAAGTTTCCTGTTACTTTAGGTATTGAAGCAGAGAAGAGAAGACAGACAAGATGGAAAGAACAAGGTAGGAAATATCTAATCTATACAAATAGACTGGGAAGTGTAACTAATATCTCTATAACGTCCAAGTCACCTACAACTCGAACTGACTGCTGCCGAAATTTAAAATCCCACCCTAGCTTTTATACGCAATGAACAATATAATGAATTAGATTCCAAGATTGTTACGGGGCTTGATAGGTGCGTCACTAATTTCTTTACGCAAATTAAATATACCCTCTTACAAAATCTATATAATCACAGCATATGATGCAGTTTTTATATGAATGTTGTAGCCATGTTTTATAAAGAATAAAATCATTTTATGGAACTGCATTTCTTTCTATGCCATATTTTTTACTTATTCTACTAATGTCAAATAAATCTTCGAGAGCTCTTTGCATTAGAACCATAAATTAGCGTGGATGAGATCATGAGAAGTAGTTTGTTCTAGATTTTTCGCTAATACTGAATTTATTTTATTTTCATTCAAGAATACAAGGAATAAGCAATAGTGTGATAAATTATAAATAGTACATGCAAAAGGTCAATTTTGTTGAACCTGCAACTTTATATGCGCCATCTAAAATACTTATTATGGAATATTAACAATGTCCAAGACTTTTAACAAATTATATTTCTATACCCTCTTGACATTTTAAAATCGATATTGTGATCTTCCTACCAAGCTGTTGGCGCATTATGTAAAAACAATCCTTTGTGGCTAATTTATCCTAACTTTTAAAATCGTTGAAAACCATACTTTATTATCAATGAGCATTGTGCATAGCTAGATATTAAGTTTGACTTTTTACTTTTTTATGATAGTTTTCATTATATAATATGTAAATCATCAACAGCCTTTTACAGTCCAATGCTAGACATAGTCCTCTCCTTAGCAGTGAGGTTTTGGCCTACTATACCAAGCCGGCCAGACGGGTTGGAATAGGGTTTGTTTCTAGGGGTGCTGGGCTAGAAAACCTCCACGTGGTGCACCCTGGTAACGTTGGCGATGGTGTTCATCACTGCCAACGGCTAATATTCTAGCACGAAGAGGAAGCCATTTTCTTCGGCAATTCGGCCGAGACTTAGTCCAACAGAGCGGGCGGGTCTGTCGGATCCTCTGTTGGTTCTTCGCTCTTCGGAGCAATAAGGAGGAAAACTTCGGTAAAAAATCACGACGGTGGGACCCTTTCTAGGGTCGGAGTTCCTCCGCTCAGCGGTGGAAAAGGTAGGACGGGCCCGGTGTGCACTTACACTGCCACCGTGCAGGCATCAGGAGACATAGTCTCCCTGCCACCGTTGACATATCGTAGTCCCGAGTTGGAGTCTCGCGACTCCAATCGGGGGCGAGGGTCTTGGCTTAATCGCCCGGACTGCGAGGAAGAAAACCTCTATAAAAAATTACCCCGAATCCCGTGTTCTGGTGCGCGGCCAGGGGATGCATGGCTGATGGGTAGTTCAGTCGCAAGCGCACTCCCAGCCGGGGCACCTGCGGACCCCTCGGTTGGGCACAAATTTACGCTTGCCCAGGTATTGGGGATCTCTGCCCGGGTCGACATTTCTTCTCCCCATCTCGTGGGTTCAAAAATGGATGAAATTATTAAAAATACAAACAATGAAAATATAGCAGAAAAGAAAGAGAAGAAGAGGAGTGCGAAAAAGGAAAATACAAGAGCGGGCGACCTCTCGTCCGACGTAGAGGATGTAATGGCTGGAACACCTATCTCGGTGGGGCTCCCAGAAGTCATTTTGGCTACTGGGAGCCGAAGAACATCGGAACGATTGCGTTCCAGATCCACTGCGGGCGGTAACTCTAGTGCAAATATGGATGCATTGGGGCTTATGGAAATGGAGTTGTACGAGAGCTGGAAACGCGGACGCTCCAGGGATGATGAGAGTGACATGTCCGAGCAGATGTTGCCTCCTAAAGTCACCAGCAGCCGTAGAGGGAGGACACGAACTCCGGTCTCGGCCCCGTCAGGCTCCGCCTTCTGCAAGGCGGGAGCCTACAGGCGAGTCAGAGCGGACGGCGAAGCATTAGCGGAAGAGGAAGTCGCAGATCTCCTGCTCAAAATTAAGGAACCGGTGGTAGAGGGTTCTGTGCCTCAAACACCATCGTCCATGCAGGAGAGAGCGAAAGCAGCGGTGGCTATCATCCACAAGGTAGCCACCAAGTCTAGCAACCTTAAGGGTTCTTTCGTGAAGGCCCTTAAGGACTCCTCTTTTGCTGTTGCGGGGATTGTGGAGACCCTCATCGGGGACGTGGCTCGACTCCAGGTAGCCAACGACCGCCTAACGGGGCAAGTGGCTGAGCTTAGCGCTCAGTTCGCCCAATTCCGGGCGCATCGTCCGGCGGGGGATCCGGCCTCGTCCCCGTCTCAGCCTGCTCCGTCTGTTGGTACGAGGGTAAGTTTTTAAGTTCGCGGAATGACAGTGAAAAAGGCGGGTAAACGCGCTCTTTTGATGCCTACCGTATTCAGTGACTCATAATTAGTCTGCATAGTAAAATTTGTTGTGATTGGATCATTAGTTATTAAACTATCGTTGACCAAGTATTTTAATCGGGAACGAAGTGAAAAAAATGGAGAAAATTGAATTCCGTGCGGTGATAAAGTTCCTTACTAAGCAAGGAAAGTCTGTTCAAACCATACTCAATGAGATGTCATCGATTTACGGGGATTCTTGCCCAGGAAAAACAATGGTCTACAAGTGGCATAGTTTATTTAAACAAGGCAGGGAATCACTTGAAGACGACCCGAGGCCGGGGCGCTCCGTTGAGGTGACTACGCCAGAAGTTATTGCAAAAGTAGAAAAAATTGTATTGGAAGATGCTCGACTAAAAAAGAAACAACTCGCAGAAATGGTTGGAGTATCGGATACAACAATTTTTAAAATTTTACACGATCATCTTGGCATGACTAAGGTTAGCGCACGGTGGGTGCCGAGAATGCTCACGCCATTGCAAAAACAACAGCGCGTGGAATGTTCACGTGCGTTTTTGGACCTCTGCAATGAAGACAAGGATGGCGTATTGAATCAAATTGTTACTGGGGATGAAACTTGGGTTCATCATTATGAACCCGAGTCCAAACAAGACTCCATGCAGTGGCACAAAAAGGGCACAGCACCACCCAAGAAATTTAAGGTTTCACAGTCGGCTGGGAAACTCATGGCAACGATTTTTTGGGACTCAGAAGGAATATTATTGATAGATTATAAAGATAAAGGCATTTCTATAACGGGGGAATACTACGCTTCAATCTTAGAACAGTTAAAAGAAGCCATCAAAGAAAAAAGACGGGGAAAATTAACGAAAGGTGTCCTGCTATTGCATGACAATGCTCCCGTTCACAAGAGCCGAGTCGCACTGGCTGCCCTGCATAAGGTGGGCTTCGATATTTTGAATCACCCACCCTACAGTCCAGATTTGGCTCCGAGTGATTATTATCTCTTTCCAAAAATGAAAAAAGAATTACGTGGTAAGAAAGTTTCAACTGATGAGGAGGTTAAGGAGGCGGTTTCGGCGTATTTTTCAGACAAAGATAAAACTTTTTTTTACGAGGGAATAAAAAAACTAATTGAAAGATCTGAAAAATGTATTCGTGTTGCAGGGGAATATATAGAAAAAGAAAAATAATTTTGTGTTTTTATTATTACTCAATACCCTCCATTCCGCGAACTTAAAAACGCCCCCTCGTACCATCGCTGACGCCCAAATCATCATCACATCACAGACGCTGTGTGGCGCATGATGGACGGCCGTCTCGCTGGCCTAGAGGCAAGACTGCCTCCGGCCCCTATTGTCCGGCCACCGCTTGGGGCCCATAGACCAAAGGTCACATCAGCACCAACATCTCTGCCCGTTGTGGGCGGTTGTGTATCCTATGCGGCGGTGGCGTCGGTGTCGACTACTCCTCTAGCCACTCCGAGGGCACGACAGGCGGCCCAGGTAATAACCAAGACGGCTGCACCGAAGTCTGGGCCTAAAAAAGTGGTAAAGGCTGGAGCGGAATATCCTCCGCTCCCCACTCCAACAGGTGTACCTGGCACCTCCACGTCTGCTCCCTCCATATCTGCTCCTTCCACGGATGGTTGGCAGGTAGTCGGGGGGACAAAGAAGTCCCGAAAGCGGGGTAAAAAGGCTGCTCAAAAGGCAGCCTCTGCCCCGCAGTCGCCATTGATGGTAGTCACCGCCACGAAGAAGCCGCGCAAGCTTCAAGTACCCAAAACCGCGGCGGTGGTGGTCACCGTTTCACCGGAGGCGGCTAAAGGCGGACTGTCTTACGCTGCCATTTTTCAGAGGGCCCGGGCTGGTCTCGCCAATGACATCGGGACGGTAGGTGTCAGGCTGCGCCTAGCTCAGACGGGAGCTCGAGTCCTCGAGGTCCCTGGAGCCGAAGGTACCAAGACAGCAGACACGTTTGCCGAGAAATTGCGGGGCATGTTTGCGGCCACAGATGGTGTTAAGATTGCCAGGCCTACTAAGTGCGCAGAGTTGCGCATTTCAGGCCTGGACGACTCCATAACGACCGAGGATGTCCGCGTTGCAGTAAGAGAGAAGAGGGGTTGCAACGCGGACAACATTAGGGTCGGCACCATCCGCCCCGGTCCAGGAGGGCTTGGCGCAGTGTGGGTCAGCTGTCCCGTAGCGTCGGCCAAAATGTTGGGCGCCGCCGGCGGGTTGCTCATCGGTTTCGTGAGCGCTAGGATCACAGTCCTGGCGGCGAGACTGATGAGGTGTTACAAATGCCTGGCATCGGGGCACACACGCGCCAAGTGCGTCAATTGTTTCGACTGCAGCGGGTTATGTTTCCGCTGCGGTCGACCGGGGCACAAGGCGGCAGAGTGCTCTGCCGCCCCTCACTGCCCGGTGTGTGCGGCGGACAACAAGCCTGCCAATCACCAGATTGGGCAGGGAGGCTGTAAACCTTTCCGCAATTCTCGGCAGGCGTCAGAGGCTAGCCAGTCGGCCCAGGCTGCTTCTGACGTCGTTCGTGCGTCGATATCGTCGCCCATGGAGGAGGTTGTAGAGACGGTCGAGTAATGGCCCAAGTCTCCAACCTCCTAGTCCAGACGAACCTGAACCACTGTGCCGCGGCGCAGGACCTTTTCCTGCAAACCATGACACAGTGGTCGATCGGTGTTGCCGTAGCCGCGGAACCCTATTATGTTCCTCCCCGTCCAAACTGGTTGGGTGACCGGGACGGTTCCGTGGCAGTCGTTGGCTCCACGGCGGCTCCTTCCCCGTCCTTGTCGCTAAGAGACAAGGGCACTGGATATGTTGCTGCCGAGTGGGGGGGAATCACTATATATGGTGTATACTTCTCCCCCAACCGGAGTTTGAACGACTTCGAGGTTTTCCTTAACAACTTGGAAACCTCGATGCGGCGTCTAACGTCTGGGCATGTCTTAGTGCTGGGGGACTTCAACGCAAAGTCCATTGCGTGGGTTTCCCCCAGGACGGATGCTAGGGGCGAGGCCGTAGAGGAGTGGGCAGCCTCGGTGGGCCTCTGTTTACTAAACAAGGGCTCCACCAACACGTGCGTGCGACAGCAGGGAGGGTCGATAGTGGACCTTTCGTTCGCTACCCCTGACCTCGCCGCATGAGTAAGGAACTGGCGTGTCCTGGAAGAGGTTGAGACGCTCTCGGACCATCTCTATATCCGATTTGAGCTCTCCCGATCCCAGGACGCCAGTAGGGGTCACGCGGCGCGGCGTTCTTCTCGCTTTCCGCGGTGGACTGTAGCCAAATTAAATAGGGACTTACTAGAGGAGGCGGCCATTATTCACTCTTGGCTGTCTCTGCAGGCTCCGACCGAGGAGGTCGACATGGGGGCTGGTCGCTTCTGCAAAACGATTGCGCAAATCTGTGATGCGGCCATGCCCCGCATCCGAGGTTGCCGGCCTCCACGGAAGGAGGTTTACTGGTGGTCCCAGGAATTGGCGGACCTCCGTGCGGCCTGTACTCGTGCCCGGAGGTCCTACACCCGTAGTCGGCGGCGACACCGCGAAGAAGGCGGGAAGGACCAGCTTCATGGGGAGTACCGAGAGGCGCGGAAAACTCTGAAGCTGGCCATAAGCCGCGCCAAAGAAATTAAGAGGAAGGAGATGCTGGAGGGTCTCGATCGTGACCCCTGGGGTCGCCCATATCGTGCGGCGCGACAAAAGCTCCGCACGTCGGGCCCCCCCCTTACAGAGACACTCCAGCCCAGCTTCCTGCGGGAAGTGGTCGAGGGCCGTTTCCCGCAGCGGGTGGAACACACACCTCCGTCGATGACCTTCGTGGTCGGAGACGACGGGGGGAACGAGGACGATGTTCCGCCCGTCAGGGAATCGGAGGTAGGGGCGGTTGTTCTACGGATCCGCTCTAAGAACACCGCCCCCGGGCGGGACGGGATACCTGCCCGAGTGCTGGCCCGAGCCCTCGAACACATGTCGGACCACCTCAGGGATGTCCTGGATGCTAGTTTGGCGTCCGGACGCTTCCCTGAGTGCTGGAAAAGCGGGAAGCTGGTCCTATTGAAGAAGCCTGGACGGCCAACCGAATCGGTAGCGGCCTATAGGCCCATCGTGTTGCTGGACGAGGCGGGTAAACTGTTTGAGAGGATACTCTCTGCCCGCATCGTCCGGCACCTCCGCGAGGTGGGCCCCGATCTGTCGGACGCCCAATTTGGTTTTCGGGCGGGGCGTTCGACGGTCGATGCCGTGCTGCGCCTGAGGGCCGTTACCGAAGAGGCGGTGGCGGTGTCGTTGGACATCGCCAACGCATTTAATAGTCTGCCATTTAGCTACATCAGGGAAGCACTCCACTACCACGGGGTGCCAAAGTACCTGAGGCGGCTTGTGGCAGACTATCTTGAGGAGCGTACCGTCATGTACGAGGATCGAAACGGTGTTCTAAGGCGGCGGCTCATGTCGTGCGGTGTTCCACGGGGGTCTGTCCTCGGACCATTCCTGTGGAATATGGGATACGACTGGGCCCTTCGAGGTCGTCTTCCCCCCGGGCTGGGCGTACTTTGTTACGCAGATGACACATTGATCACGGCCCGGGGGATGAACTTTCAAGAGGCGGCGCGCCTGGCCACCACGGGTGTCTCTCTGGTGGTCAGGTGAATTGAGGCGCTGGGTTTGCGGGTGGCCCTGGACAAGACGGAGGCCCTTTTGTTCCATGGGCCCCGTCGTGGTCCACCCTCCGGCGCCTCCATCGTGGTCAATTCGGTCCTCGTACCGGTTCAGGCCCAGATGAAGTATCTGGGCCTGATCCTCGACGGCAGGTGGCTCTTCGACGAGCACTTCCGACAGCTTTCTCCAAAGCTGGTCAGCGCTGCTTCTGCCCTTGGGCGACTTTTGCCCAATCTGGGTGGAGCTAGCGTCGCGACGAGACGGCTATACACGGGGGTTGTCCGGTCAATGGCGCTGTATGGTGCGCCGGTGTGGGCGGCGGTTCTGACCGTCCAGAATAGGGCTCGCCTCTGGCGCCCTCAGAGGATATTGGCGGTTAGAGCCATACGCGGTTACCGCACCGTATCGACGGAGGCGGCGTGCGCCTTGGCCGGAACTCTTCCGTGGGATTTGGAGGCGGAAACGCTCGCCGAAGTTTATCGGCGGACGGCTGACTTCCGGGCGGGTAGCGGCATACGGCCCCCGCCTGAAGAGATACGCGAGTGGCGAGAGGCCGCTCGTCGAGCCACGATGGCTCGTTGGTCGTCCCGGCTGGAGGCTCCACGTGCTGGTTTTGCCGCCGTGGAGGCTCTCCAGCCGGTCATCGCCGAGTGGGCGGGGCGGCAGCACGGGACCCTTTCCTTCCGTCTAACGCAGGTCCTTTCCGGGCACGGTTGCTTCGGGAAGTACCTGCACTCGGTCGCCAGGAGGGAATTGAGTCCCGCCTGTCACCACTGCGACTGCAGTGAGGACTCGGCTCAGCACACGCTAGCGGTTTGTTCCGCCTGGGCGTCGCAGCGTGGGGTCCTCACTGCAGTAATTGGAGAAGATCTCTTGCTACCGGCCGTCATACGCTCCATGGCCGGTAGCGACAGTTGTTTTACCGCGGTCGCAACCTTCTGCGAAGACGTAATTTCGCGGAAGGAGGCGGCGGAGAAGGCCCGGGAGGACGATATCCACTCGGACCCAATTCGCTGCCGGCGAGCCTCATGCCGCCTTGAGTGTGGCCGCGGGTGGACGGGAAGGGTTTTCCCCTCCATCCGCTACAATGGCATGCCGCGAGGAGGCGACGTCCGCGTGTGCCGTACGTCGCCTAAAATAGAGAGTTTATCCGCAGATGGTGCCCGAGGTAGCGGGCAGGCGCCAGGAGGGATCTGGATGTCGTAATAGCAGCGGTTCCCGGATCCCTCCTATTTCAGGCGCAGAGTGGCACACCGTGTGGTTTTAGTCGGTCCGATTCCGACACACCACCCCGCCGTAAACCCCGGTGGGGTGACAGCCCGAGGGGGTTTCCACAGGTAAAAAAAAAAAAAAAAAAAAAAAAAAATGTTTGTTTCTAGTTTTCCTTCTCTTATGTAATAATGTTGTCTTGCATATTTTGTTCCGTTAGTCGCGTTTTATGACACCTACGGGATGAATAGGGATGGGAACACTATGTATTCTTAATCCGTTACCACACATATAAATATATAATATCAATTTTGCCCAAATTTTCTGGTCAACCAACTGATATTTTTTGGTGTATTTGGGCAACTAATGAAAATAAATAATTTTTTTATGCAATACTTGTCTTGACTAGTGTTTACTTGGTCTGCGTAAAGTTTTCTACACACGTGCATTTCGTATTTTATATAAAGTAATTAAGAGGGGTAGGCATAGGCATATTAAACACCCATTTTTCACCAGTATTTTCATCCCACTTAATAGGTGGCGAATCTACAACCGCTAATCTAAACGTTTTGTTCTCAAAGCCTCGTCCGTCGACCAGCAAAAACGTTAATAATATTAAAGATTAACAATAATCTACCAGGAGATAATAAAACAGAAGAACGACACAAACTAATCTTAAACTGCCTTTGAGTCGTTTACATTTTATGTAATTGGTCCGATCAGGCGAAGCCTCTTCAAAGCGATAAAGTAACACGACAGCACCATCAGGAATCGCATTTGTTACAGTCTTGGCACAGGAGCAAATTGCTCGTGACTGACTCATAAAATGAGAAGTACGGACAGTAAAACTAGCCGCACCGTACCAAAAGGATAGCTAAGCATAGGTTTAAAGTGGCCTTCTGCCACACTGTATTGCATGTTTAGAGATAATGAAAGTTGAATTTTTATGTGTAAGCGATAGATTATATTATTTATAGATTACCATCTGTACCCTACCATGCTTCACTGTGGCACATTATGGTGGTAAAAAAATACAAAACCCTCTTTAAAATATGTATTTCAGACAGCGCAGAATCTTTTGAATTTTTAAAGTGTGCACATACCAAAATTTTGTATATCTAGATGATTAATTAATAAATTAGATTCACAACAGAATTTCTTTTAAAATTATATTTATAATTCTTAGATCTTACAGAATATCCCAGCATTATCTTGAAAAAGACAATCCTCGTCATAATAAGTCATTTCAACATATTAATACTATACTTATGGATGACATTGAGATTTTAAGATTAGTAGAGATTTTAGAGTTCCTCTCTATACTTTAAAATACGTGTCTACCTAAAGTTTGAAGTCTAAAAACAAAAATCTATCAATTTATCTTTAATTTCACAGATAATAATTTATAATGGGAAGCAATTAGTGAGTAATAGCTACTTTAACTGTGAAGTATAACATCAATTTCCATGGTAAAGTAACAAAATCTCTTCTGTATACAAATTCACAGAGTTGCACGGTAAAAGAAAGTAATCTAAATAAAATTACGTTACGGTGTGACATGCAGCCTAGGTTTACAGTAATCTTCCGTTTGGAAGAACGATTTGTCTACTAGACATATAGTGGCGCATTCTGAAACAAGCGCTGCAACTCGACTTTTAACGACAACGATTTACTTTCTGTGATCAAAATTTTATTATTTTTTTAAAACTATTATGTTAATAATAACTTCAAAATATATTACTGATAAAAAAAATTATGTTATTAATTATTTTTAATATTCTTTTAGTTTATGTTACGGGATAAAATCTTAATTTATAATTGTAGACTAGACCTCGTGAGTAAAAAGGTCAACTCTTTCTAGGGTTGTTGCTACTCTAAAAAAAAAACAAATTATCCACGATACTCTTCGTATATACAACATGGCGAAGCGTTAACTAACAAGTAACACGATACTTCCGTTAAAATTGAGT
Source organism: Hypercompe scribonia (assembly GCA_949316085.1). Lineage (NCBI taxonomy): Eukaryota > Metazoa > Arthropoda > Insecta > Lepidoptera > Erebidae > Hypercompe > Hypercompe scribonia. The sequence goes on along the minus strand of OX438984.1, from coordinate 3,619,607 downwards.
AAAAAAAAATCTCATAAAAATACAGAAATGCTAATCCACAACAAAATAAATACAATTATTTAAATTCCAAATTAGAGCACCATTGATTACACGGGTTACTCACCTGTAGACGGCGGCAATGCGAGCGGCAGAAAAATGGCGGCGACATCAAATGTGAGCCAAGCGTCGTGTCGCGACACGAAATATCACATTCTTATCACTGATCAGTTTTCACTCGGATCACTTTTTTTTAAATTAGATCAAAATTTACTTAAAATTTTATTCAATTATTATATTTAATTTCATTTATATTTTAAAAAATTTAAAGTGTCTACCGCTCACTACAGTGCATTGACGACATCTTCACTACACGTTTTCGCGTATTTTAGCACATAAATTTTCATTCGCGGCTAGCTCTTTTATTTTATCTAATGCAATTATGATCCTCGATCTCTGTTTTTCTGCTGAGTTAACGTCTATTGAGTACACTTTATTTTTTACACATCCCCGCAATAAAGTCTAGAGATGTCAAATCTGGTGATCTAGGTGTTCATCGTGTATCTCCATTATGCTACTCTTACGAACCACTGACAGTACGCTACTCTTACGAATTGATCCGTGTTCAATAAGGCCTGTACTCTCCGAAACTTGAAGGGCTGTCGTTTATCTGTCTTCAAGATACCATGGATCTTTTTATGCTGAACACCAAATTGACGAACAGTCCTACGTAAACTGCATTTTAAATTAGACACATGTTCTTCAAGAGCGATCGGTGTTCGTGGAGCTAACTTAACATTACGCGGCACCAAACTTTAATTGTCTCGTAATCTGTGTACCGCCCTTAAGAAAATTCGACTGTCTGTAGGACATACACGAGTGGTTTCATATCTCTAACGGTATGTCCGCAAAGCAAGAGTTGCGTTTTAATGGCCTTCCACGTAAATTAAAACCATGTCAGCATATTCTACAGCTGTTAATGTCACTCTTGGCATTATGAATGTCGATATCGGTAAATCAAAGTAATTTAAGGACTTGCAAGCAAGCACAACACTTAACTTTACATACACACTGTACAACACAATCAATATCGTTATTTTTTAATATAATTAGCGGGACTCGTTACAAATCAAAGTAAAGTCTTTTCCTTAATTGACGGCACAACGGCCAATTGTTTAAGTTAAGAAAAAAATATTACGTGTTTGGCTATAGTAATCATTGTATACTGTAAAAAACCATTTAAATGAACAATATAATTTACCAAGCCTAACAATTCTTATTTATTAACATATTTTGTTTACAATCAATAGATAAAAAGGTGCGTAATTACGATACACAAAAGGGTTAGTTGTAGGTTGCCACCAATGATGCCTGTGGCGCATTAGCCAATTACATGCTTCTATTAATGCCTGTAATTTTATCTCATTTCAGATCTCCATCTGAAATGAGATAAAATTACAGGCAATTATTGAACAAAATTTGCCCAGTTGAGTTGTTTACACGACAGTAAAATTATTACTTTCTTTTCAAAATAAATGTCAGTCATTATCTAAATTCGTATCCATTTTACACACATAACAACGAAAATGGATGGTTACATAAAAATATGCAGATCTGTAAAAGACAAAGCCCGATTACAGAGAATGAGAGAATTTATGCATCATAAAAAATAATAACAAATGGGACCCCGCCCTTAACGTTACGTCACGATTCTAGTATTCTGGGTTGTTATAGAATATAGGTATTAGTGAGACTTGTAACTTTCAATAAGTATCTTTGGTATGCTCATTTTACCTAGTAATCTAGGTAATATCGCTCGGGTAAAGTAAACCCCTAATTATCTCACGGAAGTCGTAAGAGGCGACTAAGAGAACAAACTATGTAGGAGGACAACACCGCTGTAAAGAGAAGAAAAATTTAAAACAAATGCAATGTATACCAACCTGTCTGGCCAGCGTGGTATAGTAGGCCAAAATCTCCTTGTTAAGGAGAGGCCTAAGTCTAGCAGTGGACTGTTAAAGGCTGTTGATGATTGATGAAAGTAAATCGACGCAGGTGGAGGCCTTTGTTCACCTTGGAATTGATTCGTTTTATTGATCTTGCGTATTTTATCATACACATTAAGTATGATGATAGAACTTTCCTTTCATAGTGGAAGAAATCGTTTCCACGGCTTGCGCTAACAGTGCTTCATTCCACCACCAGAATTTAGGTAACTAATTAGCTGAATCTTAAATCATTATTAAACAATTCATCATCATCATCATCATCATCAGACTTTTACAGTCCACTGCTGGACATAGGCCTCTCCTTAGCAAAGAGGTTTTGACCTACAATACCACGCTGGCCAGACGGATTGAAATAGGGTTTGTTTCAAGTTTTCCTTCTCTTCGTAATGTTGTCTTGCATATTTTGTTCCCTTAGTCGCCTTTTACGACACCCACGGGATGAATAGGGGTGCTAACACTATGTATTCTTAATCCGTCACCACATGGACACAAGTAATTATGGTACTATAAACTGAAAGCAACAAAAAGCTTAACAAATACAAAGTTTTAATTTTTTTTCATACTACCCTCACAAATTATAAAAACGGGTCGCACAAAAGTCAAGTCAGTTAATATTATGCGAGAGTAGGAAAGAAAAAAATCATGAAATACATGAAAAAAATCCTAATATGCAAAGAGACCCATCGACACGTGTTCCGGGGAAAATGCAAATCATAATAAGTAAGGCGACCTAAAACTCACTTTTATGGTAACTCATAAAATATGGCCCGTAAGTGAAACTGGGCCATATTAACATTGCGATTACACATGCTGCTCCGAAAACTTCGGCCCGGCCATTTTTTGACCTTACCAAACATGTTTATTCATAGAAAAAAGGTCCTTTTTAAAATAATAATACATTTTTGTCATATTGTTGATGGGCTGGTTTTTTTTTGTGTTCCATCTAGTGAAAAATAATTTTGACCACTTGTGTTATTTTTTTTTCAAATATATTTTTCTTGATTTAAATCATATGTATATTGTTTTTTTTTCACAATAATATTTTCATGACATGCAAACACACTTATGTATACCTAGAGTAGATATAGTAGGCTAAGAATTACAGTGTAAATTCTCGTTTTCACTGAAACTTAAACTATTAAACGTTGGATATTTCATAGATCTAAAAAGGAGTGACAGAGTATTTCAAACGAATTGACAAAAGACGTCAACCCTTGAGCCTTATCAATCGATTATCTTGTACAGACTAATATCTCAAGAACTAAATACATTATAATACCTCGTATATAGATATTTGTGTTCAAAAAGAACAGGTAACAGTTTAAATAAAAAAATCTAAATTTACATAAAATTAAACAGTAAATCCTAGTTTTTTTCTATTTTACATTTTGTAAGGAACTTTTATCTGTTTTAGACTAAAATCCTGTATCACCAGGTCTCTCGTTAATCCAATTAAACATAAACAAAAAAATAAAAACAAAACAAAAATGGTAAAAATTTTACACATGATAAACATTGTTGACTGCACAGATGATGCGATGGTTTCAGCGGTTGCCATGCCACTGTCTACTGCACTGAGTGTCGTGGGTTCGAACCCACGTGGGACAACACTTTGTGTGACCCGCGAATTTTTGTTCCGAGCTTGGATATTCTTTGTGTCCGTTTCATGTATGTTTGTAAGTCCCCGCGACACAGGATTCATTCCTAGTGTGGAGGTTATATTTAAAAAAAAATCAAAACATTCCAATGTGGACTTCTGAAATAGTGAAACCTGTAGTAGGTTCTACTCGTACGCAATAATAGTCCAATACTATATTGGACTATTATTGCTATGTGGTAGGTCATACAAAAATGTGGAGAATGTAACCTTCCACTATGTTTATCGTTTGTGGTCTTTGTAAAAACTTTCGATTCGATCGAAACTTGGGCTGTGTTTCAGTCTCTCCAGCGGTGCCAAATCGACAACCGGTACATCGAAGTGTTGAAGTGTTTATACGACAACGCTACTACGTCAGTCCATCTACAGGATCAGAACTTGGAAATTACGTTGATGCTTAATCAACGTTTATGACGAGTACATCACCAATCTTTGATTTAGTGATAATATAGTGGTCATGGCTGAAATCATGGAAGACCTTAGCATAATGTTCGATGGCATCAGTAATTACTCTAAACGAGTGAATCTTAAAATGAATAGGGATAAGATGAAAATTATGTCGAACGTATGTGTCGCACCCACTCCTGTGACTATAGAAGACTCCACGCTCGAAGTTGTTGACGTTATATATATAAATATTCGAACACGGTACAAGTATGGGTGTAGAGGCAAAGGGTGTCATGTCCCTCCCACACAAAGGGAGGATCCTCCAACCAGGCGAGGTGATTATACCTGGTGGGCCACGGCCACTTTTTGTTTGTGCTGTAATGTGGAAGTCGCCATAATGGGTATCCACACATACACAGTTTTCAGGAACTTTCTATGAATCTATTGTGAAATATTCATTGCAGTCACCCAAAGAGCAATAAAGCGGTCACTTAAGAGTTTGTCTGTGTGATCGAATCGGAAATAAAAAGATCCTCAGACGAACCAAAAGCACCGACATTGTCCGGAGGCTCGCAAAATTTAAGTGGTAGTGGGTGCGGCAGTAGCAGTATCCACAATACGTGCGTGGTTAAAATTAATATGAAATAGATTACACATCTTCAAAACTGGCACGCTTAGAAATTTCGATGACCAATCATCAAAACGATACTGTACCTATTAGCATTATTATAACTAATAAGTATTATATATCAAGTATTACAGACCACAAACGTGCCGTCAGGCCACCAGTCAATCTTAGTCTACAAAACGCGATGGCTTACATTCTGTACTAGTATGAAACAACATTTACTCTGTAAACAAAAGACGCTGAAGAACCAATCTACCTGCAATAAATTCTTCACTGCCGATTACCAATAGAAACAATTGAACAAACTTCCTTCCAGCTAGTCTCATAAATCTATCGGACAGAGACAAATGTATTACCAAGAAGATTTGATATCTACTTCGGTCTACTCTACTACGGTCTGTCAACTACACGTTTTTTTCTCATTAGATCGAACCATAGAGAATAAATTGATAAAACTTGGGAACTTAGATTAAGTTCTGTTAAGTTATTAAAGGACTGTCTTGGAAATCGTATACTTGTGAGTTTATTGGGAGTTAGGGTAATGATTAAAGAATCCTATATAGAAGTATGGTTTTTTACATATATTTTGATTTTTCATATACTTTGGGAGTCTATGATATTGATCCCGTTGAGCTAGCCTATACATATATCTCAAGTATTATATATGTTTATATCTTCTGGTATTGTTGGTATTTTATAACCATACACGCTACGATGTCCGTATTATGATGTCAGATATCATTATCTCTCTTAGACATCGTAACCAATTCCTTTTTTAAGCTGATTTGGATTTAAAATCTAGACATAACATTTTCAAGCTATACTTTAACTAAAATATGTAACTATTTCTCCTTAAGGTTAAAAGTAGTAATGTACTATCAACACTGATGGCTTTGAGTAGAACAAAATTTACTTTACACGAGAAATACTTCCCTGATCGAGTAACTGAAAATTTGAATAGGAAATTCTGTAACGAATAGATCCTTCCTCCGTACGTATATTATCTTATACTGTGTTCCATTTTCAGCATGATTTTATGAGAAACAAAATGAAAAACTTATTTATTCATATACGCCAATATAACATGACAAAATATGTAGATGTGAACTATACATATAGGTAGGTACGTATAGCGAAGGCATCAGATTTGCTTTGAAATTCGCTTTGTTTAAGCTTGATCCGATTTTGTGAATCATAATTGATCGAAGCGTCTAGACCTGATCCAGGAATCGTATCACATTCAATCAAATCGAACCTCTAAAGATCGATCGCAGTCGCATAAAATTTCTGTATATACGAGTATCTATTCAGTAGACTTGTCATACAAAATTATCGTTTTTACATATGAGAAAAAGTAACAAATTTTACTGAAGTAACGTAAGGAAACAATGAATGAGATAATAAAGTATTCAAAATCATAAATATTTGTAATTTTGCATCCTACCTACATTATTTTTATGAATAACAAACGCGACCTTATTGTATTTTGTGTCGTTTTTATACTCACTGTTGTTCATAGTAACTAAGAAGTGAATGATCGATATTTTGTTTTTAAAAAGTACCCTTATCGTAGCTTGATAGCTAGCTCAATATTTTATTTGAGTGCCAATCACATTACTTGGACACATACAATATTTTATAGATTTAAATCGATCCACAATCGGGTCGCATGGTTTTGATCCACAATCGAGTAGATCCTATGCCCAAGATCTGATCTGCGAAAAGATCTCCTAAAAGAAGTGGTTGTAAATTTGAGCCACAAAAAGTAAACTTAGTCATAATTCAAATAAGAATAGCCAAATAAATACTCCTTTTGAGCATTTTCTGAACATACATTTGAGACATCAATACATGTAGAAACATTGAAGATAAAAATTACGAAAATATTTTCACTGTACTTGTGATTCCTACGAAAAACCTTGGTTTAAAGATACGTTCTTTCATAAGTATAAACTTAACCTAAACTATCCTTTCATAGCTACACAATCACCAATTAAACAATTATAGACCTTATCCAGCCTTAATTAAGTCTATCTCTTTATAACAGGTCCTAATAGTACATAATTGTAGACCGTTTTCACCTTTACATGTCTATTAATTAAATATCCAACAAAATAACAATCCAGGAACGATCTAATCAAGACATCTTACATAATAAACGTCGAATTTACTAACCTGAACATCTTGATTTACCCAAAACTCATTATGAACACTATCCTGCTTAAAATTGGGTTGAAAATCCTCAACTTTATGGTAGATTCTTTAATGTGCCACCTACTGTAATAAAGACTGTGTAATGAGCTTTGTAAATAGTCCACTCCGATTAAAGTAAAGGTGATATATGAGCTAGTAAGCTCCAATTATAATTTAAAGTGAAGTGTAACAATTGTACGGGTCAAGTTTACCAGTTTTTAATAAAGTTCCTAATGGTTATTCGTACGTAACACTATTTAATATTTGTCTCTATTCAAGACGTATAAAACTGAAACCTGTAGTTACTTGACAGATTAATTGACATAAGTGTATCAGGGACTTTATCTGTAACTGGTGAAACTGGCCTTTAGTGTTATTGGATGGAATTGCCAGCTTTAACGGGTGCATTTGATGTTCAGAATTTCGATTGAAATTCAGTACAGATGCTCATGTATAGGGGCAAGCGAACAGACGAGACGACTAATGCAATATTGCTACCGCCACCTACAAAAACCTGCAACTGAGGAATTGTAAGCACGTTACCAATTTACGTTGCATGATTAAAGCTATTTTTCTAGAGGTTTTGAAGGCAATATTGGGCCTGAATGATCAAAAACAACAATGCAGTTTATTAATTGGTCCTACGAGGCAAAAAGATTTTTTTTTCTTTCGTTTTTTTGTGCTGGGGTGCAAAATCCTTAAGGATGTCCTTCGTCTCCCTAAGAGTCTCTCATACGAGGTCACCTGTCTATGAGACACTGATATTATTATTGCTTCTATTTAACACATTATAAATTCTCTATCAGACACAATTTACATCAAATATCATAGAATGTCATCAAATAGCAAACAATCAACAAATATTTCCTTTTACACCGCGTCTGAACAATATTTCTTTGCATGCGGATCATTGATTGGCTGGCAAGTCCAAAACACAATACATTGTGTACATTTATATAAAGGAAAAATACTTTAACAAATCGAGACGGAAAGAAGTTGACATTTGGAAATAAGTAAGTGAAGGGAAACACGGTTAGGGCCCATGACGGAATGTTATGTAAATATATAAATATTTATGAAAACAAATATAAACAATGCATGGTATATAGAAACTTCTTTTCCAAGAAGTCGCTGTATGTCCAGCTGTAAACAATTTAAGACTGTTGATGTGATGGGATGAACGATACCATTATTTGTATTAAAAATCATTCTCCTTGTGTCATTATCGCTGTTTCCGCGACGGAAGTTAAATTCTGAAGCGGTGGTCGCATACTGAAAAACACAGCGTTGGTGCCTACCAACGCTGTGTTTAGAATATTCAGAACGCCCTCACAATGTGGTTAGACGACCTGGTGAAGGTCGTGGGAAGCTGCTGGATGCGGGTGGCATGGGACCGGCTGTTGTAGAGAACCTTGAGGGAGGCCATGTCCAGCGGGGGTACTGGGCTAGAAAACCTCCACGTGGTGCACCCTGGTAACGTCGGCGATGGTGCTGTTCATCACCGCCGACGGCTAATTTTCTAGCACGAAGAGGAGGCCAATCTTTTCGGCCATTCGGTTGAGGTTTGGTCCAACAGAGCAATTCGGTTATCGATTCCTCTGTTGGCTCTTCGCTCTTCGGAGCAATGAGGAGGAAAACCTCGTTAAAAAATCATGAAAGTGGGACCCTTTCATGGGTCGTAGTTTCTCCACTGTCAATGGTGGAGAAAGGAGAACGGGCTCGGTGTGTACTCACACTGCCGCCGAGCAGGCATTGGTAGATTTAATCTTCCTGCCACCGTTGTCATATCGTAATCTCGAGAGGAGTGTCGTGGTTATGTCTCACAACTCCGATCGGGGGCGAGGGTCTTGGCTTAGCCGCCCGGACTGCGAGGAAGAACACCTCTATAAAAAATTACCCCGAATCCCGTGTTCTGGTGCGTGACCTGGGGATGCATGGCTGATGGGTAGTTCAGTCGCAAGCGCACTCCCAGCCGAGGCACCTGCGGACCCCTCGGTTGGGCACAAATTTACGCTTGCCCGGGTATTGGGGGATCTCTGCCCGGGTCGACTTTTATTTCTCCCCCACGCGTGGGAATAATTATGGATATCTTAAGAAAAAATTATAATGAAAAAGACGACGAAAAGGAGGAGAAGAATCGGAAGGGAAAGCCTAGGAAGACGGAGGACTTCTCGAATAATGAGAAGGAACGTGTGACGCCTATATCGCTCTCAGAAGCTAATCTTGCTTCAGGGAGCCGAAGAAAATCAGATCGGCTACGTTCGAAATCCGCTATTCCGTCAGACAGGGGTGACTCTAGTGTAGTAACTGAGGCGCTAGATGTAATGGAAGTGGAGGTTCGCGATAACCGAAAACGTGGACGCTCCACAGACGAAGAAGAAGAAACTTCTCAGGAGTGGCTGCCTCCCAAAGTGGCTAGTAGCCGCAGAGGGAGGTCACGCACTCCAGTTTCGGTTCCCTCAGGCTCCGTGTTCACTAAGGCGGCAGCCTACAGGCGCGTCAGAGTGGAAGGTGAATCCATAGTGGAGGAGGAAATTGCAGATCTCCTGCAAAAAATTCGGACACCGGCGGTGGAGGATTTGGTAGCCCAGGCGCCGGTGTCCCTGCAGGAGAAGGCGAATGTAGCTGTGGCCATCATTAACAAGGTGGCCACGAAATCTACAAACCTTAAGGGTCCATTTGTCAGGGCCCTTAAGGACTCCTCCTCCGCCATTGCAGGAGTGGTTACTACCCTCATTGGGGACGTAGCTCGCCTGGAGGCGGCTAATGACCGCCTGACGAGGCAGGTGGCTGAGCTGAGCACCCAATTTGCTCAGTTTCGGGCCCAGACGGAAAACCCTGAACGACAAGGCCAGGTTTCAGAACGGTCTGCCCCCAGTCACGGTTCTGGGGACGTCTTTGATGCCCATCTGCGCCAAGTGCTTGACGCAGTGGGGCGTCTGTTGGAAGGACGTCTCGCGGGCCTTGAGGCGAGGCTACCTCCAGCCCCCGTAACTCGGCCGCCACTTGCAGCGGATAGGGCGAAGATCAGCCGATCGAAGACGTCGCCGCCGGCTTCGGTTCCCAGTGCAGGTGGTCGTGTGTCGTATGCGGCGGCAACAGTTACATCCGCCCCTGTGGCTGCTGCGAAGACGGCTAGAGCAGCAAAATTGGCGGCAAATACGACTGTGGCAAAGACGGCGGCTCCTAAAACTGGCCTAAGGATTACGGCAAAGGCGAGGGCTGAGTTCCCTCCACTTCCCACTCCGGCACCTATATCTGGCCCCTCTATTTCTGCTCCGCCAAAGGATGGGTGGCAGGTAGTCGGATTGGCCAAGAAGTCCCGAAAACGGGGTAAGAAGGCTACCCAAAAAGTAGCCTCTACCCCGCAGTCGCCATCGGTAGCAGTGGCCACCCAGAAGAAGCCGCGTAAACTACAGACGCCAAAGACTGCGGCTGTAGTGATCACTGTATCACTGGAGGCGGCAAACGGCGGGCTATCCTATGCTGCCGTATTTAAAAAGGCCCGGGATAGTCTCGCCAATCAATTTGGGCCTGTAGGTGTCAAGATGCGCCTCGCCCAAACGGGAGCTAGAGTACTGGAGTTCCCTGGGGCTGAAGGCACAAAGACGGCGGATACTTTTGCCGAAAAGCTGCGGAGTATATTTTCTGCTACGGATGGTGTAAAGATCGCCAGGCCTACTAAATGTGCAGAATTGCGAATCTCAGGCCTGGACGACTCCGTAACGGTTGAGGATATCCGCGTTGCGATTCTGGAGAAAACATCAGGGTTGGCACCATCCGTACCGGTCCAGGAGGCCTTGGTGCGACGTGGATAAGTTGTCCTGTAGCGTCAGCTAAGATTTTAGGCGATGCCGGCAGAATCCTCGTCGGTTTCGTGAATGCCAGAGTCACAGTTCTGGCGGCGAGACCGATGAGGTGCTTCAAGTGTCTGGCTACGGGACACACTCGCATCAAGTGCGATAGTTGTTTCGACTGCAGCGGATTGTGTTTCCGCTGCGGTCGACCGGGACACAAGGCAGCAGAGTGCTCTGCCGTCCCTCACTGCCCAAAGTGTGCGGCGGGCAGTAGGCCTGCCAATCATCAGATGGGACAGGGGAGCTGCAAGTCTTTCCGCAGTTTTCGGCAAGCGTCGGAAGCTAGCCAGTCGACCCAGGCTGCCTCCGATGTAGTTAGGGCGTCAACGTCGTCGCCTATGGAGGGGGCTGTAGAAACGATCCAGTAATGGATCGAGTCTCCAGCCTCCTTGTCCAGACGAACCTGAACCACTGTGCTGCGGCGCAGGATCTCTTCTTGCAAACCATGGCATAGTGGTCGATTGGTGTTACCGTAGCTGCAGAGCCCTATTATGTTCCTCCCCGTCCAAACTGGTTGGGTGACCGGGACGGCTCTGTAGCAGTCGTCGGCTCCACAGCGGCTCATTCCCCGCCCTTGTCGCTAAGAGACAAAGGCACTGGATATGTTGCTGCTGAGTGGGGGGGGATCACCATATACGGTATATACTTCTCCCCCAACCGGAGTCTGAGCGACTTCGAGGTTTTCCTCAACAGTTTGGAGAGCTCGATGCGGCGACTAACGTCTGGGCACGTCCTTGTGCTGGGGGACTTCAACGCAAAGTCCATTGCTTGGGGTTCCCCCAGAACGGACGCAAGGGGTGAGGCCGTAGAGGAGTGGGCGGCCTCAGTGGGCCTCTGTTTATTAAACAGAGGCTCCACCAACACGTGCGTGCGACAGCAGGGGGGGTCGATAGTGGACCTTTCATTCGCTACCCCTGCTCTCGCCGCGCGAGTAAGGAACTGGCGTGTCCTGGAAGAGGTTGAGACGCTCTCGGATCACCTTTACATCCGATTTGAGCTCTCCCGGACCCAGGACCCCAGTAGGGGTCACGCGGCGCGGCCTTCTTCTCGCTTTCCGCGGTGGGCTGTTTCGAAGCTGAATAGGGACCTACTAGAGGAGGCAGCCATAATTCACTCTTGGCTGTCTCCGCAGGCCCCGACCGAGGAGGTCGATATGGGGGCTGGCCGCTTTCGTGATGCGATAACGCTGATCTGCGATGCGGCCATGCCCCGCATAAGAGGTCGTCGACCTCCACGGAAGGAGGTTTACTGGTGGTCCCAAGAGCTGTCGGACCTCCGTGCGGCCTGTACTCATGCCCGGAGGTCCTACACCCGCAGTCGGCGGCGTCACCGCGAAGATGGCGGGAGGGACTAGCTTCATGAGGAGTACCGAGAGGCGCGGAAAACTCTGAAGCTGGCTATTAGCCGCGCCAAAGATGCGAAACGAAAGGAGATGCTGGAGGGTCTCGATCGTGACCCCTGGGGTCGCCCCTATCGTGCGGCGCGACAGAAGCTCCGTACGTCGGGCCCCCCCCTTACAGAGGCACTCCAGCCCAACATCCTGCAGGAAGTGGTCGAGGGTCTTTTCCCGCAGCGGGTAGAGCACACACCCCCGTCGATGGTCTTCATCGTCGGAGACGACGGGGGTAACGAGGACAATGTTCCACCCGTCAGGGAAGCGGAAATTGGGGCGGTTGTTCTACGGATCCGCTTTAAGAACACCGCCCCTGGGCCAGACGGGATACCTGCCCGAGTGCTGGCCCCAGCCCTCGAACACATGTCGAACCACCTCAGGGAGGTCCTGGACGCTAGCCTGGCGTCCGGACGCTTCCCTGAGTGCTGGAAAAGCGGGAAGCTGGTCCTATTAAAGAAGCCGGGACGGCCTGCCGATTCAGTAGCGGCCTATAGGCCCATCGTGTTGCTGGACGAGGCGGGTAAACTGTTTGAGAGGGTACTCTCTGCCCGCATCGTCCGGCACCTCTGCGAAGTGGGCCCCAATCTGTCGGACGCCCAATTCGGTTTTCGAGCGGGGCGTTCGACAGTCGATGCTGTGTTGCGCCTGAGGGCCGTTACCGAAGAGGCAGTGAGCTGTGGCGGCGTGCTGTTGGCGGTGTCGTTGGACATCGCCAACGCATTTAATAGTCTGCCATTTAGCTGCATCAGGGAAGCACTCCACTACCACGGGGTGCCAGAGTACCTGAGGCGGCTTGTGGCAGACTATCTTGAGGAGCGTACCGTCGTGTACGAGGACCGAGATGGTATTCTGAGGCGGCCAAAAGACCTTAGAGGATTATGGAGTATATAGAATAAGTATTAGTCTAAACAGCAGAGGACTCGGCATGATTTAAAACAGGTCTAAATATCGTAAAAACAATGTGTAAACTTTTTACGGCTTCTACTTACAACAATGTAAAGACACGTTGCTTTGTCAACCTTTGTAACATCGTAACTTGAAAGAGTCCACGGTCTGTCCCCATCCACGTGTGCCTAATTAGGGATAGGGGGAATAATTATATATTTTCCCCACGAATGCGAAGAAATTTAACCCACGTCTCTTTGTGCTCCATCCGCGTTACAGTTCCGTTTTTGTTTATATATATTATTGTACTGTTCTTTCTGTTGATTAATACATGCAAGGAAATGTCTACTTTATGTAATAATCTACATAAAGCTACTTTTCGTATAAAAATTAAATATTTATTATTAAAACGAATGACCTTTCTCTCTGTCTATCTCTCAGAAATCGATTTAAATACATATAATGCATGAAATTTATACTTTAATGCCCTATTTTGTCTCCTTCTTTACTCTATTAGAAAGGTTTTATTTTTCGAATATATATGTATTATGTGTATTTATTTAGTACTCTCTGTAGCCTTAAAGGTTTGACAAGTTCTAACTTAGGAAATGTCATTAGATTAGTCTTAAACATGAGAGCGACACTGGATGCGTGAAAATTGTTTGTAAATTTTAAGTACCTATACATTCTAATGCAGTTGAGTTTTTCTCAATAATTATGTTGTTAAACTAATAATGCGTTGAGTTACATCTATTTTTTCTGTTTATTTTATATTGATATGTAAGAGACACGAGTACAGAATGCTAAATACAGACTTTTATACAGTACATACTATAAAGTAAAAAATATGTAACATTGCTAATCTAGTCGAAGAAATAAAATATAATAAGGCATTCGAATTAGACGAAGTTCAATGGTCAAGCGATCTCTGCTTTTAAAAAATTGCTTTTAAATTCTTTAACAACCGATGTATGTATATCGAAACATACAGCATGCTTGAATGTTAGATGTTATCATGCACATAAAATTCAAAGTATCACTTTTTTTTTTATTGTAAGAGCTTGCCAAAGTGACTCTATTCTGCGTGATGGAAAGCATGAATAAAATCCAAGAGTTGCGATCACCATACTCATCTCAAATGCAAACAAGGCAGTATGGTGACCCACACTATGGCGGCCTTGTGAGATGCTTCCTCACACCCCGTTTAGGAACGTAAAAGGCAGGACAGTTATTGTGACAGTATAAGGCTTACACAGTTACCACGATAACTGTCACCCCTGCATCAATTGGCCTCCGGTCTCACACTCACCAACGAAACACGAAAACACGGATGCTGGCGCTTTAGGTTGGTTTACTGTGGGAGAGTAGTACTACGGTCGAGCCGGCCCGCTCGTGCTGAATTCAGCGTGGCTCTAGTACCTTAGTCCTTACAACTTAGCAGGATACAGGTAACTTTCTACCAGGCATGTAGGTGCAGCTAAGAGGTGAGTAGAATCAAAGCTAAGAAACTATACATCTAACATTAAAGTTCCGCTGTGTACTGAAAATGAGTCTAAGGAAAACAAGTTCGTCCGCCTTACACGCTTCATTTACAATTGATGATATTTAACAAAGAAATGTTTTAGTAAAGCTGTCAACAAAGAATGAGAAAATAAAAACCTACAATTTTGGTTTTAGAAAACGATTTTACTCTCATTGTTTTTTTTTATTTTATTTTTCTTTTTTATTTTGTTTTATGTATTTGTAGCCAGTACTACTTTTTCTAAATTCTTAAAAGATAACCAAAGAAGTTACATTTAAAACTAACGACATATTGTGTAATTTGTGTAGACTAAAGACGCTTCTTGTACATTCCCCAGCCATGTTTGCTTACCTTCATCAATATTTAGTACATATCCATCTACGAGACTATTCCTGGGTAGATCCCTCTTTAGAATATCATAGAAATTATAATAAATTAAATGCTTTTTTGCATTTTAATTCAGCAACTTCTACGACAAATTTGAATGGTTATAATAATATCTTTTAAGTATGTACGAGTATAAAACATGTCATCACATCATGTTTGTTAATGATATTTGATTTTACTCTGTAAAATTTAATACATGGATGTCAGTCACGCTACGCGTCAAGTTCCTGATGAATGGTATCATACCAAAAATAGATTATTTATAAACATGTGAATAATGATAAAATTTCTTTATTATGAACTGGTTCAAAATTGTACATAAAACCATAAGATTCCTTAATTTCACGAGTTCTATTTGCTAACCTCTTTTAACCGGCAGTGACAATATCAACGATAGAGGTCACGGCTACAAAGCTCATTAATACAGCTGCACGAATTATCAAACAGTATCCACGTTGTTCGTTGGCTTATTAAAGTTAAGCGGGGGTTAATATTTAATCCGAGTTGCGCACAAATGCCACTGGGGGGCGTTAATGTATGCGGCATCACGGTCCGCGCACTGTACGGGTTGGATAAATGCGCGACCTGTCACACCGAAGTGTAACGTGGGTGACGACGATCGATACTTTACCATATGTTTGTCACTTTTGAAACTTGTGATAAGTCGTGATACAGGGTTTTGTAGCCATTAAAGAAATATTCTCTAGTAAGGCTACTAAGTAACAGTATCTATTATTCGTTTATTTAGACTTAGATAAGGGAAAGTATTTAAAATATGTGGATTTAATAAATAACTACTAACTATGTAGAAATGTAATGCGATAGATAAATTCTTGATAATTACTACCACGTTTGGATATATTGTAACTATTTTCTCTATTATTATCCAATCGATTTTATTGCTGATTTTCTTATAATATTACTAGTAATACTTAAAATCAACTATGTACATAAATTCATCTTTTTACATTCCATTTTTCCCACTAAAGTTGCGTGAAACAAATTGCTTTTTACATGGTCATGCAGCTGAAATACTCTATTCTTTAGAAAATTTATTAAATAGTGTACAATATCGTTTATTCTATTCTATTCTATGTACTAAAACGTCGGTAAGAGGGTTAAGCCTTACCAGCAACAGTCAGTTCAAATTATGGGTATATAACTAACCCTCTAGATATTTCTTACATTATTCAATCCGTTCGTATGTTTTTCTCACTATTACTTTCTTCTTTTATTTTCTGCTATTTTCGCATAATTTCCATTTTTTATAATTCCAAAATTGTCTGTTTACCTAGCTAGCAACCTGCCAAAGTGACTCTATTCTGCCATACTTACTGCAAATGAAGACAGTGCAGTATGGCGACCCACGCTATGGCGGCCCAGTGAGATGCTTTTCCACGCCCCGCTTTAAGGACCCGGGATCATAGTGGGAGGGAAACACGTGCGCTGGTAATGAATTCCAGGCTTTAACTGATTTGTACAGGAAGGAATAGCCGAACCGCTTAGTTCGGAAGCGTATGTCTACCATTCTGAAACGGTGACTTCCAAGGCTAGAACGAGTTGTCCTGTAGAGGAACGAAGAGAGAACAGTTGGAAGAGTTCGTCAGAACACTGTCCATAATAAAGGCGATAGAGGATTGCCATAGAGGCGACATCTCTTCGCAACTGCAGAGACTCAAGGGATTCAGTGACTGTCGGGTTATTTAAGGTATAGTCAGCGAAATGTAGCTTTACTCATTTACTTAGTGGCAGTATGTCACAGTAAACAGTTTATTATTTCACACTTCAACAATACTTAAACAAAACACCAGATGATACACATATCCTTAAGAGGCCTGTCAACGGACACAAAGCAGACTTTACGTCATAACAGCCGTCTATGAACCACACGGCACTTGTACAGTGTTTTACAAGCTTCAATGTCGTGGCACTATTTGTGTTAATCACTTAAACCGCTGAATAAATGGTAACTAGTTAGTTAAGAAGAAGAATAATCTTATTTAATATCTCTTCAAGATATAAATTTAATTACTTAATTATTTGCACACCTACTTACCAATTTAATATAAAGAAATATGTATATGTGTATCTGTGTATGCTTGCATATGTGGTTGTGGGTACATGCATGTATTTGTATGTGTGTCTGTGCGGTTGTATGTGTATGTGACTACCACTAGCCTACTATTGTTTAATTAGTTGTTGTTTTTTTTTATTTAATTTTTCCTTCATCTACATAGGCCGCTTGTGGCCACTGTTTGTGTTTAATATTTATGTAATATTTAGAGAGGTAGGGCATAGCGCGATATTTTTCGCTCAAACATTAGAGCAGCCCGACTGGGGAAGGACCTCCGCCTTACAGAAGACCACAGCCAAATAGCACAGCGTCTTTCGGCAGTGCTGTGTTCCTGTGGAGAGCAAGGTATCCAGAGTTCTAGAGGATTCGCTGTTTTGACAACGGGGGACCAGTGGTGCTTATAATACTGCTACTGGCTCGTGTGGGCGCGGGATGTGGGCGCGGCGGTCAGGAAGACCCGCTGAAACGGTTGTCCGCTGGCCGCCCGCAGGATAGATGGGTTCCCGAACCCAGGGATCACTACAACCTCCACCCTGGGAGGCCGAACCGCCAGCCTGATAGATTGTGGGCCAGAACAGGTGATAGATCAGACCCATCGAATTACAGGCCTATAGCTATAACTTCCCTTCTCTCTAAGGTGATGGAGCGTGTGATCAACACATGGCTCCTCAGTTACCGCGATTTGATCAGCCACCGCCAGTATGGTTTCCGCCACGGTCGCTCGACTGGTGATCTTCTAGTGTATCTCACTCACCGGTGGGCTTCAGCCATTGAGAGTCAAGGTGAGGCTTTGGCAGTTAGCCTGGATATAGCAAAGGCGTTCGATCGGGTCTGGCACAGGGGTCTTCTATCGAAGTTACCATCCTACGGCCTGCCCGAGGGTTTGTGCAAGTGGGTGGCTAGCTTTTTGTCCGGCAGACGCATAAAAGCCGTCGTCGACGGTAGCTGTTCCGAAAGCATGGACATAAACGCTGGTGTCCCGCAAGGCTCCGTGCTATCTCCAACGCTGTTCTTGCTGCATATCAATGATATGCTGTCCACGGATGGTATCCATTGTTATGCGGACGACAGTACTGGAGATGCGTATTACACGGGCCGAGCTAACATCCCTCGTACCGTTGTAGTAGAAAGTCGCGAACAACTTGTGTCTCAAATCGAGAGCACCTTACACAGAGTCTCCGATTGGGGTCGGGATA
Organism: Hypercompe scribonia; assembly: GCA_949316085.1. Classification (NCBI taxonomy): domain Eukaryota; kingdom Metazoa; phylum Arthropoda; class Insecta; order Lepidoptera; family Erebidae; genus Hypercompe; species Hypercompe scribonia. The sequence goes on along the minus strand of OX438984.1, from coordinate 3,601,443 downwards.
ACCTGGTCCAATTTAACCCCTCTAAGACACAAGTCTGTGCGTTTACCGCTAAGAAAACCCCGTTCACTGTGGTTCCACAATTCCAGAATACACCCCTTACCATCTCACAGAGTATTGGAATCCTCGGTATCGACATCTCCAGTGACGTCTAATTTCGAGCTCATTTGGAAGAGAAGGTCAAGCTGGCATCAAAAAAGCTTGGTGTTCTGAATAGAGCGAAGCGATACTTCACACCGGCACAAAGGCTACTACTTTACAAAACACAAGTTCGACCTCACATGGAGTATTGCTGTCATCTCTGGGCGGGAGCACCGAAGTGCCAGCTTGAGCCTTTCGATTCAGTTCAGAGACGTGCGAATAGTCGACGATCCTGATCTCACAGACGGTATCGAGCCACTAAGTCTTAGGAGAGACTTTGCCTCCTTGTGTGTGCTCTATCGTCTCTACAATGGGCTGTGTTCTGAAGAATTGTTTGATATGATGCCCACAGCCACTTTCTACCATCGCACCGCTCGCCATCGTCAGGGAGCTCATCCACATACATTGGAACCTAAATGGTCGCGCACAGTGCGGTTTCAGAGAAATTTTCTCCCGCGAACAATCCCGTTATGGAATGAGCTCCCTGCCGAGGTTTTCCCTGGAAACTACAATATGGGGCTCTTCAAGAAGGGGGTAAATAGATCTTTAAAGGGTCGGCAACGCGCACGTGATGCCCCTGGTGCCGCAGGCGTTCATAGGCTGCGGTAACCGCTTACCATCAGGCGGGCCGTATGCTTGTTTGCTACCGTCGTGGTATTAAAAAAAAAATGTAATTCTATTTGTAACGAGCATGTTATGGTCTCTCATAATTGAGGAAGCTCAAGACATGATATTTTATTTGTATTTTATCTGCTATAAAGCTCGCGTGTAAACTCTATTCCTTGTCAGCGATCCATTATGAATAAATAAATAAGTAGTGGTAAAAAGTAAACGTGTCCCTGTGGTGACAGATTAAGAATACGGAGAGTCACCACCTCTATTCATCGCATGGGTGTCGTAAGAGGTGATTGAGAGAGTAAACTACACAGGACAACATCACTACAAAGAGAAGGAAAACTTGAAACAAACCCTATATCCTTCTCGTCAGCGTGTTATAGTAGACCAAAACCTCCTTGTTAAGGAGAACCCTACGTTCAGCAGCGGAGGAGAATAGTCCTGTAATAATATTCTGAATGTAATTGTTCTCTTTGTGTGTTGAGTTTAACTAATTCACCGATTGTAAAATTGTGTTTGTTAGCGTACAGAAGAGATCAGTGTTCTGTTTATCTAGAAACAAGTACTGTGCCCTATAGATGGACGTTCGTGTGACTTGAGAAAAATTTATATGTATTTTTTTTTCTATATTAAGAGCCTACCAAAGTGACGCTACTCTGCCTGATGGAAAGCATGAATAGAATCCAAGAGTTGTGGTCACCATACTCGTTGCAAATGCAGACAATGCAGTATGGTGACCCACATTATGGTGGCCTTGTGAGATGCTTTTTCAGACCCTGCTTGGACGTAAAAGGCTTGACAGTCAGCGTGACAGTGTAAGGCTTACACAGTTACCACGATAACTGTCACCCCTGCATCAGTGGGCCTATACAAATTAACATCACTAAAAATACACAATTAGATTTCACCATGGTTTCCCAGTGATGTACACTTAGATTCACAATTTATTGAGGTAAGAAATAGACTTATTTTTCGAGAGTGATGGTTGTTAAGTTAGTGGGTTCCAATAGTCAGTTCCCGGAACACGTATGAGATTGAGACCTAGTTAAGCTATTACTAACACTGTTTAATCTATCTGTATAAGTATTATACTTTCGTTACATTATTCTCCAGTCTTACCAACTTGTCTTTTCATCTGAACTCTTTTTTGTTCCAATTGGTTTAGCTTGATTTTTAGTTCCAATTCCTAAAGTGTCCTCTTAACGGCAAGGTTTGGTATCTATTACGTAAGTGCATTTAAAGTTATAGTCGTCAGAATGTGGCTTTTTATGTGCCTCTGTTTAAACATATATTACATAGTTATCTAAGTAACTTTTTCTTCTCAATAACTTCTAACTGTAATTTCTGTAATGTAATTTGTTTAACTATTGCTTTATTAACATTACTTTAATTTATTAGATCATTTGATGTGATGATTTGGTTTAAAACTAAGATATAACGTAGAATTTATCTGCATACTGAATTTACGATTTTAACTTCGAATGATACCCGTGGGAACTGCTTAGGACCTAGTTCTGTTTTAGGTAAATAATGTGCATTGGGAACGAGGTACATTCCGACTGTTTTAGTTTATTTACTTTTGTAACTATGCTTTACGGTTAAGTTTATTGATTGTAGCACTGAAATATGAAACCTATGACCCTTTCATTTGAGTCTAACATTCATTGAAGAATTTATACGATTACTGCTATGTTCGTCTGCACAACCTGTAGAATTTGTATTTTTATTGAACGTGAGATAATCCTCGAATCACTTACGAATGACGATTTCGTGTTACATGTACAATCGCATAGTAAGGCGACGCATGTCGTAGCGACGTGACGCCACGATAATATCCAGTCTGACCCTGCAGTATCCTCCCGGCATTACATGTTTCACATCAAAAAACAATCGAATTGAGGCCTCGTTTTACACGTCATTTAAAAAGGTACTGAAAGGGTTTGGTTTTAAACTTTTTATACTAACAATAGAAAACTTTATGGCTTACTATACACCTGCCCACGGTGTGAGTGAGATCAACGCGTCGTACAAGCCAACGAGTTACCTACTACTTAACGCGTATCATGCGTTCAAAGTTAAGGTAAGTGCTCGACGAAAGTTTTTGAATGTGTACAGCCTTTATTACACAAGTGAACACTAACACCACCCTTACAAAGTTATGCCTTATACTCACATGTTAAAATACATCTGCTACTCCATATACTTTAAAAAGTAAACCTCGTTGGTGATGTACGTAGATAGTTATATACTCGTATTAATGTTCTAAATACGAAAGTTACTGCTAAAATGCTAAATAAAATTAGATTTTTATTATTTTTCGGATATTTCACACATAGCAGCCTATTCCCAGACTAAGAAAAGCGGGCGTTAATGTCGTTGTAATGTACGCTAAAGTTATAATCATGCATTGCAGCACCATCTCACTAGAGTATGCGCTCCCGATGCATCTAGTTCCTATATTTTTGTCTGTGGACACACACTTCTGTTTAAGAAAATATGACGTCCTGAATAAAAGTTCATTAATTATTACAACGGTATTCCTTTTCAAGGTATTCTACGGTCCTATTTAACAAAGGACCAGACTGCTGACATAATTAAATATTTGTAAAAATATACGTATTATAGATAAATAGCATCTAGATCCAGAACAAACGATTGGCTCATCATACAATTATTTGTCCTAAATGGAAATCGAGCCCGAATTCTTTCGTTTGTTACTTTTATCGCGAAAATATAACTTGAAAAGGGTAACATCGCCAATAAAAGAATATTAGAGAAATTTAGTAACAAAAGAATTAGCCACACAACTACCAACTGTTATTCACATTGTACAAATTGTTGTTCTTGTAGCTTTGCGCTACTTTGTTCACTAGCTTTGAGTGAAATAATCGCGTTAGTTACTGTTCGGTCCATTAGTGCACATAAAGTACCACAACACACCTGAAGTAATGCACTTACAAAACATCCACAAAGTTGAGAATAATCGTTAATCTTCTGCTAAAGTATAATCGGGCACACCGTAAGTAAGTATCTTGCTATGAATAACAAAACTACGTTGATTATCTAAAAGCAGCGTATAACAAAGCCACTAGGGAATGCATGAGGGCTTGGATTAGAGCGGATGCCCAGTGCATTGCGCGGGTAAGCCAAGAACTCGTCGCATACTCGACGAGTACCCTTAAGTTGTAGAGATTGGTTAAAGCCGCGCAATCTAATTACTGTCGATCTTCACTACCACGTCGACTACCGGAAAACCCGTGTACCCAACTGTATTCCAGCGATGATTCTGCTATCATCTGTTGTTCTGGAGGCTTGGAGACAGGCCAAGTTCAACTCATCCTCAAAAAAGGTGACCACTCCAATTCAGTCAATTACCAACCTGTAATCGTCACTGCCATTTTCTACAAAGTGCTCCAATGTGTGGTACATGTGTGGCAATAAAGAATTAGTCCGTTAGCTGAAAAATCACCTAGGCGATTCACGAAGGATCTTCTAGCGTCCGTCACCGATGTTAAAATACTATTGAGAGTCCACAGCGCTCAGCTTCGACATGGCTAGGACCTTCGATGGGGTCGGGTACCGTTCGCTTCTCTCCAAACTACTGACAATCGGCCTGTTCCTCAAACTCTGCCACTGGGTTGCGGCCAGCCAGCATAACTGTTGCATTAGGATTTTCTATGACGATAGGGTCTGCAATTTTCAGCAAGTAAACTCTGGTGCACCTCAAGGCTACATCTTCTCGCCTACACTGTTTCTTATGCATATTAATGATTTATTAGCCCTTAGGGTGCCACGTCAGTGGTATTTTGGACACACTACAGCCAAGCTAGCTGACGTTGAGGTAAGACGACGGGAGTTTGTCGCGCTCAACCTGGCTTTAGGCGGTATTTATTAATAGAATTATGAGAATATGAACACAGATGTGCCACTCCCTACCAAAAGTCTCCATTCCTTCCCCTCTTTACTTTCCAGAACACTCAACTACCACTACAGGATAATCTCAGTATCCTGGGTATAGGTATTTGCCAGGATCTTACTCTGCGGGAGTATATTGGAAGTATCACTGAGTTGACCTGACGGAGGCTAGGAATACCGAACAAAGTAAGATGGTTTTTCTTGCCTAGAATGTGTTTTCTTTGTAATATCCAGGTTCGCTCCCGTGTCGAGTACTATTCTTATTTTTGCGATGGATCTATGTAGATAGCACATTATCGATAATCCCGAAGCCACTGAGTCCCTTAAGTCTTCGCAAAGAAATATCACCTCTTTGCCAATCCTCTATCACCTTTATCATAGACGAGCCTCATATTTGACGAGCTCTACCAATTGGTCCCACATGTTTCTTCCTCTACAGAATAACATGTGCTGGCCTCGAAAATCACCGTTTTAGAGAGGTACATCCACGCTCTCAAACTTAACGCTTCGGTTCTTCGTTCTTCTGCCAATCAGTCAAAACTTAGAACTAAGTATCGACGCACATGTTTCCCTCTCCCGAGGTAATCCGAGCCCTTTAAGCGGGGCGTGAAATGCCTTTTCACTTTTTACTACGTTGTCTGCATTCGCAATGATTATATTGATCACCGCTTTCCATCAGACAAGGTATTCTATTTTGAAGGGGGGTAGCACACAATAAACTCGCTCAATGGCTGAAAAAAAATGAAAGAATTTCATGACACTGTTTTTCTTTAAATAGGTGTATCGCGTTTGTCCCCCATGCTATAAAAAGGCTAATATTGTGTGCATTTGAAATAAAAATAGTATATAAAGATGTTTGTGTGTTAGTTAACATCTTGAGATCTGTTGTTAACGTGCATAATACTAGGACAGCATAAAAACAAGATACTTTTACTTAAGTGGTCTATTGTTAATATTTTCTAGTTGCCTCGCTCCCTAGGGGCACCTGTTGAGTATTCTTTCTCAGAAACTTGTTAAATACTTGATAGCATAGACTCGACAAGTTGGAACTTGCTACGAGTGTCAACTACCAACGGACTTTCATCGTTTCATCGCTGTTTACTGGTGGACCGAACAACGAGTTTCAAAGTACGTGAAGACATTACGAAGTGTTTATTATTAAATATACTCGTATTGTTGAATTAGTGACCTTTCTTAGTGCAGCGTTCCTACTTATTTCAACTTTCTCATAATACTCGTAACAGAAACATTGTTCTTATATATGTATTAGTGTATTATATATCTTGTGTGTAAACAAAGCCAAAATGTTTTTAATTCAATAGCTTTTAGTAGAAGAATCCATAAAGTGGACAAATTTCTTTTAACACTTTCTTGGTTTAAGTGAAGTGTTAAGTTTGGAATTTACATTTTAAGATGAAACCATTTTTTTTTATCTTGTGGAAACCCCCTCGGGCCGTCATCCCTCCGGGGTTTACGGCGGGGTGATGTGTCGGAATCGGACCTCTCGGATCCAGGAACAGCTGTTATTACGACATCCTCCTAGCGCCTACCCGATACCGCGGGCACCATCTTCGGGCGGTTTTTACGCCTCACTTGGGGACGTAAAAGACATGACAGACATCGTAGCATTATATTGCACACATTTACCACGACAACTGTCACTACTGCGTCAATAGGCTTCCCGTCTCGCACTCACTAACGAAACACGACAGCATGGATGCTGTCGCTTTAGGTTGCTCTTCTGTGGGAGGGTAGTACAGCCCTCGACGAGCCGGCCCGTTCATGCTGAAATCAGCGTGGCTCTACTACCTGTATCTATATATATATTATATATCTATGTTTATATCTTAAAACTAATGTTATCTTTATGAATAGGATTTCTGGACTTACTGGAGTCCAGAAATCCTATTAAACAAGACACTCATTCACAGAACAATGAAATGGGCAATGGAAATGGTTAGTGCTTTTGACTAAATAGGCAGTATTATTAACAAACAGATCAATTATCCAGTCAACAGACGCTGTTTATACTAGAAACACTGTAAACTAGTCAACAAAACAAGAGATAACAAAGAAAACTCCGCATTCTAACTCATTATGTCAATCCGCAGTACATCTTCAGGGTTATAAAACCCATCCAGTGGGTCGAGAGCTTTCATGTCACGCGTTCAGTTTGTCGTAGGTCACGTAAAGTCGCAATTTGCCGTCCAAATGGAAGAGTGCGGTCGTCTCGCGACGTGTCTCGTCCTTATAGCCAACTTTATTTCCCTGGAAAATAAATGTATTATTTTTCGAAGGGATTTTACGTTTCTAGAGATATATTAGGTAAAATGTTAGCTAAAAGTTTTACTGCTGATAGCTTCCTACTGCGTCGTTTTCGTTATTTTAGTTGTATCACACATTCCAATGTATAAAAAGTAGTGTAAACTAATAGGATAGGTATATACCGTTCCAGGGATTTCCTTTCTAGGGTGCACGTGGTTCCCCGTACGGAGCCGGGTGTACGTGCACGCACCCTACGTACGTGGTACCTGAGACGGCGTGCGGTTTTTATTCGGTTCGAGTCCGACATATCCACCACCGTACAGGGAAAAGAAAGGATAGGTATATACTAAAGATATCTATTTAGAGGTTTATGTGAATTCTACTGTAACATAACAATTGTTTTTTTAGTTTTAGTATTCCACTTATTAAAAAAATTGTCAATAAATAAATATTAGTTTAGTTTTTATTTAATTGCTTTAAATCGCTTATGAGATATACACAAAATACTATTGGAATATTATAACATTCTGTATTTTAATGTTTGTGACATAGATTAAAATAAGTATACATTTATGGAAATATTTTTACTTCATAATCCTTCAGACAAAACATTTTTCCAAATAAAAGCCACGATCAAACACATAGTGTATGAATAAAAGATAAACCCAAATCAACAAATTTATTCATTTAAAACATCTACAATATGTCCCATAACAGAATCCCAAACGAACTCTAACTTTACAAAGTTTAAACTAACCCACACGTGAACGTGGCTTTACGCGCGCGTTTACGTTAACTGTAATCTAACGAACGCTCATAAATCACGTAATAGCGCAATAACGTCACCTAGTGACAGTTCAGAGTAGCGTTTACTCCCTTTATTTGGATATTATACGAATGGTTACATTCTTTGCTTACTAAAATGTCAAGTTCAAATTGTGGACTACAACTTTCGAACCCTTTTTTGCTGCTGAAAAGTAAAGCAATATATGAAAAGATAGCATATTCGATGTGACCTTTGAATTGACTTAAAGTACGCAGAATTCTTTGATACTTGAGTATTGTTGTGCCTCCTATTGTTTGTAATAGCCAGAGGAGCGGTGGCGTCCCGTCCTGGGTATGATTACAGTCATCCCGGGATGTACGTCATTGATGAGGTAAGACAGGAAAGACCTAAGAAGCCGTAAATGCTTTGCTAGAACTCTTCCCAACTGCCAAAGTAGACCATTGGAGGGTTTAGTGAGTAGATCGGTTTTCCAGGAGTCTCACACACACCCTCTGTCTTTCCAAAATTAACTCGATTTACAAACAGTGTTTCTATAAAAACGATCTTGCTTAAGTAATAATAAAGTCAATTATTCAGTATTGTATGTTTTAGACAAGTAGATAATACAATAAATAAGTCACCTATAGGATAAAAATATATCTAAAAATATTTCAGTTTCAGACGATTATAAGCTTCAAAAAATCTTATTAAGCAATCTGGATTGATGGTGAACGGTGAGAGCTGGCTTTTCATGTGCAAATCCTATGGAGATTAGAGCTCGCTTCGTACCTTCAACTCTTTAGATTCTAATGCATATTTACCATATTGTAAACGAAGCTTATTTATATCCTATTTTGTGATTTGTTTACTTCAAAATATTGTTTCTATTACACGTGTATTGGTGCATACTTACAGCTAAGTGACATTAAACCGGAATTAACCCTAAGAAGTTATAGATATAATAATAAGAAACTTACACTTAGAACTTATAGGAATAATGATTAACCTTTTTTCAATATAATGAATCAGAGCGTAAAAGACATTATTTTATGTTTGATAATTGCATGTGTTCAGAATGTAGTGAAGAAAGTTCTAAGTATGGAAGTTGACGGATATAGGAGTAGAGAATGACCGAAGGAAAGATAAATGAACTGCGTAGAATAAAAGGATATATCTAGGGAAGGGAGAACAGTAGAAGAAAACTCATTGCATCGACCCTTAACAAAGTTGAGAGCAGGTAAGATGATGATGATGAATTGCATGTGGTCACTCACGACCTATAGATAAGTACTCTCATCGATGTATACATTAAATTGTACACATTAAATGTATACATTAAATAATACTCACAGTGAACTCACAGTGAACTCACAAAAATATAATAAATACTTCCATGTGGTAACGGATCAGGAACACGGAGTGCCACAAACCCTTTTTTTAGCGTGTGAAAACCCTCTCGGGCCGTCACCAAACCGAACTTTGCGGTGGGATGGTGTGTCAGAATCGGACCAACTAAAACCACACGGTATGCTACTCTGCGTTTGAAATAGAAAGGATCTGGGTACAGCTGTTATTATGACATCCAGACCCATCCTCGCACCTGCAAGCTTAATGCCACCAACCCTGTTCTAAGGAGTAAATTATGCCGGGCAACAGCGCTGCAGAGCGAAGTAAGCCTTATCTCTGATATAGCTCTGTGGTGACGGATTAAGAATACGCAATGTCACCACTCCTATTCATCCTGTGGGTGTCGTAAGAGGTGACTAGGGGAGCATACGACACAGGACAACATCTTTAGAAAGAGAATGAAAAATTTGAAAGAAATCCTATACCCACACTTCTGGCCGGTGTGCTATAATAGGCGAAAACCTATTCTTTTTTTTTTTTCTATATTAAGAGCTTGCCAAAGTGACTCTACTCTTTCTGATGGAAATCGTTGTGGTCACCATACTCATGGCAAGTACAGACAATGCAATATGGTGACCCACACTATGGCAACCTTGTGAGATGCTTTTTCACACCCCGCTTAGAGACGTAAAAGGCATGACAATCATCGTGACAATGTAAGGCTTACACACTTACCATGATAACTATCACCTCTGCATCAATGAGCTTCCGGTATCGCACTCACCAACGAAACACAACAACACGGATGCTGGCGCTTTAAGTAGGTCTTCTGCCCCGGTCGAGCCGGCGCGCTCGTGCTGAAATCAGCGTAGCTCTACTACCTTCTCTAAGAAATACTCTGATGATGAATTCTACAGATTATATTAGGAAAGTCTATGTAGACTGGAATCGGGTTATCTAGAAAGGAATGCGTACAGTATATAACAATATTAATGTGAATATAACTTGAGCATGTTTCACAAAATCAGTTTTCGTACTATCACATAAAGAAGTGAACAAACAAACAGAATGTTCTGCCGATGATAAGTGTCGCCTATAAACTCTGCAACATAAATGGTGACATTTATGTCACAGTAAACAGAATGGGAAGTAGAACCCTTTCTCGGAAAACATACGTATAAGAATATATACATATGTACTGAGTGTCTCTCTAACGTCCGTTTCATAAATCATATTTGTAATTACGATATCATGTGTGTGTTTTTACGTGATAATATAAATCGTAAAGAAACTAAATTAATATGTTTCTCTCTTTCTGTCTGTGTATTTTCATTATGATTAATTATTTATTTTTTATTCTGCAATGTAACTCAGGACAATGTTAGCATGTTAACCATACAACACCCATTCAAACTTTTAAGACAATTGTGGTCAACTAAGGTAAGGAATGCTTGAATCTTAAGAGAAGAAGAACTCTCTTTTGTTTTAGAAGAAGAAGTTTTGTTTACGGAATAGAGAACCTAATTAGTAGACGGGTCACTATGACTAACGCCGATCTTGGACACCTGCCACTCAAGAGTCACAGTCAGTATCGGTGAAGGGACATGAGTTGTGCAGGTAACCTCATTCACTAGGTGAAAAGCGATGAAAAAATTCTTTTACACCACCACTCCGATGGAGCCACCTCAGTCGTGACGAAGCGTGAAATATGTCTTGGTTTGCTCCCCTCTTTCTCATCTCTTTCTTTTTAAAAAAAAAAACAACTTCTGCACTATAAATAAATCCTGTGTCACGATTGACGTTACTAATATACATAAATAAACATCAATAACACTCATACTCAGAACAATAATTGGTGGAGCACACAAAGTGTTGTCCTATGTGGGGTTCGGTCCCACAACACTTAACGTAATTATAAACGGCGAAGTAACCACTTAAACCACTCAGCCATCGCACGAATATCAAGTCAAGTTTAGAAAAAAAATTGTTTTTTTTTTATTCAACGAAAACAATCATACTTTAAATATTTATTCATGTATTCAAAGAAAAGTCAACAGCTATTTTGTAGATTACAACTTTAATCTGTTATGCAATCAGCCTCAGCTGGCTGCATTTAATTTAACCCAATTACAGAGTTTCACGGTAAGTTGTGATAGGATATTACAAATACCAGTACACAGTTATTGTGTGTAATACAAAGATCACCAATCCTATAGAAGCAGAAGATACATTTGATTCGGTTTTTGGAACAATTTGGAGTCAATAAAATACGACAATATCCCTATTGTTATACGCATAGCCTATTCTAGGTATTTTGGAATTTCTACTATAATTTGTGCTGTTTGATGGCTCTGAGAATAAGGAAATATGCCTAGTACACCATTCAGTATTATTGAATAGAATTCGAGATAAAAGTTGCGAATAAGTAAAGACTCTATTTAGAACATCAAAAAGCAACACCTGTCCATCATTACTCTTCCATCGATAAGTGGTAGTAGGTCATAGTGTTGACAGCCCTCGATAGGAGTACCATGACGCCTGTGCATTTTGTACTTCATGTGTTTTATCGATCTTTTCTGTACTGTTTTAATTTACTTAGAGTAAATGTCGTAATGAGGACACGAACGTAGGTGTAAAAGCCTTCTTTCAGAGTATAAGGTTTTCTAAACGATACGTACTAAAAATTAAAGTTTTTAAATGCTGTCTTTGTAACAATTTCAATGTGACATGATAGTAACATCTTAGAATCGAATGAAATTACAAGAACCCGCACCCGTTCAACCCGCTCGATAAGACTGCTACCAAGGTCGATTTAATTACACAGACTTTTTTATATTCCATACTGATCAATAATAATATCAAAAAAACTTTTTTAAAATTTGATTTATTTTAACTCAAAAGCAATTTTATTACTAATATAGTGCAATGCATAATTAACCTTAACATGAAATTTCACGCTTTGTGTACTTAAGAGCACAAAGTTCATATATTTAAGCTCCATTGTAAAAATCCAAACGGGACTCCTGATATCGTTTTCATTCAGAAATCTTAACATCACAATTATCTTTTACTGTATGCGCACCCCTTTTCCTGTCTTAAAAAGTTATCCTCATTATCCTGTATTTCCAACGATATCTCTATTAAAGACAAAAAACTCTTCACCCTTTATGGTAGCCTGGTAGAAAGGAAATCGTTAGGAAAACACATTTCCGGTTCATTTTCCTTTGAGACCGCGATAAAAGTCCGCGGGACCATTAATTATAAGGTAAATAGAATTCTGCTGTTGAATTCTACAATATTGTGAAGTCAGAATACAATCTCAGAAAAGAACGTCACTGCATCAACTCTAAATATAGTGAAGTTTGACAGAGTTTATGTTAAGAAAAGGGTAGCTTAAGTGTTGATGTCAAAGTGCTTCTGATTTTGTAAAAATTGAGACATGACAGTATTGGATATATTCCATAGTGAAGTCAGTTTTAGTCATTCGTTAATACTTCTATCAGATAACCTGTTAGTTAAATTCAAATAAATTACCCATCTATTTGTTATATTATATTTTTGTGATGTTTTGGAAGGAGTTTTAGACCACACGGGCACGTCAGTTACATTATACCTTATATAAAACTTAATTAAATCTAATTTAGACCTCAGCAATACGAGTCTTGGGGTGCTACGTGATGTAAGTACAACGGCCGTTGTAAAAATTGTTTTATCTGTAAACGTGTAAGCTAAAAATTATTGTATCTGTAAACGTGTAAGCTAAAAATTATTGCATCTGTAAACGTGTAAGCTAAAAATTATTGTATCTGTAAACGTGTAAGCTAAAAATTATTGTATCTGTAAACGTGTAAGCTAAAAATTATCGTATCTGTAAACGTGTAAGCTAAAAATTATTGTATCTGTAAACGTGTAAGCTAAAAATTATTGTATCTGTAAACGTGTTAGCTAAAAATTATTGTATCTGTAAACGTGTAAGCTAAAAATTATTGTATCTGTAAACGTGTAAGCTAAAAATTATTGTATCTGTAAACGTGTAAGCTAAAAATTATTGTATCTGTAAACGTGCAAGCTGAAAATTATTGTATCGGTAAACGTGTAAGCTAAAAGTTATTATAGCTGTGAAATTTTATCTTTATATTACTAACTTATTATCTACAGAAAGATCTTTGTTCTTCATAATTTTATTTAGTTATTTAGTAAAAGTTTCACTATAAATAATTAACACTCATTATTTATTTCTTTAATTCCATAAATATTATGCCAACACAACTGACTATTATTCTCTCCCAGTATTTACCCAAGCTTACGTACCAGCCGACAAGACACAATCGTTGTTTGTCCAGCTAATGCCGTGTACACACGCACAATTTACCTTCCTTATACGAACACATGAATTTTACTTTATATGTATTCTTATATATTGTCTTGAGAATTTGGTATTTTGTTCAAGAAGTTGTCATTCTGTCTTGATATGAAAACATCTCTACGATTAATCATCACTAATCATTACTAATGTGTACGACTTTTCTAGTAATCTAAGATGGATAAAAATTAACTTGTATGTTCAATCATATTTATGTATAAAAATCTGTTCGCATTAGTAATGTCCCGTGCTAGTGGCATCTCCGTTCGCTGCTGTGACTGCCTTAGAAGAATGATTTTAGTCAATTACGTTTCCCCATTCGAGAATTGAGGTGTCCCTTATCGGAAAGTAGAAGTACCCCTCCCCTTCCTCGTCCTATTTATATTTCTTACTTTCAGGTAGTATATATTATTGTCATCAACAGCCTTATAGTTATCAAGAAATATTTCTTTTTATTAACACATAAAATTACATCTATTTCCCCGGATAGGTAGGCAGAGGCATATTAAACTTCCAATTCCCGCAAGTGGTTTGATTCCACGTAAATGGTGGCAAGCCTACCTAGCTGCTAATCAAGATGTTGGTTTGCCAGAGCCTTGAAACTTGGGACCCTAAGTTCTTAGTGGGAACTCCATACGCCCTCTATTTGAACTGGGGTCAAATATAAAACCATAGGAGATTAAACTACCTTTTCTTTTTTTCTGTTTTCGGGGTGGAAAATCCCTTCGTATCTCCGGCTCCTCGGGGACGCAGGAGCCAGGAGTATGTGGTGTTTTCACTAAAAACCACCACGGCGGCCAGTCTCAGGCGTCCTTCTCTGAAGGGGACCCGGACCATATTATTTCAGGTCCCCTCCCGAATCAACGCTGCGCCTAGTCAGACCCTATCCTGGTAGATTAAACTACCTAGTGTTAAATATTCCTTATGAGTTGTGCTTTGTGCTTTACAGCAGCTCATAGTGTTCCTATCAGGCAATGTGTTCTATCGTGCAATCTGTTCCTAGTAACCGTTTACAATGAAAAGCTACGCTTGATGTCACAGGGCTTTTGTAATCACTGCAAAGTGCGTACTTATCTGTTTTACAGGAATAGTACGAGGGTAAGTTTTTAAGTTCGCGGAATGACAGTGAAAAAGGCGGGTAAACGCGCTCCTTTGATGCCTACCGTATTCAGTGACTCATAATTAGTCTGCATAGTAAAATTTGTTGTGATTGGATCATTAGTTATTAAACTATCGTTGACCAAGTATTTTAATCGGGAACGAAGTGAAAAAAATGGAGAAAATTGAATTCCGTGCGGTGATAAAGTTCCTTACTAAGCAAGGAAAGTCTGTTCAAACCATACTCAATGAGATGTCATCGGTTTACGGGGATTCTTGCCCAGGGAAAACAATGGTCTACAAGTGGCATAGTTTATTTAAACAAGGCAGGGAATCACTTGAAGACGACCCGAGGCCGGGGCGCTCCGTTGAGGTGACTACGCCAGAAGTTATTGCAAAAGTAGAAAAAATTGTATTGGAAGATGCTCGACTAAAAAAGAAACAACTCGCAGAAATGGTTGGAGTATCGGATACAACAATTTTTAAAATTTTACACGATCATCTTGGCATGACTAAGGTTAGCGCACGGTGGGTGCCGAGAATGCTCACGCCATTGCAAAAACAACAGCGCGTGGAATGTTCACGTGCGTTTTTGGACCTCTGCAATGAAGACAAGGATGGCGTATTGAATCAAATTGTTACTGGGGATGAAACTTGGGTTCATCATTATGAACCCGAGTCCAAACAAGACTCCATGCAGTGGCACAAAAAGGGCACAGCACCACCCAAGAAATTTAAGGTTTCACAGTCGGCTGGGAAACTCATGGCAACGATTTTTTGGGACTCAGAAGGAATATTATTGATAGATTATAAAGATAAAGGCATTTCTATAACGGGGGAATACTACGCTTCAATCTTAGAACAGTTAAAAGAAGCCATCAAAGAAAAAAGACGGGGAAAATTAACGAAAGGTGTCCTGCTATTGCATGACAATGCTCCCGTTCACAAGAGCCGAGTCGCACTGGCTGCCCTGCATAAGGTGGGCTTCGATATTTTGAATCTCCCACCCTACAGTCCAGATTTGGCTCCGAGTGATTATTATCTCTTTCCAAAAATGAAAAAAGAATTACGTGGTAAGAAATTTTCAACTGATGAGGAGGTTAAGGAGGCGGTTTCGGCGTATTTTTCAGACAAAGATAAAACTTTTTTTTACGAGGGAATAAAAAACTAATTGAAAGATCTGAAAAATGTATTCGTGTTGCAGGGGAATATATAGAAAAAGAAAAATAATTTTGTGTTTTTATTATTACTCAATACCCTCCATTCCGCGAACTTAAAAACGCCCCCTCGTACGTTTGTATTCTACTGTGCCTCGTTGATCTAGCGGTTAGCACATGTGCCTGCTGCTCAAGAAGTCTCGGGTTTGATTCCCGTGTCAGCTCAAAAAGAGTCATAGAGTTTTCTGGTAACAGAAATACAAGTGACTAGGTTGTAATTTGGGCTATAGGCTTTTGGAAAAGTACTATTAACAAAATGAAGAAAATAATTGAATACTATAAATGTAACATTTACTACACCCCGAAATCATTTTCCTAAGTTCTAGAGCACAAATAAACAATGTTTTGAACGCTAAAACATCCACACCACAAAACAGAGGAAATAAACATAACCCGATGACACAACCAGGGCGACATAGAATATGAGGCGGTTAGCGCAACTCACAAAAGATATGCAACCACGCGACCCAAACTTTGCTCTCTGCCTCTTCTCTCTTTGTACTTATCAAGATATATTGCCCTGGTACACTGACACACTGTTTTGTTGACGTGACAAGTTATAGCAGCTGACAAGCTATGTCTTTCGATGAAGTAATTATAAAATTAATATTACATAAATATTTCGGAAATTTAACACACAACGTCATTTAGTTTCAATATAAGCACACCTTGTACTATGATAACTAGAAGAACTACTTACAGAATTTTATATTTGTAAATACATAGATACATAGAAAACACCCAAACTTGGAAACAATGCTTGCAGATCATACAAACGTTTCCACTGACCTGAGAATCGAACCCGAGACCTCAAACCCAGCAGTCGCACTCGCCACCGCTGCGCCACCGAGGCAGTTAACTATTATCATTATAACATTGTTGTCGTAGACAAACTCTCCATGCTATTATGGTATAGGTATACTTACTATGTATCCGTGTACAGAAAGGTGACTGTTTACTACCGTGAAGTAATAGATAACATAATTTAAATAAAGTGATTGAAAGACCTCTTATTTTAATAATTTAACAATTAACAATTTAGAAATTGACTGTTAAGTCCTAATTTTTATACGAAATCCACTTCCAATTTTTAAAAACGATAACTAAATCTAACAAAACTTTATAGAATCTTTCTGGTCAAAGCGGTTCCATATTGAATGAACATCCCTATTAGGTACAATCACCACGTCTGTGTGTATAACAAGGTTCAAGATACATGCTCATATTTCGTAGATATTATACAGCATCAGCTAAAAGCCTTTGCATACGAAAGTTGTGCGGCTTCCTGCATGCTTGTTACCTAGCGTTTACATAATAGGGTTCTTCCTAACCTCACTTTGTTTGCTCTGAACACCTTGAGCAATTAAGACTCCTACACGTTCATTATATCCTGGTAAATTGTGACAGATTATTCTATACGTAAGTTTACTGCTTGTCAGTGACACAGCAATCTATTTTAAGTAATATTGTATTTTAAATTATCTTTTAGCCCATTGATACAGGGGTGACAGTTGTCGTGGTAAACGTGTACAATACAATCCTACGATGACTGTCATGTCTTTTACGTCCCCAAGTGAGGCGTAAAAAATCGTAATATGCCGCCATAATATGGGTCACCATACTGCATTGTCAGCAATCGCAGTGAATATGGTAACTACAACTTTTGGTTTCTATTCATGCTTTCCATCAAGCAGAGTAGAGACACTTTGCCAGGCTATTGAAATAAAAAAAAAGTTAGAACCAAAACCAAAACCTCCTTCCCAAGGAGAGGCTTATGTATATCTAACATTACCTAGTAATTTTAAAATACATATTTACTAAATATTTATTTTATTTTAAATAAATGTTTATGTCGTGCATGTAGACAAATTAAACGAAACAAAGAAATAAGAAATGTATATTCGCACCCAAGATAAACCAATACGGGTTTTATGGGTGTTTCATGTTTTCATTTTGTACTGTTTTTCTCATTCAAGTAATTAAAAAATTAAAAGAATCTTGTCTAAAAAATGATTTTGTGTAGCGTTGGTATGGTACCATGCTATAAATCTCCATTGCTCAATTGGACATAATGTAAAACTACCGTTTCATCAACAGTCCACTGCTGGACATATGCCTCTCCTTAGCAAGGAGGTTTTGGCCTACTATACCACGCTGACCAGACGGGTTGGAATAGGGTTTGTTTCAAGTTTTCCTTCTCTTTTTAATGATGTTGTCTTACATATTTGGTACGGGATGAATACACTATGTATTCTTAATCCATCATCACACGGACTACTGTTTCAATAAATATATTTACTTGACACATTACTAATAACAAACGGGAAATCAAGCAATTAATAGATATTTTTATGTTATTTATTTATACTATTATCAAGCCGCAATCAATACACGATGTCTCATGGTGATGTCAAGCAATTCAAGATTCAAATGAATGTAATATTTGATAAATGCTTTAATTCTAGTTCATTGGTAAAATAATTATATATCTATGAAAGAAAGGTACTACCGAGTTTTTCTGTTCGAGAGCTCGAAGTTTGGGAGTTGGGGTCTTAAAGCCGTTGGTCTTGCACCTGATTGCTCTCTAAGCTAAACTATATCAAAAAGTAAAAATGATAAGATCTAAAGTCCCGTTACAGACTAACACACATGTCCTAAGAAATTTTCTATCCAAGAACCGTCGCGAACTTTAATCTTGCCTTCCACACCATTAGGAACTAATCGAGAAAACTGCGGCTCGGGCGACTATTCAACTCAGAGCTCTTTAATTATCCCATCATAGCCACTGTGGCCGAAAATTGTTAAGATTAAAGACGCGAAGAGGGGTCTTTTTGAAATGGTCATATAGCTTTTATAGGGTCGGTCTGGATGGATTATCTATGTAGGCAGATTATCTGTTTGATTCATGTGTGTTAGCGAGGTCTGGATAAAAACTGCTATCTATTCATAAAAACTCATGCACTAGGAAAAAAGAAGCTAAAAGTCGACATTAGTCAACTAACTATCGTAAGCATAACTTACTGAGGGTGTAATAAAAATTATAAAAGATATTCATCATCATCATCATCTCAGCCAAAATACGTCCACTGCTGGACATAAGCCTCATCCAAGATTCTCCACAACAGTCGGTTCGGTGCCGCCCGCATCCAGGAGCTTCCCGAGACCTTCACCTTCAAAAGATATTATACAGAACTAAACCTCCCCTCCCCATACTCCTGTCTAGTGCACAAATTACATTACAATTTTTTTACCATTATATTTTGACTAGTACATTGCATTTAACTGTACAATCTAGGGTACAGATGAATACTTTTTGATCAGAAACACTACTCTTTTTTCTGATTCAACTCTCTTTAACCCTAAAGCTATCTACCTACATACATACATAAGTATTTCCAAATAAAATACTGTCACTGTCTAACCTAAAGAAAGCAGCTATTTTCAGTATGAATGCCACAAGACATCACTAAGTAAATTGCCCCAGAATTGATAAAACTGTGTCATGTCCCAACGAACTTTTGATAAAATTTAATAGATACATTCAGCCCAATTTCTTAGTTAACACAACACCTGCGGCTTTTATATTAGCAAAGGGCAATAAAGGGAAAGTTTGTGCCATTACAGATATTGATACTGTCCATAACGAAAATTGTTAATATCGGGGTGGTTTTGTTCGCGCCAAATGTACCGCGAAGGTACACCTTCATAATTATATTATCGTGGCAATTATTTGAGAAGCGATGAGCCAAGGCTGTGAGTTATAAGAGATGTTGAGGGATGGAATTTTGATGACGATGGGGCAAATATTTATTAACGTTTTCAAATTTCAGTTGCCTTTTGAAAAAAAATTGTTATAAGGAAAAAATGTGTTTGTTCTTAGAATGAAATGTTAATATTTAATATAAGTTTCATTATTTTGCACCCGACTTTATACACATTTACTTGAATCAACCCATTTCGGTAGGTTTATGTCTTATATTGATAGTTAGGCGGCTAAAAGGCGTGTTAGCATGACACTGAGCATCAGAAAAGAAAATTTGACGCCAGTACATTTACACTAGCCCTCGTAATTACCGTTCATCTCTTAAGTCCTTTCTTCAAAACTAGGCATGGTTGACAAGCGAAATTAACAGTGGCCGGACAAGGGTGTCGACCCATGTCACTCTGGGCACAGTCCAAACGATATTGCGAGTACCTATTTATTTATACTGAATACTTACAATATCAAATTCTACTTACAAATGTTTCGTAAAACATGAAAAAGGAAAATATAAAGAATCTACATATTACGTGTACACATATATGTGCATATCATTTGTATACACTCTCATCAAAGACAGATAAAAATTAATTGAATCCAGTGGACTTGTACTCGTATAGTGCTATGTAAGGATGGAAACAAACTCCGGGCTGTAGTCTCAGCCTAGTTCATGGTAGAATGGCGCAAGTCTATGTACGTCTGTGCAAGTTTGATAAGCACCAGTAATATATTCAACCAGGGTAGTAAGCACCCAGATGTGGAGAAAACTTTAAAACACTATAAATGACAAAATACTTTTATAGTGCCTTGTAGTAATGGTACTTTTAAAATAATAAAAATAATTTCATTTGGTAATAAAAACATAGGATTACAATTATTATAGTGCTTACTTAACTGATCTAAAATTACCCCTCACTATAACACATTAAAATGAACCACGTGTCTTACTATTTTGCAATCGTCCAGCCCTTTGTTTTGTAAAATTGAAAAATAGAAAAATTTGTAGGAAGTTTCGAGTGATACATGAAAAAAATACTTAAGAAAGAATAATAATAATATTGTTATTAATCTCTTTATTTCATATTGATTATGCTTTTAAAAACAGAAAGGAAAATAAAAATACATACAGATATTTAAAAACATGTAAATAATAGACCACTGACTTCAGGTATACGGACCAAGACACCGGTAGTTGGGGTTCCAAAGACAGGAACCTCCTCACTATACGAAGTGCGTGAAGCACGACTGCTTTCTCCGTCATACTCTTAAGATGTTGGTCGAAACTGTTGGCTATCAATCCGTAAGCAGATACGGTAATTATTATTATACTCTCTTTATTATTATTGTATATACATATAAACATATATTGTATAAACAAATAATTATTATTATTAATATTTATAAATATGTATTTTATTTTAATTTTTTTTAATATCTTTACACTTTCACACACATCTAGTCCCAAACTAGGCAGAGCCTGTACTATGGTTGATATTTTCGAGAGTTATTCTGGACAGATAATAATTATTGCTTTAGAAACAAATATCAGATTGATAGAATTTCAAGTAAATATACAATTTTTGATTTAATCAGTAATTGTTTTTAATTTGCACAATGCCAGCATTATTAGCATATGTATGAAATAATTTAAAACGAATTACCTTTGCCTGTTTGATATCAACGAAAATAATTTAGAAGAGCTGCAACACGATTTACAAAGCGAAACTTTTGAAAATTATCACCAGAGTTTAAAGGAAAGGAAACATAAAGTTGCCCAAACGAATTTAATAGAAATGGCTGGGTTTATGAAAAATATCAGTTCCACTTGAGTTTTGAAACCCCTGAAAAATGGTTTGGTTATCTTCATTACTATTAAATACTTTAAGGTTTCACATGCCAGTTACTCTTGTATGAAAAGATTAAGAATTTGTAATTTTATTTTTGTTTAGGGTGGGCCAAGAATTCGTTAATATTGAATCTAACATCCCATGTAAACACATTATGGGAGTTCTTGGGACTGATGCTATTGGAATTTACTGGCTACAATCGTAACACATAATTCCAATAAGATAGAGCCATTTGTCACATATCCAATGAATCCCCGCCGGTGGTCAAAGACATGTTGCCGGAAAAGCTGATTTCCAAACGAGGCCACCCAGACGTTCAGATACATCTCCGGCTGACTTCTTTTTACGGAGTTATTTGAAGAATCATGTCTACATTAATAAATCAAATATCAGCGATCTTGCGGTGTCTTTGCCGGCGAGTATTCAAAAATTTCGGTGCTCGCTTAGAAGAATGCTAACGTCGAAACGGTGGTCATTTACATGATGTAATTTTAAAAAAATAAATACCTACTAATTAGCTTTCTTAAACGTAAATAAACAATTCTTTTATTATAATATATCCAATATTTTTTTTATATGGTTCCTTTAAATGTTAACTAATTTGCGGTCCATCCTGTATGCTAAAACTATTAGAAAAAATAATGATTTACAGTTAATTTTTGTATAATCTGAATGATCTCTATTTTTGTTTACTATTTATAGTCTGCCAAAGTGACTCTACACTGCGTGATAGAAAGCACGAATAGAATCCAAGAATGATAATCACCATACTATGGTACTACGCCAAAGTGACTCTAGTCTGCCTAATGGAAAGCATGAATAGAATCCAAGAGTTGTGGTCACCATACTCATTGCAAATGCAGACAAAGCAGTATGGTGACCCACACTATGTCGGTCTAGTGAGATGTGTTTTCACGCCCCGCTTGAAGGTTTCATACTCTTTGCGAATGTAGACAATGCAATACACAAGGCCACCATAGTGTGGGTCACTATACTGCATTGTCTACATTTGCAATGAGTATAGTGACATTCATATTTTCCATCAAGCAGAGTAGAGTCACTTTGGCGGGCTCTTAATATAGAGAAGAAAAAAAAGGTGCAGGTATGGGTGGCAAAAGGTATTTATTACTAGGTGACCTGTCTGTTCGGCGCTCATCTCCCATACACCAACAGTATTTAACAGTCCACTGCTGGACATAGGCTTCTCTTTAGAAACGAGGTTTCAGCGTTTGTTTCAAGTTTTCCTTCTCTTTACAGTGATATTATCCTACCACTTATACTGTAAAAATAAATGTATATACAAGCAATTGTAAAAGCTATACGTTTTCAAACAAATTTTCTTAGTTCCATTTCATTTAATATATAATTTTTTAAACTTCTAACTCTATAATTTTACTAAAAGCTTAATGGTAAAAGTTTTTCTCCGCCTGAGGTCACTAAAGTACGACCAAGTCAGAAAAGTCCATTTTAAGTAAAATATGGAAGGAATAATATTTAATTTCAAAGAATCAGGCATATCTTTACAAGGGAAGCTAATAACGTTTGTGCTATTTAATGTGTTTTTTTCCAGACAATCACTTAAAACGTCAATGAATACTTACTACGGTAGCTACATAGTTTTTCCTATATTCTTGTTAACGTTATCTTTATCAAATTAGACATAAAACACCTAGAAAAAGTATTTGTCGGACACCTCTCACAGTAAGTTGAAAACAGACCGATCAAAAGAAACGATTAGACGCAAAGGTTTTAAACATGGGAAAAAAATTAGAATCGGCTGCTTTGCAATGGCTTTTGTCGCGTGTTGTCAATGCCATAAAACATAAATTTTAATAAGGAATTGTAAAAAAAATTACGTTAATGATGAATTATCCAATTAAAATACTAATCCTATAATGGATGGTAATAAAAAATTTAGTCCCCTAACGAAACGAAGTTAAAAGCAAAGCTGTAATATTTCAACAGAAGTCAATTTTATTAACGCACCGAGGCTAAATTTTAATATTGTACAGAGTTAACTGGATGTAATTATTCGACACAATTTACGGCGCTTTGAAATTTTGCTAATCTGACAAAAACGTTGACCTTAAAAATATCGCCTAAGCCCAGAAAATATTTCACCCAAGAAAAATGTAATAACAAAAACAATATCTGTGGTATCCTTCAAACTGCGCGATAAAGTACAGAGCTGATTATCGCTTGGAGTCAAGTGACGTCATAATTCATTTTTTTCTCGGTGGCAGCTCGTTAATTCGCTCTCGCAACAAAATGAGGCTATTCGAGCCTCTCAGAGGAACATAACAATGTAATTCTATAGAACTTACTGACTTGCAAGAAATATAGAGGGGTTTTATTTACCGACAACTTAATAAATAAAGAAAGACGACGTGACTACATGGTCTCGCTGAAGATAATTTTGTTCAATATCGGGTGTGTGATCCCTCAATTAGTATCCTCAATCGTAGAGGAACCTGGAAATGTGTTGACTGCGCTTCGGTTTTCGAATTTTAGAATGATGTAAAAACAGGTAAATCTTATTCAACGCTGCATAAACTTAAAATAATTTTCTTCTTGTACAGAGTGATCCATCACAACGTACTTATAAACACTTTAGTGAAACTATAAAGTTATTTACGTCCTTAAAATCATTTAAGTAAAACAAAGCAAAGAAAAACTGTTTTTAGTTTAGTTTCAAACTTTGATTAAACTTAATTAGTGGGTAGAATAATTTTGCACTATACTTTAGAACACCTCAGTCTTTGAAAACTACTTGGGAACTCTTCGCTTGTTCTGTTTTAATTATTGGATGCAAAAAATTGCCTGCCTCTCATGAGGAATAGTGAGAAAGAGTTCTGGAGTGGTGGCTACATATTGGATTGGCTAGGCATGGGTAGGCCTATAAGGTGGTATGACAATCTAAAGAGGGTTGTGGACAGTCATTGGATACAAGCAACACTGGATGGATTATTGTATACTCGTACTTCTTTTTTCTTAATATTGAGCCTGTCCAAGCGAATCTACTTTCCCCGATAGAATGAGTAATGAGTAGAATCCAACATAAGTGGTAAAGATACTCATCGTGAATGCAGGTAATGCAAGAGGGTGACCCACAGTATGGCGGCCTAGGATGCTTTTTCAAGCCCCGTTTAAAGTACCCAAAATCATAGTGGCAGTGGTAGTGGTTTTGACTGATTGGTACAGGAAGAAAGAGCCGAACCAATAAGTTCGAGACCATATGTCTACCACTTTAAAACGACGAATTCAAAGGACAGTACGTGTTGTTATATAGAAGGAGTAAAGGGAAGGGAAGATGTGACTACATGTAAGAGCTCGTCAGTACACTCTCTACAATAAAAGTGAAAGAGGACTGCAATAGAGACGGCATCTTTTTGCAACTGCAGAGGCTCAAGGAACTCAATGGCTTCGGGACTGTCGATAATGCGGGCTGCTCGCCGTTGTACACGGTCGAGAGCATCAGGTAAATACTGTACGAACTCATCACAAAAATGAGGACAATACTTCAAGCAGAAGTGAATCTAGGTCTTATTAAGAAGTCACTTTGTTAAGTACATCTAGCTTCTATGTGGCCACTTTAGTGAGACTCTCAATGCATCACGTGGGTTGAGAACCCGGCAAATATACAATCATATCCAAGATACTGAGGTTGTTCCGTAGTGGCAGTTGAGTATTTTGAAAAGTGAAGAGTGAAAGAAACGGACTGATCCTTCGAGATATTTCAGTGGCGGTAACGAGGGGTGGTAGAAACAAAACTGCACGGCTTTAGCCAATCATCAAAACTTATAACGAGTTTCAGGCCAATCTGTGCAATGTTCTGGACGTCCGCTCTAATGTAAGCCCTCATATACTACCTAGTGGTTTTATTGTACGCTACTACGGGTCTGCGTACTAGCGATTTCCCTGTAGGGACTATAATATTAAGAATAATGACACATTCCATACCATTCTATTGATGGTAGTGACATATCGTGGCAAGATAATAAGAGAGATGCCAAAGGGTTGAGAACCAATTTACTGTACTGCTCTAAGTGACTCGTCAGCAAAGGTATGGCAAAGAGGCGTTTCACTCAGTATGTCTAGTATCCCTGTTGGTCCACGAACGCGCCGGCTCAATCGGGAAGTAGATCATGTTTTAAATGCAGTAGATTACAATTTATTTGGATACTGACAAAAAGTTTAGTGCAAGTTTTTGATTTGACATTTTTTTTATTGGAAATCAGCTGATTTTTCTTAAAAATACAATGAGTAATCAAATTTCCATCGTGAATAAATTAGGAAGTAGTTTTAACTTCGCAAGATTATAGGGTATAATTTTAGTTGAAATCAAGCATTCAAACGGTGAAGCTTAAACATCGCACCCGCATCTGACAATTTAATGACTTTCGCCAACGATGTGACGTCACCTGACATGGCTGTCCAATCAGAGATCGCTATGATAAATGAGTAGATTCATATTAACAGAAATTTGATAAATTGATGCACAGAAGGTAAAATATACACAGAATTAGAAAAAAATGGCGATTGACATTTGAAATTTAATTTTCATTTCGTCTTCGAACTTCTTATCTTGCCGAAAATATCTAACGTCAAAACGTTGAACAGTTCTCATAATTAACATGACGTTGAGTAACTTAATATTCTGAATTTGATGGGTCCTGATAGATTTTCGAGGTTAGAGGCTGTTAAGCACATACCACCAGACCATTAACGATCCTGTTATTATAAATCCACGTGGTGCATCTTGTAATACAATAGATGATACATTTAAACTCTATATTATCAATAAATCTATACGTAAAAGCTACCGACCTCCTATAAACTGTCTTAAGCCAATATTTTAAACTTTCTAATCCCAGTAGGCTACCAAAACAACAATTTAAAAAAAATATAAGAATATTTCAATCAGGATCTCTGAAAGTTCATAAAAAAAGACAAAAGAAAAATATCCATTATTCCAATGATCACTCTAAATTTTTTTCATACGCTTACATATTCTCGGAGGTATTATCGTTCATCTCTTAGCCTCATTAATTCAAGAACACGTATTTTAATTCTATATTTTAAAGATCCATCAGATATTAAACGGGAGATTGAGAGTAGCTCTAAAAGCATAGACACGGTTTCGTCGCGTCGCAGGCTGTACGTGTCCTTGAACGCTTATTTTCTTTGTTCGTACGTCCACACGTATAATATTCGCTTTCAGAGACTCAATTATTTGGTAAAGCACGTATGAATTGAGCTTGTAATTTTATACTTCCTCTCACAATGCTTTCTCTATTGTTTATATCGTGGGCAGTGTTCTGAGGATTTTTTCTGGCTAATACAAGCCACACATTCAACTTAAATTAACCAGCACTTGAATTGTTGGCAGTCCACTACTGAGTGACTATGAAAACACTATGATTTTGGTAGGTTTTTTTTGAAAATATAAGCTTAAGACAGTTTAAAGGAGATCAGTGTTTTTTTTAAATTTTGCTTGAGGTCTCAGGTTCGATTCCCGGGTCCGGTCAAATGTTTGTATGATCTGCAAATATTTGTATTTTATTTACAAAAAAGAAGTATATAAGTATTCTATCAGTCAGTCATCATAGCACAAGCTCTGCTTAGTTTGAAACTAGATGACGTTATGTGTCAAATGTCCGAAATATTTATTAATTTATTTATTTTCATTTTTAATAAAATTATAACAATACGATTTCACTATTGAAATATTATTCTGTCAATATTATCCTAAATGAATAAAATCTGTAGCTAATAATATCAGCTATTCAATAATATACTGATAAGGAAAATGAAAGAAGACAGTAAGTAACGCATGTATAGTTCCAACTAAACATAATGTAGTTCTGTCGTCGAAAATAATCTTATTTCTTCCTACAAAAGCCCTTTTGAGCAAAACAGACACTACTCTAAGTGCATTTTATTTCGACAGACCCTTTGAGAAAGTCCTGAGATAGCTGAGACGACGACCAAATTGATAGACCCGTGGGAGTCTCCCTTAAACGCGTTCCTTGTCATATTTTATGCTTGTCTAAAGACGGGTGTGGGTTTTTGATATACTGGATGGTTGTTAGTACACAGTCGTCTGCGAGAATTGGTTAAAATTCAATTATTCGTCCCCATTATTCGAGTACTCAAAGTTTGGAGTAGGGCCGGACCTCTTAGAACATTTCGTTCATGTCGAGTACTTTGCTCTGATTTGGTTTAATCTAACTTTAATACAAGCTTTTATGCTTTTAAGTATTTAAAAGCAATAAATACAAATTCAAAAACATTAAAAGTCATAAAATTACTCTATTTATTATTAAAACAGACTTATATTAATGCTGTATCTTATTCTATAACTCAATAATCTTATTGCTAATTGTATATTAAATCTCTGAATATAGGGTACTCTGAAGAGACCTGTCGACTCACATTGAGTAAGAGTGTAAATACACATCTAACACATACACAGAAATATTAACACATTAATATATATTATGTACATATTCATAGCAACGAAATATCGATACGAATGTATCATGTAAAAGAAAAAAGAAAGAAACAGAATAGCACAATTTGAGTGACTCCTAAATTTCAAAACATGATTCCGCTAATTCCCACCTAAACGTGTTGCACGCTGGTGGAAAACAAGGCTATATCGAGATGCCGTGAAATTTTATTAAAACTATTCGTACTTGTTAAAGAAAAAATGTTACACTTGGGCTATGTTGTTGCAAAAGGTACATTTAATAAGGGTCATTGTCGAAAAGCAACTCCATTCACACTCATTTCCACCTTAGCGTAAGTTCGCGACAGTCGATGGAACCTTAATCATCGTGTATCAAATAAGAGCTGCCATTGATACAACATCTTTGCCCTTACGAATTATTCCGTATACAGACCAAATACTTGAGTAACGATCTTAATTTGTTCTTATATGGGTGTAATGTGTGTCCATGGTACATTTTTCTAAGGTCTGCTATGAATCTTTTGTAAATATCACTGAGAAATAAATAATAAAAACAGAATTTACAATATGCAAGTTTCTACAATCTGATAAAATTATATAATATATACTGTGTTTTTTAACGAAGCATCGGAAAATAATAGCGTGATACTGGTGTTCTATGAGACTGTGGCATTACTCTGGTCAAATATGTGGTAAAACATGACTCTTTTACGACAAAACATGGTTCTACATCCACAAAGCGTCACTCTTTCACAGCAACCGTGATAGTAGAGCCACGCTGATTTCAGCATGAACGGGCCGGCTCGTCCGGGGCAGTACTACCCTCCCGCAGAGGACCAACCTAAAGCGACAGCATCCGTGCTCTCGAATTTCGTTGGTGAGTGCGAAACCGAGGGCCCATTGATGCAGGGGTGACAGTTGTCGTGGTAAATGTGTGCAATACAATGCTACGATGACTGTCATATCTTTTACGTCCCCAAGTGAGTCTAACAGACCGCCATAGTGTGGGTCACCATACTGCATTGTTCGCAATGAGTATGGTGACTACAACTTTTGAATTCTATTCATGCTTTCCATCAAGCGGAGTAGAGTGACTTTGGCAGGTTAATAAAATTAAAAAAAAAAGAAAGATTACTTATCAAACTGAAAACTGCAATGCACATTCTGCTAGAAAACTATACTATTGTAATTATTAGGCTTCTGTGATGGTTCGCTGACGAAAAATGACAAACAGAACAGAAAGAGTTCAATCTCAGTTTTTATAGCGTACACAAACCAACGTTACATATAAATATATGTACAAAGTCGGTCGTACCACACCCAAATATATTTCCCCTAATTGTTATTACATATTTTTGTCTTATTTTCTGATATTTGTGACGCCACATTTTCCTCAAGATGACATGGTCACACGCTAGACTAGTCCGCACAATATTCCTTTGGATAATCCCATTTATAATAAGATTATTTCGTACCATCGGTACTGAATTATTTTATTGTTAAACACCAGTGGATAGACCATGGACCAATGGACCAGTTTAAAGAGAATATTAGATCTTAATAGTTTTTCAATCGATGATATAAGATCTAAGAAAAAAAATGATGCAGCTTGTTATTAACGTATGATAAAATATAAAAAAATTATCTCCAACTTCAATGAGCCTATATCTTATATTTTCAAAAAAGAAAGAAGAATATACACACACAAATATTAAAAGATTTTTCCAAATCGTTTTATAAATTCAGGAGTTCTGGGCTAAAAAACATTCCAGCACTTCTTCGAGTTAGTGCATTTTAGGTCCTGCACTCGCATCCATATAGAAGACTTACAGTATCAATCCTGAGATCGCTTATTCTGACCTCTTTAACAAAGTGTCAGTGTTTCATGAGGCAAGAAGTACGTAAATAAGTTCGTCAAACTGGGTACTCCTGGGTACAAACACCATAACCAATAACTTAAAAGTAGAATAATAAAAATTTACTAACAAGACGACTCAACTCACAAACTTACATAAAAGATATGAAGTTTTGACTTCAAGTTGAAATCTTAACGTCAAATGCAGCGCGGAATCCGTAGTTTTGTCGTCAGATTTTCATTCTGCAAGAGCGACAACCGTGGAGATCTTTATAATACTACCTACTTTTCTTATAATACCTATACTATATTTGTGTTATATTCATAATAAATTGTTTGCAATAAAGAGGATTGTAGGCTTGCGTAGCCTTTACAATCTTTATCTTCATGTTGTAAACTTCTTTAGATGATTTTCTGTTTGTCTCTGATTAATAATGTTGTATTTGAGTAGTGACTATTGCACGCATTACTAAACTAATAATAATATAATATTTCAGACATCTGACACAACGTGGTCTAGTCCTAAATTAAGCAGAGCTTGTCCTATGCGTACTGGACAACTAATATAAATATTTTTCTTCTGGGAATACATACATATTATACATAGAAAACACTCGAAATTCCGGCATCGCACCCAAGACCTTAAGTACAGTACCTACAGTAGTCGCATACGCTACCACTGCGCCAGCGAGACAGTCAAAATATATTAAATGTGATTAATAATGTACTCAGGGTTAAATAGCCATTGGACACCGTCATCAAATTGCATATTTCCCTGAGATTCGTTCTTCTTACTCCATGAATAATATATTATTTTTAAAAATTACAATTACAATATAAGACGTTTATTAATTTACCAAGAATTTGCATCCTTTAGTCAAAATTCCGAATTTCATT
The DNA here is from genome assembly GCA_949316085.1 of Hypercompe scribonia. Lineage (NCBI taxonomy): Eukaryota > Metazoa > Arthropoda > Insecta > Lepidoptera > Erebidae > Hypercompe > Hypercompe scribonia. Next base: position 3,570,888 of record OX438984.1, on the reverse strand, counting down.
ATTATCTAAACATGGGATGTGGAGTCGTAATCACTCGCCCCATCTGGCCCTTATCTCACCATATATAATTAAATACACACATCTTATATCACAAATGGAACCGACCCATGCGCCTGCTGACATTCCACTCGAGCCTCGAAAATCCCTTTTTTTCTTTACTGCATTTACTTTTCATATTTTGTGTTTAAAGGGAAAGATCCAAAGGATTAGATTAGATTAGTTTTGTTATGTTACGAATAACGTAACTATTTATTTTATTATTGATACCAATTTTCGACAAGTTGTTAAATATTTATATACCAACTTATTTGGTGATATAAGCTATATCATTTATTTAATACATGCATATATATACATATATGGTTGCGTCTGTTTACTCAAATTGATAGTCGGAATCATCAACACATTCGCATACGTATATCACTGTTTCGTATAACACAACAAAAATTGATTTTCAATACAAGTTCAAATTTAAACTGAGACAACCACTAAATTGTTTTAAGAACACACACACACTCTCCTGCACGCACCTACACACATATAGATCATTCATTATTCTTGCTCATGCAAACACAAAATTCGCTACTACTATCACCATACATTCGACTTGCACGTCCGGAGTCTGGGGTCTGAAGTGGCAAGCAATCTGTAATATAGATTATCTTTGTATAAATACCAGTCTCCCACATGAATTACGTTTACATGAGGTGTATTTTCCGTATAAACTTGTTGGTAATTGTAAGCTGCGTGTGAGAAATAGTATAGTTATTATTATAAATGACGAACGAAAAATAGAAACAAAAAAATGGAAAGTCACTAAAAGTTTCAGCAGATTAACAAGTTCAACTAAAAGTTATAAAAAAGAAGTAAGAAGTTGTGAACGGTTAAGAACACTATAGTACAGTTAAACATTGTTTTAGTGAGGACATTGTTGAAGAGAACAAACCGCTGAAAGAAGCTTAAATAATGTTTTGTGTACAGCTTTCTCATTAACTTTCTCAGAACAGTTCCATTAATACGAAATGCAGTTGTTTCTACACTTCTTAGTAATGTAAACAATGCTTTAAACTTTACTTGCTTTTAAACTTACTTACAAGTGAAGTAAGAACGTATTTTCAATCAATTTACAAGCTAGTAAAGCCACGCTTATTTCAGCAGCAACAGGCCGACTCGACCGGGGCAGTACTACCCGCTTACAGAAGGTTAACCCAAAGCGACAGTACGTGTGCTGTCGTGTTTCGTTGGTGAGTGCGAGACCGGAAGCTTGTTGATGTAGAGGTGATAGTTATCGTGATAAGTGTGTAAGCCTTACATTGTCACGTTGACTGCAAAAGATTTAGCAGTCATCTTGATATTTTTTCACGTCCCACTTGTCCCCAAGCACCACTAGACCGCCATCATGTGAGGCACCATACTGCATTATCTGCATTCAGAATGAGTACGGTGACCACAACTCTTGAATTCTATTAATACATTCAATCAGGCAGAGTTAAATCACTTTGGTAGGGTCCTAAAATAAAAAAAAATGAAGCAAAATGCATCCTATATAAATATTTTGTGTCTTTTTGTCAACATAACTTGCGATCAGTCAGTTGAGTTACCGCCAGTTTTTCTTATGAGCAACCGGCAGCTTGATATTAGAAGAGGGTACTTCTAAGGAGTGGAATGCTTATAATAAAGAGAAAATTAATTTGGGGTGGAGAAAATATTATGAAAAGCGGCGATTAGGTATAAATGTATGAATCATCGTCATTGCCAACTAATACTTTGCTAAAGCTGGTAAGTCAAGCAGTAATTAATTATCCCATTTAATGAGGTAAGTGCAAATCGTATCACACAAGACCTTATCTCATTGCTACATGTTAAGAAATGTACTCTTAGAAAATTATCTTTTTTAGTACCAATTTTGGGAATAACGAGATGCAATCTTTTTCCGACTGTTACTTCAATTGGTTAAAGCACTATACCACACTATAAACACATAAACAACAAAAATACTTATCCGCAATTTGGTATTGACAGTTAGAGACTAAACAACCCTTTATTCGCCATAAAATTGGTAAGTTCTCTTGATCCAAGTACGTTTTAAATCAAGCCGCTGTCGGCCCCAGCAGCGCAGTGAACCAGTACTTCTAACAAACTGAGATTTTAAAAAATATTAAAAAAACCTGCAACATAGAGATCAAATACAAAACAATTGCAATCGTAGCAGACTTCATAATTTAAATTAAATTATTTTTAGATCAGTTCTTACTGAAAACCACAATCTGATATTAGGTTGTTGAACTGTTTCACTGTCATTACTTATTTGAAATTTCTTTGATACAATACACAAAAAGCAGTATTACATCCTACTAATATTCGAAAGTTTCTGCATATGGATGTTTGTAACTCTTTCACGAAAAACTACTGGACGGATATGGATGTAATTTTACAGTAATATAGGTAATACATCGGAATAACATATAGGCTACAAATTGTTATGATTTTATATTAATTTTGGTCGTATTATAACGACGTAGGTAAATTAAGTGGGAAAAAAATCTGAGGTCTGAAAGTATCTTGGCGTACGCTACCTAAACCACTGGAGTTACACAGAGATGATGTACCGTAGAATTGTCTGCCTTGAATAGTTCTAAATAAAAGGCCGCTATTGCACATATCTACCTTTTATGTGGAAACCACGATGACCAAAATTGTCAAATTTAATGTGGCAGACCACATTGCGCACGAGCGCAGCCGTGAGCAGAAGCTAGTTAGAAAATAGATTAGCAGTAGGTGACCCATACCATAGCCGACTTGATAAGGTTCACGGGAAGCCGTTGGCTGCCGGCGACATGGGACACGTTGTTGTGGAGACCAGAAGTGTTGTGTGTCCAGAGCAGAAGCGCAGAAGGACGTCTGTTGGCTGAGATGATAATGATGACGATAGGCCATACTTCGGTACAAATTTACTGATTTGACTGGAGTGATATCACAGACTCACGTAAAATCGGTGTTAAGCTATTTTTTCGTTGCTTTTACCGAGTGATTGAGGTTAGCAGATTTGCCTAGCTTCAACGGTCAGAAGGTAACGTTTAAAATTCAAAGTCACAAGTAACATCTATCAATAATAGATTACCATTAAGTTTACTACAAAAGAAAGGGTATTTCAAACAATAAAAACAGCGGATATTGCAGTCAGTAAATGTTTCAAAAACAAGTGACTTCGTTTTGCCGGCAACAGCAGCGAAATGCAATAAAACCCTTATCCGGTCCACGAGAATTATTTCTCAATTGCGATCCTCGCATGAATAAGTTAGAGATTCGGCTCATCAAATATAGATCGTCGTTTTTGTTGGAGTGAAAGTTCTTGTCCGCGACCAAGTTACGCAGAACTTTCAATCCCTTTAGTTTCGTATATAGTTTGGAACTGTTTATTGGCGCCTTTGTGTTATATTTAATTCTTAACTGTCGCTGTGGTTTAATAAATAGTACGTATATACTGAATCTTTCAACATTTTCGTACTAAAGTAATGTGTATAATATAAAAAACATAGTTTTTTTTTAAAGTACGTTTATGAAATAGAACAGAATACGTCTATAACGCATTTGCGTTTAAAGTACCTAGAAATACGGCTTTGCACGTTTCTAAGCGTTCTGTTTTTGTCAACCTAGGCATCACACATTAATATTATTAGCTGTTGCGGTCAATCCATCACTAAAAAATCTACTGTAAATTTGAGAGAAAATGTTTGTAAAAAAGAAAATCATTATCAGGAACTGTCTGATATACGAGTAAATGAATCGGAAAGGTGAATTAATCCATCTCATTCAAACTCGAGCTGGTCACACCGGCGACAAAATCTGAACCTTCTAACCTTTAGTCCTTGAATTTATTTCTTAAAATCCCCCGCGACACAGGATCTATTCCTAGTGCGGGTGTTGGCTTTTTAAAAAAAAAAGGGCAAGTTAGGAGGGAGACTACAGTCACAGACTTACTTAAAAATTAGTACCAAAGAATTCTTTCGTTTCTTTTCACCGAGTGAATAGGGCTGCCAGAATCCAAACAAGGGGGTGTTTATTGAAGATGACTAACCCTAATTATTATAAGATGACTTTAATTAAGGACTGCCTCGATGGTCTAGCAATCAGTGTATGCGACTGCTGATCTGAGGTCATCCGGGGATAGACTAAAAAAATTCTATTGACATTTTCTCTTAATAGAAGTGCCTCATAAGAGCTCCGAATTTGAAAGTTGGGCTCCTGTGTAGTTGACTGATCTCCATTAAGACAGGTCGCCACGAAGAAGATCATCATCGTCATCATCATAAGATGAGAGCTTAAAGTGTGTCAACACATCAGTCTTGAGTTGCAGATGTCAATAACCGGCGATAGTTACTACCCGTCAGGCCACTTCGTATTGGCTCATTTGTGTCCCTATAGTTCAAAAGAGCGTACCGACGAGAAAGAGCATAACATCACGTTTATTCCAAATCTGAAATAAAACACACAAAACAAAGTATAGATCATTTAATCATGTCTGTAATTTATTTGTTAGGACAAGGCGCTAGGCACGTGGTCATATCGAGAGTGGGATGTATCCGACAATTCGGAGGCAGTCCAAAGTGGCAGGCCGCGGGTATGGAAACAAACGGCCTCTACGTGTTTTGACTACGTTTACGAATCAGAGAAATCATATAGATATGCTATTTTTATGTTTTTTATGTAATAAAAAAGTATTATAAGTAGGACAGCCTGGTGTAGTAGACCAACACCTCATTTTTAAGGAGTCCTATGTCCTGCAGTGAACTCTTTAAGGCTGTTGAGGATGACTCATAAAAAGACCTCAACCTCAGTTGACTTATCTTGGCAATGTATATGTAGTGGCAATTGTGACTACATATACATGTGGCTAATTTAAGTTTTCTTATATCCGTGTATGTCTGTACGTGCGTATTTACTACAATGAATGAATGATACATATTTTTATAACTATATAAGATATACATTAATATTTAAGTCAATTTTTTTATCTAAAAGTTTCAACTTACCCTATTTTATCACATTTACAAAGTAAAACTTACAAATTTTTGTAATAAATTAATTAATAGCAGAACTGTTCCTAAATATTATTCAATTTAGTGTATGTACATGCTTTTAATATTACCGCTTTAATATTTAAATAAGAATTTTACTATATCAATTAGGCACTGATAATGACGTCATTACAATATTGTTCATGTAGTACATGTGATAATGAAAGTCCATTTTCTCATTAAGTACTAATAAATGAGCGCCATAAATAATTTACGACTGCGGGATAGTTGTAAAAGGACGCGTCAACGTTATTATTATTACATTCTCATTTTATACAATTCTGGTCTCCTATATCACGCTGGTCAGACGAGTTGATATCACGATTTCCTTATCTTTGCAATACTGTTCTCCTTTTCCTTAGTCACCTCTTACGATACTCACGGAGTGAATAGGAGTAATGACACACTGTAATCTTGATCCATCGCCACACCATCCTCAATTCATTATCAAGTTTCATATTTTTTTAAAATAAGGTACTTTTCTGGGAAATAGTAACGTTTTTGGGTGAATTACATGTAAATTTCTGACAGCAAGTAACAAAGGTTGTCTTACAGACACAAGATTGTTGCTGCCATTTGAGTACTCCTCCCGCCAGAATCATGATTGAGCTTTAGAGGTTGGAGTAATTCTAAAGGGAAACTAGTAATGAACATATATATTACTGATAACACGTGGGTAGATTCTCAGAACACAGTCATGTGAAATTACTACATACACAGTACCAGAACAATTGTTTTCGCTCACCAAAGAATATTCCTGTACAGGACAACTCGTTCTGGCTTTGAAAGCCACCATTTTAGAATGGTAGACATACGCTCCCGAACTAAATTGTTCGGCTCTTCCTTCTTGTGTAAATCAGTTAAAGCCTAGAATTCATTACCAGCGCACGTGTTTCTCTCCCACTACAATCCCGGGTCCTTTAAGCAGGGCGTGAAAAAGCATCTCACTAGGTCACCATAGCGTGGGTCGCCATACTGCACTGTCTTTATTCGCAGTGAGTACGGCGACCACTGCTATTGGATTCTATTCGTGCTTTCCATCAGGCAGAATAGAGTCACTTTGGTAGGTTTATATAAAAAAAAATTAGAGTGAGAGGGTTTTGAGCTCACATACTTCGGCTTAACAGTCAAAGTCACTAACTACACCAACAAAGACGTTAAAAAATTTGTTAGTTAGGATGAGCATGAGTACAATCTAAGTATTGTTAACCACAGAATACCGTATCCAGAATACAGCTTCTTAATTCTTGTTGTCGTCCTAGTAAGCTCACACAGTTGATCTCACGCAAAGCTTGCTTGTTTAGACTATTGCATGTGTAACTAGCTATTTTATAACTCAACCTCATTGTGTATTCAGGAGAGGCTAAAGAATTCTCTAGAAAAATAGAAAGTAACCGCAAATACTGTTAACTTGAGCCCAGGGTGGGTCGTCGTGGTAATATCGTTATATTATCTTATTAGTAATATAGGTTTTATAACTGTACATTTACATATTTAAATATGATGTTTTGTGTATGCTTTAAAAACTCAAAAAGGTCTGCTCTGAGTGAGCTTTTTACATGATGCAAACTACTTCAAAGATTGTTCATTATCTCAGTCCAAAGATGTCCACTGCTGGACATAGACCTCTCCCAAAGTTCTTCACGACAGCACTATTACATTTCATAGTCATCTACTATTGTTTAACTTCTTATTTCTCATCGATACCCTACAATGTGCAACAGTAAAGTGTAGCAATATTCAGCTTGTATATTACATCGTTTTTGGCTCCGGTTCCGAATATTGTAGACTCGAAATTCATTGTGCTAATTCAAATATCTACTTACTCTCATAATTATATTATATATTTTAACGAACTTCAAAAGCAGAAGAAAGTTCTCAATTCGATTGTATTTTGTTTATCTTTACTACCTCAGAACTCCGTCATTTATAATAATTTGTGCTTGAAAATGTACTTATCCATTAGTATAATTAAAGAATGAAAAGTTAATTAGCACAGTATTAACAGTTCCCGTGTACCAGTTTCCGTGGAGTGATGGATTAGGAATATTGAGTGTCACCACATCTATTCATCCCATGGGTGTCCAAAAGAGAAGGGAAACTTGATACAAACCTTATTTTTTTAACGTGTGCAAACGCTCACGGGCCATCATCCTACCGGGGTTTACGGCGGGGTGGTGTGTCGGAATCGGATCCATTAAAACACACGGTGGGCAACTCTGCACCTGAGGTAGGAGGAATCCGGGAACAGCTTTTATTACGACATCTTGACCCCTCCTAGTGCCTGCCCGCTAGCGCGGGCACCCTCTTTGAGTAAACTCTCTATGAAGGTGACGTACGGCACACGTGGACGTCGCCTACTTGCGGCTGGCCTCTATAGCGAATGGAGGGGAAAACTCGTCCCGTCCGCCCGCGGCCACACTCAGGGTGGCATGAAGCGCTGGTAAGTGAGCCCCCACCGCCCGGTTCGCCGACATTCCTCCTTCTGTGAAATGACATCTTCGCAGAAGGTTGCGACCACGGTAAAACAGCTATTGCTACCGGCCATAGAACGTATGACGGCCGGTAACGAGAGGTCTCCTCCAATAACTGCAGTGCGGACCCCTCGCACGAGCCGAGTCCTCACTGCAGTCAGGACTCAATTCCCTCCTAGCGACCGAGTGCAGATACTTCCCGAAGCAACCATGCCTGGAAAAGACCTACGTCAGTCGGATGGAAAAGGTCCCGTGCTCCCGCCTTGTCTACTCCACGATGATGAGCAGCTGGAGAACCTCCATGGCAGCAAAGGTAGCGCGTGGAGCCTCGAGCCGGGACGACCAACCAGCCATCGTGGCTTGACGAACGGTCTCACGCCACTCCCGTACCTCGTCGGACGAGGGCCGTATGCCACTACCCGCCAAGAAGTCAGTCGTCCGTGGATAAACTTCGGTGAGCACTGCAGCCTCCAAATTTAACGCAGAAATTCAGGCCAAGGTGCACACCACCTCCGCCGACACGCTATGGTAACTGCGTATGGCTCTAACCGACAATATCCTCTGAGGACGCCAGAGGCCAACCCTATTCTGGGCGGTCAGAGCCACCGCTCACACCGGTGCACCATACAGTGCCATTGACTGGACAACCCCCGTTTACACCCGTTTCGTTGCGATGTTGGTTTCACCCAAATTGGGCAAAAGTCAACCAAGGGCACGAGCAGCGCTGGCTTTATAGAAACCCTATGCCAATAATTACAGTAGACCAAAACTATCTTTTTTTAGGAGAGGCCTATGTCCAGCAGTGGACTTTAAATGTTGTTGATGATTAATAGTTTATTAATTTAATACATTATGGACTCGACAAGTCGGTTACCCCTTTTAAAGTTAAAACATGTATTAATATTTTAGATATCTATTTCATGCTGTTTATTATTAACTTATTAATTATACATGACATATAGTTATCAGTATAACCTTAATTTATATTAAATAAAATTCAAATTCGTTTATTCACGATAGTAATTACATATATATATAAAGTTAAAATCACGTACGAACGCAAACGGTTAACTCAAACAAACTTTCGTTTTATCTTAGCTCATTTAAAATGGTGTGATCCAATAAAATCTATCGTCACCTTAAAACTTTCTTATTGCCAATAAGGTAGGGACGATAATCCCGCAACAGATAAAACACTCTAAGTGTACACTACTTAAGATGACTTTACACTTGGATATTGATCGTATCTTGTTACTTAAGTGGCTTTTTTTTATTTTAAAAGTATGCCAAAGTGATTCTACTCTGCCTGATGGAAAATATGAATAGAATCCAAGAGCTGTGGTCAACATACTCGTTGCGATTGTATGCAATGCTATATGGTGACCCACACTATGGTGCCCTAGTGAGATGCTTGGGGACCTAAAAGACATGACAGTCATGGTGACAGTGTAAGGCTCACACACTTACCACGATAACTGTCACCCCTTTTTTTTTTTTTTTTTTTTTTTTTTTTTTACGTGTGGAAACCCCCTCGGGCCGTCACCCCACCGGGGTTTACGGCGGGGTGGTGTGTCGGAATCGGACCGACTAAAACCACACGGTGTGCCACTCTGCGCTTGAGACAGGAGGGATCCGGGAACCGCTGCTATTACGACATCCAGATCCCTCCTAGCGCCTGCCCGCTACCTCGGGCACCATCTGCGGATAAACTCTCTATTTCAGGCGACGCACGGCACACACGGACGTCGCCTCCTCGCGGCTGGCCATTGTAGCGGATGGAGGGGAAAACCCGTCCCGTCCACCCGCAGCCACACTCAAGGCGGCATGAGGCGCTGGTATGCGCGCCTCTGCCGCCCGGCTCGCCGGCGGCGAATTGGGTCCGAGTGGATATCGTCCTCCCGGGCCTTCTCCGCCGCCTTCTTCCGCGAAATTACGTCTTCGCAGAAGGTTGTGACCGCGGTAAAACAACTGTCGCTACCGGCCATGGAGCGTATGACGGCCGGTAGCGAGAGATCTCCTCCAATAACTGCAGTGAGGACCCCACGCTGCGCCGCCCAGGCGGAACAAACCGCCAGCGTGTGCTGAGCCGAGTCCTCACTGCAGTCGCAGTGGTGACAGGCGGGACTCAATTCCCTCCTGGTGACCGAGTGCAGATACTTCCCGAAGCAACCGTGCCCGGAAAGGACCTGCGTCAGTCGGAAGGAAAGGGTCCCGTGCTGCCGCCCTGCCCACTCGGCGATGACCGGCTGGAGAGCCTCCACGGCGGCAAAGCCAGCACGTGGAGCCTCCAGCCGGGACGACCAACGAGCCATCGTGGCGCGACGAGCGGCCTCTCGCCACTCGCGTATCTCTTCGGGCGGGGGCCGTATGCCGCTACCCGCCCGGAAGTCAGCCGTCCGCCGATAAACTTCGGCGAGCACTTCCGCCTCCAAATCCCACGGGGGAGTTCCGGCCAAGGCACAAGCCACCTTCATCGATACGGTGCGGTAACCGCGTATGGCTCTAACCGCCAATATCCTCTGAGGGCGCCAGAGGCGAGCCCTATTCTGGGCGGTCAGAGCCGCCGCCCACACCGGTGCACCATATAGCGCCATTGACCGAACAACCCCCGTGTATAGCCGTCTCGTCGCGACGCTGGCTCCACCCAAATTGGGCAAAATTCGCCCAAGAGCAGAGGCAGCGCCGACCAGCTTTGGAGTAAGCTGTCGGAAGTGCTCGTCGAAGAGCCACCTGCCGTCGAGGATCAGGCCCAGATACTTCATCTGGGCCTTAATCGGTACGAGGACCGAATTGACTACGATGGAGGCGCCGGGGGGTGGACCACGACGGGGCCCATGAAACAAAAGAGCTTCCGTTTTGTCTAGGGCCACCCGTAAACCCAGCGCCTCAATGCGCCCGACCACCAAAGAGACTCCCACGGTGGCCAGGCGCGCCGCCTCTTGAAAGTTCACCCCCCGGGCCGTGACCAATGTGTCATCGGCGTAACAAATTACGCCCAGCCCGGGGGGAAGACGACCTCGAAGAGCCCAGTCGTATCCCATATTCCACAGGAGTGGTCCGAGGACGGACCCCTGTGGAACACCGCACGACATGGGCCGCCGCCTCAGAATACCATCTCGGTCCTCGTACACGACGGTACGCTCCTCAAGATAGTCTGCCACAAGCCGCCTCAGGTACTCTGGCACCTCGTGGTAGTGGAGTGCTTCCCTGATGCAGCTAAATGGCAGACTATTAAATGCGTTGGCGATGTCCAACGACACCGCCAACAGCACGCCGCCACAGCTCACCGCCTCTTCGGTAACGGCCCTCAGGCGCAGCACGCCATCGACCGTCGAACGCCCCGCCCGAAAACCAAATTGGGCGTCCGACAGATCGGGGCCCACCTCGCAGAGGTGCCAGACGATGCGGGCAGAGATTATCCTCTCAAACAGTTTACCTGCCTCGTCCAGCAACACGATGGGCCTATAGGCCGCTACCGAATCGGCAGGCCGTCCCGGCTTCCTCAATAGGACCAGCTTCCCGCTTTTCCAGCACTCAGGGAAGCGTCCGGACGACAAGCTAGCGTCCAAGACTTCCCTGAGGCGGTCCGACATGTGTTCGAGGGCACGGGCCAACACACGGGCAGGTATCCCGTCTGGCCCAGGGGCGGTGTTCTTAGAGCGAATCCGTAGAACAACCGCCCCTACCTCCGATTCCCTGACGGGCGGAACATTGTCCTCGTTCTCCCCGTCGTCTTCGACCATGAAGGCCATCGACGGGGGTGTATGATCCACCCGCTACGGGAAAAGGCCCTCGACCACTTCCCGCAGGAAGCTGGGCTGGAGTGTCTCTGTAAGGGGGGGGCCCAACGTGCGGAGCTTTTGTCGCGCGGCACGATAAGGGCGACCCCAGGGGTCACGATCGAGACCCTCCAGCATTTCCTTTCTCTTAATTTCTTTGGCGCAGCTGATGGCCAGCTTCAGAGTTTTCCGCGCCTCTCGGTACTCCTCATGAAGCTGGTCCTCCTCGCCTTCTTCGCGGTGTCGCCGCCGACTACGGGTGTAGGACCTCCGGGCACGAGTACAGGCCGCACGGAGGTCCGCCAACTCTTGGGACCACCAGTAAACCTCCTTCCGTGGAGGTCGGCAACCTCGGATGCGGGGCATGGCCGCATCACATATCTGCGCAATGGCATCGCAGAAGCGACCAGCCCCCATGTCGACCTCCTCGGTCGGGGCCTGCGGAGACAGCCAAGAGTGAATAATGGCCGCCTCCTCTAGTAGGTCCCTATTTAATTTGGCTACAGCCCACCGCGGAAAGCGAGAAGAACGCCGCGCCGCGTGACCCCTACTGGCGTCCCGGGACCGGGAGAGCTCAAATCGGATATAGAGATGGTCCGAGAACGTCTCAACCTCTTCCAGGACACGCCAGTTCCTTACTCGTGCGGCGAGGGCAGGGGTAGCGAACGAAAGGTCCACTATCGACCCTCCCTGCTGTCGCACACACGTGTTGGTGGAGCCCCTGTTTAGTAAACAGAGGCCCACCGAGGCCGCCCACTCCTCTACGGCCTCGCCCCTAGCGTCCGTCCTGGGGGAACCCCACGCAACAGACTTTGCGTTGAAGTCCCCCAGCACTAAGACGTGCCTAGACGTTAGACGCCGCATCGAGGTTTCCAAGTTGTTAAGGAAAACCTCGAAGTCGTTCAAACTCCGGTTGGGGGAGAAGTATACACCATTTACAGTGATCCCCCCCCACTCGGCAGCAACATATCCAGTGCCCTTGTCTCTTAGCGACAAGGGCGGGGAATGAGCCGCCGTGGAGCAGACGACTGCCACGGAACCGTCCCGGTCACCCAACCAGTTTGGACGGGGAGGAACATAATAGGATTCCGCGGCTACGGCAACACCGATCGACCACTGTGCCATGGTTTGCAGGAAAAGGTCCTGCGCCGCGGCACAGTGGTTCAGGTTCGTCTGGACCAGGAGGTTGGAGACTTGGGCCATTACTCGACCGTCTCTACAACCTCCTCCATGGGCAACGATGCCGACATGCGAACGACATCAGAGGCAGCCTGGGTCGATTGGCTAGCCCCCGACGCTTGCCGAGAATTGTAGGGAGGTTTACAGCCTCCCTGCCCAATTTGGTGATTGGCGGGCTTGTTACCCGCCGCACACGCCGGGCAGTGAGGGGCGGCAGAGCATTCAGCTGCCTTGTGCCCCGGTCGACCGCAGCGGAAACATAATCCGCTGCAGTCGAAACAACTGACGCACTTGGCGCGTGTGTGCCCCGATGTCAGGCACTTGTAACACCTCATCGGTCTCGCCGCCAGGACTGTGATCCTAGCGCTCACGAAACCGATGAGCAGCCTGCCGGCGTCGCCCAACATTTTGGCCGACGCTACGGGACAGCTGACCCACACTGCGCCAAGCCCTCCTCGACCGGGGCGGATGGTGCCGACCCTAATGCTGTCCGCGTTGCAACCTGTCTTCTCTCTTACTGCAACGCGGACATCCCCGGTCGTTATGGAGTCGTCCAGGCCCGAAATGCGCAATTCTGCGCACTTGGTGGGCCTGGCGATCTTGACACCATCCGTAGCCGTAAACATACCTCGCAACTTCTCGGCAATTGTGTCCGCCGTCTTAGCACCTTCAGCCCCAGGGAACTCGAGGACTCGAGCTCCCGTTTGGGCGAGGCGCATTCTGACACCTACTGTCCCGAAATCGTGTGCGAGACTGTCCCGGGCCCTCTTGAAAATTGCCGCGTAGGACAGCCCGCTGCTAGCTGCCTCCGGTGACACGGTGACTACCACGGCCGCGCTTTTAGGCGCCTGTAGTTTGCGCGGCTTCTTTGTGGTAGCCACTGCAGCCGATGGCGCCTGCGGGTTAGAGGCTGCTATTTGTGCAGCCTTCTTACCCTGCTTTCGGGACTTTTTCGCCCCCCCGATTAGCTGCCAACCATCCGTGGAAGGGGCGGATGTGGAGGGAGCACTTGAGGTGCCAGATACAGCGGCTGGAGTGGGGAGCGGAGGGAACTCCGCCCCAGACTTTGCCGCTGTTTTGGGCCCTGACCTCGGTGCGGGCGTCCAGGCTGTTGCCTTGGCCGCCTGCCGTGTCCTCGGAGCAGTTGCAGGAGCAGGAGAAGCTGCTGCCGCCGCCGCGTAGGACACGCGACCGGTCGCAACGGGAAGCGATGCTGACACCGATGCAACCTTCGCTTTATGGCCCGCAAGCGGCGGCCGGACAACAGGAGCTGGCGGCAGCCTTGCCTCCAGGCCAGCCAGACGCCCGTCCATCATGCGCCATACTACATCGGTTATATGGCGCAGATGGGCATCAGGAATGCCACCGAGGCTGGAAGAGGGGGCAGGCTGAGACGGGGACGTGACCGGATCCTCTGTCGGGCGATGCGCCCGGAATTGGGCGAACTGAGCGCTGAGCTCAGCTACTTGCCCCGTCAGGCGATCGTTGGCCGCCTGGAGCCGAGCCACGTCCCCGATGAGGGTATCCACGACCCCCGCAATAGCGGAAGAGGAGTCCTTAAGAGCTTTAACAAAAGAGCCCTTAAGGTTACTCGACTTGGTGGCCACTTTGTGAATGATGGCCACCGCCGCATCCGCTCTCTCCTGCATGGACGATGGTGTTTGAGGAACTGAATCCCCCACCATCGGCTCCTTAATTTTTAGCAGGAGATCCGCAATCTCCTCTTCCGCCAAGATTTCGCCGTCTGCCCTGACCCGTCTATAGGCTTCCGCCTTGCAGAAGACGGAACCTGACGGGGCCGAGATCGGGGTTCGTGATCTCCCTCTGCGGCTGTTTGCTACTTTAGGAGGTAGCATCTCCTGGGATGTATCGCTCTCCTCATCCCTGGAGCGTCCACGTTTTCGGCTGTCACACAGCTCCGTCTCCATGAAGTCCAGCACGTCGCTCCTCGCACTGGAGCTTCCGCCCGTGGTAGATCTGGAGCGTAATCGCTCCGATGTTCTTCGGCTCCCAGCAGCTATAATGGCTTCTGGGAGCCCCACCGAGATAGGCGCTTCACCCATTACGTCTTCCATATTAGACGAAAGGTCGTCCGCCCTCATATTACTCTCCTTCGTACTCTTCTTCTCCTTCACTCCTTCCTTTATATGTTTAGGTGTATTAATTTTATTTATAGATTCCATACTTGTTCCCACGTGTGGGGGAGAAATAAAGGTCGACCCGGGCAGAGATCCCCCAATACCCGGGCAAGCGTAAATTTGTGCCCAACCGAGGGGTCCGCAGGTGCCTCGGCTGGGAGTGCGCTTACGACTGAACTACCCGTCAGCCATGCATCCCCTGGCCACGCACCAGAACACGGGATTCGGGGTAATTTTTTATAGAGGTTTTCTTCCTCGTAGTCCAGGCGGCTAAGCCAAGACCCTCGCCCCCGATTGGTGTCACGAGACATAACCACGACACTCCTTTCGGGATTACGATGTGACAACGGTGGCAGGAAGATTAAATCTTCCAATGCCTGCTCGGTGGCAGTGTGAGTACACACTGAGCCCGTTCTCCTTTCTCCACCATTGAAAGTGGAGAAACGTCGACCCATGAAAGGGTCCCACCATAATGATTTTTTATCGAGGTTTTCCTCCTCATTGCTCCGAAGAGCGAAGAGCCAACAGAGGAATCGACAAATATGCCCGCTCTGTTGGACGAAGCCTCAACCGAATGGCCGAAGAAAATGGCCTCCTCTTCTTTGTGCTAGAATATTAGCCGTTGGCAGTGATGAGCACCATCGCCAACGTTACCAGGGTGCACCACGTGAAGGTTTTCTAGCCCAGCACCCCATAACTGTCACCCCTGTATCAATGGGCCTCCGGTCTCGCACTCACCAACGAAACACTACAATACGAATGCTGAGGCTTTAGGTTTGACTTCTGTGAGAGGGTAGCACTGTCCCGGTCGCATCGACCCGTTTGCACTTAAATCAGCGTGGCTCTACTACCTTATAAAACCGTGGAAGTACAAGTATGTGAATATGTGAAAGAGAAAATAACTATCTACTGGTGTAAATTTAATTTTTTAAAGCGTTATTGCATCATATTTGAAACAGTAATAGAATAATAATAATAATAATAGAGAATTGGCGCAAACCTGTAGTACTTAGTACTACTGATCGCAAGGAAGTATGGAAGGGTAAAGAACTTCATGGTCGATTTTATCGGGCCCTACACGGGTCTGATATAGACTTTAAAACGTCTACATCTTGGCTACGGTATGGTGATCTCTTCGGAGAAACCGAAGGTTTTGTTTGTGCAATTATGGACGAAGTTATCATGACGAATAACTACCGGAAATATATCCTGAAAGATAGTACGGTTGACATCTGTCGGGCGTGCCACCGTCCTGGAGAATCTATTAGGCATATTATTTCCGGTTGTTCTCGTCTTGCTAACGGTGAGTATTTGCACAGGCACAACCAAGTAGCCAGGATCGTACACCAACAACTTGCCCTTAAATACCAACTTGTCAATTTCGAAGTACCTTACTACAGGTATGTGCCCGACCCAGTTCTCGAGAACGGTCGTGCTACGTTATATTGGGATCGATCTATTATCACAGATAGGACTATTGTTGCCAATAAGCCTGATATTGTGGTGATATATCGATTAGAGCACCGCGCAATGATTGTCGATATCGCCGTTCCTCATGACGAGAATCTCGTGAAAGTTGAAAAAGAAAAACAATTGAAGTATTTGGATCTGTCTCACGAGATTGCCGATATGTGGAATGTAGATTCGGTGATCATTGTTCCGATAATCATATCTGTTCACGGATTGATAGCCAAGAGCCTCGACCAACACCTTAAGAGGCTCACGTTAGAAGGTTGGATCAAGGATCTGATGCAGAAGGCAGTCCTCCTTGACACGGCCCGTATTGTGAGGAGGTTCCTGTCTCTGGAGCCCTAACCACCGGTATCTTGGTCCCTGTACCCGATGTCGGTGGTCTACTATTTGTTATATTTTTAAATATGTATTTTTTATTTTTTATATATTTAAAAATGTATTAAATATGTGTTTAAATGAAATAAAGAGAATAATAATAATACTGCCGATAGAAGTGAAAACGGAACTATTAAGTTGAGAGTAATTAAAACTATATGCAAAAATTATATTAAATTTTTTATGTTTCATTATATAGCTATATATAATATATAATATCATATATAATATATAATAATAATAAATTTCATATATAATATATAATATCATATTCTCCATAGCTATAGATATACTATTATCATTAGCATGTCGGTGACGCGAACCGAGGATTTTACCCTTTACCAAAACGCTCAACGCGCCTAAAGAAGTTTTCACTTCAAAAATATATATAATATAAACAGTTTAAAGCTCAACGCTAAAAATACAAAATAAATGGATTTGTAATTTTTATGAATTAAAAAAATGTAAGTATCCACGTGAGCAACAAGGCTTCTATTCACAAAGCGAAGTATAACGAGTAACTTAATGTTAAATAGATTAAACAAATGCTCTATTTAAAACAAAAATAATTTTCAGAGCCGACGTCTTCTCAACGAAAAGACGTCCACTGCTGGACATAGGCCTCCCCAAGGTTTTCAACAGCCGCCAGTCTTGTACAGCTCACATCCAACGGTTTCTCATGAACTTTACCAGGTCGTCGGACCACCTGTAAGGGTCTACCAACGCTGCGTTACCCATTACACGGTCGCCACTCCAAAACTTTATGGCCCTACTCCAGAACTTTATACTTAAAATCGACTTAGTAGACTATAGATACTTTATCATAAACTCAACTACACAAAAGTAAACAAAACAAATCATTCTTTCGACCTCCAATGTGACACTTTTATTTTCTTTTCCTTAGGCAAGACGAATAGCTGGAACAATGAAAATTCGTATATTGTAAAACTACCCTTACAGTGAGACTAAAACAATGAAGCCGAAACTTCCGTACCGGGATCAGAATAAGTTTTTTCTAATTAGTATCCGATGAATTGGCCCTTTTTCATTCTGCTCGGATCTATTGGGCTTAGGGTCACCAAATATTGGGATTTAAGCAGATTATTCCAATACTTTAGACAACGAACTCAACCAGCAAGAAACTCCTTATGTCTATACATCATATTATACGTAAATTTATGTCACTTTAATCTGAGTTCACGGTGCTTCAATTACTCTTAATTTAATTGGAAGGGACTGGGTCGAAGTGGGCCCATAACAATTTCGTCATGGTCTGATGAAGTCGAAGTGCTTCTGTGTAAGAGCTCATCATAGTATTTCTGTCTTATGTCAATTATTTTCAGGGTTATACTTCCATATACTTGTATCACACTTTGTCTGTACTTATTCCCTTTGTAAGACTGTCCATATGTTTGTTTTCACGTCCTATTACGTTAATGATGGACGTGTGTCACAGTGTCGTAAGAGGTACTTCACCGAATGCCAAAAATATGTCCGCAATACTTGTAATCTCTACATGAGTGAAATATTTTCTTTACCGCTATCAATTCTAAGTGACTCAAAAAAGATTTTCTATTCTAAGTTAGCTATTTTTATTGAATATAAGATTAATATCATAAATCAACATTGTTCTCTAATTTAATTATTTACAAAATATATTGGTATTGAAACGTAATTGACAAATATAAAATGAAAATAAACTTTATGCGGTTATAAATGAAAATGAATGCAATTGTCCTAAAACTATCAAGGACTATCCCATTTTGATATGAAGATCCTACAAAAATGCCGAAGTAATTAGTGACTTTTTCTATTGAAATTCAATAGAAGCGGTTTATTTCTTATTTTGCATATTGTGAATTGATGAAATCTTGAATAGTTTGTGTAGCCGCTTACAGTTAACGTATGTAGTTACTGAATTTGTGAATCCGATTTTTTTATTTTAATCCTTTGTCGGCTTTGTAATCATTTTTCTAAGCGTAAAACTTTATCAAAAAGTGAAAATTAATATAATAAATATATTATGAAAACTGAGATTGATATAGTAATTAATCTTTAAAGTTTAAATGAAATTACGAGTATAGATCTTAAACTATAACAAATGGATAAATAGATATTGGTTTATCAACATTGGGTAGTAATAACTGCCTGGGTGGTGCAGCGATAGTGAATATGAGTGCTGTAGTTGAAGTCTCGGGTTCGATTCCCGGGTCGGACCAAATGTTTGTATGATATGCAAGTATTTGTTTCGAAATTTGAGTGTTTCCTATGTATAATATGCATGTATACATACAAAAAAAAGTATGCAAGTATTCTATCAGTCAGTCTAGTTATCATAGCACAAGCTCTGCTTAGTTTGAAACTAGATGACGTTGTGTGTCAAATGCCTGCAATATTTATTTATTTATTGGGTAGTAATACACACCTCTACAAGATTACAAACTTACCTTAAGTTACAACCTCTCTACAAATAACTATTCTCTATAGATAGTGTGATAAAGTTTTCTAATTAAATTCATTCACAACTTAAATTTACTGAAGGGACCTCATACAATAAAACATATTGGTATTCTTTCCCTACTCGTTTGATAAATGTCCAATAATAACCTATAACTGTCCCATTTGTCTTCTTATTGAAGTGAAATTATTTTATTTATTTATATTCTAAAATCACACAAGATGGCAGTTTATTTTTATTGGTTCTTTTTACGTACAGTTCGCATTTAAAAGCAATAATGTTCACTTTGCCGGAAATAATGCGATTATTACTACTGAACTCTTGAAACTGAAAAAGAGCTGATTTTTATTACTGGTTTAAACTTAACATAGAAGTAAGCCTTAATAATATGCTTTGAAAGCTACTAGGTCATCAAAAATATTATGTTGGGCTTTTTGGAATCCTTAAGAAGAGTATCGTATACTTAGAGGTAAACACTGACATTTTCACATGTATCCTTTGGATCATCGATCATCACTGAACTGTTATGAAAACACTAAAGCATTTATTATAGTACTTTTTATGCATTTTTTTTTTCTGTTTTAAGAACCTGCCAAAGTGACTCTACTCTGCCTAATGGAAAGCATGAATAGAATCCAAGAGTTGTGGTCACCATGTTCATTGCAAATGCAGACAATACAGTATGGTGACCCACACTATGGCGGCCTTGTGAGATGTTTTTTCACACCTCGCTTGGGGACGTAAAAGGCATGACAGTCATCGTGGCAGTGTAAGGCTTACACAGTTACCAAGATAACTGTCACCCCTGCATCAATGGGCCTCTGGTGTAGTGAAAAATCATAACGTCCACCCTCGGCCTACTCAGAATAGTGACATGCTGATAGGTATACGTCAGTGTATACCACTCGGTTCGCCTGAAATTGGGTCTGAGTTGAAATTTATGCGTACGACATAGATTAAAATTCTTAGCGTCTACCTGCGGGTTACTTAGGATAATGAGGCGCTGGTAGGTACGCGTCGGTACATATCATCTTGTTCGCCTGAAATTCTGATTTGAAATCTTTCTTCTGGGTCCTCTTTACTGCTATCTTCGCTTTCTCTTTCTTGTTTTCCTCCCGCCCAACTTTCCGAGCTGTATTTGTGTATCTATTTATGGCATTACGCGTCCAAAATCGATGGTCAATGTTTATTTTGATCGTAAATCTATCTATCTGCCTAATATAAATCATTTTGATGAAAATTTTGGATTCAAACATTTTCTTACAGTACGAAAATTGAAACTGTGTACTGAATGGTCTTTTATTTACTCATTGTCAAAAGTATTACAGAAAAAGACACAGTGTATCAACCCTAAAGTAATGGATAAAATCTACAAATAAGTGCGCTTAATGTATTTCGATTTCATGTATTAGTTCATACGTACAATTCACATAATGAGCAATAAGTGTCGAGTCATTGCTACCGACACCAACTGATACAGATTCACTAGAGCAATTTGCGCTTAAATACGAGCTTATGCCGTCAAACCATTTGTTGCAGAATTTATCGGAATATTCACGTTTCTGTGACAAAGAGCGGTGTGGTCTATCGGTAAATTGTTCCCCACCTCAACCAGATATTCAAAGCTACATTCAAAAGTTTGTAAAATAGGACTGACATGCACTGGACATATCATTTCTAAGGTGTCATATCCATAAAACGATCACTTTCATGTCTGTCTGTCTGTCTGTAGATATATCGAGCTGTAGAATAAAGTTTAAGCGTTTGAGTAAAAAATATAAAAAATCACGTCTATTTACTTATTGGATATTTATTTATGTACAATTTTTATTATTTTTTCTCTTTTTATATCTATTTTTTTTATTTACAATAGAAATTTTGCAGATCTTATATTAACTCTCGAACTGCACGCATTAACTTACTGCACGAGGCAACTTAGACGTGCGCGCTGCACACACTTAATGTCATAGTTGATGAGGTGGATAAATTTTATTGTGACCTGAGTAAATTTACAATTATAGCACATTGCAATATTTGTTACTCAGGGGTTTAATCAATAATAAGTTCACACATCTCACACACGGTCGTTTGCTCGTCAGCTAGACAATGCCTATGGAAACTAGACCGCTGATAAACATACTTTTTTTTTCTAAATACATACAAATTACATAAATTACACTCAAACACAGAAGAATTAATTGTGTTCGTCACACAAAAATTTGTCCTGAGTTAGAATCGAACCCACCACCTACGGCTTCGCAGTCAGGCTAACTAACCGCTAGACTAACAGACCCTTCAAGCAAATAATTGGTTAGTAATTTAAGAACAGGGTAACTACAATATCGCTTTGGATTTAGTCTGTAAGAATATTGTAAGAAATAAATAAATAAAAATTAAAAAAATATATAATCAGCGATAACCTCTTCCTATCACATATCTTGTCTGCTTACTGTCCCCCATGGAATAAAAGGAACTTTGAAACTACTCACGTCCTGGTGTAGTTTTTCCATCACACAAGTGTTTCTTGTGCAATCGACTCGTCAGAGTTTTCGGCTTGTAATCTTGTTGGAATGATTATCATAAGTGGAAGCTGTTGAAGGTGTCAGACAGCTGAAACAGTAATAAGAATATACTCCTAACGTAAAAGTTACGTAGTACGTGGCAATACAATTAATACGAGTATACTTGTGGATATATAAGATGCACTAAGAGGGCTATGGAGTCGCAATTGAATCGTAAAATGAGACAATTTAAATGCTATTTATAGGTTTCTGGATATTAGTAGGGTAAATTATAAGTACTCAAAATTTCTTAATAATATATGTGTTTTGGCAGCTTCTGTGTACTCCTTTCTCTTCCTGATACGTGGGGCAAGTTTTCTTTTTTTTTACATACCCGATGCGCAAAGGCATCTAGCGTCAAACTAAATGAGTTTGTACTATAAAAGCTAGATTGACTAATATAATACATATATATTTGTAAATATATATATATATATACATACATTAATAGCCTGCCAAAGTGACTCTACTCTGCCTGATGGAAAGCATGAATAGAATCCAAGAGTTGTGGTCACCATACTTACATATTATACGTAGAAAACATCAAAATTTCGAAACAAATATTTACAATCATACAAAAATTTGGTCCAACTCGGGAATCGAACCCGAGATATCGGCACAGCAGTCGCGCGCGCAACCACAGCGCCACCGAGGCCATTAGTTTAATCTCAGATATTTGACTCACACTGAGAAAAATCACAGAAAAGTTAACAATGATTTTCTGTGAGGTGATCTGTTTCAGTGCAAAGTATTTGCCACATATTTATTCAATCTATGAAAATTATATTAAGTTTATCATTACTTAGCATTGTTACTATTTTACAAAACAAGATATAATAAACTACATTGGAAACGGTTACAGTATAGTGTGTTAAACTATGGTGTAATTATAATCATTCCAATGATTTTCAAGAAAGAATAAATAGACTCATTACTATCTTTTGCTACTCATAAATGACAAAGAACTAGTGAACCGGTATAGACACTAAAACAATATCAGATCAGAAAAGGTATAAAGAAACATTGAAGCAAGTATTGTTACAATCTAGTACCTACATTGAGTTGATTTCATCGGTATCTTAACAAACAGCAATACCCTGTGAACACACAGTGTTAGCACTGCCGACGGCAGCTGCTGCAAACCTCATTATGTGTGGAGTGCTTTGAACAGTCACCCTGCTCCAGGTGACAAATGTGTAAGTAATTGGACAAGTCATCGGCTTCCAGCGTTTTGAACTTGACACATCTCACATGACGTTTGAGTCTAATCCCAAAGACGTTTCTATTATTAACTATTTTTAAACTTTCACAATTTCTACATATACACACATCTTCGTTGCGCAGCGGGACTTATTCGTGATATTTAAAATAGATAAAACAAATTGTGCAGCCATGGTAAGTATCGTGTGTAGAAGTACTGACAGTCAAACAAGGCGACCAAGTGTGGGTAGTCAAATCTCGCGCAAGTATCGCCAAGCTTACAGGAGTCGACTCCTGACCTCGAGTGATGTAACCTGTTCGAAACATGCGTTGGGAAAAAGGTATCCTTACCTTTTTTAAATAATATTATCGCAAATAGGTCTCGCTGTACAACCATTTTAATATACTTCTAAATGGATTATAAAAATAAATTGCACCAAACACAATTTATCAAAGTCATTTTTCATAGTCGTCACACAATTTGTTGCCCTGGGTGCGATTCAAACTCATAACTTCTGGTTTAACAATCAGGTTTACTAAGCACTAGATCAACAAACTAGTCGCTAGAATTTAACAATGGGTAGGTACCTCCTACCTACCTAGTGACTTCATAGTTCGACCTCCTTTTTCTTTTGCCGTTGTATCTATGAGTGAGTAGCCAAGAACCGTTATTGATGTCTTTAAATAATAACTAACTGGCCCAGCAAACGTTTTACCATATAAACTATCTATGAAATAGGGAAGATTGCTGTTGATGGAAAAATTTTAATGCAAAATAAAAAATAAACAGTTTTGACTATACACAAAATAAAAAACGTTTGGGATGAGCCACTCTTATTACTTAGGGGTATAAAAAACAATTAACGACCAAGCCTACCTAGTTTTTCAAAAAAAGCGGTCAAAGTATTTCGGAGGAGTTTGCTTACAAACACTGTGACATGAGAGTTATATATACTCATATATAGATTATAATAATCTCTAATTGTTCATGAATTTCAATGCCGCTTTTCTGCGCATCATGTATGGATACAATTCATTTGGAAACCAACAAACACAGATTTTCTTGTTACTTGTGTGTCGTGTTACTCGTCGTGTTACTTATTCTATTTAAATTCAATTCGTTGATATAAGAATTATTCACAAAAACCGAGGTAGTCCTTTAAAAGTGACATATTTTTACGCATAATGAAACAATTTACGCTTCAACTCATAACTTGTTTCAAGATTCGCTTTAGGTAGCAAGTTTAGGTCACACAGCGAATACCTTAGTAGCACAACACGTTAGAGCTGTGTTTTGAATGTAACAAATCTACTTTTAGGTTAACCACAATGTTAAAACGTATAAACCGGCAATGGAAAATAGGTTACGAGAATTTTGAAATAGAAACAATTCTATAGTGAATTAATGAATTATTTTGTTCGCATGCAGTTAAACTTACCAAGATGGCAAGCTTCCAATTTAAAACAAATGCAGTATCATCCGAAAAAAAGACGATCCATGTAGTTTTTCAATCAGTTTCTAAATAAATTGGCAAGCGAGTTTCTAAGTTAGTTGGTATGTATATAATGTTTCGTGATAGATTGTACATAGTCACAGTTCAATTCTATGTAAGTCTGTTTTATTACTCAATACTTTCTTGTACATCGTATCGTTAAAGAGATGTTATGTTTTACCAGGACGTATGGACCCCGCCGTGCACGGCAGAGTAGAGGACAAAGTGGTTGTACCAAACTAGATATATACATTTACGAGTATACTTATGTATACACATACATATTTATACATATATGTGTGTTATATAGATGTAGTACAATTTATTTTAGGATTATTTTACTTTAATAGATTGTTTACTTTTATCTTATATAGAGGTAATGGAGTAATAGAGGTATTATATAAGAGATAGACCGGTGCAGTACTACCCCCTCACACAAGATCAACCTAAAGCGACAGCATCCGTGCTGTCATATTTCGTTGGTGAGTGCTAGACCATTGATACAGAGGTGACAATAGTCATGTTATGGGGGATTAGCCCTCTGGGCAAGAAGCCTATGTCTAGCTGTGGACTGTGAAAGGCAGTTGATGTTTGATGATTTTTTTCATAAATAAACATAAAATATAATAAATGAACCATACTTATGCTCTGTGTAAAAAGGAGTACAGACTTATTTGAATGGACTGAAACGCATGTAAAAAGTATATTTTCTTTTGTTTCCTTCTTTTAATACTTTGTACATTAATGTCAATAGTACGGTTTGTAAAATATAATTAAAAATATTTTGCTTTAAGATTGCCTAAAAAATACCTGATAAGCAAAGTTAATTTTGTGTGATTTTCGTTAATAAAGTGTTTTTGTAGCAAATCAAATAATCAAGCAGAAGAGAAATTAAGAAAAAGACTTTATATGAAATCGATTGAACTCTGGCTAGAACCAAATCATATCGCATCCGGAGCATAATCAAAGATAAAGGAGAGATCCAACACACTGCTAGAGCAAACTGCAGTATTACACTATTACGTAATATAGTGTTTATCTATCTACTTTACGTTACTTTATGCAATAATACAATACAAAATTAAACGTTACTAAAACCTTCAATTTCTGTACTTAATTTAAAAACAAGACTGCATTATTGTTAATGGGGATCTACATTATTCCAGCCCTTAAGTTCTTAACTGAAAACACTAAAATAAACCGCTTACTGTCTTTGTCCCGTCGCATTGTCACCCTACCGCGTTGATTTGTATTAAAACCGTTTGTTCCTCGGTGCAAAATATCCTGAAAGTTCATCAAATTTGTGGACATAGTACGCATTTTCGTACTTCGCTCAAAAGTTTTGTTACAATTAAAACGGTGCATAATCTCATTTGTATTCAAACTGCGTCATTATAGGGGAAATCTTTCACATTTTTGAAACAGATTTTGGAACTTTCTTTTTAAAATTAACCGCAACTAAAGCACAAAGAAAAATTATATACAAAGTTAGAACTGAGCTTGAAAAACCGACTAAACCCCGACGTGATATTCGTTTTTGAGATAATCACTGATACTGTTACATGTATTGTTTATAGGGGAATTACATCATGCTGATATATGAAGATCGCTGATGTTGCGCATGCACCAATATTTATTAAGTACACGAAATTACTGGTGCATCAGTGACGTCAATTGATGTCCCGAGTAATATTTATTGCAAACATTGTGTAGAACCGATTATTCTATATTTCTACTCAGAAGTAGAATCATCACTCATTAGGATAAGTTTTGTATTATAATTTTAATGAATTAAATAGATTTAAAATCATTTCGGTTTTCTTTTCGAGCTTTCAATTGCAGCTAACGCAATTGAGACAATTGTAAACTTATTGGCTCCAGTTTGTGTTTTAAATCTCAACTTTTTTACTTTCATCTTATTTAAATCTTGTTAGTAAAACAAAAATATTGTTTTCTAATTTAAAAGCAAACAATTCAATAAGAAAGAGAAACGTCAGTAGATATAAACTACCTTTCAGTTGCCTGACGTTTCAATCAGGTTATGTAGACTGTGGTTATGGGTATTTTGAAAAGATGTTATGAATCAATCTTGTGCTATCACATAAATTTCTGCATTTTAATTTCATAATTACATACACACATACATAATAAATTTAAAAGTCATGATTGTTATGCCTTTTACGTCCCCAAGCGGGGTGTAAAAAGTATCTCACTAGGCCGCCATAGTGTGGATCACCATACACCAACGAGAATGGTCACCACAACTCTTGAATTACGAGGGGGCGTTTTTAAGTTCGCGGAATGGAGGGTATTGAGTAATAATAAAAACACAAAATTATTTTTCTTTTTCTATATATTCCCCTGCAACACGAATACATTTTTCAGATCTTTCAATTAGTTTTTTTATTCCCTCGTAAAAAAAAGTTTTATCTTTGTCTGAAAAATACGCCGAAACCGCCTCCATAACCTCCTCATCAGTTGAAAATTTCTTACCACGTAATTCTTTTTTCATTTTTGGAAAGAGATAATAATCACTCGGAGCCAAATCTGGACTGTAGGGTGGGTGATTCAAAATATCGAAGCCCACCTTATGCAGGGCAGCCAGTGCGACTCGGCTCTTGTGAACGGGAGCATTGTCATGCAATAGCAGGACACCTTTCGTTAATTTTCCCCGTCTTTTTTCTTTGATGGCTTCTTTTAACTGTTCTAAGATTGAAGCGTAGTATTCCCCCGTTATAGAAATGCCTTTATCTTTATAATCTATCAATAATATTCCTTCTGAGTCCCAAAAAATCGTTGCCATGAGTTTCCCAGCCGACTGTGAAACCTTAAATTTCTTGGGTGGTGCTGTGCCCTTTTTGTGCCACTGCATGGAGTCTTGTTTGGACTCGGGTTCATAATGATGAACCCAAGTTTCATCCCCAGTAACAATTTGATTCAATACGCCATCCTTGTCTTCATTGCAGAGGTCCAAAAACGCACGTGAACATTCCACGCGCTGTTGTTTTTGCAATGGCGTGAGCATTCTCGGCACCCACCGTGCGCTAACCTTAGTCATGCCAAGATGATCGTGTAAAATTTTAAAAATTGTTGTATCCGATACTCCAACCATTTCTGCGAGTTGTTTCTTTTTTAGTCGAGCATCTTCCAATACAATTTTTTCTACTTTTGCAATAACTTCTGGCGTAGTCACCTCAACGGAGCGCCCCGGCCTCGGGTCGTCTTCAAGTGATTCCCTGCCTTGTTTAAATAAACTATGCCACTTGTAGACCATTGTTTTTCCCGTAAACCGATGACATCTCATTGAGTATGGTTTGAACAGACTTTCCTTGCTTAGTAAGGAACTTTATCACCGCACGGAATTCAATTTTCTCCATTTTTTTCACTTCCTTCCCGATTAAAATACTTGGTCAACGATAGTTTAATAACTAATGATCCAATCACAACAAATTTTACTATGCAGACTAATTATGAGTCACTGAATACGGTAGGCATCAAAAGAGCGCGTTTACCCGCCTTTTTCACTGTCATTCCGCGAACTTAAAAACTTACCCTCGTATATTTGTACTATCCATCAGGTAGAGTAAAGTCACCTTGGTAGGCTCTTGAAGTTAAAAGAAATTTAGTGTAATATTATTTATAATACTTTCAAAACCTAAACAATATCGAGGACTACAAAATAACCCTCCACCGTTACAATATACTAAAATATCACCCGATTTAATCTCAGAACATAACCACAATTTATCCGAAAAACCCAAATCAAAGTCTAGCAAAGAACCACACTAAAACGATCCGCGCGCCTGATCTTATTCAAATACGGTAAAAGCTTGCGGATATATACGTTCAGGCACATACCTCTACATGCATCGTATCTACCTATGTTTACAATACACTCAGCTACCATTAGGACGTAACGGGATAGACTTGGAACGAATAAGGAGCAATTTATGTCTACTGAGAACCGCTCCTGTGTACACACTTACACACGCCATAAGATTTACATTTTTCTGTTGCTGAGATGTGAGGATTTTAGGGCGTTGAAGCCTTGATTAAAATGTAAATTTATTGGGTAAATTGCTTTTTGAATCACACAAAGAAAAAGAAAGTAGAACTGGAATAGAACAAGCACGAAAATCTAGCCTCAGCCGAAGCCTAGCCTTGAAATCTCAAAAAGCATTTACAAGAAAATTTTTGACGTATGCTTCGAACAATTAGGTCGGTGACAACAAGTAATGACCTAGAGTGAGCCGCGGAAAATCGACTAACACCTATCTGATAACCAGATGAGACATTTTTTTTTAAATTTTGTTATTGAATGAACACTCCTATCAAAAATTAAATATCGCAAACTGTCATTACATATTTTTCATAAAAATAATTTAAATAACTTTGTTTTCACGCAAGTAAGCCAATGCCATTATATTTGATATTCATTTATATTTATTTTGAGAACAATTTCAATTGTTTATCAACTATATTATAAACTATATTAACTTACCTGTTCATACCTGTTTGCCAGGTAAATAGAAATAAGTAATCAAGCCTACCTAGGCATATTCTCTACGTAGAAAAGTTTGGGGTTAAATTTTGTTGGTTATCATGGTGATGACAGAAAAGTGAATATAATTAAGCTGATTCAAAATAGTTCATCACGAGTGTATTCATTGATTTATGAAGTTAAAAAAAAATATCAGATGGGTGTATCTGATAGCCATATGACACATAAGTAGATAAACACCTTTTCTTGTACTCGTACTAAGCAACTGTATGTGATTATCCACAGAGTGAGTTGAGTTATCGGAGTCCAAATCCCCTCCTTCTTCTGCTTCTAGAGAATGGGGCTTTAAAGGCATGCAACACGCTTATGTCTTTTGAATAGCTCACTTATACCACCATCAGGTAACCTGATTGCTCAGTTGCTTCCTTAAGTCGTATGAATGCATTGCATTTTATCGAAGATTCTGAATGCAATTTAAAGTTATATAATATAATAATATAAGACACAAAGCCATGTAGTCCCAAACTAAGCAGAGCTTGTACTTTGGACACTAGACAATGAATATAAATACATACATACTTTTTTTCTAAATACATACATGTTATACATAGTAAACACACAAATTTCGAAACAAATATTTGCATATCATACAAACATTTGGTCTGACTCGGAAATCGAACCCGAGACCTCAAGCACAGCAGTCGCATACGCTACCACAGTCATTACATATATGTATTCATGTTTACGAATGTACTAACATACAGAAATGTTACACTAATATTGTTGTGGAAATACAAAAATTTGAATATATATATATTCAATTTTGACCCAAAAACTTCTATTTTAACACTGAATTTCTAACGATTCGTTTAGGAACAAAACAAATACGACGTCTTACACAGCCAGTAATTAATTTAAAACTCCTAAAGAAAATATTTGACAGGGGATTTGCTTTGACAAAATCAGCCGCGGCATAAACGCAAGTCACTTAATCAGCCAGCTGATACTTCAGCTAAACTAAGTTACGCCAAGTCACTGCCGACTGGCGCATCACTCGCCCCACATGTTAGCGAATGTTGGCACAAAGTTTGTCAGTCGTTGAAAGATTTAACTTCGGGTACTGCTGTAGAATTGAGAATTTGGAGGTTGGATAGGGCTGATAATGTTAAATGAAGATTATTGGTCCTCCAAATTCAATTTAATACATCATCGACGTTGATAATTTCTTTTTCGAAGACCTGGAAAACATGAATGTTAGAAGACTTGTAAAATTTGTTTCAGAAAAGTTTAACTTTATCGTGAAAGTAAACATGAACTTTGTGAAAATTATCATCAATTTTTATCAATAACCCGATGATATGGCAAAGAGTTGATGGATTTTTCCATTTATTTTATGATTTTTACTACACCTTCCAAAAGTATAACATGAAGTCGCTGCCCGTTCTTGGACGCTTAGATCTTTCAATCTACACAACGGATTGTAATGCAGTTTTCACCAATATAAAGAGTTATTTAATAGTAAGCTTTATACGTATAATTCATTTATATCATAGTCGAAAAAATTCGAGAATTTACCGTGCGAAGCCGGGGCGGAACGCCAGTTAGTTTATATAATACTACTATAGCAATTACTCCTTGCAGTCAAGAATTCGTATCTATCAATTCAGCAACACTGACGTGGAAGATCGCTTTACCCCTTATCTGATAGTTCACACACATCTTATTTCCATTGGGTCCTACATCCAAAATATACATGAAATATATAGAACTCTTCCAACAAATTTTATATTTTTGAGTTTCTTTATGTTACCAGAAACACCAATATTGGTTATAATTCTAAAAAGACAATTACAAATATTTGTGAAATATGCTTTGAATATCCAATATTGGAACAAAATCTTACAGAGTGGTGTTACGGTGTTACCATGCGATAATTTTACCGCGCTGTAATTTTGTGGCCCGCCTAATTGCGAAACTGTCATGGCGACGACGCAGACCCGCATTCCAGTGCGCTTACAAGATTTACACTGAATGCCTGAACACCTCCCTGTGTCTTTGGTAAAATCGTGAAATCTAGCCGCTTTTAAGCACTCGTGGAAGGAATTTCACCGGATAATTTAGGATTAACGTGATTTTTGTCGCAGACATTTTTGTTCTACACTTCTATGGTTAACAATGATTAATAAACATCAAATATTGCTTTGTATTTTAAAGTATCACTTCCTATCCATTTCATTTGAACACGCATTTTATTGATTGAAATAATATATGTAGTCAGCTATTTACATATTTTATTCTATTGGTTAGTTGACGACAGAAGTCGATTAAGTTTGTAAATATATTATATGTAAATAAGAAAGTAAAAGCCGTTGGATGCGGGCGGCATGGGACCGTCTGTTGTGGAGAACCTCAGGGGAGCCTATGTCCAGCAGTGGACGTCTCATGGCTGTGATAGTGACGATGATGAGAAAAGTATAATATGTGAAACGTGCCTTAGTTTTTCTAACGTAAGTAAGCAAAAAGGTTGGACATAAAATAACATCCTCAAAGTTCGACAAAGAATTAAGAAGTGTGGAAGTCGTTGACCTCATACCTTTTTTTTTTAACTAAAGGTAAAAATATTAAGGTATAAGACTTTAATTTTAGAAAAAAGATTGCTATCCATGGACAACTCTGAAAATTGACACAAACTAATATATATTTCTATATTAAGTAGAAGATATTTATGTGTGTAAAACAAATTTGTTTCGTTTACCCTGTACATTTATAAAATAATTATCATTCGGATATTTTTAAAATGAAAATAGTGTATATACATGTATATCTTCCAAGACGTTATTATTTCTGAGACTATTTGTGGTTTGCTAATACTATTCAACCAGTTTCATTTTAATATGGATTTGCTCAGATACAAACCTATATTAAAATGAATTTCTTAATTTTAAAGAAATACCTACATCGCATTAAAGTCAGTTAGAAATAGTCTACCTGTCAACACATTTTTTTTTTATCTTTTGTGAATTGTATTTTATTTCTCCTTGAAAGTAATTGTGTCATCTTGAGAAATATAGTATTTTTTGATCATTTATTAGTTTTTCCACGAAGCAACTAATGTCGAGCCACCACAATCCTGAGGGTGACCTGGATTCGAAGGTTGTACTAGTTGTCAGTATATTTGAGGTCACTAACTTTCTTACAACTTGCGGTAAATGTGCATAATAACCAGGACCCACGGCTTAACGAGCCATGGTCATGAAACATCACCAACCTCCATATTCCGAGTTGTTAAAAGAAAAATTTAATAACACTTTTTGGCCCGACCTAGGAATCGAGTCCGAGACCTCTTGACGGCAGTCGCTTACGCTAACTGCTTAACCAACGAGATAATTATAGAGACGAATCATATATCCTATAATTTTAATTAAATATTTACTTAATTTTCTTTAAATAAAAAATAAATGTTCCATTACTGCAAAACACTTTGTATATATAAGAGTATTATCGTATGAAAGTCATATATACAATCTATATTAAAATAAGCACTTATCTCCCACTTAAAAGGCACTCAACGAAATTCGTATAATAAAAATTCGAGTGCACAAGCAATAAGCATATCTACTGCAAGATTGTCTAACATATTTCGAATCGTATTCAATTCGAAACTAATCCGAGTAATGCGTAACGCCAGCGTCATATTGAAAAATATTTTGCTCAACAAGTTGACTTCACTACTATCAGCCGTAGTAGAATACGTTAGCTGAGTGGCATTCCTTTTTCAAATGACGCTAAATATTTTTCTGAAATGTTAAAAGGTTCTGACAGAAGAGTCTGGAAGACTACCTAATGAAAGGAAAATAAAACTGTTATAATTACTTCTTAATCCTACTTTTATGCGAAAATATGTGAATATGGATGTTTGTGTCTCTTTCACGAAAAAACTACTGGACGGATTTGGATGAAACTTTACAGTGATATAGGTCATACATCGAAATAACATATAGCCTATAATTTGTAATGATTTATGTAATTTTGACTGTAATATAAGGATACATGTCAATTAAGTCGTAAAAAAAAACTGCCCTTAAGAGTTATCCTGGTGTACACTATATGGTTTACCATTGGAGTAACACAAAAATGATGTACCATAGGATTGTTCATGTGTTAAAAAAAAAATTGAAAAGATCTGTCACAAAACTTAATGTGACAGACAAAATTCGCAACCACGCAAGCAAAGCCACGGGCAAAAGCTAGTTTATTTATGTATATGTCCACCGAGTTGGATAGTCTGGTCAAGACTACTTGCAAACCTCAGGTAGAAACGTCATTTACGGTCACGAAACTCGCCACTTGTTTATTTTATTAAAATACTAGTTGACCCGGCTAACTCTGTTCCACCTTAGAGGCAATAAATAAGCAGATTTTGTGTTTTATTCAATTCAATTTTTTATTAGGATAAAAATAAAAAAAATAAAAAAAGATAAAATGTATCCTATGTCCGTTTCCTGGTTCTAAGCTACCTCTCCACCAATTTCCAGCTAAATCCGTTCAGCCGTTCTTGAGTTATAAGTGGTGTAACTAACACCACTTTCTTTTATATATATAGATTAATGTTAGAGAAACTTATAGCAATTTACTTACATATATTAAAGAAGTAGTAACAATACACCATTAATTAATTAGTCTCCACAGACAGAAACTAGAAACTTAAAAAAACCCTTGAACAAAACTTAGAAAGTATGTTGTTTTTCTTATATTATATAGATTATAAAATTGAGTCCGTTTTAAAATTGTATTTGTCAATCAATATGTTTAATATATCTATAAGCTACGTTGAAATAAAATACTTAATTTCAGAATGACATCGAGTACAGTATCTTTTTCATAGACAAAATACTTATAGCTACTCGTATAGCACAAATTTCAAAGACATGCTAGCGTATCAAATTGTTGTAAATTTGACAAGAACGATGCAGAAAACTGTTATGACGATACTTCTGATATTGGGAAAAATAGAACAGGGAGTAATGAATGCACTGGCACATAGAGTCTTAGTTTGCTTATCAGTTCAAGACAATGAATGGAAGAACTCAGTTCTCGTGCATAGAATGATATGTCATCAATATCTCGACAATTTCGGAGTTGCCAAAAGTGGCCTTTGACAATTTGACTGCGTTCTAAAATTGAAATGTCATAAATTTATTTTGAATCCTATCAAGTTTTTTAATTTACGAGTAGACGTCATATCTAGGACTCCCAATTGTTGAGATATATTCTACATGACGGTGACATATGTGGAGTGCAAAATTGTAAAACCTTTCACATTTTTAAAGTCTCTAGATGTGCGATCCGATAATGTCGAGAGACTTCTAGGCCTTTTTTTACTTTTAAGTTTTCACTGTCTCAGAAATAAGATATTCAACCGATAAAGATCATCTTGTAAAATCAACGCATCACTAAGATTAGAAATAAGTTTAAATATTTTTCTAACATCAGCAAAAGTTAAAATTTAGAGTTAAGGAAACAGTTTTGGACCTCAGATATGAATTTGACGTAGAGAAGCGAGCTGACTAGAGAATCCTGGGAAACTCACCTTGTCGCACCCATGTATTCTGACACTTAAATCGCCAAAACAACTGCTTGACTCCTATTGACAACGTAGAACAGAAATAAACGTACCATAATGCAAGCATTGTCCAGTTTATATGAACGCCTTACTATAATCTGTAGGAGTTACATTTACTTCTTGCCTCTAATCTCTAATCAGTGAAAAATTAATTAAAGAGAATACAGCTACTGACCGTAGACCTCCCTAAATAAAGCCAAGTTTAGAAGAAGGCAATTAATCTTACAATGTGTTATTTAATAATAATATTTATGTTGGTAAAGAAGTAGAATAATTTTTGCCAGAACTAGACTAAATCTGTGTCTTGGGCGAAGAAAAATGCTTGAAAAAAAGTCAATATGTGTTGGTCAAAAATAATGCACTGAACCAGTTCAGCAAATTTTTTTTTTACATATTTCAAGTAACTGCTCAGTTTGCTCATACCACAAAATTTATAAACAATTATACAAAGAATTTTTACAGTTAACATAATTTAATTTGTCAACACTTAACTCTGTATTTCATCTATTACATAAGAGTAGACCACGAAAAGATAAATGTCTGTTTGAATAAACGAATTGTTTTTAGCCTGATTGCGAGGGACAGACTATATCTTTTCGCCTTTTGTCAGTAATTTCGGCTGAATACGTAAGCAATATGGAGTGTTGTAGTAAATTTGAAGAAAATTTGGCCGACAGTCATCATCTTTACCGATTGATATAACATAGTTGTTGACAAAAGAAATGGCCAGAGATGGATGCTTTTAGAGTTGCTCTTAGAGTTGGTGTTATGCAATATTAGATGATTGGCTGACATACAGATAAATACACCTGTGTGATCAATTTGAAATCTGTTATAACTCGTAATTTCTTGAATACATATATTAATACATATATTAAAGTTCTGAAGTGGCGACCTCGTACTAGGAAACGCAGCGCTGGTAGGCCCCCAACAAGGTGGTCCAACGACCTGGTGAAGGTCGCGGAGAGCTGCTGGATGCGGGCGGTACGGGACTGGCTGTTGTGAAGAACCTTGGAGGAGGCCTATGTCGTTTATGATTAGCAGTTATTTTATGTTATTAGTTTCCTAGATATTAGACTGGAGATACTGACAAATTTTGTAAGAAGAGGGGACATTGATGTGCGTATCTTGAGGTGTTACTTCCAGCGTTTTGATTTTTGCGCTGCGATATGTACATCTTACATAATTTTCTCAAAAACCGTCGCTATAATTGCCAATTTTGATAGATATAGGACGGTAATTATCTATTTGATTCTTTGATCCTTTTTATAGATAGGAAGTACAATGACGAAACACGTACAGTGGGTTTCTGAAATAAATATGCTAGAGGAAATGACAGCTGCTTAGCGCAGTTAACAAAAATATTGGAGGAAATAAATCAGTATAATTAACTATATCTGATGATATTTCTTCACAAGAAGTATTAACATCCATACTTACACAGACATAGGGCAAATCAGATGATGATTCAGCATCAGATATAAAGTTAAAGTGAAAGTATTGTGCAAACAGATTATAAATATCGGTGCTCTGTGTTGCAGTTTTATTGTTGTTGTAGCCATGTACCATATTATTTGGTACTAGCTTTTGATTGTGGCTCATTGGCATGTCAGTTATCGTGGTAAATAGTAGCCTGTGTTACTTTAATGTATAAGCTATATTATTGTAAAGGGTAACAAACATCCGTACAAACTTTCACACTTATAATTAGTAGGAATTGGTTCGCTTAGAAAGCGTCTTCATATATGTCCATAATCATTTTGAGTTAGTCTTTGTTGAATCATCCACTAAAACTATATATCTGCTATAACAGTTTTCCTCTCTTGGCGCGCTTCCGCAGCAACTGACAGTATATACGAGTACAGTCTGGGCATCGGAAATCGTCTTTTGAATTTTATATATTTTTAATACATCATAATCGTTAAGGTAGTAGAGCCACGCTGATTTCAGCACAAACGGATCGGCTCGACCGGGGCAGCACTACCCTCCTACAGAAGACCAACCTAAAGCGCCAGCATCCGTGCTGTCGTGTTTCGTTGGTGAGTGCAAGACCGGAGGCCCATTGATGCAGGGGTGACAGTTATCGTAATAATTATGTGAGGCTTATACTGCCACGATGACTGTTATGCTTTTTACGTCTCCAAGCGTGGCGTGAAAAAGCATCTCACTAGGCCACCATGGTATGGGTCACCACAACGCATTGTCTGCATTTGCATTGAGTATGGTGACTACAACTCTTTGGATTCTATTCATGATTTCCATCAGGCAAAGAAGAGTCGCTTTGGCAGTCTCTTCGTATAGAAAAAAAAATATAAATACGTGTCCATTACATGACAAAGCCTGTAATATAACATTATAATCCTATGTGTGTTTTTCTTTATTCATTTAGTGTTAATGTATTTTCTGTAGTTACCCGAGTTTTGTAAGTAGAATGTCCGACATGTATTAAGCTTATTTTTTTATGATAACATTTAGTCTTACGGACTATAATAAAAAAAAACAGTAGCAGTCGTGGGACTGCCGATAGAAGTGAAAACGGAACTATTAAGTTGAGAGTAATTAAAACTATATGCAAAAATTATATGAAATTTTTTATGTTTCATATATAGCTATATATAATATCATATATAATATATAATAATAATAAATTTCATATATAATATATAATATCATATTCTCCATAGCTATAGATATACTATTATCATTAGCATGTCGGTGACGCGAACCGAGGATTTTACCCTCTACCAAAACGCTCAACGCGCCTAAAGAAGTTTTCACTTCAATAAAATATATAAATACTTCAGACATTTGACATACAACACCATCTAGTTTTAAACTAAGCAGAGTTTATACTATGATAACTAAATTGACTGATAGAATATTTAAATACTTTTTTTATAAACACATACATATCATACATAGAAAACACTCACTCTAATACAAATATTTGCAGATCATACAACATTTGATCCGACCCCTGGGTCGGATCAAATGTTTGTATGATCTGCAAATTCGATTCCTGAATCGAACCCTAGACCTCAAATACAGCAGTCGCATTCACTACCGCTACGCCACCGAGGCAGTCAACAATTATAATAATAATTATAACTATTATTATATTGAAGAATAATAATCATGAAATCCGTATAGAAACTTAACAAAACGGACCAAACAATAGTTTTAATAAGCTACAAACAAATAAAAAAATATTGTCACATGCCATCCTCTACCAGGAAATCATAAAACGCAACAGATACAAATACGTAGAAAATGAACGGCGTGCAATCCTAGCGCGCCTACCAGGCGATCATAAAATTCTTTGGATCACATATACACTACACACATATTTCTCGTTCGTTATTACAGAACATTTTCAAAGTTGGAATCCCTGACGGAAGGAAGTGGCAAACGAGCGACGTCATTTCCGATGTTCTTTCAGCAATTGCAACTAAACTTTTGTGTCAAACGTAATTACTCTATTGC
Organism: Hypercompe scribonia; assembly: GCA_949316085.1. NCBI lineage: Eukaryota > Metazoa > Arthropoda > Insecta > Lepidoptera > Erebidae > Hypercompe > Hypercompe scribonia. The sequence goes on along the minus strand of OX438984.1, from coordinate 3,533,073 downwards.
CTTTTCTAATGCCCTCGGACTCATTTGGAATTGTGTCATGTCTTTGTAAGAGCGTTTCGTAAAGATCTTTTCATTTAGACGGAGGCGTCAGTTTGTACAATTGTACAGTGACATTTATGCATTTTAGTACGTAGTTCCGCAATTTCATTTGCACTTTGAATTTCGATTTAATCTTTTGCAGATATTAAAAAAAAATATTTTTACATCCTTGTACATTGTTATATAGACTTCAATCAAATATATATATATATATCCTAAGCTTGTTTAAAACACGAATTAGGGTTTTTTTTTATAACAGTATCTTAAACCAAAAAAATTAAAAATATTGTTACAAAGAAAATAAATAAATTTGTACATACAACATATGTTTCTTATTGGTCTAGCGGTTAGTGTATACCACTGCCGATCAAGAGATCCCAAAAAGTTTTATTGACTTTTTCTGATTATCTAAATCTTAGTAACATCTCGGAGTTCGGCAGTTGGGATCTCTTGGTCTCGGAGAACAAAACCATCAGTTCTACACCTGATCTCTGCCCGATCATATCGGATAACCGTCCAATCGTATCATGATAGTGTGAGAACAGAGAGTGCACCTGTGTTTGCACATACACTTGTGCATTATAATATTTCTTGCGTAGTTGCTTGGCCTCCGTTAGGAGTGGTCGAAATGTCTGGTTGAAACACCAAAGAGATAAATGATTACTCAATTTTATTATTTGCAAACATTATAAGATGTTTAAATAATAAAAGAAAGTGTGCATATCAAAAACAACGTAAAAAATATTTTTATGATTTCACCAAGGTTTCATCGTTCGTCTCTTAGACCAAACAGAATTACCACACATCATTTTAAATGCACCGTACATCCGCAATGGCAAAGGTGGGAAGAATTGTGTTTTAGGTGATAAGAGCCCACATCTAAATCTTATTCGTATATGAAATGAAATGATTTGAAATAAAATTATTTATTAAATGAAATAAAGTGAAATGTAATGATTTATTTTGTAAGAATGTAGTATAGAACAGGCGACAATGATTCCATATTAAGGGTGTGCAACTTGTATTATTCCAAAATTTTTAAATTGGGCTATTAATTACAATTAATTACTAAGAATTTTGGTATCGAAGTTGGTGATCTTTTGTTATGAAATTGCACTTCGTAAAACTTATAAGGATAAGACCACAAAATATTTCATTTAGTTCATCAAGAAGATTCATATAGATTCAAGAGTCTCAGATATTAATCTGATGGGCAATCCTTATTACACTAAGAGCCTGGTGCCAATAACCTTCATGGTACACTCTTCTTATCTAAATAAAGAACCCACTTCAGGTTTAAAACGTCAAAATCACCTACGAACTTGTGATAAATGTCATACATACCTAATTATAATCATTTTTTAGGTTGTAGCAAGCCTTCTTACATAACAGCCACTTACAGTCACGTAATTGATTCAAAGATGTTTAAGTCAATAGATTGCCCTTTCATATGATCAAGATTAAGTACATAACTCTATAAAATTCTCGTAAATACTTCAAAAAAACAGTTAAAATCTAACCAAATAAAGCCTAATTTAAAAATACCTACAATTAGACAATAATGTAGAGGATTTGAGGATATATTGTCGCTTGTATTAAAATATTGTGAATATTTTCACTGATTTTTGAAGTGAAACTTCTTTATCGGGGTTGGAAAAAAATTTAGTGTAACATTTTTTCGTTACGCGTCACATTTCTCCGTTACGCGCCATCTTTTTCTTATCCCTACCACGCGTGATTCGAAATTTACTTTCTCCAGCGGAGTAGGGATTGGTAAATGTCTCCAATGTATTTTGCGGCCCGTTTTGAGTAGTTACATTTTTGAAATCCAGGTGGCGATTGCATCGACTTCGGACGGGTTTAAATTATTTTTTTGAAAAATAACGTCATAAAGAAGTTTCACTTCTTACGAGTGTACGCTAGTATTTATTTTGTAATACTAATTAACCTTGCTTTTCAGAGAAAAAAATTGTCAGAATTTATGAAATTAAAATAATATGGCAACATTTTTTAGTTACGTCAGAAACTATTTCATACTATAAAAAAATATCGTCGAAAAATTTGAAGATGAAAATGCCAACGGGATTTACTGACAGATCGTTCTCGACACAAACAGTTACACTGTGGAATAACCTACCTGAGATGATTAGAAAAGTGAAATCTCTGTAAAACATTAAGAAAAATCACTAATTATTACTTGACAAAGGCTGCTAAGGGAGCGTCGTCATGATATGTGTGAGCTTTACATTAGTATTTATGTATGCATTTATGTGTGTTAGTAGTGAGTATATTGTATATATGTTTGACTTTATATATTATTATTTCATTATATTATTATAAAAGTACACCACAGACTACCCAGATTTTATAATATCCGTTTAAAAGTTGTCTGGAAGAGATCGCCGTGAGCGATAAGACCGCTTGTTGTAATACTAAATCTAGATCTCCATCTACGTCTGTACAAATTTATACTGTAGTGGTGTGCACAATGAAGTTGTACAAATAAAAAATAAATAAAAAAAATAAAATTATTTGAAAGGTTACGATATCTTTTATTTCACCGATCAGTCACTAGTTCTGTCACACAATAAAAAATTATGTGTACATATGTATGTAAAAATCACGAGAGTAAGAAAACAGTTATTTAGTATGATTTTAGTTTCGCGAGTATTCAATACTCAGATCCGATGATAAAATTTAAAAGTTTTAGTTAAAAAAAGGTATTAAATTTGAGAGTAAATCTTTGTTTAACGAAGTATAATTTGAAATATTTTCTAGAAAACAGACTAACATCTCGGGACCTTACACTTCACAAATTAAGTTCAAAAATTTATTTTGAACTATTTTTCAAGTGGGTACCGATAATAACTTCCACGCAGTCAATCGCATACTTTAACAGAGGCAGACAACAGAGAATCTAATCATATACGCTTTAAAAATAACAAAATATCTTCGTTGATTCAGCTCAAATCGGACACGATAACCAAACTGCTTCAAAGATAGATTTTATTTATTTTACATAAACAATCTATTTTATATTTTGCAATAATGTTTTAGTCTTTCAATTGCCTCGCAATTGTGCCTCTACCTTCCTCTAGTATAGTTTTGTCATAATTCTTACTTAACTATGTATTGCTCAAGAAATAGTATTACTATTCCAGTGTACGGCAATATTTCTAAACCATTATTGAAACAAATGTACACGGACGGCATAAATTAAACCCAATATTCTGCGTAATACATTAAGTCCTTATGAAACAAAAACAGTGCTCTGTTCCTGAGACAGTTTTATCGCCCGAATCACAATGAAACCATGCAATAGATTTAGCTTGAGTGCATCTCCAGGTTTTAATGTTCTCCTGGTAGCACCAATCACGTCCTAATTTTTTTTTTGTTCTATTGTAAGAGTCTGCCAAAGTGACTCTACTCTGCTTGATGGAAAGCATGAATAGAATCCAAGATGGTCACCATACTCATTGCAAATGGAGACAATGCAGTATGGTGACCCACACTATGGCAGCCTTATGAGATGCTTTGTCACAACCCGCTTGGGGACGTAAAAGGCATGACAGTCATCGTGATAGTGTAAGGGTTACACAGTTACCACGATAACTGTTACCCCTGCATCAATGAGCCTCCGGTCTCACACTCACCAACGAAACACGACAATACGGATAGTGGCGCTTTAGGTTGGTCTTCTGTGGGAAGGCAGTACGGCCCCGGTCGAACCGACCAGCTCGTACTGAAATCAGCGTGGCTCTACTACCTACTAAACTATATATACGTTGTAAGAAAACTTCTCCTGGTATTAGGAATGGGAACTTTCAGAAACAAATTACATACTTATCAAAAACATTTAACTCAGTCCGTGAACTCGGCCTGATTTTTGGGATTTTTTAAACTATTAAATGGTTAGAAAGCTCAAACTTTCGAACAATAGATAGTTTAAATTACAGGCAAGACCTTGTTCGAACTTACCCGAGATGAGTAATCATAGCATGGCCTTCTTATCTACTTTTACTTTTCAAATACTCCTAAATATACCTATACCTATACCTATACATATATGTATATGTTGTCTGTGTGATGACTGATTATGAATATAGAATGTCACCACTCCTATTTATCCCACGGATATCGAAGACAAGAGACGACTAAGGCAGGCAGTAAATTACGCAGGACAACATCATTGCAAAGAGAAGGAGAATTGGAAAAAGTAGTAAAGTCCGAGAAAGTCGGCCAAAACTTCCATTCTAAGAAGAGGTATTTGTCCAGCAGTCGACTGTTATGGGCTGTTGATACGAAGTAACCCTTAAAAATAACGAGAGTAATCATTGTACCGACTCATGCATGCCACGGCTCTCCCACACGCTTTTCTGCGTCTCAACCGACTGTTTTCGTTTGAACTAATTTTAAAGTATTAGAATTTTCTTACTCTAGCGTGTATTTTTTTTTCTTATATTAAGAGCCTGCTAAAGTGGATCTACTTTGCCTGACGGAAACCATGAATAGAATCCAAGAGTTGTGGTCACCATACTCACTGCAAATGCAGACAATGCAGTATGGTGACCCACAGTATGGCAGCTTTGTGAGATGCTTTTTTACACCCCGCTTGGGGACGTAGAAGGCACGACAGTCATTATGACAATGTAAGATTTACACAGTTACCACGGTAACTGTCACCCCTGGCGCATAAGGTTGGTCTTCTGTGGGAGGGTAGCACTGCCCCGGTCGAGCAGGCCCGCTCGTGCTGAAATCAGCGTGGCTCTACTACCGAGATATGCTGTCTATTAGTTTAATTCGTTAGTCGTTCCTATTACTATTCGGAACAAATGCCTTTACCTAAGAGGCCGCAAAATAACGAAATCAAAAAGGCAATGCCTCATTACCCGATTGTTTCTAAGTCACAAGTTTGTCTGTTTGTATGCATGTTCCACCGTAGCGCCTAAACTACTGAACCAATTTTAAATTGTGATAATCATCACGTGTTTAGTATTAAAAGAAAAGTCTTGACGAGTACATTACTGAAATGTATATATAAAATGCAGTCGTACAGTACACGCGGTCCAGTCGTTTTAGTTAACAATCCTATTTGACCTATTGATACCGCGGTCTTTATCCTTTCTTAGAATCTAACGATGTATGTATTGCACGACTAGTGTATAGACGATCGGGAAAGTGAAAAGTACTAAAAAAAAATAAGTTTATAAAACTATAACCCTAACAAAAAAATAAATAAGGGTCTAAAAAAAACACAAGAAAATAAATCAGACAGAAATTCAAATGCATACTCGTAGGTACAAAAATGGTCAAGGTGTAGCCGTAGCCACACCAACTGTACTCCTACCATGTCAATGAAGATGTTCCTGGTACTCACATAATCATAGTAGGTATACAATACGTGCGAACGCGGCTCTATCTTGAAAATTTTTACACCTACATATTTCTGGACTTCTATCTAAATTCTTTTCTTGTTTTATCCTTTTTAGACTTCTTATTTTACATGGTCAGGTTATAGTTTTCAAATTTTTTCCTTATAGTTAACTATAATATGTTTAAAAGCTATTTATTTGGCGACTTCAATATACAGCTCAAACAGAAAAATATACTACAGCACCATCTAGCGAACGAAACGAACTACAGAGTATAATGAACTGCGGAGCAACTACTAATCCTGTATCGCGAAATAAAAATGTGTGCGTGTACTAGCGTACACTCGTAAGAAGTGAAACTTCTTTATGACGTTATTTTTCAAAAAAATCATTTAAACCCGACCGAAGTCGATGCAATCGCCACCTGGATTTCAAAAATGTAACTACTGAAAACGGGCCGCAAAATACATTGGAGACATTTACCAATCCCTACTCCGTTGGAGAAAGTATACTTCGAATCACGCGTGGTAGGGATAAGAAAAAGATGGCGCGTAACGGAGAAATGTGACGCGTAACGAAAAAATGTTACACTAAATTTTTTTCCAACCCCGATAAAGAAGTTTCACTTCAAAAAATTCTCAACAAATATACAACATCCCAACATGCGACCCTCCGACCGTCCGACCATGCGAGGTGGGCGGTCCGCCAGGTATGATCACCTCGCCTGGTCGAAGGCTCTTCTCTTTGAGTCGGCGACATGACATCCGTTCCCTCCACATTTATTTATATCAGTCGAAAACTGTTTAATAATAGTTCTTTCATTTTAATAAAACCCTTATGAAATTCGATAATTTCCAATTCTGAATGATCAATAATTCTGGAAGTACACTCTCTACTAAGTCCATCACATATGTACAAAACATACTTTTCCTATAATAATCATATTCTATGCGAAATGATTGAGCGTAGGGGTTTGAGTGATGGTCTTAATAACGATGCGACACTTCCCATGACCCTTTATGTGAATAAATCACTTTTAGAACAGAAGTGGGAATGCGCTGCCCATTAAGAAAATAACAAGCTACTTTGAAAATTATATGAAAATATGCTACACTAATATTGTAAATGCGAAAGATTGAATGGATGGACTTGTTTGTTACTTCATCACGCTTGAATGACTAAACAAAATTCCATAAAGTTTAACGCAGAGATAGATTATGGTCTGGAATAGGACATAAGCTACTTTTTATGACGGGGGTAGAATGCAACACACATATCCCTATATCTACTTTAAATTTAATCAATGAAAAAATAAGTTCATTTGCAATCAATATTATTTCTTGAGTAACAAAGTATCCAGATTAGCGGCAAAGGGTTGGACACCTATTATGTGAAACCAAAATACTAACGAAAAATGAGCGTTTAATATGCCTCTGCCTACCCCTCCTGGAAGCAAACATGATTTTCTGTATGTATATAATTTTAACTGAATTAATTTTACCTTATTAAACTTAACATATTTTTTCTAAGCCAAACCATTTGAATTCAGTTCACGCTCAGGACAAATATTTCTGTGATGCGTAAAATTATTTGTTCTGCAGTTGGATCTAATTTAGCTATGAATTCATCAGCAGTTTGATTACTATAGTACAGAATATGCCTAGACAACGATTGATAGACCGTGTAATCTAAAACTAGGCGTATTATGTGCGTGTGTGTGTGAGATGGCTCAAATTATTATTGTTCTTAAATTGCGACACTTATTTTTTAACATAAACATAATAATGTAACTTATGCCTATTTTCAGAAAATAAACCTTTAGGCTATTAACTATACGTTCAATTTACAATGTAGTAACTCGATTCATATGCCCAACAATATTTAACTGCGTACAAAGCTAGACTAATTACAAACATAATCGACGAAATCCCCAACGTCAAAGGGTGAACAATAGCAAACTCTGCATTTTAGGCCTTAGTAAAGGCTAGGCTGCGATTGTGTTTAAATAATAAATGTTTGGCGACTCCACAACTCTAAGTTTCGGTCGTTAAAACCAGGCCGGTCATTCGAGCCTGACTACGTGACGTTTGAAGGGTTAATAAATAATGTGACGCAAATATCAAGCGGTCGTACTATGTCACCTATGAACAAGCCGGGTTGACACGTGCGTCCGGAAATCTATTTGAATTTAGAATCGAATTCTATTTGCCTATTTCAATTAACGCTACTGATTTGTATGTATTGAAATAGTTTGAAATTACAATTATTTGAGTTATATGATAATTTGAGTATTAGTCATTGTTTAAAATACACCAATGTATATAACTACGTAATTGCACGGTTGGCCTAATGATTTATGTGGTTTCTCCAAAGCTAGTCGGTGCTGCTTCTGCCCTTGGGCGACTTTTGCCCAATTTGAGTAAAGCCAGCGTCGTGACGAGAAGGCTATACACGGGGGTTGTCCGGTCAATGGCGCTGTATGGTGTGCCGATGTGGGCGGTGGCTCTGTCCGCCCAGAATACGGCTCACCTCTGGCGCCCTCAGAGGATATTGGCGGTTAGAGCCATACGCGGTTACCGCACCGTGTCGACGGAGGCGGTGTGCGCCTTGGCCGGAACTCCTCCGTATGATTAGGAGGCGGAAGTGCTCGCCGAAGTTTATCGGCGAATAGCTGACTGGTGGGCGGGTAGCGACATACGGCCCCCGCCTGAAGGGCCGTGAGGTAAGCAAGTGGCGTGAGGCCGCCCGTCGAGCTAGATGGCTCGTTGGTTGTCCCGGCTGGAGGCTCCACGTGTTGGCTTTGCCACCGTGGAGGCTCTCCAGCCGGTCATCGCCGAGTGGACAGGGCGACAACATGGGACCCTTACCTTCCGACTGACGCAGGTCTTTTCCGGGCACGGTTGCTTCAGAAAGTATCTGCATTTGGTCACCAGGAGGGCACTGAGTCCCGCCTGTCACCACTATCGTGACTGCAGTAAGGACTCGGCTCAGCATACGCTAGCAATTTGTTCCGCCTGGGCGGCGCAGCGTGAGGTCTTGCCTGCAGTTATTGGAGGATCTCTTGCTACCGGCTGTCATACGCTCCATGGCCGGTAGCGACAGTTGTTTTAACACTGTTGCAACCTTATACGAAGACTAAGGCCTGGGAGGACGATTTCCACTTGGACCCAATCCGTCACCGGCGAACCGGGCGGCGCTACAGTGGCCAGCCGCGAAGAAGCGACATCTGAGTGTGCCGCATATTGCCTAAATAGAGAGTTTACCCGCAGATGGTCCCCGCGGTAGCGGGCAGGCGCAGGCGAAGGGATCTGGATGTCGTAATAACAGTTGTTCTCGAATCCCTTCTATCTCAAGCGCAGAGTGGCATACCGTGTGGTTTTAATCGGTCTGATTCCGACACATCAACCCCTCGCCGCCACTTTGTGAGAACCACTAATTAAATTCCGCCGCGACACAGGATTTATTTCGAGTGCGGCAGTTGTCTCTTTAAAGAAAAGAAACGGGTGCATAAAATTCCCACCAAGAACTTAGGGTCAACCTCACCTGCAAGTGGAGTCCCTACTGACCGACGAACGAGACTCTGGAAAACAAAACATCCCGCTTAGTAGCAATAGGCTCGCTACTTAATCTGGGACCAAAACACTGACAAGAAGTAAGCGTTTAATATGTCACTCTGGGAAAATTTTGTAGTAAATTAACTAATTTTTGCCGTTGTACTCTGATTGTAAATTCTATGACCTAAGCTCTTATGTCAAGGGCTAACAACTGTTTAATAATAGTTTCATTTAAAATATTGAATGTAGCAAACAAGTCGTTATGGTCAACCTCTAATATTATTTAAGCTCGTCTCATCTACAAGTCTAAAGAAATCATTATCATTGTGTTTTTTACCAACATACTACAAAATTTATAAATTTTATTGACAAATTCAATAAAATGAGTTAATTTTCCTAAATCTCACATCACGTTCAAATATTAATACATTTTATTGAAAACTATCATTCATTTAATTTTATATTTATATCATTACAGTATTTTATTTGTATATTGGAACGAAGTTCCTTATCACGCGTTGCGAAGGAGGCTAGACGGAACAAATTCAGACGAAAAGTTGTCACGACACTTTTTGCTATAGTGTAGTAAGCCGTGCGGCGTGCGCATGTTTCTCTGTCTGTCTCTCTCTCTCTCTCATAGAAAGCAAGCCAATTATTTTCGTTTCGTCTTTCAATTTGACTTTGAACTGTGCAGTATCGCGACGATTATTTTTGTTTTATTATAATTTAAAAGAAATGGAAATATTTTATTACAATTTCTTCACTTCGTTCCATCCGGGTGCCATATTTTAATGTATTCATACTATATTTAGTCAAGAGTAGTAGTACAAAGTTACTTTGCTATTCCACGGCAACGGTAGATACTTTATTTAAAAACATCGATCTGTTATCAACTAGATTGGTAATAACGAACCAAAATCTACGTTTAACTCAATGTCTAAAGAGCTAGTTAACTAAATCTGCACGATTAACGTCAACGATTTTCAATCATGACGACCGTTAGAGTGTTGAATGTGTTAAAGTGTAAAGAACAACAACACAACAAACAAATTTACTTTCGCATTTATAATGGTAATAATCTCACACACAGATCCCAAATATGACAAGACCTGGACTACGGTAAAAAGACTGCAGATGGACATCCTTATACATTTCTGAATACATATGTACATATTAACTACCCCGGTGGCGCATGCGACTGCTGCGCTGATCTCAGGTTCGACTTAATCAGGTGTTTCCTATGTATAATATGTACATATTTACGAAGAATAAAAGCATATATGTATTTATATCACTTGTCTAGTGCTCATAGTAGAATCTCTGCTTAGTTTGGTACTAGATGACGTTGTATCAGATGGCCGAAATGTCACCCAGTACATTAATTACACCCAGACACAGACCCAATAATCGTGCTAATGACATAATCATTTGTCTTGGACAGGAATCCCGGACCTCTCACTTAGCTATCAGGGTCACTAACCACTACGTCAATCATTGCTATGTTAACGTTAAAATAACACATTGTGCAAAACATTAAAGCACAATCAAACTACCTTCCCCAATTGACCCCGCATTTCTCATTCCGTCACGCGCCCTGTAACGTAAAAAGCATCCCATTCTCCCCTCCGGTCATCCCAATATCTTGATACACACGGATAAATCGCCAGCCGTGACAAGAATCGCCAATCGCGAGATAAAACTTGGATCAAAGTAGCCCTTAGAGCCTGTGAGCTATTGTATTGTGAATCGGAACGTGCACGAAACACGTTAAAACTGTTATGTATTTGGACGATGGAAAAGTAATTCCGAAGTGCTATTTGGATTTTACCTTTATTGTTTATGAGGTGAAGGTTTGAATTATAAGAAGGTTACATAAATACATAAAAAATATTTGGGGAACTTAAAAAAAGTTAAAAAAAAATATTAAAAATACAGTATAGTGAGGCTAAAATATTTTCGTTTTTTTATAATTAGGTACCGCCCTCTATTTCTCTATTCTCGCTTCGTTTTTGACGTATCTCTTAGTTTATTGCTCAGTAATGTTAACTGACAAGCCAGGAGTTGTAGATTTGATTCTCACTTAGGACCAATAACTGAATAATGACTACAATTATTTGTTCTGTGTTTGTGTATAATGATTTATAAGTAAGTGTATTACGCGTGTTAAAAGAAACACATGTAATTATATTTACCAATAGTACAGATTCTCACCAGTTAGTCGATGACTATATTTGAAATACATAGTGATTAATAAATTATTCAATCAATACTAATCTTAAACTGCAAAATACTAAACCGAGTGACATAACTTTTATATTAATAGTTCTTTATAGACATTGATAAGGATTATACCGAAATGACTTTATCTTGACTGATGGAAAGCAAAAATAGAATTCAAGAATTGTAGTCACCAACCTCACATACTATGCTATATTATAACGTACCGCTTGGGGACATAAAAGGCATGACATTCCTCGTGTCAGTATAAGGCTCACACACTTACCAAGATAACTATCACCCCTGCGTCAATGGGCCCCCGGTCCCAACGAAACACGGCAGTACGGATGCTGTCGCTTAAGGTTGGTCTTCTTTGAGAGGGTAGTACTGCCCCTACCGAGTTCTCCTGTTCGTGCTGCAATCAACGTGGGTCCACTACCTCCACAATTTACAGTAAATGGCCACCTTAAATCCATTTTATTAATGTCAAACATATAAAACAAATTATCAAAAGGGAGTCACATAAATTTAATTCCAAACCAAAAACGAAGGTCTATGTAAAAACCCCTGTCCTCGTGACTATAACCCCGATAAACAGTAAATTTCATTAGTCATTCAAGAACCTTTCGCTTACGCGGCAAAATCCTTTAGATCCTCATCAATTAAAAGTTACCTGCGCACCCTAACTAGTTAACACAACTATGTTGAGCAAATACATCGTTACTTTGTTGCTTTTCGTAAATCAACAATGATTTAGTTATGTGCAAAAAGTAATGTTATTTCGTCGTGTGGTTTCGTTATTTAATGTCATTTTGACATTTGATCGGTCTCTTGATCTACTGATTAATGAAACAGTCAGGACCTTTTAAACCGAAGAGGTTATTTCGATATTTATGTAGGTAAATCAAATAATAAATATATACATATATTCTACCACATTCAAAACAACGTCATCTAGTTTCAAACTAAGCAAAGCGAGTGCTATGTGTATCAGAGAACTGATGTAAATACATACATACATATACGTGGAAACTACCCAAACTCCGAAACAAATATTTGCAGATCATACAAACATTTGATCCGACCCGGGTATCGAATCCGAGATCTCAAGCACAGCAGTTGCATACGCTACCACTATTACACTGAAACAGTAAAAAAAATCTGCAAACAAATTCAGTTATTAAGTTTTAACACAAAGCCATCTATACTGTATATATTTTTAATATAACCAAACGAAAACTGAAATATTTCTATCGTATATTGAACGCAGTGACATATAATATAATACAAAAGGTTTTCGATACAAAGAATTCAAAATTTTACGTATAAATATCATTCTATAGATTACTGGTGTAGAGACACGCGTCCCCAGTGACATGTTTGATTGTTTCCATCGATTTCCCCCATGGGAACTTCACTTAAGGAGAAGGTTCATAGAGTGACAAATAATACATTCAGTGTTAGTACTTAACTTAAAATTGAGATCTATTTTTACATTAACTGTATTAATATTATCTTATCTTATTATCGGTGTCTGAACACATTTTTTTGTCCGTGTGGTGACGGAATAAGAATACATAATGTTACCACCCCTATTCATCTCGTGGGTGTCGTAGAGGCCAGCAGTGGACTGTAAAGGCTGTTGATGATGATGATGATGATGATGAACACATTTTATTTCACATTTGCTGTTTTACAAACAAACGATGGATTATGGAATAGCCGTGGTTTGTAAAATTCATCAATTAGTCGATATAGAAACAGCTAGAGTAGTGTATTTTAGCCATTTTCGTAGTGTAATGTGATCTGGTATTTTGTTGTAGTAAGTACTATACGTTGCTGACATTCAAAGTATGTATATATATGTGTTGCAGAAGACAGCTTTTGCGTAGTTATTGCAATTATATGCAGTTACCGTGGGAAAAGTTTAAAGAAGTTGGGATCACACGTGCATATAGTAACATTTATGCAAATATTGTGTATGTATGTAACAAGAAAATTCATTCATCCACAAAGTTTAGTGATATTCATGATATCAACGCTAGAAATAAAGATTACCTCGTGCTGCCAAGGATTAGATTACAAAAAGCAAGGAAGTCTGTTCGATGTCAGGGTGGAAAATATCAAGAATTGAGTATAAACAAATTTAATTCCTTAATAAAACAAAAACTATGTAAAGAGGCATACGAGTACTTCCCAGTTTACATTATTTAAATGCCAAATTTGCTTTTTTGCACGGCCTGCCGACGTGTAAAAATATTTGCAAAGGATTCACTTGCAAAAATAAATATCATTTATTATTCAACAACAAAAAAGAAAGTGAAAAAAAGTTTTTAAAAAATTAACCACAGTTTGTGAGTAATGGACAGATTTGGCTATTTTATTAAATAAAATGTTATTGAGTTATTGGACTATTTAAAAAAAATGTACTAGCGTTAACAAACAAATAAATATCCACACCACAACGAAAATAAAATGATGGCAAAAACTACTTATAATAAAATTTATTGAATATTAAATGAGTTTCCTGCCCTTAACCCCATCGCAATATTTGACAGCGGAGCTTCGAAAGGCAAGCGGAAACTGTCACGATGCTCGATTTGTTTCACACAACACTACCTACCCGTTTAATTTGAAACATCACTGACACGACAATATTTAATGGAAAACCAACCGTTGCTTTGATCATTTCATATACAGAATGTATTTGTTTTAAAGAACCTCGGCTGTTAGTGACGGTGCACGGTGGGAGAATAACTCATTTCCTCTCGCCAATCAAACTTTTATTTACACGTAAAATATCTATTACACTTCTTATAACAACAGACGTTGTAGTGACTAAGCAACAACATGTATTCGATGATTATTATATTATTTATAAATATGTTTGTGTATTCAGTCTGTGTTAAATTATATAAGACCTGAATTAGCTGTAAATTTTGGTGCTACACAGATACACTTTTATAGAAAAGTGAATTCATAGATCTTTTTGACTATATTCACTTGTATTGGCAATGGCACATATTTATATCATGAAATGTGCTACTGTTAAATTTACCTTTTTTTACGCGTGGAAGGCTTGGACCGAAGGGCCTGAGGAGCACTCACGGAGAACAGGTCTACCCACTAAACCCCGCAACGGCCTACCTCAGCAGACGGGAGGAGTTCTAGGAACCCATTAGCGGCTTCTGGAGTCTTCCCTGCCGTACCTAACAATTGAGGTACATCTTGGGTACCTCTGCCCTAGGGCAAGACGCTATCGCACCTCTCAATGTTCTACACAGTAAGAGGCAGAACAGCGCCCCGCCCCAGACGACATGCCCCGGCCGCACCGGAGTGCGACTACGGCATGTCGGACTTCACATCGCCCAAGATGTGGCCACAGTGACCCTTAGGCGGCGATTAGAGAGCTAGCAACCTCTACCGCGTCCCTATTGCCGCCTCCTTCGAGAGGAATCAGTCCTTTCCCGATCTCTATCTATAGTCTTCTTCTTTAGTATAACATTCATGGGAATGTGAAGAGAAGTGTGTGAGAAGAAGAGTGTGGCTTCCCATCCCTCATTACTCGCCAGCATTGCCGCGATCAATGCTGACGGTGACAGGTTTCGTCCGATCCGTCCGACCAGGACTCGACGCTTAGACTCCCAAGCAGGGCAATCCTCCATCTATCCAGTGCCTACCTACTTATGCGCGATCTCATGATGTGGCGCGGTTTCTTCATTATTCCGACCGACAGAACAAATTTGATCGTAGACCATCGCGTCCATTTCGGCCAGAATGTCGAAGGGTGGAGATCGCGCCAGGATCGTCGCCGCCTTGTAGGAAATTGTGCAGTAGCCCCGCACGATCCGTATGGCCATCAACCGCTGCAGGCTCCTGAGTAGGGCCCGGCAGCGGGAGGCACTCGTCAGGTCATTAAACCAGACGGGGGCCCCATAGAGGACCATGGACCTAACAACCCCTATGTAGAGGCGGCGAACTTCCTCCCGTGGTCCCCCGAGATTGGACAGTAGTAGATGCAGCACACTTGCTACCCCCGTAATCGGGGGAATAATCGACTAATATGCTCTTCGAAGCTCCATCGACTGTCCAGGATAAGGCCTAAGTTCTTTATGTACTGGTCCACCTAGACTTTAGCGTCACCTACGCAAAGGCATGAACAGGGTGGTTCCTGGCGCCTACATAGGCCATGGAAGCATATCGTCTCAGTTTTCTGAAGCGTCATCCTAAAGCCCAGCCCACAGATCTTGTCCACAACATAAACCACCCCCTGTTCGGCGAGCTGAAACGTGAACGTGACCCTCTAGCCAGTATAAGTGTATCGTCCACATAGCAGACGACACTTAGGCCAGAAGGCCAGTGTTAAATTTACCTATGAATGTGGGATAACACATTACACGTCAAGCAGATAAGCGTACCACAGTATTTCAAATTTCCTGTGTGTCGTAGTACTCTTTACAAAATTCTTCTTTTCTCTACAATAATCTTTGAATATGTATTTCCGACTTTTATGCGAAATCCATTCGTTAATTTTGACCCTTAGGGTTCTTTTTTGTCCAATTTTTATATGAAACTTGCCGTTGTCGTTAGGGTTTTGTTAGTATATTTATGTTTAGCCTCCAATTTAAAAAAGGGGAATGTTTTAAGTTTAATATAACATAATATAACTGTGTATGTGTGTCTGTCTTTAGCATCATGGTTCATTTTAAGATATTTTTTTAAAGGTGAATTGATCGAGTGCTGTCTTGCCTACATATATATAATTTTAAAAAAATTGTTTAGACAGTCAATTGTCAGCTCTTTTCCCATCGTTAAAGACGCTCCTAATTGGGGGGTTATTTTAACATGTTTAATCTCTTTATAAACATTATTTAGACTACAGTTATAATCTGTTTAAGTTTAGACGTCTATCGTTAAGTGTGCTTTAAAAAATAGAAAAGCAAAATCTTTTGTAGTAGACAAGTTATTAACTATTTCATAAAATTTTTCATTAAAAGAAAAAAATTTTAACACAAAAAATATTAAATTACCCATTTCGTAAAACCAGTGGTAATTTAATTATAAATCCTTTACCGTCAAATATCATGTAACCCTTTTAAAAAGCTCGACATAAACATCGCAATATGAACCAACAAACACGGACAGATTGTGTTACGGGGACGACAACAAAAATGCCGAGATAACTTCAAGAACAGGACACTCAAAGGATGATTTCAAATAAAAGGACGAGCTCACACAAGGCTGAGGGAACTGAGCTTATAATTTGGGGTATTTGTTCGAGATTACTCTTTGAATAGCTGTGAAATCTTCAATGAGATCTAGTTAGTTTGAGGGTTAGTCACAGATTAAATGACAGATAGCTTACTTTACCAGACAATCGTTATTTAAATTAGAATTTCTGATTAAAAAGAATTTAGTTTAAACGTATCGGTACTCTGTGTACAATTTATCCCACCTTACTGCCCGGCCTTGTAGCCACCTGTGTGAAGTGTTTATTGATTTCTGTTTATATATAAAATTCAAACAAAAGTTTGTAAATTTTTTATTAGAAATTTTTATGTTATTATGTTTTTATATCTCCTGAGAGTCAATACATATTCTCAACTTTATTACATGCTTTTTTTTCAATACGATTGTGACGAGATTCTAGACCAAATCTGAGCTGGATCTATAGGTAGTAGAGCCACGCTGATTTGAGCACGAACGGGCCGACTTGACCACTTCAGTACTACCCTCCCACAGAAGGCCAACCTAAAGCGCCAGCATCCGTGTTGTCGTGTTTCGTTGGTGAGTGTGAGACCGGAGGTCCATTGATGTAGGGGTGACAGTTGTCGTAGTAAGTGTGTGCAATACAATGCCACGATGACTGTTATGCCTTTTACGTCCCCAAATGAGACGTGAAAAAGTATCTTACTAGGCCGCCATAGTGTGGGTCACCATACTGCATTGTCTGCATTCACCATGAGTATGATGACCACAACTCTTGGATTTTATTCACGCCTTCCATCAGACAGAGTACGGTCACTTTGGCATGCTCCTAAAATAATAAAAAAAAGAGGAGTGGAGCAGTTTTTAAGGTAATGTAAAGGCTTAACATTCATAGTTTCTCAATACCTTCAAAATTAACGTTTACATAATTTTAGAATATACTTTATTGACTACAGTTAATACAAAATACATAGATAAATACAACACGTTAATAACCAAGCACAAATGGCGATCTTATCGCTAAAAAGCAATTTCTTCCAAGCGACCTTTAGATTGACAAATCGACTGTAGAAAGATAAGTTCAAAAAATCGAAAAGAATTCTATTAATTCGAATAAAAGTTGATAAGGAAACAATGGTTACTCGTAATATACTCTAATACAAATAAATATATACACAATCAAAGGAATTTAAGTAATCAAGGGTTTTAAATCAAAGGAATCCGACAAATCAAATCTGTTTAAGAGAATAACAAATTGTGTTAACAGGAAATGTTCTTTGACCATTTTCTTAAAGATAGACGAAAATTTGATACCTTTTATAGTTATAATATATTAGGAAAATATGCCGAAGTCGATGATTACACCTTATTACACTATATTTAGAATATAATACATATCACCTCTCCCCGTGCGGTTTAGAAAAACTATAACACAATACTTACTTGTACTCTGTATTTCATCAGTTTCCTAAAGTTTTAGTGTTGTACGTCTGCACTACAAAAATCACCACCAGTAACTATTAATATGTGGTTTATGATATAAGTAGAGTCTAAACTAGTATCATCATGATTGCAATTATGAATTTTAGAAAGATACGTTCAATGTTCGTGAAGGATTAATCCAATGATGGTAACAAATCTATTTATACAAGTAGTCGCCCAGTAATCGAAACTCGACCATAATAAATTTAAATTGTAAGTGAATATACATTATTAAAATATAATATTCAAACATTATTAAGGTTCTACCGTCGAAAACTAAACTACTACAACCACAGATTTGACCAAGACTGTTATTTGCCAATTTCTTTTTTGAACAAATTATATGGAATTAAAAATAAGTAAAATAAAGAATACCTATTTCAAAAAATGTTTATAAAAACAAAACAACAACATCATAAAAGTATAATTGTGCATAACATGGTGAGCGACCATATGCGGCAGTCATTGGGCCTGATCTGTGACAAAAAACATCATGTATTTTGAAATGATACACTCAACTTGTAACTGCCTCAGCAACTTTGGCTTCTGAGCTAACTATAGCAAAACATGAATTATATTTCCGAATCTCTTAAAATAGTTTTTTGATTTACTTTTTATTGAAGATTTATTTGAAGTAAGTCCATCATACAATGATTTAAAATATTCATTTTGATTTAAGGGTGGTAATATTGCTTTACCCTTGTGACAATATGAAGTGAATGCAGTTCGGTCGCCTAAAATCATTTCAGATTCAAAATGTTTCGCATTGCAAAACCTGCACTCTAAATCCATTAATCCACAACCATAACTTAAAAACACATTTGGAATGACATTTAGAGCACATTAAATGTATCTCTCAAAATCATATTACTATCGAATACTACGATGGGGAATTATTCCTTCCTCTTAGAGAAATATTCCTTCTTCTTTGTCTCTCACTCCGACCCGTTAATGTTCTATGTCGAGGCATAATTAAAGTTCTTTCATTATTTTACTCAAATCAAGAAGAAAAAAATTTTTACCTGTATGATGATGTTATTAATCCTGATAATTCGTGCACATTTAAATGTACGTATCTCTCAAAATCACTTATTCATCCGGAAGTATATGCAATTACTGAAATCGTAAACTACAATAATTGCCTTGAACCAGCAATTGCAAATTATATTTTTTGTACTTGAGTGTTGTTATTGCAGATTGCTGCTACAGGACTTTATGCATTTAATGATAGTCCGTGTACATTTAAATGTATCTTACTGCTACACAACTTATATATATTACATAAATTTGTATAAGCGCTCAGTATTTCACGTAGTATTCGTCAAATAAAACTTTTCTGTTTGACATTCAACTATGTCTATAATAAACAAAAGAAACAATTTGAACACAGAGTATGTATACGTGTACAAATACTTGTGTATGCGTGTGTCAAATGCATGCTGGTTTGTGTAATGTTTTGTTTATTGATTTTATGTACTTTGTAAGCATTATTATTGAAAAATATTAGCGTTCTGCATTTCTCCTACACATAAACTATAAGTGTGCCAAATTTTATGTTCCTGCGTCCGCGCAATTTTTGTAAAAAGGGGTCCAAAGTTGTTGCATCACGTATTAATATACAGATTACGTAAATGTCTTAAATGCCGTAACTTAAATATCAACTCATTTTTATTAATTTTCCTATTCTATTACTTTGACGTTACGATACTAAAACTAAACTCTACTTATTCCTGTTATATGGAGTCTTTTTTATAGAAAATACAGTAGAACCGAAACGTCATGAGGAAAAACACAACAAAATGTTATTTATTCTTAAAGGTACTGTACCTTACACAAGACAGCTCTATCAATAGCTAAGCTAAGTAAACCTGTAAGTGTCCACTTGGGTCCTCTATACTTTATAAGAGCCCCTAGTGTAAAATATTCGTGTAAAAGGAGCAATGTAATTACTAACAGTGAAGGCTTCTGCCAAGCTTTTTAATTATTTTTTGTTTTAGATAAAACTGCGATCGCAAGTTTTATGATTCGTAAAGCCATTTATGATACTGTTGTTTGATTTTTTTTTTTAATATTACTTTGAAAGTTTAATATGATACCTCTTTTAATATTATTTGTGTATTTAATAAATGCGTTACTCATATATTGCTTTTACAATAAGGCTAATTTACGTACAATAAGCTCTTTACGAAACGAAATATAAAGATTTCATTTTTTTTAAATAATATTGTAATTAAAAGAAATATACAAATTACGATAACTTTATAAGGTATACAAAAACATATCAAGATGGTTACAAGTGATGTATAAACAATTTTATTTCCATGGTTGTAATACTCGTAAATATACGTTTTGAAACTTTCGTTGCAACATAACCATCGAAAGAGATCAACAAAAAATAGACTACACTTTGCTCGAAGTTGTAATTTATGGTAAACTGTAAAAATACTTCTCGAACATTTAAAAGAACAACTCCAGTCTTTCGTTTCAAAAATACTTGTTACTTTAATCTATCCTTAAGCGAACTCCTGTTGTATTTTCTTTCAATACAACGTTACAATAGAAAACTAATGCAGGGGTGACAGTTATCGTAGTAACTGTGTAAGTCTTACACTGTCACGATGACTGTCATGCCTTTTACATCCCCAAGCGGGGTGTGAAAAAGCATCTCACAAGGCCGCCATAGTGTGGGTCACCATACTGCATAGTCTGCATTTGTAATGAATATGGTGATCACAACTCTTGGATTCTATACATGCTTTCCATCAGGCAGAGTAGTCACTTTGGCAGGCACTTAATATAAAAAAAAAAAACTATCCTACATTTTCTGATATTCACAGAAACTTATCCCAGAGACAAACTCTACTTATGAAATTGTCGGTATTCAACTTCTTACAAGGGCAATAGTGCTAGAAAGAAACTTCAGATAAATCCAAACAAAAATATTATTATAAAGCGTACTAGGTACTGCCAAGTTTACAGCTCTATTTGAAGTTGCTCTGCCACTTACCGACATGCTTTATCAACATTTACTCTAGCCATAACATGTTCAATGCTAACATAAGCTTCGGCGAAGGAATTCCCTCCTCAATTTTGCTCTCTATTGAATGTACTTATTGAGTAGACTCAGTAGAGTCATGTACTCCTCTGCGATCAGAAAACATATATAATATATTGTATATCAACCTATTACACACCAATATCTATCATCATCATCATCATCAACAGCCTTTTACAGTCCACTGCTGGACATGGGCCTCTCCTTTCCAAGGAGGTTTTGGCCTACTATACCACGCTGGCCAGACGGCTTGGAATAGGATTTGTTTCAATTTTTCCTTCTCTTTGTAATGATGTTGCCTTGTATACTCTGTTCCCTTAGTCGCCTTTTACGACACCCACGGGATGAATAGGGGTGGTAACACTATTTATTCTTAATCCGTCACCATACAGACAATAAATATCTATACAGTAATAATTCAAGTTACACCAGTCAATGAAATAAATCAAAGAATTAAAATCTATTGAAATTCGCCACATCAATCTCTATTGACAATATAAAAAAAACTACATTGATTTTAAGTCAAAAATACAGTATTTAGAATCAACTACCAGGAAAGCAGAATTATCACGAAAATTCAAATAAGTGAATAACTAGTTGTAAATGATTGAATTACTTTAAAACGTAAGTACTGTCTAACATAGATAACAAGTACACGTTTATCAAATAACCAGCTGAACAATATTCCTCTGGTTCATCAACTAATTTATTCTCGAGAAAGTCCCGGTTATTCGGAGGAGACAGCAAGAAACAAAACTAATGGCGACGGCAACACGAGAGCCGGGAGCTATAGTGAAAGTGTGTACCATGGCATATAAGAAAAGCGAGCATCAAATGCCTTGTATCTCCAAATTTAGATGATAAAGGTAGATGTAAAGAAACTTATTTACTGAAATTGCGTGATGTCATCTCTTTCAGGTGTAAATTTCCTTAGAAATTCCTCGGATGAAGTACTCATGGGAATAATACTTCGGGTTTTTTCGAACTCGAATTGACTTCACTTTTTCACGCGATGTATCCTCAAGAGGTTGAGGTACCCCTTAGAAAGAGTATTTTTGAGATGTTAACTGCCAGCTAGGAACCTAGTTTCCCTTCTGATTAGATTAACACGATTTAACCTCCACAAATCGCTATTTATCTTACGGATATCAGCGTATTAACTCATTACAGATAATCATTTTCTAAACCGCCGTCACCATACTGCACTGTCTTCATCCGCAGTGATCACGGTGACCATCGCTCTTGGATTGTATTCATGCTTTCCATCAGGCAGAATAGAGTCATTTTGGTTGGTTTCTATAAAAAAAAGTCACAATTTTCATTGTTACGCTACGGTGGCCTAGTGAGATGCTTTTTAAGAAGGCTCACACACTCACCACGACAACTGTCACCCCTGCATCAATGGGCCTCTGGTTTCACACTCACCAACAAGACACGATAGCGCGGATGCTGTCGCTTTAGGTTGATCTTCTGTGGGAGAGTAGAACTGCCCCGGTAGAACCGGGTCTCACACTCACCAACAAGACACGATAGCACGGATGCTGTCGCTTTAGGTTGATCTTCTGTGGGAGAGTAGAACTGCCCCGGTCGAGCCGGGTCTTTCGTGCTGAAAACAGCGTTGCTCTACTATCTACTGACATGTTCATGGTTAAGAAGTTTTTTTTTTAGATAAGTAAAGTCTCACACATATTTTTTTTTGCCAATTTTACCCGTCGATTTAGAAAATAATTAAAAAAGTATGCAAGTTAACCTAGCTATAGCAACTTTCTTCCTATTAAATCTAATGATACCGTATTTAGGCTCGTTTCATTTGTCTTAACAAGGACTTGATTGCCACATAAAGTTTTGCATTGTAACTTCCTTTACGTTTGGGAAGTGATAGAACGGAATACGAACAACAAATACAAGTATGACAGTGAATGTCTGTTGTCCTAATGTTTAAACCTAAATTACTCATTTTTAAACGTAATTTTGTAAGTGATTTAACTCTCAATCTCCAGACAGTTATTTCTAACAATCGAATCTAACAATTTATGATAAATGATATTTATATCTAGATATCTAAGCTACTTTTGGTCGCGAAAATATAACTTAAGAAAAAAGAAATGTGTGTTGAGCTATGAATCACCCTGTTTATGTACGAGTATACATTACATTTACATATAATTTTAACCAACTTCATGAAAATGGAGGAGTTTCTCAATATAAATATTTTCTTTTTTTACACTTGTCACTCTATAGCTCCGTCATGTGTGGACTGATTTTCAAAATTACTTTTCTGTTCGAAGCGGTGTACTATCGAATTCTTTCCCTTACCACCAGACATGGTACCACCAGAATCTGATGATGGAATCCCTAAGAAATCATGGGAGACTCACAACACTTACAGCTATACAGATATTTGCGTTTAGTAGCCGGTATTTCACTTGACTGAGCTGATGATGTAAGAGCCTCGACCTTTAGTTAATTAGAGAATGACTCTTTTAACAATATAATCAAGTAGTTGATCTGCTTTATTCTTTCAATGTGTTCGTTAGGTGTTTACAGTGGATTACAGAGATGTATGTATTACGAAATAAGAAACAAGAGTACAAAACATTTGGACAAAAAAATGTTTGTTATGCAACTATTTTTTATTTGAAAGGGGAACGTTAGAAGAGACTCGTGCTCCCTTTGGGAGAGGGTCGTGGCTCGTGATAACCGAGTAGGTTGACACGTTTTAAGGTTAAGTAATTCTAGACAGGTCAGTCTATAGATGGGCCATTAATCTTGGAGAGCACGTCAAGCCGTCGGTCGTCAAGTACTTCAAACAGACTAGAAGGTATTTGTTGCTGTCATAATGTTACCTGTCATGTTAAGGCTCATACTTATTTTGGTTTTCCACTAGAATAGAATTATTTTTGAACTTTGAGTTCTCTTTGTAAATACTGTCTTAAATCGATACAATTGTTTTTTTTTTAAATAAATCAATATGTCGGACATTTAACACACAACGTCATCTAGTTTGAAACTAAGCAGAGCTTGTGCTATGATAACTAGACTGACTGATAGAATACTTATATATTTTTTTTTATAAATACATACTTCTATGTATAAGAAAATACACAAACTTCGAAACAAATGTTTGCAGATTATACAAACATTTGGTCCGATCCGGGAATTGAACACGAGACCTCAAGTACAGCTGTCGCATTCACTGCCACTGCGCCACCCAGGGAGTTGTTGTTAAAAGGATTTATAACAAGACTATTTGGTAGTCTTTATATTATCTATATTGTCTGCATCTTGATACTCTGACGTATTGATCAAACACTGCAAAACAGTTTGTTATTGATTCTTAATATGCCCAGTGCTAATTGAAACGAGAGTTGCTCGAAAACGAGTAATCTTCACGAATCTTTATCGTACTGTAAACAATAGAAACACTTAACTTTTGGTATGTCACTAAAGTAACAATTTGTTGTAGTTAAATTTTCATAAACATTATTTTTGTAAGAGATAAATACTTCACCACAACAAGACCACCTCGATCGAAGTGAAATCAGATCTTGAAAACAAAATCGGTGTAAAGGAATTCTTTCGTAGATTGTCACGGAGTGAGTGACGTATTCGGTGTCAAATCTCTCTTCCTCTGTCTCTCAGGACTGCAATACCATTGTGACTACTGATTTGAAGGTATTCAAGGGTAGAGTAGATTTAATAGCTGTAGTTACAGGTGTGAGATCGCATACAGGTGCTCAAACTGTTAGGTACATCCCCTTATCCATGCATATAGGCATTATCGCTTTGCTTGCATTGCCTTCCCGTCTTTTTTATTTTATTTTGTTTTTTTTATTTACAACCTATCAAAGTGACCCTATTCTGCCTGATGGAAAGTATGAATAAAATCCAAGAGCGGTGGTTGCCATACTCACTGCGAATGACGACAGTGTAATATGGCGACCCACGTTGTGGCGGCCTAATGAGATGTTTTTTCACGCCCCGCTTAAAGCACCCGGGATCGTAGTGGGAGGGAAACACGTGCACTGGTAATGAATTCCAGGCTTTAACTGATTTGCACAGGAAGGGAGAGCCGAACCGTTTAGTTCGGGAACGTATGTCTACCATTCTGAAATGGTGACTTCCAAGGCCAGCACGAATTGTCCTGTAGAGGAACGGAGAGGATTAAATCAGCTGGAAGAGCACGTCAGAACACTCTCATTGATGACAATAGGACATTAAAGACTTAAGACATTATTATAGTTAAAATTAAACGTTTAAAGTTATCAAGAATTAGGTATTTAATACACCTCAACCTATCCCTTTAGAGATATAGGCGTGAACATATGTATGTATATATTTTAGTGGAATAAACTAATATTCGCTAACTTTCAGCACTTGAGTCCCTGAATAATTTATGGACGGAAGCCGGGATGGGGACGGCAATTAGCTAGCGCGTAACGGACCCGTGAAATAAATATCATTTCGTGATTAATGCCAGCGGTCTGATAAATAACTTGTTATTATTCATCGGTACACACGATGTTGACCAATTGAAAGGCATCGGAAAATACGATTTCTAATATTTTATTGTCAATTTTAGGATTAGCTTATTGAGTTGTATTTTATCTTACATCTAATCACCTCTTATATTAAACGGTACGTAGCTTTAAAATACCTACAATCAGTAAATAAATTATAATTTTCATTAAAATTCATTTCTGGGGCACACAATACTGTGTTGGTGTTCCCGTGCTATCTTGTAGTTTCATGTTAAGAAAAGATGATTTCTTCTCATTATCAAACACCAAAAAACGACAAATGTGGAGATTAAAAGTAGGCATTACTGTCAATAGCATACGGTATATTTCTATTTATATGTGACTTTTTTTATCAACCAATAACGAATTAGCTAGATTACACTAATTTTGGTCACAGGTAGTGTTTAATTTGACATTTTTTCCTCACACATTATTTTTTTGTTAATACTTACTGCATTACGAGTACATTTGCATGACGCTAACTTACGCTATTTGACATTTTCTACCAGTCAACTTTTAGGTGGTTCAGTATACTTACTGCACCGTGCACTACTTAGAAAGTATAAATAATTCTCTCACCACACATCAACAGGCTTTTATAGTCCACTGTTAGACAAAAGTCTCTCCTCAAAAAGGAAATTTTGGCCTAGTCTTGTTTAAAAAACAAAATTAACTAATATTAACTATTAACTAATATTAACTAACTAACCATTATTGTCTTCTTCACAAAGCGTCATGCGGATGCTAGAAACTCGACAATAATATAACATATCACTTAATATATATACCTTCCAAAGCAATTTGCTACATAAGTATTCAGTCACTTCAACCGCACTGTATGATATCTCATCTCATCTCATCTGCACCTGCCATGTAGTATACATGGCAGGTGCAGATGTATCTTTAAGAGAAGGCACGAATTAGTTTATATAAAGTTACAATTCATCAATTATCCACCTACCTGTCGTTGTAAAACGTATCTTAGTTCCCACCTGCATTAAATGTGCAGACAGATCGTCTGATGGCAAGTGACTACCACCGCACATGAACACTTGCTACACTGAAGTCACAAGTGCCGTCCCTAAAAGTGGTAACCACATTAATAAATAAATGGAACGGATAATCTTCAATATTCAAATAACAGATTTACTTCAGAACCTATTTCGTAAATGGAATGTTCAATAAAGTTATTAAAGTTAAAATTCACATTTGCAAAAATACTTGGAATATTTGTAAAGAGGAGACTGCAAAGTTATTCGAAAGTTAGACTTGAGCTGAGCGATCCGGATGTAGGTACTTGGCAATTCGCTAAAATTATATTACCTCGCAGACTCGTATTTACTTAAAAATACTTTTCAGATTACTGATATTACTTTTTATTTACCTTTTACACGCAATATTTTCTTTCTTTATATCTTGAAAAAATTTTCCTTCAAACACTTTGTGTAAAATGTGTTGTTATAAAAGAACACTGAATTTATTTTAGATAATTATCATCATCATCAACAACATCGTTTAATAGTCCGCTGCTGGACACAGGCCCCTCCTAAGCAAATAGGTTTTGGCAAACACAGTTATAATTCAGAAATATCAGAGAGTAGAGCGAATGAGAGAATTTGGTTTGAACCCCGAACCGTGATGGTTGGTGTTCCTTGGGGGAGACCTTCGTTCAGCAATGGACGGCGATAGGTTAATTGATTGAGAGTGAATAGGTTTTCCTTGAAAAATGAGAAATTGGAACCACCATTGGATCCCAATTGAGACCAAACCCTACGTGGGACAACACTTTGTGTGATCCATAAATTGTTGTTCTGAGTCTGAGTGTTCTTTGTGTTCGTGTCTTGTATGTTTGTAAAGTCCCCCGCGACACAGGATTTATTCCCAGTGCGGGCGTTCTCTTTTTAAACAAAAAAAAATGTCTACAGCATTAGTCGTTAGTGTGTTAACAAAATCACAGTTGCTACCACACACTGAATATCTAAACATTTATCCATATAATATAAAAATAAATTTGAATCTATTATCAATAAATAGCGGGCATTAATTAACCTCTGCAAATCAATAAGCATAATTAAATCTCATGTTCAACAGTCGATAAATTTCGGGTAGTTTAGGAAATTAATGGAGCTTTTCAGCCTGCCGCTGATTGTATTTCCATTACAAGCACTTATCGAACACATTACAACGACAAACACATTCCTATTATTACTATTAATGTACTATATTGTATTTTGTGGTATTAAAATATTAGGCAATATTCATATCTTTATGTTTCGAAATAATCTTTGCTTATTGTGGTAAAACTTTTATAGTTTGCTTAGTCAAAGGCAAATTTTCTTAGTAATGATATATTTATATTAGCTTTTTGATATTACTAATCATTAGTTGGAGCACAGGAGCCTATATAGGTCCTAGGTAAAGCAATGGTCTGTTATCATTTCATGTACCTACGTACTTAAATACATAATGATATTTTTATAACTTAAATTATAATTGTATATATACTTAAACTAGCAAACATACAATCAATTTATGTAGAAAACCTGAATTCCACAAGTTACCATTCTTCTGGCCAGCTGCCAACCGTTTCGTGTAGGTTCCACCTTTAAAATGCAACGCCATTAGTGCTCTCGACGAACGCTCCTACGCTTTCCAACCGTATAAACTAAGCTAATTCCCTTCACCAACAATTTTCTCGTGAGTTAGACACAATATTACACACGTCTGGATTTATATAAACAACTAGCTGACCCGGCAAACATTGTTTTGCCATTTTTACTAAAATGGCTATTAAAAAAAAAGGGCTGATCGTAGAAGGGTGAAAATTGAGAATTGTATGTATTTTTGTATGTCGTATCATAAAAAAATAGAAATTAAAAATTTTGTCTAAAAAATAAAAAAAAAATTTAGGGTTGTACTACCCCTAACATTTAGGGGGATGAAAAATAGATGTTGGCCGATTCTCATAGATACCGGATAAGCACAAAAAATTTCATCAAAATCGGTCAAGCCGTTTCGGAGGAGTATGGCAACGAAAACTGTGACACGAGAATTTTATATATTAGATAATTTTGGGGCTTTTATAAATATGAAATTATTAATTGCCTAAGGAAAAGCTTCAAGTATGTCAACACTTTTTTTATTCACATATCTCACACACGGCAGTCTGATCTCAAAATAGGCGGAGCCAGTGCAATGGTAACCAAACTGCTAATAAAAACACGTTATACATTTCTAAATACACATATTATTGAGAAATTACATTCTGACACAGAATAAATTTATTTATTTATTTATTTATACATCATTCACTTTAAGTACATAGGCGGACTTAATGCCTAAGGCATTCTCTACCAGTCAACCTTTGGGTGATGCAGAGAAAATAGGAAGTAGGTGCGTTTTAGGTGTTGAATATAAGAAGTAGACATATACAAACTTATCATATACTAAAATTTATACAAATACATAAATATATACGTATTACATATACTTAAGTTGATGTAAATCTATATACATACATACATACATACACAAATAAATATCATAACAAGTTTAAAATGATAATCATGTATTGGTTACCATGTTAAATGACCATGTTTGTCACACAAATAATTATCCTGGGCAGGAACCGAACCCACTACCTCTCGCTTAGCAGTCAGAGTCACTAACCACTAGACCAACAGATACGTCGTTATATTTATAGAAGGGCAAACGAGCAAACGGGTTACTTAATGGTAAATAACAACCACCGCTCATGGGCTCCTGCAACTCAAGAGTCACATGTGAGTTGCCAACGTTTGATTGTTCTCCCAGAATCAAGATAATTTCACCCAATATCATAATAAAAACATTATTTCGGTGTGAACTTTTTTTTTTCAATTGCCGAAGAGTTTTGATCTCAAATAAAAATTTCAAATAATAGTTACCTGTATAATGTTTTACTATATAGATCAACATTTTGATTCCTAACATTCAGTTCGTGCTAGTACTTTAGGTAGTATTGTAGGCTTGTACTTAAATTGTATACATCCTTTGTTATTATAAAAAATATTAATTAAGAGTTTTTTTCTTACTCTTTATAGCCTGCCAAAGTGATTTTATTCTGGCTAATGGAAAGCATGAATAGATCACAATAGGAAAGTCTAGGTTTTGACTGATTTGAACAGGAAGAAAGAGCCGAGCCGTTTAGTTCGAGGTCATATGTCTAGCATTCTGAAACGGTAACCTCTAAGCCCAGCACGTGTTGTCCTATAGAGGAAGGGAGAAGGTAAAAGCAGTTGAAAAAGCTTGTCAAAACATTCTTCATGATAAAGGTGATAGAGGACTGCCGTAGAAGGTCACCTCTAGAATGTCAATTTCAACTACAGCGGTTCCAGAGACTCACCTACCTACCAATATCATGTTATATCCAAACATACTTAATTTATGATCTACAATCAGGGTTTCTCTGATTTCTTTCCTTTAATTTTTTCATCGCATTTTTGTCCGTAAATACGACAAATTGCGTAAACAGCCATACAGACAATTTCCTGTCACAAACAGATTACATTTTACTGCATGAATTAATAGTTTCTATACCTACTACGTATTGCTATCACAGCAATTGGGTTCTCTTTATAGCCCAACTCTATTTTAATATCAAAAGAATATGTTGCAAAAGATTGATGAGAAAATGAGAAAACACAATGAATATTCATATGAGAATGCCGGGTGCCTAATTCAAATATTACATGTATATTGTTTTTTGTATTGCTATTTATTTTACACAATCTAATTAACTTCATGGGATTATTGTTTAAGATCAGAGCACTAAACTGAAAATAATGTACCATTTTTTTTTTGAACATGTGGAAGCTCCCACGGGCCTTCGTCCCCCAGGGTTTACGGCGGGGTGGTATCTGCGGGTAAAAACTCTATTTAGTATACTCTCTAGCCGTACGTCGCCTCCTCACTGTTGGTCTCTGAAACGAATGAAGGGGAAAATCTGTACTGTCTACCCCCTGCTACACTCAGGCCGACATAAGCCGCTGGTAAGCGTGCCTCCGCCTCCGCCACCCGGTTCGCTAGCGACCAATTGGATCCGAATGGAAATTGTCCTACCGGGCCTTCTTCGCCGGCTCCTTCTGCAAAATTAAGTCTTCGCATAAGGTTGCGACCGCGGTAAAACAACTGTCACTACCGACCATGGAGCGTATGACGGCCGGTAGTGAGAGATCTCCTCCAATAACTGCAGTCAGAACCCCACGCCGCTCAGGCGGAACAAATTGCTAGCGTGTGCAGTCGCAGTGAGGACTCAGCTCAGTCTCACTCTCTCAACTCAGCCTCTGTGGTGACAGGCGGGACTCAATTCCCTCCTGGTGACCGAATGCAGATACTTCCCGAAGCAACCGTGCTCGGAAAGGACCTGCGTCAGTCGGAAGGAAAGGGTTCCGTGTTGTCGCCCTGCCCACTCGGCGATGACCGTCTGGAGAGCCTCCACGGCAGCAAAATCAGCACGTAGAGCCTCCAGCCGGGACGACCAACGAGCCATCGTGGCTCGACGAGTGGTCTCGCGCCACTTGCGTACCTCTTCGGGCGGGAGCCGTATGTTGTTACCCGCCCGGAAGTCAGCCGTTCGCGGATTAACTGAGGCGATTACTTTCACGTCCAAATCTCATCTCGTGTAGTTCCGCTCAAGGCACACCCCGCCTCCAGATGCAAGAAGCGTGCCCTATTCTGGGCGGTCCACCTACACCGATACACCATACAGTGCCATTGACCGGACAATCTCCGTGTATAGCCGTCTCGTCGATACGCTGACTCCACCCAAATTAGGCCAAAGTCACCCAAAAGCAGAAGCAGCGCCGACAAGCTTTGGAGCAAGTTATCAGAAGTGCTCGTCGAAGATCCACCTCTCGTCGAGAACCAGGCTCAGAAACTTCATCTGGGCCTGAACCGGCACGAGGACTAAATCGACTACGATGAAGTCGATGTAAGGCGGACCACGACGAGGCCCATGAAACAATAGGGTCTCCGTCTTGCCCAGGGCCACCCGTAAGCCCAGCGCCTCAACGCGCCCAACCACCAGAGAGACTTCCGTGGAGGCCAGGCACGCCACCTCTTGGAAATTTGCTCCTCGGGCTGTGCATAGGTAGGCTTGCCCTTGCTTACGTAACATCAACAGCATTTTACAACACACTCTTGGACATAGGCCTTTTTTTTGTTGACAAGGTGGAAAATACCTTCGGATCTCCGGCTCCTCAAGGACACAGGAGCCAGGAGTATGTGGTGTTTCCAATAAAAAACACCCGGGCGGCCGGTTTCAGTCGTCCTACTCTGAAGGGAACCCGGGCCATGTTATTTCAGGTCCCCTACAGGATCAACGCCGTGCCTGGTCAGGCCCTCTCCTGGGGGACGCTACAAGGTACCTTCGCTGATCTGGTTGCTATACTTATAGTTGCGGCCCGATCGCGTTTTTGCTACCAGGCCACATTGCTGTCGCCGACCGCAGTGATTTATTCACCACCAGAGGTCCCTATTCTCTGGCAACTTGCGATTCTATCGGTGGCTGCTAACGCCACCGACTACCTCTACGCTAGGGATCAGCCCTCTCCCGATCCCGTTCAGCGGTCTCTTTCTGGAGCATTACAGCTTCACAGAAAGAGACTACTGCGCCCCATCCCTCCTCACCCGCCAGCATGGCAAGAATGATAGCTGGCGGGCACAGATCTCGTCCGATTTATCCAACTAAGACTCCACGTTTAGATGCCCACGCGGGGCAGTCCTCCAGCGTATGCTGGGCGGAGTCCTGGTCGGCTGCGCAGTGGTGGCATTGTGCCGTCTCCTCACGTCCGATCCTATGCAGATACTCACCGAAGCAACCATGCCCGATGAATTTATGTGTCAGTTGGTAGGTGACGCGACCTCCCTCCCTGCCCTGGACATAGGCCTGGCCAATACTGTAAGTATAACTCGAATTACTCGTATTATTATGGTGGTGTTTAATACCGATGCGGGAATAAAAACCAAAGTCACCAGGAATCTATTTAAAATTTATGAAAAAGTGTTTTTGAAGGAATTGTTTAATTAATTATCATAGTATTCATCGTTCTAAAATATTTAAAACGAAGTACCATAAATTATATTTCTCTACCTCCTAGACAGAAATTATTCATATACCTAACCAACCTGAGATTTGTGGCATATTTATGTAAACACTTAGTAAGTACTTATTTGTATTAAAAGAGGCTGTAAAGTGTAAATTATGCCATTACAATGAAACGTTGTTATTATCACAGTAATAATAGCCATTAGACACATTATATTATAGCTGTTAACAGCGCTCAACGTAATCATGAAACTTTTATGGATTAGAATGAAATGGATGAATTCGTTTTCATAAATATTACTAGTAGGCTGCTCGCGTTTTATGAAGATTATTTCAAATACTAATTGACTGCAAGGACACTTCCTAATGTGCTGAGAATAAGACCACACTTCATGTAGTTTACAAATTGATGTTCGTCGTGGTTTATTTCGCGTCCATTACATATAGTGTAGCATTCATGTGGCAACACTGTTTTTTGACGACGCCACTTTTTATACACAGAGTTGGAGACACAAAAGAGTGTCAAGTGGACTAGGATTAATAAAGCGACTACAAGCGTGTAATTCAAGCTCTTGAAGACAAAATACTGTGAATATTGGTACCACCTGAACAGTAAATGTCTATTATGTTTATACTGTGTTTAATTTACCCATTCAAGTGGTAGATGCATCAGATAAAAATATATTGTGGAGTACACAAACATAGTAACTCCCAAAATAGTTTTGTAAAGTCCCAAACACACAGAACATATCCGAGTCCAGAAGACCTCCCTTTAAAAATAGAATGAAAATAAAAGATTGTGTGGTACGGCGACTGAGCAAAGCAGTATTTGTTATAGGAGTCGATCTCAATCCTGGTAGTTTAAAATACCCATCTGGAGAGCCAACACTTTGCCAATAACTTTCAACCATTGATAACACGTGCGTGTGGTGACGGATTAAGAATAGGTGTCGTAAAAGTCGACTAAGGGAGCAAACTACACAAGACAACATCACTGCAAATGGAAAGAAAACTTAAAATCGTCATCATCAACAGGCTATGTCCAACAGTCTAACACAGGCTGTTGACGATGATTGATGGCAAATGCGTTAAGGTATTGTTTCCTTGAATGTCAGGTAGTATTAGCAAACGAAATACCCTCAGACTTCTTTACGCGTATATCCGAAGAACTCCATTGTATCATTATGGTATGATTACTTTGGACTTCGGCAGTACAAAAAGTAGGATTAACTTCAGTCTAAAAATAAGTTTAGTACTTTAAATGTACGAAAACTAAAATTTTGATACCTCCTATTGCCATGCAGACATCGACGTCTTATTTCTGGTGGAGAAACATATTTACTGATGACAAAATAATCTGAATATCTTTCTTTGCTTGAAAAATTGCTTCCTACAAATGCCTACGTAACGCACACTAACACACTTTTTATATTAGCACAATACTCCCACACTACGCACACTATCAGACACTATGCCACACATATTATTCACACAATCACTCGCAATGCTCTTAAACTTTAGTTGTTTAATTTTGTTTGTATTATGTATTTCTTAATTTCCATTGTTTGAATAATTTACATCACAATACAACAAACTCACAGAAGAACAACCTAAAGCGACGGCATCCGTGCTGTCACGTTTCGTTGGTCAATGCGCGAGCATTGGCCTATTGATGCAGGAATGACGATTATCGTGGTAAGTATGCGAGCTTTACGCTGCAACGATTACTGTCATGCCCTTTACGTCCCCAAACGAGGCGTGGAAAGTCAGTAGGCCAGCATATTGTGAGTCATCATACTGCATTGTCTGTGGACTGTGTGTCAACTCATGGATTCTATTCATACTTTCCAACAGGCAAAGTAAAAGTAAAGAGGGTCGACCCGTAAAATAAAAATAATAATAATTAAATAAGATATTGTATCCTAACCATTTAGTTTAGTAAATTAAAATACCTGTGGGTTTTTAATAAGTAATTTGTGACCCCTAAAAAATACTCACACACTTAGCCAGTCGCTCACAATTTGAACTATATTTCATATTTATTGTTTTTAATGTTTTGATTACCATTGTGATAAGAAGAGATAAATTATGCTATATTATATATATCAACTTTCTATCAGTTCAATACATATTAAAAAAAGTTCGGTTCAGAAAAAGAAACTCGGTAATGTCATTATAAAACAATTTATTATCTATAATTTGCGTAAGATATAACAATAAAGAATGCCATTGCATCCTTAAAACACAAGTTATACAATAGATAGGGTTAGATACAATTTGAAATATCTTGTTTAAAAGTGGTGAATTAAATAAATTGAAGGAATGAACAATAAACATTTGTCGTTTAATCATTGTAGTATAAAGTATTACATGTATATAGCTCAAATATTTTAATCAAATATAAAATTGATACAAACACGTGCAATGAAGTTGATAAGTTGATAAAATTTAAGCGCCTTAGACGAGTGTCAAGTTAGTTTACGTCAATAAGTGTATTAAGCGATAAAATTTTGGAATAATGGAGGTATTTTAATATGTTTAATAATGAGTAAATTATTGTTTTTATAAGGTATTTTTGCGTCATAAATATCTAAGGAATATGTTTGTAACAGATTCCATTACGATAAAAACATCTACAAATTTAAAAATCAACTCTGTGTTATTTTAATACCAACAACACACTGTATATTAAAAAAAAGGAAATACAGAGAAGTAAATTTTTGGGTGTTTGTGTGGTAACGAATTAAGAAAACAGTGTCACCACTTCTATTCGTCCCATGTTTGTTGTCACAGGCCATTAAGGCAACAAACTATGCAAAACAAGATTACAGTAAAAAGAAGGAAAACATAAAACAAACCTTATACCAACCCGTCTGGCCACCGTGGTATAGCAGACCAAAATCTTCTTATGCCCATATTTATGCCCAGCAGTGGGCTCTTAAATGCTGTTGTTCATCATCATCGATGATGATGGTGATGAAATTTCTATGAACTTAATCTTCTAGGTGCATAGGAATCATTCTCACCCAGGCTTAAGAAGGTCTAAGCCTTAATCAAAATCATATTAGAAGACTCATTTTCAAGAAATAAGTACATGTTTTTGACATTAGTAGAAATTTAATTATCAAAATCTAATGCAACTGCTATTTCTATTTGATAAAGGCAAAGTATAAAAAAACAACTGTCTAATTTATCAATCGCGTGATAGCTGTGATAGAATAAAATCAAATTTATCACTAAATATTTTATAAACTAGATAACTGTGTATTTAATAAGAACGGGTAATAGTGGTCTAAAAAGAAGCAATTTCGTTTTTGGAACTGTCACACACACATCAGCGTCAAACTACGTGTATTCAGCCTATTCTCGTGATCTTCATTGCTGTTTGCTTTATCAAGTCGTTTTAAACCCTCGATTTTCACTTCTATGCTTGGCGTAGGTATGACTGTCAGTCTAGAAGACATCTTCCTATTCTTACCATTTACTTTAGTTTATACTCATCGAGACGTCTCTGCAGTTCTAATTCTCGTTACAATCTGTCTTGAGCTTGAGCTTTACCTACATAGCTTTATCGTTTATTCAGTTACCAACCCAGTGGTACTGACCTATCCAATCACAGCAAGAACACAGGGATACGTGACGCTAACCTGTTAGGGCTACTACAGTCTCGATGCCCATGGCTTGCGATATCTTTGGTCTTATTTTTTCACCTTATTCATTTCAATTAGCTCTTTTACTTTCTTCGCACAGACTACATTCCCAGAGAGTGCTTTGGTGCCAAGCAAGTGTTTTACCCTAAGGAAACCACGTGGGGTCAATAGATGATTCAGATGGTGTCATTATCATACCTACCATTTTACCGATCATACCTAACACTTTTCTATTCTTTTCTTGACACGAAAAAATATTAGTTAGGGACGTAAAAGTTTTGTTTCATGTCTCTTCAGCCCACGAACATGACATTTTTAGCTAGCCTGGCTATGGCACATATTGCTTCTAAACGCTCGTTTGTTTAACTACCAGGGGCGTCTACAATAACCGTTATTATGACTGACCCACATTACCCAATCTTACTCTAAACAATATCCAATTTCTCTTTAAATAATTATATGCTTTCTAGAAACATCATACAATAAATTCTGGCTAAGTTTACTAGAGCGTAAAAAAATATGCATAAGCTTATTTAGCCTATATTTTTACTAATTTTTACACAAAATATGTGTCATTTTACATACATATATTACAAGGCTACAACTAAAATGCGACTCAGGTGATCAACTACCGCATCGTAGCAACTGACACAAGTAACGACCTGAAGCTTCAGAAATGTTCGATAGTTAGACGATGGTTAAAAACTATATTACTTATACTTTTTTGTTAATCTTACGAAACTTGAACACACTGTCATTTTATTTTTCAACAATAAATTTGGCAATATTCAGATTATTCACGATCATTACTTTAATCGAAATGAATGAATGAGTAATCTAACTCTTGTTGTGCTGTTTGCAAAACATTGTGATGTCGTAATTAGCCGATTGACAACTATTTTTGTAATAAACTGCTGGGTCACTATGAACTTAATTGAGAAAAAAACCAAGAAATATTTAAGTACTTAAAATTTACTAACGGGCGATTTATATCATCATCATCATCATCATCATCATCATCATCATCATCATCATCATCGTCGTCGTTGTCGTCATCGTCATCATCATCATCATTATCAACAGCCTCCAACAGTCCACTGCTGGACATATAGGCCTCTCCTTAGCAATGAGGATTTAGTGATTTCTATAATTTTAATATATGTCAATCTCACGATAAGACAAATCTAACGACACCTCAAACGTCAAATCTATCAATCGGTCAACCATCGTTTCGTCAATCAATTGATCAATTGTTAATTTATGATATGACATTCATGTTCAAGTTTCCATTTAAAAATCGTTTCAGGCATTAATAATAATATCTATTATATTAAATAATATCTGTATTATTTATTAATCACACTCGTATACACACGCTTTCTTAAGCTTAGCTAAATATAAGGACATTAATGAAAATTTAAACATAATTTTAATCTGTGGTAATATGTAAGGCCAATATTAAAAGGATTTAAACGCCACTGTTTTACATCACATATACTCGTACATCATTTTTAAATGGCATCCCTTTAGTAAGACAAATTGTACTACACGTTTAAAGGCAAATTAAGTATCACACTCGCAAAATGCACACATATTTTTGAATAATTGTGGATTGCTGATGAGCTTTTCGCAGTAGTTTGGAGGGCCTAGTGTGAGTTTATGTCACATTAACGTGATGCGAATCGATGACAAGTTCAGTGCAGGCAATCATAACGCCGTATACTATCACCGTGACGATCGAGTAGATATGAAATAAACTCACACTAGGCCCTCTGGGTGGATTTCGAATTCTCAGATAAATTCAAGTCTGAAGCCTTAGCCGCAGCACTTGAAGTCATTGAATTCTTTCTTACGTGACTAATTTACATTCTTTTACTGTATATGACATCAAAAGTAACTGAAATTAAAAAAAAATGGTCTAATGCAGAAATATCTAGCGTCATATAAAATTTGCATTTAAAGCTACAGAAATAGGTCACAGTGTTCAATGTCAGTTGCTGTCAAATGAATGAAGAATGAATTGTATGTGACTCTGTGAACAGTACAATGGTCAGAACTTTTTAAGTTACAAATTTTTAAAAAGAAAATCTGTCAGTGCCTACGTTTAGTTATCTTGTAGTTTAATTTATATTATTTTACAGTCCTCGATAGTTTTGGGTCACTCATCACCTTTGTAGCCTTCCTCATTCCCAAGATATTTAGGATTGGCTACTAGTTCAACCAGTTTTACTTGAAAATCATTTTTTCCACGGAGCGACTGGCATCGGACCTCCGCAACCCTGAGGGCTAACTGTATTCGAAACTATTCAACAACGACTGTCATTAATGTTCGTGACATCCGGGACCGACAGCTTAACATGGTTGCCAAGGCACGGGAATTTTAGGAAAATAAAAACAGTTAATAATATAACTTATTACTTTGAGAGAAGGCTTTTAATTGAGAATTTTTTATTAGTCATAGGTGTAAGGATTATATCAGACGACTCAGTCACACTCAATTTACAACAATACTACAATTACTAGAATTAAAGATAAAAAATATATATACAGCAATCATAATCTTCGTACTAGAAAAACCAAGGAAGGAAGGTAAATATTCCCTATTTTGTTATTTCTCAATGACCCATTTAACATTTATATCTGTGAGTCAAGAATTGTTAACGACGTATATATAATATTTGTATGTGAAGAATTGTCAAGGACCTATACGAAATTTATGGGTCAAGAATAATTAATGACCCATAATCTATGAGTGGATCAAAATAAATTAGTAACCATTCATAACTTGCAGGTCAACAATGGGAACACGTGCATAATTAATGAGTCAAAAATAATTAATGATGATCCATTCAACATGTGTGGGTCAAGAATAATTAATGACCCATTCAACACTTTGTAGGTCAAGAATAATATAATCAATTAATCTATATATGCGTACGAGGCCTATGTTTAAAGCTATATTGTAGGAAAATGTATATCACATATATATTTATAACTATTTCTATATCATAATACTTATTTAAAATAAATGGAAATGGAGGCAAAGAAAAATAAACATCGGATGAGTTTTCTTTCGTGTATTTTTAACAGTTAATAATTACTGAGATTATAGGCAAAGTTAATAAAAGAAATTCAATGCAATTACTTGAAAGCTTTTTCTTAAAAGAAATAGTTTCCAATAAAATGTTAGGATTTTTGTAATAATGAAAAAATAAAATAAACAATTGCTAAATAGCATCCACGACTTGCTGTTAGCTTATTTTTTACTAGCAAGCACTATAATTAACAGAAAAAAACTGCAATTTCAAATTTCAAGATTCGAACTATTATGAGAAGAATCGAGTCTTAAATTACTTTTTAATTATATTTTTCGAGGAAAAGCATTTTAACCCTAATAAACGTGTGTGAAATAATTACACGAATAACAATTTAAATTTATCATCGGTAATTATAAAGTCAAATCATTTTGCTTTTCAAAAATAAAGTTTATTTGGCAAAAAAAACATTGTCAATGTTATATATCAACATTTTGATAATTAATAATTCATATTGCTCCATGCCGATAATGCACGAGCTCCAGGATCTAAAATAAAACAAAAATAATTGTCACCTGGTACTTTCTAGATCCACCTCCTACTTCTGTTTTATTATAGATCCTTCGTCGTGATCCGACATTGAAGCAACATGACAAATCATCCCGCGAACCAATAGTGCTCGACTGTACCATTGGCGAATATATATAGTACTTAAGTGTACCACGACTCTTAGTATAGTCGCTCAATAGTACTACTGTTTTATATCAACACTGCTACTTTTAAGATTCGTGATTTGCATAGCTTACGTAATAGTGGCGTATAGACATAGAATAAAATCACAGTCAACTCTTATTAATCATGAATTATTGTTGTGTGGATTAGATTTCACATTAGGGTTGCTACGCACGCAGTGTTGCCAATAAACTGTCTTCAGACAATGCATGAAGGTTTAATTTACCTATATAATAGTAATTCTAGTATTTTTTTACATGTGTACCGAAATTACAACATTTACTGTCTTTACGCATTGTTAGAAAATTTCGTTTTGGCAACACCGCGAGAGAAAGTAGCAACCCTAACCTACTTACGAAAAAAATTTTTGATTAATCACAGTTGTCTGTGGTTTTATTTCATCACTAGTAAATGTCATCGTAACATGTTAAATTTATACGACAAATGATACTTGCGAGAGATTGATCCGTAGGACTAATGTTTTCACAGCAATATTTAAGTCAAAATAATTGTTTAAATGTACAAATATAAACAAACTCTTTTTGAGTTCTATACGATGGGATAGAAGCATAATCACAATAATATAATGTCGTTAGAACAAAGTCTTATGAAAAAATGTTACACATATTGTGTCCTAACATGTCAGTAGATTGTCGCTTAAGGGTCAGCGCATACTGAGAGGAGTAATTTCATTTTCACAACACGCGTGGATCACGGACTCAATATGCACGCACGGACTCTAGGCCTTTCGATCATGTTCAAACATATATGGACCTTAGTTCAACAGATTTAAAGTTTATTTTACAGTGTCTTAAAAAAATATTTACGATGAGTTCCTCTCGGTCTGCGCTGGCTCCCCTTTTTATACATCTTTTGATAATGAAAAATTATTTATAATGTCATAACTATATCTATATTTATAGAGAAATATATTCCCTGATTTGCTGCAACGTTTCCTGTTCTGTGGACTGCAGCAAGATTTCGAAATTGTCACTTCCTATTTGACTCTTTAAGATCTCCAACTGAAATAGAAAATTGTATTATAAAGATATATTAAAATAAAGACAATGGTGTTATTATTAGACAATAAGAATTTAATAAGTAATAATAATATTTCAGACATCTGACACACAACGTCATTTAGTCTCAAACTAAGCAGAGCTCGTACTACAGGTAAAAACATACATATTTTACATAGAAAACACTCAAACTTCGCAACAAAAATTTAGTCCGATCTAGGAATTAAACCCGAGACTTCAAGCACAGCAGTCGCATGCGCTCTCACTGCCATACCGAGGCAGTCAAATATATTTTTAGTTGGATGTAGATATCTTTACGCTATAGTAATTGAATATTTGATAATGTGTATATTTCTTATGACATTATATACACTATGGTTAAGAAGCATTTTTATATGCATTAGACATATCGCTCATATATTTTTTTATTGGAACGTTACTTAAGAGTAGATACGATGGGCGGAGGGCGCAAAGTAGATTGTTAACGGATGAGGTGGTTTCGTGATTACAATTTTTTTCGATTTTAAAATTAGAAGAGACATGTCTTCGCATGTATGGTATTATATTTTATTAAAATTAATTTTAGCACTATTATCGTAAACAATATGAGGATATATAAAATTGTCGCTTTCATTATATTAAAGTATATATTGAAAAAAATTGTGTAAAACAGGGCGAGATCAGATCACATCGCCCTACTTAAAACCACCCCGAAGGGGGTTACTAATGATTCCTGGCTCCTGCGGCCCGGAGGGTCACAGGCGCGAGACAAGGTCAAGGCGGTCACCTGTCGCTGCACGACGTAGCGCAGGTCGATGCAGTGCGCGGGGTGCGCGGCCAGCAGGCGGCGCCGGCGCAGCTCGTGCGGCGCGTCGCCCGGCGCCCCGCCCGCGCCCGCGCCCCCGCCCCCGCCCCCCCCCGCGCCCGCGCCCCAGCGCGCCGCCGCGCCGCGCCCCTCCAGCGGCGACGCGGGCCGCGAGCCCGGCGGCGCCAGGAGCCCGCTGCAAAATACCAGATCGGTCAGCATCGTTTACGACGTTCTCAATCGTTGCAACTCCCTAATTGAACGACGCGTTACCGCCCTCTCTCTTAGAGTAGAACTCGCTTCTCTTCCAGCACAAATATTGTGTAGTACGGTAATTAACTCCGTATCTGAGTAAAATATGAAGTGACTAAATTGTTCATTTTTAGATTCGATGAACACTCTTCGCTAAATAAATCGTACAACTGCACTACGACACTTCGGTCTACCGATCTCTCTAAATATCAACTTCATCTTTTTCTTACCGCAGACACCAAACACCAGTCTCACAAAGACCTGATACAGTTTGATTTGTAACTGTATTTCCTATGGTAAGCAGCTTTTGTAATAAAAGAAGTAATATATTATTCCGTCACTACAATACCTACAATCTATTATACCGACTTTAATCAGTACTCTATCAACTTATAAGTACTACTTACTCAATATAAGATCCGTTTTCCTCAGCTTTCATGACGTCATTCAGCACTTCGGTCAAGTTTAACAATATGGCGGAAAATCGTTGGAGCACCGTGGCGTTCTGTGTAGTCAATAAAGCTGCTAGGCCCAAACCTATGAAATAAATATCACTTTTAAGAGTAATTAAAGGTAGTCGGCACGCAGATTTGAGCACGAACAGACCGATTCCAACGGAGCAGTACTACCCTCTCACAGAAGGTCAACCTAAAGCGACAGCACCAGTGCTGTTATGTTTCGTTGGTGAGTACGAGACCGGAAGCCTATTAACGCGGGGGTTACAGTTATCGTGGAAGATGTGTAAGTCTTCTTAAAAAGCATCTCACTAGGCCACCATAGTACCATATTATGGTGACATACTGCATAGTCTGCATTCCCAATGAGTATGGTGACCACAACTCTGGGATTCTGTTCATGCTTTCCATCAGGCAGAGTAGAGTCACTTTGAAAGGATCTTAATTTAAAAAAAAATCGATGTAAAACTTCTTCAAAATAGAGATTAGTGAATGAAACAAAAAACCATATTTCTTGCTGTAAGAGCGGAGATGGTTCACTTAATAACGGTTAGTGACTCATAACACCTCAAATTCGAATCTTTTTGTGTTCTGGAAGAAGAAACATTTGGGTTCGGTAGTCTACTATCTCTAAAAGAATACTCAAATATCTATCCTTATCAACTTTCAACAACGTATCAGGATCAACAGCCTTTAAGAGTCCACTGTTGGACATAGGCCTCTCCTTAGAAAGGAAGTTTTGGCCTACTATACCACGCTGTACAGACCACAACAACTAATTTTATATATATGATCAACTTTTTTACAACTCACCAACCACTTTCCACCTTTCAACTTGTGTGATTAAGTTCATCTTCTCCGTCCAAACGAGTAGTAACCTATACAGTACTGTGGCCGGATCCGAATCGTATTCGACCAAACCGCTGGCTGATTCCTGTACCGCCTTGTAGAACAAGTCAGGGGCGTGT
Organism: Hypercompe scribonia; assembly: GCA_949316085.1. Taxonomy (NCBI): domain Eukaryota; kingdom Metazoa; phylum Arthropoda; class Insecta; order Lepidoptera; family Erebidae; genus Hypercompe; species Hypercompe scribonia. Next base: position 3,489,623 of record OX438984.1, on the reverse strand, counting down.
AGTATCACTCTCGAAACGAGGGAAAGTTGAACCGAGAGGACCATCGGGAGATCGCTGCCTTCGAGAAGACGGCTGAAAAAAAAAACAATTTTAATAAAATGGAAAGTCTCTTCAAGACATTCTTAAAAATAATTTCAGACGACACAACATAAATCAGCTTTTGTAATGTTAGAGATCAGCTCATTTACAAAATTGAGGTCAGCCTCAAACATCGCAACAAATTTGATGGACATAAAGTAGAAGACGATGGCAATACTAAATAATAATAACGATGCATAGATGTATAAATATAGTATCTCCGTACAATCGACTTTTTCGCAATTCATATTACAGAAATAAAAAATAATTTAATAATAACAAATATTTAATGGGCCTGTCGGTCTAGTTGTTAATGAACCTGATTTTTTTTTCTATCTTAAGAGCCTGTCAAAGTGACTCTACTCTGCCTGATGGAAAGCATGAATAGAATCCAAGAGTTGTGGTCACCATACTCATTGCAAATGCTGACAACGTACTATAGTAACCCACACCACTATGGCGGCCTTGTGAGATGCTTTTCACACCCCTCTTGGGAACGTAAAAGGCATGACAGGTATTGTGACAGTGTAAGGCCTACACAGTTTTCACGATAACTGTCACCCCTGCATCAATGAGATTGCTAAACTGGAGGTCGTGGGTTCGATTTACACATAGGAAAAATATTTGTGTGATGAGCACAATAACTTGTTCTGTGTCAGGGTGTAGTTGATCTATATATGTATGTATTTAGAACTATTTAAGTATATTTATTAACAGTTTCAAATGCACTAATTTAGAATGCACAGCCGCATGTGTGATATGTAAGTTTTTTTTTATGAAATAATTTATTTTTAATGTTATTCTCTCTATTTCACGTATAAACATATTGATCACTTTTTTAATTACGTAAAAAGGAAAACAAAATCACATATTTAAAAATATAAAAAATAGTAGACCAATGTCATCGTGTACAGGGATCAAGACACCAATGACTAAGACTCCAGAGACAGGAACCAAATTTATAAGTGGCAGTGTCAAATCTGACACGACTCAATATATTAGGAGAAAAATTAAAAAATATATATTTAACTACCCTATTCCACTCATCTATTTCTATCTTATTATTTTCTATACACAACACAGCAGTCTTAACTGTATCATAGTAACCAATACATACCGGATAGTTCTGATCAGAATTGACCATATTATTTTAATGCCTAAAAAGGCATTTCGCTCAGGGAATTGCACACTGATGCATAATTCGGCCATTTTTAATACAGTAATCACGCCTTCAGTTCTCATATCACTCAGCATCTCTCCCAAAAGCGCCATACATTTGCCTCCAGCGCTTGATAGGAACTCTTCAGGGCATAGCAGCGTGTAGGCTTGTATTATGTAGACGCCAATCCGGAGGTGTTCTGATGATTGCTCTGAAAAGTAGATATAAATAAACGATGAACGTTTTAGACAACTGACACAGCTCCATCTATCTTCAAAATAAGCAGAGCTTGTACTATGACAGCTAGACACCAATACTCAGAAACAAATGTTTACAGACCATACAAATATTTGATCCGAGCCGAGAATCGACCCAAGACCTCAAGCACAGTAGTCACATTCGATACCATTTCGCCACCGATGCGGTTTATTTCAATAATTTTTAATTTTTTACTAACAATAGACTTTAATATGGTTGGTGTATGCTGACATACACGGTTTTTAATATAGATTAAAAACTAACTAACTGACCTATGCAGCTTCGTCTGCCCATCTGAAGGAAAAAAAATCTCCGTTTTTGCACATTTTTTCATCAACGTTAGCTTCTATTGGTCGTAACCTGATGTTATACACCAACGGTGGGCAACCGCCGGCCGACGGGCCGGATGTGGCCCGCGATATGATTTGATGCGGCTCGCCGAGACATTCACGGAATCAAGTGAGCGAGCCAAGCCGTGTTATCTATCGCAAAAAACTATGAACACAACAACACTACTTTAAAATGTATCTACTACTTTTAAACGCGGCCCGCGAACGTATTTGCACACTAAAGTTTGGCCCGCGACATGTGAAAGGTTGCCCATACCTATTATACACTCTATAGCATTCGTCAGTTAGTATATCCAAAGCTAAAATTATCTTTCAATTCGAACAAGTTTCTAAAGTAATATGTTCAACCAAAACAAATAGCTGTTCAACTTCATAAAGATAACATAGATATAATTATGTTTATAAGCGGTAACCATAGTCTACGCTCTGCCAAGTTTAGGACAGAGTGTAGCAATATTAAAAAGGTATTTACCTAGTATAGGATACAAGTTATCAGCCAACTCTAACATAGGGGCATCAGCAACCACAGAAGTCTCCAGGATAGCGAGCCACAGCTCCAGCGCATCCTCCAACAAGTACACGTGGGCTGGTTCTGATAATTTAGTGGATTCGTTCACTACGCTGAGAATCCACGGTCGGACATTCGGCGGGCACTCGCACACGGCCTAAGGAAAGACATTTCTTTATTAACTTACAATTTTTTTTTTGGGAACATTCCAATGTGACTATACCCTCCCTGATGGAAAGCATGAATGGAATCCAAAAATTGTTGTCGTTATTCTCCTTGCGAATTCAAACAATGCAGTATTGTGCAAAGTGTTTATTCACGCCCCGCTTGGAGACGTAAAAAGGATGACAATTATCGTGGCAATGTAAGGCTCACAAACTTACCACGATAACCGTTACTCCTGCATCAATAGGCATGATGCCGGATTTTGACGAGTTGGTCAATAATACTCTTAAGTGTATAGTATTTTCAAAAAATATATGCGGTTATAGTCAAATGTTCAAATTTTAGCGCCAAAACGGCAGTGGGTGTCATGGCCGCTGCTGGTAACGTCACTCCTAAGAAAACTAAATGTAAACATTGGAGTGCATTATAGATATAGCAACAAATATTTTATTTAAATATCCATTCTATATTTATTTTTTAAATATGCTGAACATAGGCCTCTCCTTAGCAACGAGGTTTTGGCCTACTATACCACGCCGGCCAAACGGGTTGGAATAGGGTTTGTTTCAAGTTTTCCTTCTCTTTGTAATGATGTTGTCTTGCATATTTTGTTCCCTAAGTCGCCTCTTACGACACCCACGGGATGAACACTATGTATTCTTAATCCGTCACCACGCCTATACCTTGTTATAATGTATGTGTTCATTGAACGTCACACACACATAGACTGCACTTATGACCTTGGGTGTACCTTGAGTAAGTGCACGAGCGCGGACAGTGCCGCGGCGCGCAGCATGTTGTGCTCGGCGACGGCGGCGTGGCTCCACAGCTGCGGCAGGTACGTGAACAGCGCGCCCGTCCCCCCGCCCCGCGCCACGCTCGCGCCGCATCGCTCCATCACGTACGACACCACGTGCAGAACGTGCATCTTTGTATCGCACTCTTCGGATTTTACCTATTTATGATAAAAAAAAACCTGAATTAATGAACCCATACAACACGAAGAATTAGTACGTATATTCTTAACTATACAGAACTACTCAGACCATGCGTACTGAAGCTGAGAAACTCTGTCACGAGAAGACTGTCAATGTTAGTTCACACGTACTGCGTTAAAATATATGTAATGGGAGGTCCATTAACTTTATCGATAGATGTCGAAGAACTTACTGAAAAAATGCAGTACCAACGTTGTAGCGACATTATAAATATTATTTTAGTATTTAATGACATTAATTATGATCAACTAATCTATTTATATAAAAGCGAATGTTTGTCTGTGTGCCTGTCTGTATGTCCTTTATAGAATCGTAAACTATGCATTTGATCATGTGATTATCTTTAGCAAAGTTATTCTTCATAAGCCCACGAAGGTTTTTGAGTTGGTATGAATATTTTTTTTTATGTCTTCCCTTCAAATTTATTTTAGTTAGTGACAAAGTAACGCGTGCAGGGTACAGCTAGTTATTTATAAAGGAATAAAATTATGAATTCATCTGTCAAAAATATTTAGTTACCAGGAGTTCATAAAGCGCAGTAATGGCATGATGCGCGTACGGAGCGAACTGCTCCACGTCAAAGTTGAAATCATCTATAGTGCTCTTAAGAGCTTCAGCGGCTGCCAGTTTAACGGCCGGGTCTTCGTCTTTCCTGGACAGTGGCTCCAGTAGTGCTTCATACATGGCTGGCCGAAGTGACTGTGAGGCTCGAACGCCTGCCCATTGGCCTGGCAATAAATTAAAAGTTAAATCAACATGGTTTGGTTATATATTGTAGAAAACAAAATTGTGTTATTTAAAAACAGATACCCTCTTTTTGCACGTGGCAACACTAACACTACATTTTAGAGCTCAAATCGATGAAATGGCAGAATCTTTAATGGGTTTATGATCAGTTCCGAAAAAACTATTTGCAGATCATACCAGCATTTGGTCAGATCCGGGAATCGAACCCGAGTCGTCAACCACGGCAGTTGCATACGCTACGAGACGAGTTAAGGTACAAAAGGTACACTTTACAAAGAGGTGCTTACCTATAAGTTGACACACTCGTCTTCTTATAATTCTGTAGTTATTGTCTCTTAATTTTAATTCTTGGTTTAACACGTTCGTGAACCACTCGTCGAAATCAACCTAGGTGAAAAGAAAACAAATTAATAAGATTTTAGACATGTACACATTTCTCCACGTCCACTGTAGGACATGGGTCTCGCCTTAGGTTCTGGGCTATTACACCAGGCTGGCCAGACGGGTTAATACAAGGCTTATTTCAAGTTTTGCTTCTGATTGCAAGGATGTTGGATAAAACAAGATGATAAAAGCAGAATTGGGCCATCATCCTTTGACGTAAGAATTAGTTCTTTACATGAAAGTCTGAATGTCATCGATTCTAACATAGAGCTAACATAAGAAGAAACAATTCTATACTCACATCGTCATATAACTCAAAAGCTGCAATCCTGACAGCATTATAAACGGCGTCCTTCTTCAATATGGCGGGCAGGTCGTCCGGTAATATCTGCGTCTGTTGGAGCGAGGCCAGCAGCCGCACCAGCTCCGGCGTCAGCACCTCGCGTTGGAATGTGAACAGCTCCGAGAATAATGCTTCTGTGCACGGCTACAAACAAAAAAACTTATTAAGATGATGATATTTCAGATTTACTCATTTATACATCGTGCACTTTATGTACATAGGTGGACTTAATGCATTCTCTACCAGTCAACTTTAGGGTGTAGCAGAGAAAATAGGAAGTAGGTGCGTTTCAGGTGATGTAGAATCAAAGAAGTCGAGATATACAAAGTTATTATATACTAAAATTTATACAAACACATACATATACATACTTAAGTTGATATAAATCTATATATAAATACATACACAAATAAATATCGTAACAAGTATAAGATGATAATCATGTATTGGTTGATTCTGCCAGCTGTTTCAGTAAATACTGCTTCAATAAATACTTATCTATACAGTGGACCCCCGGTAATTCGACAAACGTTTTGCAGGGCAGTGTCGGACTATCGAATTTGTCGGATTGTAGAGTACTGGCTAAGACCCCCTATAACCCGGATTTTTTTTACAAAAGAGTACCTTGTAAACCGACAAATTACAGACAAATGATAAAATTCTATATGTTGTCTTCTGGGCTTGTGACGACATTACTAGGTATGCGTAATACACAATGAATAAACGCTAAGCTGCACCGCTATCACACGTAGTTAAATTCAAACTAAGCAATCGGAATTGAAACGATACCTACGCGTCGAGCACAAGTTGCAACCTGTTCAATCATGCACGATCTACATTAGCGAAAATTGTTTGATTGATGTCGGATTACGGAGGGGTCCGAATTAGACAGGGGCCGGATCACCGAGGGTCCACTGTATTTATAAATGTTTACTTAGTTGGGTACGTTTCAAAACCTCAAATAGTTTACAGATTGAGCTCAATTTTAACACGAAATACAAAATGTAATCCGTGTGGTGATGGATTAAGAGTACGGAGTGTCACCTCCGCTACTCATCTCATGGGTGTCATAAGAGTCGACTCCTATGCAGGACAATATCACTGGAAGGAGAAGGAAACTTGAAATAAATCCTATACCAATCCGTCTTTCGGTGATATAGTAGGTCAAAACCTCCTTGAAAGAGAAGCCCTATGTCCAGCAGTGGACTATTACAGGCTGTTGATGATGATGGTGATAGATTGCAAATATGGTTTTTATCTTTATTTTTGAAATGGGTCACAACTTAGCTTAGCCCTCGGTACCCATGAGTTTGGAACCCGCGACAGCAATTTTTTAATTCTACAAATAAATAGCAAAACAAAATATTTACCCTAAGACTATATTTCCATGATTCACCAGCTTCGTCCGTGGCGAAGCTCTCAGGCTCTGCATCCCACAGCGCTAAGTCATCAGCGCTGAGCATGAAGTAATGAGTGACTAAGTGTCGACACATGTGACACAGGATATTCTCGTTTAGAACTTCCAGTTTCAGCTGGTGGGCTTGAAGAGTTACTGTGAACAATGCATGTATAATGTACCAAATGATTCAAAAAGTATCAAACGATTCAAAAAGTACCAGACGATTCAATAAGTACCAAACGATTCAAAAAGTACCAAATCGCAAAACTTGTCAACGGCATTAAAATATACTTACATGGTTCTTTGACTGAATCCAAATCTCCTTTAGGCGGCTTATATTCTACGCACTGAAGTATCCCCTTCACTATGTTAAGACATTGTATTGTGAATCTTTCGTACACCAATGCCATTCCTTGCTCCGTAAAACAGTAGTGCAGGGCGAACTCCAGAGACGGTCGTATTAACGGTACATAAGAAAACGGCTGGAAGCTTAACACACCGAGAGCCACTTTGGTTAAATGTATTATGAATTTTTCGCACAATTCCAGTGGATATATACCTCTGCCTTTTAGGAGTTTTCCTGAAATAATAATTTGTGTGTATTAGTGTTTGAGAATTCTTTGTTTATAACTATTTAGAAGTTAAAGAGAGCGCGGGTTGGCTGAGTTTTAAACCCTTTTTATAACTTAGCCAACCCGCGCTCTCTTTAAGAAAAGAGATCTATTTGAGATGTCAAAATATATAATAACATATTTCGGACATCTGGCACACAACGCCATCTAATCGCTAACTAAGCATAGCTTGTACTATTGGTAGATGATTAATAGACAACTGATATAAATACATATATATTTCTTTTTCTTTTTTATAAAAACATTCACATTGTACATAGAAAACAATCAAACCCTGAAACAAATGATTGCAGATTTTACAAACAATTGATCCGACCCGAGACCTCAAGCATAGCAGTCGCATGCGCTATCAATGAGCCACAGAGGTAGTCCAAAAAGTTACAATAATCAATTATTATTATATAAATACTCACTACACTCCAAACTCTTCTTGGCCTGGTCAAATATAATGTTCATAAAAGCCATAGCGTTTTCGTTTTCATGCGCTTTTTTTATACCGAAAACGGTGAGCTTCCTCAACATCCTGAGACAGAGTAAAGCCTTCTCTAAGTTCTCAGTTATGAGTTCTGTAGATGTCCCCTGTTGGATGTAGCGTAGAAATCTTTCCGTGTTCTCGTGCCATAGATTAAGAATCATGGTATATATGTGATTTGTTACGTCCTGGAAATAAGTTTTATTTATATTTCATCATATACTTCTTAATAGTGCATTTAAACAACTGGTTGCGAATTATCAGAATAAGTGAATTTTTTTTTTCAGAAAAAAAGTTTGAAAAACTATCCTTTCGAACTTTGAAAATGGATTGTTTTTTTTTTTTTCAACCAATTGATAAACGCGTCTAATAATTAAAACCCTATCATAATATAATATTTATAGTACCATAATATTTATAACATTTTGGACATCTCAGTAAATACATACATATTGTATATATAGAAAACACCCCAAACGCCGAAACAAACCCGAGAATCGAACCCGAGGCTTCAAACATAACAGTCGCGTACGCAGTTAATATCATCATAAAGTATTTTTTTTTATTTAGAGCCTACAAAAGTGACCCCACTCTGCCTGATGGAAAGCATGAACAGAATCCAAGCGTGGTGGTCACCATACTTATTGCGGACGCAGACAATGGAGTATGGTGACCCACACTATAACGGCCTAGTAAAATGCTTTTTCACGCCACGCTTGGCGACGTGTTTCGTCCCCAAGCGTGGCATGACAGTCATCGTGGCAATGTATGGCACACACTTACCACGACAACTGTCACCCATGCATCAACGTGATGCTAGGATTGGCGCTAATGTAATAAAAAAACTTAATCCACAAACCTGGAATGTTCGGCGATCACCAACAAGCCTTTTAGAAGCGAGCGCTTTAATCACGTGATGAAATATCAGCAGTGACCTGTGCTGCACTAAGGGCTCTGGGTCGTTCACTGAGGTGCTGAGACATGGTATTAGATTTAACCATAGGGCTGGTACGTCGAACCTGTGTTTAACACAAATGACCTGTTAATAAGTGCTCTTGGATTCTATTCATGCTTTCCATCAGGCAGAATAGAGCACCTTTGGTAGGGTCTAATAAAAAGTCCGGAGTGTCATCAACTACATTCAACACAAAAGTGTCGTAAGAGCCGACTAAGGCCGCAAAATATATACCGCATTGTACAGCACTACAAAAAAAAATGTAAAATTAGACACAAACTCTGTGCCTATCAACCCATCTGGCCACTGTAGTATAGTAGACCAAAATCTCTCTCGAAAGGGAAGTACACGCAGTAGATTACTAAACGCTATTGATAATGTGCTCCTAGCTGGTAGTGGCTGGTTTTATCCAGATTTTACTATCTATTCTAATGTCATAAAGTTTTTTAAGAGTTTGTTGATTTGGTTGCGCTAATCCTGGAACTATGGACTGGATGTCGTAATAGCAGCTGTTCCCGGATCCCTGTGTCAGGCGCAGAGTGACGCACCGTGTGGTTTTAGTCAGTCCGATTCCGACAGACCACCCCGCCGTAAACTCCGGTGTGGTGACGGCCCGAGGGGGTACCAAAAAAAAATCTTCGAACTATGGATAGGATTTGAAAAATTCTAGTGCTATTCAGTAGTAATGAAAAATGTTGAAAATGGAGGCAAGTTATTTCTTTTGAGAGTTTGTTGCGTGCGCTGCGTGACGTAACGTAATGGCTAAAGTGTTATATATATAATGTTTGATACATTTGTTCCACATTCAAAATATAAAAAAAAAATATCAGGATTTATCTATCTTATAAGGTTGGGTCACTATAATCCTTTTTTTGTTCACACTGTATAACATCACACTACGGGTGTAATAACAGACGAGACGAGGTTGCGCGGGTCAGCTAATAAATATAATAATAAATACACATGTTTTTTTCTTGACTTAAAATTCATTTTATAAGTTTATAAAAGTGATATACTTATCAGAATTTGTGCCGTAGTTTCAGAATTTAGGTATACAAATAAACATATTTGTCCAGCATAGCTATCTCTTATCACTGCACTGTGGTTGTGACCTTCGTCAAATAACCATGTAATGAGCATAATCGTGGTTTGTTCTGAGTGTAAATCGTTTATAACTAGCTGACTCGCGCAACCTCTTCTGCGTGTCCTTTTGCCCATAGCCTGTTGTTATACAGCGTGAACCTATTTTTTCAATCATAAAAAAGGATATAGTGAGCCAACCTTTTACATTTTTAAAGAAGAACAATTTTTTTATACGTTATTTTGTGAAACTTTACACGTTTCCATAACGCACACAATAGAAACTCGCAAAAGGAATAATTTTCCTCTGTTTTTGCTCATTTTGATCGTAATGTTATGATACAAAGCCTATATATAACCTGCCTCGATAAGATTCGAGTTCCTGAGATTAGTACTTCAACCAAACACACAAAATCTTCATTTTTATAATATTAGTATAGATCATCATTATCTCAGTCAAAATACGTCCACGGCTGGACATAGGCCTCCCTCAAGGTTCTCCACAACAGCCGGTCCCGTGCTGCCCGCATCCAGCAGCTTCCCGCGACCTTCACCAGGTCGCCAGAGCACTTTGTGAGGGGCCTACCAACGCTGCGTTCCCCAGTACGCGGTCGCTACTCCAGAACTTTACGGCCCCATCGGCCATCGTTTCTGCGTGTAATGTGGCCCGTCAACTGCCACTTAAGTTTAGTATAGATATACCTATGTGTTAATTTGTAAATCTGATTACATTCTTAGTTAATCAGCAGTAAGGTTAAAACAGTATAGTCTGTTTCTGGATGTCGTAATAACAGCTGTTCCTGGATCCCTCCTATCTCAGGTGCAAAGTGGTACACCGTGTGGTTTTAGTTGGTCCGATTCCGACACACCACCTCGCCGTAAACCCCGGTGGGATGACGGCCCGAGGGGGTTTCCACATGTTAAAAACAAAAAAAAAGTATAGTCTGTTTAGAATCAGACAATCGTGTGAAGATGTGTCAAGTTATAACGTCGTAAAATGGCGGGTACGTAAGTATTTAACTGTTAAAACTAACCGATTCATTTATTTATTTGATTTATATTTTTAAAACAACTATAATTAAAAACAGAGATATAATAAAAGTAGCACTATTATAAAAACCAAGGTTTCAATTTTTTAAAAAATAAGAATATTAAGTTGCATAAAATCGTTGTTTGATGTTACGTTGACGTTGCGTTGAGTGAAGCTGTTATACAATAACATATTAGTTTCACGTGCAGTGATAAGTTTGCGTCATCGAGTCGCACACTATCACACACAAATCCTTCCTGAGCTCAGAACCGATATAATACGCACGGATATACCATTAAACTGTTTATATATATTGTTGTAACGATCTGAAGAAAACTCGTCAATTCAAAACGAAATTTTACAAACTGTAATTGAATACTGCTCTCAACGATTATATAAATACATAGTTAGAATTACGACAAAATAATAATCATCCATCGCACGCTAAGCTACTTTAAACTTATGGACCAGTCCAATGGTGAGTGTCCACGTCTCGGCTCTGTATGTTATTACAGGTAGAACGCAATGGTCAAATACTTTGGTCTTTAATGATTGTGGAATCGGCGTTTCTCTGGCTGATAAAATTAGTAACGAGGTTTTTTGACAGAGAACTAGAGTAACTGACATCGCAGAGAGAATCATTATGCTGAAGTGGAAGTGGGCCAGCCATGTCTCCAGACGAACCGATGATCGCTGGAGCCAAAGTGTACTAGAGTGGATACCACGATTCGACAAACGTAGTGTAGGACGCCCTGCGGCGCGATGGATCGACGACTTGAAGAAGGTGGCTGGCAACGGATGGATGCGAATTGTCCAAGACCGGGATAGTTGGCGTTCCTTGGGGGAGACCTTCGTTCAGCAGTGGACGGTGATAGGTTGATTGATTGAATAATCATCGTCATTAACAGCCTTTGATAATCCACTGTTATACGTAAATCTCTTCTTAAGAAGGAGGTTATAGGCTAATATACCACATAAGTCAGACGGGGTGCCATAAAGCTTGTGTCAAGTTTTTCATGAGGCTGCTCCGACAAAGAGAACTAAAGTCAATACCTAAATCGATTGTAATATGTTAAGAAAATAATAGATATTCGTAATCTACATATATCTCTTTTATAAAAATTAAAATCTTTATTCTGTAAAATTTGAAAAGTTACATTAAATACAGGAACGACAAAACAATTTAAAACCTTTTCTACCTGTTAATGGACTTTAGACGGTATTTAAATGGCTTGAGAGTTGTATTTAGATCTGTAAGCAGCCCTAGTTATTATTAACACGAAAGGAAATCATCACTTATGTGTAAACACTACACGGCTGCCTCCTGCTGGTTCGTAGCATTCAGACGATAATACACAAAAACAGCGTAACTTTTCCTGTCACTTCCCGAGTATCATAACTCAGTCTGTTCATCACTGCTGTTGATCATGAGATACAAGAATTATGCAAAGGATTAAATCCCTTAAAATGTAAGAAAAAGTTGATTCCAGAAATAAGTTTCGTTCTTGAACTCACCTAGCGATTTTCGATATTAAAACCGCAACTTGCGTGGCTATCTGAGGCACGGGTTCAGTCAAAATGTTTCTAGTCAAAAGCCCGTCTCTCAGTTTGTTCTTCTCCTCATCGCTGATAGCATGAGGTGCGTTCCGCCGCCAATAGCGGTCGACGCCGTTCTTGAAGCACATTACTGCCAGCCATCGGACGTTTACATCGATCGAGTGGTTTGATAGTACATTCTGGAATACCAGAAAAACCATTTAATTTTATGTGGCACGAATGATTAAACGGGAACAGCTCAAGAGGCACAAGGGTGTAGTCGCTCTTTAAAGGAATACCCTCGGTCACAGTATATTTACATGCAGGTTGTTTGTATGAGGCGTATCAAGTGTCAAGGCGACGTCAGCGTGTGCCATACGTCGCCTAAATAGAAAGTTTATCCGCAGATGGTACCCGCGGTAGCGGGTAGGCACTGGGAGGGATCTGGATGTCGTAATAACAGCTGTTCCCGGATCCCTCCTATGTCCAGCGCAGAGTAGCACACCGTGTGATTTTAGTCGGTCCGATTCTGACACACCACCCGCCGTAAACCCCGGTGGGGTGACGGCCTGAGGGGGTTTCTACACGTTAAAAAAAAGGCGTGTCAAATTAATTGTATTATTTATTTTTAGGCTGGTCACGTGACTCTGCATGTGGTGATAGTTTAAAAATACGGAGTGTCACTCCTATTCATCAGTGTCAGATGTCGCAAGAGGCGACTAAGAGAGCAATCTACACAGGACAACATCACTGCATAGAGAAGAAAAACTTGAAATAAACTGTACCCGTATGGCCAGCGTACAGTATAGTACCTCTTTGCTAAAAAGTCCATGTCCAGCAGTGGACTCTTATTGATATCCTGATTTTAAGGATCCTACGATCCATGCACGCTAGCACATTTGCACTACCTTAAAGATCGTCAACTGGAGTACCTAATTGATAATGTCCTGAAAGTGTTAAGTAAAACGTACCAGAAGTACTGAGTAGTAGCCAGGTTCTACTTCCCATTCTTGAAGTTTCTTCTCGGCTGGCTTCAACACTCCGGGGTCTTGGCTTGTGGCGCGATTTAAGGTGTCCAACACCAGCGCGTAGATGTTAGGGTCCATGGTTATACCACCTGAAGAAGAAGAGAATATAAAAATCGGTTAATGGTATATTTTGTACTTTCAGTAAGAGTTGACTTTCATGTTACAAAATAAAGAAAATCTAAGAATAACAAATAATTATTTTTAGACTTACCATATATATATATACACACATACATATAGTTTTGTTGTACAGTAGAAATTATACACGATAAAATTATTTTAAAGGTTACGGTAATCCGTTCGAAACGTCGGGTATTCCCCGACGTTTCAAACGGGTTACACTGCTCGTAGTCACAGGTAGACTGAAGCGAGTCAGTGCCGCTGTACAACAAAACTATAATCTATGTTTTTGTGAGAATTGCATACAAATACGCAAATTACATATACTTAGTTTTGATGTATAGAAATGGATAAAGCTTGTTTGTAGTTGTAAACAATCTGTGTTTAATCCAAAAAACATCTAAAACTATAACAAAAGCTAGAAATTTCTAGTATACTTTGAAAATCATATACAATAACTTGCTTTTGCACGCGGCTTTGCTCGCGTGGAATTTGGTCTGCCACATTAAGTTTCATAACACATTTTAAATAAATATATTTTATTTTTATTTTCAATAAAATGTATCCCATGTTATTTCTAATACCTCCAAGAACATGTGTACAAAATATCATGATGATTGGTTAAGTAGATTTCGCGTGAAACCGTAACAAACAAACTTACATTCGCATTTATAGTATTAGTAGGGATTGTATGTTACAAATATATGTCTATCATACTGCAGTAGTATCCAGTGCCACTCCCTTTAGTTAAAGCGATGAGTGTTCGCTCATATTAACGATAAGCGCAACTGCACCTACGTCGCCAGCTACTTATTTAGGTACCTACTTTTTCTTATATACATATGTGCATTGAGAACCTGTTACAGTGACTCTACTCTGCCTAATGGACAGCCGTATCTATGCGTGATGGTCATAATACTCATTAAAAATGCAGTGTGATGAGCCCCCAATACGGTGGTATGCTTTTCATTAAGCCACCACTTAAAGGACCCCAGAATCATTGTGTGAGGCAAACATCTATGCTAGTAGTGAGTTCCAAATTTTACTATCACACAATTATTTCTATAACAAAACTATACACAAAATTGTTACTGCACAAGTACAAAGTATGGTTACTTTATACTTGTAATTTTTAAAACAACCAAGCACTTATTATATGAATAATCTTATGGAAACGTTTACTGAATCAAACTTGCTATCTATGCATCATAACTTCGAAGAGGGTTTATTATAGAGCAGTGGTTATTCGGACAGTGACAATAACATTTACTGAAACGACGATAGTGAAATAACTTCCAGCTAAGCAGTCAGGTTCACTAACTACTACACCAAACATAGATGGGCAATCTAAAGTGATCTGTTCTGAACCAAAATCTCCTAAATTTACACAAATTCTAACCAACATCACAACGGGAACACTGAAAAAGTGAAAGGTATACCCGTAGAGCAATATCCAAATATATTTTAACCATTTTCGATTTGTTTTATTATCTCATTTTCCTAAGACTGATAAAAATAACACCAAAAATTAATTTAGTTATCTAGCAACGAGATCATTCATTAAAGAATTAATATATTTAGAGTCAATTATTTAAATTCAATAACTTATAGTAAAATAATATTTTTTTTAATGTTGTAATTGCTTAAACATAAGATAAGTATGCTGAGCTACACTCTATCTGGTTGAAGGACCACGTATTGTAGTCTTTTTGGAATTACATTGTCCTGTCCTTAAATAAACCTCCAAACATGGACAATGATATTCTCCTACAAATATTAATCTTACCGTGAGTACCAGAGCCTGACTATTTCCGTGTACCTCAACTATGTAAATGCTATTATATGAGAAAAATTGCAGCTAATTCTGGCGTTAATAAATATTATTATTATGTTATTATTTTATGCTAAGATTTTTATTCCTGGTAAGGTTGTCCAGTGAATTTTTATTATTTTTAAAATAACCTCTCCCTTATTATACACAACCAAATTTGTTTAATTAAAACAGAACCCTATAAATAAATATGCTATCCTTTTCCTGCTCAGCACAGAGTCATTGTACTCGTACATGGTATTAACACACTGGTTTGTGCTCCCAACTGAGTAGTAACTGCTTAAATGAATTTGTCAATTTAGTGAATGGTTACCCTTACAATTGCAACATTCTTAGATTGTCTATGTTAGGAACAAAGGACACTTAAACTCAGAAAATTAATGTGTCTGAAACAAAATTAGTTTTCTTTTATAAATAAACTTATGAAAAAGGTGTGACTTTTGTCTTACTTGCTAGTATTGGAAGCTTAAATGTAAATAAGAACATTATAATTAATCTCTAATATTGATTGTAACTAAAAACCTAAGCCTCCATAAATAACTATATGGTGTAAAAGTAAACCGTTGAGTGTTGATTGAAGTGAAACTAATAAAGAATTCTTTAAAATAAAAATCAATTAGTAGTGTCTACAATAATTCCAACTGTTGAACAGCACAACACATAATCCAAATATCTGAGAATTTTATATAATCTCTGAGATGGTGACAAGATCTCAGGGTCAAAAATCTAGGGTTATTTCCTTCTGCTTAGTACCTAGATAAGGGTATAATGTCTGGTCAGAGCTTCTCATATTTTATGTACATTAGAAACATATATGTAAACATACAAGAGCATTTCACACTTATATAATCATTAGAAAATGTAAATTGAAATTAAAACTTGCAGAATTAATTCGCACATGAATATTATATAATATATATATTTATATAACATCCCGATCAGTATCAATAGGCTCACTACCAATTACATGGACCAAAACACTGGCAAAAAGTGAGTGTTTAATATGCTTCTGCTTAACCCTCTGGGGCAACAGGTGAAACAACAACTTTATGTATATATGTACATATTTATATAAGTGTGTATATACTTGTATTAAATGTATTATAACCTAATAAGCACATTATAAAACTATTCTAAATATTATAGGTTTATATTTGTGCGTTTGATATAACAATTAGTATGAATTGATAAAACTTTATTGATAAATATGTACCTACTTCTTCTCTGCATCACTCAATGGTTTACTAGAACAGAATGCCTTAAGCATATGCCGACACACTATTTGAGTATGTGTCAATATTTTTTTTTATAACCTAAGAGCCTACCAAAGTAACTCTATTCTGCCTGATGGAAAGCATTAATAGAATCCAAGAGTTGTAATCACTATAATGTAGACAATGAAGTATGGTGACCCACACTACAGCGGCCTTGTGAGTTACTTTTTTACGCCCTACACGAGAACATAAAAGGCAAAACAAAATAACAAAATTAATAACTGTTAATAACATAAAATGTACACACACTATCTGGGCTATTAAAACAACTGCATATCTGCAGTTCTTTGTTTTCACACTTGAGATATAACTTGACATGGACTAATAAAGTTCACATGACTAAAGGTACAAAAAAGTCTCATAAGGTATTGATGAAGGAAACCTTTCATAACTAAATATTATTACAAGGTTATCACCAAAAAGAGGCTACCTTTTTTTGGTGCTTGGACTTATTATAGTCTAAAGTATGTTTAAGACTATGACCGTATCATCACACCTATACAACTACAACTAGTAAACACAATATTATATTATAAATTATGGAAAATTAATTACTAAATTAACCAATAGCATACACATTATAACCTTTAGATTATAGCCTTAAATGAATCCTCAAAGAACAAACCGTGGCGTAATGTTTTTTTCTATATCAAAGAAAATACTCGAATAATAAAGGTTTCTTATTATGCCGATACGCAAATATGTATTCAAAGGTTACGCATGTTTATAACGATGTAGATATACTGCTGGATTGTATTAAAGTATACAAGCGTTACAAATAAAGTAAAATATAACACACAGAATAGTGATATAACTATAAAAATCAAAAAAACTCACTTTTAACCCTGAAGTGTTAAAGGGCACAACATAACCTGTGTAAATATCCAATTGACTCATAAATTAAAGGAACTTGTAAACATTCACACTTATTACATATAGGAATAAACAAAATGTTAATTTTATAACTATCTGTAACGACAGAACAGTATGCGAATCATGCCGAACACCGATCGAAAAAATTACCACGAACAAAATTCCGATTTTCAATAACCCGGAATGTCACCTAGCTGTCAGTTGTCATTGTCAAAAATTACTTTACGTTCATTAACATCAGTATTTGCAGTGGTAGTATTTATTTTTTTAATATTTTATCATATTTATTTGAATCTATTTATTTTTTAGAAAATGATAATATATTTTAACTAATTTTCTCTGTCACTTTTTATTTCACTGCCGAAAGTTATTACCCAATTATATCATGTTATATAACTTAAGTAAATTAAAATAATCGATAAATTTAATCTTGATAATAATTGAATTTGGCACATATAATCTCCAGCTACTACTGTTATCTTTATCTTATCACTATTTTATCTTGCTTAAGATATTTAATGCTTTCTATAACGTCGAATAATTATTTTTAAGTGGAACACAAAATAAAGATTCTTATTTTTGAAATACGAAATATTTTTTATAAATAATTTTAAATCATGAAATGGACAAATTGCACTATTACTTTAAACAGTGATTCGACGGGCAGTTTTTATGCTGGTGATATAGTGACAGGAACAATTGTATTGGAATGTAAAAAAGATCAGAAGATTAAGAGTAACAAGTTTTGTTTTATATTTTTGATAAATATTGTAATTTATGTATTAGGATATGATAATGTTTATTTCATCATTTCCTTTTAAACATACTCCGTCATTTATTCGTGAAGGAGCCATGATTTAACACAAACAGGCATGCCGGCTAGTAACATATTTCATTCATTCATTTTCAACGAGTGGGATAAGGTAACTAAAATCTCCTCGTGTATGTAGGGAAAGGAGAATGGGCTCCAAAGGCGACAATTTACTCTATATTAAGAGCCTGTCAAAGTTACTACTCTGCCTGATGGAAATCATGAATAGAATCCAAGAGTTGTAGTCACCATACTCATTGCAAATGCAGACAATGCCGTATGGTGAACCACACTATAGCGGCCTTGTGAGATGCTTTTTCACACTCCGCTTGGGGACGTAAAAAGCATGACAGTCATCGTGACAGTGTAAGGCTTACACAGTTACCACAATAACTGTCACCCCTGCATCAATGGGCGCATCAACTTATGCCTCTTGAGTCACAAAGATCCATGGGCGTCAGTATGTTTTACCATCATACGCTTGTGCTTATTTGCCCCATAAAAAAGAAAAACATTCATATATTTAATTTTTCCATATTATATTTTGTTCACAATTTATATAAGAAGCTAGATACCTACACAAATAGAATATGAATAATTTCAACTCAATTAATTAATAGATTACTTATAAAATAAAAAATTATAAAAAACTATCTCAAAATATTGGTGGGTACTTTAAATTTTACTTTTTCATATTTTATCAAAAATACTGAATGAGTATAAACAAGAACGTTCTTTTGAAAGATTTAAACTTACATCACCCAACAATTAATTTCTTGGTAATAATATTAACAATTATTGGTATTAACGATTATTAGTTTCTAAAGTAGTTAAAATATTTCAGGAATCGATTTGAAAGTCGTGGGAACATGCAAAGCTTCATGGACGAGATCAGCGCCGACGATGCCTTACATTAAAATTTACTCAGAGAAAAAAAAAGTTTTATCTGTGACCATAACTGATATATTCAGGGAAAATTTTCATGGTAAGACGATAAATAGTTTCAGGACGGGCTGGATCATAGACTCGTATCATGATATCACTAGCACAAAGAAGACACTGAGGTGGATTCTTGAATATTTCTAGTTTAAACATACAAGAATCCTCCTCAGTGCGCGGTTCATTAGAGCTTATAATTACTGATGGCGTAAATGACATACTGTTCAGAAAATATCCTATCGTCTTAAGAGACCCAATGAAATTGCATATACCTATCTCATTTGCCGACGGACATAAGTTTCGTAGTTGCTTTCAGAGATAACCATAATGAGATAGCTAATGTTACACGTATAAGTGTAAGCGTTTCTATAATTCTAGGAAACACTTTGGAACTCACTCTAATTAGGATAGGACTTAAGATAACTATAAAAAGACTTAATTTAAATTTACTTTTAAAATTTCAGGGGAAATAATACCCGCTGGTGTTCATCGGTATCCTTTTCATTTTGCTTTACCAAGAGACTTACCTTCTACTTTTGAAAGCTCACTATCCAAAACCGTATATTATTTAAAATTGAAATGTAAGCCAGCCTATAAAATCCGGCAAGTCATACAATTCACTGTCTTAGGGAACATAAACCTAAATCATGTTGAAGAAATGTTGGTAAGTTTTATCGCCTTAAGAGTGTTGGATTAAATTAAACTAGGGGTCGCCTACTGGTCAAAATTCGACCATAATAAAACACAACTTACATTATATAAATTTGTATAAGCGAGCGGTATTTTACGTGGTATATTTTATATTAAATGGGGAAAATAAAACTTGTCTGTTCGACATACAGTAAGACCACAGTAAACATATAAAACAGTAATCTACGTCTATGTTAGTACTCAAGGTCCATAATATGTGTATAGACAAAATGATAAACAAAAAAAATCAATTTTACCACAGAGTATGTTTGCGTGTAACAAATACTTGTTTGTGTGTGTCAAATGCATGGTAGTGTGTGTAATGTTTTATTTATTGATTTAATGTACTTTATAAGCATTATTATTGAAAAATATTAGCGTTCTGCACTTCTCCTACATATAAACTATAAGTGTGCTAAATTTTATACTCCTCCATCCGCGTAATTTTCGTATAAGGGGTCCAAAGTTTTTGCTTCACGTATTAATATATAGATTATTCATATTGCAACTGTATTACAACTTGCTGTTAATTATTTTATTCGCAGAAACCTTGTTTTCATGGATTTAGCAAAACATTTCGAAATGGTGGGCATTTTGGTATCTCTATTAAAACTTATCAAGCATTTGCTCCAAAGCAAACAGTTCCATTCGAAATAACGATTAATAATGAAAAAAAAGGGAGAGTCAATAACATTAATATATCCTTAATACAGGTATTTATCTAATATATCAAGCCAATGATGTTAAAAATAAAACTATGTTTAAAAGTATTTTGTAATATTTCAGAAAGTAAAATATAATATAACATCAGGGTACGCCGATGAGACAAGAAAAATATACAAAGTAGAACATAAAAAGTTTACTCGTGATGTAGCTGAAATTTGTTATATTCATATGAAAATACCTCAAACAACACCTTCTAGTCTTCAATTAACAGATCCAATGATAGACATTTCTTATGTTTTTCAGGTGCGTGTTCTTAAATAATTCTGAATTAATTATTAAAGTACGGTCTAGTATATATAATAGACAGTTTTATAAAATTTTACTAATAACTTAAATTTTTATTTTCAGGTTGAAGTCAAATTCACACTACACTCTTCACTGATTGAGGAAATTCCTGTTACTGTTACTACAGTGCCAGTTATTCATTCCGATTTTTAAACGAAAACTTTTAGATATATAAAAAATGTATATGTAAATTGTGTAATTAATAGTATACTCCGTCTCAGTCCCCTAGACGCGGCGCTGCAATCACAAGACGAAATACTACCAGACTTTACTATTGGATGCCCCAGAAACCCCTAGTTAGCGGGTAGGTTCCTGGTAGTTTATAAAAACTGAAAAAAAAATCAATGTGTAAATATAAAAAATTTAACAAATTCTAAGGGGGAAGTGATCCAATTACACAGAATTCAAAAATTTAAATTTTTGCAACAAAATCGTAATCACCGATCGGATTATTTCAGACTATTATTCTAAATGTTTAGCATGTTTGCACTGAAAAACCAATCTGCTGGAATCAAACTTAAAAACACTTTTTCCATGAACTTTAAAATTATTTTCAGGTCTTTATTTTGTTTCGTTAGTTTAAACAATATTGCTTTTATCCAGGTTAGTTTAAAATAAATATTCTTTCTTGCAACCACTGTTACATTTCAATATTCAAACGCGGTAGGCACTTTAAAATTTTCAAAAGTGTCAATAAATTTTAATAAAATACCTAAATACTTTCATCTCTAAAGAACAAGAAACTAAAGATTTATTTAAAAAAAAATGGTAAAAATCACATTACTGACATCCCCAAATATGTACCTATCGTGGCAGCTATTCTTTTATGAACATTAGTTATTGATATCTAAACGCCCCGATTCTACTGTTCTGTTTTACAAAACTTCTTCACCTTCAATATTATTTCTCGACCAGTACTTTTTCACAAATGACTAGAAACGCAATAGCAATGAATATAACAACAACATTAGTTCTATTTGTCGCCGTGAGACTTCTTTCGTGAGATGGAGCATAAATTCCTCCTCTGAAGTCTTACTCGTACACAGACCAACAACATAAATAGATTCTATGTTCATGTAGATATTCTTAAGAGTTAAAGGTTTAGGCGTCTCCTGCCTTCAATCCTAATATCACCTTTTTTTTATTCGTGCGAAAACCTCATGGGATGCCACATACGTCGTTACGTCGAACTCGAACCGACCATAAACCGCACACTGTCTTAGGTACCTACTAGTAGCCGGTACCGCTCGCATCATAGCAAGCTTGGGCCATTTTCCTAAGATATGCAGATAACCTCCTTCTGAGTGAGAACTACGGTGTTCCTTTTTTACCCACAAAAAGACGCGCGCGCTTCATAAAGGCGACGCACTGCCATTCCGACGTGCTTCTACTAGGGTTACATATGGCTTCACCTTTCATCCCCTAGACTTACCCTCGTGGAGGATGTAGATCATTCTGCGACTTCTGGTGCCTGAGTCGTTTGTGGTAACGGGCTCGTTCTCAGGCCGGCCCTGACCGGGAGAGTTTTAAACTTCTTCTGGTCTCACATCACTATCTCCTTTGTAAATATAACTTGCTCAGCGTAGTTCCATGTACTCCTGCATTGTAATATAGTTGTAATCATGACACCAAGCGAGGAAAAACCCACTACGCTGCCCGCACGAAGTCTGCGTGTTTGCTCCGCCCACGCTGGGCATACTACTAGCGTGTGGAGCATCGTGTCCACGATCCGACCATCGCAGTGGTGGCACTCAGGCGTTGGCTCTTTGCGGATCAGAGACAGCTGATCTGTGAAACACCCTTTTCCAGGAATTACCTGTGTCAGCCAGCATGAGAGGGTCCCCTAATTCCTCTCAAGTCAATCCTCCATAACAGGTGTTAGTGCCACAGTAATAACGTGCCCGAAGCCCAATACCACCTGACGATACTCATCTCGTATTAAACTGAATCGAATAATCAGTCACTGCGGCAATTTTATAATATTGTTGGATGAGATGTACTTAAGCGCCTGTTATCAGAAATTTAAGGAAAAACAATAATTTATATAATGTTGGTATGACAAGAAGTAAAAGCAATATATGTTTGAGTGAACATTATATATTCATTTTGAGTATATTAGCTATATATTAAATGATTTTTACAAGACTGAACTTCATTGCATGTGAAAGTAATAAATATATTTAACAGTTATTTTAGTTTACATTTACGCCTATCTAACCTTAAGTATGAAGTCGAAAATGATTTTCCTGTTTTAGGCAAACATCTTGTCAATATTATAACAAAAGTTTGGGTTAGGAGCTTGTTTGATGAAATCTTTATTTAATATAAATTAATGGTCAGCTTCATACGACAAGATCTTTGTATACATCATATTACAACCAACAGACCCCAAACTGTGTTTTTCTGTCTTACGTTAGACCGATTTTCTACTGACCTTTTTTCATCTCGGCATTCAACTATTACATCTTTATCAAATAAACAAGGTTTGCATCCTTAACCTTATCCTTTTTAATCTTGTAACGTCTCAAAAACCTATTTAGAAAGATAAAGAGTTATTATTAAATCAACGTTTCGTATAGGTTCAATAAGGCAATATGTAGAATTACAAACTATTAAAATATTTTTTGAAATATAACGAAAATGATCAAGTATTATTTTTAGTGAAAGGCAATACATATCACAATAAATAAATAAATAACGCAATTAATTTTCATATACAAATTGTAAGGAGTGAATGGGTTAGAAATTATTTTGAATTTATGGTTAGAATTATGGGGTGCGTTGGAAATAATTTCTCTATGTTTACATATTTGACATTTTATAAAGGCAATGTTTTTATTTTTATCATGTCTATACAAATATTTTCATGAATTTACATAAGCACAAACCTATAACTAAAGTTAAAATTATGTTGGGTACTTATATATAACTACTCATAGATGGCGTCATAAACAGGAGGAAGTAATGTTCTAAGAAAAGCGAAAATAACTTAAAAAATATAATGTGACTTTTTTGGTACAATATTATTTTTTAATTCATATTTTGCTCTAGTTTTATGTTTTATCATATAATGTGTCTTAACTATGGCAACAATTTATTTAAGGTTATCTGTAAATTTGGAGTGTGGCAATTGATCCTGTGCTGCCACCTACCGACTGATATGCGTTTTCAAATGTTCCATATTTCTTACATTTTTCATTAAATTATTATTGTACATAATTTGAAACACCTGAATATTATAATAATAAAATAAATTTATTTACATTACTGTTACTATCAGAAATAGTAATCACTATTTACAATTTTAAATTTAAAGATATATGAAGTACTAAATTGATCACTTCCTCTTTCCATGACTTTTTTTTGAGAAAGCGGAAATGGTTGGTCCGCCATAATCATTCGTGTGGGTCTGTGCTTGTGTGGTTTGGTTGTCTTTACCGGTACCAACCATTATTTTTAATTAGTAGTAAGTAATGCGTATGAATCCAGACATGGACGATGATGAGAAGGGGTGAGTGTATTTTTATCTAATTTTCGTGTTTCTTAAAGGTGCCTACGACATGCTAACTATAATAGGTCAAACTGGCATGTTCGCTTGGTGTGTCGCATTTCACGGATAGCCAGCGGGGCTTGTGTGGTATCTTTATGTGACGAATCCTATATGTTCTAAACATAATTTTGTTATGAAATGGGCCATGCTTAGCATTATACACGAGATATAATACTTATAAGGGCTGCAAATTTTCAATTAGCCTTTTACTCGTACCGGCTAGCGGACACCGACCCCAAGCCTTGGCGTACGACTTGCGTGGTACGATCATGGCAGCTATTACTTTCCCATGTTCCCTAGTTGTTATTACATTACTAGCTCTAAATTTATGAAGGAAAAGGTTTATATAACTGGTGTTATAGATGCTACACTGTTGATGTGGAAACTTCGCAATATTTAACATTAACCTTTCTGTGACTAATCGCTACTTTCTCTTATCGGTGATTTCGCGCTTGGATATTACCACGCTTGCATATTTCGCTGAAAATATGGAAATTTTGGATGGCGAATAAATAATGAGGTTATTAGATCAATGCTCGAAGTGCCGCGTAGCGCGATCTCATTTACCTACAAGACGCGAAACGTGCTGATTCATTTGCATATGGTTACTTACGCCGTCAAACTTTGTTAAAATATCATTTTCATTATTTTATCTATGTATATGATCTAAACATTTGGGTCTAGTTTTGTAAACACTTCGACATATATACATTTACTGTAAACTGCACAACAGTTGTGTTGACAGAAATGTAATGAAGCACGACATTTACTTCTAAAACTTTGAACCTTAAAGTTAATACGAATGTGTGAAATGTGCTTGTGACAATTTTTGCAAATTCATTCAAGTGTTGAAAGCACTATCCAACAAGAAATCTCAATACTTGTAACATTAAGAGATAACTTGTAACAGTCAGTATGAACAAAACTTGAGTGAAGGGAATTCACACTTTCACCAATCTCTCAAAAATGTGCTTGAAAAGCATAGTGTACCACTTCATAAAAGTTTTTAGCTTACTTTAATTGTTGACTACACATTCTAGGTAATAGAAAGAAATCATGATGCTATTTCCAACTTCTCTTGTCTATATACAATAAGAGATACATGATCTCTAAACCTCCAGTATTACACCACATTACACAACATTCATGACCACACTGTTAATAAAGTATACTCTGCTAAGACTACAAAATGTTCACATAATATAGTAATTTTTTTATGATTCACTGTAGATTTATTATGAAAGTAGTGATTTAATGATTATATATGTAGTAAAATCAAATACTGCTTTCTTTTTAACTCTATCTTAGTTACTCTTAATCATTAAGTATAAATAACTTATTAATGTTTAAAAGCTCTTAGACATAGCAATGATAAATGACAGTTGTAGCAAATAACACATCAGATTGCTAGGCTACAGCTGACTGTTGGTGGATAATAGTTTTTTAGTTTTCATTATGTTAACTTTTTATACAATAGTTAGTATCTGAAAGCTTTTGGTAACATATTTCCTATTATAGTAACAGTACTTTTAATTCCGTTACAGTTATAGGACTTAAAGTGTCTTAAAATAAGTCAAAAACATCCTTGACTTCTTAATTGCCTCAGTAAATATGACCACTCTATTCATTAAACAATAACGAACATTATTTATGTGGAAACAATTGTATAGTGTTGATGTCTTGATCCAGGCCTTATCATTTTATGATTATTGTAAGAAATTTCATATAGTTATAATTGGGTTTCTGGGTCATATTTTATATTGTTATTAAATGCTGTAAATTAACTAAAATTATTAATATTGTAAGACCTCTTACAATATTTTATATGTTTAATGTATTTACTTGGTAGTAGATTAAACTAAATTTGTCCATCTTTTTTTTCTGATTATCGAGTGGTATGTAGTGATTATAAAGGAAGTTTAGTCTACCAATTATGTTGAAAATAAGAATAGATAAATAGATCACTCATTAATAGGTTTATAGGTAAAATAAGGCCAATCTGCCTTGTTTTTTTTTGGACTTTGTTCATGGTGACATCTGGACAATCTCCAATAGACACAATAAAGCAACAACTGTTGTTTGTGTAAGTTTGATTTCAACATCAAAGATTTAACTCTCTCATCTTAAAACTAAAGGCTCTTTCCCATCTGTTAATGTTTTTTATTCATCTCTGGAATTCATTAATATTGCTACACACAATGCCACTGAGATAAAATCACCAACTTTCTATTCCCATGCGGTAGAAATGCAAAAATAAAGTATTTATTCAACATTTAAATGTAACTAAGTCTTGTTTTAAATGTTTGCATTAAACTTTTTCTTAAGTTGATCAATGCTGAGCTGCTGCTGAACACTTCCAACAGCCTGTTCTTATTCTTCAAACTGCTACTTCATTTTGCTTATGATGTGGTTTATTAATTAGAATTTTTTAATTACAATATAATTGATAAGACCGATCCCTTGTGGGTATGATTTTATGGTAGAAGACATTTACACTTGTTATCAGTAGCTTCTTTTAAGATCTTTTTCTTTCATTTGTGTAGTGTTCCTGGAGTATTTATTAACCTAAAAAACTCTATTTAAGGTTAGCAATTTAGTTATCAACTGATGAAAATTAAAAAATTAAATTCAAAATGTTTTTGATGGCAAACAATGTCGATAGGTAAGGTATTTTTGTTAATGGTCTCACTAAAACAATTGTTAACATAAAACTGTTAAAAATATACTTGTAAGACAATAAATACAAATCAATGAGTATTATGTTGTTTACTCTTTCAGCAAAGTATTTGATAAAATGTGACAAATAGTGTATGATTCATTTTAACGTAATCTTGTATTTTTGTGAGCATTCTTCGACTATCAACTACATAACTTGCATTACCTTGACAAAATGCAGGACTAATAGCATATTTTTTTTTTTGTATAGGGTTTCTATGTAGTGTATTAGTGTGTATTTACTAAATTTTTTATGTAGGGTAAGGAACAAAGTTTAATATTGCCAACTCAGAGATGTTAAATAGCTCTGCTGACATAGTAAATTAATATTTAATTAAAATTCTCATACATTTTATATACATCTAATTAATTAGGTTTCTAGGTCATATTCTTTGTTTAGTACTTCATTGTGTAAAATATGTTAGGTATTTATAAAACTGAATTGTCGCAATTTTATTACTTCTGGGTTTCATTTCAACTGTTAGTAGTAGCTTCATGTTTTTACATTTTATGTCAGTGATTAAAATATTTTATGTAACTTAATCTTTCATGATAAGGATGAGGATACATGCACACCTATATACATATGACATCAAAGCTGTTAGAGCACACAGCGGACGTAAAACATTAAAAATAAGTTCATTGCTAAGGCTTTTTTTTTTTCAATAGGCAGTAGAAAGCTTGCTTCCTTGTGCGTTTTTACCATTTAGTCTACATAACCTCATAAATTTGTTTGATAGTTATTGACGTATAAGAATTTGAAATATATACCTACTAGCCGTCATGGATGTTGAACACAAAATTATTCTACCATTTTTCACTACTTTTAAAGCTTATTTATTGTAATATATTGTATCACTTAATTAAAATCATTAAAAAACGGTCATAATTAGTATTTTTACGCATGTGGAACTAAAATAAAATGTATTTGTGCTCATTTACTTCTTTAATTCTCTCAAGGCCAGTGTAATATCTGAATGCCCCCTTTTGATCTAGAAAACTGTTCGTCGGTGGTCTGTCATGGGAGACATCCCAGGAGAACTTGCAGCGGTACTTCTCCCGGTACGGCGACGTCATCGACTGCGTGGTCATGAAGAATAGCGAGTCTGGTCGGTCTAGAGGCTTTGGTTTCGTGACCTTTGCTGAACCAGCGCTTGTGAACGTCGTGCTGCAGAATGGGCCCCATCAACTTGATGGCAGGTAAGAAATCTTGGTTCAGAAAATCTAAAATTTGCATTTATTATTATTTGTCTGTTTGGTGACAGATTAAGAATGTGAAATGTCAACACCCGTACTCATAAGAGTGGGTGTCTAAAGAACCGATTTAGGGAGCAAACTGCACAGGACAAACAACACTACAAAAAGGAGGAAAACTTGAAACAAATACTATATTCACCTTGGCTGGCCAGCATGGTACAGTCTAATGTCCTTGCTAAGGGGAGACCAGTCCTGTCCAGCTGTGGATTACTAAGGTCATACACATGAAAATAAAAACTCTTTTTCATACTTGAAATACTAAGTTATCATACTATTTTGATGATGAACCTCTATAAAATATCTTGCACACAGATTAATAGCTCAAAAGAAAATTATTAGTACTAGAAATATGAGATGCCGTTACTTGTATAAATTGCGACAATCGGTTGCAATTTTTGTTACATAGAGGGTCTACATGAATACAATTGTTACAATGTTTTTGCGTAAGACACGTTTCAGTTTGGAATGCATGTAATGTGACGTGTTAGATTACATGTCATATTGTTACGAAAAAATTTACGTTAATTATTTTGAGGTGGAAAAATGGTTAATTGGAACCTGTTATCTTTTGCTTAATTGACCATTCTGACAAATAATTAAAAAAGAAATATGAATAGTTGCGCTTTTTACTTTAGGGAATGAATTTTTTGGTTTGGTACCCAAATTTTATGGAAGACTACCACATTTTATTCGAGGTCTCGGGGACTTCCTTCAGAAGGTATATCCGTGTCTGGTAATAATTTCATATATGTTATTTTTGGTCGATTTTATCACCGATATACCAATTAATCTCTGGTCCTAGTGAAATGATGGCCCAGAGTTTTCCAATTTAAGTTCTCAATAACTCAAACCTAGGGTTTCTACTCTATTTTAAAATTTTAGCTAATGCAATCTGCGATAATAACATACTAAAATCTGGTATTTTAAAATTCGGCGTTTCAATAATAATGTAATTTTCGTTAACCGCGTCTCTATTTTGTTATAAGGCAATAGAAATATTCAGTTTGCGTATGAGTAAATTAGTTACTGAAACAACTTGCTAACCTTGCCCTCTAGTGTTTCGTAATAGCATATTTGTTTCTACAACCTGTTGATTCCCTAAACTTTCCTGATATATATTCGATTATGGAATAAATAAAATATATAATCTGGTGACAAATACAAAGATAAGTTTTCTACGAAAGATTATCGTGACATAATTCTTGTTATGGAAATAAACCATTAAAATATTACAGATAGAGGTTGCTTACCTGCCACAATGGATATTACTGTTTTGAGCGATTCATTTTACGCGAACTTTTTATTCGATGACTAAGGATTTTAAAACAAAATTGTGACCTTGAAATTCACACAGCGTAACAGAATATGCACAAAAATCATCTTCTTTCCATACACCTTAGAAATAAACTAGAGAATTTCTAAAAATCTGTTTTCAAAGAATTAAATAAACACACAGTCGTAAGTTATTGTTAAAAACACTTAACCAAACCTTTTTAATTTTCTGTAAAGATGTTAGAGAAGGTTGACTAAAATATTTTTATCTGTTTGTTCTTAAGAAGTTTGATTCTTAAAGTAATCCACATCCAGGCAGTGCCATTAGCTCAAAATGCTTACGGTACGTTCAGATGTTTGTGGGATATGAACGCAAGTTAGCATATACTCTTTGCTTTTATAGGCCGAAGAGTCTACAAGGCTTGCGACAATGTTTTTTTTTTTGCACTTGTTAACACTGATTAAAAATTGTAACTGTGTGCACGTGAAGCTACTTTGTAGTAGCCCCTCTGAATTAATGAAAAGGATAAAATAGTACTAATTAATTTTCCTCTAAATTAAGATGGCGGCGTGTGCGTCATGAATTAATTTATTTCGTTCAGGGTGTTTAAGATTTCATGTTTAGAATACAAGCAAGAAATTTCACGGGAAGTCCATTAGTGAGGCATAAAATTTAAACGTTACTTTGTCGTCTACAAAATTTTAGCTTATGATGGTTCGTGTCTTTGGTCTATTGTTAGCCCAACAACGAACCAAGCTAATAATAGAAGAATAATCAAGGAAATTAAAGTTAATTGGTTATTCCTTAATCTTACTCAATTAAAGAGCCAAACTTGTCGGTAGAGTAATCCGTCCTCTCTATTTTCTGCGATCTGTTTAACCTCTTGATAGGCCACGACTCACTTTCTGCTTCACTTGCTGTAATAGGCTAGGTAAATATGAAATTTATACTTAAGTACGTATTTTTAACGTAATCGCATAATTTGAACCTAGATTAAGTTCTGACTTGTATTTTCTTTTACAAAAGACTGGCAAAAGTTTTAAAGTAGGGAAAATCTTTGCCGTGTACACTCTTGTGTGTCCATCAGTTGTAAACAACTTCATTGTTGTCATTAAATAGGTTGTGTAGCAATATATTTGCTTAAATAACTGAAATTTATTCAAATAGAAAATAAATTAGTTTAGAGCAGATCAGGTTAGTTTTATTATCTATAAATAAATAAATTGTAAAAAATATTACTGTTATAATATAGAATAAATTATTCAAGCGAGAGGGACCAATGATCGGCCCATGAAACAAGATTTCAAAAAGCATACCTATCTATACATTATATATATATATAACTGAAACATTACTGGCCAGCGTGCTATACCAACGTTTCTAACAAGAGACCTATGTCTAGCAGTGGATTATTAGAAGTTGTTCGTGATGATGAAATAATAACGGAATTTTGTTTTATTTTAATCCATGTAAAGCTGTAATTTATTTATAAAATGCAAAGTTTCAACGACTTGGTAAGTTCTAATAGCCCAAACTTGTATAGTTATATACATCGCGGACAGTGACCTGTTGTATTAATAATGCTTATTTGACACAGGTTTTGTTAGAGCCAGTTAATTTCTAGTAGTTTGATAACGTGATATTTATTATAAATAAGTTTTGCCAACGATAATAATTTAACATCTGTCTTTGTTTGTTCATTAATTTCACAAAGTGGAATTTTTAAACTATCCAAATTTTCTGCAAATCCGGTCTCCACCATTGCGAATGAGAATTTATTTGATTTAGCGATGTGATAACCCTTCGTTGATAAATAGTTTATCATTTTCTTTATCTATAATTACTTCCTGAAGCGGACAAAAATGACAATTTGATGATAACACAAGGTCCATGCATCTAAAACTGGGGCGTGGCCATCATCTCTGTACTGTCGTCACGTTGTCACATGAACTGCCTTTAACCGTCCACTGCTAGGCATAAGCCTCTCCTTCAGGTTTTGTTTTTCTGATTTTATATACTGTCGTATACACAGTATGCAGAAATATATTTTATGATATTTTTATTAATAAAGTGATCTATGTAATAGACATACATTATTAATAAAGTACTAGCTGACCCTTCAAATTTCGTACCGGAAGATTATTCCTGATATTTTTACTTTTCTGCCGAACTGATTTGTGAATCAAAATCATCCAGGGTGCCATTCAAACGCATACAAAAAAAATCATTCAAATCGTTCCAGCCGTTTAGGAGGAGTTCAGTGACATACACACATACACAGTAGAATAATATATATTAAGATAAGTTATAACTTGTCTTAAATGTATATGTATATATAACAAGTGTCACAGTCGTAAAATGTGGAATGCAATCATTATTAATTTGTCGTTAAAATTCCATACATTTAAAAAATGTGTGCACTATCTAAGTTAACTCGACCATTGAAATGAATGCACAATCAACCGAAGAATAACCAACACATTACATTGAATTATATCAACCCAAGTGATAATTCCAACAAAACCAAACTATGTACTTGGAATTGAGGCAAACGCATTACTAATTATTCTATTATTAAGTTTTTATATTCTGTAGTATGTTATTACTGTGTTTATGAAACAAAATCATTGATAACTTGTTTTTAATGTTAACATTAGCTATAAAACCATTTATCAACTATTTAGCTGTGCCCATATTTAGATATATTAGTTAATTTTGTAGGATTTATCTGTGGATATGTTCAATGTACGTCTGACTTTAAAATTGCCTTATCTGTTGTGACGTAGAACCGATTCTAAAGTCCTTCATCGCAGATGACACTAACTTAGTCGATATTATTTGTTTTATGAAATATATTTCTACTCGATAAACTTTTCAAAAACTATGTGCAATGACTCTAAATTTTTCTTATCAGGACTATTGATCCGAAGCCGTGCAACCCTCGCACGCTGCAGAAACCGAAGCGCGGTGGCGGATACCCCAAGGTTTTCCTTGGTGGACTGCCATCTAACGTCACGGAGACTGACTTGCGCGTGTTCTTCGGACGCTACGGCAAGGTCATGGAAGTTGTCATCATGTACGACCAAGAAAAGAAGAAGTCGAGAGGTAAATAAAATCGATTTTTTTTTATTACGTTAATTTATTTATTATCAGTAAGAAGGAAAGTATATTAAAAATGTTCCATACTTTTGACTCTTACGTAAAATCCGTCTTTACGTCTCATACGACATATGACTACATCTTTGCAAATTCTATTAGGCGATGTTTTTTAGTAAAGTGAATGGAAATAAACAGGTTCGGTACGAGTGTAGGAAAAAATAGTCTCAACTATTTTTAACCGTTTAAGAAGTATATATCGGAAACGTTCCACATCCAGGCAGCGCCGTTAGTA
The DNA here is from genome assembly GCA_949316085.1 of Hypercompe scribonia. Lineage (NCBI taxonomy): Eukaryota > Metazoa > Arthropoda > Insecta > Lepidoptera > Erebidae > Hypercompe > Hypercompe scribonia. The sequence continues at coordinate 3,456,766 of OX438984.1, read as the reverse complement.
GTATCTACTGCCGGTGCGTTCAAGTGTTAGTGGTACATTATTGACATGCAAATTAGCATATTCTCTTTGTTCCCATGAGCATTGAGTCTACAAGGTTTGCGACAATATAAGATACATCTGTTTCTTTTCAAAGAAGACAGTTATTGCGAACCTGTTGTTACACAGTCACCGCTCATTGGAATTATTAGACGACAAAGGAGCAATGCATTTACCAGTGATAACGTTGAGGCATGAGAGTGGCTATTCTTGTCTTTGTGAGCGGGTTTAGTTTCTTAAACAGATTTCGATTTTCAACGGTATCCACATAGTTTCTTGTGAAAGATTTCTGTACAAGTCGATAGGTGACAATAAGAACTATTGAAAAGTATGTAGAAAAATCTAATACATCTATATGACATAGCTACCTGTAGTTACAGCCGACCGTATTTGCTTGATGCATACGGTTGTGGCAGTTTTTCAACCACATCTAAAGACGTCTGCTACTTTAGTTCTAACAGCGAAAGTTTTAGGTGTTAACGTGTATTTAGTTAGAAAGAAGATGTTGTCGACGAGTTGTTGTTGAAATGTAATGTAAAAGAAATGAAAACTTTAGAAATTATAATAAAACACGTGAGAGATCACTGCAGTCCGCGTCACCCAGTCTGCTACTATTGCACACGGTTGTGCGGAGCGACTGTACTCTGTAATATCGAACTACTCAGAAAAAAATTTACACAAATAACGTATATATATAGTCGTAATATAGTGTCTTGAACTTGTACTTTAAATTGTGCATCATCATGTCATATCAGCCGAAAGACGTCCACTGTTTTGCATGCCCTCCTCCAAGGCATTATTTCGATTTCGACTATCAGTGTTATAACACAAGAAACACAATTTCCAGTTGGCAACAAGCGTAAAGCAATCAAAGTGATATGACCTCGCTTGGTGAAAGGTGTCACCCTTCGAATTTGTATTACAATTTACGACTTGTTTAATCTGTCGGACCAGTCTGTGTATAGAGAGGGTTGGGGTTAAAACCCTCATTAGTTTGTCCTTTATTAAGGGATAGATTCTTAATAATAAGAAATTCACTTGTCGTCGGTAGATGTAATTATTTTGTGATAAATGATTAACTTTGCAATTGACAGCTAATATCTACGTGAATTTATGTTTTTATTTATTTATATTACCACATATGTTACACTCGTAATATTAATTAGACTGATTACCTTTGTTAAGGAGTTCCAGAGATCAATCGCGTACAATCTAAAATAAGAAACTACCCAACTATACAGGTCTCCTTTGAATTACTTACAAATATGATAAAAACCTTATCTTAAACATCATGAAAGCGTATTAATAAGGAAGTAAATTATATTTTATTGCAAATCTTTAGTAATGACTTTACAACTCACTTAAAAAACACACAAAAATGTAAAATGCGGATTTTAGCCAACAGATGGCGCAGTTTGTAGTAAAAGATTCTATAGTCCACCATTTTGTTTATTTGACGAGCGTCAGATGCGCACGAGTGTATATAGAAAAAATATGTAATAGACATAAGTGTATGCAATTGGACTTTACTGGAAAAGCTCTTTGCGATCAGTCACGATTAAATTACAAAAGTTCTAAGGACGGCTCCATAAATGATTACCAACAATTGCTCGAAGGATGCAAATAATGAATAAAAGACATGAATTGAGAAAATTAACAAAGACCTCCTTATAGGTAATGTTTTTACAAGAGTTGTTAATAATAGTAACAATTAATTTATTATACAATATTGCGTATGACGTTTCAAATTAATAGTTTTGGAGGTAACAACAGCTCGTTTGCCCTCCGAACCTAATGAGTGTTAGGTAGGTTTACTCAAGTGAATATTTAAAACCGTAATAACTTTTTTTTAATGTTTAGTTAAAGGAGGCATTCTATTTTAATATTCATAAATAAATTATTTGTTTTTAGGTTTTGGATTTCTGTCGTTCGAGGATGAGATTTCCGTTGAGAGGGTCACCCAAGAGCATTTCATCAATCTCAATGGAAAACAGGTAATCATTTTTTTATATGTCGATCTTTCGTCAAGTTTTTTCTAAACAAGAATTCTCATGCAATGGTGTAATTGAAAATGTCCACATCCAGGCAGTGCCCTTCGCTTTAAATGCTGTCGGTACGTTCAGATGTTTGTGGGACATTAACGTAAATTAGCATATACTCTACGTTCCTATGAGCGGCAGAGTCTACAAGGTTTACAACACTTTTCATCATTATTTCATCATTTTGTGCTCTCTGTATGGTGAATTAATTTCACCGCACCCGTTGTGATTGTAGAAGCCTGAATTCATTGTAATTTCAAAGCGTGTATCATCGTCGTCATCTACAGCCTTTACTGATCCACTATTGGATATAGGCATCTCCTTAGAAAGGAAGTCTATTATACCACTGACGAGATGGGTTGGTACATATTTTTCGAGTGTTCCTTCTTTTTCTAGAATGCTATTTACGATATCCACGGGAAGGTTTAGAGTGGTGACACTTTGTATTCTTAATCCAGGCAGGCAGACGGATAAAGCTTGTATATACTATAACTACTACTTATTGTTAAACTAATGCATAGGTGGAGATTAAGCGTGCGGAACCCCGCGATGGGTCCGGCAAGTTGGGGTCGGGAGCGGGCGGCATGGGCGGCGGGGCCCTCAGCGCGCCGGGCGACGCGCCGCAGGCCGGCCAGTGGGGGCCCCCTGCTGCTGCGCCCATCAACATGATCCAAGGCCACAATGGCCAGATGGGCGGGCCGCCGATCAACATGCCTATGGCTGGCCCTAACATCATGCAAGGGTGAGTCCCTCATCTGCTAGTGTTCGTTGCTAGTTGTAACATTAGTTATACAGATAAAAACTTGCTACATGTTAATTTTTTGATTATTTGAATGTTATCGTGTCCTAAAAGGGTCCATGTTATGAAAACTATGGGGAATATATGTTATTGAATATTCATAATTGAACACTTAAGTTTTCTAGGTCTTGTAATTTCACTCGATCTCAATGTAGATAATTTAAAATATTGTCGGAAAATAAAAAGTGATTACGATAAGACACGATATTAAATCCTATTCACGATTATAATGTAAAGTTTTGTCGATTTTGTTAAGTTATCGTGTCGAGGGCCAATTTCACTACTAGCTAATAAACACAATTTATCTGCTAAATAATGAATATCAAAATGTCGGTAGGCTATCTGAAACTTTATCAGGAACCGGTAAAACCGATCCTAAAAAGTACACGCGAATCGATTTTGTTCACTCGAGCTATAATAAGAGGAACGATGAAAAGAAAAGAGCGCAGTCGTAACTCGTGTCGCGGTGCAGGTACCAGGGCTGGGGCACGTCGCCGGGCCAGACGTCGTACGCGGGCTACGGCGCGGCGGGCGCGGGCGCGGGCCCGGGCAACTACCAGGGCTGGGGCGCGCCGCCCGCGCCGCAGGCCCCGCCGCACGCGCCCGCCTGGCCCGCCACCAACAACTACACGCAGCACACGCAGCCGCCCGCGCAGGGCTACGGCAGCTACGGTACGTACCGCCCACACACAGCCAACGTAACGCACTACTTCAATGATCAATTTCTTCCACAACAAAACACAGTAAATTAAAATATTTGGAATTGAATTACAAGGTTTTGTTACATTTAATAGCGTTCTACAGTTCATAATTGATATAAAATAACATCGTGTAAGGTTTACTTCCTAGAAAATACGTAATCATAATGAAAATCCTTAAACAAAAACATTGTCGTGAAGGTTCTTCTGCAATGTTCTATTTACTAATTTGCGTTTAAAAACTGCAAATGTGATCTAAAATAAGATTGTAGTTATCAGACAAATTAATTATATAAAGGCATCAACACACTAGCAAAAACGTTTGCTTTTAAATATTAAGAACTTCAAATTGAAAAATATACTTTATTTCACTCGGATCAGACACTTTCGACTGTTACTTATTTACAGGATTTGTCAATTTTATGTCTTCTTTATTTTTAACACACATTTGTTAACTACACCTATATATTTGTTTGAATGTAACCGACTTTTGTAAGCGTGTTTTTAAACTATATTATTTTTACGAAACGGTGAAATATATAAAACGGTATGTGTCTTCTAATCAATTTGTTCTGCTAAACATTAAAATCGTGGAGATATAAAACCCATTAGCGTGTTAATGTTCTAGATCTCGTTATTGCTGTCAAAGACTTGGGGCAACCGACTGTTTCTGTAGGTTTCCAATGATAACCTTTAGTGTAATTATTAATAAACAGACAGTAATGAATATATTAACTGACGTATCTAGGCGTTGTTAACATTTTTTCCGAAGTTGGTGATTTTCTATCTTATGATTAATGAGAAGACACCTACTGGAAGAGATGGGGTTCTGTTTCTAATCACACATCATACATCCAATACGTTACAATTGACATATTGGTTTATGTATATAATATAGTCATTGTTACATTAAAAGTAATTTGAAAAACACTGTGCGCAACGTTACCGTCACGCTAAGTAAACTCATGGACTGACGAGTACGCTATGTGTGTGTACAGCTAACTACAGCTCGGCGCCGGCGGGCGCGTCGGCTGGCGGTAGCTGGACCAACTGGAATATGCCTCAGAACTCCAACTCTACCGGCTCCGGTGAGTTTATTAGACTATTCACAATACGATCCGACTAGGAAAGTAGGCGGCGAGCTCATATTTACTGTCGTCGACGCTTACCGTTATAAAAGAAAATACTCGTCTTACACGATTTAGAACGATTCGAAATTAATACGACACGGTATAGATCGCGGCCGCTTATCACGATGTGGTTTTCTTTTCTCTATACTAACGATGCGAACGAAACTTACGTTTTGAACACTATTAGGATAGCATCGGTGAACGCGTACGGGGTGGTTCGTGACGCTATAGCGTAAGATTTGCGCAGGTTCGTACGTGCCGCTGTCGGAAGGCGGCGAGATGTACGGCCGCGGCGCAGGCGCAGGCGGGGGCGCGCAGGCGCCCGCGCTCACCGGCGCGCTGTCCTCGGCCGCGCTGTCCAAGTCCTCCTCGGCAGACTACTCCACCTACCAGCAGTACCCGCCCGCCTACCAGCAGGACCAGGTACCTACACCGACACCGCACACCGCACTCACTCCAGACACACTACACACCCAGCAGCCGTTTCAAACTCGCTCCTGTTATCGGACGTTGTAAAAGCTGAAATGGCTGCTCAGTTTTATACGCTTTGGTTTATTGTAACTATTTTTTTTTTAATTTTAAATACGATTGTGAATGTAATTGACAATTGACATGCCGATCACGCTTCGCACCGATTTGCAGGTTAAAAAAAATAGTTTCAAAAACATTGCGAGACTGACGAGTACCGTTAAGCTACGCACTTCATTTAATCTTTCTATCGAACAATTTAGCTATTTTGAAATGGAACTGTATCTCAGTGTGTCGTATAACGGTTAACACCAGTATAGCATTTACTTTAAATATACCTTATTTAACAAAAGTATTTTAATTGTCTATAAAACTGAATCACAACCGATCTAAAATGGAACGTACGAAAGTGCTACGAACTCGGATGATCGGCTTTGGTTTGGCACTTTTTTATTCATATGATTAAAGATAGATCACAACTTAAAAATTGAAAATATTTTATAGAATTTTACAAAAACTAAGTACATTAAGAGTTGAGATACTTAGATCTTTTGTCATCTGAAACTTTATGTAGCATGAACCATTGCAAATTTCCACGGTGTTGGTCTAGTATGTAACACAACACACTGTTTATTGGGTGGATGTGGCTTAGAATTATTTTTTTTAATTTGTCAGACTGCTTACTCATTGCAAACATCATTTATGCATCAATTAACTGTATATCATTAATGTTTATTTACAAAATAGTTTTTAAGTTCATGCTTTTCGGAAGTATTTGGCGTACCTACATAGTCGTAATTGCATAGTAGGTTTCTTTAAACTGTTTCCTTATTCCAATCCAATCCCATTTTGTTCTTTATTTTGTAAAGTGGTTGAAAATCTATCATGTCTTTGAACATTTTTATAGTTAAACAATTAATTTATTTTAGAAACAAGTTCATAGCTCTAAAATGATGAAGAGATGTGTTTAGGTTTAGAGGTTCTCGAGTCGCTGAATTCATGCGAATCACTGTCCAGTTCTACCATTCACTTTAAATAAATTTAACTTACACATGTGCCATAAATCGTATCGGTAATATATGATAATATTTGACATAATAGATGAATTTTTGACAATAACACTTTATTGAAATCTTATTATTAATAACTCTACTTTTGGCAGGTTCGACATACTCATCCCGCGTAGATTATGGGACCCATGGTGATCTCAAAAGAGGCACTCACACAAGGGGTTCATAACAACCAATGCCATTCTTGAGAAATTATGATCAATGGCAATTAGTTTTAAAAATAATAAATTTTGTCTATTACTAGAGTTGCTAAAGTCAAATGCCCTTTATCTTATCCAATAGTCAGCTGTTTATACCTAGTCTTGCCATAAATATTGTAATAAAGAAAAAAGAAAATTGTTAACTGCAAATAACATTTATTACTTTTACAGTGTGTCAGTTTAATACATAAATATAAAACAATTAAAAATATAAAAAGCTTATTCGAAGTGGTCTCCATTGGCTGCAATACAGTCCTTTAAACGATGAGGCCAGTTATCAATAGAAGCACGCACTCTTTCCATGGGAAAATTCTTCACTGCCAATCGTATAGATTGTTTTAGGGACTCCAAATTATCATGGCGTTTAGAGCAAGCTGTACTCTCTAAAACTGACCACAAATCATAATCCAGCGGATTAAGATCGGGACTAGACGACGGCCAGTCTTCAGCTCTGATGAAGTCCGAAACGTTCGATTCCAACCAAGACTGCGTGGACCGAGCTTTATGACCCGGCGCCGAGTCTTGCTGGAAGGACCATACTTGGTTATTGAACATGGTGATGTTAAGGGGCTTAACTACCTTCTCAAGAATGGTATCTTGATACACTTGTGCCGATGTTTTGATACCTTTTTCACAAAAATATGGCTCAGTCACTCCTTCATAGCTAACACCCCACCAAACCATCACTGAAGTCGGATAATGTCCACGTTGCACTCTGTCGACTAATTGGGAAGCTTCCTTAGAGCTTTGAGCATAAATACGGTCATTTTGTTTGTTAAAATGTTGCTCAATTGTAAAAATTTTCTCATCCGTAAACAAAATTTTTCTGTGACCTCCCTTTGCGTACCGCTTCAGTAGTTGTTTCGATTTTACCACCCTATTCTTCTTTAAATTATCAGTTAAGAAATGGCCAGTGCGTCTCTTATAGGCTGCAAGTCCTAAGTCATCTTTTAAAATACGCGACATGGTTCTAGGTGCTATCTTCATTTCCCGAGATAAAATCTTTTGCTTTCGGACAGGATTTCTTCGAATTCTTTCCCTTACTGCTTTGACCACCTTTTTCGTACGAACACTACGTGGACGGCCAGATCTTTTTCTGTCACAAACAGAGGAGGTCTCATTGTACCTATTAATAGCCCGGTACACAAACATTTTACTAATACCAAGTGTATGGAGAGTTTTAAAAATTGCATTTGGCTCCATACCTACTTTGTGTAATGCTATCACAGCGATTCGGTTCTCTTTATCACCCCACACCATTTTAATATCGCAAAATATTTTACAATGTATTGGCGCCAAAATGAGAAAACACAATGAACAATCGTATAAAAATGACAGATTCGAAATTCAAATGTAATATTTTTTTATAATTAAGTGTAACAGTATTTATGGCCAGACTAAGTAAATATCAGAGCATCCCAACTCGTTACGTATGTAATAAATTTCAAATATATACATATGTTTCCACTAGATTTAAAGTACCTCGGTGGCGCAGCTGTAGCGAGTGCGACTGCTATGCTTGAGGTTTCGGGTTCGATTCCCGGGTCGGACCAAATGTTTGTATGATCTACAAATATTTGTTTCGAAGTTTGGGTGTTTTCTATGTATAATATGTATGTATTTACAAAAAAAAAAGTATATAAGTATTGTATCAGTCAGTCTAGTTATCATAGCACAAGCTCTGCTTAGTTTGAAACTAGATGACGTTGTGTGTCAAATGTCCGAAAATATTTATTATTATTTATTAACAAATATCGTTTTAGTAATACATGTTTACGTTGAATTTGAATTACTGTGAAGGTACGTCAAATCGAACATTAGTCATGCCGAAAAGTAGGAACTGTAATAGTAAGTTACTGACTGAAAAAGCTTAAGCTGTAGAAGTGATGGTAAGGCGACAACTGAATTATTGTAATACGGTTATAATTGCTAGAAGCAAAGCCCCTTTTAAATAGTAAAAAATAATAAAAAAATTAATAAATAGTAAAAAAATGTTTTTAAATATTGTAATGACAGTAATTTTTTTGTATGTAAAAGAATTTTGATTTTTTTTCCGTAAGTAGATGCTTTGCTACCTAGCCGTCCTGTGTGGGATTCTCAAATATCGGATGATACTAGTTTTGGTTTAAATTTTTAACAGTTACCTGTATCATCCAATATTTAAGTCGCAAACAATAATTCCTAGTTTTATTTTGTCTTCAACGCTAACTACTTATTGTTTATAAAATTTTTAAAATATTTTTTTTCTCAAAGATTCATCTTTTGTGTTGGATGATTTACATCAGAGTACAGCCAAGTTGACAATGTTTTATTTTTTGCTCATCATCCTGGGGCTTGCGTTCCTATTCCTCGACTCCCCATTTCCTCAAGCTTTACTCTATGATTTATATCCTGCATCTACCCTACTTGTATGGTTACGGTATGTTTGTTGGCATGAATGAACAGTATAATCTTAAAAAAGAGGACTGAAAACTGAAAGAAATTGAAATCTATAAATCTTCTGCGTCAATCAATTTGGTTGTACTTGAGTTAGTTGTTTGCGATTTGAGTATGAATGAATGTGCTAACGATGACATATGGTGAGCGAGTGATATTCAGCGAAAACATTGCTCCACGCGAACAAAAGAATCGCGTTTAAAGAGCAGCATGAGTACATAGTATAGAGCCATTAGTTTGCCACCCTTGCATCCGTGTGCTGTGTTCCAATGCTTGTTTATATCGCGGTATTATACGCCGCGACGGCGAAGTCCTCTTCTCTGCATGTTTTCAGTGGCGAGATTAATGTGCGATGTCTTTTTGATTTTCCGAGCTATGCTGCGGTTCATAAAGAGAATGTTAGGCGCGGTGCAGTACTCGGCCGCGCCCTCCCGGTTAGACTTGACTCGCACCGCTATCCATAGTGAAAAATCAAGAAGATTAGTGTTGTTATCGAGTTTCGCTGAAGGTCTCTCATCACCGACCTCAATTCAGCTCCTTTCCTCTCCATCCTTTCCGCTCCCGCCCTACTGTCGCCTAAACCTATCATTTTGCCCTTGGGGATAGTCACACGCTTTCGCCCGGTCCATCTTCACGTGCTGCGCTACTTACATAAACCTGCTAAAGATCCAGTTGAGTTGTGGGCGAGTGGGACTTTTATTGTCTTGTTCTTCTTTTCCAGTTGGTCGATCAGGGCCCCCAAGAATGGCTCATGCAGAAAGACAATTAGAGATAAGGGCGGGTATCGGATGGGGGAAAGTCGCGAAACACTGGGGATTTTCTCACTATGGACGGTCGGTTGTTGCGACGATAGCGCGCTCATCATAAAGGCATCGCACCGCACTAGATATAAGCTTACCCTTAGTTCCGTTGGATATTCATATATATATAATATTGCATTTTGTAGCCGTGCGAGATGATTCAAACTCCTTGTTTCATCTCAACACTTGTAAATTGGCATTTAAAGTACAAATTAGTAAAATTTGGATTTTCTCATATTGTTACAGGTTCATTAATAGTTAATTTTATCGTTAAAAATAATATTAAGAGCTGTACTTTAAGTGTTCAGAGATGAGAGTTCGTCTATTCTGTTAAATGTAACCAGAGTACATTATTTACAAAAATATGTTATACGTAAAATTATGGAGCATCAACGAACGCAATCCGCGACGCCGAGTAGCGCTAACTAGCAATAGCGTAGCGATTAGAGCGGTGGGTCGTTTATGCTCCACGACGGTCGGACGCACCGCAGCCGAAGCCTCGGCGCAGTTAGACTCGCGAGAGAGCTATATTTTTGTACCGAGTAGAGCAGTTAGAAAAGCGCGGCTCGCCTCGGCTCGGTGCGCCCGGCCCGCGCCGCGGCCCACACCGCGGTGTGGGGCGCGGCGGGGGTGTGTAACGTGTGGGACCGGCCAGGGCTCGTCGTACGGCGGGGGCGCGTCGCGCGCCTACCAGGGCGCGGCCGACTACCACGCCTCGGCGCCCGCCGCGCAGCCGCCAGGTGTGCACGCGCATCCGCATCACGCGCCCAAACACTTCAACGCCAACGAGTTTAACAAGGAGTGGCCCGCCGCGTAGAGCGCCCACGCCAAACGCGTCTGACACAAGCGCCCCACCACCATTCACGTCCACGCCGGGATCGTCCGGGGGCGCCGAGTGCCCGTCTCGCTGCTGGCTCGCCGATAACACCACGACTACCACTTTCTATCGCTCGCTCGACGGCAAGCCGACCTGCCGCCCTTTCCCAAAGACCACATATACACACGCAGCGAAGACGCCGATCTTACTTTTACCGCGGCCACGATATTTACTCCGGGCTCGTTGAGCGTTTTTTATATTATTCTTATCCGAACACCGTCCGACGTCCCAGGATGATCCCCTGCACACGATCACACGCTCACACACAACCGCAGTGTGGTTAACTACAGTTCTATCGCTCACGTTCATATACACGATTCTTTTCTAAAGATATTTAGAGGTAGGTAGAGTGAGATCTGTAGTTCGTTACGCTGCGACACACGCACATCAGACGTCGAAGTACCGTCTAGTACGCACTTGTATGTAGCATTAGAATCGTGACGCTTGTGTGAACAGAACGTGTTAAACATTGTAGTTGTAGAATTTGCTTGACGCATTGACGTATCAACGACGCAAGTGCGTGCTCGAATGGTTAGAATTCTCAACTGCGTTCGATCGACTCCATCTATCGATTCTATCTTGGTCGATATACGTGTCGACTAAAAAGATGTTAGGCATATTTAGTATATACACGTTTTGTTAAAATATGCGCTCCCCAAACAAACTACTAAAATCTCCTTATAAGATTTAGTGTAGTGTGTGTTTGGATTTCAAGAAAAAGGCGTCATGCAATGTGAATGCTGCTTAATATAATTACAACAATGCAACAATTATTAATATTTATAGTAACAGACTAAAGTAATGTTAAATTAAAATATTTCTTACAATGTTCTAAAGCCTAGTTAGGCGTTTTTTAATGTAATTAATTAATGTCACCGGTGACTACATTAACACAAACCCACACGCGTAAGTAAGCGTTATTTTTAAAAATAGTTTTACTTGAACATTGAAACTATTAGATTTTAAACTTTGTCTACTAACACTATATTAGGTACTCCCACACTTTTTCACTACTTTTGGCACTCGACCGTCTCTGAACGCCAGTTGTGGACGAACGATATTAAAACGGTCCGTTAGGCGTCATCGAATCAGCGGTGTACTCGCACGACTCGCCCAGAAGTTTTCGCGACCCCTCTTCTAAAGCTAAACGATGCTGTAATTCGCGTGTACAACGATTGTACACATTTTTTTATTAACTTTGCTTTTAATCTATTTGGATGTGGGTTTTTTGTAAACGATTAATTTTTACTTGACACATTTCGAACGTTTTAATATTTGTCCTGATATATCGTACTAGTGATTTCTTTTAATAATATCGTGTCCGTGTACAACCCGCCGCCACAGCGGGCCGGTAGAGGCCGGGCGCCCGCCGCCCGCCGCCCGCTCACCGCCGCTCGTTCGCGTGAAGCACATTTGACAGACACTGTTAAACAAGGCCAATTTAGGGAAAATAACCTAAAAGAACTTAACTTAAGCTAATAACTTGTATAAATATTTGGTATATATATCGGTATGTATGTTTAATGTTAGAATTTTGGTTATTACGACACACTAGACTTAGGAAAACGGTAGGCATGTAATGAGATAATTATGTGTTAATATTAAACAAAACATAGTGACTGAACGTGATTTTAAATATGTTTAATTATTCCCGGTTTAAATAGGGAAAAATTCTGTATAAATATTCGTAATTTTAATTTGTTTTCTAATATGCATTTTAGTTTTTTATCGCAATTTTAAGTTGATACTATTATTATATGGGATTTATACTTTAAACGATTAAATTTACCTGCCAAATTGTTAACGAGCAAACGATATTGTCGTATGTGTTAAGTATTGAAGCTCAAGCATTTAGGATATAGAAGTTCGGTACGTACCGCGGCGCGGCCTGCACCCCTCGCGTCGACCAGCACATTTGTACATATATATACTTACTTGTGTGTAAAGCATAATTTTAATCAATTCTCTCGTCACATAGTTTTAAAGTTTTAATTTATGTGATTGCCAAATATTTTTAAAACTGTATAGAGCTTTCGACGGCCGCTACGGCCGGTATGTTAGTCGTATCATAATATGTACCCGACGCGGGCGTCCGTCGCTCGGCCGCCCCGCCCCGTTACAAAGTGAGTTATAATTTAAAATAACAATGTTAGATTAAATTTAATGTTAGTCCTTTACTGTACTATATCGCTCAATCGTTTGACCGATCGACTGATTAAAATTTTAGTGATAAGCTAAGTAATTAATCGCGGGGCGGACGGCGGCCGCGGGCCGGCCGGCCGGGCGGGGCCCGCCCCAGGGCCCGGGGCCCCGCGGCGTCTGACCATTATTTGTTGTAATTATCTTAGAGTTTACGGACCTACTGATAGACTGCCCGACACCCGACGCGGGCGTTGTTCCTTTAATTTTAAATAATAGAACCGCGCCGCGAAGCGCTCGATAAGATTTGTTAGTAAATGTTTTAAATAGAACGAATTGTTGATGATTACATTGAATGCATAATTTGATCGTTTAGAATAGGGTTATTTAAGATCGCTCCATAAGTAAAGTATAATTTATCTATTGAGGAATAATGTGAGGTGTATAAGCAAATTTTATAAGTGACTAGCGGTCCGGGACGAGGGGTGCGGTGTCCCAAATTAACTGTTAAAACATAATGAAGAAGCCTTTACATTGTGATGTTCATAGTTAACGCGCATACATTTCTTATAGCTCTTAAAATATGTAACAGACTCGATTGAGACTCAATCTGTATGTAGGAAAGTGAAACTCGTACCTTATAACAATATAATGAAATAAATACTATAATATTAACTTTCGACGTCGGTGCCTGACTGCCCATTAGGTTACGTGTAGATGTGCCGCTTTGTACCGCTTTGTACCGCTTTATTTACTCTTCGTTCCTATGTTAGTTAGGTTAATTTGTCTTGATTCATTCCTGGTTGATTTTATTATACTCAACATAGGTAGTCGTTCGTTTCGGTGTTTTTCACGTCGCTCGTTCATACAGTTCGTATTTGTTCGCACTGACCTCCCCACTCTGGCTCCCTACTCATGAGTTGATCGTCGTTTTTGCGCATGCGTTTGCGTCTCCTTTCCCCTTTTAACTCTACTCTTGTCCCTTCTTCAGCAATCAGTTCGCATAATATAATAACATGATCTTCCATTCTCAGTTACGTTATATTACTGTAGGTTTAATGTACAACCACCGATGATACGAACGAAATTGTTCACATCTGTTTTAATATTAGGAAACGATGCCTTACAAAAAGTTAAGTGAATATAGAGATGATTTATATTATGTTATGTTCAGTGATAATGATAAGCACTAAGGTGTTAGGACCTAGGGCACGGCCCCGCACTCACAAACCTATGGAACAATTTAAGAACTTAGTTTGTAATGATCCAACGTGGCAATTTTCTTATTAACATAAAAGGATATAATTTATTTAATAAAGTATAATATGTATTAGAAATTTTAGATTTACTCAACATTAAAGTTAGTGCAAATTATTATGAAAAATCAATTGAGACTATTTATATGGGTTTTAATTATTATTATATAGGAGAAGAGCATTAAATATTGGATGAATTTATTAATTAAAAATAGTTAGCAAAATACAAATACGATAAGACTCGTTAGAGGCTCGTCTGTCAAATGTGGTGTTCACTCGAGCGCGCCTGCGCTCCCGTCTCTACCGCCTCGCGGCGTGGCCCGGCTCGCTCACCGCTCACTCGGCGCTCACTCACCCGCTCACGGCGGTCTCTCGCGCGCGTTGTGCGATCCGTGAGTGGCACACTTGCATCGTCGCATTTTTACATTACACTCGGTAATAACGACATAAGATATGCAGCTGTATCTTAAAAATAATGTTTATGAAATAATACTTTAATCATGGCTTAATTGTAGTACTGTTGCGTAGTTAACCTTTTCGACTCTTGTTTGTATTACTTTGTCTTATAGTGTACGCGGTTTTATATGTGTATGTTTATTCAGTAGTATATAGAGGAAACAATGTTTTGTGTAAAAGTGTATTTTGGTATAACAATAAAGTAACGATAGCTCCGCAGCACGCAAGCGGGCGGGCGCGCTCGCGGGCCGTGCTAGTATTCATTAATATATTTATCATCGTAATTGACTAATTATACAAGACCCTTAGTGTTAAACGTTAGATAAGCAGTCGATTCATATTTAAGTTCACTGTCTACTCGTCTTATAAAATTAATTCATTTGCATTTAAATGTGTAATCACTGGTTAGGGCACAAACCCTCCCTCTATTAACTGGTAGTCTTTTCGAAACTTATTTTAAAAACAATGCAGGTATTATTATATATAAACCTCATATTTATACTAGAATTTAATATAAATGTAATTATGGATCCCGGATAAAATAAATTTCACGGGCTTTACAATTAATTATAACATTAATAATTATTATAAAACCTAGGGCAAGTTGTTATTTATTCCTGTTTTAATTAAAATTTTGATGTTGATTATTTTTAAACTATTTTTCTTTATAGTAAATAAAAGTACATAATTCTCGATCGATTAGAAACAAAATTGTTAGGTGAGCTATCGACTGATGTACAATATTTAAAGTAATGTTTACTTACAACAGTACCTATATAAGTTTAATTAACCCCGGCCCAGTACGGGCCGGCTATATTTATACACACTTGTATTAATTTCCTAAAATGTAATTAATTGGAAGCGGCGACCGCGACCTAGCCACAAAGTAAGCATGTTACAATTGTAAGACTATTATCTAGATTTGTTGTAAACTTGTAATGTGTAAACTATACTTAGCCCTAACGTGCTGATATATGAGGAGCCTAGCGGGGCGCGGCCACGTGTCGCCCGCGCTCTAGATAAGTTTACTTTATGTTCGTATAAAAAGGAAAATTATGATAGACTTAACACGTGCGTCCTTTTTATTCTTTTTTACGATGATTACCTAATGATAATTAGTTAATTACGGTTTTAATTATTAATTTTAACCGAAGCACTAAAGTAAGACGAGAAGCTTGTACGCGATGATTTAATTGATGTAACAAGTGCTATCACACATAACACTGAGGTCTTTCGAAGTAGAAATTATGCATTATTCATATTAGGTATTTTGGGTATATATATTTAGTGTTAGATTTAACTGGTAACATAAGTATGTAGTTTATAATGTAATGGAAAGAATTACACATTTGTCGTAGTTTTTTATTATTAAGCTTCTTCTATCTTAATGGATTAAGTAATTACTACTGGTTGATTAATAAAAAATTAATATTACCATTGCAAATATTTGAGATATCTTATTATGAAATATATATCTACTTTAAGGACATTATAAAACGTAGATAATTAAAAGAAATCAAAAATTTCAAAATAACACTGGCATTTTTAATTATTATGTTGTTCGTACACATCCCTGACCCCCCCTCTTCGTCAATTACTCACATGTATAGTATCAGTTATCATAATTTTTGTTTTTATAGTGATACATTACAGTAAACTGTCATTCGTGTCCATAATAGTCTTACACTTACAAATGTCTAACACGACTCGTGATGGAACGATGAAAGTGCCGTTTTCATTAATTATATTCTCATCATACTATTCTTCTATCACACACCCTATATACACTTATCCTTTGACACACTTTACCTGGTAATGTATAATATCTATAGTTCCTCTCTGTCCACACCCCCTATAGTGTTTTCATTGACGTGGATTCCCGATGTTAAGTCTTTGTCAGATACGTAAATGCTCTAACCACTCGATCGGCATTCAAATGAAAACAAAACTGAATGCAATAAGGACTTTGAATACTTTTTCCACGAGCAACTTTGTCCAGGCAAATACAATTCAGGTAAGTATCGGATTATAACATTTTTAAAACATAAAGTTAGATAAGCGTGGCCTGAATTTAATTCATAAAATAAATAACTTGTCAATATTCACAGTACCTTTTTAGTTTCATCTAAATTTGATCATGTTAATGCAGTTTTTTAAGTATCATTAACTTACCTCCGTAAATTAATTTTTACCTGAATTGTATTTCAAGTTTCCTAAGGTTGCCATTTTAGTAAACTTTTTTGTAGAGTAAAACCAAACTTTCAGTCGAGTCAAAACTAAAGGGTTTTCCCCTTCGGCCACATTTGAAACCAGCGACAAAAAAAGGTTGTTTTTCTTTTATGAAAACCTGGTTTCCAACAAAGATCTTGAGATTGGATTTTGTTTGGAAACTTCTTACTTATAAATTCATGATTAAAAATAATTTCCTGAAGACTAAAAATTGCACTGTTTTTGATAAAATTGTGGTATTACATGTTACTTTATATATGCCCTGAGAAATAGATAATATAATAATTTTATAAATACTACATTGGCGAATCAGCGTCACCTCCTTTCAGTATGTTAACTAGTTACATAAATTTACGGCAGAGGGCGACGGTGTGGGGAGTAACGCTGGCAGTCCCAAGTATATGAACGTGCCACAGATGTCGGATGCTATAGGGACACCACCACAGGTCTTTACCTTTCTAATAAAGAGATAATACAAGTTCTGTAAAACTGATAGACTTATACCTTGCCAGTAGATAAGATGTAATTCTATACTAAAGAACATCTCACACCAAAAATGAGTCATTCGAACAGTGAAACTTAAGATTTTGTTTGAATTCCTGGAATGCTCTTGAACTGTTTACATTTTGGTGGGATTTTACAAGACTTAATAGTCTCATTAGTAATGAAGTCCCATTGGCTTATATCTAGATACGTAGACGTAGTATATGGAATTAATAATATAAAACAAAACTACAATTCGACAGGTGCCTATGATATATTGTGGAGGCATGGTATCGCCACAGCCGTCGTTCTGTAATGTGTCGGATATATCCGCGTCTGTCTCAGGTTCTTATTTTCTTTCCTTTATTCATTTCCTTCTTCATTCATATATGTATAATTACTACAACCACACTACATCATATTGTAGAAATAGAATCATTTATTTTCTGTTTGGACGATGCGGTGACGCGCAGTACTAATTGATTTTTGGCAGAACCACTTACTCTAAGGCCTCTGCTTGGATAGACAAGTTAGGAGAACTCTTTTCTAACTAAATAAATTACATATTTAGATAGCAGATACTTGACAAACGTGTTAATTTTCGATATCAAGTAAAATTTGTACTATTCAGAATTCAATTTGCGTTCCTGGTCGGTCTATCGTATGGTAGGGAGACTGGCCAAGAGCGAATCGTTCTCGACCATTATTAACTAAGGACTTTGTCACTGTAGACACACTGTCAACAGTATGTAGTCGCATTTCTATAGACAATAGGATTGATACTTGGAGGCATCCTTATGAAGTAGATAGGCAATGTCAGATTTTAAGATATATTGTGATCAGCTAGATATTCCATAATGGCAATAAAATCCTAAATGAATATCTAAAACACAATATGTCCTAAACTTTATTTTGAAGTATAGTCAAATACCTGGTGAGTGGAATTGGTGCGTGGTGCGGTAAGTTCAATTATTATTTATTTTATACTGTAACTGATATTTTGCATTTAAAATGTTGTATAGAGACAGTCGAGAATGCTTAAAAATATTGCTGTTAACAGTTACGACTGTTGATATAAGTCCTAATAGAGGTATGTGTTACCAGGTGATGACTATGAATACACCGGGGGTTCCGGTGACGGCTACCAACGGTCATCGAAGCGCAGCTATCATGGGTCATCATCAGGCGGCACAGCATCGGCATCTTCTTACCATCCCTATCGGCGTTAACGAATGAGTCGAGCGGCAGATTTTGTGCCTTCTGCCTGTCTGGTAATTCCGTTACTCTACGTATCAATGTTTGTTAGTATACGTGGGTTTATAATTGCATTCCGGTTCCATATAGTTAATATATTTTATACTGTATTTAGGTTTAGAAGGTCGCATAGCAACTTATTTTGTAAGCGCAGTAGTCAACCTCCACCCTAATAGATGTCGCTACAGGGTGGACTGACCTAATTTTAACTTTGCTTTTAAAATTTTGGACATAAATAATGATAAGTCACTCACAGCTTTATATAAAGTTTATAAGTTTATGTATACAAACTAGGTTAATGTTCTCTGTAACATGTTGTACTCCGTTTATTAACAAACATTGTCGTATATTTTACTTGTAAAATATTATATCTTTTTTCTACGAACGCAATCATTGAGTTTGTAAATTATTTTTAAAGAAAATGGTTTATAAGAGACGTCTTTTTGTTTATGGACTTGGTTTTTTTGATGAACTTTACGATATGGTGACCGTTAGAGTGGATAATCGACAAACACTGATGCGAGTTTCATAGATGGGATACGTTGAATATATTATGTAGTGTTGGGACTGGCGTACCTTATAAACCGCTTTCAGAATTATTAAGTTAGTTAGATTAGTTATTCTTTTGGATATTTTTGTGTAGCGTAGTTCGATTAGAAGTATCAATCCAGGGAGCTTTTGTTTGAAACGGAAAATTTTCAATTGTAATTGAAAAAGCTTGAAATTTTTTTATAATAGTTTCCAGATGTTTTTAGGTCTGTTCCAACGTTCATATCACTAGCTGCAATAACAGTAAAGTATGCGAGTATTGTGTCTCTTTGTCCGCTTGACTATATTAATATAAAACTTGTAATATATAATTTTGCTCAACATTTTCAGTTTTTGGGAATCAATTTTTAATCTCTTAAGGATGTAAGTTTAGCTATGTATTTACAAACAAGTTATACTAGTGATTATTATATCAATTTTGCCCCGAGAAATACCTCTTCACCAAGTGTTGTCTGAAGCTTCTCAATAAGTGAACAATTTGCTGGCAATTATTGATTTTTTGACTATATACCACCGTTACGATATCCGTATGAACTATTTCCTTCTCAAATATGTTAGAAATTGACTTATTTTTTGTAATATTTACTTCTAGACTTTAGATAGGATATCCAACCATATGATATGGTTAGAAATTGTTTGTGACTTGAAGAAATCATGTTCTTAACATAGGTATTAATGTTAGTAAAGCATTTATAACTAAATTTTGCAGACACCTTGAAGTACACATATAATGAACTTGGGGTGTTAGGCAAACCGCAAAATAAATTCAGAGCTTTGGTCGTTGAGTTTTGTAATGTTGAACATTCAATCTCTCAAATGTTTGGTACTACACAATGTTCTCACCTAAAACATGATTTTTGTTTTCTTTAATAAATATACTAATTATTTTAAGTTTTATTTAAATTGACAAGACTGCGTATCCTCCTTTACAGTTAGCTATAGTCGCGAGGTGACACTGATACACGTAGGTATATAAATTAATAGACGTACAGTTTTTTTTATAATAATCTTGTTTTTATTTTTGAATCATTTTAAATTACATTTTATATCGCAAGTAGGTAGGCCTTGTTAATATTTAAATAATATACGATTAAAATTTAATGACATTGGGTAAGTACAATCGAAAATAGATCTGAAGTTTAAAATGTATGTAATTAAAATTAATGTTTATAATTTTTAAAGATGTAATATAAAATAGAATTTAATGTACATTATTATAATAATTATGAATCGATTAAAAGTTACACCGATGGGCAGGTATACGTTAGGTCAGACGACTTTAATATAGAAATGACATCTAGATATATCTAGTATATAATATTAGGCTTTAAAATTAAGAGGTCATGATACTTTAGCACGCATGATTTATATTTATAGATGATAATCTGGACGATAACGATGATAGCCACCTACGCTTTTACACCTAAGTTATAATTTTGGCTATTTTTTATACAAAACGTGTTCTTTATTATAAATTAGTGTTACAGAAAATTCTTATGTTGAGAAGCGTCTAAATAAATTGTGTAAATTTAATTTCCACATTTTTTTATTCGAAGCTTACAATTTAGGATAATTTAGTCTTAACATCAATGGACAGTCAATTTTTAATACTTAAATTTTATTAAATATATATAGCAAACAGTGAATTACAAGTAAATACTTGTGATGCGTACTTTCCTAAATTACAAAAGCGATTTTGGATGTGCATTTTTGTTTATTAAATTTGTGAAATATATACTTACAAACAATTACATACAATTGAAAAGGTATTTAGTGGTGCCTTAAGTCAAATGTGTATAAGCGGAGTAAGGCACTAAGAAAGCAACCCTACTTTTAATTGATGAGATGACAGTAATATTTTTTACCGAAATTGACTAAATTGATCCTTTGTAGTTAAATAAAGGCCACGAATTGCACGGACCTCAATTCCTTAATTTCGACGTTTTCTAGACACTGATAGCAATATTAATTTTGAAAAGTCTAAACGGCGTAATTGGCTAAGCTTTCGTAAAGTAACTACTAAGTTCGGTGTTTTGATAAATTGATTTGAAGATAAGAAGCCTGGTAAAATTTAAAAACAATAGTTACTTGCATTTCTAGTTCTAAATACGATACTGTTTGGCGAAATAGACAAGTTTTATGCTAGTGATGTGAGAAGTTGTCTTTTAAAGTTTTGTGAGTGAGAAAGGAGAATACAGGTAAAATACATAGTCACACCATAATTATTACGCTGCAGTGGTTTGTAATGGAATGTGCGCAAGGTTTAAACGTCAAGGATTTCCAAAGCGAGGATGTAAGTATATATATATTAGTAAATGTAGAACACCGACGACATTTATTAAGCTATTCTAAATTAGTCTATTTTCTCGAGGCCAGTTGTTCTGGAAAATGCCGGTATCGCTAATACCGGTGTAGTTAGTGCGGTGGTTAGTCGCACAGTAGGCGTGTCTCACGGTGGAGGAGTAGCGTGCGTTGGCGCAGAGGCGCGACGTGCGGCGCAGTTGGCGCAGTCGCAGGGACGCGGCGCAGCCTCCTCGGGTGCGTGTGCCTGTGCTGCGCGGTAGCACAGCTCGCGGTAACGGGCGCAACCTGCAACGAGTTTATCTTTATTAGTTGTGTGCTTAATTATTAAGTTAACTAGAATCAAGCTTCCATAAAACGCTTTTAAAGTTGGGCCTGATAAACTTAGTTTGTATTAGTTTCCTATAACATCGCCCTTGGAAACTCGTATTGGAGAAGTATCAGCTATCTAGCTAATCTATAAACTAACGGTCGCATCTTGCCCAAAACTTTCTAAAATAAAATGGATATTCGCTAGTTGCTTATGTTGTGAAACAAGCGCGGTGAATCTGAGATCTCAAAATAGACCACCTATAAACATTAACTTTTAAATCAGTAACTGACAAATATTGATCTCTTAATACATACTGTAATATCCTATGTCTTGGGGTCGACCCTCCTAGTCGCAACTCTGGGCGCATCAGTACATTTTCGGTTGCAGTTTCGTCATCTTTAGGTCGTTTCTTATAGTCGTCATCCAGACAGTCGGTGATCTATTTCGGCCTCGATTAGATTCCTTAATGTTCAAGACGCAACATGTCATAAGCTGTTTTCCACGCCGAATAACATGACCATACCACTGCAGACGAGTCGCAGTGAGTTAGTTAATCATGTTTGCAACTTTTAATGTACCCCGAATATGCTTATTTCTGACTCTTGTATCTTTAAGTATTCCCTGGACCACCATAACATCTTGAATGGCGTCCGTAATACCGATTACCCTTGTACTAATAAGGTATTATTTCAGTAATTTGTAGTATCGTGATAGCGATGAGAATCCTAGATTTTGAAGTGTCAGTTTAATAGCGCGATAGTTTTCACAATCAGCCACGTGTCATATTTGTGTTTGTAGAAAAGGACGAGGTTACTTTTCTCTATTCATCTGACATTTCCTTTTGTGAAAGAATGAGGTTAAAAAAGTGTTGTTAACCGGAAGTGCTAACCGAGTTAACCGGAATCTCTTCAGGTTCGCTGCTTCTCCATTCTTTATTTTACTTAAGGTCAGTTGAACTTCATCTGCTGTTATTTATAAATGTAGTAGTTAACGCTTGCATAATGAATAAATCCTGTGCTCCGGGGGACACTTTACCAACACAGAAGACATAGAGAGAAAGAACACTTAGTCTCGGAACAACAATTTGTGGATAATACAAAGTGTTATCCCCTGTGAGATTTGAACCTACTTCACTCGGCACAGTAGAGAGCTGCGTGACCGTTTAAACCACTACGCCATCTGTGCAGTCGCACGGGTGTCTGTTCCAAAGGGCCATATTGTGACAGTATATCATTCAAGATGTCTTTTGGAAATTCTTCATTTAGAATGGTGCTATAATATTCGAGCCATCTTTCATTTATATCAGTCTGATGTTGGAGGTGTTCCAGCTGAGTTATTGATATGTTATGTTTAATATACTGTGATTGTTAATTTCAGAATTTAGTGATCTTGAAAATTTCTTAACCCGTAAGAGTGTTTTCAAATCAGTTGTACCTTCATAGACAGCTGCGCTTGACTTAACCATCACTTTCTTGCCTTCCTTCTCTACTGGAATATAGTTCTCGCGGTCTAAGTCGTCCTTAGATGTTTGCTATTTTTTTAATCTTTTTCTTTTACCAGTTCCAAGACATCATTATTTCACAGACTTGGGTCTTTGTTGGGTATAACTTTGTCAGTTCCTATCTACGTCCAGTCAGGTAACCAATGTTCCAGATAGCTAAGCACATGGTGATTGTTTTGCGTCTAATACCTTCGATTACAGGGAAGTCCTAAATATTCTTCGCAGCTGAGTTGATCGTCACTTGAGTCGGACATCCTGGCATTTATACTTATTTTGCTTTCTTGTATTTTCATGTTTACGACAAGGAGGATCGGTTGTCGTTTTTTACGACTGGTTGCCATCTGACGCCAAGACTGATCTTCCACTCTTTTGAAGGACGCGAACACTGCCGCTCACCCCTCAGAATATGTGGATTAGGCTCCATCAATGTCGACTCTTCAAGACTCCAATCTATAGGCAACCTTTGCTTCTGTTATTCTGAAAAAGTCCACCGATGGAGATTGTTAACGGAGTTTACTCTTCGGCCTGTTGGTCTGCGGGAACTATTTTATTTCGCTCTTACCCTCCATATCTAGCGGGCGCTCCCTGATCCGCCACCTAGGGATGTGTTCTTTAGGAGCACGAGGCTCTCTTAAAAATAACCGACGAATTCAGATTTGTGAAGATAACATTTCAATAGGGACTTATTTTTTATGTTATCAATATAACAATGGGTTGTGACCAAGCTAGTGTCAGTGATACCCACTTACTAATAAAATTGGTAAAGCAAACATACCTGTGGGTGGTAAAGCAAGTCTTGTATCCGCAGCGAAACCTCTTTGTGCCAGCCGATCGAGAAGTGTGCTCGCCGACCATCACCGCGCGCTATCGTGTTCAACCCCTAAAAACAAAATAATTCAATGTTACTTATGTAATTCAATGTTACATTCGACCAAATGTGGCATACATTTGGTCGTCTGTCGTGACTGATAGGTATGTCGTAACCTAGTTAATATTTACAGCAGCTGTAAATGACTAGTCTTAGTAAAATATTTGTAAAACTAATTTACAAAACATTAATCTTCTCGTTCATGCAGGTGATTAGTCAACCGGTTACCATAAAATCTATTGAGTGGAGACCTCGGGCAGAGGAACTACTTTTGACCGATTGTAACTTTTTAATACTTTTACAAACTTGTACACACTATAGGCTAAATTCTTAATTGTTTGAGAATTTTTGCTGAAGGCTCCTGTATTCGAAGGTCGAATTTCAACACTGTCCGGAACGCAGGCAATATCACTGGCATTAAAAAATATCTGATTAGGTAACCAGTACTAAATTCATTCATTTTTTCTAGAGCTGGTGGAGAACTTAACACACGATGACGTGTCTAATAATTAAGTTAAAGAAAAATTTAAAAGTTATTAGTTTTCTGATAAAATAGTAATTTAATTTTCAGCGATGCGATTGGCACGCATTTAAACCAATCCTAATGCCGAAGCCGCTCACCACCAAGATCGAGAAAACATAATTTCACACCTTTATCACTGAGTCAGTCACTATATTGTAATATAAAAGTTTTTCCGTTTAACAAAAGCTGTCAGAGTACAATACCTTCATTAGCTGCAGGCGAGTGTCCGCCGGACTTATCGTCGGTGCGCGGCGTCGTCGAGCCGGATAGAGAATGGGCCTGAAAGTGTGCAAACGTATATTTTTGTGATGAGTTCCAACGTTGTACTTCTATCTACTGTGAGTTTTGACTAGACATGCCACGACAGTCTTGGGCGAAACTTAGTACTTTTTGCGGATGACAGATTTAAATTTGGATCAGAAACGTGTGACGATGACAAGATATGGGCGCTTTTGTTTCTTTCATTATTGATTCGTGTTACAACACACTTCATTTGTAATTTTTCTTAGATGTATTTGTCATCTTTCGACAGTAAATATGTTCGAATGGCAACCGGACCGACGGCTTATGTACTCTCCTAGGCACAGAGGATCTCAATATGTTAAGAATGCGTTCCATCCATAGGCTGTTCTGGTTAGGATTGCTTAAATTTGCAAAGTGTTAACTTACATGGTTATATGAATCATGACACCCTTCAACTTTTATCTAACATATAAAAAACTTGTGTCACCGTGTTAACGACATTCGAAACGGCTGAACCGATTTTTGTTATTAAACTGTTTTGTGTATATTTGATTGGTTTGAGAATAGGTCGTAAGGTATTTTTAATATACTGAGGTGTTAAAGATGGTTGATGAATTTTATTTTTTGAAGAATTGTTTTATTTTATGACTTCGCATCAAAAAATACTTAGATACAACCCTAAATATTCAAACTTCTTAAAACTTCTAAAAAAAAAAAAAAAGTGATGTTTACATTTTTACTTTCATTCACATTGTTCGTCAAAATGTTCACATACAGCGTTACAACATTTGCCGGGTCAACAAGTATACCTATAAAATCTTTAAAATTCTTCGTGAGCAATGTTGTGTACTCTTTTTTATTAGTTTCACTATTGGAGATTCGATCAAATGTTACGAACTATTCCGTCGAATACCAAATAGTGGAAAAAACGTCGCCAAGAAGCCGAGTACTAAATAGTTGGCAAATATTTGTGGCATCTTTAGCTTTGATATACCCTAACTTACTATGACGAAATTTTCTGTATTATACGAGTTATTTTTATTGTTACAAAAGAAGGTTAAGAGGAACTTGAAACAGATTAACAGCAGAACTACAATTTAGTAGGTACTTATGAAATTTGCTCAAACCTGAGTGGATGCTTTGGTTCTAAAGTTATTTTTACTTATATAAAACTATATTATCTATATAAAACATATTTTATATATAAAGTCATATACCAGTGCAAAAGTAAAATCTCCGTGAACAGAGGTTTTTGATATGGCGGTGAAATGATTTATCTACCAAAATGTAAAACTTTTTAAACCATAAAATATATAGGTATTAACAATAAACACTGTTTTATATGGATATTGTTAGAACAAGAGCCCAAATAAAATATTCACGAATCCTTAAAATTATTTTTTGAGAATTTGGCGTTAAATTATCAATTTTTAAAGAAGTCTGTGTACATATCTTGGGATGCAACAACAGACTATGAAGGTAGTTAAATAAAATTATACATTTTGTACATTTGTCGTGTAAATGTTATGTATGCTGAATCAAAATAAATGTTGACCAAAGCAACAACACGATAACAAGTTAAAACGTTAACATCTTGGAGTAAGTACTTTGACCGTCATTGCCTTCGTTATTTACCTCCAACATTCAAGAGCTTGGGGTCAACAAAACCCTCATTATTGTAACAAAAATAATGACAATCCTCAGAGTAGATCTGTGGGTACACAATTTTTGATTTCGTTTTCAGATATCTTCCTAAAACTAAGTGTCTACCTACTTAAAATTTATCGTTGCAAAATCTTACATGTGATTATGTATGGAAGTAAAATTCGAATTACGACAAAAAATTTTAGTTTACTAATGGTACCTTAAAAACTCAGTCGGTTACGTGTTATGGATATAAGTAGGCTCGAATCCTGACTGATAGAAATAAATATATACCTACTTACCATATACGGTATTAAGTCAATAAATGACCAATCGAATACCTGTTATGATTAAGGGTGACAAATATTTTATGGTGTCCGAATATTAGAAGTTGACAGTTTAGAAGGACTTGGAACTCCTGTCGATCTCAAAGCGAATGACGTGCTGAAGTATTAGCATATTTTGTAATGTTAAATGTGTGCCCTTGTATTGAGTTCCTCGAAGTAAATGCTGCTTTCAAAATTGCTTACTGTAAATGGCAGAGCTTGAACTTGTGTAATATTCACATCTGTGTAGTCTAGTACAGTGTGGTACAAAGACAATCACAATAAAAAGTTCCAAGTACTGACTCATAATGTCTGACAAATTTTAGGATTGATTTAAGCAAAGGCTGTTATTCGAAATCGGTACGTTTTCACAATGCTTCTTTATCAAATTATAAAATAAACAATCTTGACTGCAGCCAACAGCTTCAGAGACGTGGTTAGTGAGATTAACAGCAACAACCAATGATTTGGTAAGTTTATGAAAGAACACTTATTCCCGGTACAAAAATTATAAATCAGTTTCTGTCGTTCGAAAAGTACGTGAAAGGCTATCAATGAAGAGAAGAGTATAATACGATACAAATTAGGAGATACTAAGCATCAATTAATTTGGTTAATAGGCATATTGGAACGAAGTTCCTTACGGCAGGCTTGGAGGGGATAGGGATTTCGCTGCGGGATCGAAATGAAAAAAATGTGATAGTAAAACCGTAAGTGGAAAAAGTGCGTGGAATAAATCTGTGGAATAAATCTGTGGAAAAAAGTGCGTGGAATAAAACCGTTAAATGAGACGTGCGCAGGCGCGAAAGCGCGTCATGTATGCTATTTTATTATTTTAAGGAATTTATTATTTTATTTCCTAAAATACTGAATTTCCTAAATACTTCCTTGTACTTAAATAAAAACTAATCAGCAAAATTTAAGAGAAAAATCAAGAAAACCTACATAAAATTGAGCACGATTTTTTTTGCAAATTGTGTCGATTCCACATTATCCGAAGGAACTTCGTTCCTACCTGGTGTCCCACGACACCATTCATTTTTTATATTTTTAAATATGTAGGTTTTTTAAGAGCCTGCCATAATGTCTACTCAGTCAGCCTGCCATAATGTCAGTCATGGAAAACATGAATAACGCCAATACTTGGAGGCACCATACTCGTTGCGAATGCAGATAATGCAGTATGGTGATCCACACTATGGTAGCCTAGCCAGATGCTTTTTCACACCCCACTTAGGAACGTAATAGGTATGATAATCATTTTTTCTGTGTAAGATTTACACACTTATCACGATAACTGTCACCCCTGCATCAATGGGCCTCTGGTCTCGCACTCACCAACGAAATATGACAGCACGGATGCTGCCGTTTTAGGTGTTTTCTGCGATAAGTAAACTCCTTTTTTCACTTGATGTAACCCTGTAACTTTTATTTTACTATGCCAATCGTAGCAAAAAAACTAACGATTTAATTCAACAATTTCATTTGAAACTAGAATCAAACCATAAACAAGGTTTCAGATCTCGACATCTACAAGCTTTATTGTTTAATCCGATACCTACCTATTACGGAAGCTCTGTTTGATATAACAGCTGTTAATATCTTCCGAATTGAATAAATTTACATGGGCTGTAATGAAAGGGAGATATTCTCCTAAACGTTGTAATTGTATGCTAAGTGGCAGTGAAACGGAAAAGCAGGCGTTTTTGTGAGGAAAATTCAACGCTAGACTTAATTAAATACGGTTGATCTGGGTAGTCGTTTGTAAGATATTTTTAAAGGTTAAATTGTTTTATCAAGTCGCGCCTCTTTCAATGAATATATTTTTTTATATTAATTTTCTTTTTATGAATATTTTAATTTGTATTATTTTAGTAAATTAAAAAGAATATATCCAGAATTACGTGGTGTTCGAAATATATTCAAGGTAACGTATTTATGAAATATCACACATCAACCAACGTTTGCAAACATCCAATATCGTTGTGAAGACCGAAAATATCTGAATAGGAAGGCCCTTAGCCGTTTTCCAGACGCTTACGAGTGTTACACATTTGTGCAATATACAATTATGTAACAATGAGTAATGCTGTCTACAACTTTGAATATTTGGTCCATGCCAATCAATATTTGTAACCACATTGTCTTCCACTTATGCTCACCATTATATAAATAATTGAACAGATACTAGTAATTAATTAATTTATACAAGTCGCGTCGGTGATAAAACTTCTGAGAACCGAAAATTATATATATCATTGATTTTTCTATAAATACAAATTGGCAAGACGAACTATATCTTTCTGAAAATCGACTTCATGTTTTGGAATATTTAATATATATAGTAGCTTCGAAGGATCTTTTGGTGTTGAGAAAATTGTGTTTATGTTCTGTACTTACAAAGAGACTTAGACTGGTCATGAGAATCCAGAAGCTAACAAATTTCAAATTATAGTATAATAACTAGCAAACAATGTAATATTTAACACTAAGAATATTTTTGATTTTTTTTTCACACCTACCAAACTAGGCATATTCCTGTGTCGCGCACAAATATATCTACAAGAAACGGACACAAAGAACACCTATGCTCAGAACAGAAATTTATGTTATACAAAATGTTGTCCCATATAGGGTTTAAACTCGCAAGACGCGTAGTAAAAAACGAAAAGGTGATCCCTTAAACCATTACACCACCCGTTAAGACATAAAGACGAAATAAATAAATTAATAATCTCACACATCTTACACACGGAGAGAAAATGTATAATGAACACTGAGAATATGTCCACTACACGGTGACCTATGTAATCGAATAAACTGACACAGGAAATTGATATCATGGCAGGAAATTGGTATAAGCCACTAACGGATGCTGGCAAGTTTGAAATTTAAATGTGTGAGAGGAAATCATGCCAGGCCTTTCATACAACTTCAATAAGGATACATTTACTGTGCCTTATTACGTTAGCTATTTAATTTCCCTTTTACTCGTTATTTAATAAAATGTTTTATAGAGGGAGATCAATACTTCGGGCAGAGACAGAAATTGCGGCCGTGTATTTCCGCATTTTTTAATTTTGACATGACCCTTGGGCACTAGGTGTCTATGGGCGAAGGTGGTCACTTATCCTTAAGTGATCCGAGTGCTTATGTGTGTAAAGCATGTTGCTTCTTCATTATTTCCGGCACACAAGCAAAAGTTTCTTATAGCAAAAAAATATCAAATGAACCAAAAGGTTCGAGCAAATTCTACATAAGTAATATCAAGTTGTTTATTCCAAAACACAATTTTATTCAGAGTTAATATTTGAATAAAGGCAAATAAAATATATGAATTGCCGAGGGTACGGATGAATATGTTTCAATGGAGGTTTTCGTATTTATTACATCGTGTAAACATCGAAAGGTGTGCTCTGTGTGGGTGTGACAACAAAACAGCAGAATTACTCGTATCAAAAAAAAAACTTTAGTACGAGTACAATACTTGTATTTGTATCCCGAAGTTGTTATGCTAAGCTAATGGTAAATCTACCATTTATAACTTTTGTAAGATATTTTTTTCGGAGTTTCTCTTTTCGTATAAATTTTGCTTTTGTGCTTTCATTTACGCTAAGGATGCTTGACTGTGTAAGTATAAGTATACATAATGTCGTTCTGATTTTGTAGCCTATAAACTCTCAGTAAATGTCGACATTTGTTAGTTCTCAAATATTAGTTCGGGATAAAAGGGGTTCTAACTATATAAGTGATCTATTCGTAGGTAGGATTTAAAATCGACACCTTCGGGCACTTACGCTTACACATCTGTGAAAGCTTTTAAATCTTATTTTGCGAAGAAACATAATTCTTCTTTCGTGCAAAAATCACTTTTTGTGCAAAATGTGTGACGTTGACCTACTTTTGTCGCCTCTTTCACGTGTTGTTGCATTACTTCTGAAGACATTCTTGCCCCTATTTGATGTTCAGCAGTAAATTTACAAAGATTAGAATTAAGAATGTGTATGTGCGAATTTCCTTATTAAGATTTGAAGTTATGGTATTATGGTTAAATGATAATTGTAATGTATCCCGATTATTGAATCAGATACCCTGAGTTCCATTTTCAATACGGACAAATAACTGTTTCCCGGCACGATAATTTATTCTGTTTGTCTCTAGTTTTTATTCTATATTGAGAACCTGCCAAAGTAAGTCTACTTTTTTTTTATGAAGAGCCTGCCAAAGTGACTCTACTCTGCCTCATGGAAAGCATGAATAGAATCCAAAGAGTTGTGGTCACCATACTCATGGCAAATGCAGACAATGCAGTGTGGTGACCCACACTATGTCGGCCTAGCGAGATGCTTTTTCACGCCACGCTTGGGGACGTAAAAGGGCATGACAGTCATCGTGGCAGTGTAAGCCTCATATAGTTATCACGATAACTGTCACCCCTGCATCAATGGACCTCCGGTTTCGCGCTCACCAACGAAACACGACAGCATTGAAGCTGGCGCTTTAGGTTGGTCTTCTGTGGGAGGGTAGTACTGCCCCGGTCGAGCCGGCCCGTTCGTGCTGAAATCAGCATGGTTTTACTACCTTATAAACCTCCTTTGCCAGATGGAAAGTATAAATAGAATCCAAGAGTTATGGTCACCACACTCATTGCTAATGCAAACAAGTTTATCTATAACATGTACATATATATATAAAAATATTTATGAATCAGCTGTATCTGTGTTTATTTTGTGTGAGATATGTCAAGTTATTACGTTTCATTTTCATAAAAACTGCATTGCGAAAGTGCAGGATTCTCCAAAATCCTTTTTTTCTACAGATTGAACGTATTAAAGAAATCTGATCGTCTATAAATTTGTATTGTGTTGTGTGTGTGTGTATAGTGATATAAAAATCCTGAATACCGACACATATGTCTATATGTGTTGGTATAAACCAAGGGTTTACGTAATCCATGTTCGTTTGTGAAAATAAAATCTTGCTTGTATTTTTGTTATTAAAAGAGAAAGCAATCTTCCCGATTGGCTTGTGCCGTAGAATTTCATCCACCTAGAGTACTCGCCGACTGATTGTTTTTCGAGGAGAATTTCGAGGAACAAATGAATTTGTTAATCGTGAATATTGTTGCTCTTAGGTCAATAAAGTATCGTTGGAAAATTTTGAGTTGAACTAAATTTGATAACATAAAAAGTTGATTTAAGATATTGCGGAAATCATGAAATTTGTGAAATTCAATTTTATTTAAAAAATTATTTTTACAATCTTGTTTTTAAAACAAGTTGAAAATGGTGGATGTTCTAATTGAACGTTATAAAATAATATAACACCTTTAAACATGAGAAATTGAATATTCTTTCGCCTCTTCTCTTTTCCATCTTTGTTAACTTCATCACCCTAAGATTTCAGTGTTCCTACCATCTTTATGGTGATGATTTGCAACTTTATTATCAAACCGAGTTGTGTAATATATCATCCGCGTTCTCGATCGTAAATAGTGACGTGGCAGCCATTAAACACTGGTCTGATATGTTTGGCGTAACGGTGAACTCGTATAAATGTCAAGGTGCATCATCGGAAGTAACCGCCGTATGAGCCAAGTCGACCTTGCTTCACTTCCGCCACTTATCTACGATAGCATGGTGCATTCTATACTACGAAAGTGTGAAGGACCTCGGATTGCATATTAACACAGCTCTTAGCTGGCGAAAATAAGTTGCATCTGTGTGCCAGAAAGTCATGGGCTCGTTGCTGGCTCACTATAGGCTTAACTACTTTCTGCTAACAAAAATTACACTCAACCTTCTTGGTACAATCTGTATAATCTGTACTTTTATGGAACGTGCTCCTTCTCAAGATCAAGATGGCAAAACCTTGGCAGTTTTAAATATCTGTTGCGGAAACATTTACTAAACACCCTGTCTGATCCATCTTAATCTTAAACTATCTCTTTCTAGAATTTATATATATATATGTATGTGTGTGTATGTAGAAATCTAACTATTATTATATATTTTTTTTCATAAAATCTAATTTTGGTTTTTGCTTGTTTTTTTTGGCTCTGCGTCGCCCCAAGGTCGACTGGTAGAAAATGTCTACGGCATTAAATTCACCTTTGTCACTTGTTTTGTGCATAAAGTAAAAATAAAAACTAAAAAAATGAAGAAAGAAGAGCTGGATATATTACAAAAAATATTTATGGCCATCTTTGATAAAAATTACAACTGTTTTCAGATTTTAAAAACCTATGATTTGATTTTGGAAATATCGGTTTTTACCGGACCTGTACCTGTATATTAAACTATCTGTTTAAGGCATGGTGTTATTAAATATATTTTTATGCTTTCATGTTTCACGATCGAATGCAATACTTGTTAATATGTAAACAATTAACATGAGTTTCAAAAAACTAATACGTCTCTCTACTAAGCCATAATTTATTGGTTAGTTCCAGAATGACCTGATATATGCGTATGTGTAGTCTAGTGTTGTACCGGATGTTTTGGGCATTTGTTACATTATTTTATTTTATTACTTTTGTTTTTTTTTCTATATTAGGAGCAGACCAAAGTGACTCTACTCTGCCTGATGGAAAGCATGAATAGAATCCAAGAGTTGTGGTCACCATACTCATTGCAAATGCAGACAATGCAGTATGGTAACTCACACTATGGCGGCCTTGTGATATGCTTTTTCACACTCCAAATTGTGAAATTGTATTGGCAATTTACTGATGAGTTTTTTATATCGTGGAGTACCGCAAATTACCAATATTGAAGTCTGGTCAGAGATCAATAAGGCTAAGCACCATTTTGTGATAACTATTATCTAGTGTGAAGTTTAAACTCAAAATTATGGGGACAGACCCGTGCTGTACCTGGTTCTTCACCTGGATGAAGCACTATTTTCCCGTGCTCCAACTGATGACGTTATTGTACAGTGATCCAGTTAAATTGTTTTCCTTATGGGTTAGTTGCTAACTGGCACGATTTAAACTGGTACGTTACGTACGAATCACTCATGTTTGTGTAGTATTAAAATTATTATTTCTTATTGTAATATGAGAAATCTGTAATATGAGAGGGCATTACTCTAAGGGATCGCATCAGGAATAAGGTGATGCGGCAGAGAACTAGGGTCAACTGTGTTCGTATTTTATTTGCGGATATATATTTTTTGAGATTCGGCACATCACTAATGTAGTCTAATTACATAATTAGGTGGCTCGTGGTTGCTAGACACCTATTAATGTAGGATGTAGGTATTGTTAAAGTTTATACCCACCTACTAAGTAAAGTCTCTCGGCACTCTCGGCACATCCGATACCTAATTTAATTAACTAATTTTCGTATAAAGTCAGGAACAGATTTCATATAAAACAAACCTATTTCAATAGTAAATCCATTTAACTCATGTTAATCCTTTTCACTGAGCGTAACGTAGCATATGAACATTCATTTATCCAACGGAAGGTATTTGTATTGAGCCGATTAACAGCCTTTGACATGGAAATATTCTGTTCATACGTCGATTGTAGGTATCTGTTTGCTTTGAATACATACAGTTTTCGTCCTGCCTTGAGTAAATTAAACCGACTTCACTTTATGGCTTGTTGCTCATTGGTAACCGAGTAGATTATTTCATTGGAAAGTTAAGCAATCCTACACACATCACTCTTTGATTGGGTGATCATTAAGACCACGGGTCTAATGTCAGTTGTACTCTTAGGTATGTCGTGGTAGATTTACAGCCGACCTCAATACAGTTCGGAAAAAAGGATTGGAGAAAGTTATATTAATTTGTAAAAAGCACATGATAAATAAAAACTATTATAGTAAAACTGTTACATATTTTATATGGTTAAGCTAGCAAACGGTACACATTCTCGACAACAGTATTTTCGTTTAGTAACGCCTACACATTTTATGTCGACTACTAAGCTACTTTGAACTGCCACTCAAAGGTTTATTGGCCCATCTTCAATAATGTGGTAGATGTTACTGTGGATTGTTTCTTTTTAATAGGTTTTTATGTTTGTTGTAGAAGTTTCACAATTATGAGTAAAATATAGGCAGGTTTATAGGGTACCTAAATAATAAATGAAAGTATAATATAAAACGCTTGGCGGTGGATTTTCGACCGACTTGAATTTGTCTGTTTTATTTCCTTCAGTAATTTTACTTTGAACCGGCATTTTACGGACTTCTGTTCTAAGATAGGCAATGATATATACTGGACACTTAGCTAGTTTTCTCGAATCATTTTACAGAAATTCAAATTTATAGAACACAGTTTTGTTTAATTTTTAGCATAGCCTCTACATTCCAAATGTTTCCGAGCGGTATATAATATATAGATTTACCGTATTAAATCTATTTGTACCAGGCAAACATAAGAGACCAAGAGACAAATATATGAATGCAACGTTCATTCCAGTTGGCTTTGGAACAGGTTTAAAACTTTTGCTATTACAGTTTATTGTACTTTGAGATTCTTAAGATAGGGTCTTTAGGCAACTGTTCCGTTTATTGCTTTTCTTTATTGTTTTGAATCGTGATATTTAATTCGGTTAACCTTCAAATTTCTTCTGTTAGCCTAGTACTTTTAATTGTTGGATAGAAAAAATAAAACTATTTCAAAAATCAGTGGAGTGACCGAGTTTTGTTGTGTGCGGTGGATGGTAATAATTAAATTACACAGATGGTGCAGTGTTTAAAGCGGTCGTCACGCCGTCTGCTACTGCGCTGAGCGTTATGGGTTCAAACCCCAAGGCAACACTTTGTGTGATCTAAAAATTATTGTTCTGAGTCTGGGTGTTCTTTGAGTCCGTTTCATGTATGTTTATTAAGTTTCCCGCGACACAAGCTTCGATCCTAACGCAAGAGTTGTATTTTTAACAGAAAAGGTAATGGTGTAAAATATAGACAGTATTTTTATCAACATATAAAACTTCATTGCTAGGTCACAAACGTTGTCGTAAAAATCATAGAAAGTTCGCTGTATCGGTAATTACAAACGACAAATGTATATTTATAAATAAACACCTGTAAGTAATTAATACAAAAACAGTTCCTAGCTTGAGCTATACCTAAATGTATCAATTAATTAGTTCGGCGACTGTTTTGTCAATGTATCATGATGACATCTATTGGGTATTGTATGGTTTTCACTGTTCACTAATTCTGTCGTATTGACATTAAAGTATTACTTTAAAAATAAATAAAACTTTAAGAATGTAATAATTAATAATAATATTTTATTACAAAAGCCGGCCTTTACGAATACAAGTCGAGTTCATATTAAATCTACGTACCTGATGGATATCCAGATTTGTGGTGGCTGTTATCAAATCCAAGATGGCGGAGAAGGAGCCGCGTGCAGCTCTCCTGAAACCCTCGGGAGGAGACCCTGTGGCGCCACCGCCGGCGATGTTAACCGGAGATTGGGCCCACTGCAATTATTCATGAAATCATGGTAGGTAATCTGTTAATTATTAATTTATGCTTCTATTACGCCATATCTCGAGAGAATTAGCACAAATTCTCTACAATACATAGGTTTGATTTGGTAACGTATACAATTTAAATCAACACTACGCACACTAAGCTATATCACCAACAGCCTTTTGCAGTCCACTTCTGGACATAGGCCTCTCCTAAGCAAGGAGGTTTTGGCCTACTATTCCACGCTGGCCAGACCGGTTGGAATGTTTTCCTTCTCTTTGTAATGATCTTGTCTTGTATACTTTGTTCCCTTAGTCGCCTTTTACGACACCCACGTGATGAATAGGGGTGGTAGCACTATGTATTCTTAATCCGTCACCGCACGGTTTAAGCTATATAAGGGTATATAGCTAAGCTATATACCCTATTATAATCTTCCTCGATTAAATAATTATAAACACCTTA
Organism: Hypercompe scribonia; assembly: GCA_949316085.1. NCBI lineage: Eukaryota > Metazoa > Arthropoda > Insecta > Lepidoptera > Erebidae > Hypercompe > Hypercompe scribonia. Next base: position 3,420,223 of record OX438984.1, on the reverse strand, counting down.
TACAGTATGTGTTGCCAAATGTGCTAATTGCCATATTGTTGTTGATTTGCTATGTTCTAGAACCATAAAGAAATCTCGCACAGTCTGAAAAACATTTCTAATTGCGAGGGTAGACATGAACGGTTGATATATGTGTGACGGCCAGTTGATCGTGTGATTAGCAGACCGTCCTACATGCTTCGACAATATACACATCAACTATCGACCGGAGATCGGAGATTGAGCGGAAGAAATGAGCACGATTATTTGTACTATGTCTGGGTGTGGATCGCCTGTGGTGCGTATCGTTATATGAGCATAAAGGTGTATATGTTATATGAACAGTACTGTATGAATCGTCGAAGTGACCGCATAAATTTGATGCGTCAGTCATGGTCGGTCAATAATTAACAGTACTGTGCATTGATTAGTTTAGGATATTTTGTAGCAGCGAAAATCATTGATGAACGGAATTATCGGCAAATTGTCCCCTTTTGTAACAGATACCAATGAAACTAATTATTCAGGGTAAGGGCTTACCTTGGATTGGTTTTAGGGTGCGATCAGACCAGGTTGTGTTGCGTATAATAATAATTGAAATATTTATTTTAACAAAAGCCTACAAGAATTCTGGCTGAGTTTGTTAAAATATGATTTGTGTTATCTACTTCTCTTTATTTGCATTATTCACTCAAAAGTTTCACCGACTTTGATGCGTCTGCATAGTAATGTCCTATATATAATACACCTATAAAGTCATGTCTGTTTTCACGGAAGGGCATGCATATGCATATTAAATGCCCAATTTTCGCCAATGTTTTGGTTCCACTAATAGTTAATAGGTTAATAGTTTGGTCGGGCTGTTTTGTATATCGGAGCTTTGTCCGGCGATCTTCAGGTGCACCACTTACAGGTGAGGTTGACCTAATATAACCTTTACGCGGCGGAGGCGCGCCTGCCAGCGCCTCATGCCGCCTTCGGACGGGATGGGTTTTCCCCTCCATCTGTTACAATGACCAGCCGTTAGGAGGTGACGTCCACGTGTGACGTACGTCGCCTAAAATAGAGAGTTTACCCGCAGATGGTGCTTGCGGTAGCGGGCAGGCGCTAGGAGGGATCTGGATGTCGTAATAGCAGCTGTTCCCGGATCCCTCCTATGTCAGGCGCAGAGTGGCACACCGTGTGGTTTTAGTCGGCCCGCTTCCGACACACCACCCCACCGTAAACCCCGGTGGGGTGACGGCCCGAGGGGGTTTCCACACGTTAAAAGAAAAAAAAAAAGTAAACTTTATGACCAAATGTCAAACACTGTTTTCTTCATTATTTAAGTTTTCAATTTTATAATGTACTAGCTTTTGCCCGCGGCTTGCTTGCGTGGAATTTAGTCTGCCACATAAGTTTCGTAACAGATCATTTTAAATAAATATATGTATAAATATTTTAATAAAAAGTTCTGTTACTTCTGATACCTCCAAGAACATGTGTACAAAATTTCATGATGATCGGTTAAGTAATTTTCGCGTAAACCCGTTACAAACAAACTTACTTTCGCATTTATAATATTAGTAGGTTTTTCTTTATTTATTTGTTTAAAAAAACAGTTGCTGTAAAATTAAAACTTATATTTATAGAAAAAAAATAATTAAACAAAGAAACGAAAACTAGCTTAAATGAACAACTTTTTAATGTGCCACAACGTGCAGCAACAGTAATACGAATAAAAAACAATAAGATAAAAAAATAAAATAAAAAAATTAAAGACAGCAACAAAAGTATAATTAAAAATTAAAACAAATTTAGGTTGGTAAATTGACACTACTAAAAGCTAATGTTTCAACAATCTCGAAACAACTCGTAAGTGGGAAGTTTGTCTGCAAACACATCCACTTATCCGCAAATGGTGTTGTAGGTTTTGGGCACACAGCATGTGTCTAAAATTTGCTTTAGATTGGTTCTAGCAAAACGGCTGATGCAGCAAACCGACATTTACAACTACTCGGCATGGTACTCGACGGCCACGTCGCCCATGACTCGCAAACTAACTGAACTTAACAATGATGACCATATGATGATCATATTTGAATTATTTCTAGAATTTAAAGACTTAATTGACGGCTTAACTTCTTAATTCAGAGATTTTATGTAATAAATATCTTGTTTTGAGCAAAACACACACAACATGACGATATACCTCGATTTCATGTGTGTTGAGTTCGTTTGACAAAGTTTCACATTTGAATGCGTAATGAAATCCTAAGCTAACACTGTGCGCTGTTTGTTGTTCGTAATAAGTCAGGAACTCTAGTTACTGTATGTATGCCATATTATGATTAGATTAGATTAGATTTACTTAACATGTTGCCAGACTAAACAGTTCTTGATTGATATTACATCTAACAAATGTTTGTTGGTGTAATCATGCAAAAACGTTCGTTATATTTGTATCTTCGTTCTGAAGTTCTAGTATTAGTTTGCAAAGTAAACAGTGTGAATTGTCCAAATTTGCCGGCCGGTGATAATTTTGCCGACTTACGTAACTACGCGGCAAAGTGATGATGTATTCATGTAGTGTGTACATAGGTAATAAGCTGATGAGTCGATTATCCGTCACTACCGGAAAGAGATCATGCGCAAAACCGACGGCTTTTACGTGTATTCCGAGGCACGGGTGTTCAGACTCCAACTTCTCAACTCTGGGCTGTTATTAAACAGTTCAATAATCAGAAAAAATCAATAACATTTTTTGGCCTGACCCGGGCATCGAACTCTAAACCTCTTGATTAGCAGTGGTATACGCTAACTATAATAGTTCATTACGATAGGAAAAGTCGATGAGATTTCTTTTGTTCTTAATATATTTTAACGGATTAGGTGAAGCCTTCGCTATAGCCAGACTGCTGAAACAATCAATCAATCAACATATCTATATATTTGTAAACACATACATATTTTCATTGATGAATCATTATACCTAGACACAGAACAAAAAGAAGAAATTTGTTTGCACATTTGTTGTAAAAATTACACCTGTGATCGTAGTAATATAAGACATATTTTAACATTACCAAGAACAGCTTTTAGAGTACATTTTTCGACTTAGACCTCTCCCTTGAGAGATTTCGACTAATCACACTGTTAGCCTTGTGGGTTGGTACATATTTCAGGGTTCCAGGCATTTTCTTGGGGTTTGAGGGATATCCTTACTAAGGTGCACCTGGTTCCCCGGCTACTGGTTTCTGAGACGGCGTGTGGTTTTTGGTCATAACTATCTGCCGGTGGTATCCGTGGGGATTGCCGTAAAAAATAAGGTGGGTTTGTATGGAGTTTATTTAAGAGATTTTCTTTTTTTACAACGCTATTATCCTTCGTAGTTTACTTTCTTAATCGGCTCTTACTACACCCACAATATGAACAGGAGGGTGACACTGCATACCTTTAATCTGTCATCTTACAGATCTATTTTACATCTTTAATAAACAGGATGTCCATTATGAAAATTAGTTTGCAGAACGCCTTAGCCCTTGTTTGACGTCACAGTAAAATGACAAACACAAACTAAACGACTTTTGTTGTAAACCTGTAGACTTTCAGGCTTTTACAAACTTCACCAGTACCTAATAGCCAGTTTTATGGAATGCTATGAATGGTTTAATTGACAGAAGTGAAAACTTAAAACTGTACTTATATGCACAACGATAACTACCTCGACCGCCACCAAGCTTTTGACCCATCTGATACCGTAACGTCCCACATCGCATACATTGCCTCTCAGACACACGCGCCTCAACCGAGCGCCGATACGGACAGCGCCATGTATAACGTGCTTTGTTTAATACACACTATACACATAAGGCTTATGGAAAGTTTTCTGCGACGATGACGCGAGTGAACCATGATTTTTATTGACCCAAAAAGTGCTCAACGCGTCTAAGGAAGTTTGCGCTTCAATAATTTTAATGTTAGATTAAGTTTTATATAAATGTATATCTAGTTAATTAATTAAATATAATTTACTTTAACTGACTCTTGATCTAATACGTAAAACCTAAGCATGAAATTAGTACACACTAAACAAAGAACAACCATCTAGATAAAAACGAAACTTGGTAGATTAATCGAAATTACCTCAAGCCAAAATACGAATGTTAAAAGCTAATCTATCCACAACCAGTCCGTTTGCAATCGTTGTCAGATCTAAACAACAATGGAGAAATAGCTATTTACAAGTTATCAGACACCATCCCCTGGGAAATTATGCCAACAGATAGTTTCAATGCCGCATTCATAAACTGTTTTCGTAAATATATTATGTTTATGCCAATTTACCCCATTCTGAGAGAATTATTTTTTTGTTAGATAAAAGGGTCATTTTTCCTGGTAGCTGTTAACTTGCATATCAGGTTTCATAATAATTGCATGTATTTTAAAAGTATAATAATTATTTTTTAAGTATAATACTTAATGTATTTAATGTGTTTGAAAAAATGGTTTTTATTTGGATCGATGGGGATTTTTTTGCTAACAATTTAAAAGGTCCGTAATGGTTAAGAGTGGTAACCGCTTATTTTTTACTTATTAACGACTTCAAATCTAGGGGTTCTAGAGGTACAACTTATGCGGAAATATTTCAAATTTTATTTGTCACTAATAAATAATGATTTTTCTAAAATTTTTTTTTATGGTAAAAGTTGCGAAGATGGTGGTTAGGAACTATCGCCGCTTATAGACACATGTAGTATTCTTACACATCTCACACACGGCCGTCTGATCACAAATTAGGTCAAGGCTGTACTATGGTAACCAGACTGCTGATAAACACATGTATATAATATGTATATATCTAAATACATGTTACAGATATGTAAATTACACCCAGACACAAAACAAATTATTGTGTTCATCACGTAATAATTTGTCCTGGATGGGAATCGAACTACAATCTCTTTTGTATCAAGAGCCACAGTACCTATTGCCATTTGAATACCCCTTTTTACAGTTGGAGCATGGGAGAAGCTGGACCCCAGACAATTAAACTCATTCAGCTAGAAGAAGAGTTTGTCTAAATGTGTTATATTTCTCGTTGTTGACGGGATTTTGTATTCTGTATATGGAGGTAACCACATTATCAATATGTCTTTAATATATATATAATATGTTTCGGACATTTAACACATAACGTCATCTAGTTTCAAACAACGTAGAGCTTGTGCTATGATAACTAGACTGACTGATAAATACTTACACGTAAATACATACATAATATACATAGAAAGCACCCAAACTTCAAAACAAATATTTGTAGATCATACACACATTTAGTCGGATCCGGGAATCGAACTCGAGACCGCAAACACAGCAGTCACATTCACTATCGCTGCACCACCGAAGCAGTTGTCTTTTTAACATTATTATCTTCTTAATATATGTATGTGTAAAATAACTCAAGAACGACTGTACTGTTTCTCTTTGCCACGAATAATAGCTATTAAGATTATTAAAATATTCATTTACTCTATACTGTCTATGAAACCTAATAATTCGCACAGCTGGGACTCACTGTGCAGGTCAAACGGCGGGAAACTACTAGTATTGAATAAAATTTCCATATTTCAACGTCATGCATCTGCATATTCCATATTGCCGATATGGAAATTTTGTGTGTTACATTACACTAGATATGACACTTTAAGCGAACATGATATGATTTATCATGTTTGTTTGTACCTATTATCTCAGAACGTCACTGATTTCAGCTAATCTCATATCTACTTATAATTATCATCAGTGTGTCAATAATGCAATTAACGCCATGTCTGATAAAGATATATTCGACCAAAAACTGGTAGGTTGCCGAAAATAGGCGTTAAAAGCCTTATTGCTTGTTACGTTACACGAGGAGGTAGGTAGATCAAAAGCCTCAAACCGTCTGGCCATAATAGGTCAAAACTTCAGAGGCCTATGTCCAGAAATAGATTGATGAAGGCTGCTGATGATTATGATAACGAGTACATACAAAAAATCACACCTGTTTCCCCGGATGGGTAGGCAGAGGCATTTTAGAAACCCACTTCTGGCCCGTGTTTTGGCGAAAACTGGTATGATAAGATAATATGTGTCAACGAAAAGGTTGTAAGGATCACTCTATACATCCAAATCTGTTCAGATGTTTTCAAGTTATAGCGGAACAATGAAAGAAACAAATTATTACTGAAAGTAAAGCAATACTTATTTAAGTATTATGTAGAAAAAGTCGAATTTAACAAAAATATACTGTTCTAGTGAGACAATTTAAACTAACATATCTTGTAATTTCAAGGTTAAAAGTTGTTATACATAAACTTAGTGATATTTGCTCTGTGGCCTAACTGTTTCTTGTTTTTAACACCTTAGAAACTATAGAGTACTTGTTTATAGCCTAAATAAAATGTATCTACTACATCGTGCATACTAGCCTAACTGATGGATATTTAATTATAAGCAGCTGTCAAGTAAATTCACAAATTTGCCCAGATTTGTTAAAAAGATATCACGTTAGTAAATGAATTTCGTTTTTCTTTAAATACAAAAATGTGTATTTTAGATAGATATATAGAGAAACATGTGTATAATTTTAATATTCTTGACATTCCATAATATTTTTCTAACAACATTGAGATGTCGGTACTAGGGACCCACGGGTAAGAAGAGTTATGTATACGAAAATGGGATAACCAAAAGTATTTTAATTTAGCTTCTTATATCCTTATGTTCTCTTTGTCATACCGTAGCTAAATTTATATGAAACTTTGATCGCTGTACAAAGTAACAAGTAACAAAGAACTTGCTACTTACTAATCGTGCCGCGGGCGAAATTAAACGAACCATCAAAGATGTCTGCGAACTAATGCTTGTCAAGAGTCAGAGCTTTTCTGTCTACTATAATTTTGCTCACTGTCTTATTACAGCTTATGAGTAAAAAATTACAGAATATTGACGATAGCTGACAACCTTTTTACACTACACAGGCTGCCTATTAACACGTTTGAGTTGCCTCCTCAGAATTGAAGGAATAAGGGGACGAGGATTCTCATTTTCATGTGCTTGGTGCAACGAAGGAATTGCTTAACTTACAACTGTGGTTTTATATTGATTGCGGTGGAGGCTGTTGAACCCACCTGTTCTGCAGCTCGCGGGCCGCTTGCCCTCCGCGCTTACGCGAGTTTTAATTTCACTCCAGGGCAGATAAGACTGAGCTGCCAGAGAGTAGGGACCTCTGCATGGCGGCCTGGTCACAAAAATAACGTAAAAAACTAGGCGCGGTGTTGATCCTGGATGCGACCAGAAATAATATATTCCGGGTCCCTTTCAGAGTAGGATGCCTGAGACCGGCCGTTGGGGTGGTTTTTAGTGGAAACGTGACATACTCCTGGCTTTTGCGATCCTGAGGAGCCGGCGATTTGAAGGGATTTGCACCCTGTCAGCAAAAAAAAAGACAAAAAGGACTACGTGGGGTTAGTTTCGCAACGATATATTTCTGTCACTAACTTGGTACAAATAACTTTTAACTATTTTAAATGGACTATTCTTACAATGGATTAAAATGAGTAATGTGTGTACGTAAAAGGAGTAAACAAAAGAAAGCTACAGTTCTCCCAAGAAAGCTGTAACCGTACACAAAAGTTTTCTTAAGTTTGCATTGTAAATTGACTCTGAGTTTCTATAAACTTTACCCGTATTCAATGTAAGCTATACAAATATGAGTTCTAAAGTAAACATCACAAAGAGAAACATTGTCTTAATAAATTACTTCAGCTACCCCCGCTACCCCTATTCAGTTTGTTTCTCCGTTTTCATCACTACCTATAAGGTGTACGCGGCGTACAGTTGCCAAGTTGTATTATGCAATAGCAGTGAATGTACCAGGAGCTGAGAGCCGGCACAGAGGTCGTCCGCTTCAATAATTCAGCGAAACTAAGCCTGCTGGCTGATTCTGTGTAGCACCAACGATACGGCCAAAAGTTAATACATTTTAGATAGTTTTCTTAACACTTTATAAAAATTGTATTAGTTTTGAGTTTTCAAACATGACTCGATTTTTCAAAATGAATCTTGCGTTACAGTTTATGATAGTGAACACTTTCAAAAAAGAAAAAGAAATATCTCTCCCGCACTCTCAAAAAAGCAACTGAAAAATTTCTTAGTAACGGTATGCTGCGAGACCTTGGTATCAATTGTCGAGCTTATAAGTGCCGAAGTTAATTTTCTTACAGTAAAATTCTTTCAAAGATCTATCCCTATGTTTAGAGCAAGAAACAAGATACTATTAACACTATGCAAATGTCTATTAAGGTGAAGATTTTGTAATATGTATTACAGGAATTAACACTGTGACTATAAGTATTAACATGCATCTTTAAATTGTCTAACTTTTATTTACAGGGTTACCCACTAGACTAACAGATTAGTATATATTAGTGCCTTTAGTGAAACTTAGCTTAGCTTCAGGCTATTGCCGTCCACTGCTGAACGAAGGCCTTCCCCACAAAGCACCAACCATCCCGGTCTTGGGTCCATCATTTTTTTAGTGGGACTACCACACCTGCTTGTAGATCGATGAAAGATCTAGTTTTACACCTAGATTGCACACTGAACTGCAGTGAACAAGTTGCAAATCAGTGCCAAAGGCTTACTGGAATACTCTGGCTTTCGCCTAAGTTATTGCCTACCCTTAGAAGCCAAGACTATGCTTGTGTAAATCCTTCTTCTTAATCGACTACGTTGATGTATGCTGTTATGACCTGAATGCTGATCTTCACGATAGATTCGATCACCTTCTTAATAACTACATTCGATTTGTTTATAGTCTCCGTAAATATGATCCTGTATCCCCTTTCTGTTCACAGTTCAATTGGCTACCAATTCGCCTACGCCAAAAATTACGCGCGCTCATTGTCGTATACTTTATTCTTAATGACCCATCTTCGCCAACATATTTAAACTACTCATTCGAACTCTTATGCTCTAATCTCAACAGAAACTTTCGGTCCTCTAACCACCTTCTCCTTCAGTATAAATAAATATGCATGCACATATCTATGAACCATTTGTGCACAAAGTTTAGTGATGAACATATGTCCGTAAATACTTTTATTGTTCATATTTTTGTATTTAGAAAATTATACATATGTTTTACTAAAATTATCCATTAAAATTGTTATAGAACATTTACTAAGTGATTAATCATTGTAGAACTTTCAGATCTAGTTTTTGTTTTGTTTGTTTATCCATTTAAACTCGTTTACTCATTTCAACGGCAGCAAAATTGAGTGCAGTGGAATTTCTCCAGATTTTCTGTCATAATTTAAACGTAATTATTCTCTGTTTGACGTTAAAATAAAGCATGAAAATGTTAAAATTACGGGATAAACACAAAGTATAGTTATTAACATAACATTGGATAAAATAACTGAACAATTATAACGTATGTTATGATAAATTATGTTCACTATTACTACTGACTACTAAGTACTAACACCAACGTATATATTTAGAGCCTGTCAAATTGACTTTACTCTGCCTGAAGGAAAGCATGAATTCTCATGGATCCAGTCATGGATTCTCCAAGAGTTGTGACCCACATACTCATTGTAGATACTGACAATGCAGTATGGTGACCCACTCTATGGTGGCCCAATGAGATGCTTTCTCACGTCCCGCTTAGGGACGTAAAAGGCATGACAGTCATTGTGACAGAGTAAGGTTCACACACTTATCACGATAACTGTAACCAAGGGGCCTTCGGTCTTACAATCACCAAAAAAAGACGTTAGCACGGATGCTGTCACTTTAGGTTGGTCTTCTGTGATAGGATAGTAACGCTCGTACTCAAATACTGCCCATCTCTGACGTATATCAGTGAAAAAAGAGTTTGAAAACTCTAGATAGAAAACTAACGAACATTGGTTCTTAATATCAAAGCGAAAATTTTTAATTCAAAGAATGAAATGTGTAAAAGAACAGAAATGTGGCGAAAATACCACTAATGGATACAGCGAGTCCCGTACTCATGTTTGTACGTCAGAAAGCTAATGGAGTTCTTAGTAATTAAATATCAGCTGTGCTGATACTAGTTAGGAAGAAAAACAAAAACAATGGAAATTTTTTTGGGTCGTAATATCCACACGCGTTGGCAGTAGTGCAAAAATGTGGGACATGCAAGTGATGAAGTATCAGAAACTTATATTTTATCAAATATGATAGTAATATATTCTAAGGTTTGCATTTTTAAACAGGTCTGCAGAAACTTACGAAACGGTCATCAACAAAATATTACTTAACTTTATTTTTAATACATAAATTGAATTTATTGCCCATTTACAAGAAAATGTTGGGATGAAGATTGTTGAATTTAAAACAATTCGACTGCACAGTTGGCCTAGTGGTTTAAGCGGTCGCCACGCCGCACTCTACTGAGCTAAGTGTTGTGGGTTCAAATCCCACATAGGACAACACTTTGTGTGATCCAAAAATTGTTGTTCTGAGTCTGGGTGTTCTTTGTGTCCGTTTCTTGTATGTTTGTAAAATTCCCCGCGACACAGGATTTATTCCAAGTGCGAGCGTTGTGTCATTAAAAAAAAAAATTGTATTCATGTTCAGTACAAGTGCAGAAACTTGAAATGTTTAAACAATGTGTTGCAGATTTAAATGATAATTTTTGAAAATGGTCATAAAAAGTTACAGACATCCAGCAAATGAGGATAATGTACTCCTAATCGATTTTGGCCACAGGAGACCAACTAACTACGCAAGAGATATTATATTGCATGAGTGTGTGCACAAACACAGGTGCACTCTCTGTTCCTTCACTCTCAGAATCTGTTCGAGACGGTTAACCGACACGCCTGGGGGGAGATCTGATGCAGCACTGACGGCTTTACATGCTCTCGGAGGCACGAGGGCTTAGACTCCAATTTCCGGACTATTATTAAATATCTCTAACCAGAAAAACTCAATAACACTTTTCAACCCGACCCGGGAATCGAACCCAAGACCTCTTGACTGGCGGTCACATACATCAACCGCTAAACCAGCAAGGCTGCTAAACCAGTAATATGTTATTGAAAACATCACCAAGGGTTAAGACACCAGTTGCCAAATTTCGGGCTGTTATTAAATATTTCTGTAACCTGAAAAACTCAATAAGACTTTTTAACCAGATCCCGACATCGAACCCGAGACCTCTCGACCGGCGGTCGCATACACCAACCGCTAGGCCAACGAGGCAGCTGGAGCAATATTATGACATTGATGACATCACCAAGGTTAGGATTACATATCTCTAAGTTAAACCAGTCTTACATCTATTATTTGGATATTACATCTTACAACTTATTTATTAATACACTTATATCAGAATATGGCCTTCTGTTCACGTGATTTAGCTCTAAAATAAATAATATAACCGAACTAAACGTAAGGAACACTATCCCGATTGATTAATTTATAATAATTCAAGAAATACCGTTTAAATGAAAAATTTTGTACATGCAAATTTCATCACTATGTACGGTCGTGCCGTGAGTGCTAGTAATCGACTGCTACATGTTGTCGTTTTATGTTTTCCTGGTACATGACGCAGCCAAATATGAATTTATAAATTATAACAACAGTTAATGTCATTTTTTTATTTATAATTATTAATTTTATGGTCACTCTGTAAAAATAAAATTGTAATTAAAAGATACATGGTTAAATAATACATATGTGCAATGTTTGTGATAAATCTGCTAGGATATGGCAAATGTGAGGTCGTACTTTGGCCTTAAGCAAAAAGCGGCTGTGGGCTGTGTGTTATTCTAGATTGAATAAAGAATAAACACAACTGGATAGATGTGTGGTGCGCAGCAGAAGAGAATTGTTTGTATCATAGAAAAATAAGGAGGATGTAGTTTCATATTATTTAAAATATAAATTTGGAGGATACGGAAATAAGACTATTTTATCAAAGAACTCAACGAATGTAAATCGTAGTCTTTACTTAATGGAGTCTGTGACTCAAATCTTGCGACCTGAATTATAAGTATCGATAAAAATTGCTTTCAGTAGCGAAATTATTTACAGACTAAGGTACCCATCTCGTTTATTTTTAGCGCGCAAACGATACTTTTATAGCCCACATCTCGAGGTCAAACATGTAAAATTTAAATAAACCTGCAGGCTCTTGATAGTCAACCGTAAATATCCGATGTTATTTCAGAAGTGTTAGTAGTTATTAATTCGGATAAAAGACAGATGTTATAAATCTCTGGCTATCATAATGCAGGTTTTGTCATTTTTTACTTAGGTCACTGCTCCTATTCTTCTCATGAGTGTCGTAAGAGGAAAGAGAAGGAAAACTTGAAACCGTATACCAACCCAGCTGGCCAGCGTGGTACCCTAAGCCAAACCCTCCTTTTAAGGAGAGGCCTATGTCCAGCAGTGGACTGTTAAAGGCTATTGATGATAATCATAATTAACAGTTAGTTAATTTAATTGATAATAGACTAGGCACATTAAAATCGGTTTAAAGTTAATGTGTGTACTAACATTTTAGATATCTACTTTGACGATGCCATTTTTTAGCAACTCTTACCCTAGAATATATTTATTTAATATCTTTTGTTTGTACGATGGCAGATGTATGCCATAAGCGTCAGCTTATAATATATTCTGTGTCTTGAGAACTGTACATACATGCGCCTAACGGACACAAAGAACGCTCAGACACAGAACACAACAAAACCATAAAAAAGTAAGAAACAGGTTCAGAATAGTAGATAAAAAAAATGTTGTCTCATGACTGCACGGTTGGCCTATTAGTTTAAGCGGTCGCCACGCCGCTCTCTACTGTGCCGAGTCCTGTGGATTCAAATCCTACATGGGACAATACTTCGTGTGATCCAAAAATTGTTGTTCTGAGTCTGGGTGTTCCTTGTGTCCGTTTCTTGTATGTTTGTAAAGTCCGCCGCACCGTAGGATTTATTCCTGGTGCCGTCGTTGTCCTTTTTAAAAGAAAAGAAAGAAAGTAAAGAATGTGTTGATTGCACCCACAACACTCGGCGCCACAGAACAGAAACAAATTATGTTTTTGTTCAGTGCTCGGCACAGTAAGTAACAGCGAGGTAACCGCCTAAAGTACTACGTCATCAATACAGCCATCCTAACTCGGCATCAGACGTATAAAGTGTGTCAAGTTACATAGGCTTTACACTTGACATTATATAAGATACTAGCTTCCGCCCGCGACTTCGTCCGCTTGGAATAGTTACTTTGGGCTGACGCTTACTTTAACCCACGACTTCGTTTATATAGGCGAGTAAGGTAATAATTCTGTCATACATGATTTATGCGAAACATTAACCGTTTACGCAGCGCAAACAGCGGAAGCTCTCAATAGAAACAAAGTCTCCCGATTTTGAAGCATTCTTCATTGGTGCTCCGTTCCTATTGATCTTAGCGTGATGATATATAGCCTACAGCCTTCCTCGATAAATAGGCTATCTAATACAAAAAAAAATTCAAAACCAACCTGTAGTTCCTGAGATTAGCGCGTTCAAACAAACAAAACAAACAAGCTCTTCAGCTTTATAATATCTAGATAATAGTATGTACAATGTGTTTTACAGACTAGCTCAGTGCGTGATTGAGTAACAAATGTTTATAAAATAAACGAGATACCTATTATTAATTGATAATCATAATACAATCTTTATTAATATTATAAATGTGAATGAGAGATTGTTTATTTGTACGTTGATTACGTTTTTAAACTTGTGCTACAGAAATCATAGAAAGGGAAACAAGGTACCTTCAGTCTAGAAAAATATATTAAGTTGCGAAAGTTAGTATTATTTTTATAAAGAAATATCTAATATATAAAATTCTCGTATCACAGTTTTCGTTGCCATACTCCTCCGAAACGGCTTGACCGATTTTGATGAAATTTTTTGTGCTTATCCGGTATCTCTGAGAATCGGCCAACATCTATTTTTCATCCCCCTAAATGTTAGGGGTAGTACAACCCTAAATTTTTTTTTATTTTTTAGAAAAAATTTTTAATTTATATTTTTTTATGATACAACATACAAAAATACATACAATCCTCAATTTTCACCCTTCTACGATCAACCCTTATTTTTTAATAGCCATTTTAGTAATTTAATCATTTTTCATCCCTCTCAAATAACTTAGAAATAATTTATATGGCAAAGCAACGTTTGCCGGGTCAGCTAGTTTTATATAAAAACTTATTGTAGGTAGAACCATAAAATACCAGTTTTATCCTCACGAACAGTTTGAAATCAAAGTCGCTATTTGTATAATATGTCTTCTCGTTCTACACAAATAGCCACTAATAAATAGGCATTTCTACCTATTTAATATTTGCTATGTATATTATAATGCTGAAGTATGTTTGCCTCTTTGGTTGAACGTGCTAATCTCAGGATCTGATTTGAAAAATTCTTTCAGTGTTAGATAGCCCAGTTATTGAGGAACGCTATAGACATCTATATATCATAACGCTACAACCAAAAGTAGCGATGTCAATGACAAATGTTGCAAAAACGGGGGATAACTATTCCTTTTGAGAGCTGCCATTGTATGTGCTTCGTGAACAGTTAAAGTTTCGCAAAAATAATGTATTAAAGAATGAACTACAAAAGACTGCACGGTTGGCCTAATGGTTTAAACGATCACCACGGTGGGTTCAAACCCCACACGTGGCAATACTTTGTGTGATCCATAAGTTGTTGTTCTGAGCCTGGGTGTTCTTTGTGTCCGTTTCTTGTATGTTTGTAAAATCCCCTGCGATACAGGATTTGCTGTACGACACAGTACTAGGAAAGTGCGGGCGTTGCCTTTTCAAATAGGAAAAAAAAACTCCTTTTAAGCATATGTCTATTTTTAAATATGGACTCACTGTAACCCTTTTTTTATGGTAAACAAAATATTTAGAATATTACGATACGGGCAATATGAGACGCGGACGAGATTGCGTGGGTCAGCTGGTCTGTGCACAAACCGTAATGCCTCATTAGTGTAGTGGTTAGCGTTTGTAAATGCCAATCAAGAGGTCTTGGGTTCGATTCCCAGGCCGGCCAAAGATGTTAGCGAAGGCCAAAACCTCGTTGCTAAGACGAGGTCTATGTCCATCAGTGAAATGTTAAAGGCTGTTGAAATGACTCAATCGGTGCAGAAGTTTTAGAGTTTTTAAAGCGCACATAAACCAACTTAACATTTATACATATATAGATGACAATATAATAACTATCGCATTAATATTCATTGAACGGCAAAAACTCTGACGTAGTAATCTCAAATCTCATACTCATTAACATACACAATAAATTTGCATTATTAAGCCAAACTATCACATTGTGAGTCATCGTCAGAATACCAAATATATAGCAACAAATTTATCGGTGGGTAGACAATACATTGCCTTAGCATGGACTTCTCGTGACATCATTTAAACGTAGGAGGATACACTGACAAAGTAGTATTTTGTTTAAGCACTATTATTCATCTGGGGATATAGCTCAGTGGTAGAGCATTCGACTGCAGATCGAGAGGTCCCCGGTTCAAACCCGGGTGTCCCCTAAGTAATCCTTTTTGCAAATTTCTTTTTGAGATATTTTATAATTTTTACCTGATCTGTCATAGCTGGGTCGGCGCCGTGCGCTAGGAGGAGTTCTACAATGTCGTTAGCATCCGCTGCGCAGGCTGCGTGTAGTGCTGATGAGCCAACCTGAGAATATTTTTATAGAAAAAATCGTCCTTTATAAAACTTGTCTTCTTAACTAGTAGAATAAATATAAGTGATTGTTCATACGTCTTTGTTTCCTTTCATAGTTTAATTATATATTATTAATTAATTAAATCGACAATCTCTTGCTAATCCCCTCGTGTTCTGTATCCCTTAAAAACATTCAGACATTAGGAAAAAAATACTGTACCTGGATGAAACATTGATTGCAAAAATCTACGATTAATTAAGCAAAGTCCCGCTAAAGAGCTAATGTTTTTTAGACACTACGTGTTCTCTTTTTGTTCGTTACATGTTCAATAAAAATGTTTGAATAAGTAAATATATCACGTGTTATATAAAGACAGAAGAAGAATTTAATTTATTTTCTAAAGATATTTTTCTAGTCTCAGAACAACAATTTATCGATCACACAAAGTATTGTCCAATGTGGGCATCGAATCACTGTTTAGCAGTCGCCGTCACTCACCACTAGATCAACAGGCCCACCGAAATCGTTTCAAACTTTGAATGTTTGCACACTTAAACTTAACTTCCACTTTTCAATTTTCGGCCAACGTATTTATAAACGGTAACTTTGGAAATCTATCAAATAAAACAGAAAAGTAGTACTACAATCAATTGTGTGCAGTCAATATGGTGGTTGCCTTGTTATGGATTCATTCTGGTTATCCCATTCATAGCCGATTTGATTGGACACACTACATAGGATTCTACCTCAGAATATTCCTTGGTACTTGTGTACAAAGGGTCTTAGTGTATTATAGTGTGTAGCAAATTACGAAGATACTCTTCGTTCAAAGCTAGAGGTATAATATTAGAATCTTCATGTAATGGGTTCGTAATCCACTAAAATTAATATATTGTTAGATCTTTCTTAATAAAATATAGTTCGTGGATAATTATTTTAATGTTACCTTTTGTTTGACTTAAAAGAAAGGAAGCTGATTGCATTTTTATGATTGACCTCAAAGTGCGATCATTTATAGACCGATTTGAATAAAATACTTTTTATTTAGAAGGATATGCTTCCCTTTTGATCGCATTCAAAGAACAAAAATGCAACGCTTAAAGAAAATTAGGGAATAAAGAAAGTTTAGATTTCTTGCTGAAACTGTATCATGTGGGAGTCTGAATGAATGGCGGTAGGTATTACATTGTCTAATTACATAAGGTGTGGTCCTCGATCTGCCAATTTGGTTTGGCACCCATTATGAATGGCTATTACCGATGAAAATATATTGGGTGGGCCAAGAATTTTAACATTTGAATCTAACATGCCGCGGCGACATATAACGGGAGTTCTTGGGATCGATGCTACTAGAATTTGCTAGTTACAATCGTAACACATGGTTTCAACAAGGTGGAGCCACTTGTCACACCTCCAATGAGGCCCTACCGGTGGTCAAAGACATGTTTCCGGAGAAGCTGATTTCCAGACGAGGCGACATTCCATGGCCACCCTGAAGTCCAGATCTATCCCCAGCAAACTTCTTTTTATGGGGTTATTTGAAGAATCTTGTCTACATTAATAAATCAAATACACTACGTCAATTAAAAGAAAAATCAGCGAGGAGATGTCGGCGATCTCGCAGTCTCTTTGCCGACGAGTATTCGAAAATTTCGGTGTTCGTTTAGAAGAGTGCAAACATCGAAACGTTGGTCA
This sequence comes from Hypercompe scribonia, assembly GCA_949316085.1. Classification (NCBI taxonomy): domain Eukaryota; kingdom Metazoa; phylum Arthropoda; class Insecta; order Lepidoptera; family Erebidae; genus Hypercompe; species Hypercompe scribonia. Next base: position 3,402,794 of record OX438984.1, on the reverse strand, counting down.
TTTAGACGATGTAATTTTTATAAAATAAATTCCAGCTCATTAACTTTCTTGTAAATAAACAATTTTTAGAGTATATCAAATGATTTTTTTTATATGATTTTTTCGCATATTAACTAATTCGTGGCCCACTCTGTATTAAAACTATTACTTACATTGTTTTGTAGATGAACGTTGGCGCCAAATGCAAGCAGATGTTCCACAATGCCGCGACAACCCTGGGCGCAAGCCATTTGCAGTGCCGTAACACCATTCTACGAATGAAATATACATTGTAGCTGTGAGATATAATCAATGAGCAGGTTTGAATTTTAAAATGTATTTATAACTGCACATCTTAGGACTGAAAATCTTACGATCTCAAACCACATTAAGTGTGTAAGGGTCTAAATATTCATTTATTGTTTACTATTTACGTCACTTGAATTATGAGTAGCCATGTGCGACGGTACTCACTTACAAACATGTTGGGAGTGTACTCACTTACTCCTATACTATGAAAAAGAATTTTAAACAAGGAACATACTGTGTAATCATGTAACTTACGTTATCCACGGCATCCACCTGACATTCAGCGTCAAGAAGAACTTGTACTAATTCCGTATGGCGATGTACTGCTGCAAGATGGAGTGGTGTACGTCCAGAATTGTCTCTGGCTTCTTTTGAGGCCCCTTTCACTATTAGGACGGCAGCGGTGGTAGAGTGGCCAGCTTCACAAGTGACGTGGAGGGATGTTCTTCCCACCTGGTGGTTTAAAATTATAGATAGATTGATAGACATTACTTTTTTTGCACACCAGGTTTTACAAACATTGTATCATAATAAAACTAACAACAATTGCGATGTACAAAGGGCGGCCATATTGCTTACAGCAATTTCTTACAGGCAACCTTGGGTTGGATTATTTTAATTTATAAGTTAGTGCTAGGTATTTACGAGTAAAAGTTCGAGTAACAAATAAGGTCTTTAGCTATGGACATTTGTTGTACGAAATATTTATTAAAAAAACAAATAAAATATCATAAACACATACAGCAATAATAACCTTTGTTCTAGACTGGACACGTTTGAGTGATTTTATTTAATTTTAAATTTTTGTATTAAGTTTTGCATGGGGAAGGTAAAAGTTCTTAAAAAAGGAATATCAAGAACAATATTATGTTTCATTGTTACTAAAATAGTACTTTTTAAAGAGAAAGTTAGATTTATTTAATTTAAATATCTGTCATCAAATAGTTGAAAAGGCTGAAGTGGTTATTATCACGTGATTCCACAAACCATCAAGATGTACTCGTACTACGTCATTAACTGATAAAGGTTATCAGTTGGGGTTAAAATGTCAATTACACTTAATCAAGTGTCATTATCTCTATAGCAACACAACCAAATTCATGTCAAAATTTGTTTTTTTTTTGCGTTATATCTATTTTTCTTTTTTTTTGTACAGTCAGTTTTTTTATTAGATAAATGTTTATTTTGACTCATTAAAGAATCTAGTTATAAAATTAAACTAATATTGAAAATTGATCATCATTCTTTTTAATTAAAAATGCGTTTTCTGTTCGAAACACGTTGCTATTTCTATTTTTAATTTATATGTTACTCCTTGATAATGTAGCTTTCTATTAGTGAAAGAACGGTCAAAATCGGTACAGTAGTTTCAGAGCTTTTAGGGTACAACCAAACAAACAAACAAAAAAATTTTTCCTCTTTATAGTATTAGTATAGATAGTGTAGATAGATCGGTGTCAGTGTTAAATTAAAGCCAGGATTATTTTAATAATTTCCATACACACTTCGTCTTAACATTTTTTTAAACTAACTATTATTTTAAAACCAGAGTGAAAGCAGCAGGGTATGTTGTTTACGTTTTTAATCTGAGAGCTATAATTTTAAACGTACAAAGAAAACGTTTAAGTGATCACATAAAAAGTATAACATACCCTTGAGTTATCTGACGTTTTGACTAAACCATTGGCCGTGGTTATCGGCTGATTCAATCGGTCAATTGTCTTCAGACAGAAGACAAGTTGTAATTACTTGTACTTTTAACTTAGTTAAATTAAATGTTTTCAAACAACTGACACACACAGCGATCCAGTTTTACACTAAGCAGAGCTTGTACAATGAAATCTAGATTGACTGATAGTTTTTTTTTGTAAACACTTATATACTATAGATAGAAAACACCCGAACTACGAAAGAAATACTATAGTAAACGAACTCAAGATATCAACATTGCAGTCGAATATGCTACTACTACGCCACTAAGGCAGTTAATCTTTATGTTTGTTGATTTTATGCTAAAAATATATCATCGTTAGAGGTTTGTAAAATACAAAGTGATGGTGAATGGTGAGGTTCCGTGGTCAAAAACTCAGTGAAGTATATTGTAATACTTTCTTTTGATATAATACATGATCTTATTTTGAGCACGCTTATTATATAATATAAATTAATGATTTAAATACATAGTAAGAATATATATATATATATATATATAATAAAAGCTATGATAATGAATCCAAGAGTCACCATAGTCATCATAAATACAGACAATGCATTATGGTGACCTATATTATGGCGGCCTAGTGAAATGATTTTTCACGCCTCGCTTGAGGATGTAAGAGGCATGACAGTCACGTTTAAACTACTACTATGTGTAGTAATATCTATCTATTTTTATTATAAATTATTTAAAAATTTGATACGCTTACGTGCCTATGCGTTTGAAAAAGAAGATAATGACACATTTATTGAAACCTGATTTATTTATTTGAAGAAACATAATAAACATTTGAAAGAATAATTTTAATACTACAAACGGTTCTTCAACACTTTTCATTCTATCAAGTATATGATTTGTGCAGTCGTATATTAAAATCAATTGCTAGCTTTCTAGTCGAGGTAGTTAGATGTGAGAAGTCAGGTGGAATAAACAGATACGACAGACTTGACACGCGTCTGATCAATGCGTAAGACACGATCAACTTATGTGTGTGTCTACTTACTAAAGTGTATAAACTTATGATTTATTTGTATGTCACTTATCAACACACGTATTTATTATTGTATTTGTAAAACTCAGGAAAATAATGAAGTTTAAAAAAGTATTACTAGCTTTATAAACTAAATATGGAATACAATAAACTGTTTTCTTTATTCGTAAATTAATTTCATTTGCTACTCTAATGAGGTTTATTTTTTTTGTTGAAATTTTAGTAGGATGACAAAGAAATATAGATTGCAGAATTATCAAAAGTTATGGTACATAACCTAAAATATTTGAGTGTAAAATGACAAAAAAAAATAAAACCCTAAAGCTCCGAGGTAATGGAATGAAAGCACGATAAAGAAACATTTTTATTAGAGTTGTTATAAAAATAACAAGGCGAAAACTCGTTACAAAGTGTTTACATATTTATTTATTTTATTGGTAAACGGAGAGATATTAATATTAAAAAGATATATTGCTTTAAGATAAGCTCTCAATGGGGAGGTAGTTGCTATTTATTCCCTACCAACTGGAGAATATAATTACTTTGTTATTTCAGTCACCTGGTCTACGAAGTTTATTTGTCTAGTCATCATCTTCATCATCATCATCATCATCATCAACATCATCATGAAATATAAATCCCTCAAATAATAGAAAGTAAACATTCAATGAATCATTGTTCAATTTAACTTTCTGCTAAACTAAACATGTTCAAAGAGGCATTACGTTCGTGTGTTATTTATAGCACACATTTCTTATTTTTCATTTAGGGTTTCGTAGTTTAGTTTAGTACTAAGTTTCATCATGTCTGTGCGTCCGTTCATCTGTGGTGTAGTTTAGATTCTGGTAGAACTAGAAAGTTGTGACTTCACAGTAGTTTCTACACATATATCAAAGAAATCGAGAAGGTTGTCATATCTCAGTTAACTCTCAGGTGTCTACATATAAAATGTACTTTTTTTATAAATTTGGTGCCAAATAGATACTTAGAAAACAACCCTGAGTTGCAGACGCACATCAACAATAGTAGTCACTTCTCATCAGGATTAACGTTACATGAAATCTACCTTCAGAACTTTCTAGAATCATACTTTAATATTATTAAGTTACTAAAAGCATCTCCTACCAATTGTTGATTTCCTAGTACCAAACTGTAAACAATGATCTCAGTTATCCACATGACACCTCGTACATCAACACATCCACGTGTAAGCTACGGTATGATTGATCGTTCATCTGTAGTTCAATAAAGCCCGCTGCCAATATTCAGATGAGGTTCAGTTAGGCTCAGAAAAATTGAAAAAAGAAAATTATACTAGCACGTGGCTTATTAAAACATGATTCTATTATATTTTTCTTAAATTTATTTCATATTTTTACTTTAATAATTGAATGAAATCGTTGTTTTATGCGAAATAGATGAAATCACATCTATTGAAGTGATTAAAAACTATTTTTCTAATATCATGTCGTGGATGGTTGTTGAGCGAACTTTGGGGTAGCATGTCCAGCAGTTGATGTCTTTCGTCTGAAATAACGAATGTAATTTCAACATCATAAACACCTGTAACTCAACAGACTCAAGTGCGTTAGCGACCTTTAAGTTTCTTCTAGAATAAAGTCTTTCTAGGGTTGGCTTTGTTCACTCACTTAACATCGATTCTCTCCGAGGACGTAATACTCCGCTCGAGCCGTCTAGTTAACTATTATGACTCTTAAAATTATTAAATTTGATAAAATCAATTGACAATAGTTGTACCTTTTCTAGTAAACGATATCAAATTACAAAGGTTCTGGCCCTTTATCCCTACGAATTGGGTTACTTTGACCCGTGCCAATAACAACAGGAAAATGACAAAAACAGATCGATTGGATTACTACCATTCTATTTAAATTTGTTTTTCACTCACTTCAGTTAATATTTTTATGGTATAGAGAGAGCACACAAGCAGACCATGTGTCTGTCAGAGTGTTAAATGACTACTGTCGCCCATGGAACTCTTGAATCACGAGTTCTATGCCGTATTTCTGCAGCTTTTAGCTTAAGGCGACCTTTGGACCTTTATCAAATAGGTAGTGTATGGTTGAGACTTACCGTACCTAGGGTAAGTAATTAAAAAGTTCTGTGATATTGTTTTGCACCGAAAAGTACTTTTTTTTGTTTAATTTTCAAATTAATACTTAACCACTTTAATTTAAAAAATTCATACAGTTACAGTCACTTTATTAGGTCCGTTTGAAGTTGTCAAATTTTTAAAGATTTCACTACCACTCGAACACAGTATTATTTATAATTATGAGGTAACAAATTTACCTTTGCATGTTTACGCCAATCAACGTCAATGTAGCTTTGAAACGCGGTCTCGTATATTACTCCACCGTGCATGATTGAGAGCAAAACAAGTGTCGTTTGCGGCCGCCACCGCATCCGATGACAAGTGGGAAACAGTGGACCGTAATTGTTCGTACCAGGCTGACATAGCTTTATTGGAGCTCTGTCTATTTCAGCTCCAATTTCTTGTTGATTTTCCGTGTCGTTGTTTGGTTTGGCGAGGTTTACTGGAGTGTTTTGTTTTGTTATGATAGACGTCGGTATAATATCTACTAAAATGATATGTTTGCCTAGTAGCCGGTACATAAAATAGTAAAATAAAACTTAATAAATCAAGCACAATTTTTATTATGTAGTAAATAATAAATAATAACATAATAATATTCTACCTTATTCACACAACGCCATCTAGTCTCAAACTTAATAGAGTTTGTACTTAGGGTACTAGATAAGTTTATGCTTGCGAAGGAGATGGCGGAGCGGGACCGTGAGAGGTTTAGGACTCTCCCGGTCCACCAGGCCCGGGAACGGGCTAGGTACCGCAGAAGACTCAGGCGCCGGAGATCATTAGACGATATCCGTTCTCCATAAGCGCAGGCCAGGCCAGATGAGACCATCTGTCACCTTAGCAGAAGCAGGCCCGGGGGGCAATGCGAGCACTCTTTCGAGGGGAGGGGGGTAGTAAAGAAACCATGAGGTTTCCACACAGGAGGGGGCCACTTGCAGCCGTAGGAGGCCCGAGGTACGTCGGGGTTCCAGGGATTTCCCTACTAGGGTGCACCTGGTCCCCTGGATATCGGTAAGACGGCGTGCGGTTTTTGATCGGTTCGAGTCCGACATAACCACCCTTCGGTGGTATCCGTGGGGATTGCCGCACAGTACAAAGAAAAGGGTACTGGATCAGTTGTAGAAAAATTTGTATTTTTTTCGTAAATACACAGAAAACATTAAAACTCCGAAACAAATATTTGAAGATCATATACAAATTTGGCCCGACAACAATAGTAATAGTCGCATACGGTACCACAACCGGGGCAATTTATAAATACGTAGGATGTTGTTTACTAATTATGATAATGACTTAAATAAATGAATGATTGGGATGAATTTCAATTAATAACGAAATTAATCATTAACAAGTAAATACGAGATCCATGTTTTAGCACATATTGACGGGATTACCAGAGTGATAATGGTGACACAGATAACCAGTATCAAGTAATTCTTTCATTCTCATCAGTCAGTAATGAGACTGCAGGAAATTCATCAACCTGAACTGATGTAATTATCTTCGCGCGTCCGTCCAGAAGGACCGCTCGTATTGATGGATCAATTGTAAATACATTGTACACAGTATAATATGTATGTATATAAATATATCTTCTTCATAATACATTTTTCCGTGATTGGACTTACTTTTACATAACTTTTAATTGTTTATTAAGGTTATGTTATACAATTGAAATGAAAGCGAGGTGGTCAGCTTGCCACAATAATAAGAAATATTTGGCTCAAATGTCAGGTAAATAGGTATTGTATCTGATTACATTTATATAAGTTTCGTACATCGTTTACGAATGTATTTTATCATTGGAAGTATACAATCAAGTATGAAATACTTTTAGGTTAATATTTCTACGAATTTATATACTTTATGTAACTACATTCTTACGAGAAAGAACTCTTTTTGTCATATAATATTTTGGACATCTGACACACAATGCCATCTACTCCGAAACTAAGCAGATCATATAAATATATATCTAATAGCCTTGAACAAGCAATTCTTGAATACATGTATGATATACATATACATATATACTCGTATATATATAACCTGAATCTCGGCAACGCCAACAACGATTTTCATGAAGTTTAGTATGAACGGGGTTTCAGGGGAATAAATCGATCTAGCTAGGTTTTATTTTAAGAAAACGTTTTTTTATCCGTGTTTTTAAGCTGATGAAATGTTTGTCTAATAGGCCCATTTTGACACTTATCTATGTGACAAAATAAGATATGGGCACAAAAATTTTGTAAATTGTGAATCGACTATCACACAGTAATACCGAGCAAAGCTCGATTTCCTGATACTGTATATTGCAGGGGTATCTCATATCTCTCTGTGTGGTGATGAATTAAGAATGCAGAGTATCAACACCCATAGTCGTCCTATAGGTGTTGTGAAAGGCGACAAAGGGAACAAAATATGCAAGATAACATTACTGAAAGTTTGAAACCAACGACGTACGGTACAAGCGGGCGTCGCCTCCTCGCAGTTGGCTACTGTAGTGGATGGAGGAAAAAATCCGCCCCATCCAGCTGCGGCCACACTCAAGGCGGCATAAGGTGCTAATAAGAGTACCTTTGCCGCCCTGTTTGCCGGACGCGAATTAAGTCCGAGAGGAAATCGGCCTCCCGGCCTTCTCCGCTGCCTTCTTCTGCGAAATGACGTCTTCGCAGATGTTTGTGACCACAGTAAAACAGCTGTCGCTACCGGTCTTCTGATAACTGCAGTGAGGGCGCCAAGCTGGACCACCTAGCTGTGCTGAGGCGGGACTCAATTTCCTCCTAACGACCTAATGCAGATACTTCCAGAAGTAACCACGCCCGGAAAAAACTTCCGTCAGTCAGAAAGAAAGGATCTCGTGCTGCCATAAAGCCCACTCGACGAAGACCGGCTGGAGAGCCTCCACGGCGGCAAAGCCAGCACGTGAAGCCTCCAGCCAGGACAACCAATAAGCCATCGTGGCTGGACGCACGGCTTCACGCCACTCGCGTATCTCTGCGAGCGGGGCCTGTATGCCGCTACCCGCCTGGAAGTCAACCGTCCACGGATAAACTTAGGTGAGCACTTCCACCTCCAAATTCCACGATGAAGTTTTTTTAAGTAACCACGTTTGGCTCCACCCTACCCGCTAACATCCTCTAAGGGCACCAGAGATGAGCCCTATTCGGAGAGGCTAGAGCCGCTGCTAACACAGGTGTATCATACAGTGCCATTGACCGGATAACCCTCGTGTATAGCCGTCTCGTCGCGACGCTGGCTCCAGCCAAATTGGGCAAAAGTCGCCCAAAGGCAGAAGCAGCGCCACCTATTTTCCCAGCAAGCAGTTGGAAGCGCTAGTTGAAGAGCCACCTCCTGCCGAGGATAAGACCCAAATATTTCTTCTGAACCTAAAGCGGTATGAGGACTAAATTGACTACGATGTAGACGCCAGAAGGTGCATCACGGCGGGGTCCTAGAACAATAGGGCCTCCATCTTATTCACGGCCACTCGTAAACCCAGTGTCTCAATGCGTCCGAGACTCCCATGGTGGCCAAGTGCGCCACTTCTCGAAAGTTCGCTCTCGCGCTATGACCAGTTGACTATTGTGTCATCGGCGTAACAAACTACGTATTATTTATTAGGCGTCCCACAGATCGGGGACCCTAAGACATTTTTCATAAAAAAATTAACTACACTTTTGGTCAACACTATACATTATTGCATAACAAAAACATTTATTTAAATTATTCATGCCTTGTATTAAACAAGTGATGAACTTAAAAGCCTGAAGATGGAGGGAGGGTTTGTAACGTAAAACTGTCTACTCCATTAACGTCGAACAGAAAGGTTAACATTTTATTGTATTAAGCACAGATCGGAGCGGGTGAGCGGCGATGATTTAATTTGCTACCTAATTTGCCTGCCGGGTTGCCTCTAGGGTAATATAATTATATTTTTAGACTTGTACCGTTTATTTTCTATGGAATTTGCAAAAGAAATAAACGTGGATTTTGCTGAAGGGCAATTGGTTTACGAGAGACTTATTTTCATTTTGAAATTATGCTCATAATTCGATTTATAATTTCTTTAGCTTTTCCTCTTTACGATTTCTCTTAATCTTTGTGTTACTGCTAAAAATGACAAAAACAATAGAAATAAAATAAAGAAATGCTAATTGTTAAAAGGAGTAAAGTGTTTTTTCCTAAAAAAATATCGAAAGAGTTTATGATTATTTTAATATTCGAACAAGTAAAAACATTCGAACAAGAACTTTCAATTATGATTGGTTTTATATCATTTTCAGAATACCCTGTAAATTATTAATCATAGCAATTATTGACCTTTTTGCTACATCACAAATCTCGATTGACGTTTATAAGTCCTGAGCGAAATAAAGGTATGTTACACATAAAAGTACTTTACCAAAACCTTCCTATAATGTTCAAAATTATTATAGATGTTTATTATTATTTTCAACTTCCTCAAATACTCGCAAACAAAATATACAAAAGAGTTTAGGCATTTGGAATTTTTGAGTTTTAGGTGTTCACGAACAATGAGATAACACGTCTGTTAATTTGGCCTCTAAATATAGAAAAAATATCGACTTATTACATAAACCATTTTAAAAATGATTAAAGTCGGCTATCAAGTTGTTGAAGACGCGAAAAATTCAATCATCATCATCGTTATGCGGTTAATGCTTGAGTGAATATTTCATCTATCTGCGTGGGGCTCTGTAACAACATTTCTTCGTGATATTGCTGTGGTGTGAGGTGCTGATTGTTGGATTGTGCCATAGATAGATTAGGCGTTCCTCTCATTTTATTTCATAACTTGAAACGTATTAGATATTCGCTTAGTGTGGAAGAAATTTGTTTTGATCAGATCGAGGAAAACAACGCGATACTTAAGGCCGTGGTTCTTTAATGTTTCCTTAATTTTGGTGCCTAAATATTGTCTTATTCCATTGAATTTCAGATACGAAGATGTGAAGTGCCAAAAAAACCTTTAATAATTAATATTTAAAAATAAATATGTATAATGAAAACTCTGCAAATGACCTACAAAATTTGGTTCTGTGTAATATGAATAGGGGATGTTTTATGTGGGGTCAGGCTTAGAAAAGCAACTAACCCGGTTGAGGAGTGAAGAAACAGTTGTGAACTATTACTTGTGAAATATTCAGTATATTGTATTAGTTATCTTTTCATGTACTATGATAAATCTGTTCGTCTTGTACGATTTACTTTTGTCTATATATATAATTATTATTATATTAAAATAAAAAAATAGACTTTTTATTTTGTGACGTACACTCGATTTGTGCTTAAATTCGTATTTTGTACAAAATTATATACAAAAATAGGTCCAGTTACTGTTGTAGTGAGTGGTATTCGTGTATCGTCGGCTGTTTCCCGGAGTTCATATCATTATTTTAGTCCCGAACAAGATATTCATAAAATTATTTTATATTATACGACCGACGAGCCTACCCTTTTTTTACGTTGACGGGGTGGAAAATTCCTTCGCATCTTCTGGTTCTTGGGATACAAGAGTCGAGTTATGTGGTATTTCCACTAACAACCTCTGTCGTCTTACTCTGGGAGGATTATGAGATTTCAGGTCCTCCCTAACTGACGTCATGCTTTATCAGGCCCTATACTGAAGGTAAAATTTTTCCCCCCCTTAATTCAGGCCTGGCGGCCTGATAGTAGTTTTATATGATCAGGCCGCCATCCCGTCTCCTACCGCAGCAACTAATCTGTCGCCACCAGATTAGTTGCTGCGGTACCAACCATCAACAACGGTTCATACCGCCACCGACATCTTCGCTCTGGATCGGCTCTCTCCTGATCTTATTTATCGATATCCTTCTGGAGCATTACAATTTCACAAGAATAGACTACTGGTAGAAATGAATACTGGTGGCGATCTATCACGTCTGATTTTGTCGACCAGGACTTCGCGTTCAGATACCCACGCGGGACAGTCCTAGAAGGAGACCCAGCTAGCTGCGCCGTGGTGTCATTGTGTCATCTCCTCATGTCCGATCTAATTCAAACTCTCATTGTCTGCCTGCGTCTGTATCTCCGTCAGACAGTAGGTGACGCGACCTTCATCTCTATCTATCCAAGCTATAAAGTTAGACAGAACGACACTGACAGCGCATTGGCGTGCATTTCACGCCTGCTCTAAACGCGCAGTTCCAGATTTAACCGTTCGCCGAACGGTTGAGTTCCAAGCAGGTAGTAACATTCTGCCGTCAAACCCCACGGGCTCGTTTCGACCAACGCGCCTACCGCTTCTGTTGCCACGATGTAATAACTACGTATATCTCTAACCCTCAATATTCTCTGAGGACGTCAGAGGCATACCCTATTCTAGACGGTCAGAGCTACCGCTCACACCGGTGCACGGTAAAGTGCCATTACCCAGACAACCTCCATGTACAGCCGTCTAGTTGCCCGAATTAGGTAAATGTCACCCAAAGGCAGAAGCAACGCCGACCATCTCTAGAGCAAGCTGTTGGAAGTGTTCCTCGAAGAACCACTTAACGTCAAAGATTGGGTTCAGATAAAAATATCTAAGCCTGATAAAAATCTGGCCTCTAACCGGAGCGAGGACTGAATTAACCACGATAGAGGTGCTGGAGGGTAGACCGCGACAGATCTCTGAAAACAAGAGGGCATCTGTCGTACTTAAGGTCACCAGCAAGCCGAGTGTCTCAATGCGTCCAAACACTAGATAAACTCTTACGGTGGCTGGGTGCGGCGGTGTCTGAAAGTTTGAAAGTTCTAAAAGTTCAACTTGGGGAGAGAAGACCTCGAAAGATCCAGTGGCAACCCATGTTGCACACGAGTAATCCGAGGACAGGACCCCCACGGAATACCACACGACATGAGCCGACGTCTCAAAATGTTATCTCGATCCTCGTACCTGACGGTACGCTCCTCCAGTCTGCCATTAGTCGCTTTAGATACACTGACACCTCGTAGTAGAGTACTTCCCTGATGCAGTTAAATATTAAACTACTGAATGCGTTGGTCACAGCCCTCAGATACAACATATACTTGACCGTCGAACACCCCGGTCGAAAATTGAATTGGACATCCATGTACCCACCTCGTCCAGAAACACGATGGGTCTATATGCTGGGACTGAATCGTCAGGCCGTCCCGACTTCTTTAACAGGATCAGCTTCCCGCTCTTCCAATACTCAGGGCAGTTTCCGGACCTCAAACTAACGGTCAGTACCTCCCTGAGGAGGTCTGACATATGATCAATAACATGGGCTAACAGACAGGTATCCCGTCTGGCCAGGAGTGGTGTTTTTGGAACAGATACATAGAACAGCCACTACTATCTCTGATTGCTTGATGGGCAGAACATCATGTTACATGTGTGGTATGATAAATCCTACGTAATATAAAAAATAAATAAAACATTAAACAAACGATTATTTCTTTTAAGTTAAAATAGATTTTAATTGTCTAATTGTTGAAAACAAATTGACAAGTTCAGTATTTTTTATTTACCTACTTTGTAAATTATTATTTTGTTTGGGACAGCTGATGTCAGTTGTTTGAAAGAAACTTTTTTCGTTAATGGTAGTAATAAATCAGAAGTGTCAATAATGTTTCGGATTCTAGGAAAACAGAAGAACTAAGTAATTATCACTTTTTAGAAATTACAGTCGTTTATACTTCACAATATTTGTATCTATCTGTCTCTAATGTATTGAGTACTGTAATTACTATTTCACTTTGAAACAAACTTTATTAATATTCCTTTTTTTTAATTATCGGTATAAAATAAAAGTTAAGTAATATTGATTGATTGAAAATATTCATTATACTCTTTGCTCTCCTAGTAATTTGAGTCATCCATTACTAGTCCGTTATGTCCTCTAACTAAATGCTTTTTAAGTGTAGGTTTCGGTGTCATAGTGTAATTTGTTTAGTTACAGTTTCAATTCAAATAAAAATGGTTAGCGTTACGATAAACAGATGGGCATTAACACTTGTTTACACATGATTTAAGTAAGATAATATTACCACAAAATCAAGCGAGCAATAGTACACGCCGTCATCACTAAGCTGACGTTTCACCTATCATCTAACGTCAACGTTTTATGGTGGAGAGGTTCTGCGGTACACAAGTATCGGTTCGACTTGAGTGATACGGTCTTATTAAAAACTGATTAGTAGATCAAAACGATTGAGTGAGAATACTGGAGTCCAACCCCTTCTAAACTGGAAGGGCCTCGTATTGTATATTACCTCATATTATAGGATTTGATGTGGTGAAGAGGGCCATCAACTAACCTATACAGTTTGAAATGTCAATGAGATACGGTCTGATTTTTTTTGAATTCAACTTCAACGACAAAGTTTTAGCCATATAGTCAGAAATCTAAGTATCAGAATGTATGCGTAACAAAGTACCTTAATTTTTTTCAATGTGACTACATGCATTGCAAATTGATGTGTAAAAAAACATGTTAGTGAATAATATGAGTGACATATCATACCTACTTGTATATTGTATTAATTCTATGCTTAGTCGGTGTAGAAGAAACTGGAACTATTGAGATTTTAATATTTTACGGATAACTTGAATGTACGTGAAACTGCGTAAAATCTTAGTTTAATTACATTGGGATTTCAAAAAACGTAGCCTTGAAAGGTAAAAAACAAAGAAATAGAATCCATTCTTATTCAAAATACGATTTTGTAAAATTTGACAGGCCTGTTAGCCTAGTGATCCAGGCTGTTAAGGCAAAGGTCGTGGATACGATTCCTATCCACGTAAAATAATTATGTAACAAGTACTACTACTTATTTTTTGTACTTAATATATATGTATACGTATAGCTATAAGCGGCATTAGGTTCGCTACTTATCACGTGGGACTAAAACACTGGCAAAAAGTGAGAGCTTAATATGCCTCTGCCTACCCCTTCGGCGATACAGGTGTAATTTTGTGTATGTAATATGCACACATATTATATACTTACATATTATATTGTGGAGTGACGGGTATCATGTCCCTCCAACACAAAGGGAAGATCCTCCGACCAGGCGAGGTGATCATGCCCGACAGACCACGGCCCAACGGTTGATGTTGGGATGTTGTATATATGTTAATTGCCACGAGAATCTCTGTTTCGCGATACAGGATAGTAGTTGCTTAGGAGGTCATCATACTACGTAGTTAAATGTATCTTCACGAGATGGCGCTGTTATATATTTTTGTTTGTGCTATAATGTACATATATTATGGCGATTAAACATTATAGCATACATATAATATATATATATATATATATATATTATATGTATATATACTTACAAACATATAAGTATAGTATACACTGCACAGTTGGTCTAGTGGTTTAAGCGGTCACCTCGCCACTTTCTACTGCACTGAGTGTTATCAAACACACATGGGATAACACTTTGAGTGATCTACAAATTGTTATTCTGAGTCTGGGTGTTCTTTGTGTCCATTTTATATATGTTTGTAAAGTTCACCGCGACACAGGGTTTATTCTTAGTGCGGGAGTTGTCTTTTTAATAATAATAATAATAGATTAGTCTCACCATAATTCACATAAGATTTTACCTACGTAATCTTAGTCTCAGGTTTAAAGAAACTCTTTGATGTTATAACAGTTTCATAACTAGAGCATCATCATCATCATCATCATTTATGAATCAGTGTTAGTGCCTAAAGTAATATGAATGTACTGTTGGCCTAGTGGTTTGAGTGTTGTGGGTTCAAACCCCACATGGGACAACACTTTGTGTGATCCATAAATTGTTGTTCCAAGTCTGGGTTTTCTTTGAGTCCGCAGTTTGTATTTTTGTGAAGTCCCTCGTGAAACAGAGATATTTCTTGTGCGGCAGTTGTTTAAAAAAACAAAAGAAGTGTTAATCAGCAATTTGGTTACCACAGTTCAGGCTCTGCTGTTTGGAATAAAACGACGTGTGAGATGTGAGAAGTTATTAATGTTTTTAATAATATTCCTGTCTCTCATTGGTACATTGAAATTGTACTGAGTTTTTAGCGATAAGGCTGCCATTAGACATGGTCACTCAACTAATATGCTTTTGTAAATAATCTGTAAAAATTGGTGTACAATAAAGTTTATTCTATTCTATTCTACTGATGCCAAAATTGAGTTCATATATTTCCTCTCCTGTAGACTTCTATTTTTCATTCTTAAATGGATAACGTATAGTCGAAATACAGGTGAGAGCCACGGAACTTCCATTATGAGAATATATGGCTTAAACAAGTATCGGTAATGGGCTAATAATTTAATCCTTATTACTTTACCAATACGGAACGGCGAAAATTTATCTTTGCAGTAATTGAAAATGAAGAAAATTACTGTTTATATAAGGTGGGTAACGAATTTGTTAACATTTGTTAAAATAGTATAAAAAAAACTATTTGATATATTTTAAAAATTCTTTACTTACGAGAAAGCTGATTAGTTGAAATTTATTTTTTAAAAATTACATCCTTTGAATGATAACCGTTTCGACATTTGCACTCTTCTGAGCGAGCACCGAAATTTCCAAATACTTATCGGCAAAGAGACGATTTGGTTTATTGATGTAGACACGATTCTTCAAATAACCCCATAAAAAGAAGTCTGCTAGGGATAGATATGTAATTCTGGGTGGCCATGGAATGTCGCCTCGTCTGGAAATCAGCTATTCCGGAAACATGTCTTTGACCACTGGCTGGGAGTCCTTAGTTGTGTGACAAGTGGTTCGATCTTGTTGTACGATTGTAGCCAGCAAATTCCAGTAGCATCGGTCCCAAGAACTCCCGTAACATGTTTGCGCGGGATGTTAGATCAAATGTTAACGAATTGTTGGCCCACCCTATGTAATAAATTATTACTCACTTGAATAGGGATCGGTAAATCTTATTTTGAGCGACGTTCAGAAATAAAAACTTTACTCGAAATCAGTTTTAGAATTACATTTATGTCTAAAACACGCTTTAGAACACGGGGCAATATCCAGCAGTTAGTCATTAAAAGCTATTAGTAAAATTTTCAAAAAAAAGTATAATACCAAGTAAATTTAAAGAAAAGTAAGTAAGTAAAGTTTAAGTAATAACAAATTTAAGTTCTTAGTAAAGCAAAAATTAAGTGTAAGGGTTTACACAGTTTATGTTTAGTTAAATAACAAATTGGCTTGGAATTGATGCTACTCAGTCACGCTTTTACGTTTGTTGTATTTGAAAGTGATGAGAATTTAAATTATTGTTACATTTCGTGTTTCGTCTTTTCAATTTGTTTATTTTTTTATCTTTCCTTACGTGAAGTTGAACGATATAGTAGTTTTTTATGTATGTTAATGTCTAGTCTAGACTAGTTATGTTAGTTCATATTTAGTGTCTTTCTGGTGGTTTTGCGTGTTTCCATGGCGTATAGAATGCCCTGCTGGCAGTAGTATTGCGCTTTAAATCGTTGATCTTAACTAATACTGGTTAGGTAACACGATGGCTGGGGCTTGTCCGCCAACTGTATAGACAGATCGATTATAAACTATAGTCATTTCTTCAAAAGCCTACCTAAACTTTTTAATGGTGTAGCTTTAAGTTATTCAATGTTAATGAACTTAAAAAAAGACATCTCTGTGATTTGTTTCAGTATTTCTTCACAGTGTGAGTCTTAAGGAATGCCAGTGCCTTGTAACTGTAAAATCTAACGTGTAAAAAATTTTTTTAAAGATTTACTTACAAAAATAAACATCATTTATCATTTGCAAGGTTTTTTTTTAAATACTTATCACCGAAGACAGAAATGAATATAAATTCATATATGCTGATTACTCTTTTTTTGCGGGCGGCACGGGACCGGTCGTTGTGGAGAAGACCTCTTTTGGCTGAGATGATGATGATGATGATGATGATTACTTGTTTAAGTGAACGGCCAAAGGACTTTGTCTTGGTTTTAATCGATCGCAGAAAAGGGTTATTTTCTTCAGGTGAATGTTTCTTCACAAGTTTTGCGTGTCAACGTAAGGCCACACATTACTCGTACATAGTACGTTTAAACACGTAATCAAATATTTGCTTACCTTCAGCTTTAGAAAAACCGTGTTATTATTTCAGAAATTTAAGCAATTAACAAAATATCCAATTAAGAACAAAATTTACTGTAATACCTTTTAAACTAGCCACGAATTTAAATCTTTAAAGCAATTTGTTTTGTAGGTTAACTAAGAATGTGCATAACTAAAATACTATAAATACAATTCATTTGATATGTTGTTATATAATTAGAAATATAGATTTGTTTGATACAAAACCTCATACCATTAAAAAGTTTGGCAACTAATTCGTTCAATGTTACTAAACAATTGATTTAAAAAGTTTTTCAGAATACAACAATGTGTTTTTGGAAATTGACATACGCTCTCCAACTAAACGGTTCAGTTCTATTGTGCAAATCAGTCAAAATCTCAAACTCACTACCAGCGCGCATGTGTCCCTCTCACTACGATCCCGAGTCTTCTAAGCGGGGCGTGAAAAAGCATCTCATTAAGCCGCCATAGTGTGGGTCACCAAACTGTATTATCTGTATACACAATGAGTATGGTGACCACAACTCTTGGATTTTATTCACACTTCCCATCATGCAGAGTAGAGTCAGTTTGGCAGACTCTAAATATATATAGAAAAAAAAAATTCATTCAATTCACTATTAGTTTGTATTTATATCTACTTATTTTTTATAGGTTCCAATACTCTTTCTATTATTTCTACACTTTACATTCTTTTGCAAGATATTTAGAAACGCATGGAAGTAAATTTTGTTGGAAACATCTAATAAATAGAGAAATACAAAATGCTAAAATCTTCGAATAATATATCTTAAAAATTTACATGCGTGTAGTATTTTGACATGTCAGGGTTCAATGTGATTTCAAGTTATACCTAGTCTTGCCATAAATATTGTAATAAAGAAAAAAGAAAATTGTTAACTGCAAATAACATTTATTACTTTTACAGTGTGTCAGTTTAATACATAAATATAAAACAATTAAAAATATAAAAAGCTTATTCGAAGTGGTCTCCATTGGCTGCAATACAGTCCTTTAAACGATGAGGCCAGTTATCAATAGAAGCACGCACTCTTTCCATGGGAAAATTCTTCACTGCCAATCGTATAGATTGTTTTAGGGACTCCAAATTATCATGGCGTTTAGAGCAAGCTGTACTCTCTAAAACTGACCACAAATCATAATCCAGCGGATTAAGATCGGGACTAGACGACGGCCAGTCTTCAGCTCTGATGAAGTCCGAAACGTTCGATTCCAACCAAGACTGCGTGGACCGAGCTTTATGACCCGGCGCCGAGTCTTGCTGGAAGGACCATACTTGGTTATTGAACATGGTGATGTTAAGGGGCTTAACTACCTTCTCAAGAATGGTATCTTGATACACTTGTGCCGATGTTTTGATACCTTTTTCACAAAAATATGGCTCAGTCACTCCTTCATAGCTAACACCCCACCAAACCATCACTGAAGTCGGATAATGTCCACGTTGCACTCTGTCGACTAATTGGGAAGCTTCCTTAGAGCTTTGAGCATAAATACGGTCATTTTGTTTGTTAAAATGTTGCTCAATTGTAAAAATTTTCTCATCCGTAAACAAAATTTTTCTGTGACCTCCCTTTGCGTACCGCTTCAGTAGTTGTTTCGATTTTACCACCCTATTCTTCTTTAAATTATCAGTTAAGAAATGGCCAGTGCGTCTCTTATAGGCTGCAAGTCCTAAGTCATCTTTTAAAATACGCGACATGGTTCTAGGTGCTATCTTCATTTCCCGAGATAAAATCTTTTGCTTTCGGACAGGATTTCTTCGAATTCTTTCCCTTACTGCTTTGACCACCTTTTTCGTACGAACACTACGTGGACGGCCAGATCTTTTTCTGTCACAAACAGAGGAGGTCTCATTGTACCTATTAATAGCCCGGTACACAAACATTTTACTAATACCAAGTGTATGGAGAGTTTTAAAAATTGCATTTGGCTCCATACCTACTTTGTGTAATGCTATCACAGCGATTCGGTTCTCTTTATCACCCCACACCATTTTAATATCGCAAAATATTTTACAATGTATTGGCGCCAAAATGAGAAAACACAATGAACAATCGTATAAAAATGACAGATTCGAAATTCAAATGTAATATTTTTTTATAATTAAGTGTAACAGTATTTATGGCCAGACTAAGTATTGGCCATAAAAAATCTAGACATTCAAAATAATCGAAATCCGATCGCCAAGCGATGTCTAGATGTATTATAATTGTTACTAACGAATGGGAATTAATGCGATAACCACACATGTACACCTAAATAGGCTCACATCTAATCGCGGCGTTATGCAATTCCAATTACGAGTATTTTGCAAATGATAGCGGAATTTCTGCAAATAACGGATGGTCTAATCTGCCGGAATTGGTAGAGAGGACTCCCGAGGCCTAGGCAAAAGATCTGATGATGGAATACTGTGTGCATTTAGTTGATTTTTCTATGACTTTTCACCGTAACATACAATATCCGCGCTGGTGAAGTATCATTTGGAATAGTTGACACACAAAAAAAAAATGTAGTATCTTTACATCGTGTTAATGGACTTTCGTAAGTAATAATCTTAGTTTTGTTTGTTGTTTAATCTGAAACAATATACTACTTATTTCTCAGTGAGAATTATTACTGTTAATACCACAAAGGCTATTGTTTCTGTTAACTGGATTAATTTGTACCAATTTCCTTATTACATGTATGTTTTTGAAGCTAAAATTAATGTTTCTTTACAAATTATGTATTGTCTTGCAAAATTTTATCATTAATTATATTTGTCTGAATTGGTGCTCACTCTTTGTTCATTGCTACATTGTTCAATAATTTCAAAACTTCAGATTAAATCTATTTAGTACACGGTACTTCAATGTAATTATTATTATTGAACTAAATCTTCTTACGTTAACGAACAAAATTTTTTACATCTAGAGACTGGAACAATCCACGTGTAAGAGTGACAGGTAACATACTAGGAGTACATAAAACGTAAGATGATGATATGAAAAATCATTAAAAGTCAGTACTTACCTTATTAACAGCGTCTATGTAAGCGCCCTTCTTCAGTAGCAGCTCTACTAAGGCTGTGTGTCCAGCTCTTGATGCCAAAGCCAGGGGTGCATCTCCTGCTGCATCAGTGTTCTGTACTTTAGCACCGAGAGAGATAGCATAGTTGGCTACGTCAATTGCGCCTCGAGAACACGCGCACTGAAGGAGGTCATTGTGTTTCTGTTGACAAACATGCTTCTATGTATGTGCTCCTAGTAGTTAGTTTTCAGTTAATAGGATTTTCGCATTAATAACGTAAAAAGACGTTCTTTATAAATTTTCACTGTAGCTCTAATCCTTATTCATTGTTATATGGTATAATTTTTATTTTAATTATAATAAAAAAATAGACATTCACAGCACTTCATAGTGTATATATTATAAGTAATACAAAAATTACACAACATACATAGAGATTCAATACAAGTTGTATAGTTTTTCTTCAGCATAAACGAGTTGACAATGAGAATAGTTCTCGTACAACTGAAGTCGGAATAAAGTTAGTCAACTGAAGGAGGTTAATTTGCTAAAAATAATATGTAATGTAAATTTTTTGTACACCTAAATCCAAGACTTTAAGGATAGTAAGACTATTATTTCTGTATAATATATTTGAGCCTAAACAATGATACTTTATAAATAATCTGTAATGAAAAGAATAATTTCTAATTTTAGTACCTACTTATGTCTATTATTTACTGATGGTTTCAGATAGAGTACACTAGATCAGGTATCACTTTTTGATTATATTGTGGTCGGTACAATTTATATTAACGTAGGAAGAATCCTCTCCCACTTTTCAAACCACTCATCAACCACTGCAGGATAAGCTTCATAATATACACACGATAAGATCTCAATAAGCGAGAGTACAGTGAGGGCGTCTCTAAGGCGGCTGCGCTGAAGGTAATTATGCTGACAAAGTGAGACGGTTCTTCTTGCCTGGGCATCTGTGTCTTCTTTATAAGACTCAGGTTCGCTGCTGCGTGGAGTATTGTTCTCATTCTTGCGATGGCTCTGATATTTGTTGGACGCTGTCGATCGGTTGTAGCGGTGAGCAAGTTGCGTAGCCCCGAAATTTCTGAATCCCTTGAGCCTACATAGTTGCGAAGAGATATTTCTATAGTAGTCTTCTATTGCATGTGTCCTGGAGAGTGTTCTGAGGAACTCTTTCAACTGGTCCCACTTTCTTCTTTCCTCTACGGAACAACACGTGTTGGCCTTGGAAGTCATCATTTTAGAATGGGAGACATACGAGTATGCTTTCGAACTAAATGTTTCGACTCTTTCTTCTTGTGCCAATCAGTGAAATCACGCACGTGTTTTCCTCTCACTGTAATCCCGGATTCTTTAAGCGGGACGTGTAAAAGCATGTCACTTGGCCGCCATAGTGTGGGTCACCATATTGTTTGCATTCGAAATGTATATGGTGTCCACAACTCTTGGGTTCTATTCATGCTTTTCATCAGGTAGAGTAGAATCACTTTGGCAGACACAAGAAAAAGATATTAACCTTATTGAACAGCATACTGAGTTCATTTGCTTTTCTGGGTTCTAGCTATATAATCTCCCTAGGTGATTTCATGATTTTAGTTTAATTATAAAACACAATATTCATTAGGCATTACTGATTTCAGTTTAACCTGCTGGTCTGGTAAATTTTAATTGGGTTAAACATTGTTTCGCCCCCGCAGGCTTTGAATTTGTAACAGATATATACAGGAGTATATGAATATTTAACTATCCAGGGGCATAGCAGGGCACGTAAAACAATATTATAGTTAAGTGTTTTTAAATTGTTGAGCTATTAAAGTCTGAATAATGTTTTCTTAACTGAAAAATATTTAAATATGTGGGGCACGGCAGTGTTCCCGCCAATTCCAGTTAAAAAAAATGGAAGGCACAACCGTACCGTCTTTTGTTTAAAGCCGTTCAAGACTCACTGTTTTCGATGCTCCTTTAACTTCGTATATGAAGAAGCCTTCATTTTCGGTTTTTATTTTGTGCTATTTTTGTGTGTGTGGGAACCCCCATTGGGTCTTTGTCCAAAGGTGACATTCAGTGGGGCGGTATGTCGATATTGAAGTGAAAACAATTTTTATCAAGACATTCGGTTTTCTGTAAGGTCATGGTCACTCTGATCAAAATTGCTCACTTATACCAAAACATGTCTAATTACTCGTAAATAGAATTTGAGTGAGATTAAGTGAATGATAAGAATGACATTTAATTACATGTTTATTTCACTTTTATTGTTTCACAGGTTTAAAAACTTGCTGAGTTTTTCATTCTTAAAATTATGCAGAAATGTGTTCTTGTATACCCATTTCAGTTTTATTTACACAGTTAATGGAGACAGTATCGAATTAAGAAAAAGGAATTGTTTACAAAATTATGTACCTAGTAAAATGGATTCTGGCATTTAAAATGAAAGCTTGAAGTATTTCTTAATAAAAATTCTGTTTCCTACTGTCAAATATTTTTATTGAAGGGGGTTCTAAACACAACACTGTACTGTTTGGAATTTTACGAACTCTTAAAAATGAGAAAATAATATCGGATAATACACGAAAATTGTTTTTTAAATTCTGAAGAACTCGAAATGAAGAAATTGTTCGTGCGACTATAAAACATGAAAAAAATTAAAATTAACCGTAGCTATTTTATTCGTTTTATGTTTCCTATACTCTTATTTCCTTATGGTTTGTTTGTTGTATACAAACAGTCACCTGATGGAAAGGGACTACTGTCACCCATGGATATTACTCAAGGTTATAAACAATAAAAGAGTCCATAGTGTCACTTAGCTTGAGTCGGCTTATTTGAGTCGAAGCTGGAGTTATAATACTAAATAAATTGCATCCTGGACATAATGATGTAAAAATAATAAAAAAAGAAATAGTTTAAACATGACTTACCTTATTTGTAGCAGCTAAGCAAGCCCCCGCTCGCACGAGTGTTTTGACAGCTTCTAGGTGTCCGTGCCATCCCGCCATTAACAGCGGCCGCATGCCAAACTGAAAATATCATTGAGTTTAACCTCTTACTTGTTATGAGATCCTGGTAGGTGAAGCTAAGAGAAACACGGTAGACGTACCTGATGCTTACGAAAAATCAGAGACCGCAAACCAAAGTGTTTATTTAACTAATTATTTGTCGCAAAAAGGTGGGGAAGCTAAAAGCTATTACTTTTCATTGCGGGCTCTGCGTCCGCCATCTTGTTTAAATAGAAATTAAGTAGCTTAATTAAAGTTATTAAATGTATAAAAATAACTAGTTGGCCCGTGCAACTTTGTTTACGTTTTTAAAAGAAATACATTTTCAATTTTCTCATACATGAGACACGGCTAATATTGTGTGTAGCGAGATTAAAGTTTAATATATAACGATATTTAATTGAGAAAGAACTTTATTGTATAGAATAATACAATTTTTGTTAGAACTGTTTATGTCTCGCAATCATTTCATATTTTCTCATCGTTTAAACTTTCCCTGGACTCCTACCTATTACTCAACATCAAAATAATTCAAATCGCGTCAGTCATTACTTTTTTTTCTATATTAAGAGCCTGTCAAAGTGACTACTCTGCCTGATGGAAAGCATGAATAGAATCCAAGACTTGTGGTCACCATACTCATTCCAAATGCAGACAATGCAGTATGGTGACCCATACTATGGTGGCCCTGTGAGACGCTTTTTCACACCCCGCTTGGGGATGTAAAAGGCATGACAGTCATCGTCACAGTGTAAGGCTTACACAGTTACCACGATAACTGTCACATAGTTAGACTAACGAACAGCAATTCATTTTTATATATAAGATATAGGTTACCCTGAAAGCAAAATTCAAAAAAAATATTTTTGTTCGAATTCGGTGTCATTACCGTCATTGTTGGTTTTCTTAGGGAAGTAAAATAAATGTGTTTATTACGAAACCAATCACCTTATCAGCCGCTTCTATGTCGCATTTGGCTTCAATGAGTAAGTTGATTATTTCAACATTCCCTCTGCTGGCAGCCCAGTGGATCGGTGCTCGTCCATACTGTGAAAATAAGGATATTAATACTATAGACAAGTTGATCTTACTTTTAACGGATAAATTCCTATTGTAAACTAAATGTATCCTAGTTTTTATTCCCCGAAAAAAATTCCATAGTAGAAAATGAATTAATAAGAAATAAACAACAATATGAGTTACACCGAAGACTTGTGCCATATTGAGGCTTGTGCGATGTCTCCGCGAATATTTCATAGAGAATAAATTGTTTTAGGATACATCACAAGTAACAATAGTTATTATGGAAATTTTCTATGTAACAACAAGAATCTTATTTACTTTTCGTTATTTACTTTGTGCTACTAGGGAATCATGACTATAGAAGAGATTAACAATTAATAGGCATTATGAAGCATTATGAAATGCACGTTATAAAACCTAATTTACACTTGTATGTATTTTATTTTGGGTTAGTTTTCATTGCAATAACCAGGGTAGCATAAATACATGAGAGTTTCGCAAGCGTTCTGGTATGTGTATTTGAAATAGTCGAGGGAATCAGAAATACGTTTACATTGTTCCTGCAATTAACATCTGTGGGCCGTTCTAGTGCTTCGCGAACGGAATCGGGTTCATTCTTGATAACCGCTTCGTGGAGAAGTAGATCGTTTTGTTGTATACGGGTGCGAGTATCCATCTGAGGACAAAAGGAAAATTTGTGATGCAGTTCAACAAACTTCTTAAAAAGATAATTTACACACTAAAATCATCTTATATATGAATTGTTTTTTATAATACACAATGTGATTGAGGTAAAAAACTTAACCACTGACGCCTTAATCTACAAGAGGTTTTTTTGCGAAATCAAAACTCAAGTTTTTATTTAGTTTAAGATTCAAATAAAACGAGACTTAAAAAAGCAAAATGAAATTTCAGGTAAAGATAAAAGAATAAGAACTACATTATTTTGTTTCATTTTCACACAAGGTTGTTCAACTCCTTTCCACGAAATGACTAGAAATTTAATATTATTTCAAAGTAGCTTCAAGCGTTGCTAGAATATTTAATTTAAATAGCAATATTTCAGTAGATTCAGTGCGCTTGCATTCGCTCACGAGAAATATGAAAAATTTATGACTAACGAGAGAATTGTTAAGGCATTCAGTTACGATGCAGGAAGGAAAGAGCAAATATTGTAATCCGCTTAGGTACGGGTTTTCTCCAGAGATTTCAAAAATGTTTGTGCAAGAAAACACATCAATTCTTCACTTTCATGATGTCTTGGTACCGTTGGTACAATATAAAAAGATAATTTGCAATGGCAATAGAGTTTAGTACTTTAATCAGTTTAGTTTAAAATTATACTCACAATACATATGATTTTAGTATTCCAGACTAATATTCCAGACTGTATTCTATCTATATGCCAAATTTCATCAGAAGTTGTTCATACGACCTGGTGTTATAGACTAATGAACATCAGAAAGCTGCAAGGAGCTAAGGCGAGAACAAAATATTGCAATTCGCTTTCTAAATAGTTTTAACAATGTGCATGCAACTAAACACATCGGTTCTCCAATTTCATGGAATCCTGGTATCGTTGACGGTACTATAAAAAAAAATTAATGGTTTTGAATTGACAAGTTAATTGTATCTGTATAGTCCCTAAGGAGTTTTCTAAGTATTTTAAAGGAGGCAATCAAAGAGTGACAATGCACTTGTATATTTCGAGTTACATGTTCCTATGTGTGTCTGATTAATCAATACTTAAACGTCATTCAAATTAAAGAATGCGTTTTAAGTGTTACTCAGCTAAAACTCGTCTGAGTAATTGATTTTAACTTACAGTGTTTTCAATTGCATTTTGCCTTATTGACATTATTATTCTGTACTACGCAGCAAATTATGTTAAAACAAATATTTTTTTAACAAATATTTTCCATGAGTTTATATTAAACTATTGGCTAGTGTAGCAATTGAAACACATTAACAAGAAATTGATCGTCTACAATTAAATAAAATAAAATATAAAGATGACTAGCTATTAGCTGTTATACACTGGAACGTTCAAATTATTATCTAAACTTGTCACATTGAAAAGTACTTTGTATTAAATGATAATCTTATACTTTTACAATAAACTAAAAGGTTGTAATAATTTTTAATTAAACAAATACGAGTAGTATATAAATCTTTCGTAATTATTCAGAAACAAATAATCGTGAGACACGGTCATTTTTCTTAAAAAACCTTAAAATCACAACTTGAGATTAGCGTCAAAATCTGTATCTTAGTGAAGATTTCTATATAAATTTCTGTAATAAGCTATCACTCACTTGAGTATGGATCAGTGAATCTTGTTTTAGGTGACGTTCACTCACAAAATCTCTACCTCAAATCAGTTTTAAGATTAGATTCACGACTGAGACACGTTTTGTAATATGGGCCTGGGTAAAAATAAACAAAACATTTGTTTTAAAAAAAATGTATATAAATCCCAAACAGCAGTGAACAAGTTCAAGTTACAGTATTATACAGAAAATGTTAAATGTTACCATATTAAATATTTTATGTTACATCTTTTTGTACACTCACCGTGTGCGATAAACACGTGCAATATGATACGACTATGTTCCGCCTTTGATAACAATTTTACTACTTTCGTTTGCATGCCTTTTGTGTATCCATTTTGTGATACTGTTTTATATTTGGCGATCGAAAAAACTTTGGCAATTCTTTTAATAATGGCAATCTAAATTAGATAAATAATTTTCAGTAATTACAATAAATATGTATATTACTAAATTTCGATTGAGGCTGTCCTCTCATAAATGTCGACTTCGTTTATTAAAATTGTCCAAAATACAAGTAGTGTGATGTTTCATACTGTAATCTATCTATGCGTCGAATTTGATTTAGAGCTGTTCACCCATTCGGGCTTGATTATTCTAAATGTTGAAAGCTTAACATTGCCCTAAGTATTTGTTTGTTCAGTCTACATAACAATTTTACAAAAAGGACTGTGTTCATTTTTTATTTCATATCATTTACCTCACAAAAGTCACAAACAACGTGTTGTCACAATGCGTTGCATTCAACTGTGTTCAGAAAACAGTCATTGTGACAACAGTCTATCAGCATTTCCGTGAATGTGACAAACCTAACATAAAAAAAAAAAACATTTTCACAGCATTACGAAGCATAGAAACAACGCAATAAAGTACATAAGGTGTTCTTGATATCATCTATTATTAAAGAGGCAAGCGAAACCAACCGTACATATTTTATTGTCTCTGATACGTGCACAGAATATTAGATGAAATACTTTCGTTCTGTAGCCGTTTCTCGTTATGTATCAATATAGTAAATAAATTCTTTTTACTGTGTTTTGTGTTGCCAACTTGCAAAAAGGTAGATCTATACACCTGAAGTTTTAAGAAGTCGAATATATTGATAGTTCCAAGTTAGTGGTAGTTGTCTACAATTTCTTTTCGTTACAAGAACGAAATCAATATTTTTCGTGTAAACGTATGTTGTCAATGGAAAACTTAACTTACCAATGATCATCTAAAATTAAAAAAAAAAGAAAATTAGATAAAAGTATGACTCTGCCTAACCACCATCTACATCGCACGATATTAGCTAGAAAGGTGTATTATATATATTCCTCTTAAATAAATGCTCGTTGATAGTAAAATAGCTCACATAACTCACGACGCGCTCTAGTCAAAACGCTTACGACTATAATGTAAAAGATGTGACTTAAATAAGTCAATAGTCTTTAAGGTAGTAGAGCCACGCTGATTTCAGCACGAACGGGCCGGCTCGACCGTTGTAGCACTACCCTCCCACAGAAGACCAACCTAAAGCGCCAGCATCCGTGCTGTCGTGTTTTATTGGTGAGTGCGAGACCGGAAGCCCATTGGTGCAGGGGTGACAGTTATCGTGATAACTATGTGAGGCTTAAACTGCCACGATGACTGTCATGCCTTTTAAGACCCCAAGTGTAGCGTGAAAAAGCATTTCACTAGGCCGCCATAGTATGGGTCACCACACTGCATTGTCTGCATTTACAATGAGTAAGGTGACCACAACTCTTTGGATTCTATTCATGCTTTCTATCAGGCAGAGTAGAGTCAATTTGTCAGGCTCTTTATATAGAAACAAAAAAAAATGTAATATACCATTGTAATATAAAATAGCAGGCTGTTGTATGCATAAATTTTATAAGCGTCTCTCTTGACTAAATTGTTTAGTAAGGTAACTAGATATATTATGATTGTTATATGTTTGCGCTTCTGCTAATGGCTCTTTAGAGGTTCTGTAACTGGATATGTCTGCTATTAACTTGATAGTACGCCTATTATAACCTAACCAGATTAGACGTCCATTACGCATGCTTTTAACATAGACAGCACACAGGCAGCCTGTGTGCTGTCTATGTAACTTATGTGTTATTGTAATAACTTTTGTGTTATTGCCCACTATGATCTATCTCTGTGCCAAATTTCTTCTATTCTAATTCAGCCGTTCTATCATGATTGAGTAACATACACATACATCCATACATTCATAATCACAAATTTTAATGTTTGTTATTTTCATTCTCGATATTGTCCATATTATTACTCACAATAATGAATGAAGTAGGTATGTGTTCGATTATTAATGAAACATCCTCTTGAAACTTTGATATTTACCTTCTAACATGAATAGCTTTACACTACTAGCTAATTCTGTTGTCCTGGTTACAAATGTATCTCTTTAGGAATAAAATTACAGTGAATGTACCTGTGATCTTTACTCACGGTATGTACTGATGTTATTTTTTTTAATATTATTTTGTATTAATCAGAATAGCGTGTTCAAAAATTAATTGAATAGATGTGTTTCTTAAATAAGTAGTCAAGTTAAAAGCGAGTCATTTTAATACAATTATAGTTTAAATATTACAAAATGTGTTCAGGGTGCGTCGGGGTTCCAGGGATTTCCTTACTAGGGGGCACCTGGTTTCTCAGCTACTGGTACCTGAGACGGCGTACTTCTTTCGATCGGTTCGAATCCAACATGTCCGACACTTGTCGGTGGTATTAGTATGGATTTCCACACAGAAAAAAAAGGCAGTGAGCTTAACTCCCTAAAACTAAACGTGAAGAAAAAATATAGAGATTACAATAGATTTAGGAAAAGAATTTACGTCTCTGTGTCTATGTTTTACATCTAACCACTATTTGTTTCAGTGACAAATCATTTCTAACCGATTCCAAAAAGAAGTAGTTTCTATGTTCCACTATACTCGTATATTTTTTTTGTTAATTATTCATTAGAGATACCTGAGTATTATTCTAGCTAGCAGAATGGTATAACTCTCTGGCTGAGAGGAATGACATGGTTTGATGTTAATATATTCGTACAAAACCAGGTAAGGGTTGGTTGATTTCAACTTAATAATTGTTAAAGGAATTAAATTCCATATTGCCACTCCACAGTAAAATATCTTGAATTAGGCGATAATGTTTACACCGTTATATAACGTAATCCAATATACTAGGCAATCATACTTAACAGAAGTTAAAATTTATGTAAAATGACTTAGCGCTTCATTATTTTCTAACAATTACTCCTTGCTACATTTGCTAGCCTGGTAGCGAAGTTATCTCTTTATGAAGGTGTTCGGTCTCATCTCATTTGGAAATAGTGATTCATTTCATTTACGCTTACAATAAATCATTGCTCAGTGAGGAACACGATTTGAAAACTACGAACAACAACACAACAAGGGTTGGCAGAGTCAAATTAAACGCTCACCTTTCGACAATATTTTGGTCCCACGTAATAGGTGGTAAGCCTATTAGTACTAATCGGGATGTTATGTTCCCCAGAGGCTTGACGATCTTTAAGCAGGTGCATCACTTGCAGGTGAGGTTGACTTGTGGCCATAAGTTCTTGGTGGGAATCCTAAGCACGATTTGATATAAAGTTACTAAAACATAGGCTACAATAATCGAGTATATTTTCTTGAATACCATAATAGACTACTTACTGTAAGGACTAGCAATACCAGAGTTGTGTTAGATGTTCGGCAAGTTACCAAAAACTATAAGTATTATAGATGTTAAGACTGCAATATCAGTATCAATTTACGCGTAACCTCTTTGCTGTTTCTCGTAAATTAAAAAGTAAAACACTGCATATTTACTATTTATGTTTTGTATTTAAAGTTTAACTATATTTTACTATATAACTTTCACTAGTTATATAAACAAAAATGCTACGGTTAAGTGCTATTTTTAGAGATTTTTCAATGATTTTTAATACTGACTGCTATTTGCCTTCCAATTGTAGATTATATTTATAAAGGTGATTACAACTCAAAGATCTCTCGTAGAATCGAAATATTCTGAATAAATAAGAAAACAAATTAGTTGTTTGATAAATTGTCGAAATAATCGTAATAAAGTGGTAAAAAACGAAGATTTTAATCACTTTTAATTAATATCCTTACGAGTTTTCTGGCTTCTTCTAGGTACGCAAAATTAAGGATTTTTATAATTTTGGAGAACAACAGCTCTCGTAAGGTGTAACGAAGCGGTTAAACTAACTCCCTGAAGAATTTGAAGTCGTTAATATAAAAAGTCATGGATTTTCAGACACATTTAGAGAGTCTTTATCCCTCTTTAATGTGACAATGTTTTAATATTTTTATTTTTTCATTCAAAAAAGGAATTTATACTTGAAACTTCAGAAAGCTCTTAACGTTCCTTAATCTGTAACGTATCTTACCTGTGAAGTACTTGTTAAATTTTATCGAGTTTTCAATCAATTTCTCAGTAGAAGAGTGACTGAGTGTTTTCTGCAGAATCGTCGATGGAATTCTGAATACCAACTTAATTTTAATAATTATAATAAAAATGAGTACTTAGTCTGACATCTCAGTAGCAAATTTCTGCTAAACCGTCCTCTTGTTCGGACAGAAACTTATTCGAAAGCCATTTAGCCTCGTCCCAAACACTTTGACACCTAAATTAATGTAGATTTCTGAGTGACGAAGGTTAATCGAGTTATTCAAAATCAATTAATACGTTGAATTTCGTATTGCGACTTTAGCCACTTGAAATGTACAACAGTGTACTAGGAGAGCATAATAAAGGTACAAGTTAACTTTTGAAGATTAAGCACATTTGAACTCTCAGGAGCGGTTGTGTACATTGTACTTTTTTAAATGCTTGTAATTCGAATATGGTTCTGCGGAATGGAAAAAGTAGAGAAGTTATGGACGCACCAGAAAGGGATTTGTTCTTAGCATTTTAATTGAAATTTGGAGAGTACAACCTCTAGTGTATGTATTTAACATTGATGGTATGGTTTAATATTGAAATATTATACTTTAGACATGAAAAATCGCTTTAAGACTTATTTTTATATCAAGTTTACATAAATTGCCAAGAGTTTCAAAAAGTACTGAATATTTATTACAAATTCTAACTATTTTACAGATTGTTTTCAATTTAAATGATATTAAAATATCAAAATTCTAAACTTTGTACGTAATTATACATATTTAAATATTATTTTAGTAGCGATAGTTAATTAATGAAAATTAGTGGTAATAAAACAAGTATACATTATAATAATAGTATACTAATTGTCTAAGAAAAACATTTAAGAAAATTTTGGTTAAAATCAGGTGTCCAATATTTCCAAAATTGTTACTTAACGCACTTTTGACCGCGGCTCCGCTCGCGTCTATGTCATTAGTAGCAGCAAATATGCTATTCCAGACTATAATCTAAGTTTCATCTAGATCAATTTAGACGTTTTTGCGTAAAACAGTAACAATCATCCGCACATCCATCCTCACAAACTTTCACATAATATTTTATTATTAATATTATGAAATCATATCAAACTATCGCCGTCCACTGCTGAACAAATATCTCCCCAAGGAGCGCCAGGGGTGCCAACAATCCCGGTGTTGGGAAATCCGTATCCATCCATTAATATTGTTAGGACTAAAACCTTTGTATCTGCATTATGTAGTAAACACCATTAAACATAATAATTAAATTGTAAATACATATATAGTCTAAATAGTAAGTGGTCTGAGACAGTGCATTTTATTATTAAAAAAAAATGGGCTACTTGGAAGTGATTCTTATAACATGTAAACATAATACGTAATTAGATGGAATTACACCGAGGACGGATACAATAGTCCAAAAATATTTAATTGATGTTAGCGATAATTTGGATTAAAAAGGTGAGTCTATTTGCGATCCATCAACAGCTGAGTCAAATATTTTGATTCAAAATCTATCTATCTATATCTATAAATATATAAGAAGATCTAAACTTAACTAGTAAATAAATAAAACTATTTGCGTTTGAATTTAACATTACATTATTCTTATTCCAATATCTAAAAAGATGAGACTTTCCATAATATAAATACTTTCATACTTTATTAAAGAGGTGTTTTATTTTGCTATCTACTGATAGCACGTGATACTGACAGCAAATGACGTTTGGTACTCCAAACGTCATTTTTATTTCTGACTACCTGTCAAACGAAATGTGAATTCAAATTAGGAGGTTTAATTAACGTAACAAGACCATTATTTTGCATATAATACTTCTTTTTTTAACACAAAATATGTATAAAAAACTGGGTTTTGTAACTGAAGATGTTTTATGACTAAAGCATATTGATTTTTATACCCCATTTAATAACGCAAATGTTATCAAAAGAAAAAAATGTCTCATAGGATCAGGAAGGGAATATATGATCAGCTTGACTAACTTGGTAACCGTGGAAAGGATCAAATCGTCACAAAATAGAACATGAACCTCGGCAACCTAATCACTTGAAGAAAACGGCAATTGATACCAGGATATCAGACACGATTCTATAACTTAACACCCAAAATACTCCCAAACATTTGAATAATACAAAATCCTGTATTACACAGTAATTGTACTAGAAAATCATATTTTAAAGAAGACTACCTTATACTCTACAGAACAACTGCTACAAGAAAACACTTCCATGTAACGTAGCCGAGATATACTTTAGCCGCGGGCTACATTGACATAGCTCTGCCTTTGAAGCTTAGAGACGGTCTAGTGGAGATTTCCTGTAAACACAATGTTTAATATTAATGAAGTTTGGATTTTGTACCTACCAGTCTTAGGCTCAAGGTTCTTTTTGGCATAATTTATATGACTACAATAGATTTTCTGTTAAATCCACGTGTACTTTTGGCATTGGTTTTTATAATAAGAATGTAAGATATTATATACAAGTTAATATTTTAAATGAGCAAAGAATGTATAAAGAATGAATAGATAAACAAACATGTATTGTCAGTATAAAATGTTCACTCATTTCACTCTTTCATTAATGCTCGCACCCTATCAGTGGTAGCATGACGTCATACAGCTTAAAGCCTTTCTCCATAAATGGGCTACCCAGTTTCTGAGAGTAGCGTGTTTAACCAAACAAAGCTTAATAATATTAAAATACATAAGTATTGAAGAACGTCTGATAACCCAATTTCGACCATAATAAATTACCTCGAATGTTTAAGGAATACGAACGGTATAACTTGAACCATAAATCTATACATTTCTAATACCTTATCAGACCAAGTTCTGCAAACAATTGTTTGGTAATTACATGAGGTTTTAATATGTTTCTATAAAAGTAAATAACAGCATATAGTGTGGTTAAGGAAAATGTGATTGAAACGTTTAAAATTAATTACGAAAATGACAACAGATCAATAGAGTCGTGATCTATTGGAAGTTGATATTGTCAAAGTTTGGACCCAAAGTTAAATCCAGTTTAATTAAATCTGAGCATGATTACAAAAGGGCCAATATTATAGCTTTGATTTTGTGATTTTGAAATCAAGACAGTACTATAGATTGCCTATTTATTTTATAATATTAATTTTCTATTACGGTAATTATCTCAGTTCGTGAGTTTGATGTCCGAGTGGACTTGACTTAGAGATTTGTACTGAAAGAAGTTGTTTTTAGGTTCTTGGAAATACGTATTTTATTATGCAATAGTTCACAACAGGTTTTTTAAAAATCTCCTCATTCCTGATTCGATCACGCAAAGAAACTCCGAACATTGCCCTCTCCATTACTCTTTGGGTGACTTTGA
Source organism: Hypercompe scribonia (assembly GCA_949316085.1). Classification (NCBI taxonomy): domain Eukaryota; kingdom Metazoa; phylum Arthropoda; class Insecta; order Lepidoptera; family Erebidae; genus Hypercompe; species Hypercompe scribonia. Next base: position 3,368,357 of record OX438984.1, on the reverse strand, counting down.
GCCTTCTTATCAAGTTCATAGTGAGCGATCACGTCTCTGTGCCGTATGTCATCAGTGGCAACACACACTGGTCAAGAATTTTTGTCTTGAGACACTGCGATATTTGTGATGAGAAAACGTTATGTAGTTTTTTTTTTAATGTGTGGAAGCTCCCTCGGGCCGTCACCCCACCAGGGTTTACGGTGAGGTAGTGTGTCGAAATCGGACTGACTAAAACCATACGGTGTGCCACTCTGCGCCTGACATGGGAGGGATCTGGGAACTGCTGCTATTACGACATCCAAATCACTCCTAGCGCCTGCCCGCTACTGCGGGCACCATCTGCAGGTGAACTCACTATTTTAGGCGACGTACGGTATACTCAGAGCCTCTTCACGGCTGAACATTGTAGTGGATGGAGGGGAAAACCCGTCCTGTCTACCCGCGGCCATACTAAAGGCGGCATGAGGCGCTAGTACGCGCGTCTCCGCCGCCTAGTTCGTCGGCAGTGAATTGTGTCCGAGTGGAGATCGTCTTCCCGGGCCTTCTCCGCCGCCTCCTTCCGCGAAATTACGTTTTCGCAGCAGGTTGCAACCGCAGTAAAACAATTGTCGCTACCGGCCTGGCGCGTATGATGGCCGGTAGCGAGAGATCTCCTCCAATAACTGCAGTGAGGGCCTCACGCTACGCCACGAAGAAACCGCCAGCGTGTGCTCAGCGGAGTCCTCACTGCAGTCGCAGCGATGACAGGCGGGACTCAATTCTCTCCTAGCGACCGAGTGCAGATACTTCCCAAAACAACCGTGCCCGGAAAGAACCAGTGTTAGTTGGAAAGAAAGGATCCCGTGCTGCCGGTTGGAAAAAACTGTGTATTTTAACAGTCAAAAATTCAATTTAAAAAAAAAGGAATTAGTCTTACCATAATCCATATAAAGATTTTACCTATAGAAACTCTTTGATGTTATACCATTTTCATAACTAGAGCATATTCATCATTTATTCATCATTAATGAACCATATTTATTATTCCTATGTCTGTAACGTACAAAATTACAAAGCAATTAAGTTATTTCGTTCCCCCTTCGCACAATTTCTCATTACATTTAATGCAAATCAAATTCTCATTTGCCCTAAATTACGCAAGTACCGTAAATATACTCAAACATACCCTATTTTAAACTCTCATATGATGAAGTATTCACAAATTAATACACTATTTAGCTTTTCTTAGTAGAAAGGTTAAATACAAGTCCTAAATTAATGTCGATTTAGTGAGTTAGTGAAAATATTTTAATGTATTTGAACGCCGATCAACAGAAACATGACCTAATCTTATGTTAAATCTTTTGTCGGGTATATATTGACTTGGTGAAATCATGACTTGGTGAAAACATTCAATTCGAGCATCATATCAATCAATACAGCTTATCTGAAATTGAGAATTTTTAAATGTTTTGTCAAAGTTAAATCAAATGCTATTTTACTAAACTGATCATAGACTATGTATTTTTTCAATCAATCTTACCCCTTCGGCCACATTGAAAACTAATAATTGGAAACCAATTTACAAAACAGAATTATTCTTCTTGATTAGAAATTTGGTTTCCAATAAATCTTATGTGGGAAATGGAAACACTAGTCTTACCATTTTCGACATAAGATTTATTAAAAGCTGACTGCCGCTGGTCTAGTCCACTTGAATAACGGCGGTCACCTTGCCGATTTCCATTTTACTGAGTATTATCAGTGCGATCTCTATATGAGACAACACTTTGTTTGTTATACAAACTATTTTTGTGTCCATTTCGTGAATAAGCGTTAAGCGCCCCGCAACACACGACAAATTAATAGCGCAGAAATTATAAACAAACTATGGACAGTTATTTGGCGAAATGTATTGTTTAGCAAAAGAATAAATGAAGTGCATATATTTATACCTTGTAATATCTTTTCTCTCACTTTTGTGCGTGCTCCTCTGCACTACAGGTTTCTAGCAAATAAGAATGTTTTGATATTGTAAACTGGTTTTCAACTATTAGTATCCAATGTGACCCAAGAGAATCTATCATATACGAGTATATCAAGGTAACGTGACACCTCAGTCGATTGCACAATCATTTGAATATTTAGTGTTAGTTGACTGGTCTGAAGTTAAATTCAGGTGTCATAGTAAAAGTTTGATATAGACATGTTCCAACTCGATTAAACCTAGTGAAGTGAATTGATCGGATTGATTTCGCTCACTAGGTTAAATTGAGTTAGTTGACTGGTCTGAAGTTAAATTCAGATGTCATAATAAATGTGTGATATGAGCATGTTCTAACTTCATTGTTTTGTTTTTTGTTTTTGAACAAAGACAACACCCGCATTAGGAATAAATCCTGTACCTAGTGAGCATTGAACCTAGTGAGCGAAAAAATTTACTTTCTCATTATCATCAATAGCCTTTAATTGTCAACTGTTAGTCGTAGGACTCAAAAAGTAGGTTTTAATCTATTGTACTACACTTTCTCACACTATGTGATGTTAGGGCTGGTGTGTATTTAGAGTTTTGAATCAAAAATACACATACATATATTCAAAGGGTTAGAAAAAGTTTCAACGGCACTAATGGATAAAAGTATTTAGGCATTTATTGTAAGGTAACTACCTTTATAAAACAATTTCTCGTTCATGCATCTTTCTTCCATGTTCTGCAATAATTATCGTGAACTAAAACCGTGGCCAGCGTGGTATAGTCCGTTAAAATCTCTTTTTTCAAAAGATGCCTATATCTGACTTGAAAGCCATATTATTGAAAAAAATTTATTATGGATTATAATTTTCATAAAGAACCGAAATAATAAATAAAGTTTAATACTTCATTAGCAATCTTATTCCACGGTTACGTAAAATTATGCCGAACCTTATTTATAACGAGTCATTATAATATTTATCATGAGCATGTCAAAGATGTTAAAATTTCAGATTGGACGTTTCCCCAATTTGCAACTTAATGACAGATGAAATACAAATTACGTCATTAATAATTACGTCGCTTTATATTTATTTCGTCCAAAAATAAGATGTGTGTGTACATCTAAATAAGATATAAACGTGTATGTGTGCTCCTAAATAACATGTAAAAATGTATATGTGTATCTAAATAAAGTGTTAAATTATATATGTTACACAATTATACATATATTTTTAGCGACTTTATGAAATAAGACGAGTTTTTCTTTTTGGTTGTGTATATTTTTCTCAAAAGTTCGTCAAAAATGTGCTTTTATTGGGAACGGAATACTTTCAGTTTATGTTCCATTTAAATAAAAAAGTACCTCTACAGATGTAAATCTTGGCAAAGAATAAGAGATTTTATCACAATTCATCATGATGAAGGCACGTTATATTTGTAATATTCTTATCATCGACATCGGTGAAAAGTTAGTAATAACAATAATAACTGTTTACTCATTTGTCAGTCATATAATAAAAGAAAGTTAAATTTATACCCTTTACAGACACACAATAAAATATGTACAGACAAAGCACAATACATGCTCTTTGCCACTACAATAAAATAGCAAACCGCATGTAATACCGAGATCAAGATATTATATTCCTCTGACATTTAACCTGACAGCTGACGCCCACATTATAATACAAATGTAAAGATAATTATCTTAGAGACCGGAACACACCAGCTGTGTGCTAAACATACTTAAATTAATGTTGAGTAGGAATGATTTCGAACACTGAAAGGAATATAGGGACCGTGGAGCTTTTGTTTTTTACTGTTATAGCAACTATGTTACTCTGTTTAAAAATAGACTATCATAGTAAAATTAATTCAACTAAACCAACTGAATAGTGTATTAATTTAAACCTACTAAATAGTATATTATTTTAAACCAATTGAGTAGTGTATTATTACGAACCAACTAAATAGTGTACGAATTTGAACAAACTAAGTAGCGTTTTAATTTGAATCAGCTAAATAGTGTATTAATTTGAACCACCTAAATAGTGTACGAATTTGAACCAATTGAACAGTGTATTAGTTTAAATCAACTAGAATAGTAATTTTTTTAAGGTATAACGGGCAAACGAACGGACGCATCGTCTGACGGATAGTGACATCGCCTGCCCAGGGACACCTGTACCTCAAGAACCGCAAGTGCGTAGCCGCCCTTTAAATCTCTACCTTTAGAATCGACTGTCCTCCACCAAGCTCACTCTCTCGATGAAAAGCAACGAAAAAGTTCCTTAACAACAGCCTTCTGTGAAGCCGTAAATCACTTTGAATGAGTTTGTCCATTTGCTCTGAAGCAAGGCTCTCCCACGAGTAGTAAGTTTACCATCATTTGATGATGGTGACATTCATATTGACCCGTCTGTAGATTTTCGCCCTCATCTACATAAAGTGAAAATTTTTAAGTGTCTGTTTGTAACTTCAAATTAATAGCTTTCACTTAATGCATGTAACAGTATATTTGACACGTACGCCAAAACCACAAGTTTGTGTCCGTATGTCTGTTTGTTTTTCAGTAATTCAGCCTTTCCCGAGAGTAGAAGACTCTCGGGAAAGGCTGAATTGATTTCACAAGACTTTCATCGGCAGATAGCTGATGTTACAAGGGGTGACATGGAGCTACTTAATTTTAGAAAATAAATAAGGTTACGGAAAAAAAGTAAAATGAATTAGATAGTGAACAATTTCAGATTCAAAAGTTACAGAAATCGCGAGTAGTACCCTAGGACGCAGCTAATAATTTGTAAAAAATAACTTTAATTTAAGTAGGTCTCTTTCCAATTTATAAATATCTAGATTACCTAAGTGTTATTGTGCCTTTACTTGCAAATTATAGGTACAATAAGGTAAACATGTAAGGAGACCATACTTTCAAGTAAAAACGACATTATTAAATCTATTTATCAAATTCCACGTAATTTAGCTCCATACACCTCTATTTTCTGCCTCCGTTTCCTGGTATCGGTTTCAATCAAAATAGGACCGTATGTACAAAGGATACGACTGCATTTCCTTTTGCAGCTACTCAAAATAAATCTACTAATTTAACGCTTGTAACTCAGTCTTAATCAAGAGAAAATTGATATTCGGAGGCAATGTTGTGCAACTACGTTATAATTTTAATAAAGATAGAGAGAGATACTTAGTAGAGCCACACTAATTTCAGCACGACCGGGCCGGCTCGACCGGGGCAGTACTACCCTCCCACAGAAGACCAACCTAAAGCGCCAGCATCCGTGTTGTCGTGTTTCGTTGGTGAGTGTGAGACCGGAGGCCCATTGATGCAGGGGTGACAGTTATCGTGGTAACAGTGTAGAGTCATGTGGGTCAAGTGTGCGCATTTTAACTTTGACACTTCAAAAACTCGAAATTTTTTTGTAGAATGAAACAAAACTGTGTGAATTAGTTAGGCTGTTTATTTGTTATTAATTTAGACACAATAATGGTATTATCAGTAACTTAGTTTTTAAGAAACTATAGAAAACAAAAACCCTTCCATACGCGTACACTTACCCCAGTATAGGGGTAAGTGTACGCAACACTGTAGGTAAGTGTACGCAACAACAAAAAAAGAAATATGGAGTTATATATTTTGAAAACATAAACGATATTATATAATTATCAAAATTTTCATCATAGATATTTAAAGTAATCAACATAATAATCATCTTAAATTAAAATATGAGATCAACTTGAACTTAGAAATTTTCAGTTACTTAATCATACATTTATCACAAATAAAAGTGCTGTGTTCGAAGCTGGTGCACTGTTCGTGCCACCAGGCTCCACAAAGGCTACATTGAATCCAGTCTTCAGTTGGAGGATAAGAATACTTTTCGCCACATAGAGGGCAGTAATACTCATTTTCGTCATTTTCAGGTTTCTTCTTTTCAAAAGTCTTATTTTTAACAGCCTTATGTTTGGCAGTCTTGGATGATTTTGTAGTAGTTTTCTTACTTTTCAGTCTTTCTTTTAAATCTAGTCGTATTTTCTTTTTAGCTAATTTCTCTTCTTCTTATTTTTTCTTAGTTTCTAACTCAGATTTAAAGGGACTATCAGTTGCAATTATTGAATTTTTGTCTTTTCGTCGTCGATTTTGTGATGTAGCTTTCGGCAGAGCTTGTATAGACGATAATGGTACGAAATCTTTGCTAGTTGAAGCTTCAGTAGTTAACAGCAGATCTTGTACAGGTTGAATGAATGATGTGGTAGCTGTAAAGCCATGCAAAGAAGAGTCTTGCTCTGATATAGAATGATGATGCAATATCGAAGGTGAAGTTGATCCTGCACTATTCAAAACTTCTGTTGGCTGTGTAGAAGTGGACGCTACTAAGTTTGCCGTATGATGTGCTGGTGATGGAGTTGAATTTTCTTGGAAAGGTTCCTGAACTGCTGTATTTGGCAACAACTCTTCTAAATTTTGGCCTTGAATTATGTCCGTTACAGAAGCTGCCGTGAAATCTTTCTTCGAAAAAATATCTTTGTCTATGGGCCAGATTCCAGAAACTTTGAAACCTGAAACCGCATTACTAAGCGAAGCTGCTTTTTGAAAGGCCTCATTCACCAATTAAGCTACTTCTGTTTGTCCAATTACGCGGCCTGGATGGTGGCTTAGCCATTTATCACATGCGTAAGCAAATTTTATTTTCAGAGGCCCAAAAAACCCACGATCTAAGGGTTGCATCTTGTGACTACTGTGGGGTGGGAGCGTAAGCATGTGAATGCCATTATCACGACAAAACAGTATAGCATCCATATCCTATCATATCCTATAGCAGAGAGATATGGCTGCTATGGTTGTCCGAAATTAACAAGACAGAATTATCTTTTGTTGCCTGAACATTATCTTTAAAATGACGTAGGTATTCTAGAAAATGGTCCGTATTTATGAATCCTGAATCAGAAACCATTCCAATGCTACCTTCTGGTGCATTGTTAAGTAAATAATCTTTAATTTTCTTCCGGGGAAAAATAAATGCTGGAGGCACATAGTTTCCAGTGGCACTCATTGCGCAAACTAATGTTATCGTTTGGCCTCTTTCAACAGAAACTATTTTTCTCACCAGCTTTTTTCCTTTCACGGATATAACTGTAGGTATTTTCTTTGAGGCAGTATTAACTCCACTTTCATCCATATTGTATATGCGGTTGGGTACAAATTTATGTTTGTTCTAGAGGCTCTGCAAGTTATTATAAAATCTTTCTACTTGGGTTTTATTGAATCTCATTGCTCTGGCAATACTAGTTGGGACAGGCTGTCGCAATTTTAATTCAGGAAACCTTTTAAGAAATCTATATACCCAGTCTTGGCCGGCTAATTTTGAGGACGTGTTGAATCTATGCTTTATTTTATTTACTTCAGCATACTCATAAATCAACTTCTGGAGATTTTGCTTAGTGAGACCATAATAAAGTTCATCACTTTGTTTAATGTAATTGTATATATCAATCTCTTGTTCCTTGGTGAATGTCAAAGAAAATCTTCCCATGCTGGTAACTGTCTTCCCAGCTTTCGCAGAGTACTTTCCTTAAGTCCGACTTGAGATGCAGCTTTTCTTTTACTGGCACCTTTTGAAATTAATAATTTGGCGGCTTCCAGCTGTTCATTTGTGACGGTACACCTATCGGGAGCTTTCCTAAGATAATCTCGAGGCATTTTGAATGTATATCTGTGCTCTGAAACAAAACATAGCAACACATGTATAAATACAACACAAAGTAGTATCAGTGTGCGCATGCGCACACTTACAGGACAGGCTCCCGCGCACCCTTAACCCATACAATCAAAACAGATTTGTATGAATGTCGCTGATTATTGCGTCATCATAACAAATCAAACACTGACAATCATCAAACTAGATATTTCGTTGTACTCGATAACAAATAGCACATATTCAAAAAGTACACATGCAAAACATACAGTATAAATACAAAATATCGTAAATACTTTAGCAAAAATCTTTATTTACCTGTCAGATCAAGATGGCGCGCGAGCAGCCGCTATGACACGAACGCTTCGCAGGACGTCCCTCGGGACACTAAAGAGGGGGGTTGCCGTTTCTTAGCAATAAATAGTTTTTGAGATATTTTGAATGCGCACACTTAGACGCTGCGCACACTTGACCCACATGACTCTAAGCCTTACACTGTCACGATGACTGTCATGCCTTTTACGTCCTCAAGCGGGGTGTAAAAAAGCATCTCACAAGATCGCCATAGTGTGGGTTACCATACTGCATTGTCTGCATTTGCAATGAGTATGGTGACCACAACTCTTGGATTCTATTCATGCTTTCCATTAGGCAGAGTAGAGTCACTTTGACCGGACCGTAAAATAAAAAAAAATAAATAAAAAAACAAAATAAAGTCATGATAAGTCTATCCAAAGTTCCTGATTTGAATTTTTTACACCAATTAGAACAGAAATTAATAAAGGGTACCTTTCATTACCATAAAACTACTGTTTCTGAAAGATGTCTGAATTAGTGTACGAAATTCACATGGTTTTTCTTCAGGCTGTGTGGTGGAGTAGGTGGATCACCTGATAGTGTGACTATTGCCGTCAATACAGCCAAAAAGTCACCAACGGTTTTTCTTGCTTTTCATTCACTCAGTGCACTTTTGAATGCGGTTTAAGCGGTCGAGTCACCTCTCTCTACTGCGCTGAGTGTTGTTAGTTAAAACCGCACATGGGACAACATTTTGTGTGATTTACAAATTGTTGTTCTGAGTCTGAGTGTTCTATGTGTCCGTTTCTTGTATGTTTGTAAGCTTCCCCGTGACACTGGATATATATCTAATGTGGGCGTTATCTTTTCTTAAAGGAAAAGAAAGTTAAAAACAGTACAAAATCGCTTTGCACCGGCGTTTGTGAGGCTGTAGTGTTACTCCGGAGCAAGTCCACGTATGACAAGACATGGCTATTTCACTGTGAAACTATGGCAGTCATACAAGTGTAGCCATGATGCCAGCAAAGCTAATATACACACACATAATATAATCTAAACATATAATAAATTTACAAGAGTTCCATGTCTGTACATTAAAGATATTGAAGAAAAACGAATGAATGAGATGTTTATTAATATAACAGAACTTAAGACTGAAGTTTTTGAATTTTTGTCTCTATGTTTGTGTGGGTTAATCTCAGAACTGGTTTAGCCGATTTGTATACAGTATTCTCTTATGTATTATCGTAATCTTTACTTAACATTTAGTGTTTGTTTTATTTCAACCGATTGACAAATAAAAAAGTTATATAACTTAAAGTATCACCACGATAACCGACATCGATGAAACCGACCACAAGCTAGTATATAAATATATTTAATACATTTAAATACAAATGTTAATTTTTAATTACACTTTCAGTACCTCAACTACTCAACACAAGATTATTAACATTTGCACTAATATTGTCAGGGATATATAAAAGAATATAAGACACCGTTTTTTAGAGAGAAATTAATTGTTCCTTGGGGAAATTACAATAAATCCAGCAAATAAACAAAAAATAATAAAAAGTTTTGAGAAAAATATAACAAGAAGACAAAAGAAGTCGACGGAAAAAAAGAGAATCCAAAAGAAGGTCACGAAATACCTTTCCAAAACATATTCAAAAATAATAAGAATTTAGCATAAAATATTTGTAGCTGTAGTAGTAAGAACCGCTGGTATCTTACAAACTTATTTCTATTCACAATGTGTAGTACTTTGTTACATAAATAAAGAGTGTAACGAAGAGTGTAGATAAAAATAATAAATTCCCTCATAGATATAAAACCCAAATTTTATAATACCAATAAGAAAGCCAAGAGACGATTTCACAAACACAATAAATTAACTCGTAGACTCTCTCGGGGGAGCAATATTGTGAATTTTTCAGTAAGGACGCTGTTGTCCATCGCAAAATATACCGAACGATCTCGGGAAATGAAATTTGGTAGTTACGTACATATAAAAAGAATAATTTGTTTTTATTACTCCCTAAAAGAATTCAAATAAATTCACCTTTATACCTTTCGATTTAGCACCTGAATGGGACGTTTATTGCAATCTATTTCAGGTTTATGAACTGTTAATATATAACTTCATTAAGCATTGTGAGTTAGATTGTGAAACGGGACAATAATTGTATAACAAATATTACTTTTAGTTATATGTTTCTTTAGTTTTTCTTAAGATGGTAGTAATGTGTATTTCCTTTGATACACTTTTATATCTATTAGTTTAGTAATTATCATTTTAAATGGTTCAGTGAAGAGTTACAATAGAATTCATTAAGAGTTAAACATTACTGACTAATCTATATTCGCAGATGGAGCGTTGCATGTAATTACGATTTTTTTATATTTTACATTGCCATTGTTGCAGGGGTGACAGTTATCGTGGTAAGTGTGTGAACCTTACACTACCGCGATGACTGTCATGCCTTTTACGTCTCAAAACATGTTGCTAGGCCGCCATAGTATGGGTCACGATACTGCAGTGTCTAAATTCTCAATGACCACTTTTGGCTTCTATTCATGCCTTCCATCAGGCAGAGTACAGTCACTTTGGTAGGCTCACAAAATGAAAACACTTCAGTTATTTCTAGGAATGTCATCAATTGACAGCCTTTAATAATCCATTGCTGGCCCTGGGCCTCTCCTTTGAAAGGACTCCACTCGCTGTAACCTACAGACGCTGGCCAGACAGTGTGGTATAGTGTTAACATAAAGGTTTCCTTCTCAATGCAATGACGTTGTCTTACGGAGTTTGCACATCCTTAGTTCTAACGACACCCACGGTATGAACAGGAGTGATGACACTCTGTATCCTTAATCCATCCTAGAAATATATTTCAGATAAATTCAATCAACATTTTATCAAAATTATGATACGTATAAACACTTGAAGTAAAAGTGGAGGTGTCGCTGAAGTGCCTCTTCGCTAGATTGAAATGCTTTAACTTTGAGAGGATTCTTGTGTAGACGACTTTTGTCTTGATAGTGAAACCGAGTATTCTCCGAGGTTTACGTATGCAATAGGGACATTCCTCGGATTTCATTTTAGGATTGATACAAGTTTCTGTTTCTTTCTTTATTTATTTATTTGTACTTTATGCACTTTTGTACATCGGTGGACCTAATGCCGAGGACAGGGTGGTATTAAACCTTGTGAGGTAAGTGTACAAACGTTATACATTATTTTCAATGTAAGAAAGGGTTTCTTACGATTATTCAACTTTCTTTTGTGTATTGTCATAATACAAAGTTATACAGGTAAATAAAACTAGTTATTGATTTGATAACCATACCATAAATAAGTATTTCAGACATTGGACACGACGACATCTATTCTCAAACTAATCAGAGCTTGTACTGTGGATACTAGACAGCTGATATTTTTTTTTGTGTACATATATATGCATTGTACATTACCTGAAGTACAGCAGTCACATTCGTTACCACTGCGCCACCGAGGCGGAGACATTATAGAACTCAATAATTATAAAGATAAATAAAACTTTATATATTTGAAATAATCGTTTTTTGTTACGTAAATCAGTTGAAACTATCAATAATTGTGTTGAATTTTTAATTTTATTTTCTTATTAAATTTTACGTAACATAATATTGGTCCAAGTTAAACGAATTCATTCGGTTGATAATCAAATTCAAACAAACTATGGAAAATTTATTATAAATCCAAGACTCGGTTGAATATTATTTTAACCTGAAAATGTGTTTTCAGTGAATCATTTCTTCTCTCATTTATATTTACTTATTGAAATTGTCTGTTTTTTTAACGTAATAAAATATCTTCCTTATGTTGTAGATATCGATAAAATTTGCCCGCTCTATCATAAAAAAAAGATTACATACATATACATACGTTTTTAGCCTCGAGCCAGAAATTCTGAATATTAAATTAATTTGTGATTTTAATAAAGTTGAACCTTTTAGTTAACATATCCTCTGAGTTTTTTTTTTTCTCCAATTAAGGTTGGGTCAGCTTTAAGTTAAATCTGGATGTCGTAATAGCAGCGGTTCCCGGATCCCTCCTATCTCAGGCGCAGAGTGGCACACCGTGTGGTTTTAGTCGGTCCGATTCCGACATACCACCCCGCTGTAAACCCCGGTGGGGTGACGGCCCGAGGGGGTTTCCACACGTTAAAAAAAAAAAAAGCTTTAAGTTAAATACGATACGATAGAACTGAACAATTTTTTACACGGAGTGACTGTCGTCAACCCACTGAAGCATCGAAAGACTGTTGTAGGACGTTTTAGGACTCCGACTATCCGTAACCATTGCCTTTTTTTTTTTGTTGTCGGGGTGAAAAATCCCTTCGGATCTCCGGCTCCTCGGGGAACAGGAGCCAGGAGACGATGTGGTTTATTGACCATGGTCCTACTGTACAGCCTACTGATGGCCCTACTGATACTATGGTCAAAAATTACTGTCCGTAGTTTTATCAGTTGGACTATACACACATATGATAGTAATTTAAACACGAAAATTTTTTTGTCCAGGGTTCTGTTAATAGGACTACGGACGAGTAACATTGTCCGTAGTTCAATTAAAAGTAATAACGAGTTTTTTCATATCGAGCGTGTTCGTATGGTAAACTTTTCACGGTGCGCACATTTAGTCCGTACGGAAAATCATAGGCTACCTAAGACAGTATTTTACTCAGAGTTCCAGCAGGGCAGGCGTAGGGTTGGTGGACAATGTTTGCGGTACAAAGATGTCCTCAAAAGACATTTAGTTAACTGTGGCATACCGGTGAAAGATTGGGAGAGACTATCGCTACATCGACCCGAGTGGAGACGGCGAACCAAGAGCGGAGTTGACAAGTATGGGCAACAGCGTCTAAAAGAACTTGATGCGAGAAGGCACTCGCGAAAGACCCAGCCGAGGCCTGTCTACGATTACACGTGCAATGAAAGCGGTCAACTCTGCTGCGTTACCTGTAACCGCACATTCAGGACGAAATTTGGTTTTACCAATCATATGCGTGTACACGCCAGGAGAATGCCATAGGATCGCCGTCGGCGTATACGTCGAGGAGGACATCATCATCATCAAACTTTTCACGAAATTCTCTGTCATGATTGACATTAACTTTGTAAATATGATAGTTTTGTACAAAATTTCGATATAAGAGGCGTTGGATAATTATTTTTTTTGATCGGATATAGACCATTGTAATATAATACTCGCACTTTCTGCAAGATCGAAAATATTGTTTAGAGTTACAGTACCCACGAATCATTGTAACTCGTCGCGATTTGTTGGACTTATCGTTTATGCCACGAATTTTGTTTGTTGACTGATGTTAAAGATTGTAAATTGAATAGCAGTGGTGCTCAAAATCTCCAGTAAGCGAGTAATCGGTATGGGTAGGTATATCTTATTTATTTTTACTGACCAGTCGAGAAAACCCTTCTGTCCTGTAACGTGACTCTCCCACGTACATGTAAGTATATTAAGACAGTACAAAGTATATAACCGCACTACGTACGAACTTGTCTAGTTGTTGTTTAGTCGACAATAGACTAACTAGTAGTAGATCATGGAAATGCACAAAAAATAACGAGTCCACCATCTTATACTTACGCGCCATTTGTGATTTTGAATGACGCTAATTAAACATGCATAATCATAAAAAAAAATAAAGGTGTATGTAAGTTCTTGTATGTGTTGGTAGATTGAATAGGTATGTTAATTCCTTTCTATCATTTCTGTTTTAAACGAGATAATGAGTTATAAAAAGCAGTTCAAAGGCTTTTAATGGATAACGGAAAAAGTTATGTAATATTTCTCCGAGGTAAATTCTGCCGCAAACAGATTGTGCGAGCTGAATTCACTTTTGAATTTATTGTTTACGGTCCACGTCTTATATATTGTTTACCGATAAAAATACAGATATATATAAGAATTGTTTTTTACTTTCGAGTGGTCGTCATTTTCTTATATTTAATTCTGAAGAAAGTTATTTCTTGCTAAGTTTTAATGGTAAAAGTTTTTAATTTTATTTGGAACAAAGGTGTCCAATCCCTTCTTGTAGTTTTCATAACTGCCGGTAGTTACTTGAATTCACCTCTTCCATTTCAGGCCTCCTATATCAGTAGCCTACCATTATAATTTAATTTACCATGATAATTTCATCGAATTTAAACATTATTCTCTTGTACGTTAATGTAACAGTTAGGTGAAAAGTCAAAATAGATACTATCTTATCCTCCTTGGTGACATATATTCTCTTTTGAAAACAGATTTTTACCATATTGTCATTAATAATTAAACAAATTATGTCTGAATCTCGGTATTTGAGTTATTGCTAATTAAAGCACTAAAGACACACACGCACAATTTGTATATAACACAATGGAAGATTTGTCTATGAAGAAATTGATGAAAATCTAAGACGAATATTTTCCAAAACATTGCATCAAAGTCTATTTTTAAATTGTTATTCCAGAAGAATTTATCCTACAAATGGTGTAAAATATTTATAGTGGGTTATTATAGCGTCCCTGGAGAATAATCGTAGTTTGTTACGACTCCTGTAGCCTCGGATGGGACTATTCGTGTCCTTAATCCCTGAATATTATTAATATGAAACGTGAGACTCGTACGTATTACCGTAACTATTTCATAGCCATAGTATTTTTGTTTAAATTGCGTAAATATTTACTTAATTTAACTAACTTAACTATTTATATTTTAAATACAGTTTTTTTCTTTTTAAACCTTTCAATGTTCTTTATTACTTGTAAATTTTTTTTTGTTAGCTGTTGTTTTTTTCTTTTTTTCTTTGCGTTTGCTGTGGTCTTCTATAAATGATGGAGTATATCAATTTTATACCCGTTTAGTAAATAACATTTGATATCCTATTATTAAATAATCTGGGCTTTCGACGTGACCACTGTTCTAAGTTACTTTGAAATTTATTTTGTTCTCATTCAAAGGTGTAAGGGCTTTTTATACCATGTTATGTTACATACTAGCTAACAAGCTAATTAATCACTTGATGGTAAGTGATTACCACCGCCCATGGATACGTGTAATTCGAGAGTTACAAGTGCGTTCCTGCCTTTTCAGTCCCGACTTCAAAACCAAGGAGACCTCACTCGGTTAAAATTAATCAAATAACTGTTTAGTACCGGATTTCTTGTGACCCGTGGTACTATCGTGGTGATCCATTTAGTGCAACGTCTGTATAAAGATGGATTAAGAATACGGAGTATCACCACACCGTGGATATCATAATAGGTGATTAAGGGAATAAACTACGCAAGATAATATCACTGTATAGGGTCAGGAAGGAATACTTGAAACAAACCCTATTCAAACTCATCTGGCCCGCGTGGCATCATAAGCCTCCTTGCAAAGGAGAGGTCCATGTCCAACAGTGGACTGTTAAAGGTTGTTGATGATGATGACGTGGTACCATTCTGGTCAAGTCTGGCCTGTTTGTATCGAAGCATTTATCGCCCGAGACAAAAGGATGCTTATTTCATTTTTGTAATGGAAATTCTAATGTAAGCATCCAACTTTTAAAAAGAACTAGCTCACTTTTTTAGAAGTTACTTTGTATTATTAGTAATTTATTCATTGAGGGATAAAATAAAGTCATTTGTAACTTTTATTTCATAGTCAATTATAATTTTTATTAATTTTACTTAGGTTAATGGTGAGTTTTTGATATGATTGTTTTTATTTATATTAAGTACTACCTGCTGCCTATATCTTAGTAAAACTATGGGAGAAAAAAACCATGTTTAGTGGGTGGTTTATACAAGTTAATTGTCTCCTTCAAATATCCATCCATCATCATCATCAACAGTTTTAAATAGTCCACAGCTGGACATGGGCCTCTCCTTAGAAAGGAGGTTTTAGCCTACTATACTACGCTGCCCAAACGGATTGATATAGGACTTGTACTAAGTTTTCCTTCTCTTTCCATTACAAACATTTACTTCTTTGGCCTTACTCAAAATTTCGCGAATTAAATTGTGAAATAAATGTCTGTTTATCACAACTTTGTCCACTGTCGTATTGTTTATCCGATCATCATGAATGGAGAATGACCATGAATATAAGGGCCAAGGTGCTTCAACTTGAACGTTGTTTAAAAAGGTTTATAAAATAACCAAATAACATTTACAGTTTTCATTTTGTAATACAAACTAAAGTTTTTTAGAAAATGTAAAATGATTTTAAAAAATTTGTAAGTAATCAACCGATAACCGAACCGATGAAGAAATTGAACAAATCATCATCTTCCTTTACATATTATACTAAAATGATTGTGGTCATCTTACAATTATTTTAACTTTAGTTAAAAAAAAACGAAAACAGGTCTACATAGGTAGGTGTTAGACATTCAAGCTCAAATGGAAACACAGAAAAAAAAACTTGTAACATAATTATTATAGAATAAATGCCTTCATTACACACAATATATGCTTAAATACGATTAGTGTTAAAACTTTGTACATATTTTATGTAAGAATTTTAATGAACAAGAAAAATAAGAAGCAGCAGGAGATTGTGATGGATAAGTTTGGATGATGATTATCATCATCATCACAGGTACAACTTAATAGGTAGTACTTAATTAGGTAATCAATCATTTTTTTTTTATACGGAAAAAAGTTATTTCACCAATTATATTCATTAAAAATTCATCAAAGCTAGGTGTAGGAGCAGTATTGTGCAATATCCAAGAGCCAACCCACCATCCTCCCCCCCATCCATCCACAGCAACCAACAGTTCTCTTACTATAATCTTCTAACGTGTTTGTTACACAAACATTTCAGCTTCATAATAAATATGAATAATATGTTCGACTCTTTACGTCACATCTCCTCAACAGCCTTAAACAGTCCACTGCTGGACATAGGTCTTTCTTTAGACTGTTCACAAGTTATTATTGAGACCTCAGAGGTTCAAATTCTAAAATACGATTTCTCAATTAAATTACAATAACTTTTTCGCTTAGTTGACATTATTACTTTTTGCTTGCTGTTGTCTCTTGTAAATGAAGGAGTATACGTCAATAAAAGTGTATGTGTGTGAGATCCCTACTAATCAGTAAATAAATAATATTTAGCAAGTCTAGTGGAACAAATTGCATTAAAACATTCCTCTCTTGTCGCACTAGGTAAGTTGTTGGTGCTCGTATAAACAACTTTTCACAAGGAAGTCCATTGATGCAGGGGTGACAGTTATCGTGGTAACTGTGTAAGCCTTACACCGTCACGATGACTGACATGCTTTTTACGTCCCCAAGCGGGGTGTGAAAAAGCATCTCACAAGGCCGCCATAGTGTGGGTCACCATACTGCATTGTCTGCATTTGCAATGAGTATGGTGATCACAACTCTTGGATTCTATTCATGCTTTCCATCAGGCAGAATAGAGTCACTTTTGCAGGCTCTTAATGTAGAAAAAAAAGGATACCAAACTTTTCTGTCCAAGAGCTAGCCAAAGCACAGCTCTCTATCGTTTCAACTAACTCAAAGCACCCAAACAAATTATATTTTCTGCAGAGAAAAAAAGAAATTGAAATACTATTTGTTTTGTAAAAGTAAATGTTAGAAACAATAATATTTCTTAAAACAAGCAAAACAACAATGAAATGAGTTGCATAATATAGCAAAGTACATTTTTGTACGAATTGAGCAGACTGCTGCTTACCTTTTAATTTGTTTAGTGGTTTGTCTTCTAGTAATTTATTTCCTTATATTGCCTCAACATAAAAAAATATACTTATGTGGGAACAATTACACTTTAACATAAAATTATATGAAAATACATTAAAACACTTTATTTAAAAAGAAATTCATGTTTCAATTGTTTAATAAAAACAATTGGGTGTGGGAATCAAACCCACAAACTGATGCTCATATACTTTCACTGCGTACCTGGATTCTTTTAGCGTTATTAGTTGCAGTAAAGCATATTCTTTTTACTTGAAATTATTAAATTATCTGAGAAATCAAGAAACCGGCCGGTCTCTTATGTGTTAGAAAGGCGTAAGATGTTACTTGTGTCGGATTTATTCGTAATTGCAATATATTGTTCATCAAAATGGTTGCTAGTTCTAAGCAGCAGTTACATTGGTTTCTTGGAATCGCAGAAGAATAGTTGATACACCGGTTACGTTAATTAAAAAAAAAATCTCACATGAAGTGATCGATACTTGTACAACATTGTGCAAATCACACACAACTAAACTTTATTATGAAAATCGTCATTACTCGCAAATATACACAAAGATAACGTCCTGGTTTTTCACAAAGTTAATATTGGTGATTGAGTAAAGCAAAATAAGTTTAAAATTAAAAAAAAAGTTTCACGAATCCCTTAAAAGGCATATGAATGAAGAATTATTAATAAATCCATTATTATCACGGATATGAAGAAGTCGTTTGACCTCCATAACGACGTGACATTAGCCATGTTATAACCATGTTGGACCGACCCATGGCCTTTAATAGCTCCATGGAGAATGCCGTGATAAAACATATACGACAAATGAAATGTGTACGAATATTCATATTATGTTTGGTTATAAGGAAATGTTTTTTACAATAGACAGCTGATTATTAGAGGGTGCATAGTCTTATGGTTTGAAGAGAGGTGTTGAGTATTGATTTTCTTTTATCTACTGTTATTTACTCTATGATTTTATGGTTTTGTAGGATTGGTAAATTGGGTATATAATGTTTAAGTCGTAATAGTGCGAAACATAAACGACGGTTCAGATTTTTTGAAGTTTGCACGAATGTGGCAGCTATGGCGGCTAGCATTTTGAAGATTCTGAAGGTCGAAACAGTTTTTGGTCATATATTGAACTAGCTTTATTTTAAATAGGAGATAGGTATAAAATATACTACTTCTCTATTGCAGAACAATTCTTGTTTAGACTGCGTCTGGAAAGTGCCATTTTTAAGACATTGTCGTATTTATTTTTTACGGATGGTATAAGATTGTGACGGTTACGGTCTAGGTTGCAAGAATGGTATTCCTGTAGCGCAGTGACTATACAAACATACATGAAACGGATACAAAGAACACCCAGATTTAGACTCACAATTTGTGGATCACACAAAGTAATGTCCTATGTGGGGCTTAAACTTATAATACTCAGCGCAGTAGAAAGCAGTGAAGTGACCCCTTAAGTGACTATGCCATCTGTGCAAGACCGCAAGACGGACTAAACTTAGAAGAATGTATTTGTAATATTATATTTGTATAATTAATACACTATATAACATAATATGATGATAAGATTAAATAGGATAAAGTAAGTTATATGTACTTCTCAATTAGAGGTCTTAATTTCGATTATATTCGTTTAATTTATAAGATTAATATTTAAAATGATATTTTAAAATTTTGGTTTTATCGTTTAATTATTTTAGCCAGGTTAGCATAACCTAAAGTATCAAAAGACTATGACTGCGCTCTTTACTTATTTGGAACTAATTCAGCAAACAAGCATACCTACAGATTGCTACATAAATTGCTCTTCTTTCTTTGAGCATTTTACTTTGTTTATTTGTATTTCAAAGTTACATTCAAATAAAATGTTAAAACTGTTAGCCCCTGGCTACATCTTTGTTAAAATGTAATTAAAATCTAAAATTTTAATGTTTATTACTAATATATATTTTCAAATATCAAGTTTTAACAATCCTGCTCAAAGGCTGGTGAAAATCTCGTCGAAATTTCATTTATTTTCTCATTTACCTGTGCTTTTTGCCTTTTCTCAGTAAATTGATATTTAAGTGGCATCTATTGCTGCCTGACCTCCATAACC
This sequence comes from Hypercompe scribonia, assembly GCA_949316085.1. NCBI lineage: Eukaryota > Metazoa > Arthropoda > Insecta > Lepidoptera > Erebidae > Hypercompe > Hypercompe scribonia. Next base: position 3,348,546 of record OX438984.1, on the reverse strand, counting down.
AAGCCTCTTTAGGTACGGAAAATTTATTATACTTTTGAAACGGTTAATTTAATTACAGAATAATAAAGTAAACGTAAAGTAAGATTATCCTATTATCCGTAAGGTGATGAATTAAGACTATAAAGTGTTGTGGCGACTGCCACATACAAACAAAAATATACAAAAGCGCCATCTAGCGAAGATACATCGAACTACGAAGCATAGTAATGAACTACGAAGTATAGTAATGAATTACGAAGCAACTACTAATTCTGTATCGCGAAATAGAGATTCGCGTGGCAATTAACATATATACAACACCCCAAGATAAACCGTTGGGCCGCGGCCTGCCAGGCATGATCACCTCGCTTGATCGGAGTATCCTCCCTTTGTATCGGAGAGATATGACACCCGTTCCTTCCACAATGTCATCAGCCCTATTCATCCTTTGGGTGTCGTAACGTAAGAACCGACTAAGGGAATAAATTCTATACCAATCCCTATGGTCAGCGTGGTTTAGTAGGCCAAAATCTTCTTTCTAAGAAGAGGCCTGTTTACTAACAAAAGCTGTTGATAATGATTGATGATCTATTCAGACTGTGATTATTTTGCGTATGGATGACATTACCTCAAAAATCAATTGTAAAAACGTACTATACGTAATAAAACCAGTGGTATTTGTCATAAACTTGTACCAATTTTTATTCAAGATATAAAACAAAAATTGAGCCAAACTCATATTCTACGTGTTGACATATAATGAGTTTACAATTCTTATATAAGCTTCCAAAACCAATATTTAAACTTGATAAATGAAACTTGTTCTTGGGTTTCACGCACCACGTGTAAGCCGTATATGTGAGCAAACATCTGTTAGTCGCAGTTTACTTGTGATTTTAAAATACAGGAAAAACATAATTAAGTACTTTAATTACTTGTGTTACGTTGATGGTGCAATTATTTTTTAATTAAGTCGTGGCTTTAATGCAAGACAAGGTAGTAGAGCCACGCTGATTTCAAAGTTCAACCGGGGCAGTGCTACCCTTCTACAGAAGATCAACCTAAAACGACAGCATCCGTACTGTCGTGTTTCTTTGGTAAGTGTGAGACCGGAGGCCAGTTGACACAGGGGTGACAGTTATCGTGGTAAGTATGTAAGCTTTACACTGCCACGATGATTGTCAAGCCTTTTACGTCCCTAAGCGGGGCGTGAAAAAGTATCTCATTAGGTCGCCATAGTGTGGGTTACCATACTGTATTGTCTACATTTGCAATGAGTATGGTGACTACTACTGAAAGACTCAATTCATGCCTTTCATCAGGCAGAGTAGAGTCATTTTGAACGGCTCTTAAATTAAAAAAATATAATTACAACTACGAATAAAAATTTAACCACAAAATAATTAATTTGTGAGTGGAATAATTTTTGGTAAATCGATATGTAAAATGACAGTTTAATAAATAAACCCTGTGTGACTTAGAGCCTGTCCAGATGAAGCGTTTTACGCGCGAGTCCACTCGCGCGTAGACACTCGCACGTTCTTGAGGTACTAGAGCTACATATATCCCGTCCAGAAGACTTTGCGCGTGTCATCACTCGCGCGTAAAACGCGTGCAATAACCGCGACTCTCGACTCGCGCGTCGTACGCGCGAGCGGCGCGCGAGTCGAGATACTCGGGCGCCATTGCTGCGTCCAGTATTACGCGCGAGTGCGTGGCGTATGGACGTATTTAGTTGCGATGATGGAGCGTGACAACTTCAATACCGAACTGTTTATTGATGAAATTGAAAAAAGAGTAGCCTTATGGGATTTAGAATCAACAGAATATTCCAATAGAACAACAAAACGTAGGAACTGGGAGGAAATAGTGGAAATTTTTTGTGAAGCTGGTGATTCCGAAGAAAAGAAAAAAGCTTTAGGTAAGTAAAGAATGCTTTATTTAAGACTACATAGGTAATACATAAATCTACTGTGTCCTATTTCTATTCCCGATGACGACAAATCCTAAACTAAAGTCGTGTAATATATTATATATATCTACTATATCATTTTATCTTGCCAAGGGAGTTTGCCTTCGTTAACAAAATAATCAGCGAATCTGTCTCTTGTATTCCGCGATCTTGCATTCGGCCTTACTATCTCAGTGTTAAAATTATGCAGATGTGTTTCGTACAGAGTGTGGTCATACCTATAGCCATCCCGTAACCTTACGTAATTATGAAGAACACAACACGCTTTAATGATGTTTTCTGCAAAATCAATGTCTACATTCAACGGTCTATGAAATATTCTCCATTTATTTACCAAGATCCCAAAGCAACATTCAATGTAACGCCGGGCTCTGGATAAGCGATAGTTGAAAATTCTTTTCGTGGTTGTTAGAGATTTACCGCAATAAGGGCGCATTATGTTTTCTGACAGACTGAACGCCTCATCTCCTACTATCACATGGGGTAAGGGTGTAGAGTCTGTATGTGATATTGGCTTTGGGTCTGGAATATCTAAAGTTTTCTCGACAAGTTTTTTATATAATACAGAGTCTCTAAAAATTGAGGAGTCATTACTTTTTCCATATGCGCCGATATCTACTGAAATAAAACAATAATTTGCATCGCACACAGCCAACAAAACAGTTGAAAAATAATTCTTATAGTTATAAAAAAGAGACCCAGAATCATTCGGTTTTATAATACGGATATGTTTGCCATCAATGGCGCCGATGCAATTAGGAAAATTTGTGTATTTTGTAAATTGTTTAGAAATTTCTTCCCATTCAACCTTCGTAGGTTCTCTCATTACTATATTTTGTAGTTTTTGCCATATGACGTAACAGGTTTTCTGTACTATTTCGACAACTGTAGATTTTCCCAATCTGTAGGCATAATGCAGATCCGCAAAATAACATCCTGTGGCCAAATATCTGAAAAGAAAGTTATGTTATTAAATACAGTATATAAATTAAATGTAGTATTTCAATTCAATCCATTTATTGATTTCAGGTATTTCATTGCAAAAGAAGTGGAAAGGGTTGCGTGATAGCTTTGTAAGAGAAATGAAGAGGAAGAAAACCACACCGTCTGGATCAGGAGCCTCCGGCAAAGCCAAATATATTTTTTTTGAACGTTTAATGTTCCTTGAACGATCGACACAGAATAAAAAAACTGACGGCAACATCAACCCCGCGCCTGTTACAGCTGAAGAACAAGACTTTTCTGGCGATGGGGAAGATGTAATGAGACCTCCAATTAGTCAGGCGAAAAAGAAGAAAAAGCTTAATGCGGCCGACGAAGAATTTCTGGACATCATAAAAACAAATTTAGCACCTAGAAATCAGCGACAGACATCAAACCAAACGGAGCCAGATGATGACAAACTATTTTGTTTGTCTCTACACAAGGAGCTCCTTAAAGTACCAGAGGCAAACAGACTCGAAACAAAAATAGAATTAATGAAAGTGCTTCAAGCTCATCAAGCCCCATGTTACGAACCCCCAGCTGCCTACCGACCCTCACCACAATATCAGTACCAACGCGGACAGAGAGATTATTTTGAAGAAGCAGGATATCATACAATAGAACCTTCGACATCTTCGTTTTCAGCAACAAATTTCTCGAATTACAATCGAGGTTATTGCACTGTGCAACGCAATACCCCATCAACTGCCTACAATAACCCAACTACTCCATTACCGCCATCAACTGCCTACAATAACCCAACTACTCCATCACCGCCATCAACTGCCTACAATAACCCAACTACTCCATCACCGCCATCAACTGCCTACAATAACCCAACTACTCCATCACCGGCATCAACTGCCTACAATAACCCAACTGCTCCATCACCGGCATCCACACACGATTCCCAAGAATCTGATTTGATGGATCTGTACTCTTAATTTTAATTTTTGTTCTTAATTCTTAATTTTTGTTAATTTTATTCATAGTTTAAAAAGGTTCAAATTGTAATAATATTAAAACTAACCTCAAAGTAATCACGAGTTTTTCTTCTGCAGAAACAGTATCCCGCACCACATAATTTTGACTTGGAGTCAAATCTTCTTTAATAATTTCTAGCAAATCATCGAACGATGTTATTGACATCCGAAAGTAATTAAAAAATTTTTCGCTGTGTTCTCTAAGCTTTGGGTATAATGTTATAAACATACTATGCGTCATTCTGTCACGTAGAATTGGATGCACGTTAAATCGTCGATTTTCTCTTCGTTTACGACGTTTCCATCGACGGTATGCAAGCCACAACACAACCGCTGTATCCGAGTCCATGTTTATAACTGAGTCCCTCCCAGAGTAGAACGCGCGTAAAACGCGGTATCTGGACGCAGTGTAAAATTGATACGCGCGAGTGGACTCGCGCGTAAAACGCTTCATCTGGACAGGCTCTTAAGTACCCATAGAGACGATTTTCTCTCCAGTTTCCTCTTTAGGTTTAAATCAAGGAGATACGCAGTCAAAAATGATCGTTGGCGTAAAATATAAGCAAGTTAGGGGCAATGGATTGCGGTCATACACATGTTCCATACTTAATCGTAGGCGATACGACCAAAAGTTTTTGGCGATAAGTTTATGAATCATAATTAGTCATAAGGACGTTTACCAATAAAACTTGTAAAGAACACAGAAAGCGCATAAACACAAGACACTTCTTACTGATTTTCCTAAATACATTGAAGAAGCAGGAAATGTATGGATGAAATAATGATGATAAAGCTGTATCTAAGTTCCAACAAATCTGATCATCCATGTTAAAGTAATAGTGTTTTTTTTTGCATTTCGCCATTATCTTATTTGACTAAAGTACAAAACTACGTACAACGGTAGTATTTACTTCTGACTTTCTGCTGGGTAGAGATCTTTATCCAGTCAAACTTCCAACAAATAGAACCTTCTTACGGTATTTATATGGTAAGTGTAGTCGATCGTGTTAAAAATTTCTAGTCGTTATTTTCATTCTATCCAATAATATATTGCTTATTATATCCATTGCATATATATTTTATATTAAATGTTGATGTGTTGGCAATTCCACTGAGAGCGTCGGGCGGGCTTAAATATTCATTTTATTGCGAGTGTGTGTCTAAAATGGACTCTCCTTAAGTTTGATGATAGACATATTTAACATATTATACATTAAAAATATTTGTTGAGTGGTTTAAAAAATTGATATAGTCAAATACAAAACAATGTTCTTTTTTAAAGATTTTTAAGAGACCTGATTTTTTTATGATATGTAAAAAACATTTTTTTTAGGTTATATTCGTAAAATATGTAGGATAGGTAATAAATTTATCAATGTATTTTAAATCAATGAAGGCTCTTTCATTTATAAAGAAAAGGCCTATGTCCAGCCCTGGACTATAATAGATTGATAATGAAAGATAAGATACACTTACAAATAAAACCTGGGTCCCAGTGAGCTTTTTTCTTTATATTATTTTTTGAGGTTAGATTGACGAATTCGATTCAGTCTGATCAGACAACCAAAACAGAACACAAATTACATATTGTTTAACGAAGATGAAATGGGATAAAACAATTACATAAAACAAAAAAAAAATTAGACGAAACCCTAATTACATTTCATTAGAATCCATTAACAAAACTGTCAAACCGCTAACTTTTTACAGACTGTTACAGGAACCAATAACTTAAATTTTCTTAAATAGAAGAAAACATTACTTAACTAAAGATTAAAGGGGGGAAAGCTCCGTACATCACGTGTTCTGTCTCATTTATATAGTCCGGTCACTTCTGGTCGAGAGCACACGTTTGCTTGCCGTACTTACCTTTTGACTAGCGAGTCAAAAGGTAATCTCTACTCAAGCGTTAAGGCTTTGTAGAGACAAATATGTACGTTAATGGATATCGATGATATGAAAATCTCTCAAGCGATTAAAAATTACATAATCCTTTGGCAATAGGAGACAGTTTGATTCAAATTATTTTACATCACTACAGTAGAAGTTTTGGCCAGACGTGAATTGAATTCTCTTAAAATGGAACCATTTTCTTATAAATGGCTATGCCTAGAGGTACTATATTTAATGAACAACCAATTGTGTTCGCTTACTTTTTGTTATATTAGGTAAAATAATTTAAAGGAACGATACAGTAGATAATTTTATACGACAGGGTAATCGCGGCACGTGTCAATATTATTTCCAAACATATGTGTATTAATGACACCCTCATAGATATGTAATCACTGTAATTATTGAGCACTACGATTGAAAGAGTTTCGAAATACAAATTATTAGTTTCTACTCGCAACTTCATTAATCAATTGAGTTACTTGTACTTCAAAACATTCCTTTGGCCAGTATTTCTGATAATATGGAAGTAAAATTTAATATATGTAGTTGAGTAATTCAAGCGTGACATTTGGCTAAAGCAATGACATGTGAGGGGTGCTGGTGGCTTTACAAATGATAGGAACACAACAATAAAACACGTGATGGGACGCTGCAAAGTAAATCTGCTGTGCTCTTTATTAGAACAGTATACCTATGTAATTAGGGACATTCTCCTTTTTGGTGTATTATTTTTGAAAAAGATAAAAGAGTTAACTCGGTTTTAAAAGTGGTGTATATATTAGAGCACAACAAAGAAATGTATGTTTTTTCCTATAATTTACATTTACCAATTTTTTTTTTGTTTTACACTATTATATTATTTTGACTACATGTATATAATGTATATCCGTTGTAAACTTGGACATATTGAAATATATTCAACTCAACATTTAAATCCCCGTTACAAGAAATTTTTTCATCAACGTTTAACATCCATGTTAAGAAAACTTTAACAAAAACCTTAAATAACAATGAACCTCCATTAAAAACATCATTCACCTTTCCACATAACCCGTGAATGTTTTGTTAGGAAAGTACCATTTTATTCGTCGCCAAATAAACGCAACAAAAGAAAAGGGACCTAAAAGGTAAACGTCGATAAAAAAAGGTATTTAAGTAAAGAGAAAGAAATCAATATAAAACTCAGGAGAAGAAAAAGTCAAAGTTATAATCATAACTAGTGATTCCACTACGCTAGAACGAGTTTTAATTTTCCATTCGTATGAAAAAAATTAGCACAGACAACAACGTATTAATTAATTTCTTAATACAATGGTTCTATACATTACTAATCATTATTGGCATAAATCCTTACCTCAGAGTTTTATCGACTAAAAATATCTCGAGTGACACAATTTATTTCGATTACGAAACAAATGACACAAATCCAAAATAAATATTTATTTACACTTCGTTACGAAACTTCGTAGAGATACCGGCTACGAAGGTTACGAGCGCTCTACGTTACAGGTTGCGGCCGACTGAAGAGGCGACCTGTAGCGCCGCCCGTGGAGCTACGAGCTTCATAAAGCTTATTACAGACAGTACTATAATACAGAAGGTACTAACAAAAAATAAGCCAAGGAAATATTTTGTGTTTGAAGAGAAATGGGCTATAATAGAAACAACTTATTCTAATATAATAAAAATATTCTAATTTAAAAATATCTTGAATACAAACACGAATTCATCAGTTTTTAAAAAATTGTGGAAGTGTTATCAAACCTAGGCATATAATTTTATTATGTACAATTCTTTTTTTTTCTTTTTTTTTTTAAATTTTGCTCTTGCATTCAGAATATCTATGTACCACGAGTAACTTGACATACACACATGAAACAAACACAAAGAACACTCAGACTCAAAATAACAATTTGTGGATCACACAAAGTGTTGTTTTAGGTGGGTTTGAACCCGTGACACTTAGCGCAGCAGAACACGGCGAGGTAACCACTTAAACCATTATCGAGGTCATATGAACGTATTTCTTAAAGCTGAGATATATACAATAATTTGATATGTACGAAGAGGTAAAAAAGTATTAAAAATACAACAGATTTTTATGAGCAATAAAGGTGTGTTTACACAAGATACGATATTTATCAGATATTTGAACTAAACCTTTTAACCTAGTTTAACGTTATGTAAATACATACATACCATATAGAACAACCTTTATGAGCATCTACCAGCAATGCTATAAGGCTTTGTCTGCGATAAATATTTATTTGACACTTCCTGGCCCCGCGGTATTACCCACGGTTTTTGTTGCTTTTGTATCGAATACTGTTTACTATTTCATTAGCTTTAATTTTTTTTTAAATTAATAATTATTTATAACATCAGCTACCTACCAGTGAAAGTCCAGTCAAAATTGGTCTCACCGTTACTGAGATTAGCCGAAACAAACTGACCAGCCAGATTATTGATAGATTTACATGTGATTTACGCTTAAAAACAGAAACTTTATTTTTATTTCTTTGGATAGATTTAATTTTAATTTTATTTGATTTCATGGTTCTGCACATATGGGCCGCTTCGATTGGAGTTATGGAGCTTTAATAGGTATAGTGGTTATGAAGTTTGGTATCTTGTGAGTGTTGCATACATACACACTCACAAAATTGACGTATTGTTGACATGGATTTGTTCAACACTTAATGTGTTAACAACATAAGTATATATACATGTACTAATAACATAGCAATTCGTCACATCTTCGTTTCCTAATCGCCACAATAGTAATGCATTATTTGACAGAGTACGATTGTAATGATAAAACAATAATAATATAATCTCAACAGAGATTAGTTAACTACGTCGGAGATATTATTGACCACTAGTGTGTGTGCAAACACAGGTGCTCTCTCTGTTCCCCCACTCTGATAATCCGCTTGCACGGTTACGTGATAACACCGGAGAGAGATCAGATGCAAGACTGACTGCTTTATGTGCTCTCCGAGGCACATGGGTAAAGACCACAGTTCCCAAACTCCAGAGCGTTTCTGTAATAAAAAAAAACAATAATACTCCTTAGCCCGACGCGGTAGTAGAACTCGAGACCTCTTGATTAACAGTCACAAACGTTAATCACGAGGCACCATATAATATGCAATACACAATACACTTGTGACTCTCGAATTGTAGGGATTCATAAGGGATTGTAGTCACTTACAGTGAGGTGACAATTCTGATAGGTTACACTCTTGAGTTGTAGGTATTCGTAGGCGACGGTAGACATTTACCCTCAGGTTTTTTTTGTTTCATGTTTAAAGCCTGCCAATGTGACTCTCCTCTACCTGATGGAAAGCATGAATAGAATCAAACAGTTGTGGTCACCATACTCATTGCAAATGCAGACAATGCAGTATGGTGACCCACACTATGGCGGCCTTGTGAGATGCTTTTTCACATCCCGCTTGGGGGCGTAAAAGGCATTACAGTCATCGTGACAGTGTAAGGCTTACACAGTTACCACGATAACTGTCACCCCTGTATCAATGGGCTTCCGGTCTCACACTCACCAACGAAACACGACAACACAGATGCTGGCGCTTTAGGTTGGTCTTCTGTGGGAGGGTTGTACTGCCCCGGTGGAGCCGTCCCGTTCGTGCTGAAATCAGTGTGGCTCTACTACTTATCAAAGGTGACCATTCTACTCGTTGAAACTCTCGAGTTGTGAGTATTCATAGGCGACACTAATCACTTGCCGTCAAGTGAGCAGTCCGCTCGATTGCCTGTACCATTAAATCAATTTTGTAAGATTTTTACAGTTGATAAACAATTTATTTAAGGTGATTTCACTGTTTATTATATTAAAAGTGTTATACGTATCATAGTTTTAATAAAATATTGATTGAATTTGTGTAAAAGGCATTCCTAGGAATAATTGAATTATAAAATCTAAGGAAATCATAATTACATACACTCACTCGCAAAGACACAAATATATATTTTAAATACTCTTTCCCAACACTTTATCTTTAAAATATGGAGTAGTCAGTAGTGTTTAATTCTCCATAAATTCTATTGTAACTCCTTACTGAAATAATAACTTAACCATTTATAATAACTGCTAACCTAATAGATATAAAAGTGTATCAAAGGAAATACACATTATTATCACCTTAACAAAAACTAAAGAAATATTAATTGACTACTACCAGGTACGTTTACAATTGGGTAGATGACTGTATCGTAAATAAATACCAATGTCCACTTCATTAAAACTAATATCGCGAAACATCTCGGCTCAAATACAATTAACATAGCTTTTTATTACTATTAGGAATTTCAATCAAATATACAGTGAAATATATTGTTCAATTGAGTAGTCTAAAACAGTGACGTCACAATTTGGTATTTAGTACATTTTTTATACAAAATTGTCGTTTTGACAGTTGATAAAAAGTAACTATTTTGACCAAGAAATCATCTAGCCTATTCTTGTCTCGTTTCATAATAATGTTAATCTTAATGCTTAGTTAAGTTATGTGTTAAGGGTTCATAAACCTGAAATAGATTGCAATAAACGTCCCATTCAGGTGCTAAATCGAAAGGTATTAAGTAAAATTTATTTGAATTCTTTTAGGGAGTAATAAAAGTAAAAGTAAATCACTAGTTGCAGGTGTTCATAGGCGATGGTAGTCACTTACCACCAAGTGACCAATCTGCTCGTTGAAAATCACGTGTTGTGGGTGTTCATAGGCGACAGTAATCACTTACCACCAAGTGACCAATCTGCTTGTTGAAAATCACGTGTTGTAGGTGTTCATAGGCGATGGTAGTCACTTACCACCAAGTGACCAATCTGCTCGTTGAAAATCACGTGTTGTTGGTGTTCATAGGCGACGGTAGTCACTTACCATCAAGTGACCAATCTGCTCGTTGAAAATTCCGTGTTGCGGGTGTTCATAGGTGTCGGTAGTCACTTACCATCAAGTGACCAATCTGCTCGTTGAAAATCACGCGTTAGAGATATTCATAGGCGACGGTAGTCCCTTACCATCAAGTGACCAATCTGCTCGTTGAAAATCACGTGTTGCAGGTCTGCATGGGCAACGGTAGTCACTTACCATCAAGTGACCAACCTGCTCGTTTACGTGTACGATAAAAATAATGTAGGTTTTCTACAATTACCAAGAAATATATTTAACCTTAAAACCGCTTGATTAATTGTACTCGTAATGTCTTAGAGCTGTACCGACTTTTCTAATTTAAAAAGGCCTAAGTAAAATTCACATAACTAATTGAAAGGGCGTTATTAGTTTTATGTCACTTCAAGTTACGCAGACTCGTTACGTCATTAGCCGATAAACAAGCTGTCAATTGGTACCGTAATATTAATTAAGTTTTTATTACTTTATAGAGCGCTGGGAGTTTGCAGAATAAGAATTTAGGATCGATTAAAGTAACTGTGGAAGACTCAGGTTTCGGAAAAAAATTTGGTGGAAATTACTTACCATCAGGCTGGTAGGAATCTAGGGCTTGTTTGTTCTCCTTCCAAAAAACAATTAGAAAAATCTGCTGAGATATTTTATTGTTACTACTAAGAAACTACGTCCCTGTGGTGAGGGATTAAGAATACATAGTGTTACCATCCCTATTCATCTCGTGGGTGTCGTAAAAGGCGACTAAGGGAACAAAGTATGCAAGACAACAAAGAGAAGGAAAACTTGAAACAAACCCTATTCCAACCCGTCTGGCCAGCATGGTATAGTAGGCCAAAACCTCCTTGCTAAGGAGAGGCTTATATCCAGCAGTGAACTGTAAAGTCTGTTGATGATGATGATGACTAAGAAAATTACTCCTTTTATTTACTGCTGGCTCTAAGACGGGTGTCTAAATAGTATTTTTTTCTAGTTTTCGTTTTCTTTCTTTTCATAACACCAGTGGGTATACAGCTTTATTTAGTCCTGTTGCACAAGCTTTATTCAACAGACTATTTAAGCATCAAACGTTATTAATGAGTGAAGACGGAAATCACTCAGAAGTTCACACGAGGACTTCATTTCCTGTTAACGTGAGTGCCGACCCTAAATGAAGTCTCTCGTAGTTTGGAAGCACAATAGGCATTTGATATAGAATGTTTTTTTGCCGTGTTGGACGGATATTGAACAAATACTTCTGTGAAAAATTTTGCTGGGTCATAGAAAGAAAAATAAGTTACAGTAAATTTGTTGTTACATCAAATAAGCCAATAAAAACATTCGTTCTTAATAGAGGGCCATTCAATATAAGCTACTTTATTAAATAACAAAAAATATTTTAAAGCAACTTAAATATTTGCAGAAATTGTTTAAATTCCTTAGTATGTTTACTCGATATCTATATTTTCTGACACATTATTAAATACACGTGTTACCTTTTTTTTTGTTGTCGGGGTGAAAAATCCCTTCGGATCGCCGGTTCCTCGGGGACGCAGGAGCCTGGAGTATGTGGTGTTTCCACTAAAAACTACCCCTACTAAAGTATGAATAGAATACAATAGTTGTGCTCACCATAGTAATCCACACAAAAGCGGTTTGGACGTAAAAAGCACGATAGTCATCGTGGCAGCGTAAGGCTCACATACTTACCACGATAATTGTCACCTTGCATCATCATATTAACGCGAGGGTAGCTACTGATAAAAGTTTGTATTTTTTATTAAGTAGCGTAAGAAAGTAAGTATTTCTGACGATATGCCTTAATGTTAAAAAAAGAAAACTTCATTTGTAGTTTTCTGAAGTTAATAGAATATATTTTATTATTAAACTAATAAACTTAGAACATTTCAAAGAAGTAGGTAACAATAGCTGATCTCATTAGACTGGGAAGGTATTTTTACCGTAAGCTGCGGTAACCTGGTACTGTACACACGCTGTCACATCTACCATCTTAATAACAAAACAAGCTATAAATGTCTTTGCGAATAATTCTCAATTTCTTTGCCTTTCGAATATATACATACTTATTTTATGAATGCATCAAATAAGCTGTCAACGGAACGCTATCAAATATGTACATAAATCGTTGTAGACACTAACAAACGATACATTATTTAATTTTTAATTTATTTACAAAAGAGCCCATTTTGCTGATTTGTTTGAACTTTTTTGACATCACTGTTTTTTATCTTGAGTATACCTTATAGACACTTTACGTTTCGTTTCACTCAAATTTGAAATTACAGTTCAAAAGAAGAAATGTATGAACATTAAGAAAGGTAAACAAAAAAGACGCTTGTTTGGGTCCAATTATAAAAAGAAATACAAGTGGTATTTTTAGGGCTTTATTACAATCTCATGATGTAGGCGTATTAAATATCGTATTTTTAAAGTTAATTTATTTTATGAAATGTCAGTCGCCCTCTCAAAATTTCATTATGGGCATTTAAAAGAGCAAATATGAGTTGGAAGAGAAAAACTGAAAACAATATGAAATGAATAACTTCAGAATAACAAACATACATATTACTTACCTTTCCCATTTAAAATTATTTGTACTTTAAATTATCAAGAGAGTTCGACTGTAAAAAAAAATAATGATACTTCTATTTATTAACTTGTGAACCATTTCTTTAAACAACTCAATAATAACGGAATATAGATAGGTTTCTTTATAAACATTAATTACACTAGAAAAATGAAAGACAAAAATATTCCGACCTTATTTTCATTTGTATATTATACGTAACATAGAACTTAATTTATGTGGTTTGTGTAACCAAAACACCAATCATTTGTGACACATTAATTTATCTAAGTCCTTTTATTTTCACCACAAGACACAGTTTAAATATAAATATGATTGATTAAAAATTTGAGTCTTACACATATAATAAATTAGCGAAGTCATGTTAGGGTTGAAGATTCCAAAGTTATTTCAATAGAAATTTAGTGATAAGTGTTTCATTGTCTTTACTGAAGGAGTGAAATTGGCAGAGCACAAATTCCCATCGCCCCGATTCGAAAGTGGGAGTTATGGGTGTGTTCGTTTGAAAACAGAGAGAATATGAGTATTGTGAGTAAGTTAAGATATTTATTAATATAATCATATAGTTTTGGACAAATTAAAACAACTAAAGCATAAACTTTCGCGTTTCTCTGCGTGATCGAATCAGGAATGAGGAGATTCGCAGACGAACCAAGGTCACCAATATTGCCCGTAAAATTGCTAAACTTAAGTGGTAGTGAGCGACATATTGCTCACGGAGACGCTGGCCGATGTGACCATAAAGTGGAGACTGCGTACTGGAAAACCCAGCGTTGGTAGGCCCCCCTCAAGGTAGTTCGACAATCTGATGAGGGTCGTGGGAAGCCGTTGGATGTGGACGGCATGGAACCGACTGATATTGACAACCTTGCGGAAAGCCCATGTTCAGCAGTGGACGTTTCTTGGCTGAGAATATGACGTTGAAAGCATAAACCTCCTTTCTAAGAGGCTGTTGGTGTTGATGAAAGCATATATTCCTTAACTTTACTAAACTATCTATACAAATACAATAACATAGCACTGTTTATAAATATCACAAAATGTACATTTTCTTATGACAGTACTAACTACTGCCTTCAAGTAACAGAATTATTTCTACGAAATATTGTTCCAATAGTCTGAATACATCTTGAAGCGAAACAAAACCTTTCTGCCGATGACAGCCGAGTTATTGTAGAATATTGCACCACTATTATTAGCGAACAAAGCAAATGAAATTGCTATTCAGTATTTCTTACTTTATTAGTATATTTTGCTGTAGAAATGATAATTTTTTTTTTTTAAATAGTCTGTCTAGTGTAGCGGTCAGCTTGTAAAGGATTGTACTCTACTACAATGCAGCCTTAAAACATATTCTCTAACTCACTTATCATTTATTAGTAATTTAGTATATTTCAGTTAAAATGATAGTTAATCACACGTAGTTTCGTTACAATTGAAATAAATTTAATAATTAAAACCTTACATATCTCACACACGGTTTCCTTATCCCAAACAAGGCAAAGCCTGTACGCTACTAGAATGCTAATAAAAATATATACTTAGTTTTAAATACATACGTATTACAGACAAATTATACTCAAACACAGAAGAAATGACCTTATTTGTCACAAAATTATCCGTCGTGAGTGAGATGTATTGCGACGGATTAAGAAAGAGAGTGCCACCACGTCTATTCATCCCATGGGTGTTGTAAGAGGCGACTCAGGGAGGAAACTACCCATGAGAACATCACTGCAAAAACAAGGGAAACTTTATCAAGTCCTATACAAATCCGTCTAGCCAGTGTGCTATAGTAGACCAAAATCTTTTTTCGAAGGAGAAGCTCATGTCCAGTGGCGGGCTGTTAGAATTTGTTGATGTTATCATCAGATTTTTCAACCTTAATGATATATTAAGAAATCGATAATTGAACCATGTTAATTGCATTCCCCATAATATTGAAGAGTGGATTCACAGAATTACGAGTTCTTGCGTAACTGAAATAATTTCTTTTTAGATTACGCTCATCTCATCGCACAGCTGCCACGAGCAACTATAGCAATATTTTTTTATCCACTCAGTTCAATATTTTTGTTTTATGACTAGCTTTCGTCTGCTGATTCACTTGCATTTGTTTACATTTCATCTATACAAGTAATTTCGGGTATGCTTCCAGAGTATAACTTGGTTTGATTAAAAATCAACTTGTTTTGTACGGAAATTCCTGGTTCTTTTTGTACCAATATAACTTGTAAGTTAATTTCATTTTATGATAACCTATTTAGTGTTTAAAACACCAATCAGATCAGGACAGAAAAACACAAATTAATTCAATTTTTTTCATTTATGGTATTGTCAGTTGGTTCCTGCAACTTCGTCTGCGTAGAATGAGTATTTCTTGTAAATAAAGTAAATAGATAAAATCATTTATGATAAGCGTCACAGTTCATGATGGAATCGGTGACGTTATAGATTTAGCAATCCCGAACAGCCATAATCTTCAGGTAACAATTTCTGTAAAACTTTCGAAGTACCAAGACCTTTTCTTTTTGTCTGGGTGGAAAATCTCTTCGGATCTCTGGCTCCTCGGGGACGCAAGAGTCAGAAGTATGAGGTGCTTCCACTAAAAACCACCCCGGCGGCCGGTCTCAAGCATCCTTCTCTGAAGGGGACCCGGACCATACTATTTCAGGTCTCCTCCAGAATCAACGCCGTGCCTAGTCAGACCCTATCCTGGGGAGGCCACAAAGGCTTCCCCACCTATCAGTTCAGTTGTCATAATTTGTTGCGACCCGATCGACATTTTTGCGACCAGGCCGCAACAAATTATCCTATCGCCATCCGCAACAACTAATCCGTTACCAGAGGTCCCCACTCTCTGGCGGCTCGCGGCCCCGTCAACGGTTCATAACGCCACCGACGTCTACTTCGCTCGGGATCGGCACTCTCCCGATCCCGTTCAGCGGTCTCTTTCTGGAGCATAACAGCTTCGCAGAAAGAGACTACTGCGGCCCAGCTTTCCTCACCCACCAGCATGGCAGCAACGATTGCTGGCGGTGACAGATCTCGTCTATGTCATCGACTAGGACTCCGCGTTCAAATGCCCACGCGGGGTAGTCCTCCAGCGTATGCTAGGCGGAGTCTCAGTCGGCTGCCCAGTGGTGACAGTGTGCCGTCTCCTCGTGTCCGATTTTATTCAGATACTCACCGAAGCAACC
This sequence comes from Hypercompe scribonia, assembly GCA_949316085.1. NCBI lineage: Eukaryota > Metazoa > Arthropoda > Insecta > Lepidoptera > Erebidae > Hypercompe > Hypercompe scribonia. The sequence goes on along the minus strand of OX438984.1, from coordinate 3,332,017 downwards.
ATGCCCAGTTAGCATCTGCGTCAGTCGGTAGGTGACGCGACCTCCCTCCCTACCTACCCAAGCTTCGAGGCTGGGTAGAACGGCACTGTCAGCGCGTTGTCGCGCATTTTGTGGTTGTGCCAGCCGCGCGCGCCACTGTGCCAATGCCTGTCGGTGAGTGCTTCACCGCATTTCGAGCTCGTCCTGGTCTTCCCCGCTATCACCCCGGCGGATAGCTTGAATACGGTCATAGACCCTCGCGTCCATATCCGCCAGGATATCCAAAGGTGGGAAATGTGCCAGGACGCGCAGTGCGGTATCCTCGTACGATCCGAATGGCTGCTACCCGCTGCGCTCAAATGAGCTTAGCTTGGCAGCGGGAGGAGGCCGATAGGCGCTTGGCCCATATCGGCGCTTGGCCCATATCGGCGCTTCGTAGAGGGTTATGGATCGTAGCACCGCACAGTAGAGGCGGCGCACTTCTTCTCGCGGGCCCCCTATGTTAGTCAACGGCCTCTGTAGGGAGACCCGAACTCGTGGGATCGTCCGCTCGAAACGTTCCTCGGAGCTCCAGCGACTGTTCAGGGTGAGGCCGAGGTACTTGATGTGGCGACCGACCTCGACTCCCATTCCTTCCACTCTTTTAAGCGAGCTAATAGGAACGGCATCTCCGTGTTTCCTGTGAAACCACAGGGCTTCTGTCTTATGAGGTGCAACCCGGAAATACCAAGACCTGGCAATAAAACTTAAAACCCAGGTATAACACCTACATTCTATTTCTATTTACCTTCTCCAAAGAATCACTCAAACACAATACCAGCCGCGTTACTCCTAAATTTCTAACAATTTCATCACTATTATCGACGTTATCGATCTATTATCTTACTCTATCTAATATATTATGCTTGGGCTAGGCCCACATGACATGTGTATACCACTCTAAAAGGGAGATAAATCAAAATGCAAATATAATAAAAATATATTTCGTTATTGTACAAAGATAAATACAAAGTTAACTTAAAACTAAGGAAGTCAAGGTGGCTTTATCGCTTGGAGACAATATCTTACAGGCAACCATGCGATGGATATATAGTATTCGTAGAATGTAGTATGAGTAAATGCCTGGCGTGAAATTCGATAAGAAAATGATATTAAAGTAGTATAATAAGCTTGCGAACGATCTCCAAAATTGAATGCACAAAATTGCTTCAAGTCATTTCGTACAGGGACAAAATGAAGTTATACATTGATACAAGAACTGAGTCGCAAATTGTTTGCCGCTGCAGTCTTTGCACAGACCACGCAATATTCTCTAGTACGCTACCGAAATATATATATATATACCTATTAGAATATCTAGTAGATATTCTATAGATATTCTAGTGGAGAGAATTTTTTTTTTGTATTATGACGCAGTCAGTATCCAATCAATTTGTAGGACGTGAAAGTGATTTTAGGTGTATAAACAATTGAACAACACAATGAAAGTATAATTTGTGGTGTTTGGGGTCTAGAAATTCAGTTTAAATTTATAGTTATATATTTTTGTTTATATTTAATTTGCTTGATTGAGTTACGCTTGTTGGTATTGCGTGTTCATTTAGCAAAAATGGTTATTATTCACTGTTTACAGAAATTGATTCAATCAGTAATTGGTTTTGGATGTTACATAAGTCTTCACATCTGTATTTTCACGAAACCAAAATAAAATGTTTTTTGATTGGTTTTATTAATAAAACAATCGTAAAATTTTAGGAAAAAGTTCGAGGTTACATTCGAGAAAAAATAAACTAAGAAAACCCACTAATGTATGTAAGTTGAAATACGCCATATCACAAACGGTAAGGTAGTAGACCCAAGCTGATTTCAGCATGTACGCGCCGGCTCGACCAGAGAAGTACTACCCTCTCACTGAAAATCAACCTAAACTGACAGCATTTATGCTAATACGACGTCCATTAATGCAGGGATGACAGTTATCGTGGTAAATGTGTGAGTTTAACACTGCGACGGTGACTGTCATGTCTTTAACTTCCCCAAACTGGGAGTGAATAAACATCTCACGAGGCTACCATAGTGCGTATCACCATACTACATTGCCTGCATTCGCAATGAATGTGGTGACCATAATTCTTGGATTCTGTTTATATTTTCCGTCAGGCAGAGTAGAGTCACTTTGGTAAGCTTTTAAATTAAAAAAGAAAACTGCTCGATAAAGGCCTCCTAAAGTGCCTGCCTAAAGCAATGAGTATTCTACAAAGTCTGAAGGTTTTCTCTCTATTTTAATTGACAAATTGAGTTGTGGGGTGGTATTGTGAATTTTATAAGTTAGAGTCTAACTAGAAATTGTAATTGGCTTTTCTCATGAATATTTCTAGTGTTTACAGCAACAGCTGGCGTTGAGGTAATGCACAATCAGTAACACCGGCGCCAACCAACGTCGTAAATAAAACAGAATGAGAATTATGTAAATAACGTTGTTTGTTTGTTGTATGAAATTCGTTTCATTCTCTTTGTGGTCGAGTACAGCGAGTGCACTAACATTATTCTTCGTAGTGGTACCTTTTCTTTCGGTATTTTCAAGGTTTGTTTTTAAGTACAGGTGGGTTAATAGTATAGGATAGTTCTTTATTGAACATGGCTATTTAAATTCTCTGTTTACAGTCCCAAATGTATTTTATTTGAGCAGAATTTTATATTTTAATATTTATTTGGCTGTTTTTTCGATGTGTTGTGAGGTGAGATATGCCGATGACTCTGCCGAGTCACTTCATTCCTGATGTCATCCCTTAGAGTTTGTAGTTTATTAATAATTCATCGTAGTGGAAGTTTCAATTAACAAGATTCTACCTTTAATATGCAAGATATTATTACATATGGTCATCATCATCTCAGCCACTGCTGGCCTCCTGCTAGATATCCACTGCTGGACATAGGCCTTCTCCAAAGTTCTCCACGACAGCCAGTTCCGTGCCGCCCGCGTCCAGCAACTTCCCGCGACTTTCACCAGATCGTCGGACCACCTTGAGGGGGACCTACCAACGCTGCGTTGCCCAGTACGCGGTCGTCACTCCAGAACTTTATGACCCCATCGTCCATCGCTTCTGCGTGTAATGTGCCCCGCCCTCTGTCACTAAACTGTGTTGTTTTTAACCTATCTGAGAGCCAAGCCAATCTTTTCTTTTTTTTAAAAAAAAGGCCAACGCCCGCATTAAGAATAAATCCTGTGTCGCGCGGAACTTTACAAACATACAAGAAACGGACACAAAGAACACTCAGACTCAGAACAACAATTTATGGATCACATAAAGTGTTGTCCTATGTGGGGTTTGACCCATAACACTCAGTGGAGTGGAGAGCGGCGTGGCGACCGCTTAAACCACTAGGCCAACCGTGCAATCATCTCGCACAGACTAACGTCCGGTATGTGTTCGATATAGCGTTGGGTTTACTTAGTACTTGGTTCTTTCGGTAAGTCAGTAACAGGATCCAGTGTTGTCGTGTATAACTAGCCGTAGAATCTCTCCACCTCACTCAGAAGCTCAGACCTCGATGTTAAAATCGTGCCATCATTGGTTTTTAGTTTTGTCAACTGGCTCAGCCCAAAAGATTGTGCCCGTGTAATTAAATATTACATTTATCATAATTACCTCACAATCTTTGTAACTAGTCCACTCTTTAGAGTCTACTGGTAAACGAGGGTCTCCTCAAGGAGCGTCTACTATTCCGGTCTTAAACAGTCTGCGTGCATTCGTTACCAGCCACTTTCAAACCGTCGATTCATCGTTCACCCTACACTACGTTTGCCTTATCTGCGCTTAGTTATATGTACCTATTTCTATTGGAGATATTGGACCTCAATATCGTACATTTTACAGGTAATAGCTTACTAACATTAAAGTCAGAACCATCAATACAAATACCTGTATCGGACACTACCTTTTATGTTTCCGTACCCTGAGTAAGTGCTTAAATGACATCGTTTCCGGCTTTCGGTAGATGCTTCAAACAGTCCCATTTTAACGTCAAACTTGTCATGTGATAAAGTATGAAGTTTTCGGAACAACTTACTATAGTAGTTGAAATATAGACACCGTGATAATAGCTTAAAGTGTATTGAATTACCTAAAATTAGATTATGTAATGTAATATGTAATTTGGACATAAAGTGCTTTAATTAACGAAAATCAACATACTATACATATTATTATTAACATAGGTATTTAGACTTTGAGGCGGCGTGCGCCTTGGCCGGAACTCCCCCGTGGGATTTGGAGGCGGAAGTGCTCGCCGAAGTTTATCGGCGGACGGCTGACTTCCGGGCGAGTAGCGGCATACGGCCCCCGCCCGAAGAGGTACGCGAGTGGCGTGAGGCCGCTCGTCGAGCCACAATGGCTCGTTGGTCGTCCCGGTTGGAGACTCCACGTGCTGGCTTTGCCCTCGTGGAGGCTCTCTAGCCAGTCATCGCCGAGTGGGCAGGGCGGCAGCACGGGACCCTTTCCTTCCGACTGACGCAGGTCCTTTCCGGGCACGGTTGCTTTGGGAAGTATCTGCACTCGGTCGCCAGGAGGGAATTGAGTCCCGCCTGTCACCACTGCGACTGCAGTGAGGAATCGGCTCAGCACACGCTAGCGGTTTGTTCCGCCTGGGCGGCGCAGCGTGGGGTCCTCACTGCAGTTGTTGGAGGAGATCTCTCGCTACCGGCCGTCATACGCTCCATGGCCGGTAGCGACAGTTGTTTTACCGCGGTCGCAACCTTCTGCGAAGACGTAATTTCGCGGAAGGAGGCGGCGGAGAAGGCCCGGGAGGACGATCTCCACTCGGAGCCAATTCGCCGCCGGCGAGCCGGGCGGCGCAGGCGCTCATACCAGCGCCTCATGCCGCCTTGAGTGTGGCCGCGGGTGCAGCGGTTCCCGGATTCCTCCTATGTTAGGCGCAGAGTGGCACACCGTGTGGTTTTAGTCGGTCCGATTCCGACACACCGGCTCGCCGTAAACCCCGGTGGGGTGACGGCCCAAGAGGGTTTCCACACGTAAAAAAAAAAAAAAAAAGGTATTTAGACTTTGTGGAAAGAATATACAACCTTTGAAATTCAATCACATTGGTATAAAAGTCAAGTTTGTAAGAAATACACACGTAATGGTATGACTTACATTGTCCATTGATAAGGGCTTCGAGAAAGTGGTAGTTTCTGTTGTATGTTGTACTACGGTAGGTATTCTAGGCGATCCATCGGTACTTAAAGTAAGGTCCACATAATAACGTCATACTCAAGTACGACAGCTTGACAGCGGTCAACCTCAAGTGATACCGCCCTTGTTTTTACCGCAAACCCTTACCATCTTGTTACGTAGAAAAGGTTTTTACATTGTACGACTCTAATCTTATATGGAAATATTTTACTCTGAATGTGATACTGCCTCGTTGATTCAGCGATTACCGTATGCGACTGCCAGTCAAAAGAGACCTTGGGTTAGATTTCTGTTGCCCGCGAAAAAGTGTTTTTAAATGTTTCTTACAAGAAATTCTTAATAACAAGTGCCCGTGCCTTCGAGAGCATGTTAAGCAGCCAGTACTGGTTGCTGTGAACATCTATGACAATCATTATTGGGAAGTCAGCCACTCCGTGGATAAACTGATATTTAGGTGAAACTGGTTGAACCAGTATCCAACTCCAAATAATATAGGAAATAAGTAATAGGCTACGGAGAAGACTCTGAAAGTCATATTTGTAGAGGCGTGGTTGAACAAACATATACATATCGCCTAAATACTTAGTCTGGCCATAAATACTGTTACACTTAATTATAAAAAAATATTACATTTGAATTTCGAATCTGTCATTTTTATACGATTGTTCATTGTGTTTTCTCATTTTGGCGCCAATACATTGTAAAATATTTTGCGATATTAAAATGGTGTGGGGTGATAAAGAGAACCGAATCGCTGTGATAGCATTACACAAAGTAGGTATGGAGCCAAATGCAATTTTTAAAACTCTCCATACACTTGGTATTAGTAAAATGTTTGTGTACCGGGCTATTAATAGGTACAATGAGACCTCCTCTGTTTGTGACAGAAAAAGATCTGGCCGTCCACGTAGTGTTCGTACGAAAAAGGTGGTCAAAGCAGTAAGGGAAAGAATTCGAAGAAATCCTGTCCGAAAGCAAAAGATTTTATCTCGGGAAATGAAGATAGCACCTAGAACCATGTCGCGTATTTTAAAAGATGACTTAGGACTTGCAGCCTATAAGAGACGCACTGGCCATTTCTTAACTGATAATTTAAAGAAGAATAGGGTGGTAAAATCGAAACAACTACTGAAGCGGTACGCAAAGGGAGGTCACAGAAAAATTTTGTTTACGGATGAGAAAATTTTTACAATTGAGCAACATTTTAACAAACAAAATGACCGTATTTATGCTCAAAGCTCTAAGGAAGCTTCCCAATTAGTCGACAGAGTGCAACGTGGACATTATCCGACTTCAGTGATGGTTTGGTGGGGTGTTAGCTATGAAGGAGTGACTGAGCCATATTTTTGTGAAAAAGGTATCAAAACATCGGCACAAGTGTATCAAGATACCATTCTTGAGAAGGTAGTTAAGCCCCTTAACATCACCATGTTCAATAACCAAGTATGGTCCTTCCAGCAAGACTCGGCGCCGGGTCATAAAGCTCGGTCCACGCAGTCTTGGTTGGAATCGAACGTTTCGGACTTCATCAGAGCTGAAGACTGGCCGTCGTCTAGTCCCGATCTTAATCCGCTGGATTATGATTTGTGGTCAGTTTTAGAGAGTACAGCTTGCTCTAAACGCCATGATAATTTGGAGTCCCTAAAACAATCTATACGATTGGCAGTGAAGAATTTTCCCATGGAAAGAGTGCGTGCTTCTATTGATAACTGGCCTCATCGTTTAAAGGACTGTATTGCAGCCAATGGAGACCACTTCGAATAAGCTTTTTATATTTTTAATTGTTTTATATTTATGTATTAAACTGACACACTGTAAAAGTAATAAATGTTATTTGCAGTTAACAATTTTCTTTTTTCTTTATTACAATATTTATGGCAAGACTAGGTATATACTTTACCTAAATAATTTCACGGACTTATATGTAAGTGCAGTAATTAGTTTCACTTATATGTTTGTTTGTTTCTTCGTAACCGATGTTTGTAAGCGTGTTTTTCTTTTTCAATCTATATTTATTCTTATGGTTTTTAACCGAGTGAATAGATTAACCAGTGACTCATGCATTTTGTATACTTGATATACTTGAACTTGATAACGTACTCGCATCTCTTAAGTTACGGGTGGTTGTCATATACCACCGCTTTTTACTACCTATCTGCTTGTTATTCTCTTATTCCATATCGCTGCGGTCGGGTCGCTTTCGTCACGTTGTCGTCCGATGTAAGCAGTTTAATACCTTGTTATAAACGTGGATGGTACGCCGTCATAGCGTATAATATAAATTGAAATGCCGTCCATCTGTGAGGTTTTTATTCGTGTTCTGATTGTGAGCCCTGATGCCCACCGTAATTGAAATATGAATGTAAATGAAAATATGAAATGTTGTTATTGTGTTAATTACCCTCAGAGGTACTTTTAATAATGAATTTCGTATTTTTCTTTGCCTATCTTTTCTGAAATAAAATATGTTAAGAAAATATAACACTGCAGAGTTTTAGTATAGCATAATTTTTATAATACTTTGGTTATATAGGAGCATTTTTTTTGTATACTTTATCGAAAGGTTTCATAAAAAAGGATTTATAATCTAATCTTTTCAATTCTTGTCTATGGTTTAAAGATAACATAGTAAAGTTAACTATAAACTACGTCAGTTTTAACATCACATTAGTTTATTGGTAATAAAAATTTGTTCATAGGCTAAGTTGTGGATTCAAGCTCTTCGTTAATGGTTTGACTCTCTTCTTACGAAACTTGATGTGTTCACTGAAGCACTATTAGCTTATAAAACGTACATAACCTATCCACCGCAGTGGATAGACCTGGAATCTGGTATCACCATCGTTAAAATTTCAGCTGCATACCGACTGCACGAATAGTGTCGTAGATTCACTTCCCTTCTCGGTAATAATTTTTTTTTTTTTTTTTTTTATACCACGACGGTGGCAAACAAGCATACGGCCCGCCTGATGGTAAGCGGTTACCGCAGCCTATGAACGCCTGCGGCACCAGGGGCATCACGTGCACGTTGCCGACCCTTTAAAAACCTATTTACCCCCTTCTTGAAGAGCCCCATACTGTAGTTTCCAGGAAAACCTCGGCAGGGAGCTCATTCCATAACGGGATTGTTCGCGGGAGAAAATTTCTCTGAAACCGCACTGTGCGCGACCATTTAGGTTCCAATGTATGTGGATGAGCTCCCTGACGATGGCGAGCGGTGCGATGGTAGAAAGTGGCTGTGGGCATCATATCAAACAATTCTTCAGAACACAGCCCATTGTAGAGACGATAGAGCACACACAAGGAGGCAAAGTCTCTCCAAGTCTCTCAAATAATCGTACTTTAGTGTGACCGACACTAAATTACGATTACTACTCTTATTTAAACTGTGCTGAGTATTATGGGTTCAATATAAAATTCGTTGTTCAGGGTCTGGATTTACTTTGTACCCGTTATATAAATATTTGTAATTGTACTGCTGGCCTCATGTAGAAGCTTAAAGTCGCTCAACGAGCTATGGAAAGGGCTATGCTCGGCATTTTCTTGCGTGATAAGATCCGGAACGAGGATATCCGCAAAAAAACTAAGGTTACCGACATAGCTCTTCGAATAAGCAACTTGAAGGGGCAATGGGCAGCCCACATCGCTCGTAGAACCGACAACCGTTGGGGAAGAAAGGTTCTTGAGTGGCGACCGCGTACCGGAAGACGAAGCGTGGGTAGGCCCCCCACTAGATGGACCGACGACATACTCCGAGTCACGGGGATCCGATGGATACAGTTGGCGTCCAGTCGTACGGCGTGGCGTTCTAGGGGGGAGGTCTATGTTCATAAAGTGGACGTCTTCCGGCTGATGATGATGATGAATTTGATGAATTGTGCAGAATTTATTTTTTTAAAAAATAGTCAGGACACGAATATCCGGAATATCGTTGTACCATATATCGTGGGCGCCAAGATGGGGTGCTAGGGGATGTACTTGCACCAACCTGGCAGAAAAAAAAATACATAGAAAACATATTTTTAACTTAATTCACAAAAAAAGATAATTTCATAGGTAAATACCTAATAATAATTCAATATTTTATATTAGTTAATAGTGCGTATGGATGTACCCGCCTCAAAATAATTCCATTCCCATTGATGCAGCGATGACAGTTGTCATAGTAAGTGAATGCAATACAATGCTACGATGACTGTCATGCCTTTTACGTCCCTAAGTGAGGCGTAAAAAAGCATCTAAATACACCACCATAGTGTGGGTCACCATAGTGCATTGTCAGCATTCGCAATGGGAATAGTGACTATAATTTTTGGATTCTATTCAAGCTTTCCGTCAGACAGAGTAGAGTCACTTTGGCAGGCTCTTAAAATAAAAAGAAATTTGGCTGATCATATGCCATCCCATAACCATCACATTGAAAACGGTTTTGAGCGGCACGTAACGAATTTAATTATAAGAAACAAACCAAATGATCATAAAGTGATTTTGTTTTTTTCTTTGAGTTCCATTCTGGTCTCAAAGTTAAACATCCTTTTTTATTATTAACTATTTGTAGTATTTCATATGGAGTAAGGCAAGAATTCGTTAACATTTGAATCTAATATCCGCCGCCAACATGTCGCAGAAGCGTCGTAACAGTGGTAATTTAGACGATATAATTTTTAAAAAATATATTCCATCTAATTAGCTTTCTTGTAAATAAACAATTTTTATAATGTTTTAATGGATTTTTATACGAATTTCAAATGTTAACTAATTCGTGGTTCGCCTTACAGTATAGGTAAGATAAAGAAGCGAGCAGTTGACTTAATTAGTAGGGTAGTTGGTACAAAAGGCACTTCAGGTAGGTCCAGAATTTAAACTAAGGCTTTTAAAGTTTATTTTAAACTTTGCTTAACACGTTCACGCCGGCGTGTACCACCGGTGGCTCGCGCTTGATTGTGCCATCGGGCGGCGTGTACCACCGGTGGCTCGCGCTAGACCGCCTCATCGGGCGTCGTGTACTACAGATGTTACGCATTCGATTGTGCTATTAGACACTAATAATTTAACGTACATATATAAAAACGTTTGTTTTGAATAAAAGTTATATTTAATAACGTATTATAAATATAACTTTTGCTCAATAACTTATAATATTATAATGGTACTTGAAATCGATAAAATTAACAGATTAATTCAATATTATTTTATTTGTAATTTATTATTATTAGTATACACGAAATCAGCGCACTGCCAGATGAAGCGTGACATTGTTTTACGCGCCGCCGGGTGGTGCATCAAATGAAAAAATGCGTAGGAACGTGTTAATTTTTTTTTTATTAACAGTTATATATGTTGATAGATAGATTAGCTTAAATTTAAAAGAAATTAAATATTCACAGAGGAAAAAAAAATACATTGACTGTACAATTAGCTGTCAATTATTTTGTATAGAATTGGAAATAATGTTATGTAATTTTAAAGGGTGGAGTTACCTAGAGTTGTTTAGTTATTTATTTAGTTTTATATATTATTTAAAGATTGTAACACGATTGAATTATTTTAAGCTAAAATATCTGAAGACTTTATTAGCATGCAGGTATGTAAAAAAAAGTTAATTAACAGATAAACAATGGCCGGATCCAGTATAGTTATTGAATATCATCGATATGTTATAGAATGATTATTCAGTATTGAGTATTTTTTTATCGATAACGAGACCTTTGATTTTTTACAATTACGGCAATAATAGTAAACATATAGGAATGTGTTCGTATTTAAATACTGCTTTTGTCTTATGGGGCAAATGAACACATGAATCATCTGTAGGTAAGTGACTACCGCCGCCTATGGACATTTGCATGTCAAGATTCGCAAATGTGTCGCTAACCGTCGATTTCCCCTTCCCAAAATATGGTGTAGGAGACGGTTTGAGTTCCGGTAACCACACGGTTTCCTGTAAAGTCCGCTCTCGCCGACCAATTTGTACCGAAGCATTTCGAGTCTAGGTATGTATTGCATAAATTAACATAAAATCTTTATTGTAACAAACTCTTCGTTGACTAGTCAGGAACATTATTATATCGTTCATTTTCTATTATAATACAGTCTGTATTTTGTATCAATAAGGAAACTACAATATAAATGTTTCAGAAGAACAAACATTTGGCTAAAGTTTGGAACTCGTTCTTAGCCAACTGCTGCATAATGTCCAAAGTTATATACATTTGTAGTTACATCGTAACTCTTACGTTTCTTAAGTTTCCTCACGAATAATTAATTTTTAAGGTTAGATATACTCTACCTCCATCACAGAATGGCTTACATTACAACGGTCTCTTCGAGTAATTGTACCTTTAGTCCCATTTCGTGAGAGATCAATGCCACAGTAAGGACTGGCTCGACCAGTTAGCGCCATATAATTTAGGTGAGCTCGAGCTGATTCTATTACTCATACTCCAACTATACATATAAACAATCATCATCATCATCTCAGCCAAAAGACACCCACTGCTGGACGTAGACCTCCCCCAAGGCTTCCATATAAATACTATTTCTTTATTCTCTTATCATTTCATTTCATTCCTTTCTTCGTCATACCGCTGATGACAATAGGATTACGTCCTCTTTTGTGCGTAGGATTACATAACAATCATTAAAGTGACTATTTGATGAGTCTCTATGTTCTAAATTTAAATTATAAAATTTCATAACCTATAATTATAAATATCACACACTCACGATAAGTATTAACAGGTGCAGTGAGACATATTTCCACCATAAAGAATGATTTTCAACGAATGGCTCGCATCGGAAAGTATTTCCCGATCTTTAAACTACATTAAGACATTTAAACTATATTAACGAGTAAGTCTATATTATCAAGGTCAGCTACAATCACAAGTCACGAATGATTTACAATATGTTTACGGTCAATCGATTTGGTAATCATCATCAGCCGGAAGACGTCCACTGCTGAACATGGCCTAATCGATTTGGTAATATGGACATGAAATATTATGTATTTCGTTTAAGGATTGTTTTGTGTGGTGACGGATTAAGAATACCAAGTGTTACCACCCTTATTCATCACAAGGGTGTCGTAAGACACCTCTTACCACCAGCTCTGACCACCACAACATCAGTGTAAAGAGAAGCAAAACTTGATATAAACTTTAAATTAATCCAAAAACCTTTAAAACCTTTCTTGCCAAAGAGAGGCCTATGGCCAGCAGTAGATTGTTAAAGACCATTGATGATGAAAGATCGGTAACTTCTTTCTGATATCAGCCTTTGGGCAGAAATCATCCTTTAGCCTCTTTCCACTCTCGTGGACATGAACCGTGATTATAAATATGTGTATTGCCAAATATATGATAAAATCAAGTTTTTATTGTTATTGCTCAAACAAGACTCTGACATTTTACGGTTGGCTGGTCGTAATTGGTTTTTGCCGTACATCGTTTGCAATATCTACAGGCGATTAATCAACGGAATACCGTTACATATTTTGCTATCGGTTTTGTTCACGTTGTTGGCGACGGGGTGACACAAATATGGGATAGGATGATTGTCATATTTGTTCAGATATTTTGTTGTTAAGGTATATTGGTTCACGAGATTGCTATGGTGGAGATGGGAGTGAGAGTAAAATTAAAGCAGTCTGAGTTACTTTCAGACCGATACGGTTGGTTTACAAACCTGACCTCAGACTAGTAACGTACTTTTGTCAGTTTTCGTCAGATTGTATATTTTTTTTTTCGTAAATAAAACAAAGCGATAGAATGCCAAAGACGAAATGAATAATAACTCAATTAGTAGTCAGAACATTACAATATCCACAGAACAGTAAATAGTTCATAGAATGTTCAATATGCGTTGTAAACAACATTTATTGGTAGTTAAAGCTTCACATCCTTGGACATTTAACGTTTTACTGTCATGTAATGGTTTCCATAAGTTTATTGTTTGTTGTTGTGGGGAGCGTGGGGGTGGCTTACGTAGTGGACGACTGTTGGTTTTTTATCTTTGCCTACTCTTAGATACTAACCCATTACTTCCCACTATTATATTTTTAGGACACCAGAATACCAATTTTCTTCTAAAACTGGTATTAATTTTTTAAACCTTTTTGTAAATAGCAAGTTAAGTAAAGTTGGTGTTTCTATAATCGTACAAAAAATCTCTGCATTTCTTTTTTTGTACCCAGCTTTCAAAATGACGAATTTGCATACAACAATTTATTCCCTTTTTTGACCATCAGGGGTTAAATTTCTCAAAAACTTTTCTCAATGGGTGTTTACAACATAAAATGTATAATATGCCAATATTTCAAGTTGGTAGCTTCATCAATTGGTCATATTGTACATACATATTATACACGTTTTTTTTTCTGTCTTTAGAGCCTGCCAAAGTGACTCTATTCTGCCTGATGGAAAGCATGAATCAATCCGGGAGTTATGGTCACCATACTCATTGCAAATGCTGACAACGCAGTATGGTGACCCACACTATGGCGGCCTTGTACGTATAGGTTGAGACAAACAATATTATTTTTTATGGTATACGAGTAGAAAGCAAATCTGATGGAGACACCAGCTACTATTTAACAAAGCTAAGAAAAATTACAACTTACTACACATTTTTATTCAGTAAAAATACTTAAAATATCACTAAACTGAACAAATGATCGACTGCACGGATTGCGTAGTAATTTAAGCGATCGCTACACCGTCTTCTACTGCGCTGAGTGTTGTGGGTTCAAACCCCACATGGTACACACAAATTGTTGCTCAGAGTCTGCGTGTTCTTTATGCCTGTTTCGTGTATGTTTGTAAAGTCCCTGCGACACAGGATATGTTCTTTGAACAAAGAAAGACAGAGAAACAAAAAAGACTTGAAATTTAAAGATACCTTCAAAATTAACTTGCCTATTATTAAAATTTGTTGGTAAACACATTTTTTATTTGAAAGACAATCTAATAACGATGTTCCCTTTTTGTTCTTTTTTACTTAACTTAATATAAATCGAAAACAAACAACTTAAGCCCTCTTTTACTTTAATATAACGGCTCACTGTCTCTGTTTAAAGTTGCTTCGAGATTGATTTGAGTTCTTAAGTTTCGTACGGCGTTTGTATACTGTTTTATTTCTTAACTTTATCTTGTATACTAAACTCATTTAAATTTAGAGTTACAGATACTCACAACGATAACGGATTTATTAAATTTTAAAACTTTTATTTTGCACATGTAAAACTTTTTTGTCCCTTTACAAATTTTATCCGAGAACTTAATTACCTTACACATCACACACACAGCAATGTCCCAAACTAAGCGTAGCCTGTGCTATAGTAAACAACCTGCTGATAAACATACTTATATATTTCTAAATGTATATATACATTTAAAAACGAATTACGCCCCCCGACCTACGGCTGAACAGTTAGGGTCACTAACCACTAGATCGACATATTCGTCCACTGCGTGTGACACTTACGTTGTAACAACATTTTGTTATGGCCGTCCGCCGTTATAAATTATATTTTTTTCCTAACTGAAGCTTGAGCTATTGAAGGTATAGGACATGTTAAAACTCACGTAGTTACTACAAGATGGCCTATGCATCTTTTGTGGGTCAGACGTGAACTTATCCTGTACTATTTTCGTCACTTAGCTTCGCAAATCACCTCTTCGCAAAACCCACACCCATATATATATATATATATAACACATATATATATATTCTCGAGTATATGGCAATGATTATTATTTTGTAAACAATGCTGTATTCTTTTAAGTAATACAATAAAAATAAAACGAGTAGTTAAAAACAAACTGTATTCAAACGCACTAAAGGAATAAAATAAAGTTTTCCTTGAAAACTTTTACTATCAAATTATCAATTCATTACACAATTTATACTACCTTGGTTTAAAATCTTTAAAAAATAAATTAAATCGCATGTAATTTTTTATTTAAATAAAGTTTTTACTTACTATTATTTTATCTGTTACTTTTTACTTTAAAACAAATCCTTTTTTTTATTTTTATTTTTTTTAACGTGTGGAAACCCCCTCGAGCCGTCACCCCACCAGGGTTTACGGTGAGGTGGTGTGTCGGAATCGGACCGACTAAAACCACACGGTGCGCCACTCTGCGCCTGACATAGGAGGGATCCGGGAACCGCTGCTATTACGACATCCAGATCCCTCCTAGCGCCTGCCCGCTAAAGCGGGCACCATCTGCGGATAAATTCTCTATTCAGGCGACGTACGGCACACGCGCACGTCGCCTCCTCGCGGCTGGCTACTATAGCGGATGGAGGGGAAAACCCGTCCCGTCTACCCGCGGCCACACTCAAGGCGGCATGAGGCGCTGGTATGTGCGCCTCCGCCGCCCGGTTCGCCGGCGGCGAATTGGGTCCAAATGGAAATCGTTCTCCCGGGCCCTCTCCGCCGCCTCCTTCCGCGAAATTACGTCTTCGCAGAACGTTGCGACCGCGGTAAAACAACTGTCGCTACCGACCATTGAGCGTATGACGGCCGGCAGCGAGAGATCTTCTCCAATAACTGCAGTGAGGTCCCCACGCTGTGCCGCCCAGGCGGAACAAACCGCCAGTGTGTGCTGAGCCGAGTCCTCACTGCAGTCGCAGTAGTGACAGGCGGGACTCAATTCCCTCCTAGCGACTGAGTGCAGATACTTCCCGAAGCAACTGTGCCCGGAAAGGATCTGCGTCAGCCGGAAGGAAAGGGTCCCGTGGTGTCGCCCTGCCCACTCGGCGATGACCGGCTGGAGAGCCTCCACGGCGGCAAAACCAGCACGTGGAGCCTCCAGCCGGGACGACCAACAAGCCATCGTGGCTCGACGAGTGGCCTCTCGGCACTCGCGCATCTCTGGGCCGTATGCCGCTACCCGCCCGGAAGTCAACCGTCCGCCGATAAACTTCGGCGAGCACTTCCGCCTCCAAATCCCATGGAGGATTTCCGGCCAAGGCGCACGCCGCCTCCGTCGACACGGTGCGGTAACCGCGTATGGCTCTAACCGCCAATATCCTCTGAGGGCGCCAGAGGCGTGCCCCATTCTGGGCGGTCAGAGCCGCCGCCCACACTGGGGCACCATATAGCGCCATTGACCGGACAACCCCCGTGTATAGCCGTCTCGTCGCGACGCTGGCTCCACCCAAATTGGGCAAAAGTCGCCCAAGGGCAGAAGCAGCACCGACCAGCTTTGGAGTACGCTGCCGGAAATGCTCGTCGAAGAGCCACCTGCCGTCGAGGATCAGGCCCAGATACTTCATCTGGGCCTGAACCGGTACGCGGACCGAATTGACAACGACGGAGACGCCGGCGCCCATGGAACAAAAGGGCCTCCGTCTTGTCCAGGGCCACCCGCAAACCCAGCGCCTCAATACGCCCGACCACCAGAGTGCCACCCGAGGTGGATAGGCGCGCCGCTTCTTCAAAGTTCATCCCCTGGGCCGTGACCAATATGTGTGTAAAAGGCGACTAAGGGAAAAAAGTATGCAAGACAACATCATTACAAAGAGAGGGAAAACTTGAAACAAACCCTATTCCGACCCATCTGGCCAGCGTGATATAACAGGTCAAAACCTCCTTACTAAGAAGAGACCTATGTTCAGTAGTGGACTGTAAAAGGCTGTTGATATTGACGATTTTAATTTTAGTGGGACAGGTTTGTCAGTCTCTTCATCATGGAGTAGACACTCATAATAAATGGAAGGAAATTATTTTCCCAAATCTAATGAGGTTGCATTTGGATGTTATCTAGGAATAAAATATTCAACAAAAAGAATAAAAAAATCCAAACTCGGGGCGGTTACGTCGTTTTATTACTGGGATCCTATAGTCACATTACAGCTTCAACGTCAAAGTCTGGTTACCATTTCGGACTAGAGTTATCGTCAAGAAATCAAACGAGACAAAATTCAATGGGTCATATCATTTTATAACGGAGTTCCTAGAGTCAACTTCCAGTTTTGTCATCGGATTAGGTTCATCACCATCATCAGCAGCCTTCAATGGTCCTCCGTTGGATAAAACCCCACTAGGGTTTGTGGCGGGGTGCTGTATCGGAATTGCATCGATTAAAACCACAAGGTGTGCCATGCTGCGCCTGATATATGAGAGATTCAGGAACTGCTGTTATTAAGCCATCCCGACCCCTCCCAGCGCCTGGCCGCTGGCGTGGACGTCACTTTCGGTTGAATTCTCTATTAAACGACATACGGTACAATTGATAAGAAGAAGATTGTTGTGTTGTGTTTAAGTGTCTTCGTAATCTCGCTCTGTTTTCAAAATTGTAAACAAAAGGGTAACACACAGATGACAGACAGGCAGTAGTGTTAGTGCCTCCTGCCATGGCTGAAAAAAACCACATTGCAAAAGTTTAAGGTACCCAGATACTATAAACCTTTTGTTCGAGACCAATAACAGCATACTACGATCAAAGTCGAAATCTAAAACATTAGTTAGTTACCTTTACGCTCCCTAGATGGAGCTGTTACAAACTTAGATCGCGCTATCGTTGTGTTACACACGTTAGTGTATAAGGCCTACAAGCATTTTGTATGATAAGAACAAACCTGGAGCATAGTACAAGGCGACAGCCAGTTCAACCGTGGAGTCTTACGAATCCATAGTACAGTGCACAGTGGTTTTATGTAAAACCCTACTAGTGTCACACACCCAGTTCAACTATACCACGCTTGGTATCAAACGCCCTTGTCTGCTACAAAAAAAATACATGTCTTAGGTAGTTATGAAGTTCAAAAGAGCAATCAGGACATCAAGTATATTATTTATTCTTTCACAATTTTAAAATATTAAAAATTCTATAAAAATAGCAAGTTTGAGAGATTGCTATACGCATGTGTAAAGTTTAAGAGAAACCATTAATAGTTAAGTAATTACAGAATCTCATCGAAGTAAGCGTTTCAAGGTTCAAACACCAAATAAGTACTTTTAAGATGATCCATCGTTTTATCATTTAATTAAAAAATCAAAATGATAGTAATTTTTTTTTAAAAAAAATCATGTCATCCAGATTATCACCTTAAATAATTCTGTAGGTAAATGAACTGAAAAAATAAGATCGTTAGATTCACGGCAATTGTATTGTAACTAAATTACAGCGCGATAAATGTAATAAGGTTTCGTCCTGTATCTTGTTGCGTTTATTAATTTCTTTTATAATTATCAGTAAATTTTTCCCAATTATATAAAAGTCAATAAATTAACAAGTCGATTTGAGGCTGTGACACTATAAGTGACTGATCTTTTGATGTATTTTCAATTTTACGACTTTTATTCTCAATTGACACGTTAGTTCTCCAATATTTTACAAAATTTTATATTTCATATTCAAATCTAAGACATCAAAAACAGGAACAAAAACATCACTCTTTAATAATATAACCCAATTGCTTCATTTCCTTATCAAACTGTTCAGTTCTGTACTTCCTAATTTTCTTCAACCAATGTTGTAGATCTGCTCCACTTCTGCAAGTGCCTCCAAACCTTGGCGGTAGACACTCCAAGTCAATATGGCGCTGCAAAGATTTCAAATCACTGCCGTGGAAGTGAATGGAGTCCCATGCTTGTTGGGGTATAAAACGTTTGAAGAGAAAGAAAACGCTGTTTAGTATCCAAGAGTAGTTTATAATGTGAATGGACCTGAGGCGCATGGGCATCGCGAGCTGTAAGCAAGGAGTATTGAAATTAGTGGATATTTAATAGTTACTATAATTTGAAACGAATGGACAGTTGTGGTCTCTCATTTGCTTTGATCTCCTGATGGACCTATTGGTATAGTGGTTACTCACTAGCTAGAGTTCGTGGGTTTCACTCTCATCCAGGACAAATAAATGTGTGATGAGTACGGTAATTTATCTTGTATCTGGACAAGATTTTCATACCAAACATGGTGTAAACAGATTATTTCTGATTAGATTCATATTATATATGTACACAGAAATGTTAATTGATTGGGTCATTAGTCTGCGTAAGATTCAACGTAATAGACTCAACAAGAAATTATTTTAGTACATATGTAAAAAAATTAGAAAACAACTTACCCCCAACAAACAGACAATTTGGTAAGCAACTGTGGGTGTCATAGCTGCTATGTGTTTAATCGTGATGCCTTCGAGGTCTACGATTACAGTGGAGCCAATGACCTGTATCTTTGGTTGCCGCAAATTAATCTCCGCTATCGCCGTCGCAGCCCGTACTAATTCTTCAATAGGAAACTCGTTAGTGTCCCATACACCTAAAAATATCCAAACACATAATTTTTATTTCAAAAAGTGTGTAATTATGTTTTCTTTATCAATTCATCTCGCCAAATAGAACATGTATAAGAAGTGCGAGCAATGGGGTCAATGCGATCAGATAATCTAGTGTCATTCAAAATGCTTTCAAAGGCAAAGGGGTTTGATGTTGAGATTGTTAAAAATTGCAATATGGATCAATCCTAACACCGAACGCGGTTACTGTGATGATCAAGTTGGTGTGAAATAAACTCACATTAGACCCTCTATCAGAGAACCATGTTTAAGCAACTTTACGCTGGCTTAATCGAATTGATATCACAGCCTACCAAAAACCGGCGCGTAATAATTCTAACGTTCCTTTTTGTTTTGGTGCGTCTTCATTAGAACTTGATATATTTTTTGCCGTGTATGTGGAAGTTGCTGCCAAAAGATTGCTTAATACCGGTTTGCTTTGAAATCTTTTTATTATTCAGGTCGAACCTGCTCACTTGTGTCGAAATATGGGTCTCCCACGGTCAGTGCCGACTGAACTAGCGTATTAGATGCAGATCATAAATTTAATTTATTTAATTCACTTGAACTTACCAAATCTCAAAACACAGATGCGTCCCACGTCTGGGTGGTCAGACATGTTGCCTTCATACGCATTTTTCGCTTTTGCTAAACCCCAGAGATCTACTCCATCATATAACTGCTTATGCGCCTCTCTGAAGTTGCAATATCGGACCATCTGTGAAAAATCTACGTTATTTTAATTTTTTGAAATTATAATTAGTATAAAAAATTTGTTTGTATCATAAAGTGAATATACATAAATACACAGTAAAGAGCAAAACATGCTTAGACTCCTAATAGTTAATAAACTAATCATTGTTTAAAAACTTTATGGTAACCGGTTTGCAATTTTGAATAATGAAATATACCTGCCAGTAAAATGTGTTTACTAATATATTTATTTAATATATTTATTTGTAACAGAGTGGCTCTTAAACAGCTTAAAAACAACAAGGCACGAGGTGACAACAGAATTACTACAGAACTTCTGAGAGCGGGTGGTAAACCGGTACTGGTAGTCCTCCAGAAGTTATTCAATTCTGTGGTACTTCAAGGTACAACGCCAGAAGCCTGGCACAGGAGTGTAGTGGTGCTTTTCTTCAAAAAAGGTGATAAAACCTTATTGAAGAATTATCGACCCATTTTACTCCTGAGCCATGTGTACAACCTGTTTTCAAAAGTCATTACGAACCGCCGTCAGCCCCCCGAACAAGCCGGTTCCCGAAACGGCTTTAGTACCATAGACCACATTATTACGCTACGCCAGATTATTCAGTAAACTGAGGAATATAATCGGCCGTTGTGCTTAGCGTTTGTGGACTATGAAAAAGCCTTCGATTCCATCGAGACTTGGGCAGTACTTGAATCCCTACAGCGATGCCAATTTGACTATAGGTATATCGAAGTGTTGAAGTCTCTGTACAATAACGCCACTATGTCAGTCCAACTACAGGACCAGAGCACGGGACCAATCCAATTAAAACGCGGTGTGAGACGTTTTTCTGAAACTGTTCACAAACCCATTAGAGGACGTTTTCAAGCTCTTGGACTGGGAAGGATTTAGCATCAACATAAATTGCGAGTACATTACTCACCTTCGTTTTGCCAATAATATAGTCATAATGGCGGAGTTGCTTGAGGATATCGGTACTATGCTCAAGACCTTAGCAGAGTTTCCCAGCAGGTTGGTCTTAAAGTGAACATGGACAAGATGAAGATCACGTCTAACGTCCATGTCGCACCTATACCGGTAATTGTTGGGAACGATACAGTCGAAGTTGTTGACAAGTATGTCTACCTAGGACAAGTAGTCCAGCTAGGTAGGTCCAACTTCGACAAAGAGGTCGTATAAAGAATCCGACTCGGATGGGCAGCGTTCGGGAAGCTTCGAGATGTCTTTTCGTCCAAGATCCCCTAGAGCCTAAACATGAAAGTCTTCAACCAGTGAGTGTTGCCAGTGATGACATATGGAACTGAGACGTGGCCTTTTACTGCTGGCCTCATGGACAAGCTCAAAGTCGCTCAACGAGCTATGGAAAGGGCTATTTCTCGGCTCGGCATTTCCTTGCTTGATAGGATCCGGAATGAGAATATCCATAAGAAAACTAAGGTTACCGACATAGCTCCTCGAATAAGCAAGTTGAAGTGGCAATGGGCAGGCCACATCGCTCATAGAACCGACAACCGTTCGGGAAGAAAGGTTCTCGAGTAGCGACCACGTACCGGAAGACAAAACGTAGGTAGGCCCTCCACTAGATGGACCGACGACATAGTCCGAGTCGTGGGGAGCCGATGGATGCAGGTGGCGTCCAGCAGGGGGAGGCCTATGTTCAGCAGTGGACGTCTTCCGGCTCATGATGATGATGATAATGATGATGAATATATTTATTTGTATAAGAAATCATTTTTAAAGATAACCTCCGCACCAAGACCACACAATATAAAGTGCCATGGGGAACTATACAAACATCCATGAAACAGGCACATAGAATAATCAGCCTCAGAACAACAATTTGTGG
Organism: Hypercompe scribonia; assembly: GCA_949316085.1. Classification (NCBI taxonomy): domain Eukaryota; kingdom Metazoa; phylum Arthropoda; class Insecta; order Lepidoptera; family Erebidae; genus Hypercompe; species Hypercompe scribonia. The sequence continues at coordinate 3,309,996 of OX438984.1, read as the reverse complement.
GTCACACTAAGCTTTGCCTCATGTGGAGCTCGATCTCACAACACCGAGCAGTAGGAAGCGGTGAGGTGATCGCTTAAACCACTGCGCTATTCATGTAAGAATTAATAGTTATGAGTAATAACACTCATTACAAAAGGACTATTTTCATTCAGTACGCACCTAGGTATAAGTCATAATGTCACCAAAGTGACTTTACTCTACCTGATGGAAAGCATAAATAGCATTCATGAGTTGAAGTCACCATACTCATTGCGAATGCAGACAATGCAGAATGGTGACCCACACTAAGGCAGCCAAGTGAGATGCTTTCTCACGCTCCGCTTGGGAATGGTAAAAGGCATGACAGCCATTGTAGCAGTGTCAGGCCTACATACTTACCACGATAACTGTCACCCCTGTATCAATGGGCCTCTGTTTTCACTTTAGGTTAGTCTCCTGTAAGACCCGTACCCGTAATGCCTTAGCCGAATCGGAACGTTCGTCTTGAAATCAATGTCGTTTTACTACCTACTATCCTATATATCCTTGAGAAAAATGTTTCTATAATATTGTGGCTTCAAGTACAAAATCATCATCACGGCGAGAACCGGTTTACGAACGTCTCACATCGATATATTCCTAAAATAAATGAAACCAAAAGCGGTGGCCCATAGCGATATAACAACAAGCATCGTGTCGTTCAAGTATTTCTTTGCGGTTATTTCATATTCGACTAATAGTTTGTCTACTTTCGAGTTCATTGTTACGCATATTTTAGGTTCTTGTAGTGTGTCGCGTTATATTTATAACTAGTTGACCACTGAGCTTGAATTTCTAATCAATTTTTAAACTTTTTTTACACATGAATCGAAAAACCGGGTCTTCATGTAAATGAGTATCGAATAGTGTAATTAATCACTCATGAGAACCTGCCCACATACCACAGCTTGTAGTTTCATACTTAGAGCACAATCAAAAGAAACTATACACCTACACTGTGCCTAATGTGTGTATATGTAAATAATCTGGCTTGGTATTTGTAATTATAATAATTTAAAACAATATATATTTTAAACAATTTATACTGAAGTTAAAAATCTTCAAAAAGTTTAACCAAAAATTTAATCATCATCATCAGCCGAAAGACGTCCACTGCGAAACATAGGCCTCCCCCTAGAACGCCACGCCGTACGGTTGGATGCCAACTGCATCCATCGGCTCCCCGCGACTCGGACTATGTCGTCGGTCCATCTAGTGGGGGGCCTACCTACGCTTCGTCTAAAAAATTAATATTTTAAAAAATCTGTACACAAAAACTTATAAAAGTAACAAAAAATAATGCTTAAATGTTTAAATAATTAATTAGTAATATTTCATAACACATTTAATATACGTCATCACGTCAGGTGATCTGTTAATTAATTCTGTACTTTATTTATTTAGCGGTCCCCGAACCATCGATCGAAACTTGCTTTCAAATAACACAACCCGTATTCAAATCAGTCCATCCCTTTAGAAACTATGATGCTACGAGAGACATACCATTTAAACTTATAACACCCGTCTTCTTGCATCAGGAACAAAAGCAAGCGCAATTGTTTTCTACATAATACAAACGGGTAAAAAACAAACCTAATTTTTACCCATGTTTTCCTATGATGTTACAGATGACTTCTATTAAAAAAAATCGTGTTAATCAATTTTGATACTTCTATAATCTTAAATAAGGTTTCAATAAGCTAACCTTACTAAATAATTCTGTTACCTTAAGCACAGTTTTCTTTCTTTCGATTGATGTGCCGTTCTAACTTTTCTATATAAAGGTCGTTTCATGCTTACCAGCTTATGCGCTCTGGGTACGATGAAGTCCTTAGCCCTCAGAAACCGTAGCAAGAATTCATCATCAGTTCTGAATGGAAAGCATTCCTCTCGTTCTGTAACAAAACATACAAATGCACACTGACCTATATTCATGTTGGGCTAAGGATGAATCGACGAATTGTGCCCCATAACTGACGAGTGACATAATTGCGTCATGACGACTTACACTTTTATGTTATTACAGGAAATCTTTCAAGGCAATATTGCAGTCTCATTACTATTACACGTAATAAAATTTACGAGTTCATTATTAATTATTATGCTATCAGCCCTCTTAGCTAAAATCCAAGTGTTTCGCCTCAATTCTCTTTCTACAATCGCCAACGCCTCTTTTCTCTTCTATTAATTGCTAATATTTTATTTTGACTGTAGCGTAGTTGCACCATGTGCACTAAAATTATTTCGTATATTTGATGTAACAAACAAGCTAACACAATATTATATTGAGTAGCGTGTGGGAGGAGCCAAGCATAGTGGGGAGGCAGCGCAGGCGCCGCACCTTAGCGCGGTATGAGACAGTCCGTCCGTAACCTCACGACGCGACAACTCGCATGTCATCGCACCCCAATTATACTTGGCTCCCTGCATTACTTGTGTACTGCTTTCTCCTATTCTCTTCTGTGATCGTAATTTTTAATATAGTGTACGTTAAGACTTTTGTGTACCTGTGTGTTTTTGTAACTAAACAAAAAACATTATACCGTCGTTCATCAACAAGTGTAGTTTTTATTTGTACACCCGACGTACCTAAACTGGTGACCCCGACGTGATGAGCAAGGAGAGAAATATGGAGGAACAGCGGGAATCTTTTCGCGTCGGCGTGCGCATACCGCAATTCTACGCTGAAAAACCAGGCCTATGGTTTTCGCAGATGGAAGCTCAGTTCGCGATAGCGAATATTAAGGCTGACGAGACGAAATATTTTTATATTATCGGCAACTTGGACCCACAGTACGCGAGTGAAGTTGAAGATGTGATCGCCAACCCTCCACCAACGGACAAATACGAGAAACTGAAGACGGAGCTCGTAAAACGACTTTCCGCATCACGGGAACGCAAAGTAAAACAGCTTCTGATCCATGAAGAATTGGGCGATCGGAAACCATCACAATTTTATCGGCATCTACTAAACCTGGCCGGGCCAGGGGTTCCCGAAGACTTCTTGCGAACAATTTGGACAAGCCGTCTGCCCAGTGGTACGCAAGCCATCATGGCTTCGCAGACAAAAACTGGCCTACAAGAATTGGCAGAGCTGGCTGACCGTATACACGACGTCGTGGGGCCACAGGTGGCATCAGCATCCGCCATGACTCCAAGTACTTCCTCGACGCCTATAGGGGACAGTGCGAAGTCCGAGATCGCGGCACTTACGAGGCAAGTGGAGTTGTTAACTCAAAAGGTCGAGCGATTGTCTCGGACTCGAGGGAGATCGAGTGATCATGTTCGACATCGTTCGAGTTCTACCCACAATCGCTCACAATCTACTTATAGGCGATTTCCGATATGTCGATACCACTATAAGTTCGGCGACAGGGCAAGGAAATGTGCTCGACCCTGCGATTATCACACGGCGGGAAACGCGAGAGGCAGTCAGTGATGGCGACCGGTGATTGCCCGCGTTCAGGTCGCTTAATTGTCACCGATACTCGTTCGAAGATACAATTTTTGGTTGACACTGGCAGTGATCTCTGTGTCTTCCCTCGATCGGCGGCACCAGGACGACATATTAAAACCAACTACGAGTTACACGCGGCGAACGGTACTACGATTTCTACCTACGGTTATTTAAATTTAAATTTAAATTTGGGGTTGCGCCGTGACTTTGCTTGGCGTTTTATTGTAGCCGACGTCACGCGGGCGATAATAGGTGTGGATTTTTTGATTTTTTACAATTTAACTGTTGATTGCAGGAACAAGCGCCTGATTGATAATAATACTACGCTTGCATCCCCAGCTATGGCTGCACGACCGTCTGACGCCGTTTCCTCGGTGAAGGTGATCCTTGGTGAGTCTCCATACCATGACATACTCAGAGACTACCCTGACATCACTCGCCCACATGGCGTTCATCGTACACCAACACACAATACAGTCCACCACATACACACTACACCTGGACCTCCAGTTTCGTGTACACCACGACGACTGGCTCCTGACAAGTTGAAAATTGCCAAAGAGGAGTTTGAAGCCATGCTGAAAGATGGTACAGCCAGACCTTCGAAGTCACCATGGGCATCGCCATTGCATTTGGCACCAAAGAAGAATGGGTGGCGTCCTTGCGGCGATTATCGTTTGTTAAACGCCAGAACCGTGCCGGATAAGTACCCAATCCGGCACATTCATGACTTTGCTCACAGCCTTTCAGGATGTTCTGTATTCACGACGCTAGATTTAGTGAAAGCTTTCAACCAGGTACCTGTGGTTCTTGAGGATATTCCAAAGACCGCCATCACTACCCCGTTCGGCCTATTCGAATTCCCTTACATGACGTTTGGGCTTCGTAACGCTGGACAAACTTTTCAGCGGTTCATCGACGAAGTGGTACGCGGTTTGGACTTCTGTTACGCATATTTGGACGATTTTTTAGTCTATTCGAAAGACCAGAAAGACCATGAAGACCACCTACGTCAACTTTTTACCCGACTTCAGAAATACGGTATAGTCATTAACACAGGTAAGTGCGTCTTCGGGGCAAGTGAAGTAACCTTTCTAGGCTACCGTATCTCAGCTGAGGGCACCAAGCCCCTGCCCGAGAAAGTGGAAGCCATCACGAAGTACCCTGTGCCCAAAACTGTTCGAGAACTTCGGAGGTTTTTGGGTATGATTAACTTCTATCGACGTTTTATCCCCAAAGCAGCCGAACAGCAAGCTCCTTTACATGCCTTGTTAACCGGTTCTGTTAAGGCCTCATACCCTGTCAACTTTACTACCAAAGAACGGGAGGCCTTCAACGCCTGCAAAGACAGCCTCTGTAAAGCCGCAATGTTAGCTCATCCTGACTGTGAGGCCATACTCGCATTAGTGACAGATGCCTCAGACACAGCAGTAGGTGCAGTCCTACAACAAACCAAGGATGGTCAACCATGGGAGCCACTTGCTTTCTACTCGCGAAAATTAAGCCCATCCCAGTGTAAATATTCACCGTATGACAGGGAGCTCCTCGCCATATACGAGTCGATAAAACACTTCAGACATATGGTCGAAGCTCGGCATTTTATCATTTACACTGACCACAAGCCAATATGCTTCGCGTTCCACTCGCGCAAGGAGAATTGCTCACCAAGACAGTTTCGACATTTAGATTACATTTCCCAGTTTACTACTGATATAAGGCACATTTCGGGTAAGGATAACGTAGTCGCTGATAGTCTCTCGCGCATTGAAGAGATCGTCCAACCGGTGAACCTAGACAAGCTAGCTGAGTCACAGATAGATGACCCGGAGCTTCAACAGTTACTAAACGGCGACACCACGCTGTGCCTTATCAAAGTGAAACTGCCGGGATCGTATGCCGAACTGTACTGCGATGAGAGTGGCAAGATTACCAGACCATACATCACGAAACCTTTTCGTCGCCAAGTGTTCGAGAGCTTACATTCTTTAAGCCACCCAGGAGCTGCTGCATCAATAAGATTGGTCTCTGAGAGATATGTGTGGCCTGGGATGAGAAAGGATTGTCGCGAATGGTGTCGCGTCTGCCTAGCATGTCAGCGAACAAAAATCACCCGACACGTGTCCGCACCATTAGGTTCCTTTGGACTACCAAAGACCAGATTCGGTCACATCCACATCGACCTCATAGGACCCCTACCACCATCACAAGGCTACCGTTATTGCCTTACAGTAATCGATCGCTTTACACGTTGGCCTGAGGCGATACCAACCCAGGATATAACTGCAGAGACTGTAGCTAAAGCCTTGGTGAGTGGGTGGATATCCAGGTTTGGATGCCCCAAGATCATAGTTACAGACCGTGGCAGGCAGTTCGAATCAGCCCTTTTCAAAAATTTATCCAAAATTATCGGTTTTCAACACAAACGCACGACAGCCTATCATCCCGCCTGCAACGGAATCATCGAGCGGTTCCACAGGCAGCTGAAGGCTGCAATCGTCTGTCACAACACAAACCACTGGGTGGAGTCTTTACCATTGGTCTTGCTCGGCATCAGGAATGCCTACAAAGAAGACCTGCAGTCAACCCCCGCAGAGCTGGTGTATGGGGAAACCTTAAGATTACCAGGTGAGTTGTTTCACCCAGAGCCTGATGATACGATCGACACCACTGACTACGTAAGACGTCTGAAAGCGTATGTTAAGCAACTGCAGCCTCAGCCTACATCACGCCACGGTATCAGACCAGTTTTCGTCTATAAAGACCTGGCTACAACTTCACACGTCTTACTTCGGGAGGAGATAAATCGTGGTTGCCTAAAACCTGCTTACACAGGACCCCACGAGGTAATAAAACGGAGTGACAAGGTACTGACCATCCTCCTCAATGGTAAATTAGTAACAGTTTCTGTCGATCGTGTTAAGCCAGCTTACATTTTGCACAATTCACACGCCACAAACGCACACACTACTGCACAACAAAACACATCACCGCAGTTCACCAAGGAGACCAACGCCGAGGACTCTGGTGTTCGCAAAACACGTTCGGGACGTAGGGTCAAATTTCCAGATTATTATCGCCCTTAACAAGGTCTCTGGAGGGGGGTGGTGTAGCGTAGTTGCACCATGTGCACTAAAATTATTTCGTATATTTGATGTAACAAACAAGCTAACACAATATTATATTGAGTAGCGTGTGGGAGGAGCCAAGCATAGTGGGGAGGCAGCGCAGGCGCCGCACCTTAGCGCGGTATGAGACAGTCCGTCCGTAACCTCACGACGCGACAACTCGCATGTCATCGCACCCCAATTATACTTGGCTCCCTGCATTACTTGTGTACTGCTTTCTCCTATTCTCTTCTGTGATCGTAATTTTTAATATAGTGTACGTTAAGACTTTTGTGTACCTGTGTGTTTTTGTAACTAAACAAAAAACATTATACCGTCGTTCATCAACAAGTGTAGTTTTTATTTGTACACCCGACGTACCTCGTGATTTCGCGCTAAGAGACGTTATTCTTACACATTTGTTAGTTTTTAATAACGTTCACGTTTGTAGAATATAAAGTTGGTAAGGGGACCAGAGCTCAATGAACTTTCGATATTAATTTATTCCTATCGATTGATAGGTGCATATTTTCGCGTAACTATTGATATTAGAGATTAACTTTTTTTTTAAAATCTTTAAAAAATGATCTTATACAACAAATAATAAAAATACTAATCGTTTATAAGTATAATAAAAACTTTCTCAATTGATCAATTGGATGTTTTTGTTCATATTAACGTTTTTGTATCATCTATCAGCGACCAGTACGCTAATAAATCATTTTTTGTTAAACAAAAACGATCATTTGAGTTTAGTTAATTACTTATAGCAATGATTAGTTGTTATGCATTTTAGAATTAAGAGTTTCAAAAATGATAAACTATATACTTCATTATCACCATCCTCAACAGTTTTCAAAAATCTTCTGATGCACATAGGGCTCCTTTGAAAAGAGGCTTTGGCGTATTATATCACGCTGGCTTAGACTTTACACTTACCGAACACCATTTTCCTAAGCTCTGTTATAGCTGCCGCCCTGGTATCTTGATTCTCGTTGCATAGTTCCTTTGCCAGTTCAGATAACTCTGGGTCTTCTTCTGTGTTCAGTTCGGCTTCAAAACCGATTTCCAAAAACACTTGATACATTATGCTCTCCCAGTAACTCTGATCTGGAATGCAAAGTATCACTTTAGGTTTTACTTGTGGCTGTTTATTTTTAGATGCAATGAAAGGCAAGATACAAAGGTGAAAGGTACATTTTTAAATACAACGATGTATTCCTAGGCGATTACGGCCACGGTGGCCAGTCTCGACAAAGACCAGTCAACGACGTATGAGAGACTATAGTGCACAAACACAGGTGCACAATTTGTTCAACTATTCAACCGCGGCAGTCGAGGCACAATTCAAAACATACACACTTCTACTCACACATATATCGTCAAAGGGGTAAAACCGCATTTGGTTGGTTATAATTATTTTCACTTATGCACTAAGAGACAAGCATTACCTTCAACCAGACACTTTTGGAAATAGCAGGGTTCCTATATCAATAGGAAAGGAAGAAATAATAAGATTAGAAGACAATGGTAGGAAAAGTATATTGCTTCCTAGTTATTATCAGCGATTTCGTCTATGTATAATGTTACTATTTCATTTTTCAATTGTTTTTTTGCCTAACTTTTTTTTCTAAAATAAAAACAGTAACTTTCTTCTTATAACATCACCATCACCTATCTGCCAGTGAAAGCTTCATCAAAATCCATCCCGCCGATTAAAAGATTAACCAGGACAAACAGACAGATAGTCAAAAATATTAAAAATTGATTTGTTTCATGTAAATACCGTATATACTTCTATATGCATTTCAAAAAATTGGTTAATTTGAAAGTACAAACAGACACTTCAAGTTTATTTATTTGTATAGATATAGACGGATTGGGGAGTGTAAGCAGGAGCCTAGTCTAGGTCAGTTTCGATATAACTCCAAATATGTTGACATCGTCTTAAATAAAAGAATTATAAGTAAATAAATATTTTGGACACTTGACACACAACGCCATCTAGTCCCAAACTAAGCAGAGCTTGTACTATGGGTACTAGATAACTAATATAAATACATATATCCTTCTTTTGTAAATACATACGTATTATACATAGAAAAAAAACAAACACCGAAACAAACATTTGCAGATCATGCAAAAATTTGGGAATAAACCCAAGACCTCAAGCACAATAGTCGCATATGCTACCACTGCGTCACCGAGGCAGTCGAATATACCGCATCTTAATTTATTTTTCAATTTATTTGTACATTATATTGTATATAATGTTCTATTCTGTTTGTATGTTGTGAGCTACGAGTAAGTCGCTTTCATTTCGTTTCATATTTATTCAAAATTGCCTAATTCGATCTTGTAGAATTTTCCATACAGATATGGTTTTATTGAAACGGTGTTTCCAATATTTAACACATGTGAATCGTATATTTTAATCGAGCTACATTAATTTTATTTATTATAAATATCCTCTTTGAATAATCTATTTTTTTTTATATGAAGAGCCTGCCAAAGTGACTCTACTCTACCTGATGGAAAGCATGAATAGAATCCAAAGAGTTGTGGTCACCATACTTTTGCAAATGCAGACAATGCAGTATGGTGACCCACACTATGGCGGCCTCGTGAGATGCTTTTTCATGCCACGCTTGGGGACGTAAAAGGTATGACAGTCATCGTGGCAGTGTAAGGCTTACATAGTTATCACGATTCCTGCATCAATCTTGTATTACATATTAAGTATCAGATGTTATTTAACTATCGTATAGTAATTGAAACTCATAATTCTAAAATTGATAAATTGTCATATGTTTGCAAAGTATATTTATGGATTACATTGATTAGATGTTTTCATTTGTAACGTGCCAATTATCTTTCTAGGTTATACGTCAAAAAAGAAATACACTAGATGTATCAGAACCAGTTTCTTCATTGATTTACTTAATTACTATTGAAACAGTAGGTCAAACCACCGTTATGTATGTATTTTATATTAATATGGACAATCAGAATTTTAGCATAGTTATCAATAGAAGTTCTATTTATATATAGAAAATAAAAAGGAATTATGGTGTGCAGAGTGTGGTGGTTGTTAAAACTCAAGATCGGCGTGACCAATTTGATTAATTTTGCTCTTGAAATATTTGTACAAACTCAGAGAAAGTTTGAACGCAAAGAATAAGTGGGAAAATTGAGACGAAAGTAGTAGAATCAGCGGTTTCATTTACCTATCAAATATTTTATGTGGGTCCGTTCGGTCCTACGATAAACTCAGGTTTCCTCAAATAGATGATCCGATTAATCGAAATGTTCGACCTTCAACGCGTTTATAACTCCTGACTTGCAGACGTTTTTAGGCTGTGGTCATTTTACATCAAGTAATCCGTCTGTTCATTTGTTCTTAATATCGAAAATGGTTTAAGTGGTCGCCATGCCGCTTTATGCTGTGCCGAGAGTTGTGGGTTTAAACTCCACACGGGAGTACATTTTGTGTGATCCGCAAGTGTTCTTCTAAGTCTGGGTGTTCTTTGTGTCTATTTCTTGTATGTTTATAAAGTTCCCTCTTTTTTTTGGACTGTGCGGGTATCCCCACGGATACCACAGGAGGGTGGGTATGTCGGATTCGAAACGACCAAAAACCGCACGCCGTCTCAGGTACTAGTAGCCAGGACACTAGGTATAGATACCCTAGTAAGGAAATCCCTGGAATCTCGACGTACTCTGGCTGCAGTAGCTGTAGGTGGCCCCCTCCTGTGTGGAAACCACATAGTTTCTTTACTACCCCAAAAGGGTGCGCGCAGTCTGTAGCACTCGCATTGCGTCCCCGGCCTGATTCTACTAGGTCTTCATTCTGTCACCCTCAGGTCTGCGCTTATGGAGGACGGAGATTGTCTAATAATCTAAAAAATAAATAAAAATAATAATCGATCTTCTGGTTACTGCTTATCTGCCAAATCCGGCCCTACTCTGAAGAGATGCTTGACGAGACGCCATGCAATCTCTTTCATAGAATTTGCATACCTCTTCAAGCAACACTATGGGCCGGTAAGCGGATGGTGGTGATGACGCTTTCTGCGAAACCTAGACCACTGACGGCGCGTGGTCACGCAGGCTTGTCTCAGTTTTGCAATCTCTGGCGACCACTAGTAGACCCGGTGTCTCAAACTTTTGTGCTGAACCCTAGGCATCACCGCGTCGCAGACGTGGGTCATGGGCTCCCAGAACTATAATGCCTCGGCATCCACATCGACAGGTCTGTCCGATGCAGGGGCCCAGGCCTGTACCATGACGACTTCCAGGAGGAGCTCCTGATCTAAGCGCTTGATCGCCCAACGTGGCTCAGGTGGATTTGGTCCAGCCGACACGCCATCTGTGGGAGCAGAGACTTCAAACCGAATGTATCGGTGATCCGAACCCGTCTCTTCCTCCACAATGACCTGCCCGTTCTCAACACGGCGTGCCACCAAGGAGTACGCTACAAAGTTCCTCCTGGATAAAGGATGTATTCTTAAAGCCGTTGTAATTGTCTAAACCGTGTAAGTTACCGCAAAACTTACACTTCGTCAAGTATTTAACTGAATTCATTATTTGTCTGTATTGAAAATGGTTTAAAAGAAGTCACGCAATATTCAGTTTATATTAATTCAAATGTAATATATTATTTCGTAGTATATTTAAGGAATAAAGTTGGTCATGGTTCTATAAGTTTCTCAAACAGTACATAATTTAACAAAATATTACCAAGATGACGCAATCGTCCTTTGTTTTTGGAGATGTTTACTCATTGATAAGTACATTGAAAGGACATTCAATTGTATTATTATTAATATTTGTTTTTATTTTATCACATTATCTTTTATAATTAAACAATAATTAGACACATTTTAGACATGACATTTTAATTATAACTTGAAATTGCAATTCAGAGAACCTGCTAGACAAATAAGTAAAACATGTATAGATAACTTTGCCCACGATTTCAAGAGGGAAGATAATGTTGTTCAGTTATTAAAATAAGAAGACACGAATTTAATACAGTAAACTTTCAAACCTAACCTAACTTCCTTTCTAAAGAGAGGCATATGTCCAGCAGTGGACTGTTAAAGGCTGTTGATGAGTTGATGAAACCTTCAAAAGTGTAAATACTGTATAAATCAGCTCACATTTACAGATATCTATTTACACACACATTTACACGTATTTCTGATCCAAACTTAGCGTACAATTTTTTTTATAGATTATAGATTATAAAGTTGTTACTGTACGTGTTCAAAAAAACTAAACGAGTATCACGAGGTATAAAGACTTGTAGTACTAGGAAACGCAAACTCTAGTGGAGATAAAAAAAATACCTAGTAGATCTGATAAAGCTAAATTGATGCAATATTTAAATAGATTGAAAAAAAATGGTAAGTTAACGCAGTTAGCTCTACATAATATTTATTTAAAAACTTCTAAGACAAAGTACGTACGACATGATAAATTATCAATAATACAAAACAAAACAAGCCAATAGACACATGTATTAGACAACATGATAATATTTTACAAATTGTAGTGATATTCCAAATGCTTTTAACAATTATTATATGGACAACATACTATAAATAAGTACGATTCGCAAAGATCGTTACAAAAAATATCTGACATCGAAAGTTAATTTTTGTTTATTAATCCACGTGTCCCAGATGACATAAAATTTAAAGTTCAAAAAATACTAACAGTATTGGGAACGACGGTGTCTGTACAAAAGTAATTAAATATCTATTACTGATACTTAGATGCTGTGTATTGTACGATGGTCAAACAGAAAGTGAATAGCTGACAGTAGAAAAGAATTTAATTTAGCAAAAAACCTTAGTACCATTGTTGCTAACAGGGTCTTCGAGTGTTGCCACATAAATCGAGTAGGCGCTGTGCTCGAACACTCTTAGCTACATACTAAACTTTGAAATTAAAAATGGCATTGCACCTGATATATTACAAATTCTCATTTAAAATCAATTTATGAACAAGAGAGTAAAGAAAATATTGAAAACTATTGCCCCATTGGTCTGGCATAAATATTTTCTAAAATATTTGAAATATGTACCTACGAGGTTTGATCGAGGTTTCGCAAGCTTTGAACATTTCAATGTCAAAAATGTTTTCATTTTATGTTCATAAATTATTACATGTTCATAGTTTTGACTGTATAGCATATGTGATTTTTCTGTAAGATAAAATTTTATAGCACTCATTATTGATGACAAACTAACATAGAAGCCATGTATTGAACAACTTTATGAAAAATGAATAAAACTGTTTATACTCTTCGTGAATTGGCACAGATCGCAAGATATAGTACTTATTGACAGCATATCATAGTGGTTACAGTTGTAAGATATGGTGTTATCTTCTGGGTAAACTCAACTAATTGATTCAACTACTTGTAATCAATGTTTTGATTGTAAATAGTTGAATCCTGCAAAACACTGTTTTAAGCACAGAAAATGTTAACTTTGCCACGTTTGTATATTTATGAAGTCGCGGTATTCGTAAAAAGGAATTCATATCTATTCCAGCTAGTCTCTGAAACCGAGTAATCGATAGTAACGCGATGTATACCGTCTCTGTGTGCGTAAGATCAAAACTATCTTAATGTATATAAGTTTATTTTATATGGCAACAGTAATTTACAATAAATGACCAAAAACATTATCTGTGGACGTCAATTTATAAAAAAAAAATAATAGATTACTGTTATTATTATCTGGATGAGGATTTAAATAACAGTTTTAGTAAATGTATGTTTCTAAATTATTGACAGTTTAATTTGTTGCAGCCTGTTATTGAATTTATGTATTTTATTATGTACATTAACGCTTTAGATATACTACATTTATGTGATGGATAATTATTTGGGATTACGGATGTAATTGCGCATGCTATCTGAGGTAAAAAACTTGAGGCAATGTATACATATATAACAACATTGTAACACTGCTTTTTGTTAAATAAACTATTATGATTATAGCAGTCCGAATTCAAACTGCACACACAACAAATAATCGTGCTCATTACACAAGTTTTTTTATTGTTTTGTACAATTTATACAATTGTTTAGGTAGTAGAGCCACGCTGATTTCAGCACGAACGGGTCGGCTCGACCGGGGCTGTATTACCCTCTCACAGACCAACCAATTTTTTTTTTCTTTCAACTTGTGGAAACCCCCTTGGGCCGTCACTCCTCCGGGGTTTGCGGCGAGGTGGTGTATCAGAATCGAACCGACTATAAACACACGATGTGCCACTCTACGCCTGTGTCTGTGAACAGCTGTCATTACGACATCGGGATCCCTCCTAGCGCCTGCCGGCTACCGCTATCCACTATAGACGGTGGATGAATAAAAAAAGTTACACAAACGAGGAAATTCAATTCGTTTTTGAGAGACGTCGACCCACAGTGATATATTCACGCTCATAAAAAAAGAGTCGTTTATGAGTGAGTTGTGAGTGAGAAAAATAGAAGATGTTATCAGTTTAATCTACACAGGGACTGTTGTCGCGTTCACACTTTTGTAAACCAACAGCTATATATATATGCAGGATAACTACACTCCAAAGAGAAGGAAAAATGGGACCCAACTCCTTTGACCACCGTGGTGCAGTAGAATAAAAACTCCTTTCAAAAGAGAGGTTTACATCCAGCCAGTGGAATGTTGAAGTCTATTGAGAAGTTGTACACGCTGTAAATGTCTAACACCAAGATTTTTACGTTAGTGAAGCTCATGAGACACTTCCTTTATTTTGCATTTTATAAAACACGTCTAGAATACGTATATCGTAGGTTCACTCATTATTTATGTGAAACAATCATTTCGTGATGATTGTTAAGATCTATGATCAAGGTTATTTACAATAATTCCTACATAAAAGTGATGTTATAAGAAAAATAACTTATAAGTTTTAAGATTGTCTTCAAGTTACTGGAACTTGAAGACAATCTTAAAACTATTTTGGTTTGATTCTGAAATTCTTTCTTACGGAAAAGTCTAAAGAAAAAATAGTCGGTCACTGCTGTTTAATTTTCAATACATTATTGTTGCTACAGATGAGAATAATTCGACTGCCTCGGTGGCGCATTGGTAGCATATGACACTACTGTGCTTGAGATCTCGGATTCGATTCACGGGTCGGGTCAAATATTTTCGTGATCTGCAAATTTTTGTTTCGGAGTTTGGGTGTTTTCTATGTAAAATGTGCAAAAAAAGTATATATATATATATATATATATATATATATACATCAGTTGTCTAGTATCCATAGTACAAGCACTGCTCAGTTTGGGACTAGATGGCGTTGTGTGTGTTAAATATTTATTTATTTATTTGTTTACCCGAGTCAAAAAGTAAATTCATATTTTACCCTCAAAATCTTCAATGAGGTATTCGAGGGTCAGCTTGATTTTTTTTAGATTGGATTTAACATAGAAAGTAGTCTCAGTTTTTACCTCAAAATTCTACTTACGGACGGTTTTACAACTTTGAGGGTAAAATCAGAACTATAGAATCAACATTTGACCCTCAAAAACCTCAAACCATATAAAAATTATCCTATACGGCTTTGAACCTCAAAAACCTCATATGATGTAACCTCCCATTAAATTTGCATCGGATAGTTCAAAAAAATTTTATTTTTTATTTTTCTCTTTTGACATGCCGATGTATGAGTGTTTTGAGGGTAAAGCTAAGATTTCAAATCTATGGGTAATCCACATTTAAACCTCATAGCCTTCAATGAGGGGTTTGAGTGTTAAAATAAAGTTACTTTTTGTGCGGCAAATAAAACATCAAAGGAATTGAAGATTTTGAAGTCAAAAATGGAACTTGTTGTTTGACTCGGGTATATATTAATTAATTCACATTTCCATACGAATGTCTACTTTCAAGAGGCAAACATTAAATGCGTTAAGTGCCTAACATGTAGTAGAACAATTAAGAATTGCATGTAATAAACAATTGAAAATCGAGAACTTCAACACAACAAAAAGGCGCCCCACTATCACGCTTCGAGAGCTCCGCTAACGTTTTTAAGCCTAAACTTATGTACTCGTATATAGTAGATTGGTAGAACGTGGAAGTAACAAAATGTACTAAAATATTGTTATTCTGATATTGTTTTAAAATGAGGCTTAATTAAGTTATGTCCCTGAAAAAAACTGGCTATCTTTAAAGATTTCCAGATACCTTTGTGTGACCCGGATTATATAAATACCTTTTTTTTCTGTTTATAGCCGGCGAAATTGACCCTACTCTGCGTAATGGAAAACATGAATAGAATCCAGGAGTTGTGGTCACCGTACACATTACAAATGCAGACAATATAGCATGTTGACTTACACTATGACGGGTCAGTTCGATGCTGTTTTACGAGTATACGAATATTTTAATTGTGATTGACTTTTGACTGATTCACGTACAATGTTGTCTGTTGAATGTAGAACAAATCTACTGTACCTACTCTTGCATTGAGTACTTTATTCCCTAGCCCAGTCACGCTCCACTGTGGCACATCATGTTTGAAAAAAAAAAAATACAGAACTTTCTTTGAGGTATGTAGTATACCTTAAAATATGCAAGGTGCAGAGAACTGTTTGAGTTTTTGAATCGTACACAAATCAATATAACAATTTTATAATAAAACAATGATTTAGGTAACAATTGAGTTGAAATTAAACGATATTATAGAAATTCAAATTTTCGATTTAATAAATTATCGTATTTCTACTTACTTGTTGATAAACATTAGTAATATATTGATTACCTGCTATTATTTGTATTCAGTTAAGTATCTTTCTAGGTTATACGTAAAATAAAACAAGCAAGGAATTTCAAAACAAGTTTGAACCAGCTGACTTAATGTCTTTATTCATATTATACTGTTATAGAAGTAGTTTATCGTACCGTTGTACGATATTTTTATTCTTTAATAGACCAACTAACCGGTTTTGCATCGTGCACCAAACAAAACGTGTTCTTATTATCACTTTTGAGGCATACGAAACTGTAATCAGATAGGGTAAAAATGAAAAAAAATTACTTTAAAGTATATATTATGATTTATATTAGAGATGACGTTTTCTTTTTGAATTTGAATGGGACCGAATGGGAAGTATACCTTCTGTATACTCTCATTCAAATTATAGTTTTATCATTCCATAAAAAAAAACAAATCGAGTCATAGACGACGAAATCTTTCAACATATGTAAATAAAAATTAATCACCGAAAATGTTTATACGCATATAACTTTTAAGCGACTGCACCAAATTTATTCAATTTGGTGCAGTCGCTTAAAAGTTATATAATCTTACTTTTATGTGTTCATTATCGTCAGGAGTAGAAACCTACTCCTGACGATAATGAACTATACTTGTTTTTTTTTTGTTATATGCAGACGCATATAACAAAAAAAAACAAATATAGTAAACATTTAAAATCTCAGAAAAATGAGTGGTACAAAGTTCGCCATCAGTTAGTTATATACATAAAAAATACAACCGAATTGAAAATTTCTACCTTTTTTGTCAAATCCGTTAAAATCTTTTTTTCTAAGTCCATTATAAATAACAATAGTATAACGATAGACGTTGTTGTACGAGCAGTCGCGGTTCGACAGTTCACGTCTTGTGCACCAAAATAGAAACCCGTTATGTAGGTACTGTTGGTGATTGGTGGTGTTTTTTTGAACAGTAAACACTTCATGCAATGACTTGACGCATTGTTATAAAGTCTCTTAACAAATGTAATGTTATTTCAAATTGAAATTTTTTATGAGGTAAGTGAACACCAGTGCCTCTAGAGTAACAAGTGGCCGCCCTTTGCACCTTTTTAACCCCACTTGAAATCGAGTTCGTAAAGAAATAGTCCTTTTTTTGTAAAAATTCTCAAAAAATGTATCGTAACAAAATTACTTAAACAAATCACATTTAAACACAGTTAGGTTGTAATAAATTTAATAGTTTAATGTCTTTACTATTCAAAATCCTATAAAAATTAAACGAATTTTAAAGATAAGAAACTCCATATCTCTCTTATATTCAAATATCTGAAGTTAGTGCGTCACGTGGGCCACAAATTAGTTAACATTTGAAAAAATTGTATAAAAACCATTTGATATATTACAAAAATTGATTATTTACAAGAAAGCTAATTAGTTGAAATTTATTTTTTAAAAATTACCTTGTCTTCGTGAGTCGTCGTCTTTTGACGTTTGCACTCTTCTAAGCGAGCATCGAAATTTTCGAATACTCGTCGGCAAAGAGACCGCGAGATCGCCGACATCCCTTTGCTGATTTTTTTTATTTTAGTTGACGTAGTGCATTTGGTTCATTGATGTAAACACGATTCTTCAAATAATCTCATAAAAAGAAGTCTGCTGTGGATAGATTTGGACTTCTGGGTGACCATGGAATGTCGCCTAGTCTGGAAATCAACTTTTCCAGAAACATGTCTTGACCACCGGTAGGGACTCGTTGGATGTGTGACAAGTGACTCCATTTTGTAAAAACCATGTTTTATGATTGTAGCCGAACTCTTGCCCCACCCTATATGTCAAAAATATTAAAAATCGTAATAAGGGATGGAAAAAAATCTTGCTGCAATCTAATATGCTTTTGCACAATAAAGAAAAATAATTTATTTATTCCGAGTTCTGTAGTTTTCGTCATTGTATTGACTCAAAATTAAAAGCGAAATTTAACCACAATTCAGGTGTAACTGGAACTAGTTTGGGAACTCCAATAAGATTTTTTATCCACAATGTGTTTCATCTTGTATATAAATTGACATTTGTATGTTAATTGTCTCGGGTCTTGAACACAGACAGACATTCTATTCTTTAATTTTTCTTTAATGTTTATCACATATCTAATTAAGTTGGACGTTGTACTCGCGAATGCAGAAAAAGCGTTGGTGCAACAGTTTTGTACGACTTGCTGCTCTTTTATGCAACTGCATTAAATAAGTTAATTAACGGTTAACATATCTTTTATAATTAATGCTCTCACTATACGAGTATAATAAAAAGAATGCTTTTGTAAGTTTAACTTATAAATCTGAATGTATATTTTTCGGTCCATCTCCATCGCCTCTAGCAACTTGATGGTCAATTTGAACAATCCTTTTTCAAATTTACTTAGGACAATATTCAACAAGATTCTTCAAAAAAATGAGGAAAAGATTATTGGTTGAGTTCAATTCACTGAGTCTTGTAAGAATCAATCGATTAAAAAATCTAGAAGAACTTATTAGCAGTAGTATAGATACAATGTTTTTAACATGTGACGTTGTTGACTCTCAGCATCCTTTTTATGATATGGGTGCAAACGAGGTGACGGGTCGCTGGGTGGCAAGTGACTACACCACTTATGTTATTAACCACCGCTACTCAAGAGTCCCATATACGTTGCTGCCCTTATTCAATCTCGTCCAGTGTCAAGGAGAGCGAGAAAACACGAATCCAGTAATCATTTAGTGAAAAACCATAACAGAAGTTGCATCTGCCAATTTTTTACAGATTTACAGTTCTTCTATGATAATCTTCCACAATAGTTTCTGCTACCTTTATTTTTTACTCCATAGAGATTACATCAAAAAAATGAAAAAAGAAACAAAAAACCTCAAACCTTCCTTCTAAGGAGAAGCTTATGTCCTCCGTAGAAGGGAGGTTTGAGGACTGTAACAGGCTGTTGATGATGATGATGATGATGATATATATCGAGTGGAAAATGGTGTAGTTTGTCAGGTTGAATACCTTTTTCGTTCCTACGAAACCTTTACCAGGAGTTTATCCATTTGTCAATATTATTGGCCACTCACCTTGTGAAAGTACATTTTTGAAAACCGCAAACAAAAGTCTATCTAATATGTGTCGCAAACTAATAATAAAATTTTCTTAAAATTTTTATTTTAGTAAACTGATGTTGAGAAGAAGGATAAGAAGGTACAATGTCACCTAAAAAGCAATGGAGAGTCCAATGCTCAGAGTTTCTTTGCGTGATCGAATTAGGAATGAGGAGATCTGCAGACGAACCAAGGTCATCGATATTGTCAGTAAAATTGCTAAACTTAAGAGGCAGTAGGCGGGGCACACTACTCGCAGAAACGAAAGCCGATGGGGTCATAAAGTTCTGGAGTGGCGACCGCGTACTAGGCAATGCAGCGTTGGTAGGCTTTACACAAGGTGGCCAGACAACTTGGTGAAGGTAACGGGAAGTTGCTGGATGCAGGCGGCATGGGACCGGCTGTCGTGGAGAACCTTGATGGAGGCCTATGTCCAGCAGTGGATATCTTTTGGCTGAGATGAATGATGAATGAATGTATGATATTGAAAGGGCATCGCTCAAAAGAATGTTTGATAAATAGATGCAAAAGTTGTGTTCTAGTTTTTGGCTTAAAGAGTCCTAAAATATAAATACGTTTTACGACCACATACTCTAAATCTATGAAAAAGTTTAAAAGAATTTGGGATTGTACTTAATATGGCTAAAGATTTCATCATTATAAGAGCTATTACAGCATTACTAAATGTTTTTGTTAGAAGCCCACTGAAATTTAATACAGTTATCTGGGCTTCTCATAAAATATATATATTATCATGTTAGGATGTGTGCAAAATAAGTTTACTAGATAAATATACATGAAACTGTAAGGGGTCTATCCTTTTTATCCATTAGTGTAACCTATCTTCTTTATCTTGGTTATGGTCGCATATAATGAACTGAAGGTCAGGAGGGAACTCACACTCGTAACATACATATATCTTTACGGTGATTAGGGGCGTGATACATAATGCAAATGTATTGAACAGCGTGCATGCACGCACTAGCTAGCTAGTTAGCCTTATGGCTGACGTGGTGGATATATTTTATTGTGATCAGCAACCTTTAACAGTGAACTATTGGACATAGATCTTAGTAAGGAGGTTTAGGCTTACTATACCACGCTGACCAGACGGGTTGGTATACGACTTGTTTCAAGTTTTCTTTTCCCTTTACAGTGATGTTGTTTTAAATATTTTGATCCCTTAATCGCCTCATACAACACCCATAGAAAGAATAGCGGTAGTGATACACTGTCTTCTTAATCCGTCACCACAAGATTTATTTCATTGTACGTTGAGTAAATTCACAGTTTTAACACTTTGTAAAATTGGATACTCATAAGTTTAATTGTTTAGGAATAATATAATTACAATATATAATTTGTAAGAATACTCGTATTACAAGACGAAAATAAATTAATTAACGTATCAAAGTTTTCTCGTACGTGTACTAATCATTATAACTGTTGGTTGCAATTTATTGGTGGCTGGCATCAATTTGTTTTTTGTATCTTTTGTTTCGAGTTGCAATTTTAAATTACCTAGAAATCGTTTAGCGCTGATCCGAAATAGAATCTTCATATCAAAGAACCATTCGAATAAATTTTATTTTAATAAAACCTGTTTCGTGCTAAATATAATTATTTTAACAAAAAGTATAACTGAATTCCTTGCATAATATCTTGTTAGTCTTTTTAGTGACTTCACTTGCCTATACGTAGATACAAATTTCATTTATGTTTTGTACAAATGGTGACCTTATTACTAAGTAAAATATCGTTGATAGAAAGTAATTATTACAGCAGTTATTAGCAAGAAATTATTAAAACTATTATTATATTATTGTTTAGGGCTGAAAGCTTTCAATTTCCATCCCTGATGTAAAGTAAAGAACCTCATCAGAATACGCTCCGTGATGAGCCGCTGAACTCCTAGTGCGACTATTTAAAGGTCGATACTCTTGGCCATCAATTTATAAGCTATGTCATAAGGATATTACCATCTAAACAATAGTTATCCAATTCACATTGCGTACATCGATAATTTTGTGACTTCTCTTCGGATTCGTGAGGTTTTAGTTAGAAGTTGATACCTAGATAGTTTCAAAGAAGAAAGAGGTTCTATGTTTCACTGTATGTATTTTTTTAAGTTATACTTCTTTTGGCGCGCTAGGGAAAAATGATGAGAGTAAACGTGCTGTCTGTGTGGTGACGGATTAAGAATACATAGTGTTACCACCCGTATTCATCCCGTGGGTGTCATAAAAGGCGACTAAGGGACTAAGTATGCAAGACAACATCATTACAAAGAGAAGGAAAACTTGAAACAAACCCTACTCCAACCCGTCTGGCCAGCTTGGCATAGTAGGCTAAAATCTCCTTGGTAAGGAGAGGCGTATGTCCAGCAGTGGACTGTAAAAGGCTGTTGATGATGATGATGATGATGAAATGTGGGCACACACTGTCACAAAAAACCGGCACTGTGAAATTAGCTAGTCAACATTTTAGTTTCTCTATTATTAATTTTGTACAAATATTTATTTTATGATATTTAAGTAAAAATTATTCAACTAGATAATACGTTGTAATAAAACTTTCTTTCGATGTATTATAATAGATGCCTTTTTTCTATTCTAAGTGTCGTTTTCGCGAACGAATAACGCGAACGATAAAATGTTTAGAAAGATTTTTATCTTGTCACGTCAAAGAAGAATAACTTCTTATGCCAATCCAAAGTCAATCATGATAGACCGATTACTTTATAATGTGACTCGAGAACCTTTCAATAAATGTTGTTTTTAGTTTTTGGTGATCCTGGATGGATACTTGTATGTCTATTGATAGTAAATATATGACAGCTCTACTAATACTAATTGAAGCTTGAATTGTAGACCAAATTGTGAGTCACTACCGCATGCAAGTAGCAACCGCGATAGTTAAAAACTAATGTCGTTCAATTAAAATGAAAGTGGACTTGCCTCCATTTTTCAAGGCTATGCTAGAGGCTAGTTCAGCCAAAAATTTTAAATCCAATCTTTAATTTAAAATTACCTCTAGTAATCAGACAGACATACATATATGTATGTGTATAAGTACAAATACTTATGAAAAATTAAACCAAAACACGAAACAAAGGAAAGTGCAAATCATAGATCTATTTGTTCTGAGTGACAACAATTCCCTCTTAATAAAAGCCTTTAACTTAACAATCATATTGGATAGTGACTAGACAAATGGACCATGATGAGCAATATTTAAGACTAGCTTTTGCCCGTGACTCCATCTGCATGTGTGTCCGATATTGCAAGAAAAGTAGGTTAAACTTGGGCTATGTGTTATTTTGATGTATAAAGTATATAATAAATAAAGATGCCGGACACTTGACGCACAACGTCATCTAGTTTCAAACTAAGCAGAGCTTGTGCTATGATAACTAGACTGACTATTATACATAGAAAACATGAAATAAATATTTGCACATTATACAAACATTTGGTCCGACTCGGGAATTGAATCCGAGACCTCAAACACCGCAGTCGTATTCCCTACCGCTGCGCCACCGAGGCAGTTTGTCTATTACTGCAAAGTCCATTTATCGTCACAAACATTCACATTTATAATATAAGTAAAATAATAAGAGCATAGTGGACTTAGCACCCAGTTGTTTATTCGGTATAATCATTATCCTCAAACAAAGTAGACGAACATAAGATGCACTTATCATCATTGTTACGTATCTATGCATATTAATGTGAGGTTTTAAAGAAATATAGAAAAATGATATCAATAAGTCTTAAATTTTACTAAGATTGATGATGTTGTTATAATATACCTTTAATTGTTTATTAATGAAGTCCACTCAACCAAACGATCAGGGCGGTGTGATGATGAACTTAATTGTTTTAGGCAAGGTATGGTGTTCGATCTACCAACTAGAAACTATTTCGAATCACACATAGCTCCTTCGTTAAAAGACAAATTTCTTTTTTTTTCTTTCTTTTAAAAAGACAACGCCCGCATGGGAATAAATCCCGTACCACGGAGGACTTTGCAAACATACGAGAAACGGACACAAAGAACACCCAGACTCGGAACAACAATTTGTGGATCACGCAAAGTGTTGTCCCATGTGGGGTTTGAACCCACGACACTCAGCTAAGTGGAGAGCGGCGTGGCGACCGCTTAAACCACTAGGCCAATCGTGTAGTCATGACTTTAGGAACAAAATTCTCCTGTTTTGGCTTTTTTACCCAAAAGGAATAAATACCTTATTGGATAGAATACTCTTTATCTGTGTGTGTGTTTTTTGTCTGCTAAGAGCTTTTTTCCTAAGAAATACTTATGGCATTAATCGAATATATTGAAATTCTCTACGTATTTAAAAGGTATTCATATTTTGTTGTAGGAAAATCGACTGTCATGAACATCGATGTTTAGGACATAATTTTTAAATGGTATATTATTTTTCTTCAGCGTTATATTTTTTCTGTTTGCTATGTTTTTATGATGATGATACTGATGTTACTTGAATAAACACAGACGGAAAACTACATACAAGTTTCATCAATCAACCTATCGCCGTCCAATGCTGAACGAAGGTGGCGGCGCCAAGGAACGCCGACGATCCCGGTCTTGGGCAACTCGCATCCATCCGCTGTCAGCCACTTTCTTCAAGCTTATACCGAAACCTAACCTTCTGTAGTCAAATTTGCACCTGTTTGGCTCTTAGCTTTGACTAGCTGACCCACATTTATTCATTTGCGTCTGTCAATCATTGTATGTAGTTATAGCGTAATGTCACATTGCATGAACGTTTTTACCATAAATTAGCTGTCCAACAATAAAAAAGTTTTAATTTAAATCAGTAGTTTCTGAAATTCAGCGGTCACCCAAACAAATAAAACCTTCAACGTTATTGTATTGGTATAGAGGTGTAGATTAGTTAAAGTCGCTGTTATGCAAAATACACACAAAAAAAATGTTAACAAACATATACTTCAACACGTTTGCGTTACTGAAGTAGTCAATTGAGAGTCATAAATACACTCACGCTTACATCTCGAAAGGGTCAGAGAGAAAAGCGTTATTAAACACCTTTTTTATGTAATTTTCTTCCATTCACGAGTAAGGGGTATTCTGAGTATCAGGTTTAGGGACTTTTAAGTATTTTGAAAGAAAAAAAGGTCAGGTAGGTATTGGAAAAAATTACATTGTTTATATGGTTGCACTCTAACAAAGAGGCAACGTACTACAAGATAATCATCGTACCAACGCGTCATTATAGCACGAAGGTCTGGGTTGTATAGAGGTTAATGTTTATGTGATATAAATATTCACTGTATGTATGTTTAATACAAAGTTCTTTGTGTACAAAATATACCTCTCTGGCTGGACTTATACCTCTGCTTAGGAAGGAGGTTGGTATCACCGGAGAGACGAGTTGGTATAGAGATTGTTACAAGTTTTCTTTATCGTTGCAGTGCCTTTGTCCAACGTAGTTTGATCTTACGACAGTCATAGGAGGAATACACAGTGACAGTTCGTATTCTTTACACGGATAACATTTTTTGAATATAATTCAATTTAATCAAACAGTAATTATAATACTGGCAGCTGATTCGTCTACTGGCAGCTTTTAAAACTGGTTGTCGATCGTGAATTGAAGAATCGATTTCATAGTACATTACACACACATATAGATTAATAGTTAATTATAATTGACCTAAGAGCTTAAGGACTTCTGAGCGTATGTCAACTGAAAGATTGAATAAAGGTTTAAAAGTTCATACTAATATTTAAAGTTAAGAGTTAGGTTGAACGTGCTCATCTCAGGAAGTGCTGGTTCGAATCGAAAAATATGTCAGCATTGGAAAACCAACTCATTAGGCTATATCGCTCAACAGGAACACAGTAATACGATAAATGTTACAGCAACGTTAGTTGAAGGTAGTAGAGCCACACTGATTTCAGGATGAACGGGCCGACCCGACCGGGTCAGCACTACCCTCCCACAGAAGATCAACCTAAAGCGACAACATCCGTGCTGTCGTGTTTCGTTGGTGAGTGCGAGACCGGAGGCCCATTGATACAGGGGTGACAGTTGTCGTAGTAAGTGTGTGTAATACAATGCTACGTTGACTGTCATGCCTTTTACGTCCCCAAGTGAGGCGTAAAAAGCATCTTAATAGGCCACCATGGTGTGGGTCACCATACTACATTGGCAACATTCGCAATGACTATGGTGACTACAACTTTTGGATTCTATTCATGCTTTCCATCAGGCAGAGTAGAGTCACTTTGGCAGGCTCTCAAATAAAAAAAAAAGCAACAAGGAAATATATTCTTTTTCATAGACACAGCCGGAGTTTTGCGGATCAGCTAGTATAATATAAAAGTAAAAGAAATTCTCTTGCGAGCTTTCTTTATTTATTTATAACAAACATTAAAAATACAGAAGATAAAAGTGAGCAACACAAAAATGAATATGACATCAACTCACAATACAAATTTACTGATTGCGCCTTAAACCACGAATTCGTGATGTTCAATTCTGAAGTTGTTACTTTCTCTTTCATATATGCATCTATACATATAAAACTGCTTGCCTTGACTGACTGGCTGGCTGATACTGACACAATATTGAACTTCTGTCAGCTGATGTTTATGTGGAGGGATCGGTGTCATATCCCTCCAGCGCAAAGGGAGGATCCACCTACCAGGTGAGGTGATCATGCCTGGCGGGCTACAGCACCATGGTTAATGTTGTGATGTTGTGTATATGGTCATCGCCGAAAGAATTTCTATATCGCGATACAGGATTAGTACTTTCTGCGTAGTTCATTACTCCGTAGTTCGCTGTGTCTTCGGTAGATGGCGCTGTAGAATGTTTTTGTTTGCGGTGTATGTCGTAGTCACCACACTTTACACCACTGAGATAGGCATTTCGGCAAATTCAGCTCTAAGGGGTTAAATAAAAGATAAACAGCTGTATAGAAGTTCCTTATTTTCAAAGTTACACATGTAATAAGAAATATTCATACAAACGAAGCTGTAAGTAATAACTAGTTACCTATATATACGTACTTCAATTATGTATATATATCAAACAATTCTCGCATGTATGTTGTTCTGATAGTTAGTGACCCTAACTGCTAACCAGAGGTCGTGGGTTCGACCCCACCCAATACTAATAATGCAGGTACTTGAAGCACGTTCGTTTGCTTTTCCATGTATTTAGATTTATATAAACATGCCTAATATTACCCATTGTAAAGTAAATCAAATTATTGTTATTCACTGAATTGCAACTGAATTTATAAGTATACACTTGACTTAGTAAATTGCCGATCACATACCGATGAATCGTGCGAATTGGAATTAGAGGTCATTTTAATTATGATGTAACTATAACCACTAAACAGATTTGTCACAAAAGATCTTATGGTATGTGTCAGTCCTAATACCTGTACACCGTAATATTTACTATATTTCTGTTGTTTTCAATCGTATGTTTCCATTTTCAAAAATAATCTTCTTTAAAGTCGAATCAGTCCGTTGTCTGTGTGTGTCTGTTTGTCGTTTTTTGCAATTAAGTGCAGATAACATCGCCCACAGTCCCCTGGGTGTGTTCAAAATGAAACATCCAAGTCAATGCATCGTCGTCGTCGTGTTAACATCTAGTTTTGTTTGGCGACAATGGTTCACAGCGGCAGTAAATTTAGATCTAAAAGCCACAATAAAAACAGTGTTTTTTGCTCTTTAAATTTGTTATTAGGTATTTTAATGTTTAGGTATTTTTTGTTAGTTATCTTTAAATGCCCTCTCAGAATATGTGAAGGGTATTGAATTGTTGTCGGCTCGTGAAACAGAAGTAAAAACTGCTCAATTAATTTCCTAAAAAAAATCTTGGGAATCGGTGGAGATCTGTATGCGTATAATTTCATACGTAAGTCACACATAAAGGGTATGAATCACTCTTGTTGGAATTATCAGCAATTTGTCTGTTTGTCTCCATGTTCTGACTGATATTTTTTGCGGTTATAAGAGGTGACTAGGATGACTTACTAGGTCGCCATAGTGTGGATCACCATACTGCATTGCCTGCATTCACAATGAGTATGGTAACCACAACTCTTAGATCCTATTCATGCTTTCCATCAGTTAGAGTAGAGCCACTTTCATAGGCTTTTATAAAAAAAAATAACAAAGGAGCAAACTACACAGGCCATCACTGCAAAGAGAAGGAAGATTTGAAACAAACCCTCTTCCAACCCATCTGACCAGCATTCTACAGTAAACCAAAACCTTCGTTCAAAGAAGAGGTCTATGTCCAGCTGTGAATTGTTGGATATGATGAGATATTTTTTGTTGTAATCATCAAATTTTTAAGCAAGTCTCTTGTAACTTGAAACATACTTGTTAGGTAACATTGATAGGGAAAAGTCAGTAGGACAACAATAAACTTCCTCTTATCATCACACGAGGCGTACAACGCCAGAATTGTGTATCTAAAAATGTCTTCAACATTGGCAATACTAAGTGTGTCGCGAAGTACGCAATTGATATTAACATGTTATGTTTGAGACTCACCGTTACCGACTGTTGTGTCATTGATCGGTGCATAAACTTATCATAGCTGAAGGTCTACGCGTATGTCATCTAACACGCGATCCATATGCTTATAAATATGCGCAATTATTTCTATAATTTAGAGCATAATTAAATATAAAAATGTTAAAGTAAGTTTGATTGTTTA
Source organism: Hypercompe scribonia (assembly GCA_949316085.1). NCBI lineage: Eukaryota > Metazoa > Arthropoda > Insecta > Lepidoptera > Erebidae > Hypercompe > Hypercompe scribonia. The sequence continues at coordinate 3,281,800 of OX438984.1, read as the reverse complement.
ATTCGATACGCATGTTGCGTTACCATCGGCTAAACAAAATCAACCGTTTGGCGAAAGTTGTGACATAATTCCGTTATATAAAATTTTGGTTCGACAAGATTCAGTAAATGTAATTATTTTAAAATTTAAAAGCAGCTTGCCTCCATCGTTCAATTACTATAAAAGAATATTATAAGGAGAAAGTTATTCTCATATAGGAAAAATATGGCAATGATGAAAAAGTAAATGTTTCCTGGTGGGTTGCATTTCAAATGTCAGCTTTAGGTTTAAGTCGGTCGGCTGATGGCATAATAGTGACATAAATGTTTTTATACGACACCTATTCATCGCGTGGGTACGGACGAGGCAACTAAGGGAGTAAACTAAAAGAATAAGAGCACTACAAAGAGAAGGAAATCTTAAAACATTCCTTTTCATTTTATTTTTTTAACGTGTAAAAACTCCCTCGGGTCGTCACTCCACTGGAGTTTGCGGGAGAGTGGTGTGTCTAAGAGACCGACTAAAACCACACGGTGTGCCACCCTGCGCCTGAGATAGGAGGCATCCGGGAATAGCTGCTATTACGACATCCAGCAGCTTGAAATATTCCTTATACGTTTGGCAAATGTTACATAGCAGACCAAAACCAATTTTCTAAGGAGAAACCTATGTCCAGAAGTGGATTGGATGTAACTCTTCCAATCTTTTAGTTAGTTTAAGGTTCTCTTTTTTTCTATATTAGGAACCTGCCACAATGACTCTACTCTGTCTAATGGAAAACATGAATAGCGTCCAAGAGCTGTGGTCACCATACTCATTGCAAATGCAGACAATGCAGAGTGGTGATCCATACTATGGCGGCCTAGTGAGATGCTTTTGCACGCTCCCATTTGAGGACGTAAAATGACCTCTCATTTTGGTTCTTCTTGTGCTCATTTTTTTTTATTTACGTCACACATCACATCTCACTTTTTTATGGGTTATGATTATAAACATAACTTAACAGTAATAGTACCAAACGGTGTAAAATCGTATATATATATATATATATATATATATATATATATTAACATCTACGTACTTTTAAAAGTATTATGTTTCGATTTTATTTATTTAACAAACTAGTTATGAATCTACAAAACGAACTAAAATTAGTTTGGCGCAATACCAGTTTTACCAGTTTTTAAACGATTGATATATTTAGAAAGTATACTTTTACCAATAATAACTAACTATAAACATATTCACAGACTTTAATTCATGTACATTTTTTATTTTTCGTTATATTTTTCGTTTTTTGTATTTTCCACTCTCAGGGGTGGTATTTTTGTTCAAATTTGAATGATGAAAAAACGGAAATCATATACTTTTGGATATTTAAAAAAATCTAATTCTGAATAATATACCGTAACTATAGTTTTAATACTTTTAATTTAATATTTTTATTTGCCTTTACAATTTTTACAAATTTTACAAATTTTTATTTTACTATTAATATAATATTAATTGTACAGCAGTGGACTTCTTTCGGCCACTATAATGATGATGATGATGATGATGCTGATTATAAATTTATTAAATAAACACTTCAGCTTTATGTCTGTTAAGTCTTAAGAATACCTTCAATCCGATAAAGTCCAATAGTCAATGTTCATTTAGAATCTATTAAGTAAAAAACATCTAAAATCACATTTAGTCTTAATAAAAAAATCATTTTAATATACAAAATACTTTAACGTTAATGTTGTGATTAAAACAAAATTCTTTTTAATGTTTAATTCAATGTCCGAAGCATCAACAAAATTTAAATAACCAAATAACAAAAGAATAATAATAAACTATTACTCTATTACTAACTCAACACGAACTTACCTTATTATAAAAAAAACCTTACTGCCCAATTTAACACTAGTATCACAACATTATTTTTCACACCACTATTTCGATATTAAAACCAAAAAAAGCACGTAACGCGTATGTAATCATCAACTGTTACTTCTAAACTGTTCCAAAATTGTCACTGATACTGCATACTAGTTACTTTTGATCAACTCAAGGTCTACGTATTGACGCCGTGATAGTTTGTTATAAAATGGTGGTACCTTTGTTTGAAACTTGATTCATGCATCTCTTACGTCATCATGACGTGTTATTAACAGTCTATGGTTGATTTTTGTATTGCTGTCAGTTTGGTTAAGAAACCGTTAGTCGTGAATTTGGTGGTTACTCTTTGATAAAAGTTTTTTATAGTCTTTTATATGACGGCTTTACCAACCTGGTTTAGTTCCTAGATATTTTTTTTCTCAGTCAGTTGCCAAAATGGGAGATTATTTTACACTTACAAAACGAAGCTGTACGTTTTTACATGATAGCAGACATATTATAGTTCATGTAATTCAAGCAACCGAACAGTGTCTAACTCTAACCACTCTTAATTTTTTTTTAAATATAAATTATTAGATCTATTTTTGTTAATAACAATTTTCTTTCTGATTTCTTTTGTAAATATATGGCTTTGCAGCCCACTATTGTAAGTCAAAACCTTTTTTCTAAAGAGAAGGCTATGTCCAACAGTGGACTATATAAGGCTGTTATTGTTGATGTGATGTGACTACTCACGTCCCTTTGATTCGAAATCGCAGATATGGAATTAATTTTGTAGAATAGGAATCGAACCGCTGACCTCTAACTCGTCAACAACATAATCAATTCTGTATGGATAGTGGTTGGTGACCTTCATATATTTTTAGTTATAATTTAAAAAATAATATATTCAAAGCATTCACCGTCTCACTTAATAGTATTTACGAAATAGCACGCTTTGAAATAAATTAGATTCATGTTTACTGATTATTTCTGTCTAACATAGACTGCCCGCCGGACCAATTGACCTTCGTCATCCTTAAATCAAGTTATTATGAGGTCTAAAATCCGAAGTATACACCGGAGTGAGGTTCCAAAGGTCCTTCTAACTCCTATTTTCCCAAAGATCCATCTATCCAACGAAATTTTCTAATCCTGTTACCAAATTATAAAGTTACTTCACTTAAGAGGAAACTGTGTTTTCAACTCATTGTGAATTGTAACCACACGAAGCTAATGACTCGTGTGAATACTGATAGTGACTGTCAGTTTCTTTGTTTGTTTTTAAACATAATGCTTACAAAGTTCTCGCAATGAAAAGATAAAATCGTAACGCAAAAAATTATATTTTTAACACGTTTACTGTCATTTGGAGTAAAGCTGGCACATGATTCAAATCTTTGGACCCTGGGGGCTTAAATCACCGGTACAACTTAGGTGAAATTGACTACCGTTTGATCGCTACCGGCCCCACAAGTAACGCAAAATATCATATTTTAAATAATCTGACTTGTATAGATGTTTTTCTATAAGTATATGCAGAGTCACGCTGATTTCAACATGAACGGGTCAATTCCCTCTCATAAGAGAACAAACTAAAGCGACAACATCTGTGCTATCGTCTTTCGTTGGTGAGTGCGAGACCAGAGGCCCAATGATACTGTGGTGACAGTTACTGTGGTAAGTATGTGAGTCTTACGTCCCCAACCGGGATGTAAAATAGCATCTCACTAGGTTGCCGTAGTTCTATTATGGGCAGGAGTGGAAAACGGCCTCCACTGTACCCTCCTTCAGCGAGGGCTGGGGTTCGTGGCAGTTGAATGGGGACCCATGGTCATTGTGGGCTGCTACATATCTCCAAATTGCGGTCTCTCCGTATTTGAGGCGTACCTGGACGACCTTAGGAGCTGCATTTGCACTTACCTATCCCGTCCGGTACTTGTCCTGGGTGATTTCAATGCCCGCTCAACACAGTGGGGAGATCGCCTGGACAACGTAAGAGGAGATACACTCGTTGAGTGGGCGGCGGGATTGAACCTCGGTATTGTGAACCGGGGCTCAGTCAGCACCTGCGTGCGATGGCAGGGGGAGTCTATTGTCGACCTGACGTTGGCTACTCCCCCAGGTATTGAGCAGGTGTCAGGATGGAGGGTGGCAGAAGAGTTGGTCACTTTGTCAGACCACCGACACATCGTCTTCGATGTGGCCATCTGCCGCCCGGGTACAGGCCTGGACCGCCGCAGTAGCTGTCCTCCGCGGCGATGGTCCCTCAAGCGGATGAGCCGAGATATGCTCATCGCCGCAGCCATTGTCGCGGTTTGGCCAGAGGAAGAGGAAGAACGGTTCTCGTCGAATCCCGAAGCGCAGGCGGCCTGGTTCCGTGGCGTCATGACTGACGTCTGCGACGCGTCGATGCCACGGGTCAGGCCGGGAGGCAGAAGGGGTTCTGTGTACTGGTGGACATCGGAACTCGAGCAACTTCGCACAGCATGCTGCTAGAACAGAGAACCCGAAGAAGACGGCGAGCCACAGCCGAGGAGATCGCCGAAGCGAGGCGGGAGTATGGCGCCACAGCAAAGGCAGTAAGCCTTGCGATTGCGGAAGCCAAGGCTCGTTCCTGGAAGGAGCTCATAGAGGGACTTGACAGAGACCCATGGGGGCGTCCTTACAAGCTTGTATTGGGCAAGCTCAGACCGTGGGTCCCACCACTGACGCAGACTCTGGACCCCGAGTTAGTGGAAAGAGTAGTTGATACTCTCTTCCCCAGGGGCCAGGGTAGTCCCTCATATCCTCTGTTACCGTCGGATCGGGCTCCCTACAGAGGCTTTTGCCTAATTTAGGGGGTCCGCGGGAGGAAGTGCGCCGCCTCTACTGTGCGGTGCTGCGATCCATGGCCCTCTACGGAGCGCCGATATGGGTCAAACGCCTATCGGCCTCCTCCCGCTGCCGAGCCAAGCTCAATCAAGTGCAGCGGGTTGCGGCCATTCGGATCGTACAAGGATACCGTACCATCTCGTCGGAGGCGGCAACAGTCCTGGCACGTTTCCCGCCTTTTGATATCCTGGCGGACATGGACGCAAGGGTTTATGACCAAACTTGCGCTATCCGCCGGGGTGAGAGCGGGGAAGACCAGGACGAGCTCGAAATGCGGCAGAACGCTCACCGACAGGCATTGGCACAGTGGCGTGCGCGGTTGGAACAGCCGCAAAATGCACGCCAACGCGCTGTCGGTGCTGTTCTGCCTAACCTTGAAGTCTGGATAGGTAGGGAGGGAGGTCGCGTCACCTACCGACTTACACAGATACTCACCGGGCATGGTTGCTTCGGTGAGTATCTGCATAGGATCGGACGCGAGGAGACGGCACAATGCCACCACTGCGCAGCCGACTGGGACTCCGCCCAGCATACGCTGGAGGACTGCCCCGCGTGGGCATCTGAACGCGGAGTCCTAGTCGATGAAATAGGACGAGATCTGACACCGCCAGCAATCGTTGCTGCCATGCTGGCGGGTGAGGAAAGTTGGGCCGCAGTGGTCTCTTTCTGCGAAGCTGTTATGCTCCAGAAAGAGACCGCTGAACGGGATCGGGAGAGGGCCGATCCCGAGCGAAGAAGACGTCGGCGGCGTTATAAACCGTCGACGGGACCGCGAGCCGCCAGAGAGTGGGGACCTCTGGTGGCGGATTAGTTGCTGCGGTCGGCGATAGGTTAATTTGTTGCGGCCTAGTCGCAAAAATGCGATCGGGCCGCAACAAATTATAAAAACCGAATTGATAGGTGGGGAAGCCTTTGTGGCCTCCCCAGGATAGGGTCTGACTAGGCGCGGCGTCAATTTTGGAGGGGACCTGAAATAATATGGTCCGGGTCCCCTTCAGAAAAGGACGCCTGAGACCGGCCGCCGGGGTGGTTTTTAGTGGAAACACCACATACTCCTGGCTCCTGCTTCCCGAGGAGCCGGAGATCCGAAGGGATTTTCCACCCCGACAACAAAAAAAAAAAAGGTTGCCGTAGTTCGGACCACCGTACTACATTGTCTGCATTCACAATGAGTATGGTGATCACAACTTGTGGATGCTTTCCATTAGACAGAGTTGAGTCACTTAGGTAGGTTCTTAAAAAAACACATGTTTATGTCTTTGGTGACAACATTAGAGATAATTGACTTTTTTGTAACATTAGACCATGTGCAAATTGCCACTTCGTAACCTCTATGTTAAGGCTTGGCATTTATTAATAAGCGCACATTTAAAAATATCCGTAAGTTGTTTTTATGTAGTTAATTGTTAGGAAGTAAACTTAACCACCTTCTAGAGAACCAGTCACGGTATATAAAATCATACTGCCGAATTCCGTTCAGTCACGGTTACTTTGTCATAAAGATATACCGTTATTGAATATTAACTTACTTTCATCTCGAAATGTCAGAAATAAAATAAGATTTCGTTAGGTTAATTAACAATGACTGCATGAACGGTATAGTGGCCTAAGTGGTTACCTCACCCACTTCATACTGCGGCGAGTAAGTTCGATCCCCACATGGGATAACACTTTCTGCGATCCAGAAATTTTCGTAGTCCCGTGGGACACAGGATATATTCCTCGTGCCGAAATAAAAATCGGTCAAGTGTGTGTCCAGCCATATTCAATGTACGGTTCCGTAGTAAAAACATTTCACATTATATTAATTATAGCTACATACGCTACAGACAGAGCTTAATACTAAGCTCTGTCTGTAGCGTAGAGACCACTTCTTTCTCCCAAGGTAACTGTATGGGCTGCAATTTCAGTAAAAGAAATCAATTACCCCTTTTTCGAAGTATTTTTATTGTTCACTTATTGTTAATTTTGCTGAATATGTGAAAATGTTACGGGACTTCTTAGTACCGATGGTGCTGAACTTTGCTAGCAACAATCATAACACATAGTTTCAATAAGATGGAACCACTTGTCACACATCCAATGAACCCCTGCCGGTGGTCAAAGGCATGTTCCAGCAAAGCTGATTTCCAGACGAGGCAACATTCTATGGCCGCCCAGAAATCCAGATCTGTCCTCAGTAGACTTCTTTTTATGGGGTTATTTTAAGAATCGTGTCTACATCAATAAACCAAGTATACTACAGCTAAAAGAAAAAAATCAGTGAAGAGATGTCGGCGATCTTGCGGTTGTTTTGCCAACGAGTATTCGGCAATTTCGTTGCTCGCTTAGAAGAATGCAAACGTCGAAACGGTAGGAATTTAAACGATTTAATTTAATTTAATTTAATTTAATTAAGAAATAAATTTCAATTATATATTATTAATTAGCTTTCTCGTAAATAAACATTTTTATAATATATCACATGTATTTTTTAAGCGATTTTTTCGAATGTTACTAATTTGTGGCCCAGCCTGTAGATGGGGTGGGGTTATGCTCTATTTAAATTAAATTAGCACTTTAAGGTTTAAAATCTCACTAATGGATATCTGCACCAAAATATTGTCTTCATAAACCCTTATTATACCTATTATACCCTATACCCCACATCACGGGGTAACTAAATGTAAAAAAAATATCACCACTTTGAAGGTACTAGAGATACCGCAAAAAAAGTATTTCATGATTTTATTTTCACATTTTGTCAGCGTAACTAGCAGGTTAATAATCTGTGAGATATAGTGTGGAAAGATGAAAGGACAGGACGTAACTATAAGGGTCCTTGTTGCCATTTTGGCTGAAGAACCTTAAAAACGAAACAAAGTAAGGAATGTTTTTGGGTCACAAAAGTAAGCACGTTAAATTTATTCAAAATTTTAATTCGTCAGATAATATGTAGTTAAGTAACCTTATTACTAAGTGACAACTAGTGACCCACATTGCTAATTCTACACTGAGACAAGCCGTTTATAGTAATTAAATCGGAAAGAACGAGCAATGTATGTACTTGCTACTAGATAATATGATTGACATCTGTATGTTCTTTAGAAATTAACCGATGAACACTCGTTTTTTTCTCCTTGAACATTAATGTAAAGTTAATCTATCAAGAAACCAATGGAATTCTAATTCTAATTTGGCCTTGCCTGATATAGGTCGTCCAGTGTGCATGATTCTGAGCTCGTGGGACACATATACACCAGTCGAATTTATTTGCGCAAGAGCCGGCAAAACTTTGTCAAATTGTCCTTGGCTTTTCTGATCTGTGTTTGCAATCTATTGAGTGCCTTCCAGGTTATCGAAGGTGCTTATTTCCAGAAGGCAGTTTCTCTGTCAAGAGGACAAGAGTTGAGACAGGGAATCTTTCTCACTACATGTGTTTTCTGGCCTTAGGAACGTTGTTATTATCGGTAAGAAGGATGTTGTAGAAACTGTTTTGACTTTTCAACCTTTTTGTTATCTGCTCTTCACTGTACAAAGCTAAGGTCAGTTGGCTGTTTCTAGATTTTTATGGCGCAGACCACTTCTCAGCAGAGTGCTGCAGGGGCAATGCCACTGTACACAATAGCATCGGTACTGCAGTTGGTTTCAGACACCCAGTTACTTTCCGGTAAGTTTCGATCAGACTTACATGCATTTTTTTGGCATTGACTAATTGCTGCTAGACTATAGTACGTAGGAACGAAGGCTCAACCCCCCATTTCGACGAGGAGTAGACGGTTTCCTGCCGAAACCTTTTGATTTTTCGACAGTTGGCTTTAAGCGTCTACCATCGGGTCAAGGCGATGTTAATATAATAATGTCATTAAGTAATTGGATAATTTTACTCAGGCAGTCAAGAAGCATTTTTTCGTTATAGCATAGTAGAGGACAAGAGCATTTAAGAAATACAAGAAATATAAGTGTGTTGTTGTTTTTTATGTACCCGTCTGCCAGAAATTAGGATATGGTGTAATATTTAGAATATAGCTTAGTATTTTAAGGGACAGTCCTTGAAATATCCAGTTTGAATTGTAAGCGTCCATGGTGCATGGAAGTCACAACTATCAGGTGACCTATTTATATTTACACCACAGGGAGCCAGATTTTCAAAAAAAAACGTCAAACAATCATCAGATTATATCATTTTCTTGTACTACGTGTTTTTATGCGAGTACCCACATATTTGTAAAATTGCTCACTTTACGATGTGTCAGTACACTTCATCAAATTATTTATAATTTAAAAAATAAATCTAACCAGATCATTCAATAATCTGAGTTTGATGACATAAACAACTGTAGACGAACAACTGCTTTATCATATGGTGACATTAATAATAAATATATCGTAAAATAGTTCACTTATCCGCAGTTCGAGGACTGATATCATTTTGTTTTTGTTATACGAGCACATCATGGCAGCGGGCAGTTATTTAAAAGTGAATAATAATGTACAAATAAAAGGAAAAAGTGTTGTGAAAAGTGATTTCAAGTTGAAGGAGCAATATGTAAGTTACTTTTTGTTGATTTTTTTATGAACTTGTATCACGGTGATTACAACTATGACATGACTGAATTCTTAAAAAATAAAACAACAATGACTACATAGGATTCCTAGTAAGAGTTTAGGGCCCCAAGCCAACTTCACCTGCAAGTGGTACAAGTGGTGTGCCTGCTGATCGACGGACATGGCTTTGGCAAAAAAAAACATTCCAAATGGCACTAATAGATTCGTCACCTACAATGTGGAACCAAAAAACTTGCAATAATGGGCGTTAAACATGCCTCGGCCTACACCTTCAGGGAGACACCCATGATTTTACGCATACCTATAAAAAACAAAACAAAAAAACCAACTCATTCATAGAGTATATAGTATAACTGCTAATTTAAATTTTCATTACATCCTCTTCACAATTAAGACGAATCTTAGAAGACCCCACACGGGAAAAACAATTACCTTAATAATACCGAAACGTAAAATAATAATAGTAAAATAATGAACTCACACATTTCAAACACGACTGTCTGATTTCAAATTAGACACAGCCTGTATTATGGTAACCCTACTGCTGATAAACTTAAATTAATATTTTTATATAAGTACAAGACAACATCATTACAAAGGGAAGGAAAACTTGAAACAAACCCTATTCCAACCCGTCTGGCCGGCGTGGAATAGTAGGTCAAAACCTCCTTGCTAAGGAGAGGCTTATGTCCAGCAGTAGACTGTAAAAGGCTGTTGATGATATACATACTGGCAGTTCTATAATTTGTACCCAATCCACGATACTGATCATATGTAACTGTCAATCAAAAGGTCCGGGGTTTAATACCCGGGTCGGGTCAAAAAGTGTTTTTGGGTTTTTTTGCAAGAAATTCTTAACAACGACCCGGAGTATGCCAGTTTGGCAGTGTTTCACGCTCGTACCTTCAAGAGCACGTTAAGCCGACGGTTTCGGTTATCGTGAATAGCTATGAGGATCCTTATTAGGAAGTCAGTGCCGGAATATACCGAAAACTAATTTAACCTTCGAATTCTGTTTACCCTCAGGGTTGCGGAGACCCGATGTAGATAGATAGGTATTCTTTATTGCGCACTATAAGTAGGAAACATACAATGTAGGATACAAACAACAGAACAGTGGTACAATGTGCGGCCTTATCGCAGTCTGCAACGCAGGCAACCGTTAGACGGACTATACTGTATAGTATTATGTAGTCTAGGGTGCACATTACAATTTATGTATATTTGCTACCATTACACATACATATATACGAATATTCATTCATACACTAACATAGGTATATAAATATGAATATATACATAAACATAGATAGAGATACAGCGTATATTTGTTGGACAGTTAACAAAATAAAATATTCACACACTAGAAAAACATAACCTTGTACCGAATAAGGATGTTCATATCAGTTTTAAATATTATTTTATTTCATAATATATTCAAACACAATATAAAATAATCATTTTTCAGGGCTTCTGATATGCGATATTTGTACACTTATGTATGTACCATTTAATGTTTCGTTATTATCGACTAAGACCGCTAATTATTGGTGTTATTAGAATATGTATGTATATCTGATATTGTTATCGGGGACACGCGCAGCATTATAATAACGGCCTCGATGATATCTGGCTCTGATGCGTTCAATACTCTGTGGATAGAAAAAAAACTATGTACAAACAAAAGTATACTATCATTATCGATTTACTGACCATCTAATGCATATTGTTTGATTAATATATTACAATTTCAAATCACAGAGCAATTTTTCTTTAATACTCTTTATTAGCTTCACTTGTATGTTTCTTTGTTTGTAACTGTTTTTTATAGTATAAGGGGCAATGCAGCAGACGGATCACATGATGGAAAGTGGTAACCGTCATTCATGGACACTTGTAACTTTAGAGTTACAAGTATGTAGCTGACTTTTGAGTAAACAAAAATTAAGGCGATGGACTAGTGGGTTTGTTAGTGGGATTAAGCTTCTTTTTAAAGAGAATAAACGATATGTGTATTAAATATTATTATTATAATACATAGTTGATCTGGCGGTTAGCGTGAGGGACTGCTCATCAAGATTCATCATCATCATCATCATCAATCAGGCTCGATTCCCGGGTCGGGCCAGAAAAGTATTATTGAGTTTTCTGATTATAGAAATGCTTAATAACAGCCCGGAGTTTGGAAGTCTAACCTCCTATGCCTCGGAGAATACATAAAGGCGTTGATCCTGCGCCTGACCTTACCCCGGTCGTTCGGATAGCCGTCCCATCGGATTACGAGAGTGTGGGAACAGAGAGTGCACCTGTGTGTGCGCACACACTTGTGCACTATAATATCTGACTGGTCTCCGTAGACGAAATCGACTAGGAGAACATGATCATATTAGATTATATCTTCATGAGTAAATTTAAATATAACAAAACTTTTAAATCAGAGGTTTTGTTCTGTTTATGAAATACTAAAAAGATTCTAACGAACTACACCGAACGTCATAAGTAATTACCAACTTCGGTCTATATTTAAAGGAATCCAACATTTAACATTATCATATTTGTGCAATGGAACCGCTTTCTTCACATTCACGAATAATAAAATGTGTAGGAACAGTGCAGTGCAGTTAACGCTGTAATTGCACACTCTTTAGCGTGTGGTGACTTCCACATTACAGCACAAAGAAAAATAAGAGTTATGTTCACCATACACATTGCAAATGCAGACAATGCAGTGTGGTGACCCAAACTATGGCGGCCTAGTGAGATGCTTTTTCACGCCACGCTTGGGGACGTAAAAGGCTTGACAGTCATCGGGGCAGTGTAAGCCTCACATAGTTATCACGATAACTATCACCCCTGCATCAATGGGCCTCCGGTGTCGCACTCACCAACGAAATACGACAGCACGGATGCTGACGCTTTAGGTTAGTCATCTGTGGGAGGGTAGTACTGCCCCGGTCGAGCCTGCCCGTTCATGCTGAAATCAGCGTGCCTCTACTACCTCTATAAAATACCTACGAGGGTAAGTTTTTAAGTTCGCGGAATGACAGTGAAAAAGGCGGGTAAACGCGCTCTTTTGATGCCTACCGTATTCAGTGACTCATAATTAGTCTGCATAGTAAAATTTGTTGTGATTGGATCATTAGTTATTAAACTATCGTTGACCAAGTATTTTAATCGGGAACGAAGTGAAAAAATGGAGAAAATTGAATTCCGTGCGGTGATAAAGTTCCTTACTAAGCAAGGAAAGTCTGTTCAAACCATACTCAATGAGATGTTATCGGTTTACGGGGATTCTTGCCCAGGAAAAACAATGGTCTACAAGTGGCATAGTTTATTTAAACAAGGCAGGGAATCACTTGAAGACGACCCGAGGCCGGGGCGCTCCGTTGAGGTGACTACGCCAGAAGTTATTGCAAAAGTAGAAAAAATTGTATTGGAAGATGCTCGACTAAAAAAGAAACAACTCGCAGAAATGGTTGGAGTATCGGATACAACAATTTTTAAAATTTTACACGATCATCTTGGCATGACTAAGGTTAGCGCACGGTGGGTGCCGAGAATGCTCACGCCATTGCAAAAACAACAGCGCGTGGAATGTTCACGTGCGTTTTTGGACCTCTGCAATGAAGACAAGGATGGCGTATTGAATCAAATTGTTACTGGGGATGAAACTTGGGTTCATCATTATGAACCCGAGTCCAAACAAGACTCCATGCAGTGGCACAAAAAGGGCACAGCACCACCCAAGAAATTTAAGGTTTCACAGTCGGCTGGGAAACTCATGGCAACGATTTTTTGGGACTCAGAAGGAATATTATTGATAGATTATAAAGATAAAGGCATTTCTATAACGGGGGAATACTACGCTTCAATCTTAGAACAGTTAAAAGAAGCCATCAAAGAAAAAAGACGGGGTAAATTAACGAAAGGTGTCCTGCTATTGCATGACAATGCTCCCGTTCACAAGAGCCGAGTCGCACTGGCTGCCCTGCATAAGGTGGGCTTCGATATTTTGAATCACCCACCCTACAGTCCAGATTTGGCTCCGAGTGATTATTATCTCTTTCCAAAAATGAAAAAAGAATTACGTGGTAAGAAATTTTCAACTGATGAGGAGGTTAAGGAGGCGGTTTCGGCGTATTTTTCAGACAAAGATAAAACTTTTTTTTACGAGAGAATAAAAAAACTAATTGAAAGATCTGAAAAATGTATTCGTGTTGCAGGAGAATATATAGAAAAAGAAAAATAATTTTGTGTTTTTATTATTACTCAATACCCTCCATTCCGCGAACTTAAAAACGCCCCCTCGTACCTTCACATTTTTTTTTCGCCTTATGTTTACGAAAATTTTTCAGTTTTATAGTAACGATAATAACCGGAAGTATTTGAACAGTGATAACAGCTCTCGATGGATAATGTTGAGTTTTTTATTGAGTTGATAGATATTTATTTTATTTATTTATTTATTTATTTTATACTTAAAAACAAATTACAAGTTAAATTTAACGACGGTTGCTGCACTAAGCTCGTGGCTTGTGTCGCGGCAACCAATATGAGATTTTACAATATATAAATATTTTATAAAGTGTAGTTGAAATAGAATATAAAATAAAATTAAAACAAGGTTCAAAACAAACAAAAAGAAAACAGAAAAAAATAGTATAAAGTTAATCTGTGGCTGAGAGTGTGTGTGTGTCTTTGTGTGTGTATGTGTGTCACCTTGCCACTATTACCCGTGGTATGAAAGAATCAATTTAGTTTCATTATACGAAAGATTCAAAAGCTATTTCTCAGTCAGTCGCCTTACTTCTCTGGTAGTTAACTTAATTATATCTGTTTGTATTTAACAAATTTTGTTGTACACTTTAGGACGGAGATAGATGGTCTGTATTTTTATGAAGGTGGTATTTATGATAGGAAGTGGGATTCGGAATACACGACGCTGGTTCAGACAAATCATTGAAGTTGTATTCAAAATTTCCTTGTGCATCGATGTTGTTATTCTTAGTATAAAAATTTGACGTACTCGTAATATCTTGCATTCTTTGTAGAGGTCGTTTGTTGGAAATCTGAATGGTTTTCGCAGCATCACTTTTAAAACTACCCTTTGGGCTCTTTCGACTTGCATCATTTTCGTTTCAGCAGCACCACCCCATGCCAGAATGCAGTGAAAAAGTAAAGATTGTGTTACTATTTTGTAAATCATTATAAGATTATTTTTGTTCAGGTTATTACGAACAGATTTTAAAATCTGAATAGTTTTTCTAATTCTACTGGACAATTGAGTTATATGACTGTCGTATGTTAAGCGTTCATCTAGTATGACTACTAGATATCAAATGAAGTCTGTACGTTCTATGGTATCGCAGCTACAGTTAGTTCAATCATCAGGAGTACAGGAATGAATTCCCAACGTGTGTCTCACTGGGAGTTTATATAGGTCTATATCTTCGAGGACCAAAGAGATATGTAAGGAAGTGCTGTCAAAACTGATTTTCTATTGTCTATATGATATTCCGCGAGAGATCAACTCTATTTATAAAGAACTTGTGTGTGTACGTATTTACAAAAAATAAGTACATATGTACTTATATCAGTTCTCTCGTACCCATAGTACAAGCTCTACTTAGTTTGGAACTAGATGGCATTGCGTCAATGTGTAAAAGAAATATTGTTATAATAACTTACTTACACTTAATTGTTTATATTAATTACGCGTTTAATTTATATATTATTACACCTATTATCACTTCTATTTAAAGACACTCATGTTCACTTACTTATCAAACACCAGACATAAAATTATTTACAAATGAGTCGTACAATGCAATCTTAAATAAATTTGTACGTAAAATAATTCAAATGAGGTAACACATTGTGGTAGGATACATTGATCAATATGTAATATACTGAATAGCTTGAAATATAGACTGAACACCACCTGATCAACTATGCTTTCTTCTGGTCACCACTGGGTAAATAGAAGGCCACATAATTTGTATCAAGAAAATTTTAATAGGTAGTAGACTCCCACAGAAGATCAACCTAAAGCACCAGGATCCGTGTTGTCGTGTTTCGTTGGTGAGTGTGAGACCGGAGGCCCAGTGATACAGAGATGACAGTTATCGTGGTAACTGTGTAAGTCTTACACTGTCACGATGACTGTCATGCCTTTTACGTCCCCAAGCGGGGTGTGAAAAAGCATCTCACAAGGCCGCCATAGTGCGGGTCACCATACTGCATTGTCTGCATTTACAATGAGTATAGCGACCACAATTTTTGGATTCTATTCATGCTTTTCATCAGGTAGAGTAGAGTCACTTTGGCACGCTCTTAATATAGAAAAAAAATCGAGGAGATCGAAACCTATGGCTATTGAATCTGTTGTACTAGCGGTCAGTGATCCTTATTACTAAACTCTAGTTTTGTTTATAGTCGTGAGTTTATGAGAATAAACTGGGTGGGAACCAAGTACAAACAGTCGTCCTCAATCTTTTGTTCTTAATTGTACCGATGATAAGAAAGATAGTCCGTGTGGTGACGGATTAAGAATACATAGTGTCACCGCCCCTATTCATCCCGTGGGTGTCGTAAGAGGCGACTAAGGGAACCAAATATGCAAGACAACATCATTACAAAGAGAAGGGAAACTTGAAACAAACCCTATTTCAACCCGTCTGGCCAGCCTGGTATAGTAGGCCAAAACCTCCTTGCTAAGGAGAGGCCTATGTCCAGCAGTGGACTGTAAAAGGCTATTGATGTTGATGTAGAAAGATATACGTATAATTACGATTAAAAATATTAATCTGCAGTTTAGTTCTAGCTGCCTAGTTTGTGATCAGACCGTCGTATGTGAGATGTGTGAAGTTATTTCTATTAACTAGCTGCGTACCTTCGTGTTGTCTTGTGTATTCCACGGAAACCTACAAATGATGAAAAGTGACTATGTGTAAGTCCAAAGTGTTTATCTCTATGTCAAATTTTATTAAAATTAATAAAGCCATTTGAGAATGAAGAAGTAACAACTTGGCGGCAGTCATCGCTTTAGACTCTCTGTTTCCCTCTTCAAAGAAATCTGTATGCCTGCTTAAAAACAAAGAAAAAAAAACATTACAAAACAAGGTTTGATTACCTACACAAAATATGAACAGAAAAAACACTGAAATGTAAATCTCACAGAGTAGAACTTAGTAATTAGAAGTTAAACAATAGTGTTATAGACCCAACAAAGCAAGCAACTAATTTAAACAATTAAATTCTAAAACTTGGTTATAATTAATTATATTCTTCACAATATACGAGTATGTATACTTTATCACAAGTTTATTTTTTATCTGTTGTTTTAAATCTATTAGTTGATAATGATGAGAACTAACGCTCTAAGTAATCTCTTATAATTAATCTTTAGTTCCAAGGACATCGAAGTTTTAAATTCCCGCAAAACATTATTTATAATATAATTTAATTTAATTTTACGTCTAATATGATTTTACAATTAATATTTGGGACAGTGATATTTACAATTCTTGATAATAACTGATAAAAACCGACATCTCTTATCCTTAGATCACAAATACGTAAGTATGTTTGTTTTTTTTAAAACAGACAACGTACGCGCTAACAACAAACCTGTGTCGTGGGGGACTTTATAAACATACAAGAAACAGACACAAGAAACGCCCAGACTCACAGCAACAATTTCTGAATCTCACAAAGTGTTGTCCCGTGTAGGATTTAAACGCACAACACTCGGTGCAATAGAGAGTGGCGTGGCGACTGCTCAAACCACTGAGCCAACAGTGCAGTGCGTGTTTGTTTGAATGTTTCTCTTTCTTTCACATAGCAGCAGAGCAATTTTATGGTGTGATTTTTATGTCTGGAGATAGTTAAGAGGCTAGAGAGTTATAAAGGCTTCTTTTTACTGTAGTTAAATATCTCATACTTATGAGAAGATCCACTATGGTGCGTATTTGAATCACTCAAAGTTTTAGAAATTCCGATAGATGCCGCTATTAAGTTTTTTCGCTCGATTGCATACAGTATAAAATCTGACATAAGGCTTCATAAAAAGTACATGTGGTTACTAATGGATTACACAATATTGAATAACGTACCTAGACTCTTTGTCGATAAACTTTTAGTATTTCTTTAACTTTAAATATTATAAAAGTGAAAATTTGTAAAGATCTAATGTTTGTTACTCTTTCACGCAAAAACTATTGTACGAATTTAGATGAAACATTACTAATAATATAGTTTTTATACTAGAATAATGCATAGTCTACCATTTACCGTGATAACAGACCAACAAAAGTGATCCATCCACGTGTATACGTTGATGCATCTCTGGTAAATAATAAAGTAATTATTTGTAATAAAATAATTATTTTTGAATGGTATAGGATCGAAAAGGCAGACCACTAACAAAAAACCATTATGTCTTCTCAAAACAAGGTTCGCAAAGAATTTGAAATTAAACAATTGCAGCTTTTTTGGTATGCCGATATATCGGCAGAACATTTAGTACACAGACATGAAAAAAATTATGTGTGAGTACTAAAAAATGATCTAATGGACAGCTTAACATAGCAGTACGTTAGTACCTGCTGTTGTGTCATCTACATATATTGTATATACGTATGTTTGTCATGTGATTTTTTAATTGTTGTTTTTAAGTTTTTGTATACTGATAAACCAACTACCTCTCACTATAAAACTTACCTTTTTTTACCGTATGGAACCCCCTCGGGCCGTCACTCCACCGGGATTTACGGCGGGGTGGTGTGTCGGAATCGGACCGACTAAAACCACACGGTGTGCCACTCTGCGCCTGAGATAGGAGGGATCCGGGAACCGCTGCTATTACGACATCCAGATCCCTCCTAGCACCTGCCTGCTAGCTCGGGCACCATCTGCGACTGTAAAACTTACCTGAACTGAAACTTAACTGAACTTAACTTACTTAGACTTAAATCCGAAATGTATTTATATTTAATGTTTTAAATAAAAACAAAACAATTATAAATATTTATTTTATTTCTTCATTACCAAACTATTTATAAAATATTTTTATAAATTAACTTACCTTTTTTACCGTGCTTTGCCAAGATAAAAATCATTTATATTAGTGAGCACGAAATACCTACTACCCAAAAAATTTTATTTTATTAAATGAGAAATTCGGGACAGCACCCGACCCGTAGTAAATATAATATATAATAATAAGTTTATAACTTGGCTAAAATAGCATAACTTGTCTACGTTCCTTGACCTTGCCAAGGCCTTTGACACCGTCTCTCCCCCCTTGCTAATTCAGACACTGAATAGAGTTGGTGTCAGAGGTCTCCCATTAGAATTATTTGAGGATTACTTGTGTGACAGGAGTCAACGAGTAATGATTGATTCGTGGGTTAGCGACGAGCTTACCATGTGCTATGGTGTGCCACAAGGTAGCATCTTGGGACCGAGCCTATTCCTTGTTTATATTAATGACCTTTGTCAGCTTGATCTTAATGGTGGAAGAATATTGTCTTACGCCGATGACACAGCGCTTTTTTTCAGCAGCAATACCTGGGAGGACGTATTTAGATGTGCACAGTCTAGCTTAAACACTGTTTGCAAATGGCTAAAGACTAACATTTTGTCTCTTAATGTTGACAAAACTAAATACATTGCTTTTGCCCATAGAAAGAATCTCCTACCACCTAATACATTCTCCATTACTGCCCACACATGCTCTTTGATGGATAACGGACTTTGCTCCTGTTCCCCCCTTCAGAGGCTGGAATCTATAAAATACCTAGGAGTACAGATAGACCAAACTCTCTGCTTCAAGCCACATATAGTTACCCTTGTTTCTAGAATACGCAAGCTAATTTACATTTTTAAAATACTAAGACAGGTAGCTGATGTTAAAACAATAAAAATGGTATACTATGCTCTATGCCACTCAATCATTAATTATTGCATTCTTTCATGGGGAGGAGTAGGTAAGGTCCAGTTTCTGGAAATAGAAAGAGCTCAGAGAGCTGTACTGAAGGTTGGGGCTGGACTACCATTTCGTTACCCGACAGGAGAGCTTTATGGATTATGGGATGTATTGACAGTCAGACAAAATTTTATATTGGCAGTTATTTTGAAGAAGCACACTGAAACAGTTTACGATCCAAATTTAAAAAAGGGCAAGCGTCGGAAGGGTGCCGTATGTAACAATGTCGCCTTTCGTACTAGTCTGTCACACCGTTTTTACTGTTTTCTCGGCGGGTATCTATATAACAAAGTGAATACCTTTTTATCGATATATCCTCTCACAAAATTAGAATGCAAACACAGGATATGTGATTGGTTAAAAACTCTTGACTACGATAGCACTGAAAATTTACTCACCGTTTTGGCATAACAATAAAATGGTATAAATATAAGTTAGTAATGACATAATAGCAATTAAGTGATTGATTGATTGATATATTGATATATGACACACGCAACACTCAAATATACACACGAACACTCACCCTCACACACACACACACACACACACACACACACTAACGACTATAATGTTTAAGTTAATGTTTAATTTAAAATTTTCTCCTTCTCCTGCATGTATATCGCTGTCTAAGAAGTTAACTAACTTGTAAACTAAGTGGTGAGGGGACCTGGTGACCTGTAACACAGGTATTCTATACCTATCATAGGCACCAGTCTCTCACAAAATTGTAATTTCTAACTCAATTGTAATATAGTGAGAAATATTTTTTGTGAAGAGAAATAAACTATTATTATTAAAAAAAAAAAAAAAAAAAACGTTATGAAAATAATATTTATTATTTTTTTTTATTTTAAGAGCCTGCCAAAGTGACTCTATTCTGCCTGATAGAAAGCATGAATACAATCTAAGAGTTGTGGTAACCATACTCATTGCAAATGCAGACAATGCAGTATGGTGACCAACACTGTGGCGGTCTAGTAAGATGATTTTTCGCGCCTCGCTTGGGGACGTAAAAAGTATGACAGTCATCATGGTATTGTATTGCACACACTTACCACGACCACTGTCACCCCTGCATCAATGGGCCTCCGGTCTTGCCCTCACCAACGAAACACGACAGCGCGGATGCTAAATTTGTTTATCATAATTAGATTTTTTAAATAAAATACACGTGCCATCAAAGCAATAGTTAACTCGCCATCAAAGTAAAAATCACTTCAGAATAAGTTAACTAACAGTCGTTCCCCGCAATTGCATCACTTTTGTAGTTACTGTCCTGGTCCGAACGGTCGTTATGTTGCATAACTTATATTTTTTCATCACGAATCACCAACATCATCAGTTTTAAATAGCCCACTGCTGGACATGGCCATTAGAATTAGGTTTTGGTCTATTAAACTCTGGCCAGATGTGTTTGTACAGGGCTTTTGTCAAGTCTGCCTATAATTTACAGTATTTCCATCCTGCAGAATTCGCTCCTTTACTCGGCTCTAACACGGAATAAATAGGATACATTCCATATTCTTAAACCTTCACCACGTGGACTAATAATTAATTAATGAATACATTTTTTTGTGTGGAGCCTGCCAAACGACTCTACACTGCCTGATGGAAAGCATGAATAGAATCCGAGAGTGGCGGTCACGATACTATGGCGGTCGACTAAGACGCTTTTTCAGGCCCACTTACAGGATCAACTATTCTAATCGTGACCAAACTCACACTCAAAAATTGGTTTAGTTCTTGTTACTAGATCGCGTGCTATAGGTAGCAGTAGATCTCTTTACGATTGTTTGCAAACAGTGATACATATTAATTATAAATGTATGTATTAATTATGATCTACTTCAAATAATTAACAAACAATTTGAGGCAGTAGATCAGTGCACAGTGATTTCATGTACACAAACTCCTTGGAGTACTTAATTCGACGTTCTATGCAGCAAAAAATAACAATTAACCGGGATCGACGCTCGGTTAGTCTTCTTCTAGAAAGTATCCGTCGGCCGTGAACAGTCTTTTTCTAGTTTGAACAATTTTTTAGGTTAGTAGAAATAAGACCTTTTAAATAAACTAACAAACTACAATTGAAACATAAACTTATAACACTTTATTATATAATATGTCATAGACAACTTAGCTTTGAGTCTTACTTTTAAATACTAACAAGGTAGTCGGCCTTCTAGGTCTCATAGATAGCAAAGTCGTCAGTTACAAGGTTGACTACTCTAGTCACTCTATATACCATATATGCGTGTTGATTTATTCTGTTTACTAAAGCTAATGTACTAATATTATAAAGTTGAAGAATTTATTTGTTTGATTGAACCATAGAGCAGATAACTATAGGGTGGGACAAGACTTCATTAACATTTGAATGGAACATCACGCGCAAATATGTTACGGAAGTTTTTGGGACCGATGCTACTGGAATTTGCTGGTTACAATCGTAACACATCAACAAGATGTATCCATTTGTCACACATCCAATGAGTCCCTACTGGTGGTCAAAGACATGTTTCCGTAAAAACTGATTTCCAGACGAGGCAATATTCCATGGCCACCTAGAAGTCCAAATTTAGCCCCAGAATACTTCTTTTTGTGGAGTTAGTTGTAGAGTATCTACATCAATAAACCAAATACACTACGTCAACTAAAAGAAAAAATCAGCGAGGAGACGTCGGCGATCTCGCAATCTCATTGCCAAGGAGTATTCGAAAATTTTGGTGCTGGTTTAGAAAAGTGCAAACGTCGAAACAGTGGTCATTTAGACGATATAATTTTAAATCTAATTAGCTTTCTTGTAAATAAACATTTTTTATAATATATCAAATGGTTTTTATTATACGATTTTTCAAATGTTAATTGATTCGTGGCCTCTATATTTTCTGTTCTATAGGTTGAACCGGCTAACCTAAAGAATTTTTTTTTCTCTTAACAATGATTATTCTCACATTACGAATATATACAAAACTCATATGAATTGAAAACATAATTTAGTATTTAATAGTACACTTTTCAAGAAAGGTTAAGGATCATCACGCTATCGGTGCTACACACGCATCGTACTTTGTGTTATCTACAAATTGATATAGCTGAGTGTTCTTTGTTTATTTTGTTTGTCTTTGTTCCGTCGTCACCCGTGACATAGGATATATTCTTTTTTATTTTTTTATTTGAGGTCCTGCCAAAGTGACTCTACTCTGCCTGATGGAAAGCATGACTAGAATCCAAAAGTTGTAGTCACCATAGTCATTGCGAATGCCGACAACGTAGTATGGTGACCCACACTATGGTGGCCTATTAAGATGCTTTTTTACGCCTCACTTGGGGACGTAAAAGGCATGACAGTCATCGTAGCATTGTATTGCACACACTTACTAGGACAACTGTGACCCCTGCATTAATGGACCTCCGGTGTCGCACTCACCAGCGAAACACGACAGCACGGATGTTGTCGCTTAGGTTGATCTCGACGTGGAGTCTGTCAAAACAAAAGAAATCTTAATAAAACTGAAGCAAGTGTCAACTTAACATGTTGCAGACGATTGACGGATTGCAAATATTGTTCTCCAAACAATTATCTTAAAGTACATATGTATGTATGGAGTAAACTGAGGATCCATTATTATTAAAATAAATTATACTCTAACACAGCAAGTATACAATTAGTTAACATTAATCCATACATAATCAAGAATAACTGCCACAACTGCCTCGGTGGCGCAGCAATAGTGAATATGACTTTCGGTACGGTTCGATTCCCGGGTTGGACCAAATATTTGTATGATCTGCAAATATTTTTTATATAATATGTATGCATTTACAAAAAAAAAAGTATATAAGTATTCTATCAGTCAGTCTAGTTATCATAGCACAAGCTCTGCTTAGTTTGAAACTAGATGACGCAGTGTGTCAAATGTCTGAAATATTTATTTAATACATTTCCTTTGATAACATACTTACTTTTCAATAGTTTCGTGAACTATTCTGGCAGACGTAACTGAACTTGTCCTGCTGGAATGTAAAAGTTTCTTTCTTGTTATAAGTGATTTCAATAATAAAACAAAACATAAAAAATAATAGTAACAGTAACTCTGGGGTCGAAAATCAAACTTAAATCCCTGTTGGAACTCCACGTACGGAATCTAATCGTGAAACTAAGAGATCCGTTCAAAGACATAAAAAAAAATACTAGAAATTACCATATATTAGTTTCGTGACGCAATTAACACGGAGAATGTAATTTTTACCTTGATCTAACACGATTAACATTGAAATAATTTATGAGATTACCAATTTCGCATAACATATCACTGCTTGTGTAAATGTCAGCTTTCAAGTTAAGACATTGACAACGTCCATACTTGGAACATAAATTGGAAGGGTCATGAGTTAGGAAAATTACATAGATGATTTTTTCTTTGCTTGTAGCAAGTCACTCTTACTTCATGCAGGAAAAATTCTTGAACTCAAACTCTGCTATAACCATTTTTCTCCTAACAAATAATTATATTGATATCAAACCAACCTATAAGAACTCTAAGCTTTAAGGACCTTCCTTTTACATCGAGTTACCTAAGAGAAGTCACCAGACAATACGAACAAAACACTATCTGGCTAAGGACATCAACTGACTTACTATAAACTAATTACTCTTAACCTAAACTTCCGACTAATAACATCCTCTCTATCGACACCAAAAGGAAGGAATACTTATTTTGTTCTAAAAAATATATTTTAATGCCATTCAATACGAATAGATTACATATACATAAAAACATGGACTACAAAAAAAAGTATTGAAACAGTACACTGAAAATAATATATATATATATATATATATTTAAAATAAGTGTATATATAATATGCAGTTGGTTAAAATTTTTAACCAAAAGAAATATTAACTACCTGAAAATCTTAATACTTTAGAATCAAAATCACAAACGCCTACAATTAAATTATGAGCAAGAGTTCATTCTAAGGATGTCGAATTTCAAAATTTATGTGATTACATGTTATTCTCACAAGCAATATCTTGGCATACTTTATAGGCTCTTGGCACTTTTAAATTAATATAAACAGGGGTTTGTTATTCTTGGCGATGAATGGTTTGAACTGACATAGGACACTTAGAAACTCGTTACCAAACCTTTTAGGGATGTCAAACACTTTTACTAAACCTATTCACTATCAGAAATCATCATCATCATCATCATCTCAGGCAAAATACGTCCACTGCTGAACATAGACCTCCCCCAAGGTTCTCCACAGCAGTCGTTCCCGTGCCACCCGCATACAGCAGCTTCCCGCGACCTTCACCAGATCGTTGGACTACCAGAAATTGAATGCTCTTTACTGTAATTATCTTCTTACTTTTCGATTCTCTTCTATCATACATTGTCTTTCACGTGGTTCTTTATTTTTTGGGAGTTACTATGTTTAGGTACTCCACAATATATTTTTATCTGATACATCTACCACTTGAATGGTTAAATTAAACACAGTATAAACTTAATAGGCATTTACTGTTCAGGTGGTACCACTATTCACAGTATTTGTCTCCAAGATCTTGAGTTACACGCTTGTAGTCGCTTTGTTTATCAGAGTCCACTTGACATTCTTTGTGTTCCCAACTCTGTGTATAAAAAGTGGCGTCGTCAAAAATAGTGTTTCTACATGAACGCTTCACCACCCCTCTACGGAGAAAGACTCTAAAAGTCTTAAATCTAACACGCCTACCCGATCGTGTGGTATAAAGCGTAGGATGAACTGAAACTGGGGGAGCGGCTAGCTGCTTTTGAGCTGGAGAAAGCAAAGGATCCTTAGGAGTGGTTGCAGGTTTCGGTGGAAATACCTGATTAGAGGAAGGAAGTATGAGTGAATCTGGAGCAAGAGTCGAAATAAAGGCGGGTTTTACGCGATCGACGCTAACGGTAACCGTTTTCCATTTGATACTAATGGTAATAGTTTTACCATCAGTAGTTCTATTCACTATTTGGTGAGGACCAGTGTACGGAGGTTGAAAAGGACGACGAACGGCGTCCTCACGTAGGTAAATATATGAGGCTGTGACGAGGTCCTTGAAAATGAAGGAAGTTTTGGTACCGTGTCTTGAAACCGGAACTGGACGAATCGCAGACATGTGATGCCTGAGGCGCGACACAAAATCAGCAGGATCGACCGAGACTTCAGAATGGAAGGAAGGGACTATTAGTTCGCCTGGAAGACGCAGAGTTTCGCCATATAACATCTCCGCAGTAGATGATTTGATGTCCTGTTTGAAAGCTGAACGGATGCCAAGAAGTACCAGAGGTAGGGCAGTAATCCAGTCGCCTCCATGGCACATAATGGATGCCTCCAATTGCCTGTGCAATCTTTCGATCATTCCGTTAGCTTGAGGATGGTAAGCGGTGGTTCTAGTACGTTTTGTGGCGAAACTGCGCATCAACCTACGAAACAAATCGGACTCGAATTGATTACCTTGGTCGGTAGTGATGGTGAACGGAACGCCAAAACGTGAGACTCATTCCCTTACAAAAGTTTCTGCAACTTCTTCCGCAGTGATTCCTTGCATAGGCCAAACTACGGACCACCTAGATACACGGTCAATGGTGGTCAAACGAAATCGTCGAGTATCGAAAGCCTTTGCAAGGAGATAAGGGACCGATTATGTCGATATGGATGTGCATAAAACGACCAGTCGGTGTTTCGAAATTGCTAAGTGGAGAAGAGTTATGTCTCGACACTTTGCTGCGTTGACAAGCATCACACGTGCGGGCCCACTCTCTACAGCTTTTATTGAGGGACGGCCAGACATAGCGGTCAGCTATGAGACGAGCCGTAGCCCGGATACTGGGGTGACTTAAGTTGTGAAGCTTGTTGAATATAGTACGACGCAGGTCTTGTGGAACATATGGACGAGGTTTGCCGGTCGAAAGATCGCAGAACAAGAAAAAATTTGTGCCGGGAGTGCTCGTTTTAGAAAGATTCAGGACTGGAATGCTCCAAATGTTGGATCAATTCCATATCTGCCTCTTGTGACTGAGCAAGTGCCTCGTATTCTTGTTCTAAGGAGATTGTTTCGATCCGTGACATGGTGTCAACAACGATGTTGTCTTTACCTTTAATGTGTCTAATATCAGTTGTAAATTGACTGATAAAAGATAGTTGGTTTAATTGTGGTGGTGGCAGTTTTTCACGGCTTTGTACGAAAGCGTACAACAAGGGATTGTGATCTGTGAATATGGTCACGTGTTGAACTTCCAAAATATGGCGAAAATGCTGTACACTTTCATACACAGCTAAAAGTTCGCGGTAATATGCCGGCCACTGACATTGCTGAGGAGTAAGCTTCTTGCTGAAAAATGCTAACGGTGACCAATGTACGTCAACGTACTGTTGTAAACAAGATCCAACATGGAGGTTAGATGCGTCAGTAAAAAGACCAAAAGGAGCATCAGCGACAGGATGGTGGAGCAGTGTTGCAGCAGAAAGGCTTTTCTTGCATTCCTCGAAGTTACTAAGCAGCTCAGGTGTCCATGGGTATGGTTTAAAACCTTTGCATTTGGTAGCAACTGGAGCAGCTATCAGAGGTGCCTGAAATTTGGCGGCCTGGGGAATAAAACGCCGGTAATAATTAATCATGCCAAGAAAACGGGGCATGGCCTGGACTGTTTCAGGAGGTTTGAAGTCCAAAAGTGCTTGGACACGGTCCTGAGGAGGTCGAGTGACATCAGCACTGATGTGGTAGCCCACGAACTTAACTTCGGTAGCGCCAAGGACGCATTTAGTCAGGTTAATTACAACGCCGTAGTCCTGGAGACGCCTGCATAGTGTGCGAAGATGTTCGACATGAGTAGCCTCGTCTGGTGAATAAACCAAGATGTCGTCAATATAAGGAAAACAGAAACCGAGACCTCGTGTAACCTCATCGATGAATCTCTGGAACGTTTGTTCTACATTCCCTAAGCCGAAGGTCATAAATGGAAATTCAAAGAGGCCAAACGGAGTCACGATGGCAGTTTACGGAATATCGGTCTCAGAAACTGGGATCTGATGGTAAGCTTTCACCAGATCGAGAGTACTGAATACCTTGCCTCCAGAGAGGTTATGAGTGAAGTCGTTGATGTGGCGGACAGGATATTTATCCGGAATAGTCCTGGCGTTCAGGGCGCGGTAATCGCCACAAGGGCGCCAGGAATTGTCCTTTTCGAGGGTCATGTGCAATGGAGATGACCAAGCGCTTTAACTCTTTTTTGGTTGAAATTAGAAGGTGAATTAGGAATTCAGAAGGTGCCAAACGACGAGGTCGGCTAGAGATACGGGGACCGTCGGTGGTTCGAATATGATGCACAGTGTTGTGCTTACTAATTCTGGGTAACCCAGGAGGTCGTGTAATGTCTGGAAATTTGGCAAGTAAGGACGAATACATGCACTTTTTAAGGGATACTTGTAGCCAGTTGGTTTCTTGTTGGTCAGAAGAAACGTCACTTGTTCAGCTCTTGAAGACAGGTTGTATAAATGAAGATATTGGGTGTAAAAACACGATGCATAAACACGATCACGTCGGGGTCACCACTTTGGGAGTTACTATGTTTGGGTACTCCACAATATATTTTTATCTGATACATCTACCACTTGAATGGTTAAATTAAACACAGTATAAACTTAATAGGCATTTACTGTTCATCTGGTACCAATATTCACAGTATTTGTCTCCAAGAACTTGAGTTACAGGCTTGTAGTCGCTTTATTTATTAGAGTCCACTTGATATTTTTTGTGGTTCCAACTCTGTGTACAAAAAGTAGCGTCGTCAAAAGTAGTGTTGCCACGCGAACACTACAATTTCATTAAAATACGATTTTGGTCTTTTATTATTTGGCCGTTCAGCTTGAAACTAACCCTCTTTGGAAAGATAGCCGTTCTTCGTACATAGTGTGGAGGAACGGATGTCATTTTCCCCCGACACAAAGGGTGGATCCTCTGACCAGGCGAGGTAATCATGCCTGGCGGGTCACGACCCAACGAATGATGTTGGGATGCTGTGTATATGCTTCTAGAATTTCTATATCCTGATTCAGGTTGCTCGGTAGTTCATTATATTTTGTAGTTTGATGTGTCTTCGCTAGATGACGCTGTAGTATATATTTCTGTTTGCGCTTTATGTGGAAGTCGCCACATCATGACGTGTTACAAGTATGAAGCGGAAGCCGAAGCGTCGGTTAAATTTGGCACGCAATGTCAAAAGACATGCACAATAAACAGAAGAGTGGAACATCATGGACAGTATAGCAGACTTTTACCAAAGTACACAATTGCAATGTAATTTCTGACTTTGAGTTTTACAAAATAATTTGACATATCTGACATTTGGTAGTGGAGGACCATGTAGGAACCACCATTCCTACGAGTCTCCCTGGATGACAGTTCGATCCAAGCCACCGAAAATGTCTCAATGACCACTACTCTGGCAAGCTGGCATCAAAAAAGCTTGGTGTTCTGAATAGAGCGAAGCGATACTTCACACCGGCACAAAGGCTACTACTTTACAAAACACAAGTTCGACCTCACATGGAGTATCGCTGTCATCTCTGGACGGGAGCACCGAAGTACTAGCTTGAGCCTTTCGATTCAGTTCAGAGACGTGCTGTGAGAATAGTCGACGATCCTGATCTCACAGACGGTATCGAGCCACTAAGTCTTAACTGTCTTAGCTGTCGCTTTAAGTTGTTCTTTTGTGAGAGAGTAGTACCACACTCACTCACTCAGAGTTAAAATCACCTTGGTTTAGTCACTAAAATGTTGGTTTTACATTTTTCAAATAAATACACTTGTACATTATAGTCTTTTTGCTATAACATTTATTTCAGGCTCTTGTATTTTCATAAATGCTGTTGTATGTTACGTTATACTGATAAAACGCGAAAGGCATATTTTTACTTTATAAAATCCAACTCCTATTAGTATTATTATAGTATTATTAAAACAGTAGACCTAAAAAGCAACAAAGTTTCTTCACAAGTTATTGGAGTTTATTGTCTTTTAAAATGTACTAAGTCGAAATTAACATTAAATACTTATATTTACATTAGCGGTCCAGTGTATCCTATATTTAATTAGACAATGAAACCTCTGCTAAATCCGAATATCCAAAATGAAAAATGATCTCATAGAAAAATGGGGCATATTGCCTAACATCGTATGAGAAACTTGTTGCGATGTATGCCAAGCTAGACGTGAAAGTAATTATAAACACTGAAATTTGGAAACATTGTAAAGTTCAAAAAAATATAGTGTTTTTGTAAGTTTGTAGATGAGATTCTGTAATGTATTTTTATTGTCTAGATGTACTGACTGGCGCACGAGTATTCATACAGTGATTAATGTATGTGGACTAAGTAAAAGACATTTATCAGAAACGTAGCAGGTGGATATCAATTGTCTCTGCCTACCCCTCTCGGAAATAAACCTGACAATATGAACGTATTATATATGTAACATTCTATAGAAATGCCAAGACGAACTAGTAATCTAGTCTTGATAGGTTATTTGTTTCTTGACTTTCTCGTTTCCAAAGCTTTCACGCGATAGAAGGTGACTACTGGCTTTAATATTTTATGATCGGTGACGAGTTTACTACCATCTAACGTTAGCGAGTATTGCTAAGAAAGTTAACCTTACAATAAATGATACTTTTCAAATTGATATTTATTCTCTGTAGGCACTGTAGGTACAGAACTACAATACTTATTGAAGCTTTACTATGGTTGCTTTTTGATTGGTTCAGGAATTTTTTTCAGAGCCCGGATGACTTAAGAACGGCTGATATCGGATTTCTCTAATTTTACCGCATCGTATACTTATAGTTGGTTCGATTCAAATAAGCATACATACTGAGTCCTGTTTAGTAACCAGTCTCCTATGTAGTAAAGGAGGTGTCCCAATCTTGCTGCTTTCAATACCTATACCAAACCTAGAGTTTCATCGGCTATGGCCGACCTTGATTAAATTTTTAATAGATTGCAATTCCCAAGAATGTTCGCTTTTGAATAAAAGAACATTACTTCTGTTGCGTCTGTAATTTTATATACGTATGTTTTTAAAGTACTTACCATCTCTTTTCGATTTTTCTTGATAATTAAAATTGCATACAGATAAATATAATTTATATATTTTCATGTAATATTTAGTAAATTTAAATACGGTTAAAATTGACACGTATTAATTAAATATATCGACCACATTGTAATATTTACGATTATATATTTAGAAAAGTAAGCTTAAAAATGTATAAAATTGAATCTCTTTATAATTTGTTGTCATAACCAAGCTTATTTCACACTTTACTCTTTCGGTTCGGTTCAAAAGAAAAGAACACCCACGAAGTTTCAAATATGAGCTGCTTCCTAGTTAGAGATGAGACCTTAATCGATAGAGAAAATGATTTATACTTAAAGTCACACCTATTTCCCAGAGGGCTTAGATAGAGATATTTTATCTCCACTTACCTACTACGGCTTAGATACTCAGGGGTGCACCTGTCAAGTACATTTCAGCCGGACAGGGCACATGGGTACGCAATCCCAAGACTTCCCGCACTGTTTTCTCACTCTTTCAATGGGATTGAATCCATGGCAAACAGTTCATAATACCTTTTCCGTCCCCTTTAAATACCAAATTATCCTTTCCGTACTCCCAAAATATTTTCAACACATAAGGTTGAAAATCTAAAAAATGGCCTGAGCTTATAATGATACAAGAACTCCAAAATTTTGCCACACACACACACACACACGCACATACGCGCACGCCACGTACACACAGATGCACACGCACACGCACACGCATACGCACACGCTCTCACTCACTTACTTACTCACTCACTCATTCAAATACACACATATAAACACACCTTATATGTATTAGATTTATATACCATACTAATTTGTGAATGTAATACTATACATTATAAACTATACAAATGAAATTATCAATATAAATTAAATTTGTTGTAGTGATGCACTATAGTGACTGCAGTACACAGTAGGTTCTATTTTATGAACTGTCTCCCAAAGTACAGACTCTATTCTGGTTTTGACGCTAGTACAATTATTCTATTGTAAACTTAAATATATGTGTGTAAAGTAATCACTTTCAGATCACAACCATGAATTATTTTCTAAGACAAATGTACATTTATTTATTTACTAAAAGTCTCTCAATTTTCCTAAAACTATTTTCTTCTAAATCTCTTATTCATTCAATTAATTAATGGGATTTATAACACGTATTGTTTTTAAATGAGTGTGGAAAATATACGTCTGACCACGATCAAAAAGGATATAGTCACGCAAGGAGTGTTGGTCCTATATGTCTATTGATGACCATAAAGGATACAGTAGTCGCACAAGGAACAGTAAAGTGTTGTTTCCTAAAATCTCATCACATCCGGATGTCTTGCTGTGCCGCTTCTAAGTCTGGTTCACCGGTGGGTAAATGAACCCAAGAGGAAAAACAAAAAAATTGTAATATTTGCACAACGTATGGCCTTTTACAACTCGTACGTAATTAGTGATGGACAGTATAATTAATCACATTTCGTATGTTATTAAAAACGAATTAAGTGTTTGACATCGTCGAGATACCACACACGAAACAAACTGTCGTACTAATAGAATTAAATTCATATTTACAAACAGGTCATGGCCTTTTTCTTTTTTTTTTGTACTGTGCAGAAATCCCCACGGATATCACCGAAGGGTAGTTATGTCGGACTCGAACCGACCAAAAACCGCACGCCGTCTCAGGTACCAATAGCCAGGGGACCAGGTGCACCCTAGTAAGGAAATCCCTGGAACCCCGACATACCTCGTGCCACCTACGGCCGTAGGTGGCCCCATCCTGTGTGGAAACCTGATGGTTTCTTTACTGCCTCCCCCGGAAGGGTGCGCGCAGTCCGTAGTGCTCGCATTGCCACCCCGGCCTGCTTCTGTTAGGGTGACAGATGGCCTATTACACCACACTACAGATGGCCCAGGCCTGCGCTTATGCGGTACCTAGCCCGTTCCCGGGTTTGACGAACCGGGAGAGTTTTAAACCTATGCCGATCTCGCTCCCCCATCTCTTTCGCAAGCATAACCTGCTTGCAGAAAGAGACAGCGGAGTTCCACGCGCTCTCGCTTCGGATCTCGGATCTTTGCGGCAATCATGTTATCGAGCGAGAGAGCCTCAACTTCGATGGCCGTCATGCCTCTGCTCCACCCATGCTGGGCATTCTGCCAGCGTGTGGAGCACTGTGTCCACGGTCCGGCCATCGAACAAAAGAACCTTCGAGGAATCTCCAAAGTGTATCCTATAAAATAATCATGATAAGTAACCTACGGGCTCTTCGGTCATAATCATCATAATCATAATTGGTTGCTCACCCTATTCTTTCATAGATAAACCGTTGGACTAATTTTAATGAAATTTGAGTTAGAGATGGTTTGATTCTTGAAGAAGGACATATACAAGGTCGGAGCTAAGAGCTAGTGTCTGTAGAACGGCCTCAGCTCTTGCAATACGTCTAATACAACTAGCTATACGCTTATCTAACCAGTGGACTACACCCTTCCGTCGCGCATGACCTTAACAGGAAAAGTTGTTAGAGCACAGTCACCTCGCAAACATTTACTTAGCTTACGCTTCAAACTGTTTATCGTATCAGTAAATCTGTTTATATCAAATAGGTATTTGTGTGGATGTTGCAATTATCCCAAAAACAGAAATATTTTTTGTGTGATGTCCTCGTATTTGTAATTTATCATTTAATGAATCGTTACTCGTAACATTTTTTTTTTTTTTAACCTGTGTAAACTCTCTCGGGCCGTCACCCCTCCGGGGTTTACGGCGGGGTGGTGTGTCGGAATCGGATCGACTAAAACCACACGGTGTGCCACTCTGCGCCTGAGATAGGAGGGATCCGGGAACCGCTGCTCGTTACTCGTAACATAACGTAACGTAATAAATCATAACTGTTTTATTTAATATAGAACGAAATAGGTTGATTATAACTTGAGCATCATGCTTTTTTTTCAAGTTAGCAGTTCAAATGGGACTGGATATTTGACCAACAATACTTTAAAGGAAGAATGGTCAAATTTCGACTTTAATGTCTTGTATTTAGTGTCTTGTTTACTGCCTAATATAACTTGAACTGTCAATGTATGAACTATTTTGGACTAATATAAAGTTAGCCTATCAAGTTAATTTTTTTATTGGTCTCAAATAGTTTTACAAATTTTACTCATTGCTGCCTGCGAGCGCAATAATCTAAAAAATCATAGATGGTTGGACAAAGTTGACGATAGATAAAAACATATCTTTACGAGACTATAAAAATAAGTATAATAAAATATTTTGGCACACAAAGTCTTAAACTTTCAATTACACAATGAAAGAAACAAGTAACTAAAGAAAAATATCGTTGATATGATGATGTTTTCCAAGCCCATATCGGTCATGGTGTCCAGTCTCAACAGACGCCAGCCAACTATGAGGAAGACATTATAGTTCACGAGTGTGTGCATGAACATAGGTGCACTCTTGGCTCCCTAACTCTCACAATCCGATGGGACGCGTTCATCACCGCGGCACGGGAGGTTACGTTGACACATCGGTCCTACGGACCCGGTCTTGCCTGGTAAAGGGCTAAGACCACAACTTCCAAACTACGTACGGTTATTAAGTATTTGTGTAACCACAAAAATACAATCACTTTTTTTAATACCGACCCGGCAATCGAACCCGAGATCTTTTGATCAGTAGTCGCACACGCTAACCCCTAGTCAGCAGCTAACCCCTAGCAGTTCTTTGAAATATATTGTATATGATAAATGTGTTTTTCATTTATTAATTGACTTTGTGACGTATTTATTGACACCATCAACTAAAGTGAAATATAATGACAAGTTTAAGATATTAATACATTCTATACCAACAGTGTTGTTGCAATACAATATAAATGTCAGTGTTAATAAGGTATCTGGATACGGTATTGGGTTCGTGCCGAAGTCAAGGCAAACTGCAGTGGTCTGAAGGGATTTCGTTTCAACCTTCAAACTTGAGTGTATTGGAGCTATATTATGGATTTATATACACAACATGGTTAAGAAAGTACTGGTTTTATGTAGGAATCACTTTCAGTGCTAGTTATGCCGCTGAGTTTGTACACTCCGAGTCTTAATGTTTTTAAATATTCGATCTGAGCATTAATAATATTTTATGGTTTTAATAAATGTAGGTGAATTTTTATGTTGATTGAAAAAGATAACTTTCACCAACATCAATACGACTATGTAAAAATTAATTTTAATAAATTATTTTTATTATTATGTTTCTTCCTTTACGCTTTATGGTAAATGTAAAACGAAATAAAAATTGCAAAATAAGTCTTGGTTACATTTTCTTTTCTGCGGTTTACATCTTCTCATTATTTCATTTATTCATCATATATTCTTATATTTTATTCTATGTATAAACAAGGCTAATTACTAAGGTTGATAGTTTTTTCAAAATATGCAGGAATCAATGGATAAAAATGGAATCAAATATTATAAATTCTTATACAATCGGCCTGAGCTCGTTGGAAATACTACTGTTTCAGACAGTCGCTTGATGATAGATACAGAATATTATATAATACTTGTAAGTATTTATAAATTAATACAATGAAACTTATCTTTTTTTTTATCTTTTTTTATAAAGACAACGCCCGCACTACGAATAAATCCTGTGTCGCGGGGGACTTTACAAACATACAAGAAACGGACACAAAGAACACCCAGACTCAGAACAATAATTTATGGATCACACAAAGTGTTGTCCCATGTGGGATTTGAACCCACAACACTCACCGCAGTAGAGAGCGGCGTGGCGACCGCTTAAACCACTAGGCCAACCGTGCAGT
Source organism: Hypercompe scribonia (assembly GCA_949316085.1). NCBI lineage: Eukaryota > Metazoa > Arthropoda > Insecta > Lepidoptera > Erebidae > Hypercompe > Hypercompe scribonia. The sequence goes on along the minus strand of OX438984.1, from coordinate 3,246,595 downwards.
CCATATATATATATATATATATATAGTTAATAATTTATTTGTAGTTAAAAACTATTAACTATAAACAAATTATAAAATTACTAAGATGTTTTTTGTGACTTTATAAAGCTTACCTAAATATTCTGCTACTAAAGTTCGACATTGTATGTATGATACATCATATATTTTCAATACTTTATTTATGTTGCTATATATTACAAATATAATCCTAAGAATAGATAAAATTTGTTAAAATAATTATGCGTTATATATATAAATCAATCGATATACATTGATTCATAGTGGCGTTCTGATAATTCATGTGTATCAACATGTATCATGTGTATTACATCCACAGAAGTATTTTATCAATGCTTACTAGCGTAATCGAACTTCTCCATTTCCCTGAGCGCCGCCAGAATTATTTACCGGGGGTGTACCTATGTCCACACATACTACTAACCAATTTAAAATATTGAATTATACTTTCGATCTTTACCTTTTTTTTTTTTTTTCACCCGTGTAATGCTTTATGCCCTCCGGAGAGACGAAGTGCGTGTGTGGGACTCCCGGAAAACCGGTCTACCCACTAAACCCCACGGCGGCCTACCTCGGCAGTCGGGAGAAGCTCCAGGAACGCATTAGCGGCTTCTAGAGTCCTCCCTGCCATACCTCACAAGTGAGGTACATCCCGGGCACCGACTTTTTTCAGGAAATAAGTTAAATTATGTGTTTTTCTCTGTTTCTGTGTTCTTCTCTCCCAGGAAACTCATGCCCCAAGGAAATACTCATGGGTACCGAGAAGGATGTGTTTTAGGGTACACATACACCTAAATAGGGTACCTTCCCGGCGCCCATGCGTATTTTTCTATTATGTTTAGTTTTGTAATCTTTCCATCCTGCGATATATTGTTATTTTTACAGAATTGAAACCATCTACCGGCAGTGAATAACCGAAGCCAATTAAATTTAATAGAAATCTTCGTGTATTCTCGAGCCAATGGCCAGGCACTTTCTATTTTTCTAAAGTTCAGTAGCAATATTAATTGTTAATAGTATTTATTTGTGAAATAATGATAATTTATGTATCAGAAATCTGTAGACAATCTATGTTATGGTTTCAAATTGATTAATTCAATTTCGTATCCAATCTATAATCTCGACAATTAATATTCATATCCAACTTTAGAAAAATTTAGGCACCAACACACAGATGAACAGTTTTGGTTTGGTAACATTATTATAGACTGTATGTTCTATGCATTTCATCACCTCATGGACATGAACAATATAATAATAAATAATTATATTCGTGGGAAAAGCTTGCAAAATTTTTAATAGACAAATAAAAATTATTCTGTTTTAATCTGATTTTAACCTCCACTTACGTCTCTGAAGCTGTGTAAATTCTAAAAACTGTATGCAGTATTAATTGTAATTTTGTGTTGAAAATATTTTTAAACACTGCTTGGTTTGTATTCTTTAACTGCAGCTTTTTTCTATATTAAGAACCTGAACAAGTGACTCTACTCTGCCTGATGCAAAGTAGAAATGGAGTCCAAAAGTTGTGGTCACCATACTCCTTGCAAATGCAGACAACACAGTATGGTGACCCACACTATGACGGCTTAGTGAGATGCTTTTTCTCCTCTTATAAGTTAATAAATTTGCAACAAAGAATAAAAGTTAAATACAATCTTTATAAAGATGTTTATAAAGATAAAGAAAGAGATACACATTCTTTATAAAGATATTTACCTTACTTGTTAAATTTTAAGAATGTGTTTAGAATTAAACAGTCTTTTTCCAACTATTCTTCTACAACCTTAGTACCGCCACATGCCACCAGCAAAGGTTGTTGTGGTGACGTACACTCACAACGGACAGACAAACCTATCATCTTCAAATCTCGATGAGTATACACAAAAATACAATTAATTTTACAGCTAACGTCACATTTTAATTTTAAGTTTTTGTGGGTAATTTTGCTTTTTATTATTTTTGTTTTAACACAAAAGGAGTCAAACTTAAGACGTCTAAGTGTGTTGTTGCCTTTTCAGACGCACTGAGAACCAGAGGAAGGAGAAGTTTAAGTCCGATAACCACATTCATTTATTGAAAGCAATAAAGCAAGAAAATGTTTTACATCGCTTTTTTGAGAGGCGGTATCACTCCTTCCAGGGATTTCCTTATTTTCCAGGAATTCCCTCACTAGGGTGCACCTGGTACCCCGGCTAGTGGTACTCGAGACGGCGTGTCGTTTTTGGTCGATTCGAGTTCTACATAACCAACTTTCGGTGGTATCCATGGAGATTTCCGCATTTGTGCCAAAACATGGCTCTTTTACGGTGTGGAATTGATGTATCTGTACGAGATAACCTTGGAGGAGGCCTATGTCCAGCAGTGGACGTCTATTGGCTGAGATGAGATGATTAACTTATCTACGCCTTGGGTAGGACTAGCCTAGCAAATCATTGGATTTAGAAAACCTGTAACATTGTAGAAAACTGTCAGGCTTACAGGTTTTATCGACATGTTTTATTGATCGTCAAGGCAAGTGATAATTAATAACTTGTATGTACATAAACTTAGAAAGTTGTAAGAGTTTGCGAGAGATTGATCGCAGAAAATTGACGTGAGAATAACTATCAAAATAAATAACTATTAAGGCTATCAAATCGTATCCTCAGCCACAATCATTGGGATGTAGTGTACCTGCTTAAGGTACTATCTTCCAAGTTTCTTATCAAACTGTCTTCGTCAAGGGTTCGCTGTTAATCTACTATGACTCGGCTAAGCTATAATTTTTTATGTGGAGCGACTACCATGAAATCTTCACAACGGATGGACTTTTTATAACTGCAACTCGTAAGATAGCCATAATACTCGATTACCGCATAGTCTGTGACCCTTCATAGATTGGGGTTAGACTTCTAGTTTACAGATTAATTGGTCACACTGAATATGAGATTAAAGTTGTATAAGTAAGATACCATTAACAATAATAACGAGGAAGCTATTACTCATTGTGTATATACGTGACTAGCTTTTGCCCGTAGTAGCCCGGGTTTATGTTGGTTATCGTAGTAAATAGTAACCTATGTATTGTTCTAATGATTAGTGATATTATTGTAAAGTTTCATATCGTTAAGTAGTTTTTGCGTGAAAAAGTAACAAACATCCAAACATCCATACATCATCACAAATTTTCGAATTTATAATATTAGTAGGATAGGATATACAAAAACATGATATAATACAAAAATGGTCGTCATAATATATCACAGAGACATGTTTCACAGAACCGACATCATTGTCATCTTTACCAACAGCCAGGTGATTCTACGGCCTACAGATTCTACTGCATTTCTAAGTCCTAAACGTGCTTGGGACTAAACAACTTAGTACCAAACTAAGTGCAACGTTGCAGCCTTTCCAGACATGCATGCAGCCACGAACTATACTACTTGCCGCCACTATCAACAACAGACGCGTGCGCACGCAAACCGCGCTAAATCGATAATTGTTCAAAAAGTATTTGTTTTAAAAAAGACTTTATCTTAAATTGTATAAAAATATTTTTTGTTTGATAGGTTTGGTTATAGGTTTTAAGTGATTTCAGTGTCAATTACTGGATGATAAAATGGTGAGTTAAAGTAAAAATTTTTTACAGGGCTTTCAGTAAACTGCTGAAAACTTTGCTTTAAGTATCTTGTCTCCAATTTGCTTCTAATCATTGTTGAACCCAAAGACTTCATGCTAGTCATAATTTTTTTTTTATTAAATTTTAAATGTAGAAACTTTGTTTATGATACTTGTAGGTACTTACATAAATATTTAACAACGATAATTTTGCGTTTAAAATTATCTGTTACCCGTATTATCAGAGGTGTCGAGAGATTGACTCATAAACATCGTGGCAACGTTTTGTCATACGACAATATAAAGTGTTAATTAATTTATTTATGCATGTTGATAGTTTATCACAAAGGTATCGCTGGGGAAGGAAGTCAATGAACTACCTGACAATATTCTTATTCTAATGTTTTTTTAATTCAATAGTTCTATAAAATTGAGTCTAAAGTCTAAGCAAGGTTTGTTAAATTTTTAGAGATTCGCAGATTGCACCTCGCTGAGTATAACTCCGGTAGTTTTAAATATTAATACTATTTGATAAGTATAGACTTCAAAAAGAATTAGGCTGGATTTTTCTTTTTTAATTTAGTTTTTTTTTGACAACTTTAAGTTATTTTTTTTGTTTCAATTTGTATTTAAAATAGTAAGATCTGAGCGATAAGTACCAGCAATCTTTTAATTATACATTTTTTATAGTATTTATATGTTAAACAATTAAAGCTACAAATTAACTAAATTACAATACAACGTAAAAAACAAATTAAAATTGTTATTAGTGTCATAAGAGACACAATTATTTTTTTTTTTTTTTAAATAAGGAGAATAAAAGTAACATTTTTATTTATAAATCTTTACTGTGTACGTGTGCGTTTGTTTGTGTGTATGCGTACATGTGCACGCGTGCGTGTTCGTGTGTGTGTGTGTAGATATGCTAACTATTGAGCATATTAAATTTTGAATATCGTCATAAAGAGTGACGTAATAGCAAATCTTTAACTGCATCGTTACACTCGCATGCACTCTTGTCTACAGCACATAAAACCACATTAATCTTACTACAAACGATATTATTGCTTAGGTTTGTACACAGTTATCTGAGTTGCATAAAAGTTTGTTTTTCGTGCCCACCAAGAACCCAACTGGAAACATACAGAGGACTTAAACGGACAAAAGTCCGCTTGCGTGTCCTCGGTGGACTTCGTTAAGAAGAAACATCACACTAATGGTACTTCGAAACAATTAAATTTTATTAAACAAAACTTCAAATACTTCACGGAGAAAAGTCCACCTCAGACTATCCTAAGTATGCGTTGTCCGTAAACGTAGCTTTATTCAACTACAACATTTCTTAAAACTATATCGACTATTCAAAAGTTTTAGTCGATTTTAACAAGCATTACTAATTTTTTTTTTTTTTTTTTTTTTTTTTTTTTTTTTTTTTTTTTTTTAAATAATACAACACCCGCATTAGGAATAAATCCTGTGTCGCAGGGGACTTTACCAACATACAAGAAACGGACACAAAGAACACCCAGACTTGGAACAACAATTTGTGGATCACACAAAGTGTTGTCCCATGTAGGATTTGAACCCACAACACTCAGTGAAGTGGAAAGTGGCGTGGCGACCGCTTAAACCACTAGGCCAATCGTGCAGTCAAATTGGAATAGGGAACACTAAGGGAACACCAAGAACTTAGAGCCCCAAGTCAACATCACCTGCGAGTGGTGCACCTGCTGCCTGCAATCAACGGACGAGGCTCTGGCAAACAAAACATCCTGATAAGCGGCAATAGTCTCGCCACCTATTACGTGGAACCAAAACACATGCGGATAGTGGGCGTTTGATATGCCTCTGCCTACTCTTCCGGAAATACAGGCGTGACTTTGAGGCCTTTAATTCTTTTAGGGAACTCTATGTACCATACTGAAAGTAAAACATTCTTATTAGTCAAAAACAAACAGTAGTAGGTAGTCCCTAGTCCCTAGGTAGTAGAGCCACGCTGATTTCAGCACGAGCGGGCCGGCTCCACCGGTGCAGTACTACCCTCCCACAGAAGACCAACCTAAAGCGCCAACATCCGTGTTGTCGTGTTTCGTTGGTGAGTGTGAGACCGGAGGCCCATTGATGCAGGGGTGACAGTTGTCGTGGTAACTGTGTAAGCCTTACACTGTCACGGTGACTGTCATGCCTTTTACGTCCCCAAGCGGAGTCTGAAAAAGCATCTCACAAGGCCACCATAGTGTGGGTCACCATACTGCATTGTCTGCATTTGCAATGAGTATGGTGACCACAACTCTTGGATTCTATTCATGCTTTCCATCAGGCAGAGTAGAGTCACTTTGGTAGGTTCTTAATATAGATTTTCCCTTGGTAGAGTAATGCTTTGGCACAAATAACCAGTCCAAAAGGTGTGATTACAGTAGGGTTTAACATAAAACCGTGTTAAACAATTATTTCAATGCTTTACGCTCATGTATTTCAATATTACATAAGACTTTAATGTAACATATTATAAAAGAATATAGTAATATATTTTTAGGAAAATGAAAATATTTTCAATTGTGTGGGTTTTTAGTATGAAATGAAGACTCCTCATTACCACTAATTATACACGTTTTGTATATATATTAATATAACTTAATGAACTTGAAATACAATTAAAAATAACGAGACATGGATGTTTAAGGAAACAGTAATGAATGTCAATACAAGAAAAAAAGACAATTAAAAAAGTCACTATGAAAAAACCGCTAAAAAAGTCTTGTACATTGTCTCTGTTAATGATAACCGCTGCTTCGCTCACATATGTCTGTCATTCTGGTAAAAAGTAGCCTATATCCTTACTTGATAGTCAAAATATCTCCATGTTAAATTTAATTAAAATCGATTCAGCCTTTTACGGTAACAGTCAGAGTTACATTCACATTTATGACATTAATAAGGATGATGTCATAAACAAAAAACATTCCACATCAACATTCAACTTTAAATGTAAGGTAGTGAAATATACTTGAGTACAGGAAGGCCAGTTAAATGGGAGTCTTATTATGGAGTTACAGAAAACCTGAGTCCTATAGCAAATCCTTCACTGCTTTCACCGGGTGAATGAGGTTACTGAAACCAGAAAAACCCGAATCCTTCTTTTGCACTATTCCTGGAGGGAACTAAACGCAGAACACTAGAACCTTTTGTGGTGCAGATATGGGCGACGATAGTCCATAACCATTGGGTGTTTGTTTACCCGCAATTCATACAAATAATCTGCCCCCTTAACTGCTGTTTTATTTCGTATTTTACGTATTTCGGTTTGAAATAAAATAAAAATACTTAACGGTGATATACTCCTAACCTATTTCAACAGAGACCAGCTAAATACGCAGGAGATATTTTAGTGCACATGTGTGTGCGCAAACACAAGTGCACTCTCTGTTCCCTAACTCTTACAATACGATGGGACGACTATCCGACACGACCTTGGAGAGATCAGATGCAGTAACGACGGCTTTGCGTGCTCTCCGAGGCACGGGGTTTAAGACTTCATCTTTCAAACTCCGGGCTGTTATTAAGCATTTGTATACTCCGAAAAAATCAATAATACTCTTCTGGCCTGACCCGGGAATCGAACCCGAGACCTTTTGATCAGCTTTTGCATACATTAACCGTTAGACTATTTGTAACTTTTTCTTAATAATCGAACAATTATATAAATTAATAAATAAATAAATACTTCATACATTTGATACACAATGTCATCTAGTTCCAAAATAAGCAAAGTTTGTACTATACCTAGACAATTGATATAAATACATATACACTTTTTTTTGTTAATACATAGAACACACTCGAACTCCAAAATAAATATTCATTTGTTTGAACCTGAGACCTCAAACACAGCAGTCGCGTACGTTACCGCTGCGCCACCGAGACAGTCGAGTATTAGTCACCTTTTTACATCTCAATGATTCAGTGATTCGTTACCGCCTTGTACTGGCTGGTATTTTGCTTGTAACAAATGGATTTGAACAATTCGACGCTTCAATCAATATTAAATTACAGAAACACATTTTTTGTTTGATTGGTTTGCACACAACACTTAAGATCCATTATAATTATTTTAAATCATTTGCTCGATCACACTAAATCAACGGTTTCCCCATGTGTATATATTATCCCGAGTCTAGACTCGAGTAATCTAGGTTTAATGATGTTATTTCACCACTAATTAGATCATTGCAAGAACATTTTAAAGCGAAGCAGTTTTTCATCATTATCATCAATTTTCCAGTTATTAAACAACAAGCTAGGAACAATGGAAATGAACACTGTTAAGAAAGTTGGTTGGCGAGTTTCTAAACTGCGCTTGCGCATATTTCTGCTAGTAGGCATGGAATGGCTCAAACGAGTTAATCCTTTTGTTTTTCACAATCTCCTTTCGAATCTGAGCTCCTAATAGCTTTTCACATGTAGATATCAAATAACCTGCTTTTGACTTTTGATTATAATTTTGGACAATTTTAAAAGGAAATAACTATTAATTTGTTGCGAAAGATATATTTTTTAGCAATATTTGCTTTTTCTAATTTAGAGTTCAAAGAGAGTTAGTATAAAATGTAGTAAGTTTAGTCTAATTTTGTATTCAAAAATCCTCCATATCTGCGTCTACTGGTAGCGTCGACAGCATTGATGAGTTGAAAGGCTATGCTAATTACATTTTTATGCTAATTATTAAAAATTTTACGATAAGAACATCTGTTAGAACATAATAGTAAGTAGACTAGATCGAAAGAACACAAATTTGTTGCGAAGTTTAAAAAAAATATGTTGGATTTTTAAAAGATCAAAACTGCAATTTTGTAAATAGCTAGTCGCTTAAATTGTCTAAAACAGTTCTAGAAAAAGAGAAAGATCAGAGGTATATCTTTCATTGATGATTAGATATTCAAAAAATGTTATAAGGTACTTCATGAAAGGCATTTATTCAAAAAATATAATCACTTAAGCTTAATTTATCACGAAATTCTGTTTTACATTTTCGCTAAGAAATAAAAAACATAGAATAATAATATAAAGTGTATAAACTATTGATTCAATGTGTTCTTACACTCACATACAGTGAGTATGGCGACCACCACTCTTGGATTTTATTCATGCTTTCCATCAAACAGAATAGAGTCACTTTGGTAGGTTATAAATTTAAATTAAAAACAAAAGATTAAACGAGATTTAATGGTTTCCTAAGAGCAATCGTTACTATAACCATGAAAACTCGTGTCGGTATAAACTAACTGTACATTACGGCTCATAAACACGCTTGTCTTATCATCTTCTCTGTTTTTATCACCACAATAAATAAAGACAGAACGATTTCTTATAGTGTTTCATGAACCTGTTGTGTAACTATTATGAATTATTATTAAAATTCTATTTTATCAATATAGTGCAATTAAAACTACTCACTACCGTCCTGAAATAATGTAAAAAGTTCGATTCATTTTGCAGCGCTTTAAATCGGGGTTTAGACATGGGTTCTATTCACGTTATGTTTTACGAAAATGGTTAATATTAATTCATTAAATGTGCCGAAACAAATATTCAAGATTCTAATCTAAATTGCATATAACATGTCTACTAGATAACAATTCACCCGTGAGAGAGAGATCTTTCGGCACATACCGCCGAGTCGATGGAAATTATAAATAGTAGTGTGGGCCACGATAATGTTCACATTTGAAAAAATAGTATAAATAAATATTTCGGACATTTGACACACAACCAATAAAATACTTATACACTGTTTTTTTTGTGTATACATGTATATTATTACAGTACAAGCCCAGAACAGAACAAGAAAAGAGCACAAGACTAATCCAATTGCATCGTGGGGTAAGACAGGGAGATGTTATATCTCTGAAATTATTTACCAATACATTGGAAGATGTCTTCAAAACGCTCGATTGGAACGGACGGGGAATCAATATTAATGGCTGATACCTCTCACATCTGCGGTTTGCAGACAACATAGTCATCCTGGCGGAATCTCAGCATGATCTGGAAGAAATGCTGAACAGTCTGGATGATTCTTCAAATCGAGTGGGACTAAGGATGAACATCGAAAAAACGAAAATAAGGCATAATAGGCATGTATCCCCGAGTCCTGTAACCGTAAATGGCGCTGCTATCGGGGTTGTGCAAGAATATATCTACCTTGGGCAAACTATTAGCCTTAGCCGGCACAACTGCGATCGGGAAGCCGATAGGAGGTTTCGTCTGGGCTGGGCGGCTTTCGAAAAGTTTCGTCACATCTTCGAGTCGCCGATCCCACAATCATTAAAGACCAAAGTATTTGACCAGTGCGTTCTACCTGTAATGACATACGGAGCCGAGACTGGACACTCACCATTGGACTGGTCCATAAGTTTAAAGCAGCTCAGCGTGCGATAGAGCGTGCGATGCTGGGTGTTTCTCTGGCTGATAAAATTCGTAACAAGGTTATTCGCCAGAGAAGTAGAGAAACTGGCTGTGGAAGAACGGGTGTCATGTCCCTCCAACCTCATGAACGGGTGTCATGAACATAAGGGGAGGATCCTCCGACCAGGCGAGGTGATCATGCTTGGCGAGCCGCGGCCCAACGATTGATGTTGGGATGTTGTATATATGCTAATTGCCATACGAATCTCTATTTCGCGATACAGGATTAGTAGTTGCTTTGTAGTTCATTACATCGTTTCGTTCATACTTCGTAGTTCGATGTATCTTCACTAGATGGCGCTGTTGTATATTTTTGTTTGTGCTATAATGTGGAAGTCACCACACTGGCATCTCACGCAGAATCAGTATACTGAAGTGGAAGTGTGGCCGGCCATGTCTCCAGACGAACCAATGGTCGCTGTAGCCGAAGTGTATAACACGAATGTATACCTAGAGTGGATACCATGATTGGGCAAACGTAGTGAAGGGCGCCCCGCGGTACGATGGACCGACGACTTGAAGAAGGTGGCTGGCAGCGGATGGATGCGAATTGCTTAAGACCGGGATGGTTGGCGTGCCTTTGACCTTCATTCAGCAGTGGATGGCGATAGGTTGATTGATTGATGCATATTATACATAGAAAACACCTAAACTCTGAAACAAATATTTGAAGATCATACAAACATTTGGTCCGACCCGGGAATCGAGCCCGAGACATCAAGCACAGCAGTCATTTTCGCTACCACTATGCCATCGACGCAGTCAATTGTGTTGTGTGCTTTTGTACGTTTCTTGTATGTTTTCTAAGTCCCCCACGACACAGGATTTATTCCTAGTGTAGTCATGCTCTTAAAAAAAAAAGAATTAGTTATTTCAACCTTAGCCTGTGGTTTAATATAACAGTACAGGCTTTTAAAGCAACTATGTTTTAGAACTATTTGAGATATAAATATTCATACAAATTGAAATTTGTAGCAGTAAACGATACGCTTCTTGGGTTTCAGCGTGATAACCGTTTAGAGGAACAATTATATTCTTGTTGCATTATCTTCCTAATTGCACAGAGATCAGACATAACTGCAACATTAAACAACAGGAATTTTAAAATATTTGAAAGATACAATAGTATGAATACCGCATTAAAAAGTATAGACTAGAAATTTAATAAAGAAAAAGTGACCAAGTGCGATTTATGACGTATTAAATATTATATTACTTACCAGATCTCGTTGAAACCAAATTTTCGGTAGAAGTTTACCTTGTAATGTGCATAGTAGTACAGTATAGTTCTTATAATTTCGTAAAAAGTGGCTGTGATATACGGACAGACAGACAGACAGACATAACGAATCTAAAAGGGTTCTGTTTTTTGCCATATGCTTACGGAGCCCTAATAAAGCCTAGGTTCTATAGACTGAAAAATGTTTCCTCAATTCAGTAACGAACGTCGTCGAAGGGTAACAATCGAACCTGAGTCTTTGGTTTGGCAGCCAGGATCTTTAACCACTTCTCTAACGGGCTTGTCTTCATCATTAAACCGTGATTTAAGCGTAACTCGCTGTGTAACGTTCCTTCAACTAAAAGCTCACCAATGGGGTAACAAATAACTCATAGTTTTTGTAATTTGTCCCGTTTAACTCTACAGTTTTGATGCCGTGTATGAAACATCGTGTCTAATTGGCATCTTTTTCGACTTGATGGATCGCGTAGTGATGTAAAAAATGTAAATATCAAATAATTTAACCAAAGTATTGCTTGTCACTAACCTTACCTTTCACTTCGATAGTTATAAGAGTAGAGAAACATTTCTCTGTTCGTCACCTAAAAAGATCATCAACCATCATTATCATTAACAGCGTCTAATAGACCACTGCAAGACATAGGTCTCAGCTTACAAAGACGATTTTCACTTACTATACCACGCTGACCAGATTGGTGTAGGGTGTACGTCAACTTTCCTCCTCTTTGCAGTACTGTTGTCCTGAGTAGTTTTCTCCGTTAATGTGTAAGGGTTCTGACTTCCCGTGTTCTTAATCCCTCACCATACAACAATATTTTTAACGCACACACACAAAATAAAAATAATAATAATCAGGCAAGAGCATAATTTGACTGCACGGTTGACCTATTGGTTTAAGCGGTTGCCACACCGCTCTTTACTATGTTGAGTGTTGTGGGTTCAAACCCCATATGGGACAACACTTTTTGTGATCCATAAATTGTTGTTCTGAGTCCGGGAGTCCTTTGTGTCCGTTTCTTGTATGTTCGTAAAGTCCCCCGCGACACAGCATTCATAGTGCGGGAATTAGTTAGGGTAGTTATGATACAGTAAGTAATGTTACTTACATTGTTAGCAATTGGGACTTCAGACATAGCACCGTGGTTGAGCAATGATTGGTGCGGTTACCCTGTGCGAGCGAACTGGTGTAATATAAAATTAACTGGACATACCAAGACACTGAAGTATTTAAAAGAATTTAGACTTTAAGAACTTACATACAACTTTACTTAAAGTATTTTTTTTCTACATATAAGACTTAGGAATGATTTTTTAAGCTTGATGGGGATTTTTATCATCTTATTTTTTAAAAAGACAACGCCCGCATTAGGAACAAATCCTGTGTCGCGGGGGACTTTACAAACATACTCGTAGAAGAAACGGACACAAAGAACACCCAGACTCAGAACAATAATTTGTAGATCACACAAAGTGTTGTCCCATATGGGGTTTGAATCCACAACACATAGCGCAGTAGAGAGCGGCGTGGCGACCGCTTAAACCACTAGGCCAACCGTGCAGTCATTTAGTGTAGAAGAATACATACATATGTTGAAAAATATCAAAATTTCAAAAAATAATTAAATTATCGTACTTAATTTATCGATTAAACCAATCAAAACAAAATACCTACAGCTAAAAAGAGCAAAAAAAAATTATGTAAAAGACTTAAAACGAAACAATTATTTAATGTGACTTGTCCAAATTCAAATCACCGAGATCTTGAAGGAATACGATAATGATGATTAAATTCTTAAATTGCCCGGCTAATATCGTTGTAGCAAACGGGGAAAAAATGAAAATAAAAGTGGAAATTCAGAGTATACACGTAGGAGAGATAGATAAAAAAAGCAATTGTAGAGGAACAGATGACCGGTGAGTGTAACTAATTAGCCGAACTATTCGAATTAACCACCTAAATCAACTTTACATTCCCACATACTTAAAAACATAAACCAAAAAAAAAGGTTATAATAATATTGTTAGCAATAATTAGTGCAATGTTTGCTAATCTAGTTACACCGCTACCGAACTCGAGCGTAAATCCTTGACACCGCGTTCGGCACAGTGAATTACCAAGTCCCTTTCCAAGGCTAATTAGCAGCTCAAGTATTTATAACTCTTAGACCGTGTGGTTTACCTTAGTTGGCATTAGCATCTTAAATGTTAATGATCTTATAACCCAAATTTGAGAGCCCTTCTATTATATACTCGCTTCATATATATCGAGTTAATATAATTGATTTTCTTACATGATTATAATAATATCAGTATTTCAGACATCTGACACAACGCCATCTTTTTTCTTTTTTTTATTTAAAAAGACAACGTCCGCACTTGGAATAAATCCTGTGTCGCGGGGGACTTTACAAACATACAAGAAACGGACACAAAGACACCCGGACTCAGAACAACAATTTATGGGTCACACAAAGTGTTGTCCCATGTGGGATTTGAACCCACAACACTCAGCGCAGTAGTGAGCGGCGTGGTGAGCGCTTTTTTTTTTTTTTTTTTTAACGTGTGGAAACCCCCTCGGGCCGTCACCCCACCGGGGTTTACGGCGGGGTGGTGTGTCGGAATCGGACCGACTAAAACCACACGGTGTGCCACTCTGCGCCTGACATAGGAGGGACCGGGAACAGCTGTTATTACGACATCCAGATCCCTCCTAGCGCCTGCCCGCTACCTCGGGCACCATCTGCGGATAAACTCTCTATTTTAGGCGACGTACGGCACACGCGGACGTCGCCTCCTCGCGGCTGGCCATTGTAGCGGATGGAGGGGAAAACCCATCCCGTCCACCCGCGGCCACACTCAAGGCGGCATGAGGCGCTGGTATGCGCGCCTCCGCCGCCCGGCTCGCCGGCGGCGAATTGGGTCCGAGTGGATATCGTCCTCCCGGGCCTTCTCCGCCGCCTCCTTCCGCGAAATTACGTCTTCGCAGAAGGTTGCGACCGCGGTAAAACAACTGTCGCTACCGGCCATGGAGCGTATGACGGCCGGTAGCGAGAGGTCTCCTCCAATAACTGCAGTGAGGACCCCACGCTGCGCCGCCCAGGCGGAACAAACCGCCAGCGTGTGCTGAGCCGAGTCCTCACTGCAGTCGCAGTGGTGACAGGCGGGACTCAATTCCCTCCTGGCGACCGAGTGCAGATACTTCCCGAAGCAACCGTGCCCGGAAAGGACCTGCGTCAGTCGGAAGGAAAGGGTCCCGTGCTGCCGCCCTGCCCACTCGGCGACGATCGGCTGGAGAGCTTCCACGGCGGCAAAGCCAGCACGTGGAGCCTCCAGCCGGGACGACCAACGAGCCATCGTGGCTCGACGAGCGGCCTCTCGCCACTCGCGTATCTCTTCGGGCGGGGGCCGTATGCCGCTGCCCGCCCGGAAGTCAGCCGTCCGCCGATAAACTTCGGCGAGCACTTCCGCCTCCAAATCCCACGGGGGAGTTCCGGCCAAGGCGCACGCCGCCTCCGTCGATACGGTGCGGTAACCGCGTATGGCTCTAACCGCCAATATCCTCTGAGGGCGCCAGAGGCGAGCCCTATTCTGGGCGGTCAGAGCCGCCGCCCACACTGGCGCACCATACAGCGCCATTGACCGGACAACCCCCGTGTATAGCCGTCTCGTCGCGACGCTGGCTCCACCCAAATTCGGCAAAAGTCGCCCGAGGGCAGAGGCAGCGCCGACCAGCTTTGGAGAAAGCTGTCGGAAGTGCTCGTCGAAGAGCCACCTCCCGTCAAGGATCAGGCCCAGGTACTTCACCTGGGCCTGAACCGGTACGAGCACCGAATTGACTACGATAGAGGCGCCGGGTGGTGGACCACGACGGGGCCCATGGAACAAAAGGGCCTCTGTCTTATCTAGGGCCACCCGTAAACCCAGCGCCTCAATACGCCCGACCACCAAAGAGACTCCCGTGGTGGCCAGGCGCGCCGCCTCTTGAAAGTTCAGTCCCCGGGCTGTGACCAATGTGTCATCTGCGTAACAAATTACGCCCAACCCGGGGGGAAGACGACCTCGGAGGGCCCAGTCGTATCCCACGTTCCACAGGAGTGGTCCGAGGACAGACCCCTGCGGAACACCGCACGTCATGGGCCGCCGCCTCAGAACACCGTCACGGTCCTCGTACATGACGGTACGCTCCTCAAGGTAGTCTGCCACAAGCCGCCTCAGGTACTCTGGCACCCCGTGGTAGTGGAGGGCTTCCCTGATGCAGCTAAATGGCAGACTATTAAAAGCGTTGGCGATGTCTAACGACACCGCCAACAGCACGCCGCCACAGCTAACCGCCTCTTCGGTAACGGCCCTCAGGCGCAGCACAGCATCGACCGTCGAACGCCCCGCCCGAAAACCAAATTGGGCGTCCGACAGATCGGGGCCCACCTCGCAGAGGTGCCGGACGATGCGGGCAGAGAGTATCCTCTCAAACAGTTTACCCGCCTCGTCCAGCAACACGATGGGCCTATAGGCCGCTACCGATTCGGCTGGCCGTCCCGGCTTCCTCAATAGGACCAGCTTCCCGCTTTTCCAGCACTCAGGAAAGCGTCCGGACGCCAAGCTAGCGTCCAGGACCTCCTTGAGGCGGTCCGACATGTGTTCGAGGGCTCGGGCTAGCACTCGGGCAGGTATCCCGTCCGGCCCGGGGGCGGTGTTCTTAGAGCGGATCCGTAGAACAACTGCCCCTACCTCCGATTCCCTGACGGGCGGAACATTGTCTTCGTTCACCCCGTCGTCTTCGACCATGAAGGCCATCGACGGGGGCGTGTGCTCCGCCCGCTGCGGGAAAAGGCCCTCGACCACTTCCCGCAGGAAGCTGGGCTGGAGTGTCTCTGTAAGGGGGGGGCCCGACGTGCGGAGCTTTTGCCGCGCCGCACGATAGGGGCGACCCCAGGGGTCACGATCGAGACCCTCCAGCATTTCCTTTCTCTTAATTTCTTTGGCGCGGCTGATGGCCAGCTTCAGAGTTTTCCGCGCCTCTCGGTACTCCTCATGAAGCTGGTCCTCCCCACCTTCTTCGCGGTGTCGCCGCCGACTACGGGTGTAGGACCTCCGGGCACGAGTACAGGCCGCACGGAGGTCCGCCAACTCCTGGGACCACCAGTAAACCTCCTTCCGTGGAGGCCGGCAACCTCGGATGCGGGGCATGGCCGCATCACAAATTTGTGCAATCGCTTCGCAGAAGCGACCAGCCCTCATGTCGACCTCCTCGGTCGGGGCCTGCGGAGACGGCCAAGAGTGAATAATAGCCGCCTCCTCTAGTAGGTCCCTATTTAATTTAGCTACAGCCCACCGTGGAAAGCGAGAAGAACGCCGCGCCGCGTGACCCCTACTGGCGTCCTGGGACCGGGAGAGCTCAAATCGGATATAGAGATGGTCCGAGAGCGTCTCAACCTCTTCCAGGACACGCCAGTTCCTTACTCGTGCGGCGAGGGCAGGGGTAGCGAACGAAAGGTCCACTATCGACCCTCCCTGCTGTCGCACGCACGTGTTGGTGGAGCCCCTGTTTAGTAAACAGAGGCCCACCGAGGCCGCCCACTCCTCTACGGCCTCGCCCCTAGCGTCCGTCCTGGGGGAACCCCACGCAATGGACTTTGCGTTGAAGTCCCCCAGCACTAAGACGTGCCCAGACGTTAGACGCCGCATCGAGGTTTCCAAGTTGTTAAGGAAAACCTCGAAGACGTTCAAACTCCGGTTGGGGGAGAAATATACACCATATACAGTGATCCCCCCCCACTCGGCAGCAACATATCCAGTGCCCTTGTCTCTTAGCGACAAGGGCGGGGAATGAGCCGCCGTGGAGCCAACGACTGCCACGGAACCGTCCCGGTCACCCAACCAGTTTGGACGGGGAGGAACATAATAGGGTTCCGCGGCTACGGCAACACCGATCGACCACTGTGTCATGGTTTGCAGGAAAAGGTCCTGCGCCGCGGCACAGTGGTTCAGGTTCGTCTGGACCAGGAGGTTGGAGACTTGGGCCATTACTCGACCGTCTCTACAACCTCCTCCATGGGCAACGATGCCGACATGCGAACGACATCAGAGGCAGCCTGGGTCGATTGGCTAGCCCCCGACGCTTGCCGAGAATTATAGGGAGGTTTGCGGCCTCCCTGCCCAATTTGGTGATTGGCGGGCTTGTTACCCGCCGCACACACCGGGCAGTGAGGGGCGGCAGAGCATTCAGCCGCCTTGTGTCCCGGTCGACCGCAGCGGAAACATAATCCGCTGCAGTCAAAACAGCTGGCGCACTTGGCACGTGTGTGTCCCGATGCCAGACATTTAAAACATCTCATCGGTCTCGCTGCCAGGACTGTGATCCTGGCGCTCACGAAACCGATGAGCAGCCTACCGGCATCGCCCAAGATTTTTGCCGATGCTACGGGACAGCTGACCCACACTGCGCCAAGCCCTCCTGGACCGGGACGGATGGTGCCGACCCTAATGTTGTCCGCGTTGCACCCTGTCTTCTCTCTTACTGCAACACGGACATCCTCGGCCGTTATGGAGTCGTCCAGGCCTGAGATGCGCAACTCTGCACACTTGGTGGGCCTGGCGCTCTTAACACCATCCGTGGCCGCAAACATGCCCCGCAACTTTTCGGCAAACGTATCAGCCGTCTTTGCACCTTCGGCTCCAGGGAACTCTAGGACACGAGCTCCCGTCTGAGCGAGGCGCAACCTGACTCCTTCCGTCCCGATGTCGTTGGCGAGACTAGCCCGGGCCCTCTGAAAGATGGCCGCGTAAGACAGTCCGCCGTTAGCTGCTTCCGGTGATACGGTGACCACCACCGCCGCGGTCTTGGGCACCTGCAGCTTGCGCGGCCTCTTTGTAGTGGCCACAGCAGACACAGACGCCACCGCCGCATAGGATACACGACCGCCCGTAACGGGAGGCGTTGATGGCACCGATACGGTCTTAGGTCTATTTGCCGCGAGCGGCGGTCGGACAACTGGGGCCGGAGGCAGTGTCGCCTCCAGGCCAGCGAGACGCCCGTCCATCATGCGCCAAACTGCGTCCGTGATTTGGCGCAGGTGGGCATCAGGAATACCCCCGAGGTTGGAAGAGGGGGTAAGTTGTGACGGAGGCGAGCTTTCTCTTTCGGGGCGATCTGCCCGGAATTGAGCAAACTGAGCACTGAGCTCAGTCACCTGCCCCGTCAGACGCTCGTTGGCTGCCTGGAGACGAGCCATGTCTCCGATAAGGCTCTCCACGACCCCCGCAATAGCGGCAGAGGAGTCCTTAAGGGCCTTCACAAAACAGCCCTTAAGGTTACTAGACTTGGTGGCCACTTTGTGGATGATGGCCACCGCCGCGTTTGCTCTCTCCTGCATGGACGATGGTGTTTGGAGAACAGAACTCCCTACCATCGGCTCCTTGATTTTAAGCAGGAGATCTGCGACCTCCTCTTCCGCTAATGCTTCGCCGTCCGCCCTGACTCTTCTGTAGGCTCCTGCCTTGCAGAAAACGGAGCCCGACGGGACCGAGGCCGGAGTTCGTGACCTCCCTCTACGGCTGCTTGCAACCTTGGGAGGTAACATCTCCTGAGACGTATCGCTGCCGTCATCCCTGGAGCGTCCGCGTTTCCGACTGGCACAGAGCTCCGTTTCCATAAGCTCCAGTGTGTCCTCCTTCGCACCGGAGCTACCACCCGCGACAGATTTTGAACGCAATCGTTCCGATATTCTACGGCTCCCAGCAGCCATAATGACTTCTGGGAGCCCCACCGAGATAGGCGTGCTAACCAATGTCTCCTCTTTGTTGGAAGAGAAGTCGTCCGTTCTTGCACTCCTTTCCCCTCTGTGTTTTTTCTCCTTCTTTTCGTCTGTATTTTTATTTTTATTTGTAATTGATTCCATATTTGAACCCACGAGATGGGGAGAACAGAGGTCGACCCGGGCAGAGATCCCCAATACCCGGGCAAGCGTAAATTTATGCCCAACCGAGGGGTCCGCAGGTGCCTCGGCTGGGAGTGCGCTTACGACTGAACTGCCCATCAGCCATGCATCCCCTGGTCACGCACCAGAACACGGGATTCGGGGTAATTTTTTAAAGAGGTTTTCTTCCTCGCAGTCCGGGCGGCTAAGCCAAGACCCTCGCCCCCGATTGGTGTCGCGAGACATAACCACCACACTCCTTTCGGGATTACGATGTGACAACGGTGGCAGGAAGATTAAATCTTCCAATGCCTGCTCGGCGGTAGTGTGAGTACACACCGAGCCCATTCTCCTTTCTCCACCATTGACAGTGGAGAAATGCCGACCCATGAAAGGGTCCCACCCTAATGATTTTTTATCGAGGTTTTCCTCCTCATTGCTCCAAAGAGCGAAGAGCCAACGGAGGAATCGACATAAATGCCCGCTCTGTTGGACCAAGCCTCAGCCGAATGGCCGAAGAAAATGGCCTCCTCTTCTTCGTGCTAGAATATTAGCCGTTGGCGTGATGTCCTCTTCCAAATGGCACAGGAAGAAACAGTGCCATCGCCAACGTTACCAGGGTGCACCACGTGGAGGTTTTCTAGCCCAGCACCCCGAGCGCTTAAACCACTAGGCCAACCGTGCGGTCAAAGTTTCTAAGCAGAGCTTGTAGTATATGCACCAGATAACTGATATAAATACATACATACTTTGTTTTTTGTGAATACATACGTATTTATACAAAGAAAACACCCAAACTCTGAATTAAATATTTATAGATCATATAAACATGTACTCCGAACCGAGAATTGAACCCAAAACCTGAAGTACAGCAGTCGCATACGCTATCACTGCACCACTGAGGCAGTTATGTTATGATACTTTTATGTCATTATAGAAACCTGCTGTTTGATACCAAACGTGGTATCGTTGGACTGGATGTGTGATACTATTAGGGAGTGGGCTCGACACCACTAAGACCGTGGACTAAGACTCCACGGTCTAATTGGCTGATTGGCTGTCGCCTTGTACTAAACTCCAGGTTTGTTTTTATCGTGTAAAATGTTTGTAGGCCTTATACACTAACGCGTGTAACACAACGATAGCGCGATCTAGGTTTGTAACAGCTCCATCTAGAGAACGTGAAGGTAACTAATGTTTTAGAGTTTGACTTTGATCGCACTGTGCTGTTATTGGTCTCGGAATGTACAATTAAATGTCGTACTATCTCAATGATTTTATTCACATTGCCAACTTTTACAAGACTGGAATTACGTCATTGTGATGCATATGTAATATATTTTTTCTTTCTTCACGCATTGCTTTCATTGTCTAGTAAAGATACCTATAATATTATGTTATTAGGGTAAGTACTCGTACATTACAGTTTTTAGCATAATTATGAGACTGCTAGCTGACTCGCACAACCTCGACTGCGTCTCCTATTGCCCTTAGTGTGCTTTTTTTACTTAAAAAGGTTATAGTTTCTTTTTTTTAACGTGTGGAAACCATCTCGGGCCGTCACCCCACTAGGGTTTATGGCGAGGTGGTGTGTCGGAATCGAACCGACTAAAACCACACGACGTGCCACTCTGCGGCTGAGAAAGAAGGGATCCGGAAACAGCTGTTATTACGCCATCCATATCCATAGTGAGTTAACCTGAAAAGATGTACATATGCTGTTGCAGATTCTTAGACCTTTTAAAGGGAAATCCTTTTAAATAGATGATTTTTGCGAAACTTTACTTTTTAGCTCTAAAAAGATATCATTTTTACGTATTTCTAGAATATTTTTAATTGATACCCAACTCTTTTAGGTCGTAGTGTAAATATGTATATAGTAGTGTGGCGACTTCCACATAAGTGCAAACAGAAAAACATACTACAGCGCCATCTAGTGAAGATACGTCGAACTACGGAGTATAATGAACAACGGAGCAACTACTAATCCTGTATCGCGAAATAGAGATTCCCGCGTCGATTAGCATATGTACAACATCCCAACATCACCTCGCCTGTTTGGAGGATCCTCCCTGTGTGCCGGAGAGGCATGACACCCTTCCCTCCACAGTAGTTTCTGACGTTACCACATCCAAACAAACATATAATTAGCATAATCAACAGCCTTTAACAGTCCATACTACTTTTGGAGATAGTCCTTACTTAACCATGTGTATATGACACAATTTTTTTCGATTTATATCCGACTCAGCCGCAACGGTTATCACTATCTATGGCATGCAGTATGCTAATTTGTCATTTAAGTCAGGGTTAGCCAAAAAAACTTTTAATTTTTTTTCTTAGATACCATGAAAATATTGTCAAAAATGACGAAGAAAAGATTCTGGTAGAGTTTGAGCTCTTAATATTGATATTAAGAGGTGACGATTCGTAATTTTTAATTTCCCATTGAAATAACACGGGTTTTTTTTTTAATTTTTATTCATTTTTTTATGCGTTTAAACGAATAATTATCTAGTAAAAACTAAAACTTATTTTTATAGGAATTTTAACGAACCACTAAAAACGTCTGATATGATTTTTTCCTAAGTCGACTCTTTCAAAAGTTAAAAAGTTAAAAGTTCAACTTTAAATCGTAGAAGATAGTTTTACAATTTTTTATATTTTACCACAAAATAATGGCTCAAAAACATAATGTATTCTATTTTTCGTAATACTAATAGAATGTTTTGGTAAAACAATAACATTTTTACAAAATATCGTAAGAGAAACCTATTTTATGAAAAAGTCGAAAAAAGCCGAATTTTACTCTACTTGAATAATAACTTGGTAGAAATTACTATTTCCTGAAAAAATAATAAATGTCCCTTTTGCACTTGACCATTAGATGATGAGAAATAATAAGAGGCGTATTTAAGTATTTTTTTAATTGCAATAAAACTTTATTTTATAACTTGGACATATACTTTAAATTTTTTTTTACAATTGGGCAATATTTGCCGATGATTTTTAACCACTCGCAATAAATATTGTAACTGTTCTTCATTTTTGTGTGTCCTATACAGCTATTCCTTCTTAACTGCCTCGTTGGTTTAGAGGTTACCGTATGCCACTGCTGATCAAGAGGTCTCGGTTTAGATTAACGGGTCGAGTCAAAAAGTGTCATTGAATTTTTCAGTTCAAAAGTGTTACAGAAATACTTAACATTACTTAACCCTTGTGCTTCGAAGAGCACGGCAAACCGTCGGTACTACGCCTGATCTCTCGCAGTCTTGGCGAATAACTGTCTCATCGGATTGTGAGGAAACAGAGACTGCACCTGTTTTAGCACACACACTAATGCACTGTAATATCTCCTGAATTGACCGGTCTCCGCCGAGACTGGCCGCCGTGGCCGAAATCGGTTAGGAGTACGTCATAATTCCTTATTATATGCGGCAAATACGATCCCCAAGCAAATTCTCGAAGGAACCTTAAATCGAATCGAGGTGAACAGGCTTGTTATTTTTATAACTTATATCACAACAATGTTTTATCTTTTAATAATAGTTTACAAAAATTAAAAAAAACACGCTTTTGTTGCTAATCGAACTAAAAACTAGAAAATAATCTTTAATGACAGAGTCTTATATTACAGTAGCAGAAGATCGAATAATCAATCATAGTGAATCGCCTCAAAATAAAATTATAATAAAATTTAAGTTATTAACAGAATAATTCAATTCAGAGTAAAAAGCGTGGGCATATTTTCTAGTTTTTAGTTCGATTAGCAATAAAAGCGTGTCTTTTGAAACTATTATTTATTTTTCATTTTTTAGTCTGTGACAAACTCATAAAACTATTATCAAATTATCGCATTGTCATCGATCCTTGAGACGTGTGCAAAGTTTCAAGTTGATTAGATTTTAGAAACCGGTGAAAATTAAGCTCAAAGATTCCGTAACACACATAGATACAACCCAAGCTAATAAAAGCGTGTTAAAAAGTAATAATCATAGGACTTCCCGACAACAGTTCTAAGCCAACATCCTCTTAGTTTAGCAGGTAAATCTTTGTCTTAAGAAATCCTGTGTAATTGAACATGTCGAACGACGAAGCGGTTACGCTTACAATAATCACTCTTCACGGTGCGTTGATCACATAATGTACGAAATTCCCTCCATAAAATGTAATGTTTATGTGTGTAGGAATCTTTAAATTCTTTGACCTGCAGTCGTTAGGCTTTAGATTAATGTCACTGAAGTCAATGTTAGTACCGAGTGTTAACATGTTTCACAAACATTAGATTTTTACTCAAAAAAATATAATTTTTATAACTACATAAAATAGAATAGACAGAGTCTATGTTGTAGTGTAAATAATGCTGAGTAATGTACTTATATATTAATAACTATATACATATTATGTTTAAATTTCAGCCAGACAGTACACAATTATTAGCCCTAGGTGGGAATAGAAGCCGCAACCCCAGGCTTCACGGACAGAATCACAAACCTCAAGACCAGAGAGCTAAGTTGATCTAGAGAGTCAATTAAATTTATAAAAAATAATAAAAAAAATGCAAATTATTTCTCTAAAAGCACAAAAAGATGTACAATATGTCTCTAAACAGCTTGTAGAAGAAATGTTATAATTAAAAAAGAAACACTCGTCTGAAAACGTTATAATGTAGTATTTAGCTATCCGATACATACGTACACAGTTAACTGACTCATCGATCTAGCGATATGCGAGTGCCGATCAAGAGGTCTTGGGTTCGACTCCTGGAATGGGTGAAAAAGTGTTATTGAACTTTTCTGGTTACAAAAATACTTAATAAGAGCCTGGAGTTTGGTAGTTGAAGTCTTAACCCTCATGCCTTGGAAAGCACATCGGTCCTGCGTCTCATCTCGTCATACACAGATAACCGTCCCATCGGATTGTGAGAGTGAGGGAACAGAGTGTGTACCTGTATTTGCACATACACTTGTGCACTGTAATATATTCTGCGTAATTGGCTGATTACTATTGAGATTAGCCACCGTAGGTGAAATCGGCTACATTATTTAGCTACCATTTCTATCTAATATTTGTTCTTAAAATCAATTGATACAATAATTTTAGTGCAGCAAAAAATATAAATCATGTTAAAAAGCTATTATCTGTCGTATACACAATAAATGCAACTTAACCAAAGTTTAATAACTTATGTTATTGAATTCGATTCCTAAGTGGTTCAAAACATTGAGTAAATCTACAAATTGGATCTCTCTTTCTTTTCTTTTTTAAAAGACTACTCCCGCACTAAAAAAGTTGACAGTTTGTTTTTGGTGAGAGTCGCCAAGATTTAGAACGACCTACCTGGGTTTATTTTACTGATAAGTTGAACTCTGGAGCCTTTAAGAGTAGAGTGAACAGGTTTCTTTTGAATGGGTGTGTACCACCTTCGTCTTCATCTACACTTTCCATCATGCCAATGCCTATTCCATTACAACTATAAAAAAAAGTCCTGCGTCGCATTGGACTTTACAAACATACATGATACGAACTGGGAACACACTAAGTGTTTTCCCATGTTGGGTTTGAATTTACAACACTCAGCGCAGTAGAAAACGGCGAGGCGACTGCTTCAATCACTACGCCAACCGTGTAGTTTGTGTTCTTAAATTCTGTGGTATGTTCTGAATCTGCGTGTTTTTGTGTCTATATGCCAAAGTGACTCTACTCTGCCTGATGGAAAACATGAACAGAATCCAAGAGTTGTGGTCACCATTCTCATTGTAAACATAGACAATGCAGTGTGGTGACTCACACTATGGCGGCCTAGCGAGATGCTTTTTCACACCACGCTTGAGACGTAAAAGACATGACAGTCATCGTGACAGTGTAAGGCTCACACAGTTATCAAGATAACTGTCACCCCTGCATCAACGGGCCTCCGGTCTCGTACTCACCAACGAAACACGACAGATCGGATGCTGTCGCTTTAGGTTGGTTTTCTGTGGGAGGGTAGTACTGCCCCGGTCGAGCCGTTTCGTTCTTACTGAAATCAGCGTGGCTCTACTTTATGCAAGTCCCCTGCGAGAGAGGATATTTGCCTGCTGTGGGAATTGTCTTAAAGAAAATATAACACATATTGTAGACAGATAATCTTAATTCTTAACCTTCAATGACCTCTTAGTGCCACCTCTATATATAAGAGAAACATGAAGAGATGTTTCGAGGACAATCTGTACAGATTTCTGCTGTAATGCGATATTTTCGCAGGATATCGAATTAAAGTTTACTCGGGACGGAAACCGGATACGATCCCTACTAGTGTACTATTCAATACTGTATTATTCTTTTTTGTTTGACTATATAGTACTATAAGAGGTCGCAATTAATGCCTACATTAACATACCAACTGGCAGTTTGACTACTCCACGCATTATTTATAGTAGGTGACTAGTCATCAACAGCCTTTTACAGATCACTGCTGGACATAGCAAGAAAGTTTTGGCCTACTATTCCACGCTGGCCAGACGGGTTGGAATAGGGTTTGTTCCAAGTAGACGACGGGGGAAACGAGAACAATGTTCTACCCGTCAGGGAATCGGAGGTCGGGGTGGTTGTTCTACGGATCCGCTCTAAGGACACCGCCCCTGGGCCAGACGGGATACCTGCCCGTGTGCTGGCCCGTGCCCTCGAATACATGTCGGACCGCCTCAGGGAGGTCCTGGACGCTAGCTTGTCGTCCGGACGCTTCCCTGAGTGCTGGAAAAGCGGGAAGCTGGTCCTATTAAGGAAGCCTGGACGGCCTGCCGATTCGGTGGCGGCCTATAGGCCCATTGTGTGGCCGGACGAGGCGGGTAAACTGTTTGAGAGGATACTCTCTGCCCGCATCGTCCGGCACCTCTGCGAGGTGGGCCCCGATATGTCGGACGCCCAATTTGGATTTCGGGCGGGGCGTTCGACGGTCGATGCCGTGCTGCGCCTGAGGGCCGTTACCGAAGAGGCGGTGAGCTGTGGCAGCGTGTTGTTGGCGGTGTCGTTGGACATCGCCAACGCATTTAATAGTCTGCCATTTAGCTGCATCAGGGAAGCACTCCACTACCACGGGGTGCCAGAGTACCTGAGGCGGCTTGTGGCAGACTATCTTGAGGAGCGTACCGTCGTGTACGAGGACCGAGATGGTATTCAGAGGCGGCGGCCCATGTCGTGCGGTGTTCCACAGGGGTCCGTCCTCGGACTACTCCTGTGGAATATGGGATACGACTGGGCCCTTCGAGGTCGTCTTCCCCCCGGGCTGGGCGTAATTTGTTACGCCGATGACACATTGGTCACAGCCCGAGGGGCCAACTTTCTAGAGGCGGCGCGCCTGGCCACCGTGGGAGTCTCTTTGGTGGTCGTTCGCATTGAGGCGCTGGGTTTACGGGTGGCCCTAGATAAGGCGGAAGCCCTTTAGTTTCATGGGCCCCATTGTAGTCCACCCCCAGGCGCCTCTATCGTGGTCAATTCGGTCCTCGTACCGATTAAGATACTTCATCTGGGCCTGATCCTCGACGGCAGGTGGCTCTTCGACGAGCACTTCCGACAGCTTACTCCAAAGCTGCTTCTGCTCTTGGGCGGCTTTTGGCCAATTTGGGTGGAGCCAGCGTTGCGACGAGACGGCTATACACGGGGGTTGTTCGGTCAATGGCGCTGTATGGTGCACCGGTGTGGGCGGCGGTTCTGACCGCCCAGAATAGGGCTCGCCTCTGGCGCCCTCAGAGGATATTGGCGGTTAGAGCCATACGCGGTTACCGCACCGTATCGACGGAGGCGGCGTGCGCCTTGGCCGGAACTCCCCCGTGGGATTTGGAGGCGGAAGTGTTCGCCGAAGTTTATCGGCGGACGGCTGACTTCCAGGCGGGTAGCGGCATACGGCCCCCACCCGAGGAGATACGGGAGTGGCGTGAGGCCGCTCGTCGAGCCACGATGGCTCGTTGGTCGTTCCGGTTGCAGACTCCACGTGCTGGCTTAGTGGGCGGGGCGACAGCACGGGACCCTTTCCTTCCGACTGACGCAGGTCCTTTCTGGGCATGCTTGCTTCGGGCAGTATCTGCACTTGGTCGCCAGGAGGGAATTGAGTCCCGCCTGTCACCACTGCGACTGCAGTGAGGACTCGGCTCAGCACACGCTAGCGGTTTGTTCCGCCTGGGCGGCGCTGCGTGGGGTCCTCACTGCAGTTATTGGCGGAGATCTCTCGCTACCGGCCGTCATACGCTCCATGGCCGGTAGCGACAGTTGTTTTACCGTGGTCACAACCTTCTGCGAAGACGTAATTTCGCGGAAGGAGGCGGCGGAGAAGGCCCGGGAGGACGATATCCACTCGGACCCAACGCCGGCGAACCGAGCGGCGGAGGCGCGCATACCAGCGCCTCATGCCGCCTTGAGTGTGGGCACGGGTGGACGGGACGGGTTTTCCCCTCCACACGCTATAATGGCCAGCCGCGAGGAGGCGACGTCCGCGTGTGCCGTACGTCGCCTAAAATAGAGAGTTTGCCCATAGATGGTGCCCGGACATGGATTTCAACTGTTATCCACGTGTCAATGAAAATGTATAATGGAGAAAAGCTTTTCCTTTATAAGCCATTTTTTTGACGTGTTGAAATTGCCACGGACTGGGACACCCTGCGCCTGCGATTGGAAAGATCTGGAAATAATTTTTGTTAAGTGTGTTCCTTCAAGTGAACTCTATTTAGGCGCCGTACATCACACCAGACGCCGCCTGATTCGCCAGAGTGGAGGTTGTCTTTTATGGCCAAGCTCCAAGGTCAGGCTCCAAAGTCTCGTTCTGCGAAGTGAAATAGATGGTTGCGAACATGTTAAAACACCTGTCGCTACCGACCATGACATGTTCTGTGGTAGCGGCCGGAGAAGGGCCGACGCCGCGTCTCCCAGGCGGAGCCGAACACATTTATTATATATTTATGTAGTAGTATGTATGCAAGCTAATGTTATTTGAAATAATTTTTAAGACAAAAACACTGGCTTTTAAAATTGAAAGAATAGGGAAGATGTCAAAAGAATCGATCACTACAACATCCGATTCTCGATATTGTAGTGATCGATTTCTTTATAACATACATAAATCTGTAAAAAGAACATTGACATCCTCCCTATTCTTTCAACTGTCATACGGTACGTCTTAGATTGAATCAGAAGCTTTCTAACTTTTTTCTCATAGACATTTTCAAAATCTAACTGGCTTCAGTACACCTCCTGCAGCTACATTTATATTATATTACCACAAATCAATAAAAACTGTGAAGATTAAATCTAACTATGGAAATTTCCGTTGCGGTGGAGTTCCAACCACGATTAAAAAGTTTTAAGTAATCAAATGTAATTATTACTCTATTACTTATTTTGTTATCACATTACACTGTAGTTTGATAACAGTCGTAATGTAATTAAAATTAAACAATAATAACCTACCGAAACTTCCATATAACGAAAATCACAAAATAATCATAATTTTAATGGGAGGGATGTACTTGATGAATTTATTGCAAATTTTCAATGTTTGGCTTCAGTTTTGTTAGGAATATCAAATTCTCCGTTAGGCGTTATTCAATCTGCTCCTTGTTTTGTTAAAAGCTTTGTAACGACACTAAAACTATTATCGAGAACACATGACCAGGGAAACGCTGTCAAAAGGGTTCTCGCAATTCCCCACAGTCCTGGATATTCATCGCACAATTATGCATATAAACGAGTATCCAACACAATGCTTCTTTTTTTGTTAACTGCATTAATCACAACTTGAAGCGTTTTTGCAATCTATCACTCAACTCACCATTACAACTAGGTGTTGTCGGTGGATGATACAATGATTGCAATTACCTCTGGTATAATTCTTTTAAAATGATCTTATAAACCCTCAACCATGACAGGAGCTTCATCTATTGCCACCAAAATAATGATTGCAAAAAGAATCGATTTTTCCTGAAAAAAAACACCCGGACATTACATACTGATTCACTTTAAGTGTCTCCAAAGTTTTCATGAATTGCTCTTTAAGAATTTATTCTATAATAAAACAAATATATGTCAATAATAATATTTCATTACCAAATAAAGTTAACTCGTTCAATCGAATAGGAAAATGACTTGTTCATCGGAAAAAACAAGAAACTTTCAATCCCAATTAATCAATTTCGATTAATTATTTTTTTATTCTCTTTATTACATTTATATACATATTGATCACATTTTTAAACACATAAAAAAAGAAAGGAAAATACCCCGAAGAAGCAGCAGAAATAAATAACCAGAGAGCACGTAAAGCCGTTGGTCATGCACTTAATCTCTCCACGGTCGTATTGGATAACCAACCCATCTGTTTGTGAGAGTGAAGGAAACAGAGAGTGCATGTGAGCTTGCGCACACACTTGTGCACTGTAGTGCACAGTACTGCCTGCTTAGTTTGCTGGTCTCCCTTGAAATTAGCCACTGTGGCCGAAATCAGCTAGGGAGTGGATCATCATTGTAGAATGCCCACAAGTCATCATCGTTCTTAGATTTAGTTATCCTTCGCAGCAGTTGCCTACCTATAAATAAAAAGAATGTTGTTTAGTAATCATAAGGCGGTCTTACAGAATGTGGCTATTTTAACAGAATTAATTAATTATTAATAGAAATAAAATAATAAAATTTTATGAAAATAGTTGAACCGATTTGAATGTAAAATAAATTTTTCTTCATTAATTCTATTTTGATATTTTTTTTAAATTCGATAGAAAATGCTTTTAAATAATATTTTGATATCTAAACATTACAATTTTAATTATTTATTTATCACTTTCATGCACGTTACAAGGATGTAAAGACACATACTTCCATACCTACTTTAATTGTAATCAGTGCAGTGATTTAGCCGTGACAGCGTAACAGTTAGAAAGACAGAGTTATTTTTAAATTTATAATATTAGTATGGATATTTAACTATTTTTTAGTACGTATGTACTTCAGACACACACACGCACACATGACAAATATACTTATTATAGCATAAAATAAAAGTATGTATAACAAATGTGCAGATAAATACTTTTCCGGCACTGACAAACACTAACATCGATTCACATAACTTTACTTTTTGAAATTCCGGAAACAAATGAGTAACGTTTTCCCATGACATTCATATTTAAATTGGTGAAAAATTAAACAAGTTCATGCAAAATTGCAAGCACACACACTACTACTCACATTTCACCCCTTTTCACGTATGAAAAAGCATTGCGGAAGGCAGTGGGGTCAGCAACAACGCTTTGCAAATCTCCAAACGTTATACTGAATGTAAAATATACAATTTTTTAGAAATAACATTCGCAGAGCTTTTCAAATGTTATCTGCCTACACTCATAGTTGAAGTCAAATTCAAGTCCAGGTGGGCCAGTACATGAGGTACTTAGGCTTTATCCTGGACAGTCGATGGAGTTTCGAAGAGCATTTCGGGCGATTAGTCCCCCGAGTGCGAGGGGTAGCAAGTGCGCTGCATCGTCTGTTCACGCAGACGCTACGGCAGAACGCGCATAAGCAAGCTCTGGTGGCTTGGCAGGCACGGCTTGAAATTCAGGGCTGTGCTAGCCAACGCGCCGTCGGAGCCGTTCTGCCGAACTTCGTAGCGTGGATAGAGAAGACCGACTGTATCACCTATCGATTGACTCAGATACTCACCGGGCACGGCTGCTTCGGTGAGTATCTGAATCGAATAGGACGGGAGGCTACGGCACAATGCACAATGCCACTGTGAGTCCGAGCGTCGAGTTCTGGTCGGACGGATCGAACGAAATCTATCACCGTCAGCATTGATCACGGCAATGCTGGCGAGTCGTGAGGCATCCCTATCCCATCGGAAACCGCGGTCCCCTTTTGTGAGCATGTTCTGCTCCGGAAGGAGACCGCAGAGCGAGATCGGTAAAGAGCTGATCCCGGTCGAAGGAGGCGGCGAAAGGGATGCGGCAGAGGTCGCTAGCTCCCTAATCGCCGCCTAAGGGTCACTGCGTTCACATCTTGGGGCGATGTGACTGCTGCAAACGACCCGAGACAGGTGACACTCCGGTGCGGCCGGGGAGTGTCGTCTAGAGCGGGGCGCTGTTCTGCCTCTTACTGTACAGGGTGGTGAGAGGTGCGATAGTGTCTTGCCCCTGGGGCATGAGGTGTCCGGGACGTACCTCACTTGTGAGTTACGGCAGGGAGGACTCTAGAAGCCGCTAATGCGTTCCTTGAGCTCCTCGCCACTGCCGAGGTAGGCCGCCGCGGAGTTTAGTCGGTAGATTGGTTTTCCGGGAGTCCCACACACGCCCTTTGTCCCTCCGGGGGTATGGCGCGAAAAGCATACCCCGCGTAAAAAAAAAGTAGATCTTTTTCTTTTGTGGACCCCCAGTTACAAATAATTATCAATCCCCATTTTCGTCACACCAGCAAACACTCCCGTCGAGTCTCCCGTGGATCCCTGGAGGGTCCACCTGGACCTTTGAGAACCAATGGGTTAGATGAACTATCACAAAATGTTCTTATATTATCAGGGCGACGTAGACGCGTGGACTTTTCAAGACATCGCCTTTAAGGCAGAGTTGGATCGCCACGACCATCCGGAGTTAGAAAAAGAAGCTGGAATACTGTGTGCAGAAGATCCAGCTGACAGAGCAAGAAAAATAGAAGAACTTAGAAATATAATATATGGTAAGTTAGCTGTATGGTGACGGTTTAAAAATACGCAGTATCACCATCCTGCATTGCCCGGATGATGTGGCGGTTTAAACGGTCACTTCACGGTGTTCCGCTACGTAGAATGTTGTGGGTTCAAATTCCACGTGGAACAACACTTTGTATGTGTTCTTTGTGTCCGTTTCTTGTATTTTTTTTATAGCAACCCACCAAAGTGACTCTATTCTGTCTGATGGAAAGCATGAATAGAATCCAAGAGCGGTAGTCGCCGTACTCACTGCGAATGAAGACAGTGCAGTATGGCGACCCACGCTATGGTGGCCTAGTGAGATGCTTTTTCCCGCCCCACTTAAAGGACCCGGGATCGTAGTGGGAGGGAGAAAGGAAGAACCGAACCGTTTAGTTCGGGAGTGTATGTATGTTTGTAAAGTCCCCGCGACACAGGATATATTCCTAAAGCGGGCGTTATCATTTTAAAAATTAATTAATTGAACCTAATTTATGAGGATGTCGAAAGAGCCGAATAAGAGAGCAAACTGCAGCGCTACAAAGAGAAGGGAAACTTGACACAAACACTTTTTTTTCTTTTATTTTTTTCGACTTTGACACAGACACTATACCTACCCATCTGGTTACCATCGTATGGTAGGCCAAATTCTCCTTCCTAAGGAGAAACCTACGTCCAACCGTGTATTAAGGCTGACAACAAAGTGAGCAGTAAGACATCGGTAACATAACTGTAACTAAAAGTAGAAAACATGGAAAGCGAACAGGTTAATTGAGCGTGGAAAATAAATAGTGGAAAAACTGGTTGCAAAAGAATTTTCTTTTACATTTAGCTTGAACTTGTTAGCATTTAAAATGGTAATAGTCAGATAAGAAAAACTTTATTACAACTATAAAAAATATAAATAAATAGTATAATAAATATTTCGGACATTTAACACACAACGCCATCTAGTTTCAAACTAAGGAGAGCTTGTGCTATGTATAGTAATACTTATATATTATATGTAAATCATACAAACATTTAGTCCGACCCGGGGATCGAACCCGAGACCTCAAGCGCAGCAGTCGCATTCACTACCGCTGCGCCACTGAGGCAGTTATTACGTGCAAATATCTCTAAGTAAATATAGTGCACTAAAGTATATAATAATATATTATATAGAATAATGATGTACTCCTAGCCACTTTTGACCACGGCAGCCAGTCTCGATGGACACCAGCTAAGTAGATATTATAGTGCTCCTTGGGGCAGATCTTCGTAGTCGTTGCCTGCTGCTCCCGCAACAGCTCCGAGGGCACGACAAGCGACGAAGGCAGCAGCCAAGACGGCTAGACCGAGGTCAGGGTCTACAGCGGTGGCAAAGGCTGGAGCGGAGTTCCCTCCGCTCCCCACTCCAACCGCTGTACCTGGCACCTCCACCTGTGCTCTCTCAACATCTACCACTTGCACCGATGGTTGGCAGGTAGTCGGGTAAAAAGGCTGCACGTAAAGCAGCCTCTACTCCACAGGTGCCGTCGGTTGTGGTGGCTACCGCAACAAGCCGCGTAAACTGCAGGTGCCTAGAAGCACGGTTGTAGTAGTCACCGTAACATCGGAGGCGGCTAGTGGCGGGCTGTTCTATGCGGCCTTATTTAAGAAGGCCCGGGATAGTCTCACCACTGATTTCGGGACTGAAAGGGTCAGGTTGCGCCTTGACCAGACGGGAGTTCAAGCCCTCGAGTTTCCCGGGGCTGAAGGTGCAAAGACGGCGGACAGGTTCGCCGAGAAACTGAGAGGAATCTTTGCAGCCACGGGTGGTGTGAAGATCGCCAGGCCTACCAAGTGCGCAGAGTTGCGCATTTCGGGCCTGGATGACTCTGTTACGACCGAGGATGTCCGCGTTGCAATTAGCGAGAAGACGGGATGCAACACGGACAACATCAGGATCGGCACCATCCGCCCCAGTCCTGGAGAGCTTGGCGCAGTGAGGATTAGCTGTCCGGTAGCGTCGCCCAAAGTTTTGGGCGACACAGGCAGGATCCTCGTCGGTTTTGTGAATGCCAGAGTCACTGTTCTGGCGCCAAGACCGATGAGGTGTTTTAAATGCCTAGCATCCGGACACACACACGCCAAGTGCGTGAGTTGTTTTGACTGCAGCGGACTATGTTTCCGCTGCGGTCGACCGGGGCACAAGGCGGCAAGGTGGTGCTCTGCCACCTCTCACTGCCCGGCTTGTGCGGCGGGTAATAAGCCCGCCAATCATCAGATTGGGCAGGGGGCTGCAAACCTCCCCGCGATTCTCGGTGAACATTGGGGGCTAGCCAGTCGACCCAGGCTGCCTCCAATACCATTCGCACGTCGACATCGTCGCCCATGGAGAAGGCTGTAGAGACAGTCCAGCAATGGACCAAGCCTCCAGCCTCCTAGTCCAGACGAACCTGAACCACTGTGCTGCGGCACAGAACCTTTTCCCGCAAACCATGGCACAGTGGTCAATCGGTGTTGTCGTAGCCGCGGAGCTATTATGTTCTTCCCCGTCCAAACTGGTTGGGTGACCGGGACGGTTCCGTGGCAGTCGTCGGCTCCACGGCGGCTCATTCCCCGCCCTTGTCGCTAAGAGACAAGGGCACTGGATATGTTGCTGCCGAGTGGGGGGGATCACCTTATATGGTGTCTACTTCTCCCTCAACCGTAGTGTGAGCGACTTCGAGGTTTTCCTTAACAACTTGGAAACCTCGATGCGGCGGCTAACGTCTGGGCACGTCCTAGTGCTGGGGGACTTCAATGAAAAATCTATTGCGTGGGGTTCCACCAGAACGGACGCAAGGGGCGAGGCCGTAGAGGACTGGGCGGCCTCGGTGGGCCTACCTTTATTAAACAGAGGCTCCACCAATACGTGCGTGCGACAGCAGGGAGGGCTCGATAGTGGACCTTTCGTTTGCTACCCCTGCCCTCGCCGCAGGAGAAAGGAACTGGAGCGGCTTGGAAAAGGTTGAGACGCTCTCGGATCACCTCTACCACCTCACCTTTCCGCGGTGGGCTGTAGCTAAACTAAATAGGGACCTACTAGAGGAGACGGCCATCATTCACTCTTGGCTGTCTCCGCAGGCTCCGACCGAGGAGGTTGACATGGGGGCTGGTCGTTTCCGCGATGCGTTTACGCTGATCTGCGATGCGGCCACGCCCCGCATCCAAGGTTGTCGGCCTCTTTGAAAGGAGGTTTACTGGTGGTCCCAGGAGTTGGTGGACCTCCGCGCGGCCTGTACACGTGCCCGGAGGTCCTACACCCGTAGTCGGTGGTGACACGGCGAAGAAGGCGGGGAGGACCAGCTTCATGAGGAGTACCGAGAGGCGCGGAAAACACTGAAGCTGGCCATCAACCGCCCCAAAGAAATTAAGAAAAAGGGGATGCTGGAGGGTCTCGATCGTGACCCCTGGGGTCGCCCTTATCGTGCGGTGCGACAAAAACTGCGCACGTCGGGCCCCTCCTTACAGAGACACTCCAGCCCAGCTTCCTGCGGGAAGTGGTCGAGGGCCTTTTCCCGCAGCGGGCGGAACACACACCCCGTCAATGACCACCATGGTCAGAGACGACGGGGGCAACGAGGACAATGTTCCACCCGTCAGGGAATCGGAGGTTGGGGCGGTTGTTCTACAGATCCGCTCTAAGAACACCGCCCCCGGGCCAGACGGGATACCTGCCCGAGTGCTGGCCGAAGCCGGGACGGCCTGCCGATTCGGTAGCGGCCTATAGGCCCATCGTGTTGCTGGACGAGGCGGGTCAGTTGTTTGAGAGGATACTGTTTGCCCGCATCGTTCGGCACCTCTGCGAGGTGGGTCCCGATCTGTCGGACGCCCAATTTGGTTTTCGGGCGGGGCGTTCGACGGTCAATGCCGTACTACACCTCAGGGCCGTTACCGAAGAGGCAGTGAGCTGTGGCGGCGTGCTGTTGGCGGTGTCGTTGGACATCGCCAACGCATTTAATAGTCTGCCATTCAGCTGCATCAGCGAAGCACTCCACTACCACGGGGTGCCAGAGTACCTGAGGTGGCTTGTGGCAGACTACCTTGAGGAGCGTACCGTCATGTACGACGACCGAGATGGTGTACTGCGGCGGCGGCTCATGTCGTGCGGTGTTCCGCTGGGGTCTGTCCTCGGACCACTTCTGTGGAACATGGGATACGACTGGGCCCTTCGAGGTTGCCTTCCCCCCGGGCTGGGCGTAATTTGTTACGCAGATGACACATTGGTCACAGCCCGGGGAGCGAACTTTCAAGTGGTGGCACGCCTAGCCACCACGGGAGTCTCTCTGGTGGTCCGGCGTATTGAGGCGCTGGGTTTACGGGTGGCCCTGGACAAGATGGAGACCCTTTTGTTCCATGGGCCCCGTCGTGGTATACCGTCTGGCGCCTCTATTGTAGTCAATTCGGTCCTCGTACCGGTTTAGGTCCAGATGAAGTACCTTGGCCTGATCCTCTGGATGGAAGTGGCTCTTCGACGAGCACTTCCGACAGCTTTCTCCAAAGCTGGTCGGCACTAATTCTGCCCTTGGGCGACTTCTGCCCAATTTGGGTGGAGCCAGTGTCGCGACGAGACGGTAATACATGGGGGATGTCCGGTCAATAGCGCTGTATTATGCACCGGTGTGGGCGGCGGCTCTGGCCGCCCAGAATAGGGCTCGCCTCTGGCGTCCTCAGAGGATATTGGCGGTTAGAGCCATACGTGGTTACCGCACTGTATCGACGGAGACGGCGTGCGCCTACCCCGTGGGATTTGGAGGCAGAATTGGCGGCAGGAGGGAATTGAGTCCCGCCTGTCACCACTACGAATGCAGTGAGGACTCGGCTCAGCACACGCTGGCGGTTTGTTCCACCTGGGCGGCGCGTCATACGCTCCATGGTCGGTAGCAACAGTTGTTTTACCGCGGTCGCAACCTTCTGCGAAGGCGTAATTTCGCGGAAGGAGGCGGCGGAGAAGGCTCGTGAGGACAACCTCCACTCGGACTCAATTCGCCGCCGGCGAACCGGGCGGCGGAAGCGCGCGTACCGGCGCCTCATGACGCCTTGATTATGCCCGCGGGTGGACGGGACGGGTTTTCCCCTCCATCCGCTATAGTGGCCAGCCACGAGGAAGCGACGTCCGCGTGTGCCGTACGTCGCCTAAAAGGAGAGTTTATCCGCAGATGGTGCCCGCGTTAGCGGGCAAGCGCTAGGAGGGATCTGGATGTCGTAATAACAGCTGATCCCGGATCCTTCCTATGTCAAACGCAGAGTGGCACACCGTGTGGTTTTAGTCGGTCTGATTCCGACACACCACCCCGCCATAAACCCCGGTGTGGTAACGGCCCGACGGGGTTTCCACACGCTAAAAAAAAAAAAGATCTTCGTTCAGCAATGGATAGCGATAGATTGATTTGATTTGATAATTTATTTTATAACTCTTAATAATAGAAAATAACACTCCATAATATCTTTCCTCTTTGAACACTTCCTGGTATGTATTACTACTCAGTTATATAAGGTAAATGACTTGGTGTACGGGAACTCGAACAGCAATGGTTAATAACTACCAGGTTAACATAGAGATAAAGGTATGAATATTATAAATAATTTACGACTGCACGTTGTGTGACTCATAACAGTTATAACACTACCAATAGCTATCAAGAAGATTACAGGAAAAAGTTCATTGTAACGTCGGAGTTATAATTCAAAACTGAGGTTCTTTGTTTGCGAAATAATCTCTTATCTTTTACTACTGGATATATTGAAGGAATAAAGACTCTACTATTATATAAAATATATAAGATAGATATATATATATATACGTAGTGCGTTCAAAAAAATTATTAATTTATTCCTGAATACCTATTTTGACCCCTTCAAAGTAATCGCCCTGTGATAATTTACACTTGTGCCAACGTTTTTTCCAATCTTTGAAGCACTTCAAAAAATCATTTTTTTGTATTTTGCTCAGCTCCTTCTTCGATACCGTCTTTATCTCGTCAATCGTGGCGTAGCGTCGTCCTTTCATAGACCTCTTCAGTTTCAGGAACAAGAAAAAGTCACAGGGGGGCAGATCTGGGGAATACGATGGCTGCGGTATCATTAGTGTGTTGTTTTTGGCCAAGAAGTCGCGTACAAGCAACGATGTGTGAGCAATTTTGGTACGAATTTTGGGGCGACCCGTCTCATGCCCAAATTATCGATTAAAATCGAATGGTACGAGCCAACCCATATGTCTAGGTCTTCGACAATTTCTCTAACAGTGATTCGACGATTGGCTAATACCATTTTCTTCACTTCATCAATTTTTTCGTCTGTTGTTGAAGAGCTCGGGCGTCCGGCACGCTCTTCGTCGTTCACATCTTCTCGGCCTTCTGAAAACATTTTGTACCACCGATACACGTTGCTTTTGTCCAAAGTAGCTTCTCCGTATGCCACAGTCAACATTCGGAATGCATCCGCGCACTAAATTTCGTTTTTCATACAAAATTGATACAAGTTCCTTGTTCCATTTTTTTGAATAGGTAAAAATCGAAGACAAACCAAAACACGTGCAAGCAAAGCAGCTGTCAACAATTAACTGAACATTCAAAATGGCCGAACTTATCAGCATAGGTGTGAGACATATGTACCAACATAACGTCACAAAAAATAGAAATTCGAATATACGTAACCCGCGAAAATTCCAAATTCACGATACTTTTTGAACACAACTCGTATATATTACTATATATAAGAATCAGGGAACAGACTAGTTTATGATTTCTACGTCAAGTACCTACGATTTTTCCTTTTCTCCTTCTAAGTAAATTACCCAAAATCGTCAGCAAATAGTGTAAACTAATGTCTAGAATAAAATTATGTCATTATGTTGTATGTATACCCAGCGCCACAATGCGCTCAACCACCAGAGAGACTCCCATGGTGGCCAGGCTCGCCACCTCTGACCAGTGTGTCATCGGCGTAACAGTTAACGCCCAGCCCTGGGAGGAGACGACTTCAACGACAAAAAAGATTTGAACACTTGTGTGTTTAAAACTTTTTTTGATATTTTCTTATTATATTTTAGATTCTATACAACACTGACTATAGTTACTGTTACGAGTATGGAGCAAGAAATCGATGCACAACACGCTTTGCTGCGCACAGCTCTGTGCAGTTAAATTATGCTTCGTAAAGTAGTTTCACATTGCACATATACTCTATGAGATGTGCTTGATATTAAAAAGTCAAAAAAAAATGTATCAAATATTTGAAAATTTTAGCAATCATTGCACCTTTAAACTCTTGTTATTATTAAAAAAGGTTTTCTAGCTAATATATGTATAAATATTAAGTAGGCACTTTTGAAATGGCAACGTTTCGATCAAGTTACACAGGCCGAAATGTTCAAACGAACACATGTAGACATACATATATGCATGTACAAGTTAAACTTCAGGTCAAACAATTTTTCAGGTAACAAAAATCTGTTAAATATTTTTATTAGTTGCACTTTTATTGCCGCGTTTCTTATTGTTTGGAAATAGGCGAACAGTAAACCGTGAGCCAGCTGTTGCGTAAAAACTTTAATAAGCTATGAACTTTAACCGGCTGAATATTATGTTCTGAATTGCATGTTATGACCTAACCAAAGCCGTAATACTAGCATTGCCTTTCTAATGTAGGCAATTCCACTATCTCGATGAAGATGTAGTTTCTTGTGTTATTAGTAAACCGATTAATATTTTATCTCTATTTTTAGACATCAAATAGACTCATAATATAACATAACGTAACGTATTATGAGTTGGAGATTTTTGAAACATATTATTTGAAATTTTAATAGCCGCAATGAAACTATTTCAAATCTAGTTAATATTGCCTTGTCCATTTGATGTATTGTGAAACTAGAATGTGTTTACAGCTTAAATCACCGCACATCTTAATCTACCACCAAACCCAGACACAGACCGGACTTACGTCTGAAATTTCTCGTAATAACTGTCATAAAATTCTCGGATATTAGATTTTCTGTACTTCTTAATAATTTTTGATTGGTCATACTAATGTTTGCCTTTTCAATTGTCAGAGCGTGGCGAATGTCAACCACCACGGACAGACGACGCATTTTTGTTGAGATTCTTAAGAGCACGTAGATCGATACCGGCGCGAGCGCACCGATTGGTAAGTAAACCAAAGCTAATAAACAATAAAACAAATAACATTATTATTGTTATTTGCCTACCCTTTGCGCAGAATTGTAAAATGCTCTAGAGATTTTATTTGAGACAGGCTAACATGAGGCCTTGGATTGATGTCTTTTTAATCGTGATGATAAATCCGGGTGAATTCAAAGCGAAGAGAAACAAGGGCAAGGAATGCCATCAATCTCCAAGTCTGTAAAAACGAGATTATAGTAGTATATCGAAAAGGTATATTATATATAGAAATCTGTTTAATAGTGTGTGCCTATTTTTACTTTATTTTAGTTTCCCGTTCAGCTGAGGAGGCAAGCGGATGTATTTCATTTCCAACTCTTCATTGTCTGTCATTGTGTGTTCGTGGGTCACTTCTGTTGATCATCTACTGTTCAGAAGTTACGATAATGGGAGAAAGTCGTAGATGGAGTCTAGAATCGCTAGGTAGTACAGCCACGCTGATTTCAGCACCAGCGAGCCAGCTCGACCGGGGCAGTACCACCCTCTCAAAGAAGACCAACCTAAAGCGCCAGCATCCGTGCTGTTGTGTTTCGTTGGTGAGTGTGAGACCGGAGGCCCATTGATGCAGGGGTGACAGTTATCGTGGCAACTGTGTAAGCCTTACACTGTCACGATAACTGTCATGCCTTTTACGTCCCCAAGCGGGGTTTGAAAAAGCATCTCACTAGGCCGTCATAATGTGGGTGGTGGAGTATGGTGACCACAACTCTTGGATTCTATTCATGCTTTCCATTAGGCAGCGTAGTGTCCCTTTGACAGGCTTTTAATATAGAAAAAGAAACAAAAAAATCGTCTATCCTTAGTTTGTATTAGTATTAAACAGTCTACTAGTACACCATGGGTGTTGCCAGAATTATTTTCAGGGCCGTGCATCTACATATAGAAAAACTTTAAACTAATACAAAAATAGAATTATACTTTACGTATGAAATTGACGGTTTTTAAGAAATAAATTGATGTATTTTTTTCTGTGTGGTTTTTGGTCTTTGTCAACACAGTGGCAGTTTATTGATGACCTTCTTGAAGAAATCAGCTTGATGAGAGGCATCTAATTTTTCAAAGACATTTCGTACTGCCTCTCGGGTAACATTACAGGCCGCTGGTGTAGTCGAGTAAAAAATTTGTATTTCTTATGTGTTTTCTCTTCTGACATGGGGGTGCAAGTGCACTCTCTGGCGTCCATAAGTAAAGGGATAGCAACAACTTATTCAGCTTACATGATATACCTAAGAATGTAAACCTCAAAAGTGAACCTGTTCGTTCTTCAAGCTATTGAGATTGTTGATTGGCAACTATCATAGTGAAGTAATCGCGATTAGAGAGTAATTGTTATGCATCACACACTAATGATCGCTACATGGTACTTTCTCTAGCATTTATGCTTTCCTGGTAGATATGAATTGCTAAGTAACGTTTCTATTTCAGCTCGTACGGTACTGCAATTTTCGGGATTCAAATCCACATCTGTGGCGCGATGTCGACTGGTTTGGTCTCACGAGACTGGGCAACTTAATTGAAGGGGTACTTTTCGACAGACCTGATGTTGGAAGACTTATTATCTGCAGACTCGGTAACTATTAGAAAACAAAACAGTCGTAATTTTATCATCTTCATATTTATGTACAAATATATCTCAATTCCCCAGCTAAGTCAGTATATATTGTAAAGAGATCTCATCCTTCTACATGTCAAATGTCTATAAAAATGGATGTCTATATACCCGGATCAATCTAATACGGTTTAATTCAGCCAAGGCAAAAACTCAAAAAATTGTAATGTAAATGTATTTAAAACTTCATTACAGAAAATACTAACATTTTTGTAGATATATCAAGGAAAATGATTTACTTCTTAATTATGTAGATGTTGACGTACCATTTTCTTATCATAATGGGTTAAGCATTAAAGATCACAGAAAATATGACGTCACTTGTCATTTGTTGCTGTTACGTGCGCCTGTCAAAATTGTTTTAGCAAGGAATTACATGTATGCAACAAATACGTGAACGTACCATATCCTCTTATCGTACACAAATACCACGGTTATAATATTATATTACTAATAATATACTGGTATAATATAGTAAAGCTTGCAAATAATATAATTATTTAACTTTCAAGGGCAACAACTGCCTCGATGGCGTAGCGGTAGCGAAAGCGACTGCTGTGCTTGAGGTCTCGGGTTCGATTCCCGGGTCGGACCAAACGTTTGTATGATTTTCAAATATTTGGGTGTTTTCTATGTATTTACAAAGAAAAAAGTATATAAGTATTCTATCAGTCAGTCTAGTTATCATAGCACAAGCTCTGCTTAGTTTGAAACTAGATGACGTTATGTGTTAATATCTGAAATATTAATTAATTTATTTATTATTATTTATGAATACGTGTGCACATGTGTAGTGATTGTTTAATTGCTGGCGTATATAAAAGACTAATCATTTATCATCAGTGACAAGCCTGCTCGTTTGGCAGCTATTCTAAATTAAATATCATTGGTCTAGCATATAGTATAATTTGTTACCGTATGCGAGTGTCGATCACACTCGCATACGCTAACCACCGGTCTTGGGTTCGATTTCCGCATCGGATCAAAACGTGTTATTGAGTTTTTTTGGTTACAGAAACATTTAATAACAACCTAAAGTTTGGAAGTTGGGATTTAACCGCCCTGCAGAGAGTGTGCGTAACAAAGAAGATACCTGTACGCCACACTTGTGCAATATAATATCGCCTGCCTAGTTTTCTGATCACCGTTGAGACTGGCCACCATGACCGAAAGTAGAACACCATCACAGTGGACCCTCGGCAATCCGGCCCCTGTTTGATCCGGACCCCCCTGTAATCCGACATTCAATTTGACTACGTGTGATAGCGGTGCAACTTAGCGTGCGTTCATTGTTTGCTGTTTATTCATTACGTATTACTTTTACGTACCTAGTAATGTCGTCACAAGCCCAGAAGACAACAACATATACGACCTTATCATTTGTCTGTAACTTGTCGGATTACAAGGTACTCTTTTGTAAAAAAATCCGGGCTATAGGGGGTCTTAGGCAGTACTCTATAATCCGACAAATTGGACAGTCCGACACTGCCCTGCAAAACGTTTGTCGAATTACCGAGGGTCCACTGTATTTCAAAAATGATGACATCAATGTCAATCCTTTTCTTTTCAGGACAATGGGACCCCGACGAGTTCTCAGTAGACGATTTAATTAGAGGATGCTTGTTGACGCTGGAGGTTGGCATCCTACAACCGAAGTTACAAGTACTAGGAGGAAATGTCCTGTTAGATTGCTCTGGTCTGACTATGAAGCATATGAGGCAATTCTCACCAGCGATCGCGTTACAAATTATTAATATAATGGGGGTAAAGTCAATTATTTTCTTTGCTTTTACTCATAAGTTTTTATTATACTAAATATAATATTATTTTATTCAAACAAAACTTTTTAAAATCTTTGTATAGAATGACTGACAAGAGAATACCTTCTTCTTTTTTAAAGATAGGTTGTTGAAAAGCTTTAGCGAGATTGGAAAAAAAATAGTTGGTAAATATCATAAATGTGATTTTTAAGTCGCTTAACTTTGTTAGTTCTTGGTCAATGTATGTACAAGCATAAGCGTATATATTACTGTTTCACTCAATTTGTCTTTATAATAGCTCTTTCGATAGTGAAATTTCCATTTTCAGACTTCCAACATCTTTGCAACAAATCTCTTCATCATTTTATAAAAAGGCATTTTTTAAAAGAAAACGCCTGTTATGTTAATAATCGCAATCTGAATTTGTTCATCTGCCTTCAATTAGAATATTGACAGTAAAGAAAACTTACATTTTCATCAACAGCCTTTAACAGTCCACTGCTGGACATAAGCCTCTCCTTAGCAAGGAAGTTTTGGCTTACTATACCACGCTGGCCAGACGGGTTGGAATAGGGTTTGTTTCAAGTTTTGGGAGTTACTATGTTTGTGTACTCCACAATATATTTTTATCTGATGCATCTACCACTTGAATCAATAAATTAAACACAGTATAAACTTAATAGACATTTACTGTTCAGGTGGTACCAATATTCACAGTATTTGTCTCCAAGAGCTTGAATTACACGCTTGTAGTCGCTTTGTTAATCCGAGTCCACTTGACAGTCTTTTGTGTGTCCAACTCTGTGTATAAAAAGTGGCGTCGTCAAAAACAGTGTTGCCACATGAACGCTACAAAGTTTTCCTTCCTTTGCAGTGATATTTTCCTGAGTATTTTATTCCCTTAGTCGTCTCTTACGACACCCACGGAATGAATAAGGGTGGTAACACTATATATTCTTAATCCGTCACCACATGGACTAAACTA
Organism: Hypercompe scribonia; assembly: GCA_949316085.1. Taxonomy (NCBI): domain Eukaryota; kingdom Metazoa; phylum Arthropoda; class Insecta; order Lepidoptera; family Erebidae; genus Hypercompe; species Hypercompe scribonia. Next base: position 3,202,125 of record OX438984.1, on the reverse strand, counting down.
AACTAAACTTACATTATATTTGTACAACACAAACTGTACCCGCCTGCGTGCTTTTTCACAGAAGTACATTGTATTTATATTAATGGAAAACGAAAAAAAAAAAATGATAACAAGAATCTTTGAATTGGGCTGTATGTGTCCAGGGCGGCCTTTCGATTGGTGAGCAGGGCAACCATCCGGGTCCTCGCTCATACAGGGGCCCTCACGCACTCGAGCAACAGCGGGGATCTCCTATGTTTCATTTCGCCCGTCATTTTTATAGGCTTCTAGTTTCGTCTGTTCTCGGCTCTTTCATGTTCGATCGATGTACGTGTTGCGTTAGCTTATTTGTTTCAAGTACACGATCGGTGCCTCACAATGATTATCGGATCGGGCTCTCACAAACGTTACCCGCCCGGGGCCTCACAATAGCTAAGGCCGCCTCTGCATGGGTCAGAGTTCGAGTTCAATCGATGGAACACTTTTTGAGTTTATAAACTGTACACAACCCAACTCGATATTTAGAAGATAGGTCAATTAACATAGGTCTACAACATAAATAATAAAGTTTCATTTTCGGGAAGAAATTATTAGCCTGCAGAAAAATTGTAAGAAGAATGTCAAGGATTTGGAAAACAGGATTCTATTCTATATTCTGATTCACTTAACATCGTATTTAACATTAAATAAGATATTATAGATATATAATAATAGAGAGAGTTAAAAGGAAACGGAAGTGGTTAGTCACTAATTGTGTGTAGATCGTGTACTTCCGTAATTGTGTGTACCGATGCGTGTACTACACGGATGACGTAATGGTTTAGTCTCCCCATCGCTTCCTATGCACCGAAGTGTTGTGAGTCCGATTTCCACGTGCGACAATACTTTGAGTAATCGACAAATAGTTGTTCTAAGTCTGTGTGTTCTTTGTGTCCGTTTCATGTACGTTTGTAAAGTTCCCGTGACACAGGATTTATTCCTACTGCGAGAGTTGTCTTTAAAAAGAAAAAATAAATAAATTTACTCTAATAATAGTTAATATGATCACAATTCATCTCATCTTCCAGTATGCGTTCCCAATCCACCAGCGAGGAGTCCACGTGCTCAATTGTTCAAGAGTGTTCGAGACATTTTTCCACTTCTTCAAACGCCTGGCTCCGGTGGACGAACTATGGAAAAAAGTACATTTTCACGGCAATGACCTCAATTCTTTATATAGGTAAGACATTTTTTCTTCCTTCTAAAGTTTTTCGTCTACTAAAAAAGAATTAAAATCTAGACTAGACTGATCCCAAATTAGGCAGAACCTGGACTATGGTGACCAGACTACTCATAAACATACTTACATATTTCTAAATACTTAAGTATCATAGATAAATTAAATGATCGTGTTCATCTCACAAAAAATTGCCCTGGGTGGGAATCAAACACACGAACTCTAGGTTAGCAGTCAGAATCAATGATCACAAGACCAACAGGTCCATCAATTGGTTTTAAGAATGATGTGAAAGCGTTTCTATTAGAAATAATATGAAAATATAGAAATAGAGTTTGGAAAAAATCTGAATAAACTTCGCATAGAAGACTCACTCATATTTGCCCTTTTTTTGATAGTATAGGAATTCTTTGTCTACGAGTAAATTGCCGATTCCGATCCGATTGCAAAGCGTCTGTGAAGTTATTTACAGCATTTATTTGTACACACAGATAACTTTGTTGATAAGTAATTTATGATACCTTCAAAGATATCAGAATAATTTATTTACTATTTTATTCTTGCTTCAAAGAAAAAAGATATAAAAGTAATAAAATTGAAAATAACTATGAAAGTAAATTGGCTAGCGAACTGTCGGCCGCCTAAAGGTAAACGAATACCGCCATGTCGGGCACAGGAATCCGCTTGAGGGTATTATGTGGGGAGTTAGTTTGTTTGCCAATTGAAACATATTTACTTTCTTTTTGGATCGTTTTTTTTATCATACATGAAACATTTTATAAATAGGAAACACGAGTGTCGAACCAATGAAGTTACTATAATAACATTAACACAAAATTCAAAGTTGTTTTTCATAAAGCTTGTTTTAAAATTATATTTTGATCAATTCTAAATCTCTCATGAACACATGACAGGTCAATTAAATTACTGTAATTTTTTTTTTATTATTTTTTCAGACACATAGATCCAGAATGTCTTCCGAAGCGATACGGAGGCCAACGTGTGGAGGTTTCTTTAGCTCAATGGTTGATTAAAATCAAAAAGTATAAAAACAAAGAGTTTGATTACGATATGAGAAGCTTAGGATATGCTGCGGATTAGTTGTTCTTTAGTTGTTTTATTTATTTGTAAGTTAAGTGAGTGGTGTCTCAATTAGAAACTACGAAAATTTTGGGGTTGGGTAATTTCATATACCAACAATTTCTAAATATCAAGCAATTGATAAAATTCTTTTTAGTAAGTTATTTTTTTTATTTAACACTTTTGTGTTATAAAAGGAAAAGAAATAAATTTGTCAGAAATTGATGACGTGATGGTTTAAGCGGTGGTTAAGGCGTTGAGTGTTGTTCAAACCCAACATGTGACAACACTTTGTGTGATCCAGAAATTATTGTTCTTAGTCTGGGTGTTCTTTGATCCGTGTCTTATATGTTTGTAAAGTCAATGTAATTTGACGTATAATGTCTGCTAAAAATCAACAACGATAGTGTTATCAGCATCATCCTTACATAACCCACTGCTGGAAATAAGCCTCTCCTTAGAAAGGCCTACTATACCACGCTGGTCACACGGATTGGTATGGGTGTTATGTCAAGTTTTTCTTTTCCTTGCAGACTTGCATATTTAGCTGCCTTAGTCGACACCCATGGGATGAATACGGATGGTGACTCTGTGTACTCTTAATCCGTCACACGGATGTCCGGGTGGTGACGGGTTAAATCTTGAACTAATCTAAGAAGATTAGAATAGTAAGATTGATAAATAAGCTCAAAAATATGTGATAATTATTTAATACCTATTTTGTATTTATAATGTAATAAATAAATTTTATAATTTAATGCAAGTATTTTGTTTAAATCTACGCACCACTTGACTAATAACTTTAATCTCATTTTTTTTTTTTTTTTTTTTAATATTAATAACCTGCCAAAGTGACTCTACTCTGCCTGATGGAAAGCATGAATAGAATCCAACAGTTGTGGTTACCATACTCATTGCAAATGCAGACAATGCAGTATGGTGACCCACACTATGGCGGCCTTGTGAGATGCTTTTTCACACCCACTTGGGGACGTAAACGTAAGATTATGTTAGAACGCCGTGTCGACGACCCAATATTGCCATCTATTCCGATGACTTTCATGATTATGATGACTAGCCAAGTTGATTGAACTAGAAATATCATCGCTGTTTAACCCTCTACCAGATGAGCAGACGAGTTACCGTATGGCAAGTGAGTGCCGCTAACCATTGAAATCTGCAACTCAACAGTTTTCCCGTCTTTAACCGACCGATACCGAACCGATATATATAATTAAATAAATAAGTATATATAAATATTTTGGACATTTAACGCACAATGCCATCTAGATTCAAACTAAGAGCTTGTACTATGATAACTAAACTGACTGATAGAATATATAAATATTTTTTTTATATAAATACATACAAAGCAAAACACTGAAACTTCGAAACAAATACTTGCAGATCATAGAAACCTTTGGTCCGATTCGGGAATCGAAGTCGAGACCTCGAGCACAGCAGCCGGTTTTGTTGCCGCTACACCATATGTGAGTGAGTAAATAAACAGTACTTTGCTATTTGGATGAATGTTTTAACTCTCACCTGAACTAGGTAAGCCTGTATCTTAGGTGATAATACACTCACAGCTCACGATACTTACAATGTGACGACGAAGATAATTAATCTTTGACCTTTTCTTTACTCGAATAAATTGGTGAAATTCTATTTACATTCTCACCCACCATCACCATTAGTAGAGAGGAATGGCCGGTTCTGGACCACCGGAAGTCCAGCCTAAGTAGAGCTCTGTTAGTATGGTAGTGTAGTGTATGTTTGGTTCATGTTATGTTGGTTTTGGTCGTGGTCATTTTTAATGTCAATGCCAGTGACACATGGAAAACCGAAACTCTCATTAAGTTAATGACATAAATAAACTAAAAAAAATATTTATACTTAAACCGACCAATGATTCTAAAGTTTCACGTTTTTTTTAATTAATTCAAATAAGATTTTAAGGTTAAAATTAATTATCTTTACTGGCTTGTTGGTCTAGTAGTTAGAGACTGACTGCCAAGCTGTAAGTTGCGGGTTCGATTTCCACTCACGATAAGTAATTGTGTGATGAACACGACCGTTTTTTCTGTCACGTTGTAATTTGTCTATAATATGTATGTATTAAAAAATATATCACACACGGCGATCTAATTCCCAATTTGCCAGAGTTTGTGCTATGGAACCTAACTGCTGATAAACATACTTAAATATAGGGTTAAAAATCGTAAAAAAAAAACATTTGATATTTTTTTTTCTATAGTAGGGAGATGTAGGGGTGGGAGGGAGGGTAGTACTGCCCCGGTCGAGCCGGCCCACTCGTGCTGAAATCAGCGTGGCTCAACTACCTAGCATATATTATAAAAATTGTTTATTTACAAGAAAATTAATTAGTTAGAATGCATTTTTTGAAAATAACATCGTCTAAATGACCGCCGTTTCGACTTTTACGCTCTTCTAAGCGAACACCGAAATTTTCGAATACTCGTCGGTAAAGAGACCGCGACTTCGCCGACGTCTCTTCGCTGACTTTTTCTTTTAGTCGACGTAGTGTATTTGGTTTATTGATGTAGACACGATTCTTCAAATAACTCCATAAAAAGAAGTCTGCTGGGGATTGATCTGGAATTCTGGGAGGCCATGGAATGTCGTCTCGTTTGGAAATCAGCTTTTCCGGAAACATGTCTTTGATTACCGGCAGGGACTCATTGGGCGTGTGACAAGTGGCTCCACCTTGTTGAAACCTTCTGTTATGATTGCAGCTTTCAGTTGCATCGGTCCCAAGAGCTCCTGTAACATGTTTGCGCGGGATGTTAGATTCAAATGTTAACGAATTTTTGGCAAACCCTATTTTCTAAATACGTACATATTATAGATAAATTACACCCAAACTGTGAACAAGTGATTGTAATCATCACGCAAAGATTTGTTCTGGGTGGGAATCGAACCCACGACCTTCGGCTTGACAGTCAAGGCCACTAACGACTAGACCAGCAGGCCCCCATTTAATTACCAACTGGTCATTTGACCCTGGTCCCTATCACTACGTGAGATTGATATTACACCTGCTTAAACATTCTAAGAAGAAGGCGTAAGTGAATATAATTATAAAATACATATATACTTCAAAATTGTGTTGCTGACGACACCGCTACTGTTGACATCAATAAGTCTCGCAGACTTCTTAAAAGACGGGCGAATTTTATATTGATATTAAAGAAAATACCAAAGAAAAATATTTTTGATCAAAAACAAACGTTTCTTTTATAATCTAGAAATGAATATGTAGACCAAAACTAGCTTTATTTACATTACTTGATCGTTAAAAACAAACGCAGCGCTAATTATATCTAATATTTGCTAAATTAATCTAAATTTTGCTTTGTATTTAAAGGTATGTTTTCTTCTAATCTTTGTATTAGAACACTGTTTAAATCTAATTAATTTCAATAACATACACAATGTAAAGTAACATATCATCAACAGCCTTTTGCAGACCAATGCTGGACATGTGCCTCTCCTCAGCAAGGAGGTTTTGGCCTACTATACTACTATACCACGCTGGCCTGACGGGTCGGAATAGGGTTTGTTCAAAATTTGCCTTCTCTTTGTTGTCTTGTATACTTTGTTCCCTTAATCGCCTTTTACGACACCCACGGGATGAATAAGGGTGTTAACACTATGCATTCTTAATCCGTCACCACACGGCAAATAACATAACGTGGGTTCAATTCCGACTGGAAAGTTAAGTATTATTAGCCGCGGAAAACCGTTGTATGTGGGCTGCTCGAGACCGACAGTTGTGGAGAACCTTAGGGGCCATGTCCAGCAGTGGACGTCTTTTGGCTGAGATAATGATAGTGGTAATAGATAACTGTGTAATGAGTACTATTATTCATTCTGTTTCTGAGGCTGTATAAGTATGTTTATCAGCAGTTTATCGTATTACTTAGTTTGAAATCAAACGGTCGTGTATGCGATTGCAAGTTACGGGGCATATTTTGGCACATATTCGTACTCGTATTTTCCTCAACTAAAGTGACAAAGAGGTCGTCAGAGGGAGTAGCAACATCTCTTACATAAATCACAGGTGTCCAGTCCACTCGTTTATAATAGGATTAAATCCGTAAACAGCAGAATCTTGCTCCTATTTATAAAACAATTTTATACATCTTTCATCGAAATTCGGGGCGAGCGTTCGTAGACCTTCATAACTGAGTGACACCATTATATTCAAGATCAAACTGATTCGGTGATAGTAACATTGCAAGTTCTCTAAGTATTTACAGCGGGTAAGCCTTTCACTTTCTAAACATGAATCTTGTCGTCGACTGGAATTTAAGATGGTTGGAAAAAAAACTAAATTGGCTTCGAGATTTTTCTTAAGAGGTTAATGACATCGGGCCCTAATATCAGAACGTTTGGTAGTAAGTTGTTAAACCAGCTTATTGAAATAATTATGACGAATAGTGTGATATTTGTTGACTGTTGACCTTTTCTTAACTACTAGGCAATCATCAATTTAAAGAGCTTGGATTAACCGCAATTAAAATCACAGCGTCAAATTAAATTACACTGTAATTCTACGGAGAAATACGTAGTCGGTAGGTCCAAGGGTGATTCGATTCCTTTTTACCAGATTACGGTAAAGCCAAAAGGAGTGTAATAATAGGTTAAGTAGTCTATGCGTGTACATATGTTCATCTAGGCCTTATATCTCCGTGGATGTCGTAATAGCAGCGGTTCCCGGATTCCTCCTATCTCAGGCGCAGAGTGGCACACCGTGTGGTTTTAGTCGGTCCCATTCCGACACACCACCCCGCCGTAAGCCCCGGTGGGGTGACGGCCCGAGGGGTTTCCACATGTTAAAAAAAAAAGCCTCATATCTTGGAAACTTTTTGTCATATTTAGACAAATGAGGTATTATTGGAAGCGTTATATTTTTCCAATAGTCGTAGATTATACGATATCGCATTATATTGAATGTGGCGCCCTTTACGGGACTTTTTTATATATTGTAATGCCTTGGGGTGTTAAATGAATGGGTTCAAGCTGTATATTTCAAAAATATATAAATTACAAGCAGTCGTTTTCGACTTTTTTTTGATGTACTCGATAATTTGGAATAATTACGTCACACATGGCTAGTTAACTGGTCTCAAACTAGGAAGTCAAGCAAACAGAAAATTGATAACCATAAATAAATAGATATTAAATAATATACCTAGACACAGGACAAATATATGAGCTCGTCAGCCAAATACTATGAGTGAGAATAGAAAAAACAAAACGAGCGATGACTTGCTGAATTAGACAGGCTAAGAGCTCTCGGAGGTGTAACGTAATTAATTACATTTGACTCAAAAATAATTTAAATAAAAATAAAGTTAAAAACTAAAATCCGACTTCTTAAAAAAAAGGTCTAAAAAGTACCAACAAAAAAAATTCGAGTTAGAAATATATACTCGTAGGTACAAAAATGCTCAAGGTAAAACTAAGGTCGCACTCACCACGAGCACTTACCATGTCTTTTCAATGTAGCTGTTCCTAGTACCCACATAATCATAGATATTCGACTACCAGTTTCATATTACCAGGAAGACAGAAAAATAAACAAATAAACAAACAGTCATAGAAGATTTTTTAAGCAAAACATTATCTTTTCAACAAACAGTATTTCCCTGTGAACTTGAATGATAACAAAAGTCAATAACCTCTAGCGATGTCAATGTTCTTAGTATGTAATTATTATTATTTTCAAAGCTATATTACAGACCAAATTAGTCTTTTGATTGGAATCGAATGTGAATTTGTTTGTCGGGCATAATCCTTCTAAAGACGTTACGCTAAAAGCATGAATTTACACTCTTTTATTCCAAGAATACGTGAACTTGACAAGACTTATTTTATGGTATTATTATGTAAAAACGACTCAATGTCATCGCATACAGCACCCTAAGATAATTTTATGGCGATCCTGGGATAAATAAGGCAATCGTTGCTGTTTAGTAACAATAAAATTCATAACATAGCAAGTACATTATTAAAGATTAACTTATTCCATTTCATGCGATCCTAGTAGCGGTACTATTGTGCGCACTACTTTTCGCCTCTACTTGAACATCATTTATAATGTTCATAATCTCATCTCTACTTACTTATCATCTGATAAATACGGTAGTTTTGTATGAAACTCTTGCTTTCACTTGTCTTATTTAGAAACTCTTATTTTATACTACTACTCTTAATTTACTGAATTCGGACATCGTTTGAATGCCTTCGAGTAATCTATATTTTTAAGATTTGTATTTCGCAAAACTTGGTAAAGTGCCCACCATGTATGTACACTAATATGACAATGAATTATATAGCCTAGTACAGGAGTTTTGTGAAACAACGAGTTTGAGAATAGCAAGCGACGATAGTAGGTTATTATAATAATGACTCGCCAAATCACTCAAGTATTGGCATGACTGTTCGCTCAATATACATAAATGTTATGTTGTCCTGGTACTATCGAAGTTTACTTTGAAGTTTTAATAGTAAAGTGGCACAAAACAAAACTATGTGCGGGAATGTATGTATTAATAAAATATGTACTACTACGGCTGCACTCACGTGTTTTGTTCGGGATAAAAATACTACTATTTGTTGTGTGCACCACTTCCCGCCTCTTCTGTTTGAAAAAAAATGTTTTGAGAATTCAAAATTATAACAGTAAGTTATTATCTAAATGTCTCAACCACACCGCTTGATTGCCGGGGTAAGTACTGCCTACTGGAACGGTCCATACATACTCAAAAGTTATGTTACCCTGGTACTATAGAAGTTTACTTTAAAGATTTAATAGTAGTGACACAAAACGAAATTATATATTTTTTTACTTACATCATTATGTATGGATGTATACACTAAGTGTACTGTACATGGATTTGCTCACGACAAATAGTTTTTTCGAGATAAATAGTATGCCAATAAAAGTGAACTTTAATCCATCCATCACCTTATCTAGATTTGTGCAGCCCTTCTGGTGATATTAAGTATAATATATATATAATATACAAGTAGAATAGATTAAGTACATTTTATCTCTGAGCGATAAGGACACCAGTTGTACTTACTTAGTAACACAATAAAGAGATTCATTATTATTATAAGTACAACTATTTACAATCGACCACTAATGCAACGTCACTACGAGATTTTTAATAATAATCTATCTTAATCTTAATCTATTAGAATAATATATTAATTGTACTGATAGTTGAGACACAGAAAAAATGAAACATTGGAAAATTTAAAACATACAATTTACTTAATTTATGACTATCATGACGACGTAATGTGACAGTTTGTATCTTATATATTTGAAGAAATGATAGAAACTTTCAGTTACAATACATATAAACACAAAACATATACATGGAACAAAACACTTGTTCAATTTATAAAGTATAATGATTAAAGGCCCACAGTATATTTTATTAAACAACCCTCACCCTAATATATCATTAAAAAAATGATATTAAACCATAGATGAAACGAATACTATGACATCAAGACTCAGAACAACAGTTTATTAACCCTCTACGCAAAAAGAGGGTTGTTACAAATGACGTGTGTATGTGTGAGTGGGGATTCTCTCGCTCAGTAACATGATTACGACCACGATAGAGACCGTGATAGACTAAGATAGCAAGTTTGTTGATACTGTTAAAAATATTTCACAAGCATAATACTAAAATGCTGAATTGTCTAGTATTATTATACTTAGACAAACCTAAGTTGCTGTTGACTTGCTATTTACTGTGGTGCCCCGAAGCGATGAGGATACCTGAATAAAAATTTTACTTATTTAAATTATAAGGGCTGACACGCATTTATTGTTTACTCTTTAGAAGTGTTATATTGTGTCGGGAGTTTTCGTTTAAATTTTAATTTAATTTTTTGGATGATACAGTGTTGTTCCACGGGGGATCGGACTCCACAACACTCAGAGCTCAGTTGACCGGCTTAATCTCTTGTTTAAGATATTTTTCTGAAAGTGGATTTAAAATCATATCTGTTTAGGGATACAGCTTCTTGCCGAGAGGTATGTATACAAGAAGCAGCTATGACTTCTTTGTTTCTGGTTGTATACTCATTTGTAACGTTAACAGTACAAAAAAAAATAGTTACTTTTAATCAGTTACATCACGTTCAATAAAATGCACTTCCGTAGTATTGAAATTGCGGTTGGTTGTAATAATGTACCTTTTACTTTGGGTTTTTTGTTCGATTTTGTACCCGACGTAGATACAATCTATTTTTATTAGCTGCCATTCTAAATGCAATACTTCTACTTTAGTAGTACTTTAAAACTGTATGTTGCCATCGATGCTGCAATCAATCGTCCGGTCTTACACAATCTCAGATTAATCATCTTAGTTCTTGGAATATAACGTGAGAGACTGGCCGTTGGGGAGGTTTTTAGTTGAAACACATGCACCTGACTCCTGCATCCCCAATGAACAAGAGAATCGATTATCTTCCACAAGCCGCTCATTTTTAAAAAACAAGCTCCGTCGAAGGTTATTTTGCAGTTTCTAAACAAAAGAAATATAACAGAAAATGGTCCACAGACAGACGGGAAAAAAAGGGTTCAGAATTAGGAAATATAAAAATTAAATAAATTTCTACTTTTTAAAATGAATGGTAATATTTTTATTTCAATTTTATTAATATAGTCAACTTCGTCTGCGTCTTTCAAAAGAAATAAATTTGCCCCGTTTTTGCTACCTTTATCATTGAAACTCCACTCTAACTGGTTGTAGGATGATGTTGTGCCTACAGCCCTCTTCTAAAAATGAGCTATCCAATACTACACAACATAAATAAAAAGTTCAATTTGAATTAGTTGTTCCTGAGGTTCAACCAACCTAACAAACACTTCAGTCTCGTAATATTACAACAAATTACAGTAGATGACGCAAACAGTTTTGTAAGATATTGTCAGTAGGTAAATAATTGAGATAAGTATAGAAGCACTACGCTACTCCATACTCTTATATCATACATACACACACTACTAGTGAAAACCGTCTTCAATTACTTGAACAGACACTCGGGCACTCGACCCTGGCGATTTAAAGCTATTGCAATCTGAGGTCTTATCTCCTCTCCTAAGGCTGCTACTGATATCTCCGTCTTCCATAAGCGTAGGCCTGAGGATGGCAAGTGAGGTCATCTGTCACCCTAACAGAAGCAGGCTGGGGTGGCGATACGAGCACTGTTGACCGCGCTTGGCTTTTTGGGGGCAGGAATAAAAGGGAATATAGGGGTTGCCAAACGGGTTGGGCTTCTACAAGCTTTAGGTGGCCCGGGGTATGTCGGGGTTCCAGAGATTTCCTTACTAGAGTACACCTGGTTCCACGGCTACTGGTACCTGAGACGGTGTGCGGTTTTAAGTCGGTTCGAGTCCGACATAACCACCTTGCGGTGGTATCTGTGGGGATTACCGCACAAGAAAAAGGCTGCCACTGATGGCTTGTAACTAATTGAGAAGAAGGAAAAATTATCTTTGTACGACACCAGTTTCAAACTAGATTTTTTTTCCTTCTACCCAAAGTTGTAGATATTATAAGGCATTGACGAATAAATATTGTAACCGATCGTTATTTTACGAATAATATGAGACATCATTTCCTGCCTTGTATCCATAATTCTTTGTAGTCAATTAGTTTCGTAAAAAAGGACTAGTTTGAAACTGGTTTCATACAAAGATAATTTTTTCCTCATTCATAACTGTTTTCGAACTATTTATTTATTTACACTTCCTGCAAATACATTGCATAAGGCGAACTTAATGCTATTGACATTTGCTTCCAGTCGACCTTTGGATAATGCAGAAACGTGTGTAGCAAGTGTATCATTGGACCAAGTGAAAATAATTATTTAATTTACGTGCAATTTTTTTTATAAAACTATTTAATATTATAAATGTGGCCACTTCCACATACGGCAATAAACCATGCAACAACGCCAACTACCACAGACATACTGAATTACGGAGTATCTGCTTACTAATCCTGTATCGCGATATAGAAACTCTCGCACCAATTAGCATATATATAAGTTCCCAAAAGCAACCATTGAGTCGCAGCCTACCAGGATTGAATACCTCGCGTGGTCGGAGGATCTTTCCTTTGTGTTAGAGGGATACGACATCCCTTATTCCACAAAAAATATAAAAACACATGAATAGATAAGTCATTATTTTGATGAGTGCCTAAAGCTTATGTGCTTGCTAAACTTCACGGTTGGTAGATGTCTTAATATCCAAAAGTTTACAGCTTGGACAGTGAAGGAAGAACGAAAAATATGAGAATTATGACGAAAACCGACAATCGATAGAGCACCACGCAAAACATTCGTGACGTTTTGACTGACACTGGTTACCAGAATTTGCCAGTTCAGGGTTTTGTCTATATGCAGACCGAGGTCCATGACCGATTAACTAATGGACAACACTGTGCTGTCCAAATTGATACCTACTACAGTACTAGAATGATATACTATTAAAATGATAGTTCTACAAATCATTCTTGGGCTGCTTATGAAGATTCACGTTTAACTGGAACCTACTGGATCAGTTTTTAAGGTATCTAGGTCCTGATTGATGTTGTTTATAGTCTCGTCTAAGGATTATACTCCGCATCTAAGTGGCATAATGATACGATCATTGAAATTTGAGAGTTATGAAATTGATAAATGACAAAAAGAAAAATGGATAATGAACGATCGGGTACGTTGGTAGCCTAAGGGATCTCTTCGTCTGAGACTTACATTTCCCCTTTTAGTATAGGTAAGGGGTAAGAGGACAAAGGGGTAATTGAATAGTAAGTGACTGTATACATCTAAGTCAAGAGTCACAATTGGGTGGCTGCTCTTTGAATAGCCCAAAATCATGGACTAGGACTTCGGTAATTTCGTCCACTTTTTAAAAAAACGACGATAGAGCTGTCTAACACTGGTTTTCTGTGAGCCAGTGCTATCATTCCAAACCCTCCTATTTACGTCAACACATCGTTCTCTTACGAATAAATTATTATTTCCTTCTCCAGTGCAATTATATTCTCAAAGAAAATTGTAATGTGCATTGCATCATCATCATCATCATCATCATCATCAACAGTCTTTTACAGTCCACTGCTGGACATAGCAAGGAATAGGCCTCTCCTTAGCAAGGAAGTTTTGGCCTACTATACCACGCTGGCCAGACGGGTTGGCATAGGATTTGTTTCAAGTTTTCCTTCTCTTTGTAACGATGTTGTCTAGAATACTTTGTTCCCTTAGTCGCCTTTTACGACACCCACGGTATGAATAGAGGTGGTAACACTATGTATTCTTAATCCGTCACCATACAGACAATTACAATATGCATGTCGCCGACTCTAAAATAAAATTGTGAACCATTCCCCATTTTTTATAGTAGGAAAATTATGATAATATTTTTAAATGTAGAACCTGCCAAAGTGACTCTATCCAGCCTGATGGAAAGTGTAAGTAGAATCCAAGAGTAGTTATCACCATACTCAATGCGAACGCAAATAATGCAGCACGGTGTTCCACACTATCGTAGCCTAGTGAGATACTTTTTCACGCTCCGCTTAAAGTACCTGGGATCATAATGGTGTATATGTATACATAAGTAGTAACATATTTCCTACAAAATGATGACCAGAGATTTCTGTTATGAATAATGTATGTAATAATATTATCTTATGAATAATGTGGAAGCGCCATGATGACTGTAATTGATGTAACAAGAGCCCTCGAAAATTGCTCTACGTGTAAAAAATGGTCTGCAATAAATCGTGTTTTATTAAAAAGAAAAAGTGTAGTGGACAGTACACAGACGTAACAGAATCTTGACGTAACTGAAAGGTTGTTTCCCTCGTGTTCTTATTACGAAGTATTAAGTGGTAGAATCTTAAAATTGGTTCTATTTTTAGGATCAACCGTCGCAAGCGCATCGAAACGCATTTGTTTTTGACGAAGCGGTTTACATTACACGACTGACCGCTGTACGCACCGGACGTGTCGTGCTTAAGTTGTTTTTTTATGTAGAGCGGTATTTTTATTAATTTTAAATAGATTTGATGATAGAAAGTTGTTGTGTGTTTGTGATGTGAAGTGAATGTTTTGGATTAATTTTAATTAGTTCTCCGTAAGTAGTTTAGTTTTTATGTTGACTTTTTACAGATTTATTGTTTGTTTAGTTTTGATGTTGTTTTTATTTTGATATTTATTTTTAAATGTGAGTCTATTGTCTCATTTTATTATTTAACAAAGCCTTAATAAACATACATCTAGTGTGTTTTAATTTTAGAGATATTATTGCAATATAATCCACCAAGTTTAACATAGAAAAAGAAACAATCAATTATTTTATTTCTTTGTTTCGCTTTTTCATCTTAACGATAGAAACGATTAGTGAAAAATTTGCATACAAATTGCTAAGGATAATTAAAAAACAATGACAGATTATCTTTTAAATAAGCAGAGCCATGACTAAAATAAATAATTAAACCTCAATAAACCCAGTCACCATTTTTGATAATTATTCAATGTTACAATCAAGGCAGGACACACATCTGTTAACGGGAACGACAAACCCATGTCACTACCAAGTAGCCTTATCGCTTAAAAACATTTGATAATAAATAAATACGAGTCTATATATATACTCTATTAAGTATAAGAAAACTTGACACAGACCCTATACTAAACTCTTCTGGCTAGTGTGGTATAGTAGGCCAAAACCTCTTTGCCGAAGAGAGGTCTGTGTCCAGCAGTGGACTTGATGTGATGATAGTAAACTTCCTAAGCCATAGTGAATTTTGAATTCTAATAAACTACATTCTTCGTTGCTTAATTTTACCCTTAGAATGTCTTTGGTAACTAACGAAAAAGATTAATATCCTCTGAAATAAAAATTATTTTTCAAATCAGTTCATAAAGTACGAGATTCTTGGGTAACTTAGAAAAAAAATAACTGTTTTTATTGAGTTCGTTTAAAAATTAATCCATACTCGAAAAGAACAATAAACAAAGAGTTGTACAATTCGACTAAAAGTTAGATTTTAGACTAGATAGTACTCGTTCTAATACCTATTTTAACTTTAATTTGCACCGAATACAGTAACCGCTAGTTTAATAACTCATTTTAATTTTAAATCTAGTTTAATCTGAAATATTATTTTGTGCTTTCCGCTTATACTTATAATTACGTAGACAATATTAGTTTTAGCTTACGGGGTAGCCTGGTACCCATAACTCAAGTTAAATCTTATCATGGGTGCCAGAGTTCAACTACCATTTGTGCCTTGAATGTTTGCTGTTTATTCTGTAAGTTGAAGTTTATGTAAAATTGATTTTAAATAAATTATTCTTATTATTCTCTTTATTTCATATATACAAATATTGATTATATTTTTAAATATATAAAAAACCGCCGTCATCGGGTACAGAAAGACACCGGCGATTAGGGCTCGAAAGACAGGAACCTGCTCAGAATACGGGCCGTGTCAAGGAGGACTGCCTTCTGCATCAGACCCTTGAACCAATCTTCTATCGTGAACCTCTTAAGGTGTTGATCGAGGCTCTTGGCTGTCAATCCGTGAACAGATATGATTATCGGAACAATGATCACCGAATCCACATTCCACATATCGGCAATCTCGTGAGACAAATCCAAATACTTCAATTGTTTTTCTTTTTCTACTTTCATGAGATTCTCGTAATGAGGAACGGCGATATCGACAATCATTGCATGGCGCTCTAATCAATCTATCACCACAATATAAGGCTTATTGGCAACAATAGTCCTATCTGTGACAATAGATCGATCCAAATATAATGTAGCACGACCTTTCTCGAGAACTGGCTCGGGCACATAATTATAGTATGGCTCTTGAAAATTGACAAGTTGATATTAAAAGGCAAGTTGTTGGTGTAGTATCCTGGCTACTTGGATGTGCCTATGCAAATACTCACCGTTAGCAAGGCGAGAACAACCAGAAATGATATGACTAATAGATT
The DNA here is from genome assembly GCA_949316085.1 of Hypercompe scribonia. NCBI lineage: Eukaryota > Metazoa > Arthropoda > Insecta > Lepidoptera > Erebidae > Hypercompe > Hypercompe scribonia. The sequence continues at coordinate 3,185,774 of OX438984.1, read as the reverse complement.
CCCCAGGACGGTGGCACGCCCAATAGATGACAACCGTACTATCTTTCAGGATATATTATTTATTATTATTATTGTAGTTTAGCATTATAAAATATTTAAATGTTAAGTGTATTGAAGTTAAATAGTATCCGAGTAGGTTAACGCATTGAGTAGCTAAACAAACTTGGTCCACCTGCTCCTGGATGAGTGATTCGTTCTTGTCATATTGAAACGCCTCCACGCCTCAGAGAGCACGATAAACCGTCGGTTCCGGTTGTCATACGAAAACCTGTGGCGATTGTTACGGGCAGTTGGAGCAGTAAACAGTCCGACCAGAGTCTTTCTATAGACCTTCGATACGGTTGAGTGCTTGGGATGTGGAGGTCTGATGGCAGTCGGTCTGCTTAAAAATTGTAGTTCATCCGTGTCATACTAGGCTGTCATAATAGCTCAGAGGCGTATTGTTGTTAAGTTAAAACTAGAATGGTATTGAACAAACTGGCTGAATCGTATAATTTCGTCTACCACTGGAACTCCCAAAAGGAATAAATATTTCCTGTTTTGCAACACTTTCATTCATTCTCGTCAATATTGTTCAAAGCGCGATATTTTCTTTAGCCTGCCTCAATAAATATGGAATCCATCGCTTAAAAGATTTCAATTTGATCGATCCAGTAATTCCTGAGATTAACAGTTCAGTCCAACAAATGCTTCAGTTTTATAATATTAATCTAAAGTTATTTATTTCCTCCTAGTTTTTTTTGCATTAATAATTAAACTAAGTATCATGAAATAGTATATATATGTGAGAACTACAAAAACAGAGATAGAGTACCCTCCATCTTAAAATAAATAAAGCTAATACTATCGTTGAACACCCACATTAACAACGGGTGAAATCGCTGTCAAAAGTTAGTTAAAAAAAGCGTCTCTGACTTCAATACGTCTGCACAATGACCTTGATCTCAGTCAAAAACGCCAACCGTTGGACATAGACCTCCCCCAAACTTCTCCACAACAGCCGGTCCCATTCCTATACCATGATTATATTAAACTGCATTGCTTTCTTTGGTAGTATATTTGTTCCTTATTTAAATAGAACCAAACATATATTCTCAAAAAAAAATATAACGTAATTTTTAGTGTTTAACTGAAGGAATTCCAAGGTTACAAACAAAAAATAACAAAATGAACCATTTCCGTGTTTCTATTGCAATTATACTGATAATATACTTAAATTATTTAACTTATAAAAATTGTAACATTCTAACATATTATTTACCTCCTTTCGAAGGAGAGGATTTATTTATTTTATTTATTACTCTTTATTGTACACATAAACAAAACAAAAAAGAAATGAGTTACGAAATATATAAATATAACAATCGATAGTCTTATCGCTCACAGCGATTGCTTATAGACAACCTTAACACGGACATCAGGTGTTTGAAAATTTTATTATATTTTATTTTATTATATTAATTACAATCCATCCAATCTAAAGCGCCAGCATCCAGGTGAGTGTGAGACCGGTGGCCCATCGATGCAGGGGTGACAGTTATAGTGGTAACTGTGTGAGCCTTACACTGCCACGATGACTGTCATGTCTTTTATGTCCCCAAGCGGGGTGTGAAAAAGCATCTCACAAGGCCGCCTTAGTGTTGGTCACCATACTGTATTGTCTGCATTTGTAATGAGTATGGTGATCACAACTCTTGGATTCTATTCATGCTTTCCATCAGGCAGAGTAGAGTCACTTTGGCAGACTATTAGTAGAGCAAAAGAAAAATATGATTATGTCCCATAGTGGACTAATAAAAGTTGTTAATTAAAACATTATTTTATGCTTCGCCTGCCTTCTATTATGCGAGTAAAATTAAAACAAAGAAAATACCTTAATTGCATAAAAAGTTCACACTTAAAAATTTCATTACACTTAGAGTAACATGCGGGTTTTTTAACCGTAATAATGTAAATATTATCCATACATGTATATAGTATAATAAAAGTTTTATAGTACCCAATTATCTACGTTAGAAATATGTACTCATTAACATTAGAATAATTTTACATATTCATAAGTATAATTTAAGTCAAATTCAATTGTTTAAAACAAACAAAGGTTTGAGTTCTCAGCGGTGAGATCGACAGAAAACTTCAAAACATACTCTTGTAGATTCATGCTCTCCTGAGTCGTCAGATCAGTTAGAGTGTACACTATAAGATGCGTGTTTGTATATTTTGATATCTATGATAATGTACTACTAGTTTTCTATAATCAAAAAATTCAATAACATTTTTCCGACCCAGGATTCAAAACCAGGATTTCTCTATTTCCAGTCGCATACGTCAACGACTAGACCAACGAGGCAGTTACATTTTTATAAGTGCATATAGATGTATATTTTTTTATGATCAGCTATCTCAACGTACTTGCCTTAAGTGAACAAAATCAATTAGCCATATTTGAACTTCATTTTCACAGAACTTTCTTTTTAGATGTTTTAACTGCGTAGGCGCCATTTTACGACTTCACAACGTTAATAGTGAAAAAGGCGTGTTATCTTTGCTGCAGTACGTATAGAGTACATTAACTTATTATATGTCCAAACTGTATTTTATTTTATTAAAGAGCCTACCAAAGCGACTTTACTGCCTAATGGAAAGTAAGAATACAATTCAGTATAGTGACCCACACTCTAGTGGCCTGGTGAGATGCTTTTTTACACCTCACTTGGGAACGTATGTGGTCACCTCCTGATTGAACGGATATCAGAAATAAGTACGAAGTATCTTTTATACAGCTTCACCCACTTTACACTAGGCAGTCTGATTCCAAACTAGCCAGAGTCTGGCAGTACAATTCTGTTTACTGAGTTTCAAACGTTCTTGGATAGCCGTAGTCCTGATCTGCACTCTTTAGCAAGGTTCCATAGAAAAAAAGTCAAAGAGATCCAGGTCTGTACTGTGATTGGACACACAACTAGTATAAGAACATTAACTGGCCACGTTGATGTAGGCACTTATGAATCAAAACATGATGCTCGTCATTTGTTTTATCATCGACACAAAACAAATACGTAACGAAAATACTTGAGAAATATTAACGATGTTTATATTAGCCCGTGAACGAATGATTACGTGTGTTAAATAAAACACTTAAGAACTCAATGATGTTGAAGATGGCGGGTTACTTGGTAAAGACATCAAGAATTCGATATGTTGTATGATTACAGAGTTAGTCTCTTTCACTCTCTAACGTTAAATATACATTTTTTTGGATCACTTTTCTCTTTAGTCAATCTAAATTTTTTGTCTATTACAATTACTTATGGATCACTAATTTTGGTGTTTTTTTTTCCTTTTATACTTAACACTTATTTAAAAACGTATATCGAAAGCAGAAGACCTTTTTAAATGTTCTTAATTTCAGTAAGCAGCAAGGATAAATCAAAAATTTTAAATACCTCCATGGTACGTACCGTTGAACGGCTGAACATTTTTTTTTTAATTATATCAGAATTTCATCATCATCATCATCATCAACAGCCTTTCATAGTCCACTGCTAAACATAGACTTCTTCTTAGAAAGCAGGTTTTAGCCTACTATACCAAACTGGATAGACGAGTTGGCATAGGGTGTTTATCAAGTTTTCCCTCTAGCAGTGCTGTTTTTCTGCACAATTTTATTACAAATCACAAAAAAATACCAGTCCAGATATTTTTTGATACTCTTAATTAAATTACTTTGTATACAAAAAAAAATATAGAAGTCGCGTACTTCTTTTAAGAGCTACATATAATGCCATAAAACCCAACGGTAAACTGGTACGGAATGCCTACGGTGTTTAGTCCAACATTATATACTTTGCCCATAAAGTCGTTAAATAAATAAATAATGTCATAGATTCATATAAACTTTAAACAAATGGCGACTATTTTTTTTCAACAGAATGGAATTAAATCTAGTGAAATCAGCCGTAAAAATATTTCTGATGAAATTAAATTGTGCATCACATAACGTAGACCTTAGGTATTTTGACATCGTAATGTCCATGTACATTCGCCTAAACAGCTATAGTCGTTTCGAGTCTGTGAATGGCAATAGTGGAATAACCTTGCCATCAGGTAGAGCTTTGAGCAGCTGTGATATTTATAAGCTCCTAGAAATTTTATTTAATAAAAATTAATATTAAACATTATTCTATTATAAAAATACATAAAAAAATATTTGAAGCGATTTGTAAATCTTGTCAAAATTTGAATTGAATCGGTACAGAAATTTTTGAGCTTTCGAAGCGTAGACAAACCAACTCAATATTTCTATATTCATAGATAGAAGACCACACACAGTTTTAACACAAAAGAAAGTCTGTTCTCTTTCGCTTCGTTTTTATACTTTATTTATTTACGTCAATACATATTCATCTAAATGTTTAAACAACTGATCGGGGTGCGACATTTTAATTCACACTTTCATGACACAATATGAATTTACACATACATATAAATGTTTTTTTTTTACTTAAAAACTGTTTGTGTGTTTAACGGCAATAAATATGTACTAATGATTTTCTCTGATAATGCCTTCGCTTCTCAATACCAGCCAGAGACTTATGAAAATAGACCAAAGCGAAATCGAACATTGAGAATTGGATGTATATAAAAGGAGAACCGAGGTACGAACGTAAGACTATTGATACAATGCCAGGCCCTTCAGTATGGTGTTTAGTGATCCCAGCTCCTTTGCGAGAGGGCTAAGGTTCGTTACTCACTCAGGGCAAATAAAATTAGTAAGTCTGTGTCTGAATATTATTTACATATCTATAATATCTACGCATACAAAAAAAAAGTGTTTATCAGCAGTCTGATTACCACAGCATAGGCTGTGGTTTTTTAAAGGTCCTACCAAAGTGACTCTACTGTGCCTGATGGAAAGCACGAATAGAATCCAATAATTGAGGTAATCATACTCATTGCGAATACAAATAATAAAATAGTGACCCACACTATGGAGGCCTAGTAAGGTGCCTTTTCACGCCCCGCTTAGGGACGTAAACGACATGATTGATTACCACGATAACTGTCACCAATCATCATCAATGAGCCTCCTGTCTCACACTTAGCAACGAAACACGACAGCACGGATGCTGTTACTTTAGGTTGGTCTTCTGTGAGAGGGTAGAACAGCCCCGATCGGCGTGGCCCTACTATCTAATATGTGTGTGTATGACACGTGTGTGGATGTTATTAAAGTAAGGAAGGAAATAAATACATAATAAATAATAAATAAATAAATATTTTGGACATTTAACACACAACGCAATCTAGTTTCAAACTAAGCAGAGCTTGTATTATGATAACTAGACTGACAGAGTACTTATATACTGTTTTTTTTGTAAAGACATATATATATATATATGAAACTATACATAACTATATATATACATAGAACTATACATAGAAAATACCCAAACTGTGAAACAAATATTTGCAGATCATGCAAACATTTGATACGACCCGGAAATCGAACCCAAGACCTCAAGCACAGTACTCACTTTCGCTACCACTACGCCATCGAAGCAGTCAATGCTGATACAGATGTATTTGGTAATAACTGCTGCAAAAATAGATATTTGGATATTTCTGGACTTAGGTTTATCCAATATTTTGTCAGTAACAAATTAAAATTAAGATTATACTTCTTGTCATATTAAAAAGTTAACAATTTTTTTTCTTTTTATAACTTAACATATCCCACACACTACTGTCTGATACCATGTAAGGCAGAACCTGTACTGAGTAACACCCAAATATATACACATAAATACATACATATATTATACATAAATCACACCTACGCAAACAAAAAACCGTGTTCATCATACCATTATTTGACCTAGATAAGAATCAAACCCACAAGTTTACAATCTCTAAATTAGTAACCAGAATACAGACGTATGTGTATACATATGTACCTATGTGTGTCCTCTTACTTTCCGAGTCGTATTACTGGGCTCTTTGGTCTAGTCATTAGTGGTTCTGACTGTGTGACTGCTAAGTGTTGTGGGTTCAATTCCCAGCCATGACAAACAATTGTGTAAGGATTACGATTATAGATTCAGTGTCCGGGTGAATATATTTGTTATTTTATATGAATTTGTTTTGAAATATTTAAATATGTTTATCCGAATATATAACCTGAATAATAAGCTGATATCTCTGCAGTAAAGCACAACGCGAACATATTCATAATTCGGTCGTGAACGAAGACCCAATAAAATTTGGAATTTTCTCAACCCCTTAGGAGTTGTTAAGGCACATTTATATTCAGATTCCAAACAATAGTGCAAAGGTTATCTACTAAGAACTCCAAATGGTGCACCTGCTGAACGATGGACGAGGGTCTGGCAAATAAAATATCCTGACCAGCGGCAATAGGCTTGCCATCTATTACGTGGAACTAGAACACTTTTAATATGCCTCTGCCCACCCCTCCGGGAAAACAGGAGTGATTTTATGCATGTATATATTCCAAACAAATAGACATCGACTTGTTAAATCCACACTCCTCTTCTTCGTCTAAATTTAACCAGTAAGGCAAATGCCTTTCAATATCTCTGACAGTAATTGATTGGTTTCAAAGTTATCTTCTTGGTATAAAATATCTCCTGGAGACCCTCGAGTCTCTATTCTATTTCTATTTTTAATTCTCATCTCTAAGTAATTAGCCTCATCCTATCACCTTTATGTAGATGACTTTCAGATTTTTATATATACACCGCTATAAAAAAATATCTAAAGCCTTTTTTATTATTTATCATGATTTGTCACGCGTTTGTGGATTCGGTGATCAATATGGAGTTGTAGTGAATCCGTCTAAGTCCCAACTTATCGTTGTGGACAGTCCCAGAACGGTATCAAAAATAGACTGGACACAACTGGATGTTCTTTGTGTCTGTTTCTTGTTTGTAAATTTCCTCGCGACACATCATACATTCCTAATGCGGACTTTGTCTTTTAATAACAAAAAAAACTATCCAAACATAATGTTTAACGGTACTCTATTAACAACGAGTACCTGTATTAAAAATCGAGGGATATTCACAACACTTTCACCTGGAAATCCTAATTACGAGAGTTCAGTCAAAAATTGTTCGCATCGGCGAGATATCCTTACAAACACTACGCAATTTTATCTCAACGGTCATTAAAATTGCACATGCACAGTCCCTCCTCTTTCTATACTCGATTATGTTGATGTCAATTATCTCGATAAAAACGGAGGCGCAACTCGATAAGCGCCTGCCAAACTTTTGTATTCGATTCGTATTAGAATTGTGCAAATATGATCATATAACTGAATATCACAACCTACTTAAGTGCCGTCTAATTCACCTTCGACGGAATACTCATATTCTTTCCATATGGCATTTAATTTAAGTGTGTGAGCATTACAATGCTGCGATGACTGTCATGTCTTTTATGCCTGCAAGCGGGGTGCGAAGAAGCATCACACGAGAGCGCCGTAGTGTGTGTCACTATGTTGCATTGTCTGCAATCGCAATTAGTATGGTATTCATGCTTTCCATCAGGCAAAGTAGAGCCACTTTGGCAGGTTTTTTAAAAAAGATACGCTCACCAATTTAAAGGAACACTTTGGATCTCTTAGTGACACACATTTAAGATCATTGAGGTCATCTAAATCTATGGAAATGGCAGTACCAACTCACTGCTTACTGCACGTACGATAAGTCGTTTACAGACGTCAGACGGCCATGCGTCAAACGTACGTTATAAAAAAACAATATGTATGAAGTGACAAGCTTAAAAAAAAGGTTACAAATTAACCCAGTTCATTGCTATGACTTAAACAACCTCGTTAAACACTCAAGATAAATACGACATACTTGCTAGCTACCCTAAATAATTACTAAGCCGGGTTTGGTACAATTATAGCTGTTGTAATTAAAATAAAATATGTATGTATATATATAGTACTTAACACTATAATTACTTAACTAATTATAAAGAAATATTTAGGCAAGTGCGTGTCTGACTCGTGTACAAAGGTGCACACTTTTAAGTTTTTGTATGTATCTTCCTAGAAATAACTTCCAAACGCAATGTAAGTTAGTAATCCAAAAAACATTATCAAAGTTAAGGCAGTAAATTCTTCTAATTGTTTCACATAACTTTTTATCGCGCCGGTAACTGAACACACGGGTCGCCTTGCACTCAACTCTCTTAAACAATCGAAATAGGTAAATAGATATAATCCACACAACTTCTAAAACTGTTCAACGATTTGAATTTCACACTTTCAAAAAATTTCGACATGAAGTGCAAACAGACTTAGAATATTTTGTGTACTTGACAAAATTACCACATTCGTGTAATATTTATTTATGTAATATATCAGTTAATGCGCTCGGTTAATATCGAAAAGATAAGTACCGCAAGACTTACGTGCCATCTTATTTTCTGTTGTCACTCTTGGGAAAGTGGCAATGGTTACATTAAGATGTCCATGGTCCTTTTTTTTTTTTTTTTTTTTACGCGGGGAATGCTTTTCGCACCATACCCTCCGGAGGGACGAAGGGCGTGTGTGGGACTCCCGGAAAACCGGTATACCCACTAAACCCCGCGGCGGCCTACCTCGGCAGTCGGAAGGAGCTCCAGGAACGCATTAGCGGCTTCTAGAGTCCTCCCTGCCGTACCTCACAAGTGAGGTACATCCCGGGCACCTCATGCCCCAAGGACAGGACGCTATCACACCTCTCTCCGCCCTGCACAGTAAGAGGCAGAACAGCGCCCCGCCCCAGACGACACTCCCCGGCCGCACCGGAGTGTCACCTGTCTCGGGTCGCTTGCAGCAGTCACATCGCCCCAAGATATGACCACAGCGACCCTTAGGCGGCGATTAGGGAACTAGCGACCTCTGCCGCGTCCCCTTCGCCGCCTCCTTCGAGCGGGATCGGCCCTTTCCCGATCTCGCTCTGCAGTCTCCTTCCGGAGCATAACATGCTCACAGAAGGAGACCGCGGCTTCCCATCCCTCACGAGTCGCCAGCATTGCCGTGATCAGTGCTGACGGCGTAAGGTTTCGTCCGATCCGTCTGACCAGGACTCGACGCTCAGACTCCCAAGCTGGGCAGTCCTCCAGCGTGTGCTGGGCGGAGTCCCGTCCGGACTCGCAGTGGTGGCATTGTGCCGTAGCCTCCCGTCCTATTCGATTCAGATACTCACCAAAGCAGCCGTGCCCGGTGAGTATCTGAGTCAATCGATAGGTGACACAGTCGGTCCTCTCTATCCACGCTTCGAAGTTCGGCAGAACGGCTCCGACGGCGCGTTGGCTAGCACAGCCCTCAGTTTCGAGCCGTGCCTGCCAAGCCACCAGAGCTTGCTTATGCGCGTTCTGCCGTAGCATTCCGGGCTCATGATCTGGCGCGGCCTCTTCAGCATTCCGACCGACAGAACGACGAATTTGGTCATAAACCATCGCGTCCATGTCGGCCAGAATATCGAAGGGCGGAGATCGTGCCAGGATCGTCGCCGCCTCATAGGAGATTGTGCGGTAGCCCCGCACGATCCGTATGGCCATCAACCGCTGCAGGCTCCTGAGTAGAGCCCGGCAGCGGGAGGCACCCGCCAGGTCACTAAACCAAACGGGCGCCCCATAGAGGACCATGGATCTAATAACCCCCATATAGAGGCGGCGAACTTCTTCCCGTGGTCCCCCGAGATTGGGCAACAGACGATGCAACGCACCTGCTACCCCCCGCACTCGGGGGACTAATCGCCCGAAATGCTCTTCGAAGCTCCATCGACTGTCCTGGATAAGGCCTAAGTACCTCATGTACTGGCCCACCTGGACTTCAGCGTCACCCACGCGAAGGCATGAGCTGGGTGGTTCCTGGCGTCTGCGTAGGCCATGAAACCATATCGCCTCAGTTTTCTGAGGCGCCACCCTAAGGCCCAGCTCACAGATCTTGTTTACAACACAAGCCACCCCCTGCTCGGCAAGCCAAAGCACTTCCTCAAAGCGTGACCCTCTAGCCAATATAAGTGTGTCGTCCGCATAGCAGACTACACTTAGGCCAGAGGGCAGACTGATACGAAAGACCGCATCGTATGCGAGATTCCACAGCAATGGGCCCAATACAGAGCCTTGGGGAACCCCACAACATACCTCCCTCTGGTTTTCTACTCCATTCCGACCGATAAACTTCACTGTCCTGTCGCGTAGATAGGCCTCTACGACGGCCCGCAGGTAGAGCGGCACCTCGTGATATACAAGGGCCGCCCTAATTGCTTGCCAGGGGAGGGTGCCGAACGCGTTGATAATATCAAGGCTAACCGCCAACGCCACCCCCCCTGATTGGATTGTCGACTCCGACAGGGATCGAACACACTTGACAGCATCTACTGTCGAACGTCCCCGTCGGAATCCAAACTGACAGGCCGACAAATCAGGGCCCACTCGCGACAGATGCCCACTGATCCGGTCAGAGATAACCCTCTCAAAGAGTTTCCCCGACTCGTTCAGCAGGCAAATCGGTCGGAATGCAGAGGGAGAATCAGCAGCCCTTCCTTCTTTTTTCAAAAGTACCAATCTCGCTTGTTTCCAGTCGAGAGGGAAGATACCGAGGCTGAGACAATCTGTGAAGATTCGCCTCAGTTTGTTCCCCAGAACCGACAGAGCTATCACCAACGCCCGGCCTGGAACACCATCAGGTCCAGGCGCGGTGTTGCGAGAAGCCAGCCGCCGTGTGACCCGGTCCAACTCCAACTCCGTCACCCCATATTCATCGGACCAGGGTTGCCGGTCCGATTGTGACGGAGGAATCGGGGGACTGTCCTGGACCCTTGGGAAGAGTGTATCTAGCACTCTTCCCAAAAATTCTGGGTCCAGAGTTTCCGTCAACGGAGGGACCCATGGCTTCAGTTTGCCCAATATCATTTTGTATGGGCGTCCCCATGGATCCCTATCCAGTCCCGCGATGAGTTCTTTCCATGACCGAGCCTTGGCCTCTGCGATTGCATCGCTAAGAGCCTTTACAGCAGCTCCATATTCCCGCCGTGCTCTATCGATCTCTTCGACTGTGGCTCGCCGTCTTCTCCGAGCTCGAAGGTACGGGCGGCGCAATCTAGCAACTGACGTTCTCAGCTGCGCGATCTCTGCGCTCCACCAATACGCCGAGCTCTTTCTGGCTGCCCTGACTCGGGGCATTGAGGCATCACATATGGACGCCATAATATTCCCAAACCAGACAGCCAGTTCTTCTGGATCGTACGAAACTCTTTCCTCCGACCAATCCGCGACGTGGGATGCAGCCACAACCATATCTCTGTTGAGCTGCTTAAGGGACCATCGTCGCGAAGGTTCTCTTTCCTGCTGAGGGCGATCCGGGCGGCGGAGTGACACATCGAATAAAATGTGTCGGTGGTCCGAGAGAGTAACCACTTCCTCCGCCACTCGCCATCCCGACACCATATGTACTGCAGAGGGAGTTGCCCACGACAGGTTGACAATAGACTCCCCCTGCCAGCGTACACAGGTGCTAACTGAACCCCGATTGAGAAGTCGGAGGGCCAGTCCAGCTGCCCACTCCAGGATAGCCTCTCCCCTCGCGTCGTCCCGGGTGTCGCCCCACTCTCTTGAGTGAGCGTTGAAGTCACCTAGGACGAATACCGGACGGGAGGTGAAGCTGCGGATGCAGATTCCTAACCCGTGTAGGTACGCCTCATACTCAGCTAGGCTGCGATTGGGAGAGAAGTAGCAGCCTATCACCACTGTTATCCCCCACTCGACTGCCACAAAGCCCGCACCTTTTTTTAGAAGAGAGCAATGGAGGCTTTCCCCACCCACCCAATGTATAACCGCTAAACCATCATCCGCCCCGAACCAACGCGGATGGTCCGGTATGTTGTAGGGCTCTGCAATGACTGCCAGGGCAACCGACTGCTCCGCAAGTGTCTGAACAAGTAGATCCTGTGCTGCGCGGCAGTGGTTAAGGTTGCCCTGGAGAATCTCAGTCTGTGGTGGGAATTTCAAGCCTCCATTGCCTCTCCCGTCGAGTTAGAACTCGTTATGGGTTGAGGTTGGACCTCTCCTCTCTTCTTTTTCTTCGGTGGGCAGCAACTTTTGCTGCCCAGTCGATGATTCGCAGGCCGGCCGTGGTCGAGACACACTGGACACCTCGGTGTGTCTGCTACACAAGCTCGGGCCTTGTGGCCCAATTCCCCACAGCGGAAGCAGCGCCCACTCCTGTCAGCGTGGCCCGAGCACTTCACCCTAACGTGCCCCATTTCGAGGCATTGGTAGCACTGCAGGGGCCGTGGTGCTAATACTTCTGCACGGACTGATGCCCATCCCACTTGCACACGTTGAGCGGCCGCAACTTGGCGTATTGCCGTAAGTGGGCCCCGGACCCAAACCGTTCCCAGCCGCGCTGCAGATCTGCGTATTTCCCCGATCTTAATGTCGGACGGGGAGCAGCCTCCCGCTGCGGCTATTGCCTCTGCAACCTCAGTGGGGGTGATGGATTCGTCCAAATCCATCACCCGCAGTTCGGCGGTCTTGCACGGACGCACAAATCGTGCATCCGTGTCACTCATGGCCGCACGCAATCGTTCGGCTAGAGCATCCGCTTTGGCAGCACTGTCTGGCCCAGGGACCTCCAGTACTAGATCCCCTGTGACTGCCTTTCGCTGACGGACCCCGCCTGTAATGCCAAGTTCCGCCAGTTTTACCCGGGACTTTGCGGCCTGCATTACCTCGGCCAGAGAAGCACTAGACTCCGGAGGCACTATGACTACAATTGCGGCATTGGTAGGTGGTCGTGGTAGCTGCGGCTTCCTCACCCTCTGAGAGGAAGTAGCTACTGGGCTATGTTTTGCAGCCGCAGCCTTGGCTTTTCGCCCTACAACTTGAGCCCAGGTGTTGCCTTCCTTCCTCACTGTTCGTTCCGGCAGGTTCTCTATTCCCGATGCCGATGGTTTTGTTAGCAGTGCAACAGGTGTCGGCGCTTGCACAATGGGTCTTTTCATCTTGTTTTTCTTTTTTCTCTTTTTCCTTTTCTTCCCTGAAGGAGCAGAGAGCATTGGGACTGCAACAGCAGGCTGCTGGATCACTGGCGTCTGCCCCTGACCTAGAGGGAGCCTGGCACCCCTTTCTGGGAAAAATCTATCTAGGAGCCCGGACTGGAATCGGGCAAACTCTCGGTTCATAATAACCTCAATTTGCTCCCAGTCCGGGCAGTCCACCCTTGCCGGATGGGCTTTTGGAATCGTCACCACTTGGCCGCTTGTCAGCTTCGGAATCTTTCCAGCCACGTTTGGAGTTAAGGAGGCATGCGGTACCACCGAAGCCGTCACCATTGACTTGGCTCGGGTGAGGCATTCAATCTCCTGTTGGAGACTCCTCACCTGGTCAGCCAACTCCGAGACCCGGTTCCGTGCAGACACTTCCTCTTGCTCGCGTGACACTGCCCTATTGCAGAGCTCCTTGACGCCGTTTTGTAGAGTCTGCAGAGCTCGGCGAATGGTGCCCATCAATTCCGCTTTCGTGCTGCGAGGTTTGTCTAGCACCTCTTCGACATCAGCGAGACTAACGAGCATTTGGGCGCCAACTTCTACTGAGCTCATCTTGTTAGCGTTACTACCACTGTGTGCTCGTTTCGCATGACCAAACCCATCCAAAGCGTCATTACCGCGCTTCCGAGACTGTCGTCGCGTTTCTCTTTGAGACCCTACCGAAGCAGAGCTATCGCTCTCTTCGACTCGCTCATCTCCATCTAGCGAAAACGGAGTTGAGGGTCTGGAGAAAGATGTTATAAGCGATTGCGACCGATGCCGCAACCGCTTTTCCTCACCTTCTCTCACGTTCTCCTCTCTAATCTTAATCGGTCCATTTTCGATAAAGCCAGTTTCTTTTGTTGATCCGTCCGTTGTTGTTTGTTTTTTTTGAGTTTGTAACATATCCATACTAAATCCCACGAGTATGGGGGAAATGAAGTCCGTCCGGGCGGTGCCCCCTGCACCCGGATAAGCCTATATACTGCGGAGGTCGGCCGGTATCCACAGGTTTTTACGACTTTGCTGTCTGGTGTTATAGACTATCCTTGTCATGGGCCGGCCAATCAAGGCAAGCCCTCCGGTCAACAGGTTCTCAGCGTACCCCCTTGGAGCCACCAGTCGGGTCGTTGTTGAGTCCCTGTTGATTACGGAACGCAAGAGGGTGGCTAATCCTCTCTCACCGGCGATAGCACTAATGCTTGTCAACCCCTGCGCAAGCAGTGGGCCAACCCGCCCCTGGGTTCCCTATGGATCCCACCTCAGCACTTGCCGACGCTCGTCCAGTCTCTTCTGCTTAACAGAAGAGTACGGAGAGCGTTTACCCCCCTGTCGAGTTATTCGCCGGCGGCCAATACCCACCTCACAAAGGAAGTCATTGACCGTCGCCCAGGGTGCACCGGTCCTCCTGCTTCCGTTCCCCCCGACCGCAATGGTCAGAAAGGACAAGAAACATGAGAACGCACGTGGAGGTTACCCGACCCGCACCCCATGTCCATGGTCCTCCCACAGTTCTTCGTACAATCTCCCGCCGTTTCTCCTTATTGACAGTCCTGGCTTTTCATTATGCATTTCATCTGGTTAGTCCAGCGCATAAGTGCCCTAGCGAAATCGGGTTCCATTTGTGCATTACCAATCGTCAAACTTCGGTACTTTATCGGGTCAACCGAAGTGACGACCTCACCCCAGTCTTAATCAATTCTCTCATTGTTTTCTCACCGAATGAGTGTGTATACAGACTCCATGCTCCTCCCTCCTTCCTCTTATTCTGGGTACACAACTGAAGCGTAGTACTAATAGCAGTTATTAATCAGGTTAAATGATTCGTCTGCACGGTTATTATTCTAACATAACTAAAGTGCCTCATTGGTCTAGCGGGTAGCGTAAGTGTCTGCCGATAAAGAGACGTCGGGTTCGATTACCAGGTTGGGTCAAAAACAGAGTTCGGCAGTTGAAGTCTTAACCCCCGTGCCTGGGAGAGCAAGTAAAGCCGTCGGTCTTGCGCCTGATGTAAACGGTCGTGTTGGATAACTGTCCCATCGAAATGTGAGAGTGAGAGAACAGTTATTGCACCTGTGTTTGTGCACCCACTTGTGCACTATAATATCTCCTGTTTAATTGGCTGGGTCTCCGTTGAAACCGGCCACCGCGGCTGTAATCGACCAGGAGAACATCACTAAAAAAGTAACAATATCGTAGACGACTGTCAAACTAATTTAGAGGCAGAAAATATTAAGTCATTTAACTACCAGGTGAGCATTTATTGAACCACAATGTCGTAAAAATACATACCACATTAGATGTTGTAAAAGTGGGTGAATGTATGACAACGTACAACTTAACCGGCAGGGGAAAGTAATCAATCAATCATTTCGCGGTTTGGGAGTGAAATCCAGTTGGTGATCAAGTACTTAGATACATTGCCACGACGAGCCGTACAAATACGAATTAGTTGGTATTGTTGTAATAAAATTAGATATAAGTATCTTGACGTTTATGATGCCTTGGTACCACAAAAAACGTTGGGAATTTTTTTTTGAATATATGATATATATATTATTATACATATATTATATATATATGTATTATAATTTGACTTACAAAATTTACTCATATGTTGCATTATATTACTAGTTGGTTATCGATCAGAGTACATGCAATACGAAAGACCTATGTCCAGCAGTAGACTGTAATGAACTGTTGATGATGATGATGAAGTAATTAGTAACGTTAGGCTCCTAGGTTCATGGGTATATAATATTATAACCATGGAGTAATACCAGACCCTATAGACTACTCTATGTACATTTTTATGATTTTCTTGTTAAAATTTTATACCATTTCTTTGATTTCTATCATAATAGGGCGACGTAGTCACACAGTAACCGTCCTTCAATGAAAAAAAAATTAAAGTAATATAAATATTACCGTTTAAACTTATGCTATCCGTATACTTGGCGAAAGATATATCAAATTGTTTCTGTTAAAACGATCTAAGTGCCTTGTACTCTTACGAGCGCGTAGTGAATATGAGGACTTTACCATTCATATCATATACATATATGCTATGTTGTCTTAGTACTACCATTGGTATATTCCTCGTTCATTTCACATTTAAAAAAAATCTAAGTCGTAATTGAAATTGTACCACGTCCCAAATCGCAAGTACTTAAATGAAATGGTCAACAAGAAAAGAAATACACTGACATATTTGAAATGACTAGTTTAATAGTTATTGCATTAACGACGGACGATTACATAAAGAGACGTATTAAAACTTCACATTTTGCAGAGTCTAATTAAAGTACCACTCACGTTACGGGAGGAAACCTATCGCATTAACTTAGGAGTTAAATTGGAAAATTAGAAGTTACACTCATCGAGAGGAAAGAGGACGTTAAATGAAAAAAATATCCCGTATACCGTATAGGCGATATTTCATACAGATGAATAAAAAATAGCTCGAACAAATATGTGTCGCATATCTTCAGAAAATCCGAAAGCAATCGCAATTTATGAGATTATTTCATTTGTATATACCATTCCACACATAGATATACAAAGTACGTAATCAACCTCGTTGATCTCTAACTGTTAGCGTATGCGACTATCGATCAAGAGGTCTAATTTTTTCAGGTTATAGAAATGCTTAATATGCTCGGACAGCACGCAAAGTCGCATTGCGTTGCGCATTGATGTTGCGCTTGATCTCTCCCCGATGGTGTTGCATAATCGTACATCGGATTATGAGAGTGAGGGAACAGAGAGTGCACCTGTCTTTGCGCACACACTTGTACACTACAGTATCTCTTGCGCAGTTGACTGGTCTCCGCTAAAACAGGCCGCTAGAAAATCGGTTAGGAAGTACATCATCATCATCATCATACAAACATAATGTATTATTATGAAAATGTATAATAACAAAATTGTGTAGTAATTCGAACTTTTGTTCATGTCTGACAATAGACTTGGTTACATTATGTAGGTCGGGGGAACGTAATGCAGTCATCAGACATCACGCAATATTCGGTAAACTTATAAACATTGCTATGGGAAATACAGTGAACTCCAAATTACATATTCGTACGTTTTATTTATTTATTTATTTACAGTGCCATAGTGTTTTAATGCAAAAATTTATTGTCTGTAAAGTCGGTTTACTGATGATATTTGAACGTGACAGCGTCGTATCACTGCACTTCATACTTGACGAAAATATGTAAATGTATTATTGTGTAGCAGCTGTCCACGCGGACGCATCGCTTATTCAAGTAGGAGACAGACAGATGTCGAACGCTGCCGAACGCGGAGGCCGATTGTGCCTATTTGTCGCTCGTTCTGCGCTCTCTCTTGCACTTCAAACCTTAAATAGAACGCCTCAGAGCGAGGTAACGCCGCATGAGTCATGTTTTTTGGTGCGTGCAGCGTCCGTCCGTCGAATTATAAGACGTTGACACGTCAAAAGATATTAAAGTAATAAATGTAACACCCAATGACGACCCATTTCAATGTGCGTTCTACCTTCAACGTCTTTTATATTTATGCTACCCATGTACTCTGCGAACGATAGATCAAGCTGTTATTTAACAGGTGTTAAACCTATTGTCGTCAATTATTTGTTTTGTTAATCAAAATATCAATACAACAAATACATACATATGTTTTGTCTCCACCTTTTTTTTACTGTCCGAAAATCCCCACGGATACCACTGGCAGGCGGTTGTGATGAACTCAAACCGACCAAAAACCACACGCCATCTCAAATACCAATAGCCGGGGAATCAGGTGTACCCTAGTAAGGAAATCCCTGGAACTCATAAGTTGTTTTGCTAATGTTTTGTACCCACCTGCTGCTTTTTTACCTATTAACCAACAGACAGCTGCATCCCTCCTGGTGTTAAGAGGTTACTGTTGGAAGTTAAATACACGTTTGTAATACCACAAGAAACGCATGGGTGTGATTAATTAGTTTTTTGTTACTATTTTTAATATACTCGTAATTATTAAATTCTGATTTACACGAGTAAATCAGATTTAATTGAGATAGTTTAAGTTTTATAACTACAATAATTGTTTTGTACAAAATAACAATATTTTACGGACATATATATTGTGTGAATACCACCACAATCATTATTCTGCGTGTGTCTAGATGTAATTTACCTGTAATTTGTATGTATTCAGAAACATTTAAGCACAGTTATTTCGAAATATTCATGTCCATTTGACGGTCCAACGGGTCGACCAGCCTATACAAGCTTGCATTACGTAAGTGACTGCGTGAGTAAAAATATAAACGACAAAATGAGTATTATCTACCCCGTCGGTGTTAAAAGACGTGAGTGTATAATCTGTCAATTTCACCACTTATGTATCTGTTTATAGTATAAATAAATAAACGCGGGTGGAAGCACGGGCAAAAATTTGTTAGGAATACCTACACGTGTTTCGAAATTAAAGAATCGCATGCATCCTTAAGAGCTTACGTCATTTTTTTAGTAAATTATCTTTCTCGCAAGAGACTTGAATATAAGTCTAGATGATATAAGTGCAGATATAAGGCATTTAGATAATTATGGCTGCCAAATAACCTTGTATCACTTTTTGCAATGGTTTTTTGTTGTTAACTAACAACTTAGTGGTTTAACTTTTAAATTTTGTTCGATGTTTAGCAAACTATATTGTTATGGACTGAAATAATATTTTTAAAGGAATATGTTGCCTTTTGTCTTAGTTTTATCTCATTTTGATTTTTTTTTAATGTTGCATTGTATAGATAGTGGTAACGATTAGCCGATCTAATCCCATCTGAACTTCTGAAATTAACTTTTTTTTTCATAGAACACCAAAAAAAGAATAGTCACCAAAGAGACTATTTTGCCTGATGGAAAACATGAATAGAATCCAAGAATGGTGATCGCCATACCCACTGCGCATGAATACAATGCAATTTGCCGACCCATTAAATTCATTTTGTTAGTTTTTTTTCATGTAAATTATTTATTTAATATAACATCAAACATTAAAGACATTGCTCTGCATATAAATGTTTAAATTATGTTTACACTTTTTGTTTTTTATGTTTTTCTTTCATCAATGTTTGTATGATCTGTAAATATTTGTTTCGAGGTTTAGGTGTGTTATCTATATATAGATATGTACTAACAAAGAAACTATATAACTAATCTATCGGTCATTTTACTTTCATAGTAAAAGCTCTGGTTAGTTTGAAACTAGATGGCGTTGCGTGTCAGATGTGTGAGAGACCTAATCGTGAGAAAATGTAAGGCGTTATGGAAACGAGGTACGAAAAAACGTAAGAGGCAGAGATCGATAGAGACTGAAAAGTAGTTAATATGCATATATCTACCTTATACATATATAATACATTTATATATATATATATATATATATTTATTCATTCCTACATTATGCGTACGTGACACATAACTTTAATTCAATGTAATTATTAATATATATTTATTGAACCATCGGAGACAAACATAGCATTTTAAGTAAGTTATTATAATTGTTCAGAATCTATTTCCAAGTTATTTTACGACAAGATAACTTCAAAAAAAATAAAAAAACATGAAATCTCTAAGGGAAAGCAAGATCGACCAAAAATAACAATTTTTACGAGTTTCCTAAATAATCTTACGAGAGAGACTTCGTTGCAAACGCGTGTCACGCGACACGATCATTTTTGTTATATTCAGGAATTGCTGGACGAAACTGGATGAAACAAATGGACAATATGTATATATTAAGTTCCAGGTTAAAAAGGTCGATATTTGGAATGTGGATTCGGTGATCATATTCATATTTTCTCTCGGATTAATAGCTCGGCGCCTTGACCAGCAAAGTATTCAACAAATAAAATACATAGCATGCTTACCTTGACAATACCTAGTCTTGCCATAAATATTGTAATAAAGAAAAAAGAAAATTGTTAACTGCAAATAACATTTATTACTTTTACAGTGTGTCAGTTTAATACATAAATATAAAACAATTAAAAATATAAAAAGCTTATTCGAAGTGGTCTCCATTGGCTGCAATACAGTCCTTTAAACGATGAGGCCAGTTATCAATAGAAGCACGCACTCTTTCCATGGGAAAATTCTTCACTGCCAATCGTATAGATTGTTTTAGGGACTCCAAATTATCATGGCGTTTAGAGCAAGCTGTACTCTCTAAAACTGACCACAAATCATAATCCAGCGGATTAAGATCGGGACTAGACGACGGCCAGTCTTCAGCTCTGATGAAGTCCGAAACGTTCGATTCCAACCAAGACTGCGTGGACCGAGCTTTATGACCCGGCGCCGAGTCTTGCTGGAAGGACCATACTTGGTTATTGAACATGGTGATGTTAAGGGGCTTAACTACCTTCTCAAGAATGGTATCTTGATACACTTGTGCCGATGTTTTGATACCTTTTTCACAAAAATATGGCTCAGTCACTCCTTCATAGCTAACACCCCACCAAACCATCACTGAAGTCGGATAATGTCCACGTTGCACTCTGTCGACTAATTGGGAAGCTTCCTTAGAGCTTTGAGCATAAATACGGTCATTTTGTTTGTTAAAATGTTGCTCAATTGTAAAAATTTTCTCATCCGTAAACAAAATTTTTCTGTGACCTCCCTTTGCGTACCGCTTCAGTAGTTGTTTCGATTTTACCACCCTATTCTTCTTTAAATTATCAGTTAAGAAATGGCCAGTGCGTCTCTTATAGGCTGCAAGTCCTAAGTCATCTTTTAAAATACGCGACATGGTTCTAGGTGCTATCTTCATTTCCCGAGATAAAATCTTTTGCTTTCGGACAGGATTTCTTCGAATTCTTTCCCTTACTGCTTTGACCACCTTTTTCGTACGAACACTACGTGGACGGCCAGATCTTTTTCTGTCACAAACAGAGGAGGTCTCATTGTACCTATTAATAGCCCGGTACACAAACATTTTACTAATACCAAGTGTATGGAGAGTTTTAAAAATTGCATTTGGCTCCATACCTACTTTGTGTAATGCTATCACACCGATTCGGTTCTCTTTATCACCCCACACCATTTTAATATCGCAAAATATTTTACAATGTATTGGCGCCAAAATGAGAAAACACAATGAACAATCGTATAAAAATGACAGATTCGAAATTCAAATGTAATATTTTTTTATAATTAAGTGTAACAGTATTTATGGCCAGACTAAGTATATTGATAATATGTAATAATATCCATGAAAGATAAAAGTTTAATGTTTCGGATCAGTTGTAATAAGCTACCAGGGCATCATCAAATCGTAGTAGTAGCAATAATTGAGTAAATAATGGAGGCGAGTCAACAACCCAACCAAGCGACAATTTTTATGCACGAATGTAATGATAACCTCGTGCTACTTGGAAAAGGAAATTACGTACCCATGTAGTTAACTGTTATGCTGTATTTTTAAACCAAATAACGAGTTTACTTGTTGTATAAACATGAAAATCTAAAAATTGCGTGTACAGAACTCTAAACCATTTATGATTTAATCCCAAAGAGATGGTAGATATACGCTCCCGAACTAAACGGTTCGGCCCTTCCTTCTCGTTTAAATCAGTTAAAACCTGGAACTCACTACCAACGCACGTATTTCCCTCCTACTATGATCAGGTTCCTGTAAGCGGAGGTTGCCGCGTTAGCGGGCAGGCGCTAGGAGGGATCTGAATGTGGTAATAGCAGCTGCTCCCGGATCCCTCCTGTGTAAGACGCAGAGCGGCACACCGTATGATTTTAGTCGGTCCAATTCCGATACACTACCCAGTCGTAAACTCCGGTGGGGTGACGACCCGAAAGGGTTTCCACACGGTAAAAAAAAGGGTCCTTTAAGCGGGACCTGAAAAGGCATCTTACTAGGCCGAATCAGTGTAGGTCGCCACACTGCATTCACATTGTCGACATTCACAATGAGTATAGTGACCACCACTCTTGGTAGGGTTTTATAAAAAAAATATATAATATACCAGAATAATAATATACCAGAAGCATTAGACGGTAGTTGGCCTACATTATATACAAAGAAATAAATAGATTATAATTGTTTATGAGAAAGCCACACTTCGGACGTGTGGAACCGGTTAGACTGGTGTGACAGTACAGCCACAACACTGTATTGTTCGTCTAGCACTTTGTGTACGCAACGACCGATCAAGAGCTCTTCAGTTCAATTCCCAGGTCGGGCCAAAAGTGTTATTGAATTTTCCTGATTATAGAAATACTCGAAGTCTAAAAGTTGGGGTCTTGAGCACACAAGCCGCCAGTCCTACACCTGATTGTAAAAGTGAAAGAACAGAGAGTACACCTTTATTGGTGCACACATTTCTAAACTATAATATCGTCTGTGTTGTTGACTGATCTCCGTTGAAACTAGCCGCCATGGCCGGAATCAGCTAAGACTACGTCCTCACGACCTCAAAAAATCACCTGTCTTTTGATTCTATCATAGTGTGTATCAAAACCAATCTTTATTATCATCGCGGTTGTCACTCCAAAATTGCAGATGTCTCTAGGCACCAAAAAACTAACAAACAAGCAGATGATTCACCTGTTCATTTACACCGATACCTGCCATAAAGAAAGCTTAGTTTAAATCTTTAAATAGATTTAACAAATAAAAAAGATAGCATTTGCTAGGTAATAAAGCCACGCTAATTTCAGCACGAGCGAGCCGGCTCGACCGGGGCAGTACTACCCTCTCACAGAAAACCCACCTAAAGCGTCAGCATCCGTGTTGTCGTGTTTCTTTGGTGAGTGTGAGACCGGAGATCCATTGATGCAGAGGTGACAGTTATCGTGGTAACTGTGTAAGCCTTACACTGTCACGATGACTGTCATGCCTTTTACGTCCCCAAGCGGGGTGTAAAAAAACATCTCACAAGGCCGCCATAGTGTGGTTCACCATATTGCATTGTCTGCATTCACAATGAGTATGGTGACCACAACTCTTGGATTCTATTCATGCTTTCCATCAGGCAGAATAGAGTCACTTTGGCAGGTACTTAATGTAAAAAAAAAAAAAAGATTCACATAATAGAGCATTTCGTTGCAAGCAAAACTTTTTACTAATTATATTATATGAACTAGTTAATGGAACCTAAAAAACCCTAAAAAGTACCTCCAAGTAGACACCTAATTATTTCTCAATGCCTAGATCTTTTGTCTAATCTATTTTTCATTAATTAGTTTCTCTTTTGTCTATTATTTCTAAGTTTTAATGTAGAATAATTCGTAATAGAAATTTTTGCAAACTAATCTTTTCGTATAACGAGTTTGTATTAAAATTAGGCCTTATTTAAATAGAAAGAGTGTAAAAAAAATATAATATGATGATGTACTTCTAGAGGACTTCAGCCACGAAGGCCAGTAACAGAGACCAACAAACTACGTAGTAGATATTATAGTGTGCAAGTGTGTGGACAAACACAGGTGCACGTTCTGTACCCTCACTTTCAAAATTCAGTGGGACGGTTATCCGACACGACCGGGGCGAGATCAGGCACAAGACCACTTTACGTGTACTCCGAGGCAGGGGACCTCAATCCCAAATTGCCAAATTCGGAGATGTTAATAACAATTTCAATAATTAAAAAAAACTCAACTAAAACTAAAACTTTTTGGTCCTATCCGGGAATGGAACCCGAGACCTCCTAATCGACAGTCGTGTAAATTTACCACTAGATAAGCAGTTTTATACATTATAAATATGTATATAGTCGTATATAAATATATACAGGCTGCAGTCACGTGTTTATTCCTTTGCATTGCATGTTTCTTACTCTGAAAATGAGGAACTTGTAAACAACCGCTCAACCCTTATTTTACACCTTAAGGGTGTAAATTCAAAAATCTTTTCTTAGTAGAGGCTTACAATATATTCGTATAAAACATCAGATTCCCAGCAGTTTGAACTATACCTTGATAAATCAGCCAGTCAGGACAATGCCGCCATAGCGCGGGTCGCCATACTGCACTGTCTTTATTCGCAGTGAGTACGGCGACCACTGCTCTTGGATTCTATTCATGCTTTCCATCAGGCAGAATAGAGTCATTTTGGTAGGTTGCTATAAAAAAAAAGTTCTTTTATAGATTCAGTATGTATAGATTGTCATTGTTTATTTGCAGACACCGTTTATCACTTTGACGACAGCAAATTCTGTTGAGCCCTCCAAATGCTAGAGATCCGCAGCTGTGCTCAGTGCGATAAGATGACTTAAATCAAAATGATAAATATAATGATGTTATTTTATAAATTAAATTGATTGATGTTACCGAACAGGAAACTGAGTGATTTATGACCCGGTGACATAATTCCATAATGGACCGTTCCATTATGGAATTAAATCACCGAGTCATATCATTGAAGAAATGAAGAAGAATTGATTTAGTTTGTTTGAACAAAATAGAGTGACATATTTTCAGTGAATTTGTAAAGAAGGTTCTTAATTCGACTGAATAATTTGTTGTGTGTATGTTATGAGACATCATCGATATTTATAAACTGAATTAACTTGAATTGTCTTTACTTAATGTCGGTCAATTTTAAACTTAGCGAAAATATTCCACCAATTTAATTAAGAACTAAAGACGATTATGCTTGATACCCATTATGGCAATAATTCTATTGCTATTAATTTAATAAGAAGAAATTATACGACAGATTACTTTATATCTTTTTTTTAACGTGTGGAAACCCCCTCGGGCCGTCACACAACCGGGGTTTACGGCGAGCTGGTGTGTCGGAATCGGACCGACTAAGACCACACGGTGTGCCACTCTGCGCCTGACATAGGAGTAGATTACTTTATATCTGGCATAGCCATGTTTTGACACAAGTGGACCGGTTCCACCGGCCGGTATTAATATGGCCAATCATTTTTTTAAAGTAGTGTATATCCTATTCCAGCCTTTATCTATCTATGTACTAGATTTCATCCAATTTCGTTAAGCCGTTTTAGCGTGATGGACTAACAAACATCTATCCATTCAAAACTTTTACATTAGTATTTTTAGTAGAGATATAGCAGAAGTATCATTGAGAAGTCCCATGCTTATATGGTGACTTCCACATACAGCAAAACCAAAAATATACAACAGCGCCATCTAGCGAAGATACTTCGAACTACGGAGTATTATGAACTATGAAGCAAGTACTAATCCTGTATCGCGAAATAGAGATTCTCGCGTCGATTAGCATATATACAACATCCCAACATTAACGCCGTGGCCCACCAGGCATGATCACCTCGCCCGGTCGAAGGATCCTCCTTTCGTATCGAAGGGACATTACACTCGTACCCTCCACACTTATATTAATTATCATCGATGTAACGTCCCCCGCTTTTGCCTACTTTGTCCCAACCTACTTTTTTTCATACTTCCATCTGGATAACGTATAGATTTATATATTTTATTCAAAAAAAAATTCTTTTCTTTTACAGGTTGGATGTAGAGAATTCAAATGAACATGCCCTTCATCGAAATTGCTTTTCAAGCAGAAATAAGTCGCTACGAAGATCCCGAGTTCGAAGAGCACGCGCGACGAATCTGCAATGAAGACCCGGATACCAGGAGTAAAGTGATTGAGGAGTTACGTAGATTAATAAGAGGTATTTATACACACTTAGTAGGTTAACTGAGATAGCCTTCTTTGTAAGATTTCGTATGTACGGTAAAAGCAACAAATAATATGAATTTAAACATTGAGGCGATTGTAAAAATACGCCTAGACTACCTTATTGTATTATGAT
The DNA here is from genome assembly GCA_949316085.1 of Hypercompe scribonia. NCBI lineage: Eukaryota > Metazoa > Arthropoda > Insecta > Lepidoptera > Erebidae > Hypercompe > Hypercompe scribonia. The sequence continues at coordinate 3,159,929 of OX438984.1, read as the reverse complement.
TAATAAATACACCTGACGGTATATTGTTAACGCCATACGTGGACGGCCGGTAAGGGGGTACCCTTAATTGCAGATGTCCATGGATGGCATCTTTTTATACCCCAGAAATAGGCATGATGACAGTCAGCAAAAACTATTAAAATAATGTATTTAACTATTAAAATATAATATATAGATGCATAAAAATGACCTAATTCTTTTTTGTAGCACGAGATTATTAATTTATTCTATAAAATAAAACTACAAAATACAGGAATCCGCCATGATAGGTTAAACACCAATTAGATTGCGTTACGTCACACCTATAAAAACACACTGTAGCTGTTACTTAGATCTCATACAAATACGATTGTATATGCGCTTCTAAACTGTTTTAATTGCAATTTTAGTGGTATTTCATGTTTTTAATAGTGTATAAGTCGAATTGTTGATTGTTTTCGTGAAATGAATTCAGTATTCTAAACCAATATAAAAAGAGCTGTATTCAAAGCTAGCTTAGCTTGTCCTATGTTAGTAAACAATGGGGTGCTGGGCTAGAAAACCTCCACGTGGTGCACCCTGGTAACGTTGGCGATGGTGTTCATCACTGCCAACGGCTAATGTTCTAGCATGAAGAGGAAGCCATTTTCTTCGGCAATTCGGCCGAGACTTGGTCCAACAGAGCGGGCGGGTCTGTCGGATCCTCTGTTGGTTCTTCGCTCTTCGGAGCAATGAGGAGGAAAACCTCGGTAAAAAACACGATGGTGGGACCCTTTCTAGGGTCAGATTTCCTCCGCTCAGCGGTGGAAAAGTTAGGACGGGCTCGGTGTGCCCTTACACTGCCACCGTGCAGGCATCAGGAGACATAGTCTCCCTGCCGCCGTCGACATATCGTAGTCCCGAGTTGGAGTCTCGTGACTCCAATCGGGGGCGAGGGTCTTGGCTTAACCGCCCGGGCTGCGAGGAAGAAAACCTCTATAAAAAATTACCCCGAATCCCGTGTTCTGGTGCGTGGCCAGGGGATGCATGGCTGATGGGCAGTTCAGTCGTAAGCGCACTCCCAGCCGAGGCACCTGCGGACCCCTCGGTTGGGCATAAATATACGCTTGCCCGGGTATTGGGGATCTCTGCCCGGGTCGACCTTTGTTCTCCCCATCTCGTGGGTTCAAATATGGAATCATTAATAAATAAAAACAGAACTACAGACGAAAAGAAGGAGAAGAAAAACAGAGGGGAAAAGAGTACAAGAACGGACGACTTCTCTTCCAACGAAGAGGAGACATTGGTTAGCACGCCTATCTCGGTGGGGCTCCCAGAAGTCATTATGGCTGCTGGGAGCCGTAGAACATCGGAACGATTACGTTCTAAATCCGCCGCGGGTGGTAACTCTAGTGCGAAGGAGGACACACTGGAGCTTATGGCAACGGAACTTTGTGACAGCCGGAAACGCGTACGCTCCAGGGATGACGGCAGCGATTCGTCTCAGGAGATGTTGCCTCCCAAGGTTGCAAGCAGTCGTAGGGGGAGATCACGAACTCCGGCCTCGGTTCCGTCAGGCTCCGTTTTCTGCAAGGCAGGAGCCTACAGAAGAGTCAGGGCGGACGGCGAAGCATTAGCGGAGGAGGAGGTCGCAGATCTCCTGCTTAAAATTAAGGAGCCGATGGAAGGGAGTTCTGTTCTCTAAACACCATCATCCATGCAGGAGAGAGCAAATGCGGCGGTGGCCATCATCCACAAAGTGGCCACCAAGTCTAGCAATCTTAAGGGCTGTTTTGTGAAGGCCCTTAAGGACTCCTCTGCCGCTATTGCGGGGGTCGTGGAGAGCCTTATCGGAGACATGGCTCGTCTCCAGGCAGCCAACGAGCGTCTGACGGGGCAGGTGACTGAGCTCAGTGCTCAGTTTGCTCAATTCCGGGCAGATCGCCCCGAACGAGAGGGCTCGCCTCCGTCACAACTTACCCCTCTTCCAACCTCGGGGGTATTCCTGATGCCCACCTGCGCCAAATCACGGACGCAGTGTGGCGCATGATGGACGGGCGTCTCGCTGGCCTAGAGGCGAGGCTGCCTCCGGCTCCTGTTGTCCGACCGCCGCTCGCGGCAAATAGACTGAAGACCGTATCGGTGCCATCAACGCCTACCGTTGCGGGCGGTCATGTGTCCTATGCGGCGGTGGCGTCTGTGTCTGCCGCTCCTGCGGTTGCTCCGAGGGCACGACAGGCGGCTAAAGCAACAGCCAAGACAAGTGCACCGAGGTCAGGGCCCAAAACGGCGGCCAAGCCTAGAGCGGAATTCCCTCCGCTCTCCACTCCAGCCGCTGTACCTGGCACCTCCACGTCTGCTCCCCCCATATCTGCCCCTTCCACGGATGGTTGGCAGATAGTCGGGGGGACTAAGAAGTCCCGAAAGCGGGGTAAAAAGGCTGCTCAAAAAGCAGCCTCTACCCCGCAGTCGCTGTCGGTGGCAGTGGCCACTACGAAGAGGCCGCGCAAGCTGCAGGTACCCAAAACCGCGGCGGTAGTGGTCACCGTATCACCGGAAGTTGTTAACGGCGGACTGTCTTACGCGGCCATCTTCCAGAGGGCCCGGGCTAGTCTCGCCAATGACATCGGGACGGATGGAGTCAGGTTGCGCCTCGCTCAGACGGGAGCTCGAGTCCTCGAGTTCCCGGGAGCCGAAGGCGCAAAGACTGCAGATGCCTTTGCCGAGAAGTTGCGGGGCATGTTTGCGGCCACGGATGGTGTTAAGATCGCCAGGCCTACTAAGTGTGCAGAGTTGCGCATTTCGGGCCTGGACGACTCTATAACGGCCGAAGATGTCCGCGTTGCAATAAGAGAGAAGACAGAGTGCAACGTGGACAACATTAGGGTCGGCACCATCCGCCCCGGTCCAGGAGGGCTTGGCGCGGTGTGGGTCAGCTGTCCCGTAGCGTCAGCCAAAATTTTAGGCGACGCCGGTAGATTGCTCATCGGTCTCGTCAGCGCTAGGATCACAGTCCTGGCGGCGAGACCGATGAGGTGTTTTAAGTGTCTGGCATCAGGGCACACACGCGCCAAGTGTGTTAGCTGTTTCGACTGTGGCGGACTATGTTTCCGCTGCGGTTGACCAGGGCACAAGGCGGCAGAGTGCTCTGCCGCCCCACACTGCCCAGCGTGTGCGGTAGGTAACAAGCCCGCCGATCATCAGATTGGGCAGAGAGGCTGTAAACCTCCCTACAATTCTCGGCAAGTGTCGGGGGCTAGCCAATCGACCCAGGCTGCCTCTGATGTCGTTCGCATGTCGGCATCGTTGCCCATAGAGGAGGTTGTAGAGACGGTCGAGTAATGGCCCAAGTCTCCAACCTCCTGGTCCAGACGAACCTGAACCACTGTGCCGCGGCGCAGGACCTTTTCCTGCAAACCATGGCACAGTGGTCGATCGGTGTTGCCGTAGCCGCGGAACCCTATTATGTTCCTCCCCGTCCAAACTGGTTGGGTGACCGGGACGGTTCCGTGGCAGTCGTCGGCTCCACGGCGGATCATTCCCCGCCCTTGTCGCTAAGAGACAAGGGCACTGGATATGTTGCTGCCGAGTGGGGGGGGATCACTGTGTATGGTGTATACTTCTCCCCCAACCGGAGTTTGAACGACTTCGAGGTTTTCCTTAACAACTTGGAAACCTCGATGCGGCGTCTAACGTCTGGGCACGTCTTAGTGCTGGGGGACTTCAACGCAAAGTCCATTGCGTGGGGTTCCCCCAGGACGGACGCTAGGGGCGAGGCCGTAGAGGAGTGGGTGGCCTCGGTGGGCCTCTGTTTACTAAACAGGGGCTCCACCAACACGTGCGTGCGACAGCAGGGAGGGTCGATAGTGGACCTTTCGTTCGCTACCCCTGCCCTCGCCGCACGAGTAAGGAACTGGCGTGTTCTGGAAGAGGTTGAGACGCTCTCGGACCATCTTTATATCCGATTTGAGCTCTCCCGATCCCAGGACGCCAGTAGGGGTCACGCGGCGCGGCGTTCTTCTCGCTTTCCGCGGTGGGCTGTAGCCAAATTAAATAGGGACTTACTAGAGGAGGCGGCCATTATTCACTCTTGGCTGTCTCCGCAGGCCCCGACCGAGGAGGTCGACATGGGGGCTGGTCGCTTCTGCGAAGCGATTACACAAATCTGTGATGCGGTCATGCCCCGCATCCGAGGTTGCCGGCCTCCACGGAAGGAGGTTTACTGGTGGTCCCAGGAGTTGGCGGACCTCCGTGCGGCCTGTACTCGTGCCTGGAGGTCCTACACCCGAAGTCGGCGGCGACACCGCGAAGAAGGCGGGGAGGACCAGCTTCATGAGGAGTACCGAGAGGCGCGGAAAACTCTGAAGCTGGCCATAAGCCGCGCCAAAGAAATTAAGAGAAAGGAGATGCTGGAGGGTCTCGATCGTGATCCCTGGGGTCGCCCTTATCGTGCGGCGCGACAGAAGCTCCGCACGTCGGGCCCCCCCCTTACAGAGACACTCCAGCCCAGCTTCCTGCGGGAAGTGGTCGAGGGCCTTTTCCCGCAGCGGGTGGAGCACACACCCCGTCGATGGCCTTCATGGTCGGAGACGACGGGGTGAACGAGGACGATGTTCCGCCCGTCAGGGAATCGGAGGTAGGGGCGGTTGTTCTACGGATCCGCTCTAAGAACACCGCCCCCGGGCCGGACGGGATACCTGCCCGAGTGCTGGCCCGAGCCCTCGAACACATGTCGGACCGCCTCAGGGAGGTCCTGAACGCTAGCTTGGCGTCCAGACGCTTCCCTGAGTGCTGGAAAAGCGGGAAGCTGGTCCTATTGAGGAAGCCGGGACGGCCAGCCGAATCGGTAGCGGCCTATAGGCCCATCGTGCTGCTGGACGAGGCGGGTAAACTGTTTGAGAGGATACTCTCTGCCCGCATCGTCCGGCACCTCCGCAAGGTGGGCCCCGATCTGTCGGACGCCCAATTTGGTTTTCGGGCGGGGCGTTCGACGGTCGATGCCGTGCTGCGCCTGAGGGCCGTAATCGAAGAGGCGGTGAGCTGTGGCGGCGTGCTGTTGGCGGTGTCGTTGGACATCGCCAACGCATTCAATAGTCTGCCATTTAGCTGCATCAGGGAAGCACTCCACTACCACGGGGTCCCAAAGTACCTGAGGCGGCTTGTGGCAGACTATCTTGAGGAGCGTACCGTCATGTACGAGGACCGAGACGGTGTTCTAAGGCGGCGGCTCATGTCGTGCGGTGTTCCGCAGGGGTCTGTCCTCGGACCACTCCTGTGGAACATGGGATACGACTGGGCCCTTCGAGGTCGTCTACCCCCCGGGCTGGGCGTACTTTGTTACGCAGATGACACATTGGTCACGGCCCGGGGAATGAACTTTCAAGAGGCGGCGCGCCTGGCCACCACCGGTGTCTCACTGGTGGTCGGGCGAATTGAGGCGCTGGGTTTGCGGGTGGCCCTGGACAAGACGGAGGCCCTTTTGTTCCATGGGCCCCGTCGTGGTCCACCCTCCGGCGCCTCCATCGTGGTCAATTCGGTCCTCGTACCGGTTCAGGCCCAAATGAAGTATCTGGGCCTGATCCTCGACGGCAGGTGGCTCTTCGACGAGCACTTCCGACAGCTTTCTCCAAAGCTGGTCGACGCTGCTTCTGCCCTTGGGCGACTTTTGCCCAACCTGGGTGGAGCTAGCGTCGCGACGAGACGGCTATACACGGGGGTTGTCCGGTCAATGGCGCTGTATGGTGCACCGGTGTGGGCGGCGGCTCTGACTGCCCAGAATAGGGCTCGCCTCTGGCGCCCTCAGAGGATATTGGCGGTTAGAGCCATACGTGGTTACCGCACCGTATCGACGGAGGCGGCGTGCGCCTTGGCCGGAACTCCCCCGTGGGATTTGGAGGCGGAAGTGCTCGCCGAAGTTTATCAGCGGACGGCTGACTTCCGGGCGCGTAGCGGCATACGGCCCCCGCCCGAAGAGATACGCGAGTGGCGAGAGGCCGCTCGTCGAGCCACAATGGCTCGTTGATCGTCCCGGCTGGAGGCTCTACGTGCTGGTTTTGCCGCCGTGGAGGCTCTCCAGCCGGTCATCGCCGAGTGGGCAGGGCGGCAGCACGGGACCCTTTCCTTCCGACTGACGCAGGTCCTTTCCGGGCACGGTTGCTTCGACAAGTATCTGCACTCGGTCGCCAGGAGGGAATTGAGTCCCGCCTGTCACCACTGCGACTGCAGTGAGGACTTGGCTCAGCACACGCTAGCGATTTGTTCCGCTTGGGCGGCGCAGCGTGGGGTCCTCACTGCAGTTATTGGAGGAGATCTCTCGCTACCGGCCGTCATACGCTCCATGGCCGGTAGCGACAGTTGTTTTACCGCGGTCGCAACCTTCTGCGAAGACGTAATTTCGCGGAAGGAGGCGGCGGAGAAGGCCCGGGAGGACGATATCCACTCGGACCCAATTCGCCGTCGGCGAGCCGGGCGGCGGAGGCACGCATACCAGCGCCTCATGCCGCCTTGAGTGTGGCCGCGGATGGACGGGACGAGTTTTCCCCTCCATCCGCTATAGTGGCCAGCCGCGAGGAGGTGTCGTGTGCGTGTGCCGGACGTCACCTAAATGGAGAGTTTATCCGCAGATGGCGCCCGCGAAAGTGGGCAGGCGCTAGGAGGGATTAGGATGTCGTAATAACAGCTGTTCCCGAATCCCTCCTCTCTCAGGCGCAGAGTGGCACACCGTGTGGTTTTAGTCGGTCCGATTCCGACACACCGCCCCGCCATAAACCCCGGTGGGGTGACGGCCCGTGGGGGTTTCCACACGTTAAAAAAAAAAAAAAAAAAGTTAGTAAACAATACCATAGATGGGTACCTGAACTTCCGGATGATGTCTCTCCAATCTCCAGTGGTGTTGATATAAGAGTTTTTCTTCCAAATCTTTTATGGCTTCTTAAATTAACGCCTTCCTTTGTTTTCTAAAGGGTACGGTCGATCGGTGGTGTCAGCTGTTCATTTTTTTCTGTCTGGTTGACATGAAAATTTTGTTGGAATACGCCCAGGTTTCATGCGAATCTGTGACACGGAACCAATGATATGGTACTCCATGTAATTATCCATATCGTTGGGCAACTGAAACATGAATAGTGCTAATTAATAAATACAGTGGCGAACGTTTCAAAAGTTCAATTAATTTTAGATTAATGTTAGATTTATTAACATATCAAAACTGTACTTCGTATACACTGTAGAATGTATTTAAAATCACACACAAATTAGACATTATAATATTAAATTACATTACAACTTACGTCAAAGTGATCTTTACAGAAATAAATAGGAGTATGTATTTATGGCTTTAGGATCTCGCCGTGCAAGAGAAAGCCACTTATATCTCACTGTTTTATTGTTTGGAACATGAACAAACAATTTGTTAGGGGTTTTATGGATGTATTAAAGCACTGAGGGACCGCACATGATTTATATACTTTACAATTCATATTTAAATAAAATATTTGTTATTATGTCTATAATGCACTCCAATGTTTACACTTAGTTTTCATAGGCGTGACGTTACAAACAGCGGCCATGACACCCACTACCGTTTTGGCGCTAGAATTTGAACATTTGACTAAAACCCCATTTTTTCAATAATACCTTTATTCTCTGTCGAAATAATATATTTTTTTGAAATACTATACACTTACGAGTATTATTGATCAACTCGTCAAAATCCGGCATCATGCCTATTAGAGGGAAGAGGATTAAAACACTGATAATCACAATTCACAAGTAACACTTTCACACCATCATCAACAGGCTTTTACAGCAAGGAGGTTTTGGCCTACTATACCACCCTAGCCAGACAGGTTGGAAAGTTTTCCTTCTCTTTGTAATGATGTTGTCTTGCATACTTTGTACCCTTAGTCGCCTTTTACGACACCCACGAGATGAATAGGGGTGGTAACACTATGTATTCTTAATCCGTCACCACACAGACAAATATTTTAGTAACTACACAATAGCTACACATTCCAATATTATAGTAACTACACAAAACATTGAACGTCAACTCAACGTCATTGATTAAATACTTTGCAACCTCCGGTAATGTCATGTTTTCCTGGTAGAATTAGTTTTCCAGCTGACTTATGAAATCAGTGTAGATAAGCTGTCAGCCGGAGAAATGGACGCTCGTGAGTGGCTACACGACATTCAATTGGCGTCATTATCGAAATTGAGGGCTTTCACACCATAACTGGTACTTTTAACATGCTTATTTACCTGTATGTTTGTTTCTAACTCAATTTTGTAAACGTGTTTTTTTAATATTGTCGAGCTCTTTACTATAAACCATCCATTAATAATCACTATTGACTTAGTTATAAGTCTAACTTCTACTTACATCTAAAGTACAATACAAGAACATCTTGTTTCGTCTTTAAATATTCTTTCATATAACATATTTCCACGGCAGGTGCTACTATCTAAATCGTACTTACATGTACATATTTATAATTGGCAGATGTCGATGCCACTTCATAGAATTGATCTCTTTAAAGTGTTCAACCAAACACAAACTCTTCAGGTTCATAATGCAATTAGTATTGACTGCCCACAAAATCTCAAATGCTCCTGTTTTGACTAATTAAGTGGCGCAGATGACTTTTTTTTAATAACCTCGTCAAAGTGATTACTCCAAGAGTTGTGGTCAGCATAGTCATTATAAATTTTAATTGCGTCTTGCGATAATAAGAAACAAGTGCAATCAGCGCTGTTAATTTTGAACAGTTCACGCTCTGGTTTCATAATGTACAAATGTCTATGTCTGTCTTACCAAAGAATTCATCTTGTTACAGTCTTTTTGCCCATTCAAGGGTTGCTTTTTATCGATTAGGCTATCATTTGTACATCATCACCATCATCATCATCAATGGCCTTTTACAGTTCACCGCTGGATGTAGGTCTCTCCTTAACAAGGAGGTTTCGCCCTACTATACCACGCTGGCCAGATGGGTTGGAATAGGGTTTGTTTCAAGTTTTCCTTCTCTTTGTAATGATGTTGTTTTGCATACTTTGTACTCTTAGTCGCCTTTTACGACACCCAGAGGATGAATAGGGGTGGTAACACTATATATTCTTAATCCGTCACCACACGAACTATACCATTTGTACATTTTCATTAAATTTGTGTACTTTTGTACAAAAAATAACACTAAATAGTCGGTGTACAATAAAGTTTATTTTTTTTTCTATTCTAAACGTATATGATACACCAATATCTAATAATTTAGATTAAAAGTTTTAAAGAGTTAAACAATAAAATGCTATGTTTCAATAAAAAAAAACTTTAAAAAACTTATTCTCTTCATCAGAACGAGGGGAGTGCAACCCACGAAGATTGGATGACGCTTACTGCCTCAGGTTCCTAAGGTGTCGCAGGTTCATACCAGCGCTGGCGCATAAATTGGTGAGTATTATTATTTAATTAATAATTAATACAATAATTTTTATGATCTCAATAATAGTAATGTAAAAATTAAGGTAAAAGCTGAAAGTATATTTATGATAATATAGGTGGAGTCACAAATTACCTAACATTTGAAAAATCATATAAAAAAACCATTCGATATATTTTAAAAATTGTGAAAACTAAGTAGTTGGTTTTTTTTTTAAATTAATCCTTTAAAATGACCACCGTTTAGACATTTACACTCTTCTAAACGGGCACTGAAATTTTCGAATACTCGTCAGCAAAGATACCACAAGATCGCCGATATCTCTTCGCTGTTTTTTTTTAATTGACGTAGTGTTTTTGATTTATTGATGTAGACACGATTCTTCAAATAACCTCTTAAAAAGTAGTCTGCTGGGAATAGATCTGGACTTCTGGGTGGCCATGGAATGTCACCTCGTCTGAAAATCTGCTTTTCAAGAAACATATCTTTGACCACCAATTGGATGTGTGACAAGTGGTTCCATATTGTTGAAACCATGTGTTACGATTGTAGCCAGCAAATTCCAGTAGCATCAGTCCCAAGAACTCCCGTAACATGTTTGCGAGAGATGTTAGATTCAAATGTTAACAAAGTCTTGGCCCACCTATATAATGTTTTTAAAAATATGGCAATGATTTAAAAGGAAGATTATATTGTTAATGAACAAAAAATATATTATTAAAACATGAAAGTAACTTTAACCTACTTTAAGAAATTAAAATACTAGACAATTTTGAATTCTAATTTATAATGTCAAAAAAATATGGACGAAAATGTTAATTTAAATTTCTCATACACAATTCTAGCATTGGCTTCTACTAAGCACCCTTGTTTTAACTATTTGTATTCTAACTTTCGGAATGGTTGAAAGAATAATAATTTTGTATGAAAAATACTGTTTGAAGGAATAAGATAGCTACACACTTTGACAGAAATATGACAACAGATCTCGACTTGTTTTGAAGTTAAGAAATTTTGGTGTCTCTTTCACCAGCTGAAGGGTACGATAAGGCAGGGTACATATGCCCAGGAGTGGACTACAACGGGCTGATGACGAGGCTACTACTCTACTCTATAGGTCTTCTTCGTAATTAATTAATTCTTCAACTACTACGGAATGGAGCGTCAGTACTCACCACAAAACAGAGAATGAAGTAGGTGTGTCAAGAGTACCAGATTTTTTGACACGCTTTCGTGAAATCCGACACTTCTGTACATATTAGAAAACGATCGTACTTACTCGTAAACCGTTATAAAGAATAATCTTAAGTACATTACGTATTAAATACGAGTACTAACTACGTTGTCACCACGAGAGTACGTAATGAACTGCATTTTTTGTGGGAATATTTTGGAACATTTTACATGACAGTTTTTGGTATTTTACCGTACTGCCCCAAGAACACAAATATGCAAGTAAAATGCTACCTTAACGTAAAGTCATAAATTTATTTACTAACATGTTAAGTGGCGTTTAGGATTTATATTCACTAAATCCTTTGTACGAATTAGCATAGACTTCGTTGTGTGCATTGTATTTATTAATCGTTTATGTAAGCGTCTAATTGACAAAAAATCTCTTGTTATTTTGTTGATCGGACTTCTAATATTTATTTCGCTGTTCTATGAAGCTGCCCTTGTATTTATATCAATGCACAAGTTAACTTATGCTTAATATGAAAAGTTATCATTTAAAAAAAAGAGAATCTATGAATTTCAAATCTATACTTGTATTATAAAGAGGTAAAATTAACATGTTTGTTTGTTTTTTATATGACAGTTACGACTACCGTGCACCTCGACTATACGGTTGGCCTAGTGGTTTAAGCGGTCGCCACGTCATTCTCTACTGCGTTGAGTGTTGTAGGTTCAAACTCCACATGGGACAACACGTTACGTGATCAACAAATTGTTGTTCTAAGTCCTGGGTGTTCTTTATGTCCTTTTTTTGAACGTTTGTAAAGTCTCCCGCAACACAAGGTTTATGACTAGTGCGACCGTTGTCATTAAAAAAGAAAAGAAAAAAAAAACTAGTAAATAATCGAAATAATAATCGTAATTGCCCGCTAAGTATATTTATTTATTTTAGCTACAAATGTTAAAAAGATGAAATTAATGATATATTACCGTATTTATCACGAAATATCCATTATCATATAAAAAACCGAGATGAACCGGCCTCAATTTCAATAATGACGCCAATTGAATGTCGTGTAGCCACTCACGCGCGTCCATTTCGCCGGCTGACAACTTATCTACACTGATTGATAAGTCAGCTGGGAAACTAATTCTACCAGGAAAACATGACATTACCGGAGGTTGCAAAGTATCTCATCAATGATGTTGAGCGTGCCGAAAATTGGTTTAGCTACTATAATATTGTTACACTATATTTGTTTCTCTATGGTCAGCTCTTGGTTCACCTGATAGCAAGGTTTTATAAGTACAGGAGTACAGGAGATATTATATCCAGCTTATTAATAACTTTATTGTTGGTATTGTACATACAAATATTGTACATTTTTAAATATCAAAAATATATAAATTGCACGACAAATGCTTCTAAGACGGTAGATTGAAATCAACTAATTTGAAGAGACAATAACATTCATAAAATATTATTAAACGACAACTCATTCTCTCATAGTAGAACAATAAAGAAAGTATTTCTAATTACGACTACGTACTTAAATTTATCTATAATCTATCTTTTGTATTATTTATATACTACACAGATAACACAAAATAAGATAAACTGTGCCAAACATATTCAGTACACAAACGTGTAGACTGTCTTAAAACTATGCTAGCCTAGTAGATCTATTTACAAGCAGTCTGTTGTAGTACCTGGATCTATTTTACTTTTACTATTATGATGTATTGAAATGTAAAGAAACAATTAATACTACAATATTATCATGGCTATCTAGTTAGTCCCTTTATCATTGAACCACGGTCACTGCACTCCCAGGGCGTTTTCCTTGAGAATATAGTTTTATAAATCTAACTAAATTCAAACATAGACAAACATGCAAGGATTTTTAAATTCATTTTAAAATGATACTTGTGGGTAGGTGATTAGGTTCATAGTGCTATGTACACATCAGCATTCTACGAGGCTGGGACCGCATTGCGGTTATGGAGTATATAACCAGTTAAGGTCTAACGTTTTTATCGAGATCAGAAACCGCGTTCACGTTCCAATGTTCGTGAGTAAGTGTAGAAAGTACTTACTTAAGGTTTTAATAACAACCTAATGTATTGTGTACTTCAGTTCAAATACTTTTAAGGATAGAAATCGTATAATCATGAAATCGTAGGCTGTTGGCTATTATAGTCCTGCAGTTTTGAAATTTCCATAAACTTTCAATTCCTTGCTATAGACTTATTATAATAGATATTAGTAGCATACTGGACTAGCATCTATAAACCGTTGTAGTTTTTTTATCTATAAAAACTAGAAATAAAATAGATTATATCGCCTCCTAATATTTGAAGTTTGCAGAATATAGCAGTGGGTGTAAGAGTCTAGTTCACCTCTAATTTTGTCAGTGAAAGTCAAAAGACTAGAATTGAAAGTGGATTCTTAATTTCGACCTCTAGTAAATCACTTCAGTTTTTAAACAGTGGTTTATTTTTTAGAATGGTAAGTTTTGTATTCATCAGACCGTTACGCATACCTTGACATGAAAAAATGTTGTGGAAGCCCTCACAATGAAGTAACCAGTAGGTGCTTATTAAAAGTGAACAGTATCTACAGTCTATCGAAATAAGAAATATACTGGTTATCATTTGACATTCCCAAAAAGTCAGCGTTATTAGAAAACTAACAAATGTCAGGTTAGGGACAAACAAGTAGCCAATAATACAAGAAAATAGAGGCGTTATCGATTGTAGAAAGAGAATCCAGCCAAGGGGGTGCATCCTAAAGTAAACAGTATCTGTACTATGATAACCAGACTGCTGGCTGGTACCTTGTAGCGTCCCCCAGGAGAGAGTCTTACCAGCCACGGCGTCGATCCTTGAGGGGACCTGAAATAACATGGCTCGGGTCCCCTTCAGAGTAGGACGCCTGAGACCGGCCCCGGGGTGGTTTTTAGTAAAAACACCACATACCACATACTGTCAAAAAAAAAGACTGCTGGCTAGAAAACTCTGCTATTTACAGAAGAGAATTACTGCTAATGGCTAAAAGCACGAAGAGAAGGCCATATTTCTTCGGCCATTCGGCCGAGGCTTGGTCCAGAAGAGCGTACATATCTGTTGATTCTTCTGTTGTCTCTTTCCTCTTTAGAGATATGAGGAGTCATTGTTAAGACATCCAAACTAGCAAGACATGTAATTACCTGTTTAAACAAATCCAGGTGAAGCTAAAGCAGACCATAAAGTAACGATAGTCGAATCAAATAAATAAATAAATATTTCAAACATTTGACACACAACGCCATCTAATCCCAAACTAAGCAGAGCTTGTACTATGGGTACTAGAGAACTCTGGATGTCGTGATAGCAGCTGTTCCCGGATCCCTCCTAAGTCAGGCGCAGAGTGGCACACCGTGTGGTTCTAGTTGGTCCGATTCCGACACACCACCCTGCCGCAAACCCCGGTGGGGTGACGGCCCGAGGGGGTTTCCACACGTTAAAAAGAAAAAAAAATGGGTACTAGACAAATGATATAAATACATACATATATGTATTTACATTTTTTTGTAAATACTTACATATTACACATAGAAAACATCCAAACTCCGAAACAAATATTTGTAGGTCATGCAAACATTTAGTTCGACCCGGGAATCAAACCCAAGACCTCAACCACAGCAGTCGCATATGCTACCACTGCGCCACCGAGGCAATCAAATTGTGTCTTGTATAGTCTTATTGCGTAGGTGTTTAACGGTCTGCTAAGAAAACAGTTAAACAAATACTTTCACTTGTATTACAATCAGTTTGATTTACAATTAAATTTATTCTAAGAATGTAGAGACTATCGTCTGGTACAGAGATGAACAGCTCCTGGTTTGGACCTTGCGACATTTATAGGTTTGGATCTTTATCCACCTACGCCAGAAGAAGATATTTTACCATTCTGTGGAGCAAATTATCTTCTGCGGTATTTCCAAACCGATACGATGTTCAAACCTTCAAGAGAAGAGCTTTCTCTTTCTCAAAAGCCGGCAATCACAAAAGAAAACACTTGATATATTTCCGTGTTTAATATTTTTGATGATACGTGTGTCAAATGATCTAAAGAGACGCTTGATGGTAAGCGACTACCGCGCAAACATTTAAACATTTGTTACAAAGAACACTAAGGTTCCGTTCAACCATTTGTGGATCTAAAAATTGTAATAACAAATATCTACAGAAAGAAAAGCAATAACAGTTGGTCTTTAAACAGTATACAAAATGTCTGTCTGTATAAGATACAACAGCTTCTGAATTCACCATTCACTGCCATAGGACCGTAGTCATTAAGCAAAGTCAGAGGCCTTAATTGAAATTTCTACTGTAATTGTTACACCACATGACTTTGCTGCTTAATGTGTTTCTAAACCCAAAACTCGTCTGTTAAACGACTCTGGAGTTTAATATGTGATGTGTGCATTAAGGTCACTCATTTATTCCTAACGATCTTCAGCTGGCATAATGAGTTTTCTTTATTTGAGGATTTGCACCAAAAAATGAACTTCCGTATATAATGAAATGCCTATATAGGGTGGGCGGGAATCTAACATCCCGCGGAAACATATTACGGGAGTTCTCGGGACCGATGCTACTGGAATTGGCTGGTTATAGTCGTAACACATGGCTTCAACAAGATGGAGCCACTTGTCACAAATCCAATGAGTCCCTGCCGGTGGTCAAAGGCATGTTTCCGGAAAAGCTGATTTCCAGACCAGGCGACATTCCATGGCCACCCAGAAGTCCAAATCTATCCCCAGCAGACTTCTTTTTATGTGATTTCATTTGTAGAGTCATGCCTACATCAATAAACCAAATACACAACGTTAACTAAAAGAAAAAATCAGCGAAGAGATGTCGGCGTCCGCGCGGTCTCTTTGCCGATGAGTATTTGAAAATTTCGGTGCTCGCTTAGAAGAGTGCAAACGTCGAAATGGTGGTCATTTAGACGATGTACATAATTTTTAAAAATTTGTTTGGTTGATTTCCAATTTCCCAAAACTCTTTTTAGAAGGATTCCTGTATTATTTTGTTGTACTATTTAAAAATTCTAGCAATTGATTTAATTGTAAACATATTTTTTTTTATAATACTATTAAATTTTATGATTTCGATAAACTTCTTTTTAAAAATGGTTTATCCCATAGTGAAAATCGCATCAAAATCAGTTGGGTGATTAAGGAGTTAGCGGATGTACACAGAGATTTTGTTTTATACTATGTAGGCACACAAATATCTGATAAATGATAAATGATTGTTATGTCTGCAAGTACATCTTTTAGAGATAATTTTACACGTCGATTGTACTAATGTAATAATCTCTTCTTCAGTACAATAAATCTTTAAATAATATATTCACTAAGTTGTTTTCTTTTCGTCAGATGGTACGTTACGAAGATTTTCGCCGTCAAAATGCCTATCTATACGACTGCGACGCGTTCGCCTTGCAAAAAGTGAAAAATGTTTATGGTGGCACTCTGCCCGAAAGTCCCACAAACGGACGCATCATTCTCATGAGATTTGGTAAGACTTAAGATTGTCTAACTCTTCTTATTTTAGGATATAACGCTGACCATGTAAAACTACGACTAAAGAGTCACAAGCAACTCTTTGAACCCTGTCAGAAGTACGAGAAAGATGGTCTAATGGTAATTGACAGTAACTCGAAGAGTGCAAGTATGATTCAGTGCTAAAAAATGTTAGGTATTTATCAAGCAATGTAGATATTTGTGTGGACAACATTGTGAAACCTACTTCCCTTTTGTATGTATGTCTTTCTCCTATGACTTATTTTACACCTGATAAAGGGTGTTAAGGTTCCCGTGATGATTAGCGCAGTACTGAACGTATTGTAGTGTGATAAGTAAATAAACTCACTAGATATGCAATTGCGGCTTATAACCAGCAGTGAACCGTTAATAGGTAATGTGATAGGCAATTGTTTTTCATTTAGAGGTTTAACAGAACAAACGCTATCTTTCTTTTTATCTACAATCTATTACTTTATCTCAGAACGTGTATGTGTGTGTACGATAACAAATAATCAGTTACACCTCCTTGCATTTATATTATTCTAGTGAGCCCTAAAACAACCGGAAAGATTTTTACCTAATCTAATTTTCATATTCATCTTTCTCATTAGCCTATACCAGTCCACTGCTGGACATAGGTCTATCCCTAGAAAAGGTGTGAGGTATTATGCTACGCTGGCTTGATTTAAGATTTCTTACAAGCTTTCCTTCTCTTTACAGCCCGATTATTCTGCATAGTTCTGTTCTCCTAGTCTAACGACTCCAATGACATATTATAGGGAGATAATACTCCGTACTTAATCCGTCGTCAAATGGACGACCATTTTTGTAGTATTAATCTATTTTTACCTTTATTAGAAAATTACATTCAAATCTTTGTAAAAGCAAACAGTGTTTTTCATATACCGAAAGATATTTTTTTACACAACCTGTTCTCTGTTTCATTACATTTCTTTATAACAAAAAAAATACCCTCTATAATATTTCTCGTTTTAAATTAAGTATTGCCTGATATAGACCCTATCAGTATTACACCCCTATATTTACGTATACGTTATTATAATTCGCTTATGTTTAACTAAACATTTCATATTATAAAACTATATAGTGTGGATTTGGTATTGAATTGAATAAAAAAAAACGGTTATTTCATATTTTAAACTACTTAAAATTGTTTTCCAGGTCGTTGGGATGTAGATACTGTCCCAATAGATGATGTGGTCCGCTGCGCTTTACTCATGGACGAGATAGCAGTAATGCAACCTAAACTTCAAATATTGGGTGTGACTATAATAGTAGACCTTGAAGGTTTGAACCTGAGACACGTTGCACAACTAACGCCGACCATCGCCAGCCAAATCGTTGCTCTAATGGGAGTAAGTGTTTATTTATTTTTACGCTACCTACTGGCACTAGCTATAAGCTCTTGACCAGTCAGATTTTTAAATAGTTACAATTTTCAGAAATAGATGGCGTTGAATACAATTATAATCTTAAGTTTAAAATGTGTTTTTCTAGGTGTCGTTTCCTCTGGCGAATCACTGTCTTCACATCATCAACTACAATTGGCTGCTGCACTCAATCTTCTACTTATTTAAGCAATTCATGCCTAAAGCTGTCTGGAATCGTGTACATTTCCACGGTAATGATACGAGTTCGCTTCACAAGCATATTGATCCGGAATACCTACCACCGGAATATGGAGGACATTGTCAATACTTAATACCGACTGAAGATTGGATTGCCAAAATAGATGAATACAAAGACGATTTTCTAGTACAAGAACTAAGATCTCTAGGATTTACTGTTAGAAGTTAGTTAATAAATATTAAAAAGGTTGTGAATGCTAAAATTCTGGTTTTTTTATTTCGCCTAAAGCATTATTAGTTATTGCTAATTTTAAAAAAACTATTAAAAAATATGTTAGACTATTTTTTTTAACTTATTACCTAATATATTTTTCATAGTTCTTCGATAATTTGTGAAACGTTAAAAAAAATATCAATGAGGGCATATCGCTTATGAACACCCGTGTGTGCAGAAATCACAATGACGCCGCCTAATGTACTAGGCAAGCATAAACAAGTACAGTATACCTTAATTGTAATGTATAACTTGTTCGATAGGTGAAGAAATTCTAAGAAGTTCCTTTGCGACAACCAATATATTATATCTTTTAGTTTTGTCTACTATTAGGTATGTTATTTTGTTGTTAAAAATTCCAAAAAATCTTTGAAGGAGAATCCTTTAATCTGAAGAAGTAAGCCAGTGTTTAGTTATATATTTATTATCATAGCATAAACAATCTTGTACAAGGGGCTATTAAATTTTATAAACATGACTAATCGATTTTCTGATGCACATTCAGTTTAGTAATACCTAAAAAAAATTAGTTATAATTTGATATGTGTACATATTTAAATTATGAGATCAATCAAAGGTACAACAATCGCAATTTATTTGCTGGTTAAAGTTCAATAGTTCCTATGCCACATTAAATGCTTTCCTGTGATGAATTCTCTGCAATTCCTTTTCCACTTCTGCCAACATGCTGGAATCGACACTATTTATGTAATCATCATCTTCATTCCTATGATCCCCTGGTACAACAGCTACAGCTTCATCGTCTGTAACGGTATCCGCGGTAACGTCACCGTCGCTCTTGTCTACATTGTCGAAATATTTAAACATCTGGTAACTGTAATTGGGATCGTATGACCTTGGTCCATTTTTCATGTGTGCTGGAATTTTATTTGTACCATGTACAATTAGGCTCAATGCACCGACTTCTCCTGTATTTTGTTCATATGTCTGTAAAACAGTAAAATCAACACAATTTTCGTATGCATAATATCAAAATAAAACTAATTAGATATCCGTACAAACAAACAAACCTTGTCTGCAACAATAACCTTCCAAACGCCTCTTGGATCTTCTCCCCATGTTGACACTGACATGAGTGGCCAGTTTACGAAACCGGATTTTGACGCATCTTTTGGTCGAGTACTCAAAAGCTGTACTTTGGTGCCTGTGTATAAAAAAATATTAGTTATCATAAAAGTGATAAAAAGTGGTGTAAATGAATGAAACAAAAAAAAAACAGTAGCAGTCGTGGGACTGCCGATAGAAGTGAAAACGGAACTATTAAGTTGAGAGTAATTAAAACTATATGCAAAAATTATATGAAATTTTTTATGTTTCATATATAGCTATATATAATATATAATATTATATATAATATATAATAATAAATTTCATATATAATATATAATATTATATATAATATATAATAATAATAAATTTCATATATAATATATAATATCATATTCTCCATAGCTATAGATATACTATTATCATTAGCATGTCGGTGACGCGAACCGAGGATTTTACCCTCTACCAAAACGCTCAACGCGCCTAAAGAAGTTTTCACTTCAAGAAAAGAAGAACTAAAAACAAACAAAGCACTTAAAAACACGTAACAAATCGCATACAACTATTGTTTGCACGTCTCCCAGACGTATCAATTGAACTAAAGTACTAGGATATCATAATCTTAAAGAATATTAAACCTTGTGGCGAAACCAGGTAGATTTCTAGCGCTCCACGGCGACTGTAGTGAATGTTTACAATTAATTCAACGTGCTCAATGTAGTTAACTTCACAGTTTTCAACTGATATGAAAACATCGACTTGTGTTCTAGACGACAGACGTGATGAAACTAGGTTTGATCTGGAACAATAACTATTGACTTTAAACAGAAATTTTTTAAAACAACAACTACCTACAAAGTAGGCAAAGGTTTGTTTTAATTTAAATTTTTAAATCATCTTGACCACCCATGTATTATTCATATAACATAAAGAGATACAATTTATGTTTCAGTCTCGAATAACTTACTACACTGAGAGTACTAGACCATTTGTGCCAATAGTTATATACTCACCGGCACGGAAACTTGACCAAGTACAAAACGTATGACAACTTCCTTTTTTTTTTCACTTAGCTCTACAAATTTTGGCTAATTGTGATCGGAGTCTATCCAGTTAACGTTCCTGATCACTTCTTTTCACATTAAAAGGTTTTTCGGGTTCATAATGAAGTTTATGCAAAAAATCACGTTTTCACAAAATTTTACACTTTTTAAAAAGCACTACGAATTTAAAATTGTTTGATTTTTTGTCTCTTTCTGTCCTTTTTAATAGCGTGTGTTGCCTCCTCTAGCCCTAATGACCGCCTGCATTCGGTCTGGCATGCTTTGGATGACGTTCTTGATGTTGACTTGTGATAAGTCGCGCCAGGCAGTAAGTGCAGCATCTCGAAGCTGGTTAAGGGTTTGTGGTGGGTTCGATGATAACTTTATTGCTCGTTTCAGTTTGTCCCATACGTGTTCTATCGGATTTAAGTCCGGGCTGCGAGCTGGCCACTGCAATTCTTGAACACCAACCTCTTGAAGGTAATCATTCACGATGTGAGCGACATGTGGACGGGCATTATCATGCATTAAAATGAATTGGTCATAACCAATAAACCCTCCGAAGGGCACAACATGATCTTGAAGAATTTCTTCGACGTATCGAGTTGCATTTAAGGCGTTATTGACGATGACTAATTCCATACGAGCATTATAGAGCCTCCGCCAAAACTGACCGTCAGTGTGGTTGTCATCGCCAAATAGCGTTCCCCTTTCCTTCTCCAGACACGTTGTCGACCATCAGGTGCATTTAAAGCGATCCTGCACTCGTCTGTAAACAAAACCCTTGCCCATTGCTCAAAAGTCCAGTTAGCGTGTTCGCGGGTGAAGTGAAGTCGAGCTACTCTGTGCTGTGGACCACGGGCTGGTCTTCTTGCTCTCAAATTAACTTCCTCCATACGCTCGCTAACATTCACACCTCTGGAGATTTGAAGCCGCTGACGGATCTCAACAGCGGTCAGGAAGCGATTTCTTAAAATCTCTAACACAATAAAGCGGTCGTCACGAGCTGATGTGCATCTTACACCGCCACTACCTAGTCTTCGGGTGTAGCGGCCAGTCTCTTGATACCGTTTTATTGCATATTGCATCGAAGAACGCGGCACGTTTAGGACAATAGCCACTTCACGATGGGTCAAACCTTGTTCGACTAATGCCACTGCCTGTGCTATCTGACTTGGTGACAAAGGCATTTTTATGGATCCTGAGGGGCCTTTAGGTGTTTATTAACCACAATAACAACAAAAGTCTTTGTCAAATTAAAACTTAAAATTTTTAGAGCACAATTAGTAACTTCGACTTCGTCGGATTAATGACACGATTTAACTAAACTTTAAAACGCAGACCAAAATGCATTTCAAATTAGTGAATTACCCTCTTGAGATGAACATAAACATTTTTTCCCTCCAAAAAATGTTATCGCATGTTATGAGTTTGGCCAAGATTCCGTGCCGGTGAGTACTAAGAACGCATAAGTCTTGAAGAATATTAGTTAAATAAGACGTGGTCACTTAACAACTGACGTCTGACGCTCTAATTTTTACCAAACAATATGTATGTCTATATGTTATTGATTGGACTCAACGCTGTATCAGCACTATTTTGCAGAAAAAATTTAAGTACTTCATTTTTTTTAGCCGTAGAGCTATTACGTGTTTGAGGAGTGCGCCAAGTTGCTGGAAAGATAATTTTGATTAACAAATACATTGGACCTTACCAAATGGACTCAGTTGTTTTAATTAATAAATACTTCTTCTGGGCTCCTAGACCTGTGTTGTGTTCTTTGCCAGCGTATCTCAGGTGTCAAACTTTGTTATAAACACACACATTCAACAACTTCTACATTATAAATACAATAAAATAATGCTGCCGTAACAAATTGTGTTTTATTTTTTCGTTTTGTAGTTTTCGCAGCGAAGTGAAAACTCATTTTTACTAGGAGAACATACTTACAATGTAGCGTCGTTACGACAAACGTGTTTCTGGGGCACATTGGTCCAGTTCAGTGCCATTGTCACAAGGGCTCCAGCATTTAAAAGCCCAAAACCGAAACGCACATCAAAATAAAGTCCAGCACTGAAATGAAAATAAACTAAATATATTAATTCTTTTTTTAAATGATTATGCTCACTATTATTTATTTGTTTAAATACCAACCCATTTATCTGCCATCCAGGATTAGCTGTAAGTGGAGCATACTCCGATGTCCAAACAATTAAATGTTGTACATCGCGCCACGTTAATTTTGGACTGAAACATGTTTGTAAAATTAGGATTGACAATGTTTTATATAATTTCTTCATTTTCTTACATACAACAAAGTAATTTTTAAAACAAACATTATGTAAACGTAATTTTATAGTATAACAGCGTAATTTGCAAAAAAAACACTAACATACAAACATCAAGTGGCGAATAGCCGTGACGAAATGGACAACACGGGGACATTGTGACAAACGGACCATGCTACTGAAATCACTAGGAGCACATAAAACTACAAGAGCCAAGTTAGGGAAATCTACTAACTTAGCATTTAGAGTGAGAGCGATGATACCAGCGGCCAATGGAGCGGCGGCTGACGTGCCAGTGTGTGCTAGTGTGCACGAATCTCTTGTGTCTGTAGTGGCCTGTGTGAAAAAGAGACAATTGCTATCTCCCTCTAACAAATTCTATTTTAGAGTTACATTGAATGTGTTCTTTACGTTGTGTTCGTGTTGTAAAGAACATGAACCAATGTGTAACAAATACGTATGTATGGTGAATGAACTTACGATTTTCTGATCTTTATAGGCACCAGAGGAGTAGGCTGCAGCAAGGGTTGACGAGCAAATCTCTCCATACCAAGGAAACATACCGTGTTGGGAAGCACTCCCTATCGATATGGTGTAGATGCTAGATGAATATCTAAAGGACACAAATTTTATAAGTATCTAGTCATAATAATTTGAATAAACACTTAGAGCTCTAGTTCATTTTTCTTTAGTACACTGTTAAATATTGAAACTTAGTACGTACAGATAGAGTCAGAAATTGTATGTAGGCAGTATTAGACTTACCCATCACAATTACAGTTATCGCCATGACCTCCACCGTTTCCGTTAGCCCAAACATAAATAGCGCCTTTTCCACCGCGACCCTAAAAAGAATTTACATTACAAGGGTTGCCATAATTAAAAAAAAATGTAAATAAACCAACAAAATTTATAAAAAGTTTTTTTCGGTTTTTCGAACCTAAAATAAATTATTCAGATAAAAGGGAAAAGCTATCTTCAAGTACACAAATAAAAACAATTAAAATCATTAAGATTAAGCCTAATCCTATTTCTAACTCGGAAACAAATTTTACAGTAAATAAAATATTTAAACCTGCAACACTCCCCGTTTAAACGCTTCGAGGGCGAGACGCCCCGGTCCCTCAACCGTGGTGCCATCGTCATTAGGACCCCATGAAGCACTATAGATATCCACTTTGTCCAGAGCATACCCTGGAAAATGTAAAACATTTTTTCAACCTATATATGTCTTCTCCTTCCTGACTTCCTAGTAACTCTCTTAAAAACACCGTACTCATTGATCCTATAATCTAACCAAAAATATTATTATAGAGATCTAGTACTTTAAATATAAACGCTTAAATATAAAACTAGCAATCCAATGTCTTTCTATATAATCTCACTTTTATAAATAGCTTACAAATCTACGAATGAACCTAAATTTAAATAGAATTAAGAATTAATTAATAAGTACTTCGTAAGTACGACTGAGTAAGGCCAAATTTCGTATAGTAAACAAACTTATGACTGTTTAGACACCACTGTCTGAATTATCAGACAGTGATGATGAATCAGTGGCAAATAGAAACAAAAACTATTTGATAATTAATTTAATATTGCTACTGATTTGTTCCCAATGTGTTTAAAATGCAACTAACGCCATCTAGAGTTACAAAGTAAATTTTGATATTGGTGGACCCGAGAAAGAATTGTTCACTTGCATGGCTTTATGTTCTCCTAATAAATAATATCGAATTGAATCTCGTAAATATTTGGCATAATGAATAAGCGGTATCATTTTAAACACTCTGAGGCTATAAATTCCAATTTCGGGAGAGTATCATTCAATTAATCAACTCTCATAGGGTACTTTCCTTCACCTCACCCGCGCTAAGTTCCCGCCTTGACTGCTATTGGGTGATTGCGTTGTTACAAAAAGTAATCACAGATGTTACTAAACGGACACCTCTTTTGGTTTCTGGTTTCCTAGTGATCGTGGTCACCACGAACATGTGGCCGCCTAACATGCCAACGGTGCCGTTACTTCGTGCCAATGACTTCTGACGACTAACCTATTTAACTTATGAGTCACGAAGACACCGAAGAAGTAACATTTTATTTTATCTCTTGTGATAAGAGTTTAACAAAGATAAACACAAAATGGACAATATTATAAAACATCGCCCATCTTTGTGCATTATTGTCACAATAGGCATTTTGTGTAACGATCGAACAGGTAATGGGGACCAATCGAGTTCAATTTACAATTACAAAATATTACTCCATATCTGGATCTTTGTCTAGTAATGATCAAAAACAATTGGTACATTAACTTGAATTAAAAGTCATAAAAAAAAGTTATAACAACAATTCTATTACTTGTTTTTATATAACACCCGTGCATTTCAACTCCAAAGTCAAAAAAATTGTTTACTTTGAAAAAAGCACTACAAACATCGTCCTCGTCGTCCCAGTTTCTCAGAAAGGGTTACTGTTACGTCACATTTCACCCATATTACTAAGGCAACATAAAACGGAAGGGTCTATTTCACTTTCATACATTTCTTCACGATAGATGGCGTGCTATCATCGGTATTTTGTGTTCAGATTATTATTGTTCGTTTCATTTATGAATAAGTTATATTATGTACTAAATTTTCTTTATTCCTACAATTCAACTTTTTCAAAATATGCATACATTACTGAAAGACTTGTTGTTAAACAAAAATCTCTAAACATTTTTGAGCAACGATAGCAAGTAGCGCAACCTAGTGATGAATAGAAAACTAATTTTAAAATAAAAAAGCTTACGACATTTTACCTCAACATGGCGACCGAATATACCAGGCAAGCATAAGATTGAACAGCACTATTTACATTTTACCTATCGCTTCTCCCTCAATCCGGTCTGTAATTCGTCCGTCAAGCATTCGGACTCCGCCTACTCTGGCTCCCCAAGCCACGCCCACTCCACACTTCAAGTTGTTAGCGGTCATTGCTATCTGACAATCAGATGATATTAATTGATAAATTCAATGGACAAATAAAAAATTGAAATGAAATATTGCCTATGAAGTATCCTTACTTCGCCTGCACATCTCGTGCCATGTGAATTTCTTTTAATGTCTTCATATCTAGGTGCAGGGTCCGCGTCTCCATCATTGCTGTCCCAACTAATCTCTGGATCCTGTTACGTAAATTTGTTATCATTCATATTAACAGTGATACTCACTAGAAAATAAAAGTAAACACTAGAAATCATAAGATAATTTAATGGTAAAAAGACTCGGTCACTAATTGTTTTAGACACACACTGTAGTGTGCACACAGTGGGAGTAATCAAGTTGTGGTGTATATATGTATATGTATTTATGTCCGCGCTACACAGCACCAGCGTAGTGGTTGTGTGGGCAAGACGACTTATTCGCGTCCAGGGCACAATATCGGCCGCGAATATACTAGGGCAGCATGAGTTGAATGGAAGTAGCACGAAGCGTTATCAAAACAACATAGTGACGTCAACGAACCGCGGCACGGCGCGCTTCTACGTCGTCATTATCGTCGTCCCTGCCTTCGAGCTGGACGTATCGTTAACATTTGTAGAACATTCAGACATTATATTGTTTATTAAAGAAAAATAATTTATGTTTTGTGAATTATCCTAACTATTTTCATGTAATTATTATATATTCAGAACTTTTCTAAGCTTGCCATGCTTAAAATTTGCTAAGATCGAAACCAGATGGCGTTGTGTATCATACGTAGGAGAATATTTATAGGTATAAAACAAAAAAAAACGGTAAAAAATTTAAATCAATTTTATGAATGAGCTTACTACTAATGTATTTAATAGCTGAGCAACATTATTCTATATATTATTATTAAATTCATAAAAATATGGTACTATATTTTGTTGACAAGAATGACTATTTTGTAGTTTCTATGCATCATGGATAGCCAGTTGTCATATCATCATCATATCTGTTGACTTTAACCTACAGCCTATGCATTAATTATTTTGTAAACTACAAACTGAAATAACTTTTTAACACAAGTTCTAAAAATCTGGACATTTAAAATGTTATTGTCACTGACATTATTAGCTAAATAAATACAAAAATAATGCCTCCTTCCACGAAATACGGAAGGCGGTATAACAATCCCATATATATATATATACATACATGCCTTCTCAACAGATCCTATCCTGTGCTTCAACAGATATTTATTATAGGTCAATTTTTAATTGATTATTTAACAATTTGTAGGCAGATAAAAAATTTTTTTAAACAAAATAATACAACGGTTAGTGTATTTTAATAACAATTTCGTAGTTGCGCCATTATTCCACGGAAATTTAAGTCTATTCTTTCTGAAGTACTAGGCGAACATAAAAGCGTGGGTACGATATATATACATTAAATACTTTGATAGCAAAGTAGTTGTTGGTACTTTACTTTGACTAGCAGAATACCGATTTTCAGTATTTCAAAAGTCCGTTGCACTAGATTAATAAAGTAATAATAACATCGTCCTTGGATGTTTGATGCTTTACTATGGGAACATCTTTATGACAATTGTGAAATCGAGAGAAGATCGGAACTAAATGTTGAACCAGTATGCATTTATAACGTTAAATTTTGCTTTAAAATCGACTTAAGATTCATAATTATAATCTACTAACTAAATCTAAAAACTATTTCGAGTTCAATAAAGCAAATCAGCTTTAACAAAAAATATATAATTCTGTTTTGACATTAAGAAATATTTTGATTAAAGTTTAAGCGCCCTCCTTAACCTTGTTATTTATTTATTTTGCAGGGACTCTCTTTCTCATGTCAGGTGAGAATAATAAGATTATTAAATATAATTTATTTAGTCCATTTTATTACATATACATCTCCGAAAGTCATAATGTCTCTCTCACATGTGTCTTTTTTCGTGTTGTGTAAACTTGGATAGTACTAAGGAAACATGACCGTCTGTTAGTATGTCGAACAATAACTTCCTACTTACATAATTCGCAGTTGGGTCGTTTTAGTACGAAAATTTGGAGCTGCCTTTTGCAAAGTATACGGAAAACATAACTAAAAGAAGATAAGTGATGTTCAAGACTTGAATCATGAAACTCATGTGGATGTGACATGAGTGAGCTGGGACTTCTATGCTTAAGTCTGTTGTTTCTCTACGTCTACTTACACTTGTCACTGGCGTAGTCAACTTTCGTTTTTTTAAAACAAATTAAACATTATTTACTTAACTTTAATTAGACAAGTGTAAATGGGTGGTCCCCTAAAACAACAACATACCTAAGTGTGTCACAAGAATGGTTAACAACCTCTAAGAAGAAAGAACGCAATTTTCCGTTGCTGTTTACCACGGAACATTCCATCCATCTTGCTTTGGTGAAGTACTAAGGCATCAGTAAACTGAACAGGTAATTATTTAAAGTTATGTGAAATAACATTGCATTTAATTATAACGCCCGAACAACATGAATAACATTAACAAGTTAAATTAGGCTATTTGATTAACATTTAATTACACTACTACTGCAGTAGTTAAGTGTATTATTTAATACACATTTAATGTCTATACATTTAGTAGATAAATAAAGAAATAGTAGGATTAAGACTATTACCGGTATCGCTGTAGCAACCACACACAATAACACAGTTTACCATAAATGTTAATAAATTTGTAACAAAGAAGAACAAAATTCAAATAAACTTCACAAAAAAAATTGACGCAATCGACAAGCCACCACAAAATTGAATCTCCACCACGAAAATATCGATTTACTTTTCTGTAGTACTAAGGCTGTATAAAGTCTTAAGATGTATTATATTGTAACTTACACGAAAAACATAGTAAGTTTAGATATCATAAAAAAGGATATAATTGTAATGATAGAATAAGAAATATTCAATTCGCGAATAATGTGGAAAAATACTCGTATGCCTATATCAAATTTATTGGCCTTTATTAATAGCAAAGGGTGAAAAGTTGTAATAGCAAATTGCTACCGGCGCGGATCACATAGATAATTGGCTACCTTCCAGCTCACAATAAAATCATATTTCAAGATCAATTCTTTTTTTAATTTGAAGTTAACAATTATTATTTTAACCACTAGCGCCAACTACTTTTGTACTCATATAGCAACTTACCGAGTTTTATCTTATGTTATTTATGCCACAGAAAATACTAACCACCTTCTTCTAAATTACTAGAGAACCATAAGACTCGATAAGTAAAAAGCATGTGTCATCGGTTTGAACAGAGCACGGTTGAAGTTATGTCAGAGTGAAACAGAAAACAAATCTATCTCGTGAAAATCTTTATAAGCTTGCACCACGGATAGTCATTTACACCCAAATACATTGATATCTATTTTTCACAATTAAATTTAAGTTTAAAAAACTTAATAATTGTAATTGCTATTAAAAAAATGTGTGCGTGTAAATACTACAAAGGATTTAGTTTCAATGAAGACGAAAAAACAGTTTTGTTAAGATGTACAAACAAGCGCCATCTCTATTCTAGGGACTCCTCTATCTTAAGTTCTTGAGCTTATGTACCATTTTGGCACAGAAAATTTCAACCACCCGCCTCAAAAGTACTAGGGTCACATAAGACTTACGTAGTTCGCTCGCAAATCCGTGTGATTGTACTCGATGCCGTCATCGAGCACAGACACACGCACACCAGTACCATTGTATCCCATCATATATACCGGCAACACATTCAAATCGAGGCGAGGCAGATTGTTCATCGTGCGTGTGTCTTGCTGAAATGAAAAAAAAAGTCAGGTTGGAGTTGTTTTTGGTTATTAGGAAACTTTTTAATTTATAATTTTTTAATTTATAATCCATCTTTGGAAAAATGTTGCAAGCATCAATAAACCTACATTTTGATAAATTGTTACGTTGTATTTGTCATTATTTAATATTAACCCTTAGAGGTGTTTTTTTTTATTTAAAGTTAATATCCCTGGAGATACCTTACTACCAAATAATTTTCCAATTTGTTCTTAAATAACAAAGTTCTAACGTAACAAACATAAGGAAGCAAACGATTTGAAAATCAAAATTCCAAAATTCCTTTTTCTGCAGTTTTCTGTATTTTCTATCACATTTCAGCTATAGCTAAGAATTGTAGGTTAAGTAGCTACTAGGGAAAAATGATGAGAGTTAATTTTAACAATGTGCGCGTACACCGTCACGAAAAACCGACACCATGAATTAGCTAGTTAACATCTTAGTTTTTTTATTATTAACTAGCGGTCCGTCCCGGCTTCCCGTCACACCTTGGCTTACAAACTTCGATTTATAATATGGATCTCTATTTTTTTTAAATAAATTATAGCCTATGTTACTCTTTGATAATGTGGCTTTCTATTAGTGAAAGAACGGTCAAAATCGGTACAGTAGTTTCAGAGTCTTTAGGGTACAAACAAACAAAAAAATTTTTCCTCTTTATAATATTAGTATAGATAGTATAGATTTAGATTATGTACAAAAAATTATTTTAGAACTTATAAATAAAATTTATTTACCTAGATAATGTGTTGAAATAAGACTTTCTTACATTGTATTAAATAAATAATCTTACTAGTGTCGTTTTCTCTACAAATATAAAATAACGCTAAGGATAATTTTTTAGAAAGATTTTTATTTTGTTACGCCCAAGTAGTATAATTTCCTACGTGCGCACGTATGTACGTACACACACAAGTTTTTTAAATACGTAATTACCGGAATTCATGGTGTTGCTTATTTTTTCATATTTATGTTTGTTTTAATTAGAGATTAGGACTGCACCCAGTTATTACACCAATTGATCATATTTATCACACAATCTTATCCTAGATGGGAATCGAACCCACGACTAACCACTTGACTACAGGGCTAGTCAAGTATAAATATGACACGATAGAGTAACTTTGACACCAAAACTTATGATACAAAAGTCAGACGTCACTTACCAGATACCACTCTTGATTCCACAATTCATCGTTGAATAAAGGCATTTTATAAAAAGAGCTCCTCTTTTCTATATTATCCTGGTCGATTTCATTTATTCTCTTAACTCTTTGCAGAGATTCATCTGGGTCTGGCATGGAATAACGTTTTACTCTTGATTTGGTAAATAATTGCTGTGCCCAACGAACCTGTTCAAACAATTCACTTAAATTTGGAGCAAATGATCAGATGAGTCACCGGACGGATGGTATGGGACTACCATCGCTCCTGGACAGGATCTTAATAGTGACAAGTGCATTGACGCATTTTGATTCACCCTAGAATTTGGGTGAAGTACAGTTTGCGTTGTTTTTTTTTTTATTTTAATAGCCTGCCAAAGTGACTCTACTCTGCTTGATGGAAAGCATGAATAGAATCCAAAAGTTGTAGTCACCATACTCACTGCGAATGCTAACAATGCAGTAAGGTGACCCACATTATGGCGGCCTATTACGATTTTTTACGCCTCACTTGGGGACGTAAAAGACATGACAGTCATCGTAGCATTGTATTGCACACATTTACCACGACAACTGTCACCCCTGCATCAATGGGCCTCCGGTCTCACACTCACTAACGAAACACGACAGCACGGATGCTGGCGCTTAGAGTTGATCTTCTGTGGGAGGGTAGTACTGCCCCGGACGAGCCGCCCCGTTCATGCTGAAATCAACGTGGCTCTACTACCTGCTGTGTTCTTTAGAGCGGTTTTCTGTGACACCATGGAAACACTTCAGTAGAGTCCACCCATTGTGTCGAATTATTACTCATCAAAAGTCTTTAACAGTCCACTATTGGACAAAAGCGTCTCCTAAGCAAGGTGCGACCACGCTGGTCAGACTGGTTGGTATAGAATTTGTTTCAAGTTTTTCTTCTCTTTGCAGGGATTTTATCTTGGTATATTTTGTTGTCATAGTCACCTCTTACTACACTCATGGAAAGAATAGGTGGTGACACTCTATGTTCTTAAACCGTTACCACTTGAAGCGATCTATTATGTTATAGACTCATTTATTCTGAAGTCCAATAGTTTGCAAATTCTAATGATATCCTAAACCGATATACTCTTGGATTTTACTAAATATCAATTTGTCAATCAGTATAACTTACGCAAAAATCAAAAAACAGAACAAAATTGAAGATTAAATTATCAACACAATGATTAATTATTTCTTATCTCTGTCAGTTATCAGATTAAACTTTTTGTAACTGAATTTTTATACGAAGAAATTGAACAATTAAAATTATTTTCGCTATTGGATGTCAATTCCATAAAAACATTTGTACGAAATAAGTTCCTATATCTCGTGTCTTACAGAGTTGATATTGTCCCTATTAATAATATTTTTTATATATTTTTTGAAAATTATTTATGAAGGAACAGAAAGTGGACGGGAGTGCACTTTTTGTATTGTGTACATACATTTTTTTACGTGTACTCAAATGTGTATCATTCTTTGTCTTGTTAATCAGTTAAACTGAACACAATAAACGAATGACGCAAGCTAACCTCGTGCTACTTACGAAGAGTTTTATAGTTGGCTGACTGAAACGGCCACGTGTAAGTAGAGTTCAAACATACCAGGCGCACAGACAACAAGAGTGATGGTAACGTATCGCACTCACCCTTCTATCCTTCACGAGTGTCGATGTGTGATCGCTAGGGGTGCGTCGCTGTTTCTCGTGATCGTATTTCAAAAACATGTATGTATTCGGGATTCCAACTACCTGTAAAAATAGAAGAAATTTAAAAAAAAGTTAATACTGAGGTGTTATGCGTTCTTCAGTGGTTAATAAGCTATGGCTCTTTTTTCTATTATTATCAAAAAGAGGAATGGTCTAAAAAACCCTAGAATGCTTACGGACGTTTTTAGTGTAATTTACAAAAAATTCTTACTTTCTTACTACCATTTTTTTTTAACTGTTCTGAAATCCCCCTTGATACGATCTACTGGTGGTTAACTCGGACTCGAACCGACCAAAAACCGCCGGTACCGGTAGCCGGGGAAACGGTGTACCCTAGAAACGAAATCCCTGGAACTCCGACGTACCTCGGGCCGTCTACCTACGGCTTGCAGATGACCCCTTTTCTGCATCCAAAAGAGCGCATCACACTACTATACCATGGCAGTAATGTCTTATTACCCTTGAGAAATAATACTGTTCAAAGACCAAATATACATAGCCTACGGGCTTACAAAATTTTTAACTTAAACAAGTTTATTTTAATATATTCAATTATTATTAGTAGAAAAAAACTCTTTTCAATCTAAACTAGACAAGACAAGCCGCCTAACCCAATTTTTTAAAATTTCGATCATAATATTACAAAAAGTAACTAACAAGACCTTCGTTGTTGCTCATGTAGTTCTGGATCGATTCAATTATTATAAATTTAAGATAATAATATAATTATTGCTATTTAAGACGTGTAAATCCGAAAACGCGGGAAAACTAACTGTTACTCACAGATTTAGTAGCTTAGTGTACACAACGGCAAGTATCACTTCATTTTTTGTCACTATTTTTCGTGTCTATTTCCTATTTTGAATACTAATTAGTGTAAAAACTTTCGCTCACCTCGTAAACTTGATTTTTTTAAATTTTTAATACTAAGTGTTTTGTATTTTAGAAGTAACGATAAATAAAACTAAGATAGCACCATCTAAAGCTAGTCGTACGTGTCTAGATAAAGTTTTTTCCCCATATAATTACCACATCATTTTTAACTTGTTATTAATAACGATAAATGTTGCTTCACAAAAAAGCAAATAAACAAATCTGTTTTTTGTTTCACTAGCCGAATCATGATTACGAAACAGTTGCGTCCTGAATGTAATCTTAAATTCAATTAAAATTAAATCTCTTATTTTAATTAAAATTAAGTACGAAAAATCTAAGATAAATGAATAACCGATTAATATATAAAATACATATTTGCCGAGCTGCTGTTTCATCTGAGCAAACTTGAAATGTCTTTCGACGAAGTGTTTATTGTAAATCAAGGTCACAGGTAAATAAACTCTGTCCTAAAAGTATTAATAGCCAACCGAACAGCCACGTGTAAATGGAGTTCAAACGTACCAGGAGCCCAGACAAACACAAAGGTAGCCAGACATGACGTAAAATTTGCTCATGCGGGTACTTCGAAATTTGTCACTGACTGACACAAATTTCTGCAGTTACATTGATATTGTTACGCTTCGCAGCAATTATGGAAAACACAGAGTTTTGTAACGGCAAACTGTAATTAACGTATAATACATGTATATACATATATACTCGTGCCTAAGTATATCTCTGAGAGAAAGCAGAAGCATACTCGTAATTAACGTCCGCGTCGTCCAGTCCAGGACGTGTTGCGATTGATATTTTTAATATGATGTTGACTCCTTATACGCATCCTTATTTTAAGAAAAGGGCGTACTCTTAGGTCACAGGACGACAACACGTTTATGACTGAGTTACAAGCGGTCAAGGATGGCGGTAGTCATTTTTTGTTAGGTTATTCACAGAACAGAGAATGTTCTGTCACTATAAAAAAAAATAAGTAAAGAACTTAATGCTATTACACGGAAGGCGACTGCCACTGCATCCTACTACACTAGTGAGTTCGATCCCCACAAGGGTAATATATTTTTAAATTCACAAATCAGTTGGATGTTCTTTTTGTTCGTTTCATCAATGTTTGTACAGTCCACGGCGATACAGGGTAGGTGAAATTGTCTTTTTAGAGTTTTGTTAAAAAAAAAACAATTGCTTATAATTTAACACGAAACATAGGTATATCGACAACAGATAGGTACTTCACATTCCACATTAATCTTTTTTTTTTGTATCTTAAGAGCCTGCTAAAGTGACTCTATTCTGCCTATTGGAAAGCATGAATAGAATCCAAGGGTTGTGGTCACGATACTCATTGCAAATGCTGACAACGCAGTATAGTGACCCACACTATGGCGGCCTTGTGAGATGCTTTTCCACACCCCGCTTAGGGACGTAAAAGGCATGACAGTCATTGTGACAGTTACCATGATAACTGTCACCCCTGTATCAATGGGCCTCCGGTCAAATGTTCAGAACGAGACACAAATACTATGATGTCGATTGCTTCTGTACAGCTTTAAAAATTTGGTGGACTCTAAAGACCACAGACTAGAAGGGAGTGAGAGCCTTTGCTTCTGAACATCAGCCCTAAAGTCTAGGAGGATTAATCTAATTGAGCTCTGATACTCTGTTGTGGTTTAGCAAATCATACCTCAAAGTTGGATTCAGTATTGACTCTAAAATATTATCTAAAAAGGACTCTCAATTCAGTTGTATTTATTTTTACAAATTAATACTTAACTTCCCTAATCACTGCTGTTCTTTCCATAGATGTCGTAAGACGCAATTAAGGAAACAAAACACGCAGGACAACGTCACTGCAAAAAGAAGGCAAGCTTGAAACAATTCCTTCCCCAATCACTCTGGCCAGCGTGATATAGTAGGACCTCCTTTCTAAGGAGAGTTCTCAGTAGCAGTCCACTGCTGGACATAGAATTCTTTTATCAGTCTTATAGGACTTCTTTATAAGACTGCTAAAAGAGTCCTATAATTTTCTCATAGTATTTTTAAGTACATTAGTTCATTTAAACCATAATCTAATTATGATTCTATGTGCATTTTCTAATTATCTTAAATTATATTTTCTTTTATGTAATAAATTCAGAGCAGTAGTAACATTATCGAACAAATAATAACACCAAAGTGACGCGTGCTTGTGTAAAGTCCTTGCTATAGCACACTGCAGTTATATGTACGTCCGCCCTCGCTAAACTGCGACACCCTATAAGCTCATTTTAACCGACAACAGTCTGCTCAGTGATCCTTTGTTCCTGGTATTTAACGTGTGAAACAATGGATGTAGGCGGCGCCCCAAACGGATCTGGTCTGGGCGGCTCACCATTTTGGGATGAATTCTATTTCTAACCAACGGATTAAACAAACTGTTTCAGACATATTATGTTTTCTATGATAATCCAGTTGATTCATGGGCGTCGGCAGAATTATTTAAAGGTGTATTTACATATACACATTCTATTGTACTAAGTTTTTATCTATGAAAATGATGTTTTTTTACGAGATAAGTTAAAAATACACATATTTTTTTCTGTTACGGCAAGCGCACCTCCTCACATTCCCCCTATGCCCATGCATAGATTGGTTTGCGGCGGAAAATCTTTTTAAGATAATGTTTTTATAAAATAATATAAAATAACATAGCTGCATTACTTACCAGTAATACTCGTTTAAGATCATTTGAAAGAAAATTA
Organism: Hypercompe scribonia; assembly: GCA_949316085.1. Classification (NCBI taxonomy): domain Eukaryota; kingdom Metazoa; phylum Arthropoda; class Insecta; order Lepidoptera; family Erebidae; genus Hypercompe; species Hypercompe scribonia. Next base: position 3,124,196 of record OX438984.1, on the reverse strand, counting down.
ACTAAACACACTTCTTAAGCACATAATGAGAAATTGGGCACATAAAAGTTTTATATATAAATACACACATAAAATCAAGCCTGTTTCCCCCGGAGGGGTAGGCAGAGGCAAATTAAGATTTCACCAGTGTTTTGGTCCCACGTAATAGTAGCAAGCAAGCAAGGGATGTTTTATTTGCTAGAGCGTCGTCTATCGATTAGCAGATGCACCACTTGCAGATGGGGTTGACCGGGGCCTTAAGTTTTTGGTGGGAATATTATGCAAGCTTATATGGTAGATAAACATATATACAATACTGTATGTAAATACTCAAAGCAAAATAAGGACTACCCGTTAATTTGTGGAAAAAAAACTGTTGCTTAACGTTTGTTGTTATATATAAATATATACAATATTTCGGACATGTTACACACAACGTCATCTAGTTTCAAAGTAAGCAGAGCTTGTGCTATGATAACTAGACTGACTGATAGAATACTTATATACTTTTTTTTTGTAAACACAAACATATTATTATACATAGAAAACACTCAAACTTCGAAACAAATACGAGTATTTGTAGATCATACAAACATTTGGTTTGACCCGAGAATCGAACCCGAGACCTCAAGCACAGCAGTCGCATTCACTTCTACTGTACCACCGAAGCAGGTTAATCGCACAAACTTTCTTAAGACCAGTATATCTGTGTGAGTGCAAGATAAAGTTTTAAAGAGACATTCGACATGTTAGACTGTGGAGCAGATCTGATGCAAGCTTTTAGATGCCTGAAAACACGGCACGTCAATTTTAGTCGATTGACTATAATGCTCTGCATCAGAATAACCTGGGACGGGAATTTAAGCTCTTAATTCTCAACGAGGACACTATATCGGCTTAAAGTTACGTGCACAGTACAGTTCCATATTATTCAATTTGCACAACAAGCTCGGCCAGGGTTCATCTTGGGCGATTCTCGACCATATACGGCGCTAGTAGTAATCTTCACATTAGCTGAAGTTGAAATCCAAGTGCAACAGTGACCAGCCAGGACTCCAGACCTGAACCCCGTCGGGTACTTATGGAATCAATTAAAAAGAAGTGTCAGGGAAAATGGCATCCCTATAACTAGCTGTAGGATCTCAAAGTGCTTTGAAAACGTCTTGGTAGAGAATTCCAGAAGTTAAAGTCCGCCATTTGATTGAGAGTTAGCTTTCGAGGATAAGGAAGCGTATTAATAAAAGAGGAAGTCATATCTGATGTTAAATAAAACGAAGATTTGGTTTCAACTCGTTACTTAAGAAACTGTACCAGTTTTTCAGAGTAGTTTCACTTTAAAATTGACATTAAATACTTAAATTCCCTTTATTAAATGAACGATTGCCATTTAAACTTCATTTTTTGTTTAATCATTTGATTTTAATTACCATTACTGAAAATACTAGATTGGTTTCTTAAAAGATTAACACAATTCAAGGGGCTCTTATTTTCTATTGAGTAGTTTATTTATTTTTTACTCCTAGGGAAAGCAAGTTTATTAATATGAAATAATACAGACATAATAATGCCGTAAATAAATAGTAATACCAAAATTTCGTATTTCATAAAACGATTCTCATGCATTCGTCACTAGAGATAATTAGATTTGTGTCTTTACTTTACACTTAAGAAAAAATCTCAAGTTTTGTGTATACAATACATAAAAACATCACTGAAACTCTAGTTTTAGAATTTATTTCATTATTAAGTGTATATTAATCTATCATCTAGTTTACATTTTCACAAGTAGCATACAAAAACTCAAACATGTTTTAGGAAACGAAACGGTACATGTAACACTGTCATTGTGACTTTGTCACATGTGTCACTCATGGACATTGATGCCGTCATGTGATGTTACAAACACACGCATGTACCAGGATATCATAAAGGTAAGGCGATAATGAATTCCACACATGTGCCTTATCAACATACACGCCCCTCAGCGATTCTAGGCATGCGCGAACGATAATGCAATTGTATACAGATACGGTACACTTTTAAGACAGGTTTTCAATTCGGAAATATTGTAGTTTGGGATTCTAAAGAATAATAATATGTATTATTATTTTTTGTATTTTTTTTTGAGTTTTTTAAAAGGTAAGGCCACATACCATGTAATTTTATGACATTATTGTCGTGAAGTTGTTCTGCTATCACTTTATTAATCCACATTATTTACCTATATTTACGAAAATAGTTTAGGCAAAGCAGTAGAAACGTAGTTTAAAGAACTAGTAGGTAGTAATAAAATAGTCAAAAGAGTTCTCTATGGTTAAAATAAAATTTTAATAATAAAAATATATAAAATCAAAATGAAGCCTCTTTTAAAATTTTGTGTGCAAGCAATAGTTACTTAGCTACCGTAACTATTTTCACAAACGTACACATTAACACTCAATAACTATACTCAACGCATACACACCCCCATACACAACGTGTCTATGCCATACGTATACAATCTAATTCCTCACATTTACACCACACAAACAAACATACAAACTTCTACACATAGGAGGAGTTGTATGAAAAGCATCCACGTGTGCCTCACGTGTGAAGATCGCGGAGTCATGTGAGTTTTCGGAGTCTCATGTGTACCAGGAGAGTAGGGAATATGAGGAGATATCCCAACACATGCGAGCGTGTGTGTGTGAATGTGTGAACAGTAGGGTAGGTCGGGAACGGGAGGGTGCGACAGTGCGAGGGTTACATCGTACAGATGTGTTTATAGCTACGCATCACACACGTAGTTTTGATGTACTTTGTTGTTGGGAAGGTTTTGATATGAATAGTCCATATAACATACATAGATATTGTACATATTAAATATTCCCTATTGGTACTACACACAGCACACATGCTGCGCGGTAGGATAGACATGTGCTACAGTCTTTGAAATATAACTTGATCACTGTGACGACTACGAAACCGACGAAGTAAATTTAGTATATTTTCATTCTTTATCTGCAATTTTTACCAGTATAAATATTTTCGGACATTTGACACACAACATCATCCAGTGTTAAACTAAACAGAGCTTGTACTATGACAACTAGACTGACTGACAGAATCCTTATATTCTTTTTTTAATACATACATATAATACATAGAAAACACCCAAACTTCGAAACAAATATTTGCAGATCATACAAATATTTGGTCCGACCCGGGATTCGAACCCGAGACCTCAAATACAGCAGTCGCATTAACTACCGCTGCGCCACCGAGGCAAAATGAAGTGCAATACATCACAAATATAAAAAATAACACTTAAAATGTACCTCGTAAGTGCTAAAATGGCACTAGTGACAATTGGTACTGTGATCAAGCTATACTATAATATATGTATAAGTTCTAGGACTATAATATATAATTTAATGTTGCTTTTATTGAATCAATGTATTATACTTTTAGGACTGGTATTTCGTTCTTTTCACCGAGTGAGTAAAGTCACTGGAGTCGAAAATCCCCCCTCCTCTTGATGTGTGTGTTTGATCTCCTTGTGTTTTGGTCCCACGTAATAGTAGTGCGCCTATTGTCACTAATCGAGATGTTTTGTTTGTCAGAGCATCGTCCGTCGATTAGTAAGTGCACCACTTGCAGGTGGGGTTGACTTGGGGCCTTAAGTTTTTGGTGGGAATATTATGCAACCTTGTATGGTAGATAAACATATATACAATACTGTATGTAAATACTCAAAGCAAAGTAAGGACCACCAGGACATATATTTAAATATATAATATTTCGGACATGTTACACACACGTCATCTAGTTTCAAACTAAGCAGAGCTTGTGCTATGATAACTAGACTGATAGATAGAATACTTATGTATTTTTTTTTGTAAATACAAACATATTATACATAGAAAACACCCTAACTTCGAAACAAATATTTGCAGATCATACAAACATTTGGTCCGACCCGGGAATCGAACCCGAGACCTCAATTACAGCAGTCGCATTAACTACCGCTGCACCACCGAGGCAGCAACAATATACACCATGCATCATATTTACTAGCAATTAAAAAAATCACCATACTTATAAAATATCGTAAGGGCCATTATACATAAACTACTCAAAACAACTTAGGGCCCACCTGCATTTTTGGTAATAAAAATTAATTAATTAAAAATGCGTACAACTTATGTTATTTTTTACTTAAAAAAATGAATTACATGTTCTATAAGAACTAAATGTGTCCAAGTTATTACGGTTACCACAAAAAAAATGTGCAAATCACAATTTTCATAAATTCACTCACATTCACTAAACTTTAAACCATCATTTTCCCGACACGCACTTCAATTTAATGTGATGATAAGGTGCCGGATGTTGATTAATTCTAGTGTTTAGTAACGTGTAGGACCTCCTCTGCTCCTTACACATTCCCTGAGCCGGTTAGGGACGCTCTCTATCAGGTGAGCCACGTTTTCATCAGGAATCTGTTCCCAACAATGTTTTAATGCATTCACCAATTCCTGTCGACTGTGGATAGCGGTATAAGTTTCTTTAAGGCTTCGTTTGAGTTGATCCCATAAATGTTCAATCGGGTTTAGGTCGGGACTCATTGCAGGCCAAGGCATAACATTAATATTCGCGTCCGAAAGAGCACTTTGAGTCAGACGGGCAGTGTGAGGACGTGCATTATCTTGCATCAAGATGAAATTCTGACCAACTCGCTGTGAATATGGGATGACATGAGGTTGGATGACCTGTTGGACGTAGCTGGCGGCGCTTACGTTGCCCTCATCCAAGAATACCAGCTCAGTTTTACCCAGTAGACTGATTCCACCCCACACCATAATACTGAGTCCACCAAAACGGTCAGTTTCTCGAATACAAGGATCCTCAAAACGTTCCCCTGGTTTTCTCCAGACACGTACCCGTCTGTCATCACTGAAAAATTTAACTTTAGACTCATCTGTAAAGAGCACTGTTCTCCAATTGTCCATGGTCCATTCGAGATGTTCACGTGCAAACCTTAAACGCGCTGCACGATGTGCCCTGGTTAATTTTATTCGCACAGCGCGCATTCTGGATCTTTGTTGGTCTTCATGAAGTCTGTTCCGTATGGTTTGATCGCTTACACGGGTACCAGTAGCATCACGTAAGCGATTTTGTAAGGTACGCGCTGTCACAGTGCGCTCTCGACGTGCAGTAAGTCGAACGTACCGATCTTCCTGGGAAGTGGTGGCCCGATTTCTACCACCACTTCGTCTCCTGGCAACACTACCTGTCTCCTGATAACGTTCCCAAACATTCCGGATCGCATGCCTAGACACACCGAGGCGTGAAGCTACCGATCTCTGTGAATTGCCCTCTTGAAGCAAAACTTATATGTATTTAACTTTTTTTAGACTAGAAAATTATTCAAGAGTTAATTAGTTAATATTTATGTGTTTTATAATAAAACAAACTGTTTAGAACACGGGAAAAGAGAAAAATTATATTTCTTGTATTTTACAGAGATCAAAAGGATTTTTTATAACTGTCAAAAATGTAGCCAACATAAAAAAATACAGACTACAGTAATACCAACTTACAGCAGATAAGGTTGCGTTCCTAATTACCAACAAAAAGATCACTATACCTTCTATTTAACGAGGTTTCGAACGGATTATCACTCGTGGTCATGCACGTGTGGGTCACGATCGATACAACAGAAATTATATGTATGCGTGTACGAGTACCTACAGACACGGCCGTCTCCCAAACTAGGTAGAAGTTTTTTTTTACGCTGGGACTGCTTTTTCCACCATACCCTCCGGAGGGATGAAGGGCGTGTGTGGGATTCCCGAAGAACCGGTCTACCCACTAAACCCCGCGGCGACCAACCTCGGCAGTCGGGAGGAGCTCCGCATTAGCGGCTTCTGGAGTCCTCCCTGCCGTACCTCGTAATTGAGGTACATCACATGCACCTCATGTCACAGGGCAAGACGCTATCGCACCTCTCGCTGCTCACACAGTCAGAGGCAGAACAGCATTCCGCCCCAGACAACACCCCGCTCTCGCATCGGAGTGTCACCGGTCTTGAGTCGTTTGCAGCGGTCCCATCACCCCAAAATGTGGCTGCAGCGACCTTTAGGTGGCGATTAGGGAACTAGCGACCTAAACTTGGTAGAACCTGTACCATAATAATCATGCTACTTACCCTCATATATATACTAGCTGACCCGGCTAACTCTGTTCCACCTTAGAGGCAATAAATAAGCAGATTTTGTGTTTTATTCAATTCAATTTTTTATTAGGATAAAAATAAAAAAAAATAAAAAAAGATAAAATGTATCCTATGTCCGTCTCCTGGTTCTAAGCTACCTCTCCACCAATTTCCAGGTAAATCCGTTCAGCCGTTCTTGAGTTATAAATGGTGTAACTAACACCACTTTCTTTTATACTTAGTCTGGCCATAAATACTGTTACACTTAATTATAAAAAAATATTACATTTGAATTTCGAATCTGTCATTTTTATACGATTGTTCATTGTGTTTTCTCATTTTGGCGCCAATACATTGTAAAATATTTTGCGATATTAAAATGGTGTGGGGTGATAAAGAGAACCGAATCGCGGTGATAGCATTACACAAAGTAGGTATGGAGCCAAATGCAATTTTTAAAACTCTCCATACACTTGGTATTAGTAAAATGTTTGTGTACCGGGCTATTAATAGGTACAATGAGACCTCCTCTGTTTGTGACAGAAAAAGATCTGGCCGTCCACGTAGTGTTCGTACGAAAAAGGTGGTCAAAGCAGTAAGGGAAAGAATTCGAAGAAATCCTGTCCGAAAGCAAAAGATTTTATCTCGGGAAATGAAGATAGCACCTAGAACCATGTCGCGTATTTTAAAAGATGACTTAGGACTTGCAGCCTATAAGAGACGCACTGGCCATTTCTTAACTGATAATTTAAAGAAGAATAGGGTGGTAAAATCGAAACAACTACTGAAGCGGTACGCAAAGGGAGGTCACAGAAAAATTTTGTTTACGGATGAGAAAATTTTTACAATTGAGCAACATTTTAACAAACAAAATGACCGTATTTATGCTCAAAGCTCTAAGGAAGCTTCCCAATTAGTCGACAGAGTGCAACGTGGACATTATCCGACTTCAGTGATGGTTTGGTGGGGTGTTAGCTATGAAGGAGTGACTGAGCCATATTTTTGTGAAAAAGGTATCAAAACATCGGCACAAGTGTATCAAGATACCATTCTTGAGAAGGTAGTTAAGCCCCTTAACATCACCATGTTCAATAACCAAGTATGGTCCTTCCAGCAAGACTCGGCGCCGGGTCATAAAGCTCGGTCCACGCAGTCTTGGTTGGAATCGAACGTTTCGGACTTCATCAGAGCTGAAGACTGGCCGTCGTCTAGTCCCGATCTTAATCCGCTGGATTATGATTTGTGGTCAGTTTTAGAGAGTACAGCTTGCTCTAAACGCCATGATAATTTGGAGTCCCTAAAACAATCTATACGATTGGCAGTGAAGAATTTTCCCATGGAAAGAGTGCGTGCTTCTATTGATAACTGGCCTCATCGTTTAAAGGACTGTATTGCAGCCAATGGAGACCACTTCGAATAAGCTTTTTATATTTTTAATTGTTTTATATTTATGTATTAAACTGACACACTGTAAAAGTAATAAATGTTATTTGCAGTTAACAATTTTCTTTTTTCTTTATTACAATATTTATGGCAAGACTAGGTATATATAGATATACATATATATATATTTCGAAAAACCAAAATGATATTAAAAAATTACACCCAGACATAGAACAAATGATCGTATTATCATACAAACATTTGTCATGAATGGGAAACAAACCTACGACCTTAGCTGTCAAAATTTCTAACCACTATAAGAAGTAGCAAGTCAAAATTTAAATATTTATAGACACTACAATAAATTATTATTTTACTTAAAATACTGCAGTGATTTCATTTATTTAAATTATATTTGACCTCGAGTTCATTCATAACGTCAATCAGGTCAATAGGTTAAAGTTCGGTTGTACGTTCAGAGTGAAGTTATCGAACCCGACCCGCCTAAAGTTGAATGACACAGTCGCGGTCGGTTTTGTAAGAAAACGCGTAAACTCGAGATCGTGTAACGCCTCTTTTCTATGCAATCCTAATACAGCTCACATTTTTGTTACGATTTATGTAAAAATGAAACTTTTTTTATCTGTTATAATTAGAGTTTCATTATTATTTAATTTCCAGAAATAAAATGAAATAATAAAATTTGAATAGAGAAAAAATATGCAAGAATAAATGAAATTGGTATTAACTACAGAGGTATTCTTTTTTTATTAATGGTATTAGAAATGGAATTTGGTATTTAAATTATCTATGGTATTATTATGAGTTATCATCATTCTCAATCAAATAGAGGATTCCATAATTTTTATTTTTAATTTACGATCATTAGCATTTTCTTAATACTTTACCTAGATATAAAATATAGCTAGAATTTCAGTTACTTTTCAGTAGAATATTATGAATATTACTGAAATGTGTTAATTCTCACATGATGGTGTAATAAACGTAGCCATCCGCTGTTACATCACACACACACGAAAACCGACCTACTTGAACGTCATTGGTCCCGCCCCCCGCATATGGAAATAGAACGGCGACTGAAACGGCTGAAAAAGACTTCCTTTTGCTACTAGTTGCCTGGTACACGCGACGCCAATTCAGTAGTTAGCGCCGCCTGAAAAACTGAATACTATTACAGCAAAAGGTTCGCGATAAGACACGCAAGAGGGTAGTCTAACACCAAAATAATTTCAAAATTGAATGTAAAATTTGGTTATAGAGCCACCTATCGGTTATATCTGGAAATTATTTGATAGAAAGTATCTTACACCGTTTCATTCATCATGAAGTAAGCAACTAATAAGCCACGTGTTTTCATCGGTTATACAAAGATGCCTCTCGACCCTTACAGCAAAATAATTCAATAAATTAGTATTAGTTGAATAAATTGTACGGTTCGCTGGAATGACAAAAGGACTAGGTAAGCAGTGAGAGTGAGAGTTAAATATGTGAAATATAATATTTTTTAATGTCAATAGTTACCCCAACTTTTTGTGGCACACAGATATAATACACTTTTACACACTTGGTAAAAGGGTGCACCTTTCACTGGTATCCTTATTTTAGACACAGACGCAATCTCACGTAATCTATTCGGAATAGCTTAAGCCAATAGATAAATATCGCGCAAATGTATCATCGAAGTAGGGTAAATACATGAAGTAGGTACAATAGTAGACGCTAAAGTGGTATTCGGTGAAATTCTATACAATGAGTAATGTTATTTCTTACTGTAATAAAAACTATCGCAAAGAAAGCCAAAATTAAATGCAGTCCTCGTTTCATAATTAATATTTTCACTGCCATGATTTCAAACTCGTCTTCCATAAAATCGTTTACTATGAAGTTTGTATTCTACATGAAAAAAAAAAAACATTTTCGTCTTCCATTTACAAACTGAATGAACAAAATGATGAATAGTCTTGACTGTTGCACATCTAGGTTGTTCCTGCTTTCCTGGTAAATTAACTTCAGTCTCAGTTTATTCGTTTGGACGTAAATCCATTTAGAGAGTAAAAAATAAACTCCACTTCGCTTTAATGTGTGGGTGGTGGAATGAACCGCTTAGTAACTCGTTTGTTTCTTTTGTAATAACTTAGATATTGTCTATTGATGCGTTTGTTTGCCAAGAGTATGGCAAATTTTTCCTTTGTTTAACACTCATTTATGTTTTAAATTTTTTTAAAGGATAAATACTGCGCTGATAATGTATCTTGTGTAGCGGGAGACTTTATAAACATTCATGTAACGGACACAAAGAACATCCAGAATCAGAACAACAGACAGACAAAAAATTTTGTTTTTGTACACTGTATTACAGAGTTTCAAGACAGTACATAGAGTGTCAAATATATAGTGTACAAAGGGTGGCCTTATTGCCAAAACTGATCTCTTCTAGGCAACCTTAATATACATAATTTGTTAGTTTAGTAGGTAGTAGAGCCACGCTGATTTCAGCACAAGCGGGCCGGCTCGACCGGGGCAGTACTACCCTCCCACAGAAGAGCAACCTAAAGCGCCAGCATCCGTGTTGTCGTGTTTCGTTAGTGAGTGTGAGACCGGAGGCCCATTGATGCAGGGGTGACAGTTATCGTGGTAACTGTATAAGCCTTACACTGTCACGATGACTTTCATGCCTTTTACGTCCCCAAGCGGGGTGTGAAAAAGCATCTCACAAGGCCGCCATAGTGTGGGTCACCATACTGCATTGTCTGCATTTGCAATGAGTATGGTGACCACAACTCTTGGATTCATGCTTTCCATTAGGCAGAGTAGAGTCACTTTGGCAGGCTCTTAACATAGAAAAAAAAAGTTTCACGAAATGTTGGCACATGTAAGAGTTAAGCTACTACACTCAGCGCAATATGAAGCATAGAGGTGATGCCTTGCTTAAGCTTAAGCCTGTTATATGTATGATCTAAATGTTACTTCATCTGCGTAATGTATTTGTAAAACCGCTTAGGACTTCGACTAAAAATGTTCTCAGAACATTTACGCAATCTATGCCTATTGATGGAACAATTGTCGTGGCTATCAAGTAGATACGTGATATTTCCATGGAATCCGTCATCATCGCCTTGGACCCATAACAGAATATGAGTAGCTTTTACCTCGTCTGCCTCGTTGGCTAGCGGTTAATGTATGTAACTGCTGATCAAGAGATCTCGGGTTGGATTCTTCGGTCAGTTCAAAAAGTTTTTTTAGTTGCAAAAATACTTAATAACAGTCCAGAATTTGAATGTTCGAGTCTTAACTCCCGTGCCTCGGAAACACGTAAAACCGGCGGTCAAGCATCTGATTTCTTTCCAGTCGTGTCGTGTAACCGTCGCATTGGATTGTAAGAGTGAGGGAACAGAGAGTGCACCTGTGTTTGTGCACACACATGCGCACTATAATATCTCCTCCGTACATCCAGCCATGGCCGAAATCGGCTAAGTTTCGCCCGCGTATATGTTAATCGTCGATAACATTTTAATTATCAAATTATTGAAATAAAACAAACACTAAATATTAACTGAAGTGTACTATTATAAATAAAAGCAAACAGAATCTAAATCGGTTAATCCACTTCTGATATTAAGGTGAACAAACACAAACAAACAGATGAAAATTGTAAAAACGATTGTTTTCAGTTCTGTTACTTTAATAAAGAGCCGTTTCATTCGTTTTTATTCAATAGCTCTAATGTACATACGAGAATATTGATCTCTTACAACTTCATTACATGTATGACCCGAGCAGTGGGATGTTACACAGCTGAACAAATTCTTTTACCATAAAAGAGGGTACAGTGAGCTGACTTTAAAAGTTAGATACGTGCTGCCGCGGATTTCTTTTTAGAATCTTACAAGGGAACAATTCTTTTATATATTATTTTTGTGAAACTTTTAGTATGGCTACTATTTTAACTAACTCTTTAAACTTAGCATCTTTTGGTTATAGCGTGATAATATATAATCTTTCTCGATCATTGGTCTATCTGGCACTGAAATAATTCTTCGAATTGGATCAGTAGTTCCCGACATTTGTGCGTTCAATCAAACAATCAATCAAATAAACGAACTCTTCGGCTTTATAAGATTGGTCTAGATGTGAAGAAAGTAAGTTGTATGGAAATAAATAGTCTATATATTTTTATGGTCTCCTAGTAGCGCATTACTAGAATTTTCGGAAGTTTTAAACTCTTCTAATTTGTATATATTTAATACAAAACTTACATTATTTTACAATTTTCACGTTTAATTTATTAGAGCCAACACAAATAGAATTAAACATTAGCCGATTTTTCACAACAAGTCTCTTCTTCTATTCTGGAGATTTTTAAACCAATTTAAGTACCCGAAATACTTAATTGTAATTGATTGAAATTGCTTTTAACTTAATTAACGAAAGTGTTCAAGCTTGTATTGCAAGGATAGTTCTAAAGTAGATTTTATTATCACGACTATAGAAACCAAGACGGATAACCCAGTAAACAATTATAACTCTGTTGTGTTATGTTAATCACAAAGTCATTTTGTCCTACCATACGTGTTAATAGAGACTTCACCAGGAACACATGAACACTTTAGAAGTATACTCAGCCTTGGGGTCAGGCCGTAGAGCAACACAAGTCACCGGTGAATGTTGTTCTATGGCTCAAGCCGCCTAGCATTATTTTCATTCAGTACGCACTGAATAAAAAACAAGTATATAAAATTATGACAGTTTAAGAGTCTCAAGTGCGATATCGCCCTTTGTGTCTCCACTCAGAGTTTCACTCACTCTTTAAAAAGCATTCTAAGAATTGAATCAAAGAGGTTTCCTGCATGTAGTTTTTATTAAAAATTCATGTAAAATATAATAAGAGACCGGTCCGTCGCTAACCTTGAAAAACGTCCGCTGCTGGACATAGGCCTCCACCAAGTTTCGCCACAACAACCAGCCCTGTGCTACCAGCGTTCAACGGCTTCCCGCGACCTTCACTAGATCGTCTAACCATCTTGTGGCCTACCCACGTACTGTCTTCTGGTACATATTTGCATCTTGAGAACTTGACTCATCCCCATTACAATAACAAAAAAATAAGTAACCTAGTAGAACTCACACACGGTTATCTGAATTCAAATTAGTCAGAGCCTGTGCTATGGCAACCAGACTCTTAATAAAGATACTAATTTTTATTAGCACTGTAATATTTTTGAATACATACATATATCTATAGATAAATTACACCCAAACAAAACAAATAATCATTCTCATTATATTAAATCTCGTTAAGTCTCTACTTGTACTCGTATTATGACAATATGTTCAAGACAGTTGAAAGACTCCTATTAAACCTCCATCTATTTTACATTTAAAAACCAACTTTGCAGTCAGAACATGAAAAATTCTTGTCTTTCCAACAAAAACAAACTGTTCTCCTTTGTCCACGATGCATGTTTAACACGAATGAACAAATAAATGATTAGCGACGCAAACGAAGACAAATAGTTCCGCTAATTCCTAACATTTGTCAGTATTAGAGGTCGCTAGTGGCCTGACGTCATTTTATGAGACAGTTGATAGACGATCTAAACCCTATAGTTTTAGGAATAATGAACTGCAAATTTATTGCCTAATATACATATAGTTTCAACAAGCAATATAGCATAAAAAAAATTAACAATGAACGCGGTCCTCAGCTGGTGGGATTTTATTATCTCGTAATTCTGGTTTTATTCGAAATCAAAAACTAGGGTTTATGCGACCAACTGACCTTATTCATCAACAGCTAGCAGTGAACTGTTAATAGCCTTTAATCTAACTGTTAATAGTCCACTGTTGGAACTAGGTCTCTCTTTAGAAATAAGGTTTTGTGGAATAGTTCGTATTACTGTTGCAAAATCAAGGTTTTATTTATTTTTAGAGAGCAAACTAAAATAGGGATTATACATGTATTTTTTTTATTTTTAAAAACATTTCTTTTACAATGCTAAAAAATAAATATAGCTCATCCAAAATATAAAACAACAAGCTAAAAAAAATATTAAAATCACTATAATTTTCGGATGATTTAAACGCGGCCATTTTTGGCGCGCTTATGCTGTGACGACCGTCGCGACGGTCTGTACTTATCTCAACAACGAAGTATTTGGTTCACAAATGCACTTAGTTTTTTTTTCTAATCAACTTATTATCATGGAAAAGTAAAGAAAAATAACGAAAAGTAAATAATATAATAGTTGTGAAGATCATTTAATATAAGTAAGGATATTAAAAAGGTGATAAAATACATAACAATATTTTTTTAACAAAGTTTTGTTTATAAAGTACAAAAAGATCCGAGGATAAATGGACTTCAAATTTTGTGCCACCACTAGCGTTGCGTTTTAGAAATTTACATTGGAATTTGAAAAAGCCACTATTTGATTATTAAATTTCAATACCTATTCCTACTAAAAAACAATAAAAAAAAATTAAATTTATTTTATGTCTTTTTAGTAGGTAGGTTTACATATTTTGTCTATTTTAGAGTCTCGTGCATAGATCGTATTGTATATAATAAAGTGATACAAGTACTAAGTAGTAACGGTTGGGCTCTTTTTTCCTGTGCAATCAGTTAAAACCTGGCACTCGCCAGCGCATGTGTTTCCCTCCCACTATGGATCGGATCCTTTAAGCGGAGCGTTAAAAAGCTTCTACTAGGTCGCCATAGCGTCCGGAGCTCCGAAGGGATTTTCTACCCCGACAACAAAAAAAATGGTCACCATAGCATGGGTCACCACACTGCATTGTCTGCATTCACAATGAGTATGACGACCACCACTCTTGGTTTCTAATCACGCTTTCCATCAGGCAGAGTAGAATTACTTTGATCGGTTTTTATGAAAAAAAAGTATGTCTACCTTTTTTAAAGATCTATATTTTTTTAAATAATTTGTATAGTCTATATTTTCCGAGATACATGTTTATAAATTAGTTGAAAGTTTACATTTCGAGTATATAAACATCTAATTTTGGACTGTACCTACAAATGGTAATTAAGAAAAACTGAGGGTGTGGGAGGCTTTGACCTTAAACAAGTCCTGCTATTAAGAGGTAGAATAAAAAAAATATCACGTATCATTTTGGTTCTAGGTATTGTTTACCTTTACATATGTAATCAAAAAAAAATTTTACAATTCTGTATTTGTACGTTCAAGTGCCTAATCATGTACTACTAGACGATTTGGGCCATGGCGGCCAATCTCAATGGAGACCAACCAAGAGAAGAGTTATTATACATAGGAGGTATTACAGTGCACATGTGTGTAAACAAACACAGGTGCACTCTCTGTTCCCTCACTCTCACAATCCGATGGGACGGTTATCCGTCACGACCAGGGAGAGGCAGGACCTATTGATAAATGTACGTGTATATTCAAAACCACCGGATCTTTCATGTCCCAGACTAGTTCCTAGTTAAATAAAATTACAAATAGTATGATTTGCATTGGTGCAGGGGTGACAGTTATCATGGTAACTGTGTAAGCCTTACACTGTCACGATGACTGTCATGCCTTTTACGTCCCCAAGCAGGGTGTGAAAAAGCATCTCACAAGGCCGCCATAGTGTGTCACCATACTGCATTGTCTGTATTTGCAATGAGTATGGTGACCACAACTCTTGGATTCTATTTATGCTTTCCATCAGGCAGAGTAGAGTTACTTTGGCAGGCTCCTAATATAGAAAAAAAAATATATAGATTTAAAAAAAAATCTAATTAATTTACTTATCAGACTTATCGATGCCTCACTAAAGGACATACGACCGTATTAAACTATTGTGGCCACCTATAATTGTATATCCTCAATTCCCGAGATAAAAACAGTCTGATTAATTACTTTTATTGCGTCGGCACACTCGATATGAGGTAGATAATATAATCTCTGCAATATACTGCGCGGCCCGGGTTCGAGTGCCACTTCAGATACGTTCGGCGTCAGAGGTTCGATTTCAAGTTTATCTAAAGTATATTAACAGTATACTTTTATCGTCGAAGTGTTTTTGGGGCAATCGGATTAAGAATACGGAGTATCACTATCCCTTTTCTTCCCATGAGTAGGATAAGTACGTAGGACAGTAGCATAGCAAAGAGAATAGAGTACTTGGAACAAAATCTATATCAAATTTTCTGGCCAGTGTGTTATCATAGACTAGAACCTCGTTTCTAAGGAGAGGGCTATGTTCAATAGTGGACCTTCCATTCTCTTGTCTTTGTCTTGGACTATGGGTGAACGTAACCAGGAATTAAACGTTATGCGAGATCAGCGTATAGTTGTCACCAACAAGGTCCTTTAAGAATTATATTGGAAAATTTGGGAGTTTAATATGAGAGGAAAAAAATGTGAGATAGGAAGGCATTACAAGATATTAAATAAGAACTATATTATTATCATAACTGGGCGTGTTCGTGGGTCACTGCTGTCGATACTGGTGTACAGGAGTTACTGTCGTGGACCTGTGGGAAGGATTAGTCCCATAAGAAAATAGTAAGATGAATGTGAGAATAGATTGGACAGAAACTTATTTCCTATGTATAATCAAATAACTCCGTGTGGTGATGGATTAAAAATACATAGTGTTACCACCCCTATTCATCCCGTGGGTGTCGTAAGAGAAGACTAAGGGAACAAACTATTAAGGAAAATATCATTACAAAAAGAAGGAATATTTGAAACAAACCCTATTCCAACCCGTTTGTCCAGCGTTGTGTAGTAGGCCAAAACCTCCTACGATGAGGCCTATGTCCAGCAGTGAACTGTAGAAGGCTGTTGATGAATCAAATAAATCCTTTTATTAAATTTTTAAATGCAATTTAATATAATTTTTTTTAAACTTATACCTTGCACACATGAAACTGACTTAAATAATAAATAACTCACTCACTCACTCAGACATTTCATACATGGCTATCTGATTCCAAATTAGGCAGGGCCTGTACTATAGCAGCCAAACTGCTGATGAACATACCTATATATTTCTAAATACATACATATTACAAATAAAATTACACCACGACACAGAACAAATAATCGTGCTCATCACACTGTGGCTTGACTTTGACTTGACACAAAGAAAAATATACAACAGCGCCATCTAGCGAAGATATATCAAACTACGAAGTATGAACGAAACGTATGAATATAATGAACTACA
Organism: Hypercompe scribonia; assembly: GCA_949316085.1. Classification (NCBI taxonomy): domain Eukaryota; kingdom Metazoa; phylum Arthropoda; class Insecta; order Lepidoptera; family Erebidae; genus Hypercompe; species Hypercompe scribonia. The sequence goes on along the minus strand of OX438984.1, from coordinate 3,107,413 downwards.
ATGCAACTACTAATCCTGTATCGCGATATAGAGATTCGCGTGGCAATTAGAATATATACAACATCCTAACATCAACCGTTGGTCCGTGGCCCACCAGGCATGATCACCTCGCCTGGTCGGAGGATCCTCCCTTTGTGTCGGAGGGATATAACACTCGTCCCTCCACAACACAAATATTTGTCCTAGTTGGGAATCGAACCCATGACCTCCGGCTTAGCAGGGTCACTAACCTTTAAGCCGAAAGGCCCTTCAAATAACACGAAGTATTTAAATACACTCTTTACTTCTATCGTGGCTTTGGATTAAAAAACGAAAGAAAAATATAAACGAAACAAAATATGTTACGCGAATTGCTTTACAATAGAATTGCAGAGCGTTTTGCTCTCACACATACTCGACATCAAATGTATTATTGGAATGCTTTTTAAAAGTTCAAAGCTGAAATTCTATTTCGTTATTGACGTTCAGTTCATAGCATATTGGTGCAGCGGGATTCTTTTAAACTTTGACAGATGATAAATATAGTTTTATAGTGTGTAATCTTATTTATAGTTTTTGGTGTCTTAAATGAAATAGGATACCGAAAAATAATTACAAGAAAAGGCTAAAAATCGTTTTATAGGCTCCTTTGAAAAAGATTTTTGTCACTATTACTTACATTTACTTTATTCTTTTGAGGGTCGGGACTGTAAACGTAATCACAAATATTTTAATGTACAATAATTTATAATTAAAAACAAACAACTCTCGATCTGTGTTTATGATGAAACGTCTATAATTTCAAAGAGGGTGTTTTACGCTGAATGTAAGAAAATTTAGATATTGTTTTATGTATTTCTCTATATATATAGTTTTTTCTCTCACTCTCCCTCTGTTTTCATATTAAAGAACTGATTGAGGCATTCGGTAAAGTTGTCAAATATGTGTTATTAAAAATAAACTACATAAAGGCTGAGAGCAGTTAAATATAATTGTGGCGACTTCCACAAACAGCACAAACAAAAATCCTGTATCGCAAATTAAAGATTCGCGTGGTAAAGATATATACAACATTCCAACATCAACCCTTGGGTCACGGCCCGCCAGGCATGATCACCTCGCTTGGTCGGAGAATCCTCCCTTTGTGCCGGAGGGATATCGACTACTTCCCTTCACATTTGATATGATGTGACTCAATATTCATTAGAGGTCATTGTTAATTTATCGTCGTATTTAGCGTCTATTAATTTGTCTTGTGAAGTAAAATAATATTTTTTTTTAAGACACCTTTGTAAGGAGAGAACTGTTCAGCAGTGGACCTATGAAACCTACAAAGTGTCCTGTGAAGTCGCACGTGCATATGTCTATATGATACTTAACATAGAAGTTAAAAAGAAATGTATGCAAAAGCATAACTTTTTTTTCTCTCAAAAAGACATCAATTTTAAAAGAAAAAACTACTAGAAGCTGAATATTCATCGTGTGGTTTAAACAAGACTCGTCTCTCTCTCGACTCTTCGACTCTACATCACGTCGTCATCATCATCACCACGATCTAATTGGGTGTGCCTTATGTGACGTGTCCCTTAGAAGCTGTTTCTTTATTGTATTTTATGGACTTCAGAACAACATAACAGCACAAATAATAGTCCATATTGTTATTTAATTCCTTCAGATTTCGATTCAGGAATTCTTTTACTGTAACTAGGTGTACGTAGTCGTGTTTTGTTTTAACTGTGCTAGTAAATGTACTGTCTGTGTGACTGATTGAGAATCTAGATTGTTACCATCCTTATTCAACCTATTGGTGTTGTAAGAAATGACTAAGGAATTAAAACTAGTCATGACAACATCACTGCAAAGAGAAGGAAAACCTGGAACAAACCTCTTCGGGCCGTCACTCCACTGGGGTTTACGGCAGGATGGTGTGTCAAATTCGGACCGACTAAAACCATACGCTGTGCCACTCTGCGCTTGAGATAGGAGGGATACGGGAATAACTGTTATTACGACACCTAGAAACTTGAAACAAACCCTATACCAACTCGTCTGATCAGCGTGGTACAATAGGCCAACACTTACATTTTAAGGAGTGGTCTATGTCCAGCAATGGACAGTTACAAGCTATTGATGCGTGATATAAAATTCACTATGTTTTCCCAGGTTAGACGAGAGAGTTGTCTTTCAATTTTGACTCAATTTACTTTAATATATTTGGACCAGTACTTCTCAGAAGTTTTGTTAGAGTTTTCGGATCTTTACTCATCTATTAAATTCACTTTGAAGATAAGAAAAATGTCTGTGAAGACTTGTATTTGAGTAAATTATTAAATAATATGCTTACTGAACATTGAATAACATTGAATATTTATCATTTCTTTCTCTAGACTAATAGGAATTGACAGTTTATTTTATCATTTAGCCAAAACTTATAACAAAAAATCTAATGGAGGTATATTTATAATGTAAAAGGCCGTCGCGTTGCCGCTGATGACGGTGCTAATCAATTATATTGTTGATGAGATCATTGGCACTTTTATTTTTATTATCTATAAGAGAAAACATGGCTTACCTTAAAATGATAATCTAATTTTAACGATTACACTGTCAAAAACAAAATAAAAACAACACTTGTTGAAAATAAAATAGCGTTTTTAATTTCGTTAGTAAATATTGTATGGAATTTCTTTATCATGTTACAAAAATATTAAAAATTTTGGTTTATTGATAAAACTTGAAAATAGTTTCTATTTATTATGTCAGGTCTGTGGACCTTCCTATGTTAGTCTTAATATAATAATGTGCGAATTAAGAGTTTGAAAAGCATCATTTGTTTTACGCAGGTTAAAAAAATATGAATAATTCCTTCAGGATCTCATGGTTATCATGTGTAAATACGTACTCGTATATCCTGGACACCCTAAATTAGTATTTTAGGAAGGTTGAAAAATTGCGTCAGTAGTTCTAGGGGGATGAGAAAAATCGATTATGTATGATACAAATAATCACAGTACCAGGCTGCAATAAACTTGTTGTTAGTAACCCTTTAATCTATGTTTAATAGGGTAGTTAATTGTATCATTAATGAATACCAATGGCCGCTTCATTAAACCAATATTCATAAAACATGTCAGAAAATATAATTATTATAGCTTTTTATTACTATTACGAATTTAAATGCAATAAATATTGAAATATATTGTTCAACTGAGTAGTCTTAACAGTGATGTCACAAGTTTTTATTTAATTCATTTTTCATACAAAATTGTCGACTTGAAAAATGATAAAAAGTATATAGTTAATTTGACTAAGGTGTCATCTACCCTATTAGATAGTTTATAATCTATTCCTAAGACTTGGAAAGTACCCATATGTATTTCAACTGCTTCCATGTTATATTTCTTCGTTCTATATGTTGCCACAGCTTTTTTTTTTTTTAAATATAATATACGTCTTAATAATTAAAAAAACATGTAAAAAGATGATTTATTTATTTTATATAATTGTCATTTTAATTTTCATCTGTATTTTAATTGTCTACAGTAAGTTTACTGGTTCTCGAAAAATTTAAATTTAAAATGAAGTTGCGTATAAAAGTAAAACTTACCTTGCCACCAAAAGCATATCCTAGTTCGAGGGCAATCAGTTGAGCCACTTCCTCGCCACCTTCGACTTCCACCGTCCACTCATTCACAAAATTCTTCAAATGCTCCAGACCGTCATGCACTCCTTCATACCCATACTCTCCTGGTACCCAATTTTCATTTTTATATGGATACCAAGAAAATACGAAATCTGGGCAAACACTAATTATTAAAAATACGTAGAACATTATTTTTATATCTATTTGATTTGTTTTTTTTTTATTTGGGTAGAAGTAAGGGAGAGCGCGCGAGCTCGGTGTCCACACAAACACTAACGTCCGAACAGACAATAAAAAAGGAAAAGCGTGATTTTTCCCCAGCGGCGTATACTGGACTGTTGTCTACTTCACTTCCTGCAGAGAGAACTCGTAATTTGCCCGTTTTTATCTAGATAAGTCTGAAAATAGTTGATATTGAATTATATAAATAAAATTTTCAAGTGAACATATTTTTACACGTAGAAGTAATCATTTAAATCCAGTACCTAATTCGTTATAAATAGATATTAAACGAAAAGTATCGAATCATTATGTTATATCCTTTTAACTTTCAAAACAGTTTTTTACAGAACTTTTAAGAAATCAGTTATATCTATACCAGTAATCATTGCAGAAAAGGATTAGAAAGAACAAACAACAATCATTTAACTAACGTATCTTTAAAATATTGGAAAAAAATATGTTTAACCTATATTATCTTTTAGTATTTTTTTTTCTGTGTGAAAATCTACGTGGATACTAACGGTAGGTGGTTATGTCGGACTCGAACTGACTGGAAACCGCACGCCGTCCTGGGTACTAGTAGCTGGGAAACCAGGAGCTCCCTAGTAAGGAAATCTCTGGATTCTCAACGTACCTCGGGCTACCTACGACTTGTAGATAGCCCCGTCCCGTGTGGGGACCCCGATATTCCCTTTTCTGCCCCCAAAAGGACTCATCTGCCATCTCCAGACTTGTGCTTATAAAAAATGGAGATAGAAACGGTGCATGAGTTGTCTGCGGTACCTGGCCTGTTCCCGGGCCTGTCAGACCGGAAGAGCTCTTAGCCTCTCCTAGTCTCGCTATGCCATCTCCTTCGAAAGCACATAACCTGCTCGGCAGAGACGGCGGTGTTTTACGCGCTCCCGGCGGAGTGAGGGAATTCTCACTACGATGGCCGCCACGAGGTCACGCCGCTGTTTCACCCATGCTGAACATTCTGCCAGCGTGTGGAGCTATTGGCCAGACGTTGCCGTGCTGCCTTTAGTAGTCCACCTGGTGGACATAGTTCTCTTCTTAGAAAGGTGGTTTTGGCCTGTTATTTCACGTTGGTCAGACGAGTTAATATATGATTTGAGTCAAGCCTGTGTGTCGTTGTACATCACCAACGCATTTAATAGACTGCCATTTAACTGCATCAGAGAAGCACTCCATTATCACGAGGTGCCAGAGTACCTGAGGCGATAGTGGCAGATTATTTTGAGGAACGTACTGTCATGTACGTGGCATTTTGAGGTGTCGATTCATGTATTGCGATGTTTCTCAGGGGTTTGTTTTCGGATTACTCCTGTGGAACATGAACTACTACTGGGCCCATCGAGGTCGTCGGGTTGGGTATAATTTGTCACGTCGATGGCGCTCTAGTCAAAGCCTGCGTGTCAAACTTTCTAGAGGTGGTACGTCTGGCAACCAAGGGAATCTTTCTGTTGTTTAGGCGCACTGAGGCACTGGGCTTACGGGACTTAAGCCACGTTTTTACCCTTCATCCGCTGCATGACCAGCTGTCCACGAGTGCTGTACGTCGTGCAAATAGAGAATTCAGCCGTAAATGGTGCCTGAGTCATTGCGGACATGGGCTGGAATGCATCCCCTGTATTTCTGGTGCAGAGTAGCACGCTATATGGTTTTAATCGTTGCGATTCCTACACACCAGCCCCCAGCAAAACTCGGTAGGTTGATGGTCCGAGAGGGTTTCCACACGTAAAAAAAAGGGTTTGAGGCAAGTTTTCCTTATTTTTGCTGTGCTGTCGTCACGCAAAGTGTTCTCCCTTAGTCGGCTCTTATGACATCCATAAGATAATTAGGCGTGTTGATACTCCATATTCTTGATCCACCACCACATGGTGTTAAACTATATGTATGTCACAATAATAAATAACAATATCGAGTTGAAAAAACGTCAGTGACTCGGGTTTTGGATCACCAAATGGTATCTTAATATAGACACGACAAACGTCACTGCTAAATGTTTGCTGTCATGATTAAAATTTTATGAAGCAACATGAAATGCGAGATTTTTTTAATCTGCCAATAGAATGAATCTACATGAAATTAAATCGAAACTACACGAGAAAAACCATCTTGCATACACAGTTCAATTCAGCCTTAAACTTTGCTGTCCTTCTTGAGATTAACTGCCTGAGCCCTGCAGACAGAAAGAAAAACAAAACACAAATATATATTATAGATTCATTTCTATGCTCCTACAGCTCGTAAAAATATTAAAAAAAAGTATCTTCAGATCTTAAAGGAATCGAATGTAGCGGAAAACCGCACGGACATTCAAACAAGGGACACAAAGAACACTAAGACTTGAATCGGTATAAACGTTTGTTATTCACACACACTTCTGACCAGGGTTAGATTCGATCCTGCAAAACGAGATCTGGTGTAATAGTTAAACAAGAGTAGACTGAAAAATAGTTACATGACTTAAAATCAACTGTTCCTTTGAGAAACAATTGGCTTCAAAAGATTTAAATTATTAATAAAAAAGTTATAAAAGTTAGTTATAATAATTACATAATTATTATTCACTTACTTGAATCAGGATAGTTGGTGCCCCTTGGGGGAGGCCTTAGATCTGCAGCAGGACGACGATAGGTTGATGACAAATAATTTAAAAATAACACAATATCATTATTGTAAAACTGTTTAGAAAAGAATAAATTTAAAAATTAACAAATTTAAACATTTGTTATTTATTTATTGCATTAAATAAAATCATTTTAAACTTTAACAGCAGTCACCAGTACCAGGATATTATAAATATGTACGAGTATATATAAACATAGGTGTTGCTCAACAATAGGCGGCAGTGTGTCAGTGGAGCGATAGAGCATGACCATGAAGCGTCTGCGCGAGCGTAACACATTTCAGTAAACAAACACTTACAGATAAACTAATGTGCCCATGTGTTAGGTAGTCTAACTACTCGTAAATAGTTTTTTTTCAATAATTGTACTAGGCATAGTGATTGTAAAAGATCAAGTGTATAGTAAGCATACTTTAACGTGGAAGAACAACAGTTTGCCGATTCGACTGCAGTGATACCAAGTTTTCGATGCTTTTAAGCGAGTGAAACATGATAACAAAAAGTTTACTTTCACCTCTTACCCTCCCCTCTCAATCGCCTCGCTAATTAACATTTGCGTTCCTCCTCTGCTGGCTTATTGCAAGGTCATAGTTTCTTGTTTTGTTAACAGTAAATTAAGTATGGTAAATTATTGAATTCATCATACTTTTGAATGAATTCATCCTATGGTACATTTCAGCATGTTCATACACAAAACAAACCAAAATAAACTGTAAAAAATTACGAATAGAAATCAAACTCCGCTGTCAAACCTTTCATGTCACTACTTTGGCTCGCCTTCCCATCGATGTTTGCTTACCATGTTTCAGTGATGTCTGCAGTCTATATTATTTGCTGAATTACGTTTTTATTTCCAACATTTGTTGTATAAACAAGCTACTATTAGATGTTTACCCATGTTCCTAATCAAAGAAAAGTAACTCTACCAAAACAATGGGAACCCGGAACACATATAATCTCACAATGAATGTTGGTCATCCTATCTTGCAGAGTTGTCCATGAAGCCTAAAATATCGACATCTTTTATATCTACCCTACACGCACGCGTTTATTTTGGGACTATTACTATCCATTTGCTGCGGTTCTCAAAATTTAATGCTAATTAAAAACCGAATATTATACATCGCAGTGAAGATCGAATATTCGATTCTGATGAACCAAATACCCGTATTAGTTACTCAGCTTTCCTTTGACGTTCGGTCTACGAGTATTTCTATGACGCCTAAATTAACTGCGTTTAGTTATTTATGACGTAACTAGTAAATCATAACGTTAAAGGACGCAACTAGTGATTTAAGAAACTGATTGAGTGTTCTAGTCTGAGTTAGTTCAGGATATGTCCGAATATTCCAGAAGTACGACGAAAGACGAATGCCAGTTAGCTGTTAATTTAATTGCTTGAATGACAAAAGTGCAAAACTATCAAAACCCCGAATGAGACAATAAATTTAGAAGTCTTAACCCTTCTTTGCATAATGATGGAAATTTACGTCATAACATTTCATCGTAAAAAATATTTTTATATTTATTTTGGGATATTTGTGACAACGTATGATGATGTAAATTTCCGTTATATTGTTTTTACACAATTCGTATTTTTATTTACAGTAGATTTTTTTAATTTTTTTTTCCTTTAATCTAGAGCATTAATTACATCACCTGTTTTATTTAAAAAAAATAGAAAAAATCATGCAAAGAAAGGTTAACTTTCTTTGTGACTTTTTATGTGCTAGCTCTTACTCAGACGATTCGGTGACGCACTGAACTAAGGATATTAATTAAAATCGACAGTTACGTCAATTTCTATGAAATACTAAAATAATGTTGAGTTATTTTTGAAATCGTATCTGAATCGATAACGAAATCTTGAACGGAGTGAAGTCTAATAGGGAGTAAATATTTTAGCTATTTATTCTTAAATGATTCTATGTTTAAAGTCCTATAGTTTTTTACGATTCATTACGATTTCTTTTGTTTGAATATGAGAAAGAATTAACTTTTAAACGAGATAGATTCTTTTCTCTTGTACAACAGAACATAATATTAAGATAAGAAATAACACAAACAGGTCTTAGAGCCATAAATACTCCTAACCATCAAAAATAGTTCTATACTAACATTTACTCTACTTTGACTGCTATTTATTGAACTTCTGTTAGCGAAGATCTCTCTTTTCTTCTTTAAGGAAAAGCGCACATTGTCAATAACTTTTAACAATCCGCTACTGGACAAAAGCGTCTCTGTAGAAGAGGAGCTTTGGACTACTATACCATGCTGGCTACACGGGTTTGTTTATTGTTGGGTAAAGTGTACGTAACTCCAAGGAACGTCTAAGATATTTTTAATAGATTTTGTTCTTATAGTCTATAATATCGTAACCAATTTACAGTACAATACCTAGTCTTGCCATAAATATTGTAATAAAGAAAAAAGAAAATTGTTAACTGCAAATAACATTTATTACTTTTACAGTGTGTCAGTTTAATACATAAATATAAAACAATTAAAAATATAAAAAGCTTATTCGAAGTGGTCTCCATTGGCTGCAATACAGTCCTTTAAACGATGAGGCCAGTTATCAATAGAAGCACGCACTCTTTCCATGGGAAAATTCTTCACTGCCAATCGTATAGATTGTTTTAGGGACTCCAAATTATCATGGCGTTTAGAGCAAGCTGTACTCTCTAAAACTGACCACAAATCATAATCCAGCGGATTAAGATCGGGACTAGACGACGGCCAGTCTTCAGCTCTGATGAAGTCCGAAACGTTCGATTCCAACCAAGACTGCGTGGACCGAGCTTTATGACCCGGCGCCGAGTCTTGCTGGAAGGACCATACTTGGTTATTGAACATGGTGATGTTAAGGGGCTTAACTACCTTCTCAAGAATGGTATCTTGATACACTTGTGCCGATGTTTTGATACCTTTTTCACAAAAATATGGCTCAGTCACTCCTTCATAGCTAACACCCCACCAAACCATCACTGAAGTCGGATAATGTCCACGTTGCACTCTGTCGACTAATTGGGAAGCTTCCTTAGAGCTTTGAGCATAAATACGGTCATTTTGTTTGTTAAAATGTTGCTCAATTGTAAAAATTTTCTCATCCGTAAACAAAATTTTTCTGTGACCTCCCTTTGCGTACCGCTTCAGTAGTTGTTTCGATTTTACCACCCTATTCTTCTTTAAATTATCAGTTAAGAAATGGCCAGTGCGTCTCTTATAGGCTGCAAGTCCTAAGTCATCTTTTAAAATACGCGACATGGTTCTAGGTGCTATCTTCATTTCCCGAGATAAAATCTTTTGCTTTCGGACAGGATTTCTTCGAATTCTTTCCCTTACTGCTTTGACCACCTTTTTCGTACGAACACTACGTGGACGGCCAGATCTTTTTCTGTCACAAACAGAGGAGGTCTCATTGTACCTATTAATAGCCCGGTACACAAACATTTTACTAATACCAAGTGTATGGAGAGTTTTAAAAATTGCATTTGGCTCCATACCTACTTTGTGTAATGCTATCACAGCGATTCGGTTCTCTTTATCACCCCACACCATTTTAATATCGCAAAATATTTTACAATGTATTGGCGCCAAAATGAGAAAACACAATGAACAATCGTATAAAAATGACAGATTCGAAATTCAAATGTAATATTTTTTTATAATTAAGTGTAACAGTATTTATGGCCAGACTAAGTATAGTTGTAACTAAATTACAAGTGTGAGAAATTTATCTACAGAAATTTCTTATTTCAAGTATTTATCACGTCAATTTCTTTCTCTTTTTACCTTTAAAAAGACAATAATCGCATTAGGAATATATCCTGTGTCGTGGGAAACTTTACAAACACACAAGAAACAGATACAAAGAACACCCAGAATATCCAGCATTTTCCAATATAGTATCTTCACTTTGCAACAAATTCTTTGTTCTCTTGACTCAGGCGATAAATTTATGAAACATTTATAGGTATAAATGTTATGTTACTAAAATCATAGTGAATCGCAGGGATTTCTAAAAAAACATCGGGTACCGTAAGACAACACCTTTCATACATAAACATTCTCAAAAGTTCTCATACATGAAATAATTACTATTATGCGAGTCACTGTAAAAGGTTGACTACATTTAGCTTTATTCATTTAAATTTTCATTAAATTTGTAGTATACATCTAGCGAAAGTCCTAATTATTCCGTGTAATAAAATAAAAACTTATTAATGGAGATGTAGTGGAAATGACGTAATAGGTTGTATTATATCATTCAACATCACACAAGTATAACTTTGGATATCACTGTTCGAACGCATAACCGCGCGCGCGCACCCACAGTCGTGATGCGCGCGCCGCTAGCAGCCGCGGCCTACGCCGCATTACTTCTGTGCTCCCCTGGTGCCTTGGTACTCTGCTATCAGGACGAGAGAGGGTATCAACCGGAGGACGGGTATCACGAAGATGCATTAGACGTGTGAGTGATTTCAGTAAGATTTTAGTTTTCTTTTTATTAGTGCTTATATTTAATTTTTATAACAACCATGGCGGAAGCATTATTCTATAAAAGCTCTCTGAATTGTTTTATTTGTGTATTTTATTTATCTGACGCTGACAACGTCCAGTTAATTTCTGTCATGTAAAGTAAAACTATTTTAAAATTACAGTACAGTACAGACAATCTGTAGTGTATAACAGTTGTTTTCTGATAATTTCATTCAATCGAATGCCTACAACCCGTTACATAGTGTTACTACGTATATTGAATAGGCTATTTACTGTTTAGTATTCAATGAATGAAAAATAATCTTATATACATATACGACTAATCAGTTGCAACGTATAAAAATCAGTACGTAAGTTCAACGACTGCATCCGAATGGAGTACGTTGCGTCATAAAGCTGTGGACTCACTCTCGATGAATTAGGCACAATTTTGAACGTTACAAATTCTCAGATGAGGGCTTACGAGAAGTGTACAATAGATTCCAATACCAGCTGCAACCTGCCAAGTTTCGTTAGCGCACCGTATAATTGCATTGATGAGAAATGAGGAATAATATGGACGTGGAGAATAGTTAAAAACAATACTTAAAGTGGTTTGTATCTCGTGTCAGAACTTTTTGAGTTATTGAAGCATAGACAATCAATTTAACATTTTTTTTTTATGATATACATTTTACAATTTAAATCAGTATTCTTCACTTGTGTTATCCTTAGTAAACTTTGTGAAGTGTGTATGCCACTACAAATCTAGCCATTTGTGATTGTTACAATTTACATTGCATGTGTGATATAAATAGTTCGATGTAAGAATTTCTCTCATGAATTCTGAGAATGAGGGCCTATGAAAGAATAATTCTTAGTAAGCTGAACATGGCCAACGTACGTGCAATAATCTTAAGTGCTTTAAGTACTCTTTGGTGCACTAAAACAATTAGGTAGTGTGTTAATATTAAACTTGCTTTTGATCACAACGTCGTCAGTATTTTAAATTTGAGAAGATACTTATTTCGCCAATAATAATCATCTTCCTGGCCTTTATTATTTCTAAGACTATTTGGGTTCGGTTACTAGTTCAACCAGTTTTAACTAAATATCAGTTTTTCCAAGAAGCGACTGCCAAAGAATAATACACTGCAGCAATACATGCTGTTCATGATTAGACTCTGGCAAACGACACATCCCAATTAGCGGCAAAAGGTTCGCCACTTATTACGTGGGATCAAAATACTGGTGAAAGGTGAACGTTCCTAATCCTTCGGAGAAACAGATGTGATTTTATGTATGTGTATCTCTGCACCAGGTTTCATAAAAAGATGCAGGGGTGACAGTTATCGTGGTAACCGTGTGAGCCTTACACTGCCACGATGACTGTCATGCCTTTACGTCCCCAAGCGGGCCGTGACAACGCATCTTACTAAGCCGCCATGGTGTGGGTCACCATACCGCATTGTCTGCATTTGCAATGAGTATGGTGACCACAACTCTTGGATTCTATTCATGCTTGCCATCAGGCAGAGGAAAGTCACTTTGACAGGATCTTCCTATAGAAAGAAAAAAAAAAGATTCTGTGGTTCAGGTGTAAAAGCGCAACAGACGGACAGACAGATGTACTTTCGCATTATAATACTAGTAGAAATTACATGGAATGTTGCGTATCATACTTTTTAATACTTGTATGCAACGAAACTGTGCTATCTATATCATATATACTGTGAATGACATTGATTCTTAATTTAAATCTAAATTCAAAGACAGATGTCAAACTTATTTTAGTACTCCTCTGACAGGCGACAGATGAAAGTGGGTAATGTCATTCCAAGGGCAGCAAGAGATTTGTGTCTTTTAAGTTGCAAGTATTTAGGAGCAGTTGATACTTTCATATAACCATAATCAATAATCTTTTCCAAGATATCTGATGGAACTGATGGTAGCCCTGATTAATGCATATTTTATATCTAATGCCCGAGGACATACAGGACCGAGTGTACGATGTTTCCGTGATCTGTGCATAATGTCATAATTCCAAAAATATACGTCCTATAAACTGAAATACTGAACGTGAACAGTAAATCATATGAACGTGTTTAAATTTATGTTCTAGTAATCCGCAGAAATAAAATGAAGGATGTCATGGAAAATGTAAATATTATTTTAATATACACAAGAAGGACAAAAAACTTACGTACCATAGACATAACATATAGTTTTATAGTGATGAATATTTTTATAATGTACCTACAATGTGTAATTTATTGTATTATTCCTAGATGACTTAATAAGACTATCTTAAAATAAACATCTGTTCTAGGTAGTATGACGAAGCTTCGACGCGCTTTGTACTTCTAATTAAGCAAAGGACTTTGTCTCAATTACTGATAGTTATGCTTAAAATCATTTGTGAGCTTATCATATCACAATTCTGGAGAATCTTTAACCCTTTTTTTTGTACTATGCGGAAATCCCCACGGATACCACCGAAGGGTGCTTGTGTCGGACTTGAACCGATCAAAAACTGCACGCCGTCTCAGGTAACAATAGCCAGGGGACTAGGTATACCCCGACGTACCTCGGACCACCTACGGCTGCAAGTGGCCCCCTGTTGTAGGAGAATCTTTACCCTAGATTGCTTTCAATAAGCAATCTGTGGAACAGATTGTCTCCTACAGTATTATCGAACTGATAAAACATCCAAATCTTCAAGAAAAGAAAGTTATAGCACCATAAAAACTGGTAACACCGGTGATTCCTTAACTGCAGCCGTCCATGAGCGGTAGCAGTCTTTCCCCCTACATCACAATTATAAAGTTAATATTATATTCTCACTCTAATAGTAAATGGTGACCTAATATTAGGGCAATTGACATCATCAACGAAAACATATAGGAGCGTTCACCTTATCGTGAACAGTCATAAATAACTTGTATGTCTGTTACCCGTGGGTGACGAAGTTTTATAATACTGCTATTATAATGCCCATGATTTCATCTGCTGTAATAAGATGTCTTCTTTCTATAGATTTAAAACAAAAGTATTTAAAATATACTTGCCTTATTGGCGCAATCGTGTAGGTTAACGTATTGAGATCCCTCCACGCCTCGTAGAACACGTTCGGCCATCGGTCCTTTTGGCAATCGTTACGGGCACTTGGAACCCTTAAAAATCCTACGATATCGTTTAGTACTTGGGTTGTGGAGGTCTGAAGGCAATTGCTCCGCGTACAATAACCAAAATTCAGCCGTATCTTGGTGGAGTTAAACCTAATTTGGGCAAAAAGAATTGGAAGATACTTGCCTTATTGCACATTTTTTAACACGATTTTATTAGCATCATCTGTATGTTTGTTTGTTACCGATATTTTTTTGGTATGGGAGCAATTGACCAGCCAAGTCAGCTGCCATGCAGACATCCTTTTTTGAAGGCGCGTAAGAGGTTGATAGTTGCATTAGATTCCAGATGGTTGAGTGGCTCGAGTTCCACTACGATGAATCACTAATACTATTGTAAACGAATAGTAAGAATGCGCATATTACGTTCACGCGTACAAACGACGTACTAACTGTTCTTTTATGGTATACTAGCTATCTGCCCGACTTCGCACGGAAATCTTTGATATTCTCGTGTATTCTCTATTATGATAAGCATGCATGTACTAGTACGTGGTCTTTAATCACTCTCTTTATTGGTGAAAATCACATGAAAATCCATTGCGTAGTTTGGAAAATCTAAGCGTATCTAAGGGATATTGAGAAACTACTAATTACTGAAAGATCTATCGGTAATAGTAATCACAATAACGTTATTGTCGTCGCCTATGTCCGTCCTTAAGAATCAAACCGAGGTCCAACCGTTCAACAATTCGCTCTTACGCATGACGAACTACCAGATACCAGACAGATACCAGACAAATCAAACCAAGCGTCCTCTTACCTAGACCTACTGCTGACGAGCCATCTAGTGCAGTACAGAGTATCGATTCTCATCCCTCTGGGATCTGCTGACCACTGACTGGTGTCTACTGCAACGCATCTTGTTGCCCCACTACAACCAGTGGCAGCAACAAGACGATTACGATGCTACTACGTCAGCAGACTGTAATGGATGCAGGATTATTTTGTATCTATCACTTGAGGTCAACCTGATCAAGAGATGATTTTAAGGATAAAAATTATTTTATATCTTTTCCCAAAACTCAAACTATCTCTTTACCAAATTTCATCTAAATCGGATTAGCTAGTTAAGTGTGAAGAGTACAATTTTTTCCCTCCTTTTCAACCTCTTTAAGGAATGGTTTAGTGGACAAAAATTATTCTATGTCCTTCCCCACAACTTCCATACCATATTTCATCGAAATGGGTTCAGCGTTTATTGTTTACCCGTTTAAATTTCCCGGATATAAACTATCTCTTTAAAAAAACTCGTCTTTATCGGTTTAGCGGTTTAAACTTGATGTAGTAGTAGACGCAGAGACAGACACTTTCTCATTTATGAAATTAGTTTTTTGTGTGGATAAACCACACTTGGTCATCGATAGGAGCGCTGAGCGTCTCCGACACAAGTGCTTTGCCACAAAAAAACCGAGTGCTGTTTACCTACTAAAAATATTACACTGATAGAAAAGTAGAACTTGCAAAGTCTCAAGGGTTACAGTTTATTACGATAAATGATGTAATTCAATGTTAGATATTAATATTAGTAAATCAAGACGACGAAAAATTCACCAGTTGCATGTTTTATCGGCGTGCGCTGGGCAAACAGTTAAATTACAAGTAATATAATGTACTGCAAAAATATTAGTATGGAAAAAGTCTACAATAATATAAACTGTACCATATATCTAACTCCTATATTTAAGACAGAACAACGTTTTATTTCGTTAAAAGAAAAATAACAGATATAAATTAATATTTAAGTGAATTTATATCGTACATTATGCGCGTGTGTACAAAAATTAAGAGTAGTGTGTGTAAAACAAGGGTATTATTAACCCTTTACTGCATTTAATTTGAGCATATAGACAAAGAGATCACTTGAAATAACCAAAAACGCAAGACATAAGCGACTGTCACTTGTCTAAGGTACTTTAATCTATCTCTTGGCTGGTCTCCGTCGAGGCGTCATATTGAGGCATCATTGTAACGATAACTCCCATTATGGTCAGCAAACTAAGGCTCTTGGATTAAAATAACAATTGTGTAGTCGTTTGTCGCGAGATCCATGTAACAATTTTCACACTATCACGTGTGATAAACATCAGGTCATTTAGCAGTTAGTTCTCTAACAATGTTAATTACGCGATCCTATTCTGGTCCACAAACAAGTATTTATTTGACCTATAGTGTTACGCTGTGCATTGTCCCAATTAGATTTTCTATCAGCCTAGATCTAGTACACAAGTTGTTAACGAGTGTTCTACATAGAGGGGTATAAAGTTGGTTCGTAACTGGAGGTCTCAAATGAAACGTGATCTGTATGAGAATATGCTAAACGTTTATGTTAAGAGACACTTCTTAGAAATTCATTATCTTTGAAAGTTTGTAACTCTAGAAGAGTTAGTTAAGCATTGGTTGTTGTTACGAATTCAAACAGGTGATAATCATTACTTGATGTTGTGGTACAGTTTGATGAATTTTGAAGGTTTAATTCACGTACTTTAAAACCCTAATGGATTCTGATTCTGATTGTTTTTTTTTTTCTGTATTAAGAGCCTGCCAAAGTGACTACTCTGCCTGATGAAAAGCATCTGGTTTACTTTGTTCTTTGTATTCGTTTTTTGTATATTTGTAACAGTTCCCCACGACACAGGATATGTTCCTAATGCGCGTGTTTTCTTTTTTAAATGAAATAAAATAAATTATGAGCTATTTATTTTGGAACGGCATTTTCCTTTAATGTTTTTCTGAAAATAATTTCATTCAACGAAATTAGTATGTTGATATTGGTATACTTTTTTACTAAAGTTAATCTGTGGACTTGGTTTTACAGGTTATTACAATTATAGATGAAGAACCTGAATCTTGGATAGGAATATCGTAGCAATAGTCACTAACTAGGGTCGTTCTAAAATTAGAACAAATCTAAAATTAGGGACTTAATACTTAACTAATAGTTAGAAAATTTACTTTATTTAATTATTAGCCTTAACCCGTGGCTCCGCCCGCGTATAAGTCGGATACCGCGGTAAAAGTAATATATGTATTATTTCTATGTATAACCTATATTACTGTAAAGTTTCATGCAAATTGGAAGGTAGTAGAGCCACGCTGATTTCAGCACGAGCGGGCCGGCTCGA
The DNA here is from genome assembly GCA_949316085.1 of Hypercompe scribonia. Taxonomy (NCBI): domain Eukaryota; kingdom Metazoa; phylum Arthropoda; class Insecta; order Lepidoptera; family Erebidae; genus Hypercompe; species Hypercompe scribonia. The sequence goes on along the minus strand of OX438984.1, from coordinate 3,090,145 downwards.
CCGGGACAGTACTACCCTCCCACAGAAGACCAACCTAAAGCGTCAGCATCCGTATTGTCGGTGTGAGACCGGAGGCCCATCGATGCAAGGGTGACAGTTATCGTGGTAACTGTATAAGCCTTACACTGTCACAATGTCTGTCATGCCTTTTACGTCCCCAAGCGGAGTGTGAAAAAGCATCTCTCAAGGCCGCCATAGGTAGGGTCACCATACTGCGATGTCAGCATTTGCAATGAGTATGGTGACGACAACTCTTGGATTCAATTCATGCTTTCCATCAGGCAGAGTAGAGTCACTTTAGCAGGCTCTTAAGATAGAAAAAAATCCGTCCAGTAGTTTTTTCGTGAAAGAGTTACAAACATCCATACAAACTTTCACATTTATAAGATTAGTAGGTTTATTACTTAATTTACTTATTTATTGTTCTTTTTCAGCTTAGACGGTAATTCCCCGTGTCCTACAGACCGACTCCTGCGCACGAGAGGTACCTGCAGAGTCGACGGTGCTGACATAGAATGTATCAAACTGCGCTGTTGCGACACACACATCCACGTCGCTGGAAGGTAAGGAGTATTTAATTATTTTTAGAAAATAGAATTTTATGCCAAGCCTGATCTACTTACGTGATACATTATGTATACGCAATATTCGTTTTTATCTTTGCCTTTTTGTCTTACTAACTTTTCCCTCGTACTGAACACCGAATTTGCCCATGATTTCTTAAGTCCCCGGGTGACTGGAATAGGTGTACATTTTCCATGTAAAAACAGAATTCTCGTATCTAGTCTATTCTTAGCATCCATATTTATATAGGTACTAGCTGACCCGGCGAACTCTGTTCCCCCTTAGAGGCAATAAATAAGTAGATTTGGTATTTTATTCAATTCAATTTTTTATTAGGAAAAAAGTAAAAAAAAACAAAAAGTGTGTATCCTATGTCCGTCTCCTGGTTCCAAACTACCTCCCCACCAATTTCCAGCTAAATCCGTTCAGCGGTTCTTGAGTTTTAAGTGGTGTAACTAACACCACTTTCTTTGATATATATAGATTTATAAATATCATAAAAAGACAATATATCGATTGGTGACGGTCACAGTGAAAGATGAGCGTTTACTGTCACAGAATAAATATAAATTATAAATCATGTTATTCTAAAGTTATAATAAGCTCTGTTAAAAAAGGTTTTATTTCTTCTCCTTCCTTTGGCATACATAATATATTTGTTGTTCTTTTCTGCCAATATTGATATAGGAAATTATTAGCCTTGTGTAATATACTTATGGTTTTAGTAAAGTAACAAGTTCTGTAAAACGTAGTATTACAACTACAAAAAAACAATACTTAGTCTAGACAAGAAAAAATCTTCCATAAATTTGAACCAGAAATTTCTTTATCTAGAACTAAAGCTCCTTGACAACCTTCAGTCCTAGTAGCTAAGTATAAAATATTATCAGCGTTGACAAGACAAGGTCATTTGAAACCTATTTCTCTATTTTATTTTCACAACAATACCATAAACCTACATTGACATTCAGAGTGTGTATATACTGTGAAGGGCGGCAGCAGATATACTTTGTCCGTTGGTCACGTCGAATGAGGAAGTGTCGCCAAGTTCGCTCAGTAAGTGTATATGTAGTATTCACGACTATTGATCAAGCATGTACGCACGCTGTTCGCCTAATGACCTGATTCATTGATGATTAATGAGTTAATGAAAACTTTGGCATTTGAGTATATGTAAAAATCATTTGAAAGTGATTTCAACAATTTGTTGGGTGTTACGTAATGCGGAATGATTGGTTATTTACAATCTATTTCTTGTTTTTTTGTATTGCAATTTTGAGCTTTATAAGTTATGGTATACGATGGTTTAGTGGCTTCGTTTTATTAGCTTTTAGCAGGTCATGTTGAAAATATTATACGAGTAATGCAACAAATATATAACAAAGGAGAGGGGTCAATATAGTTTGCAGTCTTATTACTGTGAGAATATTTTAAAGATAACCATAGGTACTTACAATAAAGAGATTTATAAATAAAGGTTTACTAGTACTAATATTAAAAAGTAACTGACCTTTTGTTTACTTTTTTAAAAAGACGAATCCTGCGTTAAGAGTTTTTTTTCTTTTTTTTCCTTTCTTAAGAGCCTGCCAAAGTGACTCTACTCTGCCTAAACGTAAAACGGGACGTAAAAGGCATGACAGTCATTGTGACAGTGTAAGGCTTACACAGTTATCACGATAACTGTCACCCCTGCATCTATGGGACTGTGTCGTGGTGGACGTTACAAAGATATATGATATGGACACAAAGAATACTCAGATTCAGAACAACAATTTGTTGATTATATAAAGTGTTGTACCGTGTGCTCAAACCCGAACGCATAACACTCAGCGCAGTGGAAAGCGACGTGGCGTAGTAGAAACCTTAAATCTTTTTACTCGTTCGCTCTAACAATTCTGGACCTTTTATCGATCATAGTTATGTTCAATACTAATTTAAGTAATGATTTTGACTGCCTCGGTGGCGCAGCGGTAGCAAATGCGACTTCTGTACCTGAGGTCTCGGGTTCGATTTCCGGGTCGGGCCACATGTTTCTATGATCTGCAAATATGTGTTTCGGAGTTTGTATTTACAAAAAAAAAATTATATATGTATTTATATCAGTTGTTTAGTACCCATAGTACAAGCTCTGCTTAGTTTGGGACTAGACGGCGTTGTATGAGATGTGTGATGAAATATTATTATTATATTATTTTGAAATTGGCTTTAATAAATTTTCTCATTTAAAGTAGAGATAGCACATTTTGAGTGGAACAAAAGTCATCGCGTACAGTATGTTTAAACACTAATTAGTATACATTTGTAACACAGGTGCATACCGAAATCCGTGGACCCGTGCAGTTTGCAGCTGTGCGAGCAAGCTTGCGAGGTGAGAGGCGAAAAGGTATGGTGTACCTGCCACAATGGATATCAGTTCCATTCAGATAACTACCGCAAGAAAAGTCAACCGTATTGTGTTGGTAAGCATCGTTTTCGTTAAGAGTATTTTCAAAAAGACGTTTTGCTTATTGGGGTATAAGTAAGCTATTTAGCGGAATTATCCCTCCCATACACTAACTACTGTAAAATTTGTACACTAGGTTAATAGCAGTGATCTACGAATACATCGTGCTATAAAACTCAAGATGTCCCAGGGTAGTTTAACTGTCTTTAGGACCTGCAATGATTAAAAGCTAATTATTGAATAAAACAAAAATCTGACTGTATGAAAATGTATAAACCTGTCCTATAATATAATATACATATATAAGGTATGTTATCGAGGATTATCAAAATAAACCATAAATTATTTCCCTGAAAATACAAAGAAACGACATTTAAAGTTTACTAATATCAATTCCTTAACTATATTCTTTCGTTTATCACTCTATAAGTTTTTGTAACAACCAATGTTCACGAAACAATCTAAAATATTATCCACCATTAAAAATGACGTGTCAATCTCTCTATGCGCCACAGACAACCTAAAAACACGCGGAGCGCAGCCAATGAATGAACTAATGAAATAACGTTTCATTACATATATAATATATATATATATATATATATATATAAATATAACATCGCTATACTATTAAGACAACACATCAAACGCCGTAGTCCATCAAATCTTGTAGGCTGCAAAGTGTACGATACATAGGTACTACGGATATACTTAAAATAACCCTCTTTCTGGCACAGTTGGGTAAAACTAGTGCTATATTTTTACCCGACTGTACCAAAAAGAGGATTATGTTTTTGAATAACATCACAATCATACTTTCAAACACTATGATACATATCCAGTATTCCGAAGTTCCGTATCTCTTTCATTAGCTCAATTTATGGTGATTTCCTTGGGTTAGAGGTTCGAGTAGTAATTTTATTGTTTTTAATGTTTTTGTCTATTTAACGAACCTATGATTAATTTATCCCAATTCTCAGATATAGACGAATGCGCTAGTATAAATGGTGGTTGTGAGGAGCATTGCGTGAACGACCCTGGCGGGTATCACTGCGAGTGTTCACCGCCCTCGTTCCTCGCCAGAGATGGAAAGAAGTGTGAACGAAGAGTGTCTATCACGATACCATCAGTAAGTAACGATTTTTTTTATTTATCGGTAAAGAGGTAAAAGACGACCACTGTCCACGGACACTCACATCTTGGAATCATCCTCTGGTCTTCTTTATCGAATATCCTCGAATCAAATAGAGCATGGGTGTCAGTTACCTTATTCGCTCATTAAAGAACAACAAAAGAATTGCGTGACACCGGTTTTCTGTGAACTAGTTGTTTTTTTTTTAAGAAAAAAGACAGCGCCCACTCTAGGAACAAATCCTATGTCGCGGGGAACTTTACAAACATTCAAGAAACGGACACAAAGTACACCCCAGACTCAGAACAACAATTTATGGATCACACAAAGTGTTGTCCCATGTGGGATTTGAATCCACAACGCCCAGTGAAGTGGAGAGCGACGTGGCGACCGCTTAAACCACCAGGCCAACCGTGCAGCCATATTACTCCTGTCAAACCATCCTGTTTGTGATAAGATGAATCAATTATCTTAAAAAGATGTGACATGATTAGCGCAGTTAACATATCTGTTGCAGGAGCCTCTGCCGTTGGTGAGAGCATCTTCACGATGTTATGCACCCTGCGATACTGTGACCTGGCTCTCGAGGAGAGTGAAACAGCTTAACGATCAGCTGCGTACTACACAGGCAGCTTTGAAAACGATAATGGAAAACCCTATCCTTAAAGATGGTATTTATGCATGAGGTTTTTTTTGTTTAAATTTTATTTGTGCTGTTATTATTGAAAGGCCAATGATTACGTCTTTAGTAAAACTGACATCTTAACCCAAGCACTTCAAAATATCACGGCATAATATCCTCGTTATTGATAAATATTTGTGATTTTTGCTAAACCTTCTCAAAAATCTAATATCAACCCGATTGGCAATAGATTGCGCCAAAGATATTATTAGCTAATATCTGATCTTAACGCTACCAGCGCTATTTAGAAAAGTTATTGTAAGTAGTACTCGTAGTACTTTAAAATGTGATATCAAGTGATTAAGATCAAGCTTTGGGAGTTTCCACAAAGTATTTTAGTCCTTTCTAATCTGTACACATAATCTCGATTGTAACACTAGATCATAGCGATATTTGTTTTATGACGTGACTGACTTATATTATCTACACAAATCAACCTGTTGATATATGTTAATAAAGATATAAGCATATTTTTGCGTCATTGATACCAGGAGATCATATGAATGCAGAAGGTAGAAGGATTACAAATACGGATTGTCACCATCCTTTTAATCACGCGGGCAGATACAGCCGACAGCAAACTACGTAGGACAATAGTATTGTAAAGAGAAAGTCAATTTAACATAGAACCTTAGGCAACCAGTCTGCTCAATCTGGCAAGTACACTATTAGAGGTTGTTGTTAATGATAATGATAGCGTTCTGTACTCAAGTGTTTTCAGCTGTTATACTTCAAGGCACATAACAAACATGATTGTGACGAATTTCAGGAAGTAATCGTTTTGCTGAAGGCTCCTACGCTTATAGGGTTTTAGATTCAACAGCACCTTTAGAAGGAGGTTACTGTCGATGTGAAAGAGGACCTAGGGTTAGTATGAAATTACCTTGTATTTTTGTAAGTGATAGAATGCAATGAAATAAAACTAAGGGTCATCATATTTCAGGGCCCAGCAGGGCCTCCAGGTATGGAAGGTCCGAAGGGTGATAGTGGAGCAAGAGGACCACGCGGACCACGCGGACCCAAAGGTTCTTTAGATCTGATGCTCCTCATGATAGCAGACTTGAGACATGACATCCAAAATATAGAAGCTAAAGTGTACAAAGACGGGGAACGGTAAGTGAAAATCTCTCCAAAATATATAAGATAATGAAAACTAGGAAACCTTTTTATCTGCCTCGATAGCGCAGTGGTAGTGAATGCGACTACTGTGCTTGAGGTCTCGGGTTCGATTCCCGGGTCGGACCAAATGTTTGTATGATATGTATAATATGTATGTATTTACAAAAAAAAAAGTATATAAGTATTCTATCAGTCAGTCTAGTTATCATAGCACAAGCTCTGCTTAGTTTGGAACTAGATGACGTCGTGTATCAAATGTCCGAAATATTTATTTATTTTTCAGGTTAAATTTAAACTGCTTACGGTATTTCTGAATATAGCTTCACGAAATGACGAGTTCTTGAAATTACGTCATTTTGTATATATAATCACCATGAGGCCATAATCAAACCATAAAGGGCTTAATTAATATTTAAAGTGAGGTTACTAGGATAACAGATAAGATAAGGAGATTAGGTTGTTTGTTCCTGTTGTCTCAGTTTTAGAACTACTTGTAAAATGAGCCTAATAAACTGATAAGCATCAATCAATCAAAAACTTAAGAAGTTTTTGATTGGACCTTGGTCTTAAAGAGAGTTTGTTTGGTAGAAATCGCTAATCTCAGGAACTACTAGATCGAATTGAGAACATTTTAGTAGTGTAGTGTTGGTGCCTCGTAGGTTAATAACGCGTTACGATCAATAGGAGCTGAACATCAATGAAAAACGTTGCAATATAGGGCAATTGTTGAAGTTATACTTCTTCTAGCGCGTTTGGGCAAAATGATGTGAGTAATTTTTTTTGATATACGCACATACGTTGCGGAAAACCGACACAATGAAATTAGCTAGTCAACATTTTAGTTTTGTATTATCTACAAATAATCCTTTCATGACATTTAAATAAAATTTATTTAACTAGACAATGTGTTCTAGTAAAATTTTCTTTCAATGTATTAAATATCGTTTTTTCTTCTTCTTGTTACGTCAAAGAAGTTTGATTTCTTACATGCACAAGTACACACATTTTTTCTTTTTAGAGATTCAGGCGGAGACAAAGATGTTTACAGATTAATATCAACCCTGATAATTGTAAATTTAGAGTAAATAGCTTCACCTTTGGGTTAAAAAGGCTCTGGATGTCGTAATAGCAGCGGTTCCCGGATCCCTCCTATCTCAGGCGCAGAGTGGCACACCGTGTGGTTTTAGTCGGTCCGATTCCGACACACCACCCCGCCGTAAGCCCCGGTGGGGTGACGGCCCGAGGCTTCCACACGTTAAAAAAAAAAAGGGGTTAAAAAGGCTGAATAACATCCGTATGACATTAAAATCTCTTAATAATACGATACGGTACTATTAGTAGAATTACAATATTACACATATTGTAATTCTACTAACAGTAAAAATTGTTGATATGATATGATAAAAGTTATAAGAAAAAAAAAGACTGTATAAAATGAAATACAGATTTGTCAATAACTATATCACACTAGGAAAGGTTTTTAAAGGAATTTTAAAGGATACATTTTTTGGATACGAGGATTTGAGGCTATACCTCGAGTAGGTCAGAGTCACGTACCTATTAAGGATAATTTCTACCGAACGGCTCGCATCAGATCGGATTAAACACGATATTAAATTGTGTACTGAGTACTTAAAGTGTATATTTCAAAATTCGGCTCGCGTGGCCTTCAAATCCTTTACTCGAATCAGCTGTTGAGCACGAGAAACGCACAGTTATCGAAGATGTCTTTGATAACTGTGCGTTTTAAAATCTTGACGACCAAGCTGTCCGTGGCTTCACTTACGCTTATGATGATTTTTAAAAATTTCCCTGTGTATTCCCATTATTTCCATTCCAAATGTCATTATAATTAGTTCAGCGGTTTAGTCATGAAAACGTTAAAGACAAAATTACTTTAACAATTATAACTCTAGCAGGAATTATGTTAGGTATTTGATTTTGTTAAGTTAGTTGCGGAATTAAAGTATAACTTCTAAATTCAGTTCACTTTAATATATCATTCAGGCCAGAAAGATTCAACTTACAAAATGCATGGCGACGACAACGCAAACAAGAGAAATTGGACAAGGAGAGGAAGATGGAGCAGGAGTTGGAAGCGTTCACCGCACCACCGATAGAAGGACATGTGGAAATCACGCCTAACGGTTAGTTTATCACTATCAATCATCTACAGTCTTTAACAGTCCACTGCTGGACATAGGTCTCTCCTTAGTAAAGAGGTTGATGCCTACTATACCACGCTAGCCAGACGGCTTAGTATAGGATTTGTTCAAGTTTTCCTTCTCTTTGTAGTGATATTTTGCTAAATAGTTTTTCCCTTAGTCGCTACTTACGATACCCACGGGATGAACAGGGGTGGGATTCTCAATCCGTCACCACACGGACACACTCTTCGTTTAACACATTCAAATTTGGATCAAAATAAAGTATACACTGCCACAATGACTTTCATACCTTTTACGTTCCATGCATGCAATGCATCTCACCAGGTCACCATAGTGTGCGATGCTGTCTATCAGGCAGAACGAATCACTTTGGCAGGCTCTTAAATAAAAAACATAAAGAAAGAAAGAAAATAAAGAATCTTCCGTTATTGTCGTAAATTATTTTTGAATAATGTAGTTTACAACAATTTATCCGACCATATGCAGTGATCTTGTATTGCATATTTTGTACCCTTAGTCGCCTCTTACAACACCCATGGGAAGAATAGGGTTGGTGGCACTCTGTATTCTTAGTCTGTCACCACGCTAAGGGGTTAGTTTATACACACTGAAAAAGGATCAGAGGATAATGTATGTATGTTATGTTTTTATGCCCATTGATGCAGGGGTGACAGTTTTCGTGGTAAATGTGTGCAATACAATGCTACGATGACTGTCATGTCTTTTATGTCCCTAAGTGAGGCGTAGAAAATCGTAATAGGCCGCCATAGTGTGGGTCACTATACTGCACTGTCAGCATTCGCAATGAGTATGGTGACTACAATTTTTGGATTCTGTTCAGGCGTTCCATCAAGCAGAGTAGAGTCACTGGCAGGCTATTAAAATAAAAAAAAATGTAAAAATAAAAACCCTTTCATCAAAAGCATTTAATAGTCCACTGCTTGACATAGACCTCTCCATTAGAAAGGAGGTCTTGGTCTACTATACTCAATTTCATTTTTCAAGTTACTCAATCTTTTATTGCACACCATGTCGTTACAAAGATGTACCAGTACGTATAGACCTCGTCGTACACGGTAGAGTTGGAATTAACTTCTATGTTTTTTTTGCGGTGCCTTCCAGGCAACCAAGTTTTGGTAGCTTGTACGGGTTGTTGACAAATAATCCGAGTCAAAAAGTACAGAATGATATCATAATATTAAATTCGTTCACATTGTCACTGCCCACACATAAAATTATCAACTTAATTAAAATGAAAGTTAATAAAAGAGTCAGTGGCGTTTTATCATTTACTCGTAGGTGGTATACTGTACGTACTTATTACATTTTTTATCTACTTTGAAGGTGCTAGGGTTAGAACTGTATTTTGTGCCAGTATAAAATAGTTTCTTTCAAAACTGAATTCATTTCATAATACAGAGATAGATATTGTCCGCGTGACGGATTAAGAATACAAAGTGTCAACACCGTTTTTAACCCATGGGTGTGGTAACAGGTGACTAAGAGAGCAAGTTCCGCCGGATAAGATTACTTTAAGGAGAAGGAAAACTTGAAATAAATCCTATGCCAATCCATTTGGACAGCGTGGTACAGGACGCTAAAACCTCCTAACCACAGAGAAACCTGTATCCAGCAGTAGCCTGTTAATTTCTGTTGATGTGAAATAGATAGAGTAGTGATAGTTATGGAAAGAACTCGGAGGACGATTTATTGAAAATGGAACTATTGTTCTGTGTACAAATACGCTAACATATCTATTCGTATATTTTAGTGTATTTGTTTTAAGACTTACATCAAACTTCCGCTCTGTCCATATTAGTCTTACTATTTTGAAGAAGACGGGGGAGGTGTCATTCTTACGCGCTTGTGAGTTGCAGCTATCCATGGACGACGGTTGTCAGTTACCACCAGGAACCCATGTGCTAGCTAACCCACTATACGTACTATAAAAAAGGATTATTTGATTAAGTGATCAATTTTGATTGCAGGTCAAAGTGGCGAAATCCTACACGAGTCTACCACAGACTGGACTTTGGTCAAAGGAGAACCTGATAGTTCAGATCTGCCACAAGGATTCATAGACGATTTAGTGACCTTGGAGAAGCTCCGGCAGTACAACATACTGGGTAACATAACGAGTACTGAGGACGAAGGAGATGAACCAGACAAAGATTATGATTATAGCTTCTACTAGGGTTACATAAGGATAAAGATTATTTTTTAGAACTTTTGTTTCACTCAAATGTCAAACTGTCCTTTATGTCTAATAATTATGGAGCCTGAATGCTAAGCTACAGGTCGTTCGATGCCCACCGTAGACAAATAATTCTGATGGGCACCGTTATTTTGTTCTGTCGTGGAGGTAATTTATTTAAAATATATATTTATTTAAATGTATAAAAGTATGTTTACCAGCAGTCTGATTAATATCACAGGCCTTGCTTAATTTAAAATCAAACAGCCGTGTGTGAGATTTAAAAAAAATAATATTGTTAAATACTTCTGTGACCAAGTGTCAAGTGGGGCACGTAAGCCGATCCCTTTCGCGCTTAGGCATATTAACTTTGTCAGTTACGGATTAAATGTTTCTAGATCCCTTGGACTGATTGACCGTATTCCTAAACGAACATTGCATCAGGCACGAAAAATAATGATGAGTGTGAACTCTAATTATCCATTCAATCTCTCTATACAAATTATCTAGACGGCCTAATAGATAGTAGAGCCACACTGATTTCAGCACGAACGGGTCTGCTCGACCGGGGCAGTACTACCCTCTCATGGAAGATCAAACTAAAGCGCCAGCATACGTGCTGTCGTGTTTCGTTGGTGAGTGCGAGACCGGAGACCTACTGAGGCAGGGGTGACAGTTATAGTGGTAACTGTGTAAGCCTTACACTGCCACAACGACTGTCATGCCTTTTACCTTCCCAAGCGGGACGTGGAAAAGCATCTCACTAAGCCGCCATAGTATGGGTCACCATACTGCTTTCTACATTCGCAATAAGTATGGTGAGATCACTTGGATTTTATTCATGCTATCCAACAGGCACAATAATCTCTCTGGCAGGCTCTAAAAAAATGTATAAAATAGATCCTCCTCCCGACTCCTATCGATCAGTGTATTTCTGAATCGGCCACGGAGTATCGAGTGGCGTAAAGTTAAGAATGGCAAACATCACAAAAAGTACATACAGTTGAATCCGTTTATTATGACTCCGCCTATATTGACCAACCGCTTATTATGACGTAGTTACACTACGAAGTTTGGTTTTCATCCAAAATTCTTCATAAAAAAGTCGGATATAATGACTTCGCTTACAGTGACATGTCGCTTATTATGACCCATTTTTAATAAATTATGTCCGATTATAATGACCATGAAAACTTTAAAATTTAAAGGTGTGAATTGTAGTGGAGGCAAATTGTCGAAAGATAGAATAACTGTCATGGTAGCAGCTAATGAGTGGCACAGATAAAAAGAAATTGCTCATTATTGGAAAGTCACAAAAATCAAGATTTCAAATCATTAACTGTCGATTATGCTAACAATCGTAGAGCTTGGCTGACGTCAGAACTTTTTGTAAAATGGCTTCGAGTTTGGGATCGCGATTTGGTGAAGAAGAAGAAAAAGATTTTATTGCTGGTTGATAATTGCCCCGCGCATCCAAATGTAACTGATTTAAGGTCTATAACACTAGCTTTCCTGCCGTCGAATACAACATCAGTACTACAGCCAATGGATCAGGGAATAATACGATCACTCAAAACGAATTTTAGAAAGAACCTTGTGCTTAAAATGATTAATTGCCTTGATGCTAATGAAAACAACTCTTATACAAAAATAACGGTGCTAGATGCAATTCTGATGGTTAATGACGCATGGAATAAAATGTCACAAAGTACCATTCACAAGTGTTTCAGACATGCTGGATTCATTGAAAGTCAAGACGGTTATTATAAATAGAATATGATATGTATGATATCCATAAATAGAACATGAATTGATGAAGAAGATAACGTCTCTTTATCTTCGTGTTCACGAAATCTAAATTCAGATTCCTTAGCAGCACCGGAAATGTGGGAAGATTATGTTGATATCGATAGCGCTCTCTTCTCATTCGAAGAACCCACCGATGAAAATATCGTACAGAACATTAATGCTAAAGAAAACTCGAAAGTGCTGGGAAAGAGAAGAGGCATTAAAAACTGCAGAATTATTATCACGATTTGTTCATAGCAATATTGAAAATGATAATTTAACCATAGCGATGTCTTCTATACATAATAGTATTAGAGACTGTTTTACAATAAAATGAAAAACAAAAGCAGACAAAAATTACAGATTACTTATATTAAAAAATACACTTGTATGTGTATGATGTATGTACATACATATGTACTTATTGCGTGAAATTTTTATTTTATAAGTTACTATGTTTTTCTATTAAAATACTTAAATACATACATACATTTTTTTTCACAAAACGCTTTGTATGACGTCCGCTTATTATGACGTGTTTGGCAATTCCTTTCGATGTCATTATAAACGGATTCAACTGTATTTATCAATTTTTCATAAGACCTTCGTGAATTCATACTCATTCACAAGGTTCCCATAACAAATTTGTCTCCTAAGTCAGTCGGATGTATGTTCGAATAATTTTCTACATTAGACGAATTGAATATAATTAGTTGGTTCGTAACAACTGTTCACCGTTTCCCATATACCATTTATTTTGAGATTTTTAAACCAATGTAGAAGAAAATAACTGTAAGTGGTGTTAACAGTTCTTCTCCAGTACTAGGATAACATAAAATAAAACAACATTATTATTATAAAGATTTCTTTTACACATATTAATACATGCTATATCATTGAAATATATTAAAGTTTAACTCGACACGGAGGGTTGGTACTGAGCGGCGAGCCGTTTGAACTCGTTGCTCTTGGCCTGGTAATCCTTTGTGAAGGGATGTTCAGGGTGGCTGTCAAGGAGTTGTGCTATGTAGCGGTTGAATACCTGAAACAATCGTGGGTATAAATTGATACACACGGCAAACGTAATAATAAATAAGTATTTCGGACATTTGACATACAACGTCATCTAGTTTCAAACTAAGCAGAGCTTGTGCTATGATAACGAGACTGACTGATAGAATACTTTTTTACCTTTTTTTGTAAATATATACATAATATATATATAAAACCCCCAAACTTCGAGACAAATATTTGCAGATCATACAAACGTTTGGTCCGACCCGGGAATCGAACTCGAGACTCAAGCACAGCAGTCGCATCCATTACCACTGCGCCACCGAAGCAGTATAATACTTAGCCAAGTTTACACGGCAAGTATATTGCTATATGTTTACGTGTGTGTGGTATTATAAGTAAATATTTTTTTGCTTAGAAATTTGGAATGTATTATTTTTTTCAAACAATTCTGTTAAAATCAGTTCAGTTTATTAAAATCGCAAACGTCGTGCTATTGCGAAGTATATCGTTAGGTGTGTGTACAATATTGTAATATAATCTACAATGTGTTTATAAGGAGGTTTCAGGCAACTTTAATATTGAATCTTTCGTTGACAGCGCACCTGAACGAAAGGTTCGTTAAGGGTTTATATCTCGTAATTCTCGTAACGTATCTGATTATTGGATTACTAATCCTGGTCAGATGACTAAGCAGAATTCCATACTAATGTTATAAATTGGCAAATAACTTTAGTCTGTCTATTACGCGTTCACGGCTAAATCACTGCACCGATTTCAATAACAAATTTGGCATGGAATTACTTTGCTTCTTGAAGAAGGGTAAAGGGTACTTTTTACCGTGATAACCGACATACACGCGGGCGGAGCCACGGGCAAAGCCAGTATACACGTACACGTATACATGTAATAAGCTGTACCATACTTTACTTATAGTATTGAATACTCTCTATACAGTGGACCCCCGGTAATTCGACAAACGTTTTGCAGGGCAGTGTCGGACTATCGAATTTGTCGGATTATAGAGCACTGCCTAAGACCCCCCTATAGCCCGGCTTTTTTTACAAAAGAGTACCTTGTAAACCAACAAATTAGAGACAAATGATAAAATTCTATATGTTGTCTTCTGGGCTTGTGACGACATTACTAGGTTCGTATACGTAATGCACAATGAATAAACGCTAAGCTGCACCGCTATCACACGTAGTCAAATTCAAACTAAGCAATCGGAATTGAAACAATACCTACGCGTCGAACACAAGTTGTAACCTGTTCAATCATGCGCGATCTACTTTAGCAAAAATTGTTTGATTGATGTCGGATGACGGGGGGGTCCGGATTAGACAGGGGCCGGATTACCGAGGGTCCACTGTAATACAAAATGGGTTCTCCTACTGTATTCTAAATACCAGCAGGTTCAAGCTAACAAACAATGAAACAAAAACTCTTGATAATATTATATTCAATTTAAACTGATGATGAACCATTGATGCATTGATGATTAGTTGTCGCAGTAAGAGTGTGCAATACAATATTACGATGACTGACTTGTGTTTTACGTCCCCAAGTGAGGCGTAAAAAAGCATCTCACAGGGCCGCCATAGTGTGGGTCACCATACTGCATTGTTAGCATTCGCAGTGAGTATGGTGACTACAACTTTTGGATTCTATTCATGCTTTCTATCAAACAGAGTAGAGGTCACTTTGGTAGGCTATTAAAAAAAAACCTTTTGGTTTAACGATTAACAACCTTGACTGCTAAACTGAAGGTTGTGGATTTGAATCCCACCTAGTACAGATAATGTGTTATGAGCATGATTACTTGTTCAGTGACTGGGTGTAATTTATCTTATAACTTTGGCAGACATCGATGTCTGTACTGCGTTAACCGACATATATGCGACGGAGCCGAAGTAAAAGCTAGTCTATAATATGTATGTATTGCCGTGTGGTGATGAATTAAGAATACGAGTGTTACCACGCCTATTCAGTCCATGGGTGTCGTAAGATGCCATTACAGGAACAAAGTACTCAGGACAATATCACTGATACTAAATCATTTGACCAGTGCAATAGGCCACCTTTCTAAGAAACCTGTAAGCCTATGTCCAGCAGTGGGCTGTTAAAGACTTGATAATACAAGTACTATCCAACAAAATTGTCTGCTACAACAGTAGTGAAATACCTCTGGCGGCTTGCCACTGTGCGCGGCTGTGACGGCGAGTCCCAGCAGCAGGTCGGGCTGCTGTGGAGCGCGAGCTTGCGCCTCGCTCAGCATCTGCTCCGACTCCTCCCACATCCCTAGGGCAAGATGAGCTTTGTTAGGTATATTAGAAAATTCGTGACATCAAAGTGTGGCCCCATGTGTTGGGTTTTGTGCCAAAAGTTCTTATATCATGAAATAAAATAACATAAAAACGAAATATTAAATAAGTTCTTAGTAAAGTTCGTACACAGTACACCGAGAGCCCAGTATTTAACTGCGGAACACTTGGACACCGCGCGGCCGCACGTGTCTATCAACACAGAATACATAGGTACCTACACTGTACAGCTGTTGCCTATGTAGCGGGATGGAGGGCGGGGGTGGGTGCCGCCGCGCCGCTCGTGACTAGATCGACGTAAACAGTGCGGCGAGCTTAGGGAGTATAATATCCAAATTTCACTTATTTTTTAGAGACATTTCGATAAAAAATAAGCACCTATTTTTTTTATATCAAGTTAACGAGAATCGAGTACCGAGTACTCTCCATAAGTATTGAAGGTATCTCACCAGTCACGCTGTATAATATCTATGGTAGAGTTGCACAAAATCTTTGTGATTAGACTTATAAAAAATAATTGTATGTTACCTAAATTTATTAATAAAAAAAATAATTTGAATTAACTACTGTTCACTAAAAAAAATAAAAACAGAAACAAATAAGTTGATTCATCCAAAACTTCATAATGATTTTTAATATCATCACCACTCTCAAGAAAAATAAGTATGGTTAAGCAGTAATCTTTGTTTCAATCATTGCGCAAGAATATCTCCAATGAATCACACTCCAAGCGTTTAAACTTTACCGAGATCATAATATAAAAGGTGGCCAAACCTCTGGAGGCTGCAGCAGCGGCGCCCACCGCAGCAGGGCCGGCACCCAACGCGCCCAGACGCTCTGACAACTCCATAATACTGTAGTGAGCGTCTTGGACTCCTGGCCCACCCTATAAATGACAAATAAAAAACTACTTATACAAAAAATACAGGTGTATTTTTTTTTTTTTAAGCAATAATTAGATAATGTACATATCTATTTCAATGTTCTTCGTGTGGTGACGGATTAAGAATACAAAGTGCCACCACCCCTTTTCCTCCCATGAGTGTCATAAACAGTGACCAAAGGAGCAAAATATACAAGATGCATGCAAAACTCTATACCAACTTGTTTGGCCAGCGTGGTATAGTAGACCAAAACCTCCTTTCTAAGAGGCATATATCCAGCAGTGGACTGTTAGAGCTGTTGAATGAGGATATTAAACTTTACTCTTTTTAAACAAGATTAACAAATAAAAATTGGAGAAAGTCTGAAGATTTTAGTTTTATAATTCATAAAAGACATGTATTTCTACGAGTAAATCTTTCATAGATACTTTTACATGTCAGACTTTACAGTTAGATGGCGCCAGCATTTCCTAAGGCTCAGTCTGGGAAGAAATAGCGAAACAAACCACAGAAATTTTCTTTTTTTTAAATTCCGTGAACATTGATTCAATAAAACTAAACAAGCACAGTAGGGTGTATGTTGGTCTTTAGAAAAAAGGACCGTAGTTTTAAGACAGCTTGTCCATAAAGACGTCATAACAGTCATCGTGTCACTAAACCAGTATTAGTCGAGATTAACGACTCGAAGTGTGACACTACCGCCAACAGGACATTTGGGTAGACCATGGAAACACTCAAAACCACCAGAAAGATACTTTTTAGTACAAGCCTAGTCAATCAATATTCAATACTTTTTTAATACACTACCTGAGACAAATTCAGCCAGGCTTGTGCCAGCTGCGTCAGTGTGCTATCATCCTCAATATCTTGTAGAGCTTTGAGCTGCTTGCGCGCCAGGTCTGGTCTGTTCATGGCAAGTAGACATTGAAGGGTGAAGGCGCGAAGTTCTAGCGATTCAGTATTGTGGAGTATTCTAAAAAAAATAGCGTGTATTTATATTAGTATTAACTTTGTATATTGTTTAGTACCCATTGTAAAATTTAAATACACCCAATTCCAAAATTAAAGTTTTTAAAATGTATAAAAACGGAAGGAGTGCTTTACTTCTTGATAAAAACTGTCGGATCCCGGGTTCTTTAAGAGGGGCGTGAATGGTGTGGTTCTAATAATTTCTTGATAAAATTGTCTGCATTCACAATGAATATAGTGGACACCACTCTTGTATCCTATTCATGTTTTCCATCGGGCAAAGTATAATCACTTTGGCAGTCCTATAAAAAAAACTTGAACTAGTAATAAGTATACTTTAAGAAAAGTCAAACAAAAAAAAACCTTAAGTAATAATTTAAATTAAGAATATATTCTTATTAATTTCAATTTAAAAAAAAACTCAATTAATTAAATTAAAAATATATTATTAACTTAAATTAACAAAAGTTTTTTTTTGACTGCCTTGTTCATGCAGTGGTTAGTGATCCTGAATAAGTCAAGAACAAGTATTGTGTGATGAGTAAAACTGCAATTGTTTTTTAATACTAGCGAGAAAGACTTGTATTTAATATAGGCCACTTCATTTGAGTATTAAACTATGATGTACATACTTGAGGGCTGCTTCATAATTGTCCTCATGATAGTAGATGGTGGCGGCCACAATCAGAAATATTTCATTCACCAGCTCTGTGCCTTTGGCAACCTGCAAACATAAAATTATTGCATTTCTTTCATGTTGATGTATAATGGTGATTGTGGTCTATACTAGTTTTTCTGAAAGATCTTCCATATATACTAATTGACTCAGGTCGTGAGTTATACAGCGTGAACTAATTTGTTTATCATAAAAAAAGATTATAGTAAGCCAATCTCGAAAGACATGTTTTTAGAATTTTTAAAGAGGATTAATTCTATCATACATTATATGCACAAAACTTTAGCCGTTTAAGTAGCCTTTTATGCACTATTTAGAAGCGTACAAAAAGAATAATTACCCCTTACTCCTATTGGTCACAGCTTTATAAAATATAGCTATAGCCCACCTTAATGAGTAGACTATCTAATGTTGAAAGAATGTTTCAAATTCGATAAGTAGTTCCAGAGATTAGTGTGTTCGGCGAAACAAACAAACAAACTCTTCCGTTTTATTATGTTAATATATATTTCTTATAAGAAAATCCCAACAATGCTTTTCAGTTCAACCCAGGAATAGAATCCGAGACCTCTTGATTGGCAGTTGCATAAACCAACCACTAGACCAACAAGGCAGTATTGCCTATCTATTCCATTAAGAAAAATTTTCACACATGAGTTAATCATACTCATATAAGACTATATACTATGCTTGCTCTACATTTAAAAAGCGAGTTAATAGACATGTCACATTAATACTCTGTTCTAATAAAGTGACATTTGAACTTAAACAAAAGACAATTTTAATTTTCTATTTTAAGTATATCAAAACAAACTTACTCTAGCATCAACATCAGCAACAATTGCAGGTTTGTTAGCATCTGGAGACAGATAGTCCACTAGAATCTTCAGTGGCTGGAGCATAGGATCAGCAGTCTTGAGTTCTTGCAACACAATCCTGTAGTTGCCTTGGGCGATATACGAACGATATAGAAATGCATCACGTTGGAGTGCTATCAATGGCGTAGATGGCTATAAAGTAAGAGAACATCTATATTTCTTGCTGTTATTTTAGGCGCCTGTCAAAGTGACTGACTATTCAGTCTGATGGACAACAGCACTATACAGAGAAGGAAAACTTGAAACAAGCCATACAGCAATCTATCTGAACAGTGTGATATAGTAGGCCAAAATTTATTTTCTAAAAAGAGGGCTATGTCCAGCAGTGAATTGTTAAAGGCTATCGATGCTGATCATCATCACTAGGGTAAAATAATGACGAATACATGAGATGCACGTCACCGGTTGCAAGGACTCTTAAAACACACACAAACTGACGCTAGGATTACAATTATTTATGTAGACCACAAACTTACAGATACTCCTTGCGCTTCGTTAATTGCTTGTTGGTAATTTCCAACATAAAAAGCATTTTTAACATCGAAAAGTTCATCAACATCTTGCTGCTGACGTGCCATTTTGACAACTATTGTCACTTTAATTCCTTGACAGTTGACACTTGTTCTTTATTGTGCTGCTATTCTTCATTGAATATTAAATATACAGCGTTGAAACTTAAAAGTTAAAGAGATATAGATTTAAATATTCATACAACTTTTCGTTCTTAAAATATGAATTCAAATGATCAATTGGGTAATTTTTGCTTATGTCACTAATTAAAACACTCACACTATGGCTCACGTTATTTTCCATATAAAATGTTAGATGGCGCTACATGTAACATTTGAAATGTTTAAATTACTGTCAGTAAACTTATTATCATTAACTTTTTCATTCATTACTCATAAGCAAATTTATATTACCGATTTATATTTTTATTTTAAACACAACAATTAAGATATCAATTACATTATTTCACTTATCAAATCTAGGTCCAATAAAAATTGCTTCAAAGTTTAAAGTGACTTCAATAATCTTTTAAATACTTAATAGATGTGTTCAAAGCCAAGGCTAGATTACTACATGCAGCAGACTCATATGTTAATGTACTTATTAATTTACTGTCTTTTGTCGCTTGTCTTCTCACGGGGCATCCATAGATTGCCTGCAACATCACTGCAACATCATGAAAATTGTCGAAACTAATGATCTCTTTCAAAGAATTTAACATGATCAGAGTAGCTGGAGTATTTTATATTATGTACTGAGAATCGTAAATTCTATTACAAGGTCAAAAAGCAGTACAAGCCTCTAAGTAGGGTAGATGTCTAGCGATTATTGCGTTACTTTGCGCAATACTTAGTTATCGCAATATGTAAATAATGGAGTCGGAAATAACAAACCTGTAACCTTCAATTTCATTGAAAGACTAACATTAGTTACGTAAACCATCATGCTATCGATATGGAATTAATTTACTTAAATTCAGCACAAGTCTCAAAGTAAAGCAATTAACTCGTTAATTTTTTTGCTGTTTTAAAGTAACTTCATAATAAAGTAAAACCTGGACACAAAGAAGAAACTCCTAGACGCATAGCATGCTCGATACGATGCGATGCATCGATACACGTCATTTGATCTATCGATGTTCTGTTTAATATATTGATTCATCGATAGATATGTATTCAATACAGTTACGATACGAAATATATCCATACTCAGATGTATAACTAACTAAGAAAATATCAGTTTTAGATTTTTTCTTGCGGCGCAAGTGTTCCGCGTTTACAGAGAGGTGATTCAGGTATCCTCTATGTATGTCACTTGTGAGTTACTTCAATACTTACACGATTTTCATGAATAATTAAACACGACCAAACCTACTTCATTGTTTTATGGCGTATCGATAGTATACCTACTTATTTTAAACAATACAATAAAATCGAATCGCTCTGAGTTGAATAAAACGCAATAAACACTAAACCACATTACAATATAAATTTGAGATTAAAAAAACATAGAACTCACTCAATTGTGAATCGAGTGTATCTATTGCAGCAAAGATTATCCGATTATGTTAGAACAGGAGTGTGTTTTTCGAATGTATGGCCTACTGAAATTAGCGTCCAAATATATTTAAATGAAAAAATATTTATTGCGCATTAGTATTTAATACCTATAAATAATTTCAAGGTTCGTCAATATTTTAGATAAATAGATATCAATAAGGAAAATATTTTGTGAACATTTATGTACATAACACGATATCGGGGTAAATACAAGTATAAATGATTGGATATAACTTTCAAATACCTACTTGATTGCAAGAATTGTAAAGGTATACACAGTAGGTATATACGAAAATGAATTAAGTGTAAGATTTATCTACAATCGCAAGATGGAACCAAGTCAGCACAGCTCACTTAAGCTCAAGATACCTTGAGGTTGACTAGTACCTGGTAGGTAACTTGACTTACGACACACGACCCTGCGTGTGCAGAATAGGTACCTTCACCTGCCGTTTTACTCAGACGCTTTCAACTTGAGCAGTAATCTGCTTTCCACATTATGTGCTGTTAAATAAATGTCAAAATTAAACAGAAATTGAAAGCTAACAAAAGTAGTCGACGGATTTTTTCAGTCTTTCTTTGTAAGAACACATTCAGCAAACAACCTTTACATCGTAAATATATGGTGAGACCAAGAGTTCGTTAACATTTGAATCTAACATCCCGCGCAAACATGTTACGGGAGTTCTTGGGACCGATGCTACTGGAATTTGCTGGCTACAATCGTAACACATGGTTTCAACAAGATGGAGCCACTTGTCACACATCCAATGAGTCCTAGGCGGTGGCCAAATGCGAGCACATGTTTCCGAAAAAGCTGATTGCCAGACGAGGTGATATTCCATGGCCACCCAGAAGTCCAAATCTATCAAATACGTACACTAAGCCAACTAAAAGGAAAAGTCAGCGATGAGATGTCGGCGATCTCGCGGTCTTTTCACCGATGAGTATTCGAAAATTTCGGTGCTTGCTTGGAAGAGCGCAAACGTCGAAACGGTGGTCATTTAGACAACGTAATTTTTATAGATAAATTCTAACTAATTAGTTTGCTTGTAAATAAACATTTTTATAATACATCAAATGGTGTTTTTATAGGATTTTTTCAAATGTTAACGAATTCGTGGTTCACGTGAAGAGAATTCTGTTCTAATGTGTTTTAGACTAAAAACAAATTTTTAGTACTTAAGAAACTTTTTTAGGCAACACGTGTTAGCTATAGTCTTTAGTGTTTACTTTAACTTGTCTCTCTAAACTTTGCACAACAAGAAAGTTTAACAATGACAGTTCAATTACTAACATATCAGTATATTACCGTATCCAGAGACGATTAGATAAAATACATACGAAATAAATTCGAATTTCGACAACCAGGTTGCCCCTACTTCATATAAATTAATATGACTTATAAATTGAACCCGTAAAAATGTCACAAATCATTTAAAATTAAGATACTCTGTTATTATCTAAGTAATTTGCTTTATTGTTCATCAAAAAGATCGAAAACTGAACGAATATTGCGCACTTTTATTTGTAAGACGCGACTCAGGTAGTCGAGTTACCACCTGGCCTAACCATGAGCGACCACGTGATAACGAGTGTCGATAACGTGTTGTTCAGGTAACTTAAAGGATATCTATTCAAGATAAGTTATGTTTTTGTATTTGTTACATTTTAACAGTTTGTAAAAGAAAAAAAACAAAATTTCCAAAATGGCGTAACTGAAAAAAAAACTATTGAAGTAATAGACAACAAAGAACAAACACTTGGGTCTTGGAATAACATAATAACCATAGGACGTCCACTATTTAGCACATTCCTCTTTACGACAAAGAATAAACTCTCCGCGTTTTCAATAGCTCATAGAAACTTTACTAGGTATATATTTTAGAAATTAGTCATGATAGTAGCCTATTGAACACATTGTTTTGAAAGAACCACGTGGTAGTAGCCAGATACATCGAAGCACACAGAGATGCAGGGTCGAATGCGACTGTAAGATAATTAGTGTTTATTTTTCTATACGAATTATGTTCTAGTAACTATTGTGAGATTACAGATTCATCTCAAAAAGTAATTAGAAAATTTCTGGACTGTTTTATATTTACCAAAAAATGTTAAGAAGTCGAGAACAGTTTTAAACAATTTAAGAAAGTCCAAACTAAGCATTTGTTGGCCTGGCTTTATTTTAAATGGCTGAAAACGGAACAGAAATTCCTTGTACATATTAGAATGAATTGTAAACGTCAAAACACGAAGAAAATTCACCAATGTACTTGCCAGCACTAAAAAAATTTATTCACGTGGTGACAGAATAACAATAGAAACCTTCACCACCCCACGTGGGTGTCGTAACCGATTAAAGGAACAAACTACGCAAGACAACAGCATTGCAAAGAGCAGGAAACCTTGACACAAACGTTACATCAAGTTTGATAGAAGTCACACAGTTCTCTGGCCAATGTGGCATAGTAATCCAAATTCGCTTTTAGATGGAGATGCATTCGTTTATTAGTGGACTACAGGCTGGATGATGATGAAGATATTAAACAACCCACACGTCTCCACCAGAATCGGAGAAGGGATAGTATGGATTCCGGTAACCTCGATCCCTTGGTGAAGAGCAAGAAAAGAATTAAGTCTAGTTTTCTGTGGGTTTTCCTATTTATAGCGAACCGTGACTCTTCCACGGCAAACACGTAAGGAATTTGAGAATATATTTCTTAAATAAAAGTTCAATCAACATCACAATGGTAAATTTAAATTGTTATAAGAGAACTGAAAAAAATATGACAAGTTTTTTATTACTACCAAAAACAGACATTGTATTTCAATGGACTGAAGTTTGCCATTATGAATGAATAGAATTCAATTCCATTACTACCAACACAACAAACAAAATACACTTTATGTTTACTTTTGACACCTTTGCCATAGATAACAAATTATTTCTTTACTTCAAAAAAGTGGTCAATGGTTTATAAGATAAGATAATTGCATTAGAATGCAATTGTACTGTTTAAATTTTTTTAGTACCTGAATGCGCTTGCGTCATGATATATTATCGTAAACTGTCATCTTCTTAGCCTTGATTAGTCCCAAGATTATTTAGGGTGGGATAAATTGTTGTAAATTACATTATTCAAAAATAATTTACTACAATAACGGGTGATTCTTTATTTTCCTTTTTTCATACAAATTTGAATACAAATCGTTTTTCTTTAAATTTTTTTATTTAAGAACCTGCCAAAGGGACTTATTCTGCCTGATAGAAAGCATGGCACACTATGGTGAGCTGGTGAAATGCATTTTCACACCCCACTTGGGCACGTAAAAGGTATGAGAGTCATTGTGGCAGTGTATACTTTAGTTCCAAATTTATGTATATGTATCCAAATTTGAATGTGCTAAACGAAGAGTGTGTTCATGTGGTGACGGATTAAGAACACATAGTGTTACCAATGAACAGGTCATTCCGTGGGTGTAGTAAGAGGCAACTAAGGGAAAACTATTCAGCAAAATATCACTACAAAGTGAAGGAAAACTTGAAACAAATCCCATACCAACCCGTCTGACCAGCGTGGTATAGTAGGCCAAAACCTCCGCGCTAAGGTGAGTTCTATGTCCAGCAGTGGATTGTAAAAGGCTGTTGACATACACGAAGAAGAAAAATAACTTTCAAAATTGATAAATGACAGAGTTTTAAGCTCATAAACATAAAAACATACCTATTTACATTTATACCTTATCCTCTACGGGTTAAATAATACAGAATATAACTGAATAGAAAATGTTCTCCTTTTTTGGAGTCGGTTAAATAGTATTTCTCACACTGATTAATATTATATACAAGTTGCCAACATAAATAGTGTTGATGTGATAATAGAGTTTCGGCTAAACTAGCATGATCCTGGTCGCCAGGGTATTGTATCAGCTAAGGACGTAAGGGGACACGTCAGACCACGTCCCTTTATAGTGTATTTTATGCTCGATATATGACTTCAATGTATAGAAGTTATAAAGGTACCAATATTATTTATTTTCCTTTTAATCTTTGTTCAAAGATCTGTCACATGGTACTAATTATTTTTAAACT
This sequence comes from Hypercompe scribonia, assembly GCA_949316085.1. Taxonomy (NCBI): domain Eukaryota; kingdom Metazoa; phylum Arthropoda; class Insecta; order Lepidoptera; family Erebidae; genus Hypercompe; species Hypercompe scribonia. The sequence goes on along the minus strand of OX438984.1, from coordinate 3,065,148 downwards.
GCAATACTTACGAGTCAGAACTCGTCCTGTTTCTAAAATTTGACGTTTGTATATAGATATAAAAATAGAAGATACCTTAAAATGTCCTAAAGGTTGTGTTAAGAACAGATATTTAGCGTGATCAACTACAATTTATTCTCGACCATCTAGGGGAATGTATCAATGACATTCGTAATGGTGCAGTTATTTGATTTTTTCACAACTGTGTCAACAAAGGCAGTGAAACAAACCAAAAGAGTTATTTATCACCATCCTAAGAATCACTGGCAGCAATTGGTTTAGGCATTAATATTTTAATAAATAAATAAGTTCCTAATATGGGCATTATAAATGGTTACCTAAGCCTAAAAAATAACTAAATTAGACTCACAACCCGTATTAACATTACGCTATTCCTTAAAGAGATCTGGCGATTCGTTACCATCTGAAACATAGTACATTGGTGTCATTTTTATGAAATAAAGACCTTATCCTAGCTTTCAAGCACTGCGCCAAGCTCTTACATTAATAATCTCTAATTAAAATTATGTAAAGTTTCATGTTTTACAAAATTAACCGTTTTAATAATTTTGACACGTGTAAGTATTGTTGTCGCCTAATTTTGAGCAAATACTTTCAAATGTTGTAGAAAGAATGTAGTAGATATTGTGACTTTATGTTAAGAAAATCACATACTGGCTGTATCCTGCCATACCTCGCTATGACACAGTATGGTTGCAAATATGTAAATTGTGTCAAAATTTCATTTCAAACGCTGCAGAACTTTTTGAGTTTTTAAAACATACACAACAAGCACTTTTGAATGTATAATAATAATAAATATTTCGGACATGTTACACACAACGTCATTTAGTTTCGCCGGGGCAGTACTACCCTCCCACAGAAGACCAACCTAAAGCGCCAGCATCCTTGTTGTCCTGTTTCGTTGGTGAGTTTGGAGGCCCTTTGATGCAGGGATGACAGTTATCGTGGTACCTGTGTAAGCCTTACACTGTCACAATGATTGTCATACCTTTTACGTCCCTAAGTGGGGTGTGAAAAAGCATTTCACAAGGCCGCCATAGTGTGGGTCACCATACTGCATTATCTGCATTTGCAATGAGTATGGTTACCACAACTCTTGAATTCTATTCATGCTTTTTATCAGGCAGAGTAGAGTCACAGGCAGGCTCTTAATATAGAAAAAAAAATAATAATAATGGTAATATAAATTTAAACATTAATTAAATTTTTAAGAAAAGATATATATATATATATATATATATGGTTAAACATAAATTAGTGCTCTCTATGTACCAGGTGAACATAAATCAAAAAAGTTTCGTTTCGAGTTTGACCGTTGATATAATAACAGAAGTTGAAGGGAAAAAGCATTGTCTGCAGTTGCACGCGAGGCCGGTGCAACGAAACCGACAGATGCGAGCTAAGGCCCTGAGAAAGGGTCCTTACAATGCCTTGGGGTCGACAGAAGGTAATGTGAAAGAAATTGCAAAGCGAAATCTTACCGGAATCGAGGGCAGTGTATGAAATTGTGAGAAAGTTTTGCGTAATTGTGTTATTGGATGAATTTTTTCAATAAGTGTTCTTTGAATACAATTGAAGTTGCGTTAAATAATACAGTAAAAGAGGGTGTCGTAAGAATATGGGGGACTTTGCCATATCTTATTACCAATCATGTTAATTTGACATTATTTACGCTTAAATAAAATTAAGATGTCAAAGAGGTAAAATACATTATATTACTTGGCTTGTGGCTATAGCTCGCATATTTCTTTCAAATTTCGTCTATCAAACACGAGATAGAAACGTTTAATGAGAATTTCCTGCTAGAAAATCCTTATCCTGATAATAATAATGATAAATTTCTCCTTAAATTCTTACCCAAGATCTAAAATTGTTTTATGGGTGTATAAAGAAAGATTTTTTAATCTACAAAAATTATCAACTGCACATTTCTCACGTTTAAAACGTCATCCCGTTAAAACTGGACAGGACTGAACTTAATTTCTTGATGGGACTGCAAACTAATTTATATAATACATTTTCTAAATATTCTATGTCAAACCTTTTGAAGTCATTCATAGACACTTAAATCATCTAAATCTAGGCCGCCATAGCGGGGGTCGCCATACTGCACTGTCTTCGTTCGCAGTGAGTGCGGCGATCACCACTCTTGGATTCTATTCATGCTTTCCATTAGGCAGAATAGAGTCACTTTGGTAGGTCTCGTATTTAAAAAAAAAAAAAAAAAAAAGGTTGACTGGGAAAAAATCCTATAATATATTTGCGGGAAGTCTAAATCTTCACATACAAAATATACAGCTTTACATAAAATGAAGTCACCTTTTGTCCTCGTATGCTTAGGTCTTTTAAATTGCTTAAGCGATCTTAATATGATTATCTATAATAGATGGAGCGATTTAAGATGAAGGTTTATATGCATAGGGTGGGCTAAGAATTAGTTAACATTTGAAAAAATCATTTAAAAAAACTATGTGATATGTTATAAAAAAATGTTTATTTACAAGAAAGCTAATTAGTTGGCTAATAAGCTTCAAATAACCCCATAAAAAGAAGTCTGCTGGGGATAGATCTGGACTTATGGGTGGCTATAGAATGTCGTCTCGTCTGGAAATCAGCTTTGTAATACCTGTACATTACAGCAGAGAAAATCTGAGAAGTTAAAAAGATTTGTAAAGTGATGTTATAAAAATGTTCTTGGGTGTTTATATTGTAAACGCTAGAATTATATGGTTTATCTTAGAAACATCTACAAAAAGTCACCAATGATATACTCGAATGTCTATCATCTAAGGATAACCCAGAGCAACCATTATTAAGTTTTATATTTTACAAAATATAGTGGGTTATTTACAAAGCAATGTATACCAAAGACGTTGTGCATTTAATGTAGATCACAATTGCCCTTAACAGCATTTCATTAAAATAATTATTTTAGGAGATATCAAAGAGTTAAAATGTGGTGCATAGTGGCCGACAGCCCATACTTTTATTCCAAGTGGCAGTGGCCGGTAGCCACAAAACGTACCTGTAAATCTAAACTAATACAAAATTCTTTAGTTTGTTTGCTTGAATGCAATAATCTCAGGTACTGCTGATTCGAATTGAAAAATTATTTAAGTGTTGGATAACCGATTTATCAAGGGAGGCTGTATAATATCACGCTAGGACGAGTGCAGCATCAATAAAGAATAATGCAAAAATGAAAAAGTTATTTCTTTTATTTATTCTGTATTATTTTGTAATTATTCTAATGATCCAAAATCAACTTTTAATAAAGTTCAAGACTAAACCAACCTTCCACGTACTCACAACACATAACTTCAGGTTAATACCTCAGAAAAATCACTATAATACATTACAAACACATTTCAAGGATAAGGGGAGTTCATATTGCTTAGAACTCGACACGCACAAGATTCACAAACCAAACTTAAACTGGTCTACTTTAGTAACGGTTTGGAAACCTGTTTTAACTTGCCTTATTAATTTTTCGATGGACTAGAAATGACGTCACACATGTCTAGAAGTTAAAACATTGTAAGGAGTAATACACGATTTTACACTTTAATGATTTATTTAATTTAGTTTTTCCCTTTATTTGACTAAAGTACAAAGTTGGTATTAAGAATACAACTTCGGATTTCTGCTATCCTAATAATAAAAGTTTGCGAACAAGGAAATACCTATTATATCTGGATATTAATAGCAAGGTTGTTGACCTCGGCCAGCTGCTGTGGCCCAGAAAAGGGTCGCGACCCTTCGCTTTAGATACCAGCCCTTAGAGGTTGAGGACCCAAGCAGTGATTTTCGGAAACTCATGCTTATGAACAAATAAAAGAAAAACGTTAGGTAAAATTGTTGTTCGATAAACTGATGAATATATTTGAAACTTATTCACTACAAAAGGATGTGTAAAAATTTTCTCATCACTTTGTGTGTTTAATTTTTACAGGCTTTACAAGTTTTAACATTTGTTTTTCTTTTAATTTTTCGTCTTTCATAGACAAAACCATTTTAATTACCAACTGTTTTTTGAATACGGCAACACAGTACCGGTTGATGTGGCAAATCTTGGATGCTGCCTATGTCTACTAGTAGACATCTTTTGTCTAAAGTGATGGTGATGGTGACAGTTTTTAAAGCCAAATATTACCAACAACATCTTATGGGTAATGAATTTAAAGAAGAGGCCAAAAGCTTCTGAAGAGAAGCCCGTAGGACGGCGCAGGTAGCACTCAACAAGGTGGTAAGACTTTATAGAGGTTGAAGGTAACTTACAGCCAGTCTTCTTGGCAATCGATAACAATAATTATATCAAGCAGAGGCAGTTTCATTGTCATCAACAGCCTACGAGAATCCACTTATTACAGGCCTATGATACCACGTTGGCCAGACGTCTTGATATAAGATTTGTTTCAACTTTTCCTTCTCTTTTTACGGTGTTGTCCTGCGCAGTTTGTTTCCTTAGGCGGCTGGATAAAAAAGTGTGGTGACACTATATATTTTTAAATCTTCACCACACGATCAGAGAAATTCTAGTAAAAAGTAACATGTATTATAATAAAAGTAAGCAGTGATAGTAACATTTTTAAGTAGATTTTAAGCAGGCAGCATTTAGATGGGGTGTAAATTATATTACCTTATTTTCTATTCAATCTATACGGCACAAACTCTTCAAAAGAAAATATTGAAAATAAGAACGAATATATCTGATTTCATGACAATCCCACAAATTTTTAGGATTGAAGCTCAACCGAGTCATAGTAGACTAAAAGCTGACTTGAAAATCTGAGTGCATAAATAATAACTCAAAAAATCAAATCAAATCAAATAATTTATTTTGCAAGAATGTAGCACAGAACACATCACAAAATTCTTAAAATTTCAAGCGCGTTCTACAGGGTGGGCCAAGAATACTTCAACATTTGAATCTAACATCCCACGTAAACAAACGGGGAGGGGTCTGACCACTAGCTCGTTTGGTCAAAAGTAAATCCATCAAATAATTCGCTTAGCTGGGCAATTTTGTCGCTATGGATCGCTTCACGGGGCCGCACAACACTTACTGTGTGAAACAATTTTATTTATACAACAGTTCACTTATTACTGTAACGCGCTTATTTCGCGTTGAATACGATTGACACGACTTAAATCCCTGTCCGAGTGCTCCTTTAATAAAGAAATGAAAGAAGAAGTACGAAGAGACGGGATCTACGCTAAATGTCAAGCAAACTGGAGGCTCTCGGACTTCTCGGAGTGAAGAGAACGTGCGCAGCAAGTTCCCGCTTCTGTTCGACGTAATCCAGATTTATCGACGCGCAAACGTTCCACTGAATTAGAGTTATCTCGCACATCATTACACCGCATTTTGAAATTACGTCCATATAAGATCCAGATAGTGCAGGAACTAAAACCTAATGATTTAAATTTGAGCAGGTCGTATGACAAAACAATGTTAGAACGGTGCAGTCATTTTGACAACGTCTTATATTCTGACTAAGCTCATTCTCACCTGAACAGACATGTAAATAAACAGAATTGCAGATATTGTAACATTAGAAATCCCAAAGCTCTCAAACACGAGTGGCCACTTCATTCTCCCGAGGTACCAAGGTGCCAAATGTATGGGTTGCAATTTCAGCAAAAAGAATTAATCATTGGACCCTACCTTTTTCGAAGATTCTCGCGGCAGTTCAGTTACTGTTAACTCTGCTGAATATGTGAATAAGTTACGGGAGTTGTTGGGACCAATGGCACTGGAATTAGCTGGCTTCTATCCAATACATGGTTTCAACAAGATGGAGCCACTTGTCACACATCCAATGAATTCTTGCCGGTAGTCAAAGACATGTTTCCGGAGAAGCTGATTTCCAAATACACTGCGTTAACTTAAAGAAAAAATCAGCGAAGAGATGTAGGTAATCCCGTGGTCTCTTTGCCGACGAGTATTCGAACAATTTCAGTACAATTTTTATCATATATCAAATGGTTTTTCTACATGATTTTTCCAAATGTTATCTAATTCATGACACACCTGTACCATAACATTGTTGTGCAACTGGTATTATTACAAATCTTCGCTAAATCATTATTATTACAAATCATGCAATCAATAGAATAAATACTAGTGCCAATATAAATCAATGATTAAGATTTAAATCTATCCAATTTCAAAATAGAATATGTCAATTTACTTAATGTCAAGATAGTTTAGAAATGTCATTGGACTAATTAAAAAAAAACAAAGAAGAGAATTATAAAAATATCTATAAAATAAATTATGTCAATGTGTTCTCATTGCTTATTTCTTGTAGATCATATAATCGTTTAAATTATAAAAACATTTGTCCAGAATCCATTTGGTCAGTTTAGATTTGTACATTTTCAAAGAAGATAATGATAAGAAGATATGAAGAGAAGATAGTCTTGGTTACTACCCTATAAATTAAGCTGACTCTTATCAGGAAGTCTAAGTCCTTTGACGATTGGATAACATTACGACTTCTACTATTAATTAAAGAAAAGGTGACAATTAATTATGTTAACAATTCATGTCATTCCACGAATAATACAATAAAAAAATACAATAAATTTTATGAGACAGATAATAAAAGTAATCATTGTGCCAAATGGTATACCCATTCAAAAAAATATAACGAAGGTTCGGTCGGAACCGTCGATTGCATCTTCTTTAGTATATTGTACTCTTTAATGCATTATTTTTACAAGTAAAGCATTAAAAATTTACTTTAAATCGACAGATCAAAAAGTACAAAGTTTACATACAAAATAAGTTAAGCATATGCAACTATGACACATTTAAAAATTCTGAGGTCTAACGAAAATAAAAAATATTGTTATTATTTTCGACTGCACCAGAAAGAGGTTTTAAATGTATGTATCTATATATATATATATATTTTAGGGCGCTTTGTAACCTAGATAGGTTAATGGATTTTGACGTTTGTGGCGTCATTAAATTTATCCTAATTGTAAAAGTGACACTGGATATAATAGAATCTTTAATAAGTTCTAACTTGTTTTGTTTAATATGACGTAGCGGCACTCTGTGCATGGAATTTCGCAAGGTAACGCATCAACTGCGTAGAATTAAATTAACTGTATGTAGCCTCAAATTCTGTATTATGAAAACTATAAACAAATTGCCGGTTTGCACATTTTAGACATTTTCATGCAGTTGTAAAGTTTGATATTTTTTTTATGGATGTTTTCTGAATAGTGTAATATATAAGGTTATATTCCAGAGAATTAAGTTTTGCAGCATGGCTGTCAATATAAATCAGTAACACAGAGTTACTTATGAATTAAGTGAAGTAAATTAGCATTTAGGTCTCCGCTCAGATAGTGGTCTGGTCAGCCCGGTCATACGCAGCATGGCTCTTCCACGGTGATCGATAGAATAATCGATACTTGAGATTTTTTTTGTCATAGTGGCGATGCAGTGAGGCAAGATTGAACGTCCATATCTTACTGTCAGAATCTTGTTTGTTCATGCAAACGGCGCCAAAAACCTATACATATCCAGAATGTATGACAGCTCAAGTTACACTGGTAAACGAAATATAACAAGCCATTAAAAGGAAAGTTTAAGTCAGCTGCTAAAGGAGTTTTGAATACTTAGTTCGAGTTCCTGAAATAATTAAGTTCGTTTTGTATTAATTATTGTATTCTACTGGTATAACATATAGGGTACAATATTTTCCCCAATAAAACAAAATAATATTACTTTTATGGCTATTTATGAAGAATTCTGTGAGGTCCTGTTATTGTACTCAATCCCTAAAGAGAAACATCCGAAGTTCGTTGGTCAAACTTCTTTTGCCTTATTGACTTTAGTTCTTCAATATTTTCAAAATCTTAGTAATATTCATTTTTTTTTGTCTAAGGTCGCTTTAAAATGGTCAAACGACCATTTTCAAATTCTTGTTTTTTTTTGAGTGACCAACAAAAATGGCGCTACTTTTGTACAGATTTTTTGCCATGACGGGTCAAAATGTAAACTGGACCCCAACCGTTTTATGTAGCCGTTTTCACATAATTTTAACTTTGCCGCGCATGCTTTTTTTTCAAATTTTAACTTTCTGCTTTACTCCCGAACATACTATGTTCACGTGTGCCACATTTGCTTAAATAAGGGTACAAAAGGATTTGTTATCACAAAATATTATATATTTCTCTCTTTCGGATATTATTCTGGGAGCGTCGTAACTTTCAGAAAGGTTTAAAAATTTCAATAAATAAATAAAAATTAAATAATAAATAAAATTAAAATTAAACAATAAATTAAAATTTCATGAAATTTCTCTATTAATCTTTCTTTGAGACATTCAACGCGCGTCAGTAACAAAACTCTAATTGTCATGATTATTCGATCGATTAAAAACTTAAATCCTAGAACATGACAAGCATGTATGGGGCTTCTGCACCGCCTTGCGTATCTCATAGGGATGGGATTATTTTTGTGTTTATTTAGCTGACAGTATTATCTACAATATCATTTTAAATTACCAGATATTTTGAACTTTGCATTAAAAAAGTATTTCAGTTTGTTGTTTACAATTTAATATACAGCCCATGCAGAGTCGACAGCCGTGACACCTGGCTGTCACAAATAAGTTGTCATCGCTGTCAACAAGATGGTTTAGAACCATACTTTATAGTCAAAATCCTTCGTTTAAAATTTGTTTGATCCATCAATAAAAAGTTGCTCTGCTGCTAAATACACTAGTAAGTCCATTCATAGATTTAAATATTTCACCGTGTTTTATGTGATTTATATATAATACAAAAATGTACGGATTGCGTACACAGCTTGCTAAAATTATAGGTGTAACTTGATTTAATGCCATTTATTTTAGCACATATTATGACTGATTTAGTGATACGACACAAAGTTTGTTGAAAGTAAACTGATTCATAATTGTTATAAAATCGACACTGAATGTAAAATGCTGACCGCGTTAAAATGAACTGTCATTGGCCCGTGCAGCAGGAATGCGTTTTGTTATTGCAGTTGTATCAATTTTTAAGCAACCTTTAAATTATTTTAGTAAAGTTCTTAAAATACGATAATTAAGTGAAAATAGTTAGGATGATTCACTTTATTAACGTTACAAATATCATTACCATCCATTAAAAATTGTCAGCGGTACAAGACCCGCCATTTTCCTTTAGAGTTCAAAAGTAGAAGACTCATTATTTATTTATGCTTGATAATTTGTTTTACAGTTTGCAACTGTCTATGAAAACTTACATAATACGTTGATTGCCACATTACAGATAGCCTTAATTTTTCTTTTTTTTTCATTTATTTTGATATACACAGTCATTAACGCAATTAAATAATATACTTATACAACATACAGGAAGTAGCCAAGGAAGAATTTGAATAAATGTAATACAATTCAAAGATTGTTAACTACAAATAACTTGTAGAACTAATATTAGAAAATAAAAGACAAATACATAAATATGAACTAAGCACATGTCAACAATTTATGTTCGGATATTTTTTTAACATTGTTCAAAGAGTTATTAAAGAGATCAATGCTGTTGAAGTCTTTGTTATACATATTAAGTAAACGTATACTTTTTAATGCTAGATTTCACTTTTTGATCAATGAAATAAAACTCAAAACTCACTGTTTAAAATTGCAGTCACAAGTTGAAAGAAGTCACCCATATATAACAAACTTTTTATTGAAATCCCTAAATTTTTCCGCACAATAATCCCGCACCGTTTGTGTTTTTAAAACCAAGCCGGATACTATTTGCAATATATTAAAATCGATTCATCATACGTTCAAACATATAGACGCATCCGTTTTTATCTTAACATCGGACGACTTTCAAAGAACCGTGTAAATGGCAAAAAAAATATATACACAAAGCCCGTCTCGCATCTGCTATCCGGCGTATTGAGCAGATGGTCTGAAAGGGTCTTATAAAAAAATCACTACCTGCTTGTACTCATTGTTGCCTCGGCGTGTACTTATTCTTGAACTTGAGAAGACGATATGAACAGTAGGGGGAGCCTGTCATATTATGTGATACGGACAATTCTCACGGTTCAAATGTCATGGACTGTCGTGATTATTGCGCTATAATGTCTACACTTATGTCGAGCTTAGAGTATTATTGATCACAATTTTTTAATATAAATCTAGGAAGATGTCATCAACAATTTCACTTTATTTATGAAAGACGAGGTGAACGATCATGCGGATCATCTGATACAAAGTAAATTCCGCCATGAACGCCTGCGGCTGCGAAGTTACTAACGACTGGCCTTGGACACAGTTCTGCTCTTCATTTGTGTTAGGATTGTATATAATTTGTCCGTAAATACTCAGTCATTAAACAGTTTCTTTATAGATAGACATTCAGATTTAGCCATTCCGATATTGTAACACTTACTAAGTCTAAGGTATAAGTAATTAGAGGCATAAATGAAAACGTATAATACTGCAAATTAATGAGCAGGGATAGGTTGTTGTAGTTCACACTATTAAAGTGCAATATATATATTTCTTTACTAACCTACAGATTAGTGACCCTAACTGCTAAGCTAGAGGTTGTGGGTTCGATTGTCATCCAGCACAAATAATTATGTACCTAATGAGCACATTTTTGAAATCACTTCATAGAACGAACTCAATTCGAAATTTTTTGTAAGACGGCGACTATAGATAACTGTTAAATAGTTTTACTTTTATTTTTCTACAAAATGTAAAATTTTTTGTAAGTAAATGGTCACCCTATTCAAGCAACCGTTTTAGTGAATACATGTATTGAAGAGAAATCCACATTGAGAGATTGAGTTTACATAACATTGTACCCAGAACTGAGATCAAGATACACAAATAATAATTATACTGATGCATAGACGAAAAATTCGATTCACAGATCACTAAATCACTATGAAATAAAAATATTTGAAATTTTTTAAATTGTGTAGGAAGTTAAAGTTTCTTTGTACATTCAATTGCAATATTTTTTTAATGCCATTGTCTAATCTAGTAAAAATAAATAGACTTATATATTTCAAATAAGTTTCTTGAAAAGATATTACTTTCAGATTTCGACAAAATGTCGAGATTCGCTTTATAACGTCGAAGGTGCGAATAGAAATAGTTTTAGTTTTAAATAACTAATAAGACAAGCTCGTATCCTCAATTATATCGCCGTTCGAAGTCCAAATCCATTGGTCTTTTAAAAGAAAGTGGGCAAAGACCAGAAAGAATGTCGTTACTGCCCTTGAAGTCGGTAGGACTTTGTTTGAGACGCAACTGCTTTGAGACTTGAAAGCTGTCACATCTTTCAAACATATGTAGATTACGACGCCAGCGCTGCTGCGTAAAGGAGAACGGCAGATTCTCTACTCCTAGCAACATATGGTGGATGGAATTAGATTTGTACTGTTTCCTAAGTCTTCTCATATGTTTAGAATTTTACTAAAAAAATTCAAATTCTTTCCAAAAAAATATTACAACTGCAATAACTAAACGTTCATAAACATTGCGTACTTTAAAACTAGATGGCGTTGTGTGTCAGGTCTTCCAAAACATTATTAGCTATGTTATTATTAAATACAAATTACAAAAAAAAATGTGATATTTATGAATAAGCTCAGTACTGTATTTAAAAGTTTAACATAAACACTTTTTATTCCTAACGTTGACTGTACATTAATATTGAAATGAATTAATTTAAATTAATTAGTTTAAGAAAAGTACCTAATTATTGCTCAATCGATTACATAGGGTGGGCCACGAATTAGTTAACTTTTAAAAAAATCGTTTAAAAAAAACCATTTGACATTTACAAAAATTGATTATTTACAAGAAAGCTAATTATTTGTTTTTTTTTTTTAAATTGCCTTGTCTAAATGACCAGTGTTTCGACGTTTGCACTTCTAAGCGAGCACCAAAATCATCGAATTCTCATCGGCAAAGAGATCACGAGATCACCAACATCTCTTCGCTGATTATTTCTTTTAGTTGACGCAGTGTATTTGGTTTATTGGTGTAGAAACGATTCTTGAACTAACCACATAAAAAGACGTCTACTGTGGATAGATCTGGACTTCTGGATGGCCACCGAATGCCGCATCATCTGGATACCAGCTTATCCGAAAACATGTCTTTGACCACTGGCAGTGACTCATTAGATATGTGACTAGTGGTTCCATCTTGTTGAAACCAAGTGTTATGATTGTAGCCACCAAATTCCAGTAGCATCGGTCCCAGGAACTCCCGCAACATGTTTGAGCGGTATGTTAGATCCTATATTAATGGTGAACATTAAAAAAGTAATTTAAATAATACCTTTATTGGTGGATCAAGAAAATCGTAAACGACTGATTTTGACTTTAAAAATGTAGTACTACGCCATCTTGTTGCAGGAATGAGCTCATTTGTGAGAGTCAGCTGTCATGGGTATCGACAATCAACAGTTTCGTACAGCCTATATGTAAACTACAAGTTGAAATAACTTTTTAGCTAAAAGTGCTTAAGATCTCGGAGTTAAAACTGTTTTGTCGTTTCTCGTACTATCTTTAGTACTAATATAATACATGTATTTTTTATGACCCTTCCAAAGTTACTCTACTCTGTTTGACGGAAAGTATGACTAGAATTCAAGAGTTGAGGTCACCATGCTCTTTGCGAATGCAGACACTGCAGTATGGTGACCCACACTATGGCGGCCTAGTGAGATGCTTTTTCACGCCCCGCTCGACCGTATGACCTACCAATTGCAATGTTACTACATTTTCTTCACTAAGTAAATATATAATATCTAAAACAAAGGATTTTTTTTCTATTTTTATCACACTCAACGTATCATACATCTATTATTATTGGCCTTAAAGAAATTCTACGAAGTTCTCTCATCATTGCTAACATATTAAATTTATGTTGAAGTGGAATTAATATTCTCATTTCTACGAAACTGTTGGAAAAAGCTTAATAATTCAAACAATTTTAAATTCATATTTAAATAGTATTTATTTGTAAAATTGTTATTTTAATAGTTCTCTTTATTTTAAATATACCATTTATTTTAAAGGTTTGTTTGAATTTACGGCAAATAATCTAATAGACGAAATATAAGAGATGTAAAATATAACTTTTTACAATTTATTATCATTGAGGCACGTGGAAGTTGGTGTTATATTAATTTAAATTAATCTCGCTAATAAATATTGGGTTCAGATCAAAACTAACAATTTTTCTAATAGATTTGATGAACAATCGTTCAAAACATAAAAAAGTCGTCAAGAAACCTCTTCTTAAAGCGTTTAAAATAAATAACTTTTGAAGTGATTGGAAGTTTCTAAACAGGTTGGAGAATTATTTTGTGAAAACTATCGCTACTTCATAAACTTAATATTAACCCAACACACCTAGCAACTACCAACCACAGCTATTTATAAAGGACCCAATTGTTCAGTCAAGGCATACACGGAATTTTCACTTAAAGGAAATGAACCTTTTTTTTTTTTTTTTTTTTTTTTTTAACGTGTGGAAACCCCCTCGGGCCGTCACCCCACCGGGGTTTACGGCGGGGCGGTGTGTCGGAATCGGACCGACTAAAACCACACGGTGTGCCACTCTGCGCCTGACATAGGAGGGACCGGGAACAGCTGTTATTACGACATCCAGATCCCTCCCAGCGCCTGCCCGCTAATGCAGGCACCATCTATGGGTAAACTCTCTATTTTAGGCGACGTACGGCACACGCGGACGTCGCCTCCTCGCGGCTGGCCATTGTAGCGGATGGAGGGGAAAACCCGTCCCGTCCACCCGCGGCCACACTCAAGGCGGCATGAGGCGCTGGTATGCGCGCCTCCGCCGCCCGGCTCGCCGGCGGCGAATTGGGTCCGAGTGGATATTGTCCTCCCGGGCCTTCTCCGCCGCCTCCTTCCGCGAAATTACGTCTTCGCAGAAGGTTGCGACCGCGGTAAAACAACTGTCGCTACCGACCATGGAGCGTATTACGGCCGGTAGCGAGAGATCTCCTCCAATAACTGCAGTGAGGACCCCACGCTGCGCCGCCCAGGCGGAACAAACCGCCAGCGTGTGCTGAGCCGAGTCCACACTGCAGTCGCAGTGGTGACAGGCGGGACTCAATTCCCTCCTGGCGACCGAGTGCAGATACTTCCCGAAGCAACCGTGCCCGGAAAGAATCTGCGTCAGTCGGAAGGAAAGGGTCCCGTGCTGCCGCCCTGCCCACTCGGCGATGACCGGCTGGAGAGCCTCCACGGCGGCAAAGCCAGCACGTGGAGCCTCCAGCCGGGACGACCAACGAGCCATCGTGGCTCGACGAGCGGCCTCTCGCCACTCGCGTATCTCTTCGGGCGGAGGCCGAATGCCCCTACCCACCCGAAAGTCTGCCGTTCGCCGATAAACTTCGGCGAGCACCTCCGCCTCCAAATCCCACGGGGGAGTTCCGGCCAACGCGCATGCCGCCTCCGTCGATACGGTGCGGTAACCGCGTATGGCTCTAACCGCCAATATCCTCTGAGGGCGCCAGAGGCGAGCCCTATTCTGGGCGGTCAGAGCCGCCGCCCACACCGGTGCACCATACAGTGCCATTGACCGAACAACCCCCGTGTATAGCCGTCTCGTCGCGACGCTGGCTCCACCCAAATTGGGCAAAAGTCGCCCAAGAGCAGAAGCAGCGCCGACCAGCTTTGGAGTAAGCTGTCGGAAGTGCTCGTCGAAGAGCCATCTGCCGTCGAGGATCAGGCCCAGATACTTCATCTGGGCCTTAATCGGTACGAGGACCGAATTGACTACGATAGAGGCACCGGGGGGTGGACCACGACGGGGCCCATGAAACAAAAGGGCTTCCGTCTTATCTAGGGCCACCCGTAAACCCAGCGCCTCAATGCGCCCGACCACCAAAGAGACTCCCACGGTGGCCAGGCGCGCCGCCTCCTGAAAGTTCGCCCCCCGGGCCGTGACCAATGTGTCATCGGCGTAACAAATTACGCCCAGCCCGGGGGGAAGACGACCTCGAAGGGCCCAGTCGTATCCCATATTCCACAGGAGTGGTCCGAGGACGGACCCCTGTGGAACACCGCACGACATGGGCCGCCGCCTCAGAATACCATCTCGGTCCTCGTACACGACGGTACGCTCCTTAAGATAGTCTGCCACAAGTCGCCTCAGGTACTCTGGCACCCCGTGGTAGTGGAGTGCTTCCCTGATGCAACTAAATGGCAGACTATTAAATGCGTTGGCGATGTCCAATGACACCGCCAACAGCACGCCGCCACAGCTCACTGCCTCTTCGGTAACGGCCCTCAGGCGCAGCACAGCATCGACCGTCGAACGCCCCGCCCGAAAACCAAATTGGGCGTCCGACAGATCGGGGCCCACCTCACAGAGGTGCCGGACGATGCGGGCAGAGAGTATCCTCTCAAACAGTTTACCCGCCTCGTCCAGCAGCACAATGGGCCTATAGGCCGCCACCGAATCGGCAGACCGTCCCGGCTTCCTTAATAGGACCAGCTTCCCGCTTTTCCAGCACTCAGGGAAGCGTCCGGACGACAAGCTAGCGTCCAAGATCTCCCTGAGGCGGTCCGACATGTGTTCGAGGGCACGGGCCAGCACACGGGCAGGTATCCCGTCTGGCCCAGGGGCGGTGTTCTTAGAGCGAATCCGTAGAACGACCGCCCCTATCTCCGATTCCCTGACGGGCGGAACATTATCCTCGTTCTGTCCCCCGTCGTCTTCGACCATGAAGGCCATCGACGGGGGTGTGTGCTCCGCCCGCTGCGGGAAAAGACCCTCGACCACTTCCCGCAGGAAGCTGGGCTGGAGTGTCTCTGTAAGGGGGGGGCCCGACGTGCGGAGCTTTTGTCGCACCGCACGATAAGGGCGACCCCAGGGGTCACGATCGAGACCCTCCAGCATCTCCTTCCTCTTCACTTCTTTGGCGCGGCTAATGGCCAGCTTCAGAGTTTTCCGCGCCTCTCGGTACTCCTCATGAAGCTGGTCCTCCTCGCCGTCTACGCGGTGTCGCCGCCGACTACGGGTGTAGGACCTCCGGGCACGAGTACAGGCCGCGCGGAGGTCCGCCAACTCCTGGGACCACCAGTAAACCTCCTTCCGTGGAGGCCGACAACCTCGGATGCGGGGCATGGCCGCATCGCAAATCTGCGTAATCGCATCGCGGAAACGACCAGCCCCCAGGTCGACCTCCTCGGTCGGAGCCTGCGGAGACAGCCAGGAGTAAATAATGGCTGCCTCCTCTAGTAGGTCCCTATTCAGTTTGGCTACAGCCCACCGCGGCAAGCGAGAAGAACGCCGCGCCGCGTGACCCCTACTGGGGGTCACGCGGCGCGGCTCCTGAGTCCGGGAGAGCTCGAATCGAATGTAGAGGTGATCCGAGAGCGTCTCAACCTCTTCCAGGACACACCAGTTCCTTACTCGTGCGGCGAGGGCAGGGGTAGCGAACGAAAGGTCCACTATCGACCCTCCCTGCTGTCGCACGCACGTGTTGGTGGAGCCCCTGTTCAGTAAACAGAGGCCCACCGAGGCCGCCCACTCCTCTACGGCCTCGCCCCTGGCGTCCGTCCTGGGGGAACCCCACGCAATGGACTTTGCGTTGAAGTCCCCCAGCACTAAGACGTGCCCAGACGTTAGACGCCGCATCGAGGTTTCCAAGTTGTTAAGGAAAACCTCGAAGTCGTTCAAACTCCGGTTGGGGGAGAAGTATACACCATATACAGTGATCCCCCCCCACTCGGCAGCAACATATCCAGTGCCCTTGTCTCTTAGCGACAAGGGCGGGGAATGAGCCGCCGTAGAGCCGACGACTGCCACGGAACCGTCCCGGTCACCCAACTAGTTTGGACGGGGAGGAACATAATAGGGCTCCGCGGCTACGGCAACACCGATCGACCACTGTGCCATAGTTTGCAGGAAAAGGTCCTGCGCCGCAGCACAGTGGTTCAGGTTCGTCTGGACCAGGAGGCTGGAGACTTGGTCCATTACTGGACTGTCTCTACAGCCTCCTCCATGGGCGACGATGTCGACGTGCGAACGGCATCGGAGGCAGCCTGGGCCGACTGGCTAGCCCCCAACGTTCGCCGAGAATCACGAGGAGGTTTGCAGCCCCCCTGCCCAATCTGATGATTAGCGGGCTTGTTACCCGCCGCACAAGCTGGGCAGTGAGGGGCGGCAGAGCACTCTGCCGCCTTGTGCCCCGGTCGACCGCAGCGGAAGCATAGTCCACTGCAGTCAAAACAACTCACGCACTTGGCGCGTGTGTGTCCGGATGCTAGGCATTTGAAGCACCTCATCGGTCTTGCCGCCAGAACAGTGACTCTGGCATTCACAAAACCGACGAGGATCCTGCCTGCGTCGCCCAAAACTTTAGCCGACGCTACCGGACAGCTGATCCACACTGCGCCAAGCCCTCCAGGACCGGGGCGGATGGTGCCGACCCTGATGTTGTCCGCGTTGCAGCCCGTCTTCTCGCTAATTGCAACGCGGACATCCTCGGTCGTTACGGAGTCATCCAGGCCCGAAATGCGCAACTCTGCGCACTTGACAGGCCTGGCGATCTTCACACCATCCGTGGCTGCAAAAATTCCTCTCAGTTTCTCGGCGAACCTGTCCGCCGTCTTTGCACCTTCAGCCCCGGGGAACTCGAGGACTCGAGCTCCCGTCTGGGCAAGGCGCAATCTGACCCCTTCAGTCCCGAAATCAGTGGCGAGACTATCCCGGGCCTTCTTAAATAAGGCCGCATAGGACAGCCCGCCACTAGCCGCCTCCGGTGTTACGGTGACCACCACAGCCGCGCTTTTAGGCACCTGCAGCTTGCGCGGCTTTTTCGCGGTAGCCACCGCAACCAACGGCGACTGCGGGGTAGAGGCTGCTTTTTGAGCTGCTTTTTTACCCCGCTTTCGGGACTTAACCCCGCCGACTACCTGCCAACCATCTTTGGATGGGGCAGATGTGGAGGGGGCAGATGTAGTGGTGCCAGGTACACTCGTTGGAGTGGGGAGCGGAGGATATTCCGCTCCAGCCTTTACCACTTTTTTGGGCCCAGACTTCGGTGCAGCCGTCTTGGTTGGACCTTGGCCGCCTGTCGTGCCCTCGGAGTGGCCACAGGAGTAGTCGACACTGACGCCGCCGCCGCATAGGACACACGACCGCCCACAACGGGCAGAGATGTTGGTGCTGATGTGACCTTTGGCCTATGGGCCCCAAGCGGCGGCCGGACAATAGGGGCAGGAGGCAGTCTTGCCTCTAGGCCAGCGAGACGGCCGTCCATCATGCGCCACACAGCGTCTGTGATTTGGCGCATTTGGGCGTCAGCGATGGTACCAACATTGGGAGACGGAGTAGGCTGAGACGGGGACGAGGCCGGATCCTCTGCCGGACGATGCGCCCGGAATTGGGCGAACTGAGCGCTAAGCTCAGCCACTTGCCCCGTCAGGTGGTCGTTGGCTGCCTGGAGACGAGCCACGTCTCCGATGAGGGTCTCCACGACCCCCGCAATTGCGGAAGAGGAGTCCTTGAGGGCTCTCACAAAGGAGCCCTTAAGGTTACTCGACTTGGTGGCCACTTTGTGAATAATGGCCACCGCCGCGTTTGCTATCTCCTGCATGGAGGATGGTGTCTGGGGAACTGAGTCCCCCACCATCGGCTCCCTGACTTTCAGCAGGAGACCAGCAATCTCCTCCTCCGCTAGTGCTTCACCGTCCGCCCTAACTCGCCTATAGGCTTCCGCCTTACAAAAGACGGAGCCTGACGGGATCGAGATCGGGGTTCGTGATCTCCCTCTATGGCTGCTGGTGATTTTGGGAGGCAACATCTCCTGGGACGTGTCACTCTCCTCGTCCCTGGAGCGTCCGCGTTTCCTGCTGTCACACAGCTCCGTCTCCATTATGTCCAGTGCATCTGTCCTTGTACTGGAGTTACTGCCCGCGGTGGATTTGGAACGCAACCGTTCCGATGTTCTTCGGCTCCCAGCAGCCATTATGACTTCTGGGAGCCCCACCGAGATAGGCGCTCCAACCAATACTTCCTCCTCGTTGGAAGAGAAGTCGTCCGCTCTCGTACTTTTTCCCTTCCTGTTTTTCTTCTCCTTCTTTTCTATATAATGATTGTTTGTGTTTGTTAATTTTTCCATTTTTAAACCCACGAGATGGGGAGAACTAAATGTCGACCCGGGCAGAGATCCCCAATACCCGGGCAAGCGTAAATTTGTGCCCAACCGAGGGGTCCGCAGGTGCCCCGGCTGGGAGTGCGCTTGCGACTGAACTACCCATCAGCCATGCATCCCCTGGTCACGCACCAGAACACGGGATTCGGGGTAATTTTTTAAAGAGGTTTTCTTCCTCGCAGTCCGGGCGGCTAAGCCAAGACCCTGGCCCCCGATTGGAGTCGCGAGACTCCAACTCGGGACTACGATATGTCGACGGCGGCAGGGAGACTATGTCTCCTGATGCCTGCACGGTGGCAGTGTAAGTGCACACCGAGCCCGTCCTACCTTTTCCACCGCTGAGCGGAGGAACTCCGACCCTAGAAAGGGTCCCACCATCGTGATTTTTTACCGAGGTTTTCCTCCTCATTGCTCCGAAGAGCGAAGAACCAACAGAGGATTCGACAGACACGCCCGCTCTGTTGGACCAAGTCTCAGCTGAATTGCCGGAGAAAATGGCTTCCTCTTCGTGCTAGAATATTAGCCGTTGGCAGTGATGAACACTATCGCCAACGTTACCAGGGTGCACCACGTGGAGGTTTTCTAGCCAAGCACCCCAAAGGAAATGAACCTCCCTTAACTTACCCTTATTAGACGGGGTAAGATTCTCATAGAGAATGACATAAGTATTTAATGCTATAGGAGGGCAAACGAGCAATCGGTTTGCCTAATAGTAATTGACTACTGCCGCCCATGGCAACACAAGAGTTCTTAAAGTACCTGCCCCTAAAATCAAGGGGAAGCATGGCTCCCCTACGACAGAAGGTAGGTTAAATTCAGTACGTGATTATATAATTGCTCATTAACATACATAATTGTATGACTAGATTTGTTACTAAATATTATTACTGTATATCTACCCATAGTGCAGTATAGCACGCTTATATTTAACCTCAAAAATTATAAGTTAATACATAATCTAAGACTTTATCATTTTACCGTTACGTTGTAAAAGAAACCAGTAACCGCCGTCTTCAATCAAAAGAATAACCGAAAAATAACACGGAAGGCTTATTGTAACGTGAACTTTGAAATATCGGCAACTACCCTTTATTTTGAGACCCGGGCAATAACCCCGGCGACCCAGTTTCTAATACGATCCCTATTTTAGCTTTGAGACAATCTTTATTTGTACTGATATAAAGTCCAAAGTTATAGAAATATAGCCAAGTTACTGGTATAGTACTAGGCACACATGATATCAGAAGGGTAGGTGATTGTTTTCGGATAAATTTATTTAAGTACAAATATACGGTTTATGAGATACAAGAGAGTACTAAGTAATATGTATTGTCCCTATGGTTAAAAATCAAATCTTCATTTTTCAAAACTGTGTAGTTTTTAATTAGATATACTGCTGTAGGACATTATGATGGAATTGATGCGAAATGAGCACCAAAATAGACATATAGAGCGGATAAAAACAGTGTTTGAATAGTTTTGTATATCGTGTCAAGCTTTAATCTCAACCAATGGGGAGTTTTTTGAGTTTTTGAAGCGTACCCAAAGTAACTTAACATTTTTATGCATACAAATTACAAATGTGAGTTCAGATGGATATTTCTTATTCAATCTCGTCAGAACGACCAAATAGATCCGAATGAAACAACGAAAGAGACATTACGAACTGATACAATACGGATGATATTAACGCCTGCCTCACAGGCACGACCTACAAATGTATATTTCGAAGAAAGAAAGTAAAGCGAGAGAGAGAATTGATATTAGTATCAAGCACCACCAGGTCAGTAAATAGTTATTTAGAAACTGTTCCGTATTTGATCTCTATGCTGGTGGGTGACCGTGTCGGGTGTTCGTTTCGATTCCGGTCTTATTCTAAATATTTCTATCAATTAATTATTTACTTATAGGGGAAAACAGTAGCGTATTAAACGCCCAAAATAACAGTGTATTTTGTCCATAATTACGGTGTCATTTATAGAATAGGCAACAAGGTTCATCGTCATCAACAACAGCCCTTAATAATTCTCAGCTGGACAGAGGCTTCTCTTTAGAAAGGAGGTTTTGGCCCACTAACTACGCTGGTCAGACGCTTTGGTATAGAGTTTATATTGGTATGTCGTTTGTCTTGTTACAACACCCATGGGATGGATAGGGTTGGTGATACTCTGTATTGTTAATCTCTCACGACACGAAAGGAAACTTTCTATGCTATGAAAGTGCAAGCCACCTGATGGGTCACTCAATAAAGAGTGGAATACCTTATATACGAGTAAGTATGTGTAACCAATCAAATTCGTGTGGACAGAGTTAATCATTCAGTGTTACACAATGTGACACACATTCTCATAAACCACAATTTTCTGTGTAAATTAGAACAAAAAATCTTTTCTTACAATAAAAACCCAAGAGATTGCGAATGTTTGCAAAAAGTCAACGTATGTCCCACCTTGACCCCGCTTCCGCCAGTCACAACTAACTTGTAGGTCATAGAACCGGAAGTATCAAAACTATTTTTTTTCTTACGACTTCTAAACTTTTAAGAACAAATTGTTTGCAGATTTAAATTGTTTCATTGTTTTTGCTATCGACTATACGCATATGTCTTCGTTCAGAAGTGAACGGTGATAACATGATGGTGATGATATTTTTATTTTAAATTATTGAACTGATGACTAAGTAAATTTATTTATAAATGAATATTCGTCCAAACTTTTTTCTCTTTACAATTTTGATATCCAAATTAAATAATTGGTATAATAATAATATATGTTAGCTAGCAGTGACAGTTTCGTGGAAAACGGTACAGCCTTTTAGGAAAATAGTCAGAAAAGTCCCCAAGATATACGGCTAATATTTTAATGTTTCTGGATTTCCAAGAGCTCTGTACATGTTTAGTGTTCAACGCATGCCGGTGACGACAACACATGATCGTCAGGTGTGGGTTTCAATGTAATATTTTGTCCTAGACATAACTTTAATGTTATCAATAACTTAACCTCTTTGAGGACACTAGGTTTTAAACTGTATTCTTGGGGACTTCCTATCTAGGGTATGTCCAAGTCCCTCACGATAGATTTACATGTGACAGAAGACCATGTGATTTTAGTCGGTTCCATTTAAAATTAGCACTTCCATGCGAGTCTCAGTGAGATAGGCATCATCATTCATCATCTCCAACCAGGTTCATTTTATATAATAGAGGGACAAACGAGCAGAAGGATCACCTGCTGCAAAGTGATAACCATCGCCCATGTACATCTGCAACTCAATAATCACAAGCGCGTTTCTGATTTGCCACTTTGTTTTGGATTTTTTAAATCTCATAATGGCTTAAAGTACCAGGAGCTCATAAAATGGCAGGCAGCGATATTAGAATAACACGTGAAATGTTTGACCGGACGCAACCACGAGATGAGGTCAGATGACTACATTTGTTCTCCGAATTTTGGCGCCATTGATAACTTATTCACACTTTGATAACGGAGTGTTACTTTGATGTGGACTATAATGCCGGTTATAATTGATTGTTAATAGGCACGCAATTGATTGGGCCACAAAAAGCGGCTCATTCCTGCACGTTAAATGTTTTTTTCTCTTAATTTTCTCAGGAATTTGATAGTGACTGAAGTTATGAAAGTGTGTGCGCTATCTTTTCTGTGGTGTATGTTACGTTTTCTTTTATTTAATTTGGGCGCTTTCTATGTATAATATACAAGAATTTACAAAAAAAGAAATAAAATAAATGTTAGTATTTTATTAGTCAATCTGATTTTCATCGCCTAAATTGTGTTTGTGTTTGAAAATAATGGCGTTATGTGTGAAGTATTATTATTAGTTCTTGATTTTCAGCCGACTTCAAAAAATGGTTCTTGATATCGGTTGATTTTTTGAAGTTTGTTCCATAATTTATAACCGTTTACAAATGACTTATTTTATTTAAGGATAAGGCCTTTCCACGGGTAAAAACTTTACAGTACAGTACGATTTGTAGCCGTTGTGGTGTTAAACTTCGTGGTCCTAGTACATGTGTATGTATGCTTTTGTATGTATTCATATTTATATACGTATGTATGAATATATATTCGTACTCGTGAATTGCAATGTGCACCAAAAATTACGTAATACTGTACAGTATAGTCCGTCTAAAGGTTGCTTGGAAGACATCACAGACTGCGATAAAGCTGCCCATTGTACCATGGTATTTTTTCGTTTGTATTCTTCATTATATATTTCCTAGTTATAGTGTGTAATAAAGGATACCTACCTATCTACCTATCCTATGTATTTCTATTGAAATTCAAACCCGGTTATCAAGTAGAACAAGTTGGAGTTATATATATTAAACCTCCCCCGGGTACGGAGGCAAAAAACCGGATATTCGAAGGTAGTTAGTTCCACTGTCGATTGTCGCAGATGTTTGTAACAGTTGGCAGCGAGTTAACGTACTCTCTGAAATGCAGTACACATGTACTTTTTATTGTTTATCTGGACCTTACATTCTTTTATATAACGTTTCACCGTTTGTTTCTATTTTTTTTAATGAAATGATCATTGTAGATTTGTAATCGAACAAGAATTGACAAAGTTTTCGAAAGTTCTCTTATCATTAAGTTGCTGCCCCTTAAGCAGCCTTTGAGTTTAGTGAGAGAGGCGATTTTAGCCTCCGATAACTTCATTCACTCGGTGAAAAGTAACAAAAGGATTATTAACACTGGTTTTCTATGAAGCCCTAGTATCACTCCAGCCTATTTGAGTTAAAATTTGACTCTCTCACGGTATTACCGTTCATATTTCTGATTTTATAGTTTTGAAATCTGTAGATATATGTCCTGTGGAATAACCAGAATCAATAATTGTGTGATGAGTACGATAATTTACTCTAAATCTGGGTATATATAATCTGTTATGTGTACGCATTGAAAAGAGAGGTTTAAAAGAGGCCTATGTCCAACAGTGGACTGTCAAAAGCTGTTGATGTAATTTGTACAAATATTCATATACATATTTGTGATAATATTATCAGTAAACTGGTGATCAGAGTGGAGGCTCTGCCTAGTTTGGAATAAGACAGACATGTGTGAGATGTGTGAAGTTATTATTTTCATTATTATATATCAGTTGGCTTCTGAAATCAGTTGTTTAGTTATGCAGAAAAAGTAAATAATATCAATAACGAACATAGATGATATAGGAAGTTACGAACCACATTTTCAAAACTTAAGGATACTCACCGTTCACTGTTTCTTGTATTTACATTCTAGAAATATGCAAAGTCACAAAAATAGGTTAAGCTTATCAATGTCCAAACTAAAAATGCATCCATCGTGCTCATAATAACATTAATATTGAAGTAAAATTTGAAATAAACAAATCATAAGGTTTTTTTAATACAAAATGTTTCTATCATAAAAATGAATATTTAAAAGATAAAGCCTAATAATTAGAATCAAAGAAAGTATGTAGAATTTAACAATAAAATAATATAAAAATAACATTTTATATAATTATAACATAATATTATTTATTATTTATTATATATATTATATATATTATTATTTATTATATACATGAATAATAAAATAAATACGTAGTTCTAGGCAGACCAAAATAATGTTACAATTTTCTTCATGGATAACGGATGGTTCGCCTTCTGTTTTAGATTTAGCCGCGATAGGGCCCATAATTGTTTACTTTAACATTTTTATAACATCTTTGTATACATTAAAGATTGCAATAAACGAATTGAATTGTATAATTACTAGCTACTAACTAATAATTGAACTTTCTCGATCATGAACTTTCTAATTAGAAGTTTGTATAATTTCTGAGACACATGACGCGCGTACCTTGTCTTCAACCCAGTTGTAATGGTGTCTATTTCTGGCAACTGAATGTGAAAACATAAGCGTAGTTGATTTTATCAATGGACGACTGACAGTGACAGTTATAACATCTTTATTTTTTCATTTTCTTTTTCAAATTTGTGACACACAACGCCATCTAGTTATAAACTATGAGAACTTGTACCATGACAGCTAGATTGACTAATATACTTACTTACATACTTTTTTTTTGTAAAACATTCATATTATATATAGAAAACACTCAAACTATGACACAATATCTGTAGATCATACAAACACCAATGGAGTGCTAAAGGCTGACGGAAAACGTGAAACAAATCCTATAACGACCCGTCTGACCAGCGTGGTATAGTAGGCAAAAACCTCTTTGCTAAGGAGAGGCCTATGTCCAGCAGTGGACTATTAAAGGCTGCTGATGATGATGATGATGATGAGGCAACGCTGTTATTTTCGGCATTTAATACTCTTTTGCTTACCACCTTTGTGAATAGTGGCGTTAATGTGTGTTTGTATTATGATTATGATTTACACATGATTATTAAAATAACTAATAAGCAAAAGGAGTGAAGAGATCGCAATAATCATGGATTAATAATAAAATATAGAAAATATTTAGAAGTACGTGAAGAAAATCTATGTACTCGTACATACTCCTTTCTGAACAAATATATTTAGAGACGTAATAATATCATATTTTAATCTAAATACTTAATATTTATACGTAGAAGTGCAGAAAATTAAATTACTTAATCAATAATGTTACATACTACATAAAAAAGATTGCATATTGTAGGGGATGAGATCTGTCTGGTATCTATACATTCCCAAATCAAGTAACATTGCTCAGCGCAATAAAACAAAACTGCTGAAATTATTGAAATTCTACCGTCACCGTACCGTCAGATGATCTATTTTCTACACTTAAACTATTTTCATAACACAAATTCGTTTAAAATTCTTTTCCATCTATTCTCAATGTGACAAAATATCAATGTATTAAACATCCAACTACAACTGTGATGGGATTATTTCGTATTGTAACTGAATCTTAAATCAGTATTCTGTTTGTCTTGTTTACTACTACATAATAAATCTAAATAGCTTTTATGACAATATAGACGATTACTATAGCACCGTGGTAACTATGAGAAAGTGGGGCTAACATTTAACTCTGATATAAAGTAAATGTGAATTAAAAGTTTAGTAAACAAAAGTGTCTAAGTACAAATGATGCCATAAACAGCGATAATTTCTTCAAAGGCCATTATCATCGGTGCGCACCTACAACATAAAACGTGATCTCGAAATAATTAGCTGAGTGCGAGCGCGGCAGGCGGCAAGGTGTTAAAGTACGGACATAGCCGCCGCTGTAGGTACAGCTCAGGGCGGGCGGAAGCTGCGACGCATCCCGCCCTGGCTGCAGTCGGCCGCCCCCCGCGGTGCCGGGCCGCCACCCCGCGCCGCGCCCGCCGCCCCGCGCCGGCGCGCTGAGCGCGTGCGCTCGCCGGCCGGCGACTCAGTTCAGCATCGCGCCGCGACCTAGACACACGTGTGCGTTTTATATGACAACACGCGGCGTTTGAAACGATCGAACGCACCCCAATTTTTATTAGTACCAGTGACACGAGAGGGCAACCTCTCACAATTCTGACACAATTGCTTCTCAAGTGGAAATGCCTTCAAGCCTGTTCGGGGACCTGGGAGGTGGCGGCGGCCTGGTGGAAGACGGGCGCGCGTTTCAGCTGGCGCTTGAACTTAGCATGCTGAGCCTGGGCGAGAGTTTACCAACTAGCAACCCTCTTGCGAGTCCGCTCGGGTTCGCGCCGCCACCAGAGGACCGCGCTAAGAAATCACAGAACATGACGGAGTGCGTGCCGGTGCCCTCCTCCGAACACGTCGCCGAGATCGTCGGTAGACAAGGTACGGATAAATATTGTACCGCTGCTAAGGGCCTCGCATGCTTGTTGTGGTGCGGCGCCGGAGAGCGCGCCACTCGCAGCACCGAACAGCTGTAGAGGTTATTCGGTGTCACGTCTGACGGAGGGCGACAATTCGCGAGCGGGCAGTACCACCCTTATGTAAGGGCGCACGTGCCGCACCGGCAAGCTTGTAGGTTATGTTCGATCACAACCAACACCCAGCGACACGGCTTCGAGCGAAATATTCGCATTCCGGTTAAAATAACTTCGAGCATGCATTGTTTTTGTTTGGTTACCGTCGATAGTTTTGTTGTTGCGCTTTTGATGTCTGCACTGAGTAGGTACTCGCTGATGCCGTGTAGTTAAATGTACGTAAATTCTTCGTACTGTAGTATAGAATGTCTGTACTGAGTCTTACTAAGCAACGTCTTCGTGTGGCCTGAAAGCTCTGATAACGTCCTGGGCTCACGCTCGTGGCTGCGTTCACCTTCTTCTGTTTGTTTTTTTTTTAATAACGACCTTAAGTACAAGGTTACCTGCCTTTATAATAGTTTTAACTTGTTAGGTATATTATACGTTTACACGCTGGTAACTTTTCCAACTACGTCAAAATTTTAATCTACCTACTTACAATCGTAAAACGAGTACATTTTATAATATAATGAGTCTAAAGTCGTAAAACAAACAAACCTCTTTCGATATTATACAAAATATATGTTACCAGGTAGATATGTCATTTCTCGGTATTATTTCTTCCAAATCGTGAGACCAAAAAAACTATCTCTAGTTCTAATTAAAAGGTACCCATTGGACAAAAAAACCGTACCCAAGGGTTCTTTTTTTTTCTAAGGGATGAGCAAAAAATACCGACAAAGTGAAACCGTCATCCCTTGCAGCACAGATTCCTTAAATCTGAGAGCGCCCTGCAAGAAATCAATTATCTGTGATATCTTGGCAAACCACGGTTTAATGACACAGGTAGATGGTCAGTTTAAAAATGCTGAACAACTTTCCTAAAACTCGTTTTGAAAAAAGGATGAACTTTTTTTAATCAAATTCCGCTCCCTTTGATAGACAACGATGATTTTTTTTATTCGACATTTTATAAAATTTATGGAAATAATACGTGAAATATGTGCGAGTTGATGTTACTAACCAGAGATAACAAAAAAACTTTGTTTTGTATTCATTATATTTATTTTGATACCTATTTGATTGTAGAACTGCGTATTTTGTTAATTAATGTTAGAATTTAAATTACGTAGTTTTTACAACCTAATACATACCTACAGGCGGTGCGTTACCTTGCTATAAACACAATGTTACTTGGCTAAATAAACATATTGCCATTAATCGCGCTAATTAATAAATCCAATAATATATATATTAATTTTGAATAACGAAATATCAATGCAAACATTATACTTATCAAGATATAACTGTAGATGGTATTAGTATTTTGTAACCGACTCCAAAAAGGTTTCTCAATTTGACCGTATATTTTTTTCTATATATTCACGGATAACTTTGTCGTTTATAAACTTATTTTTATTTATGTATAAATATTTTTTTTAAGATAATTAAGTATTTACACACGTAGTCTAGTAGTATAATAAAATATATGAATTTGTAACTACGTATATAGCTAATTAGTACATATGTAAAACAATCTTAATCATTATTATCTAACATTGACTGACATTCAGAAGAATAAAGCAGAAATCGGATTACTAATTTTAGAGTTGCGAGAACACTAACAAACAAACATCGTAATCCCGAGTGTTGATTACAAAATGGATGTTATTTAACTGTTTTAACCGAAACTTTATTAGTTTTACATCTCTGTAAGCTGATTATGTCGATCTGTTAGTAAATGTTCAAAAATAGATCTACCCTCATTGTCCTAATAATTTTGCCAACTATTATTATTAATAGGCCCACTTCTCTCTCAAATGTTTAGATAAAGCTAGAGGGGTAAATAATTGTCTGTGACGTGCTTTACTAGTTAATACTTTTTTGGTTACCAGAGAGTAGAATAAAAATAAAAAAAAATGTAAACACATCATTTGTCAAACGGTTCAATAAAATATGTAATTTATTGACAATAACTAGTCGAATTTAATTAGTAATATTTTTTATAAAATTGTCCTTAACCAGATAACTGGTTGCTATTATGTAATTATGGTTAGATTTTTTTTATATTACTTATGATTTCGTAAGAAAATGATGTTACAAAATAAATAGGAAATTAGTTAGTGTGCATTATCATTGTGCAGGTCTTTCCAAGTCTTTAAAAAACGTGTTGGTTATATATGTTCTTTATAAAAAATCAAATTCAGAACGTTCGATATATTTTTTTTTCTAATAAAAATCTATCTACAATTCGCATTAAAAAAATTGACACATTGTATACATATAAAGAGAAAGTATACTTAATTAAAAATGTCAATAGTTAATAACGGTGTAAACTCAACTATAGCCTACTATTTTATTAATCATATAATTGAAAGATGTGTATCTATGTCAAATAAGCGCGCGAATGTGTATAAGAACACTTCATCTCACAATATCAAGGAGGTTTAATCTTAGCGTACCTTTTCATCCCAAAACCATTCGAAAAGAAGACAACCTTTTCAACATTCACCGTTCACAAAACCATTTAATGGCCCCAAGTATCTTAATATAAACATAAAACTAAAAACAATAATAACATATCACAAAAAACTGTAGCTATTTTGGATCCGACTCGTTTAGTAGGCCCTCTAGAACCTTCTCTAAAGGCGTAGAACGAAACAATAATACTTATGTATGTATATAATATTGGAGTATAGATGGCTCTTGCGTTTCCAGCCTCAGAAACTGGTAAAATGGGAGCAAAAAAGGCAGCTGTTCCACTTGCGACTCTGTCGAAGTAATGTGTATACCCGTCCCTTTGAGCGAACGATCGGTCCGTGCGTTTCGCACGATGTACACCCGCCTTTACTACTCGCCTCCCTTTTGTTATAGATTTATGTCCTTGCATTGACTAAGAAAGATTTTGTATTCTTGTTTGAATTTTTTTATTACTTGAAGGACTTATTACGGGAAATGGTTTCCTTGAAACGTTAAGTTTGTTGTTTCACATCCAATAGTTTGTTGAACAAAGGAATGGATCCTTTGCTAATATGTAGTCCTAGTAACACTTTAGAGTTAATGTGAGTGGGAGCACTCTAGGCGGACTTAAGCTCGTAAATGTACAGTATTTGTGAGTATACTTTACTTATAGGCTGTAATTTTTTTTTATTTTCACGTTAGAGTTGAGGTCAAGGTTAGATCAAGGCCATAGCTTAGAAATAGTCTTATAACCCCTGTTAACAATATACAGCTCAAGAATTTGTATGTTTTAACGTGTTGAACTGTATTTTTGTAATACCACATTTAACTGAAGTAAAACGAAACGCCACAACTATCATCTTTAAAGGAATCAAATGTAAAACCGTAGATGCAGATGCTACTCTGTCACTTTGATTATTTAAGGCTTGCCAACAATATATTTCTCATTGTTTTTGAATAAATTACAAGTAGTATATCTTTCACACTATTCTCAAGCCTATAGATTCTATATTAGCTTCTGAACAAGAAGCTCTCCATTACTCTGTTTAAAATCTGTGTAGATGCGCCGGCGCATCAAAATAAGGACAGAAAATTTCAATTAAAGTTTAAAACAGATCATTGGTCTTATTAAAAAAAAAGCAACGAAGGAACGACTTCTCAAACACTGCATTGTTCGAACGAGGTCCAGTTTAAAACGCACCCAAATGGTACCTAAACGAATGTTTTATAATAAACTTGTGAAGATATAATTAGGCACCCACTTACTGCGATAAGGTGGCATCGCGTCTTTCCAAACGCTTGTTGTATTTAGGGCGTTACGTTTCGTTTGCTCCGTTTATTCCGATGGTTTTGCGATAAAAATTAAATAAAAACGTAACTTTGAGAAGATAGTTGTTGATGGTTTTAGTATAATTTTATGTACTTTTGTAAAAGTTTAGGTGATATTGCATCATGTTCTTTTTTTAATAGCGATTAGAGATAAAAACATGTTAATGATTCTGAACATTTTCGTGATCTCTTATTTTTTTTAAAGGAACGATTCCCTTCCAACTTAAAATGTTAGTTAAATAATAGGTTAGAGAGATATTTGATATGATGTGGGAAATAAAACCCCAACTCAAAAAAATAATGACAAGTTTAGATTTAAGAAAAAAAAATAGAATTTACAATGGCCAGTAATTCAATACTGAAGTATTCGTACTTCAAAATTATTCCGGACGGACGAGCTTTCATTGAAAGATCTTTTATAGGTATTTAATATTATTTTTTAAAACTTACTGTACTGGAAGCTTCATTGGAGTTTGGGCTTATTTTCTTTGTGGGCTGTACGATTTTCTTTTTGCTTTGTTATCTGTGTTGTTGTTCCATATTTTACCTGTATTATTCTTCGTCCAAAAAAAACTTTCGTTCTAAATTCAAACTAAACATAAAATATATATTTTTTAAGTTGGCTTTTTTTTGCACAGTTAGGTTTTTTGCCAAGAAGTAGTGACCTTTCACCAATTTGATTGGGATATTCGACCTTCCTTGTTTAGTATGGTTACCACATAAAATTTATTCAGAACAAAGAAGGCAAAAATAGAATTCC
The DNA here is from genome assembly GCA_949316085.1 of Hypercompe scribonia. Classification (NCBI taxonomy): domain Eukaryota; kingdom Metazoa; phylum Arthropoda; class Insecta; order Lepidoptera; family Erebidae; genus Hypercompe; species Hypercompe scribonia. Next base: position 3,033,451 of record OX438984.1, on the reverse strand, counting down.
ATGGATGGCTCCATACTATTGTCTATTATAAATTCGTGTCAAAACCTAATACGACCTTTAAACAACGCACTTTTCATATGGTGTGAATATTAAATGAGTATATCCTTTTATCAATATTATACATTTTGAACCTTAAATACGTTGTAATAAAATGTCAAAGTGTGAGACATGTTTGTTTGTACCAATGACATCTGGTCAAGACAACGCAATATACCAAAAGGAGGTTGTTTAAAATTCTCGCGTTTACGCACGGACACGTCATGACGTCACGTCCGGTTCTCGACTCGTGTCGCCGACTATCGATACGATTGTCGATGATTGTCGCGATGTCGATGTCGATCGGACCTCCTGTCGGCACGTTTGTTGTTTTGATTTGTAGTGACGCGTCGAACAATGTTTTTGCATCTGTAAATCCTCCGTATATTGAGATGCATGTTTTGATAAACATATATTCGAGACCATACTTTTTATTAACGTTTTAACTTTTCACTGGCGAGCTACGACGACCGAACTATTTGAAGTTGAAACACAATTAGTTTCACAGTAGATACAGAGCATTAGATGTAACAAATAACAACTAAGTTCCCAAATCGTCTCGATGAGTAATTCATCCCTGTCCGTCACGAGCCGGTTCCAGTGACGACTCAAGACCGGTTCCACATCAATGACTCCTACCCCACTTCGCCGCCGTCTGCTCCTTCGTACTTACAATCTTTTTTTTAAGAATACTCTCGATTTTGACGTTACCAACCGTATCAGAGTAAGTCATAGTAAATTACATCACGTCTTAGTTAAAGTTTACTATATTTTTAAGCTCAATTCTTCCATTGCTTTATTAAAATTCTCACAAAACATTAAGCGGCATTAAGCAAGGGATCGTGTATGTAAAATTTTGTATTAATCTAATCGTTGCAATTTTCGTACATAAGTGAAAGAGAAAACAATCTCGTAAAGCACACGTGCGAGTGGAATGTACTTAGATCGGAACGACTAGTGAACGCCAATCGGCAAGATTCGCAATGTGGCTCGGCGCGTTCCGGTCGACGCCACCGTACTCAGGGTCAAGGCTTCGGCTCCTGCACACCGCTGCACGCCTGGTGAACGCGCACACCCAACCAATGTCTTGCACTAGCGGAAATACGAGTTGGGACGCTAAAAGGGAAACTGATAGCTAGCCATCGTGTCTAATAAATTCTATTAGAAATTGTATTCTTATATACAACTAATGGCAAACAGTTCATATTTTATATTTAAAATAATGTCTGATGACCCATTTCTAATCTCAACGCTCAAAACTTGTTAAACAATAACATTCTGAGTGGGGTGACCCAATAAACGTCAATTTCATTTTTAAATTTCTGGAACGATCGCTAAATTGGTTGTTATTCGGTTAACTGATATAACTTTAACAAGATTACACAAATCTTCTATCCGATGACAATTTTTGAATGAAACTACTCGGGCAGTAAAAAATAAACAAGCATGTGTCTCGCCGTTGCTTGCCAAGACGTCCCGAAATTCCTGGGCCCCATTTTTTGTGTGCCTTGACAGATGCATTCTGGGACGCCGCTAACCGCATCTTGCATCCTTATCGCTCATTCGGAAATGAAATCTACGGCTGTATGAGTTGTGTATATATAGTACGTCGAATTCGAGGGTTTATTTTAAGGTGCATTTCTCCGTCCTTGTCACTCAAAGTGGCGCCACTGCCGCGGGAAGCTAAAGCCGAGCCCGAACTCGCTCCTGTTTGTATTGCGCGCGTCGCACCAACAGCATTCTTAAACATGGTTACTTTTTGTTTTCGAACGCGAGAACTAACTAGCGGTCAAGCGGTCGCGCACTCTAGCGACCGGGCGCAACGATCTAAAATTTATTTCAAATCGTCGAGTTGCGAAAGAACAGTGTGACGTCACGGTGCGACGGCACCCCCACGTCTGCGAAACTTAGGGACCCTAATGAATGACTTCCTAATTGCCGCGGCAGCACGAATAAGCCCGTAATCCGGCGCGAAAACAGCTCCTTCGTTTAATTGTAGACCTTGAGCTGTTTTGTTTCTGAGCTTCAAATCGAATATCAGACTTCTCGCAACATGTACTCCTGGGCGAGAGTGGCTGCGATTGGATCACAAAGCCATAACTGACGTTACGTTGCGGTTCGAAATGGGTTCTTATGTCCTGTACTATTAGTGCCATTTCGGATCAATAAGCCCCTAAATGATATTGTGCCAGAATTACACTGCACAGGGACTGCGTTATAGAACAACAAGTCGATATGCTCCCGCACTAATGTTGACAACAATCCATCTCTGGCTGTCAGCCGGCGCCGTGAATTAGACTCACTCCCATTTCGATTTACTTTTCATTCAGAGCCAGTAATAAGAGACCATCCCGCGGGCGACTTCCATTATTCCGCGTCGACACTTCGCGCTTATTCTCCAAGAGAACTATCCAATGGCAATTTCTGTCCGAGATTAATTTATTTATTGCGGGCCACATTATTGTTCAAAAAAATCAAGCATAGGTTTTTCTTGTGAAGGTTTAATGACAGGATATGATGTTAATGTCTTGGAGTCAAAGTACTAGGAGAGCAGATGTGCGAAGTGTTGTCGCCATGAAGAATTGTTCCGTTCTACGTAGTAACAACGCATGTGCGGGACCGTGAATAACTTCATGATCAGCTTACTCCAAACAGATTAATATTGAGTAGGTATAATGCGTCATTTGAAACGAATTCATTATTAAGTTGTTATCATTAGATACGACTGTAACCTTGGAAGCTTAAGGTCCATGACTGTGTTAATTATTTCTCACTTTTTATAAATAACGATGGTAACAAATAAATTATGGATAGAACTTTAGTAAAGGAGCCCCTTGAAAGACCTTGAGAACCAAGGACGCTAACATTCAAGTACCAAATCTCTTCGAACCAAACGCGCGTTTACAACACATTAAATCTAATTACGTATACCCTACATTTTAATATGTAAAAAACTACATTTCAATAAGACATATTTCTTGTAAATTTCCTAATAAATTATCGTAACACGGAATTCTTGGCAGTGGTCGTTAGAAGCACATCTGCTAACCGCCTTGCGGTGCGCGCTTCACCTGCCTCGCCCGCCTTCGTATGGTGTAGATAACTGTTACGCTTATCAGCGGGGAATTAACGGCAAAAGTGGTTAACACTACTTTCTTGGCTTTTAATTTGTAGGAAGGTGTGCTTATGCGACTAGTATTCTGCTTTCTAAGAACTGGTTCATGGAGATCTTCTTCAGGAAATTAAAAGAAGCATATTGATTGGATAACATATTGTGCGCATATGTCATGCCTGTGGTTGTTAAAATAATTGTAGGGAATTTGGAAATAGAACTCTATGGTTACACCTACCTATTATTTCTAGGTTTTTTATTCCTTTATTCTTATTTTTTTGTTACAATTGTGATATCATGTTACAAGTTTATATAGTAAATTAGCAATGTAAGGCATAATCCTAAATTTAGAGTAATTGCTCCTACACAAAGTATGCAGTTAAAATTTTTAATATTAATTTATTTCAATATTAAATATTAAGTAAATTCATTAAAATATGAAAATTAAATAAATTGATCTATTTAGCAATTTATTTACCATTAATTATTTAGCTATTAAAAATACTACAAACACATTTAGAATTATTCAAATTTTAGGTCCTGCAAATACGACCTTAACGCAACGCGTTAACGTACTCTTATTCTCTTAAATATTTAGACATTACATGGCATATACACATGGTCGCGTGTCGCTTATAACAGAAAAAACATAAATTAGGCAGGTGCAGTTAGAAAGAAATACCTATATTTCATGTAAAATAATATCGTTTCATTTTTACCTTAATTGCCCCAAATCTTACAAATTGGTCTTTGGTGAATTGGGCTTTTAGTAATATCACTAATTAATAGACATATTATTTTTTGAAATTTTAATTGGAAATTTTAAATATCAATTAATTGCTCGTTTCGATCTCAATCCATCCGATTTTAATCGGATTGTCCGTAATTATCCTGTCACCTGTGAGTACGGAGCTCCTAAACAGCCTAAAAGTCATTTAGGATTTTAATGTTGACAGCTGTCAACAATGACATTTACAAATTATCACTTCAGCTCATTTACAATTGCTTTACACTTGCGTCATCTTCATTCGTCATTCTGTACGTATTGCCCCTTTAGTTACCCTTCAATTATTTCCTGTAAATAGAAGCAAAAAGAAGAGATAGAGAGGTTAAAGTGTATTTAGGGTCAACTATCTGGAAAAGCTTAATATAGTCTAGTCTATCCGTTAAAGACCAGTTTAATGAAGTCCACTTCAATAAAAGGTAGTCCGAGCGAGCAAGTACCTAGGTGTTGGTACCGATAAAGCCCTCAAATTAAAGTAAGAATTAAAGACATCAACTCACTATCAACTTTAACAATGACTCATATAAATATGTTAAAATTAATAATTTAAATAATAACTTAATTTAGTTACGCCTAACACTTATTAATGAGAATAGACGCTTATTGGGTATAAACGCGTACTTTCGATACTAACAACTGTAGGCCCAAGTAGTCCCAATCTCATTAAATATCGTGTTTTACATGCATGAAGAGTTTCAGAAATATTAGAATAAAATAATAAAAATATTTTAAAATATCCGTGTTGCAGACGCTATGAGCATCTACGTCTGCTCATTTGCCCCCTACTTCATAGAAAAATGTATAATAAAACATGTTTTTAGGCAACACATAAAAATATTGGTGCAACTGCCTTGGTGGCGCAGCGGTAGTGAATGCGACTTCTGTGCTTGAGATCTCGGGTTCGATGCCCGTGTTGGACCAAATGTTTGTATGATCTGCAAATATTTGTTTCGAAGTTTAGGTGTTTTCTATGAACGTGTGCAAAAAAAAGGATATAAGTATTCTATCAGTCAGTCTAGTTATCATAGCACAAGCTCCGCTTAGCTTGAAATTAGATGTCGGTGTGAGTCAAATGTCCGAAATATTTATATTTATTTATTTATTTATACTATTTAACTATACTAACTAAATAAAACTAGTAACACTTATCCATTTGGATCCGAGAACGTGTACAATTTCATAAACTTCAGGAAATAAGGTTTATAATACCTTGAAATAGTAATAAATTATTTTATATTCTTATTATTTGATTACCAGTTCCTCCATACGATTATATCTAGTCGTCTATTAATAAGAAACTAATCACAGTACCTACTACGTTTTACTTACTTCACACAATAAATAATGACAATCATGACTACCAAAAAAAAACAAATATTCCAAAGCTCGTTTTAGGACATCTGTACCTAAAATTTATCACGATTTATAAAAAAAAAACATTTGACAGTTATCCGTGAGATGTTCGATCGTGAACGCACTTAACACACATGTCATCAGCTTCCAGAACCTGTTTCATATTATATTCCAATAACACGCTCATATGTTACATTTGAAGTGAAACTAATTTGTAACAACTTTGTTTTGTAACAGAAAAGCTACTTAAGCGACAATAGCATTTATATAATTTTATAAGTCGTTGATGTCCATTGCACCTTTCACATTAACCGTCCCGAGTCCCGCGCCATCGCTATTCAATAAAATTTTATTAAAACAGGCAACAACAAAGCACCGTCTGCTACAACCGACAAACATTGGCAGCTGCGTTATCCGTTTCGAAATTGTGTGCGTGCGACCGTCGCGGCCAACGGTTGAAACACACGCTACCACCGTTGACTGTTGACACCTAACAGCTCCTTACCATAATGTTATGGCTCTGACAACCTCTTAATGAAGTATGAGCGCCTGGTACTTAAGATATCATACATTCTTTTTTAATAAACAGATTACGGGGCATATTTTAATTAGTAGTAACTTAGTGGTAGTCATAATTATAATCATAGTAAATTAAATAATTTTACGTTTTGGTAACAGTTTTGCAATTAAAGCGATTAACATTTTTTGTACTAAAGTTTTGTTTTGATCGTAAAAGCTTACAGATTCTTGAAGTTTTTATAGCTATCTCGCACGAAGTCGTTTAAAATAGCTTGGTTAATTTTTTCATTATACTGAAAGATTTTTATTATTATTTAATATTAGCTCGATCTGTATCTATCTGTATATAGGATATATATGTAACGGCATTATTCAACGTTATTTATAACAATTTGAAGACATACGACCGACTTGAAAATTTACGCACGTATCAAGAACCAAAGACAATACAGCATTATAAAAATAAACTAACAAGCACACTAAGTTTTTTACAATTAAATTAATTCTTTATTTTATTCTTAAGTTTATTACTATTTTTAACAATGAACTTGCACTTTATAGCACTGCGGGACAAATTATTCGTATTTTATCTACATTATTCTTCGAGTAATAAAGGACGTTCGAAATAAACCGAATGAAAAATGTTAATAAGCTGTAACAGCTAGGCACTACCAAAACATCACAAACGTGGGCAGGTTTAACCGTTTTTAAACGTAACGTCCTTGGGTCGGCGATCCCTTTCAGCGGAGCGCCCCACGTGAACTGGGACGAACAAATGTTCAACAATCGACGCAGCAATCGCAGCTTTATATCTAGCTGTGTTTTGATATTTATACTAGGAATTATGTTGTAACACTTCCTATGAATCATTTTATTGGTGACGTATTGCGTATTTGTTAGTAGCTACGGACGCAGGGGTTATCGCTCGTCTATCAGAATAAGCGGAAATTTATAACTTAATGTGAATACGCTTCGCAGGCGGATGAAAGGAGTCAGCAGAGACACAAAACGACAGCATCAAACTCAAGGACCGATCGAGACCGGTCATTGTGAATGAGATGACAATTTCAGCCCGCAGTAAATTCATACCATTAGCGCTTTGTCTCGGGACAAAATGAATGTTATGTACAAATAATAAAGGAATCTTTATTTATTGTACCTTTGAGATAGTAAATGATTTAACACTTCCAACAAAAGGGCTTTGTCAGAAATGTAACTGTATCTTAAAGTGACCACCGAAAAAAAGGAGACCCGTGCCCTTTGAGTTCCCGTGAAGAGTCTACCTGCTCGTGTGGCGGTTACCTGCTCACTAATCACGCTTATACCACTGACTGGCGATAAATTAAATGCACGTTTCGAGTGAGATTTACGGGTTTTGAGTTCATTATTGACGCATTTGTGCGTGTTTGTATCGGCGACGCGTGGGGTTAGCAGGCCCGGTGGAAACGACCTGCGATTGTAAGCGAGAGCTTGAGTTTGATCGTCTGTGTACTACAGGGAACTCTTTTAACCTATAATTATTAGATATAATTCATAGATATGTACATAAAACACATATATTAGCCTTTTATGTTTGAATACAATTCTCAACAGCCTTTTATTGTCCTCTATATATGCTCCCCTGATACAGACCTCTTAGAAAGGAGGATTTGATCTACTACACCACGCTGGCCAGATGGGTTGGTATAGGGGTTGCTTTGAAGTTTTCCTTCTCTTTGCAGCGATATTGTCGTGCATAGTTTGATTCCTTGGTCGCCACTTACGACATCCATGGGATGAAAAGGGGTGGCCACACTGTATTCTTAATCTAACACCACATGGACGACGGCTACTAAATTAACTAAATATTTTATCAAATATATGTAACAATTAGTTTGAAGGTATACAAAGCAGGTACCAGGAGCGCAGTCATTAAAAGAGTCCTAGTTTTTAAGACTGTATTGCGCATAGTGGGTGGCGAACTCTCAGCATGTAAGCCGATATTTCCCTCGTGAAAATGTGTTCAATAGCCGGTGTCGTATTGCCACGCCGCTCGATGCGTGTCAAGCCTTTAGATTTTCGTCTCGCATGCCGGTACATTATTTCGCGTCGTTAATTATTGTGTACACCACTTTTTGTACTCCAACTCACATAAGCCACCTGTCGGTATCGGAGGTTGTTGTAATTAAAGATTGCGCTCGAGCTCGCTCGATAAAAGACGTTCCTCCGGTTGGTCCAGTCTGTACAAGTTCACCTTCAATAACAACCTATTTAAATAGTTTGACGGTATATATATTTGTAGCTAATTAATCTATAATATGTTTCGAAAGAAATTCCATTTGTTTAGACTTTCGACGATCGCGAGGCGGCACGAAGTTTTAGTCGTTTGTTCCCAAGAGTCGATGCAGCTGGCGGAAAGGCGCCATCTGCCGAACGGTGCCCCGGAAACGCAATTTTATTTTGTTTTTTTTTTTTTAAACCGAATTGGTACGTTCGATTCAAAAGAGGTTCCTAACATTATAAGGGTACTGCGGCACCATTGGTATTAAAGTTCACAGGCGCGTGCCCGTTTCGCTCGTGATTCTGAATATATTATAAATAATATCAAATCCATATAAAAAAGAAACTATTAGTTTATTCACGCTAATAAAATTAAGGGGTCAAAACACCGCCAGTTGTTAAAAGCTACAGGAAAACAAGTCAAGCGTCGAAAATGAATTTTTGATGGGTTTGAGGAATAACGAACAGTATTGACACGTGTTGGACGTGGGTTCACTTTTATATTTTTATGGTTTTATTGGGATTTAAAAGAAAAACATTTGAAATACATAATTTTACCCACTCATCTGTTACGCAGTTAGACATCTATATATAAAAACACGTTTTTATTTTACTTAAGTGCTTCATATTCGTCATAAGTATCTGGAGCAAAGTAATATGTAAATAAAACTAATTATACTGCTCTGAAACGTCACATTTGTGAAAAGGTAGTTATTTTTAAATAAGATATTTCCGTACAAAAAGACGTCATAATTGACGACGACGTGGAGCATCTGGGGTTGCACCTGCCGCCCAAGTTTTTGCCCTCGCAACATAGTCCCACATCCAGAAATCGACACACGCATTAAACATACACAAAAAAAAAATTTTTTCAAAGCTTCGAGAAGTTTTGGTGTAGTTTGAGTTAAAATTATGCCTGAATTTTGTTGGATGACGGAAGCCTGAATACTTCGAAATTATATTAATAATAGGTTAAATAGAATTATGTAGGAAATGCATTCCAAAATGCCGAAGTCGATCGAACAAGTTAACTGATGGAACAGCAGCAAAGCTCAATAATTGGAGCGGTCGAACTGAGGCTGCAACTCATTCTCACGACACGAAACCTTAGAGAACTCTGATTCTAACTAGAAGTTTAGCCATATTCTAATATCAACACTACGTAACGAGTCTTATTAGAACTTCGACTTGGATGTACCACTTCAGTGGCTATCTTATTGGAATCAAAACAACACTTCATTATTTTACTAATAAGTAATAATCGAAAATACAATCATACTATGCATCATTCCTCTCATTTTTACAAAACTCTGAAAATAATCATATTAGAAAGCTAATAAGCACGATTTTCTTATAAGACCCAGAAAGAATGTGAAACGAGTATAGGAGCAAGATTGAATACGAAACATTACATCAAAGTCAGGTTTTTACAGTAAAATAATTTTAAATTGGCCAATTGCAACCATCACGAGCCTCCTTACACTCATTTACATAGCAATTGACACCCGGGGCATGGCGTTCGCCTTTATTTCCGTCAATTGAAAGAAAAAAACGCCTTCGATGCATCCTGTAGTCACGCACGCTCGCACAGGACTGTAATTTGAACTTCTGAACATAATTGAAAAAATGTCTCGACTAAAAGAACTGGTATACGACCGCCTCGGCGACTGACCAAAACAATAGTCAAGTAATAACAGAGACCAATAACAGACAGCGCCACGGATTCGTTCATATTGAGGTATTGAAGGGTACGTCTTGATAATGACCGTATTAAATAACATATAAAACGATTATACCACGCGCCGGCGGACGACGTGTGCAGCGTTCGAAAAGCGAGAGCCGTGGGGTGGCATTCCGCAGTAATAGTCCTTAGAATCAAGCCAGACGATACACCGACATCCTTTCGCGACACTCGATTTTGGAACCACACGAACCGGCCTAGTAGCTGTTTTTACAACGAAGCTATACTATAACTCCCGGTCAGCAGCTACAGCACTCGAATGCAATATGACAACAAAATTGACGCTAACCAATTCTCAAAAAGTGGAACTACTTTTACACATTATGAAATTAAAAAGGAATTCTTTGTTAAAGATAGTGTAGGTAGGAGATGGCAGGATGGTGGACATGCTTCAATTAAAGTTTGTTGGGCTTATTAAATTAAGTAAGCAGGTAGATTGGAGCCGCTTCTAAACAATGGTCTGAGCCACGATGGTATCGCGATGTGGCTCCTCTCGCTATAACTAAACGTATGCTAAATTGCCAACCTTTCCGCTGGCGGTATTGAACAACAATTTTATTATAATTGGCAACGCGGTCAACGATTCTTGGAAATTGGCTTTTTTTCTTCCTTTATTTCCAACATTTAACCGATCTTGTTTTTGCGCCGGAATCGCTCGAATGTACCTTTGTTCTCCGTCATATTATTTTAATGTCGAACAGTTGGCAAGGAAACAACGAAAGTCAGTGAAAGTATGCCTTCGATCTATTGTTAACAGATTAATAAACAAATTATTAGAGACAGCGTTACGGATTGTCTCGCTCGTGGACACTCTTATAAGAATACGCTCTTATGAGGACTAGGTCAAAAGAAATTTAACACAGAACTAGATATGACCACTTGGACCTCACAAGACTCGGCCAGACATCGAACCCAAAAAAGCTTCGTATACAGACTGAACGTATTACTCAACTGCATAATACCGTCAATATAATTAAAGGCTAATAAGACAGCTACGAATCACACTTAGAATAATATTTAATACAAGACACACATTGATTCAATATGTATTATAATAATGTTACTATCATACATAATGTGTATTATATTGACACAAGGTCTTATCGACTTAACTTGTTAGAATAAAACGCTGGTAGCAGTGTGAACCCCAAAACTAGTATTAAATGTAATGTAATTGGTGGGTTGACACAGAAACACGGTGGACGTAATTAAGGGTGAGAGGGCTAGGTGCCGGTGTAGGACCCCGAGGGAACGGCCAGCTGACAGGCACGCAGTCGACCGTGAATCGACAGAAACTACACCCACTGTAAATATTATAAACCACAACGAAACATTTTAAAATAAATTATACTTCATTTTACATTTTTAGCCCAAAAAATCAATTAACCTGGTGACAAACATAAATCAAGTCTGTATTTAATATCTAGAATAACATTTGCAATCATTTACATTTTGACCATAATACAATACAAAGGCAATAAATTATACAATCGATATTTCAGGTATGTCCGAACAGTCATTAAAATGCCGACGACATTTTTTGACGAAAACCACTGTATATTTTCGGCTAATTCCGTATTCAATGTATCTCACGAGTTAGGACAAATCGGAGTTTAGCTGCCAGTATTGGGTGACCTTCCTCTCGTCCCTTGTATGTTAATAACATAGGTTAGGAAACAGATTTGTGGAATGATTTAGAAGGTCAATATTAAGTGGCGATCCGTGACACGGAGGAGCCGCAAACGTTTGATGTGGCCGGCGTTTCTTCGGACGATTTATTTCACATAAATTTCGGCCTCGAACAAAATGATTCACAATTCATTTAGATGTTTATCGCTTTAAGAAGAAAAACTAATAACGTCATGGTTCTGATACGATATAATGGGAAGGTTGAGAGAGATGAACATAAGTTGATTGAGAACGATTGAGAATTGCGCAAATTACTTCGGCGATAAAGTTCAAATTGACTCCTTCTAAATCTACTCAACATGTCCACTGGCGCTTCTGATAATAGCCTATCTGTTTAGTAACTAGTTGACCTATCCATTTTCGTCTGCATCTCCTATTGGTCGTATTGTGATGTTTTACAGTGTGAGCAAATTGCTTACCATCAAAAAGCTACATAATTAACTGTTTATGCACGCAATGGAAGTTCTCAAAAAGAAAAGTTTTCGCAACACTTTTATTGATCCTCTGCTCCTATTGGTCGTAGCGTGATGATATATAGCCTTTCTCGATAAATGCAGTTCGGAAACGTCGTAACATATTTCATACTATACAAATTCTTGAACATATAAACTTAAGATAAACATATAGCTATTTCCCATAGTTTCATCCGTTTCATCAACATATTAAGCAAATTAAATAAGACACACAACTAATATTTTACATGTCGTCATCAACAGTCGTTAACAGTCCACTGCTGGATATGGGCCTCTCCTTAAAAAGGAAAATTTCAGTCCACTACTCCACTTTAATAGGGTGAATAAGGATGGCAACTGGCAGCTTCTGAGCAAGCTCGATTACGATTTTCTTTTTTATAATACAAATTTCTGAACTTGAAATATACAATACAATTCAATACCGTGTATGTCTGTACTTATCTATATAAATAAAGGATATGTATGAACACTACGTCTATTAACGATATAAAGCTATAATTTATTCATCAAATAAGTCTCGACATAAGTAGGCAATTGACCTTTTTTGCAATGATACCCACTTTTTTGTATTAAATTTAATTGAAATACTAACAATAAACATCAAACTAGTGCCTCATTAGAGCCGCCCATCACCAATTTGGCACATACACCGTTTAACTGGACACAAGTACCGAAAAATCGTGAGTCGAGCTTTTTTGTGAAAAATTTTCGTCATCTGCCGCGAGTAAGACCCCAACTCATAGATCAAAGTGTTTTGCCGCTGGTTGACAGATGTTTTGATATTTCGCCGATTATTTTAATGTATGCACGGATGACTTACCGTGCGCTGGTGGCCTGTTTTTTTTCATCAAAGTTACTTGTAAGTGACTTTGTATCGGTCGCGCTCGATAGCACGGTGGTCTCACAGCACCTGGCGAACGAACCCGGAAAGTAAAACGTCAGTTTTATGCTCTCCGCACCAATAAGTTCGATACCTTTTTGTAATATTTAAATAATTCCACGTCGTTATTTGATGGTCAGCTGAAGACCTAATAAACGAAGGACCCTAATTTAATTAACAAACTAATCGTTGAGGGACGTGTTCCAAATTTAAATTCAAACGCCACAGAACGATGGTCATGTGATACATTAGAAATTCCAATAATCGTTAACGGTTGGCTTGGATGCATTTCGTTGCGCCCTACACAGGGTTGCCAACCTAATGCGGTCAGCTCCCAGTGCGTTGCACTCTGTTACAAAATAACATAATACCTTCGTCATTCGTATATTTTTTTAACGTTTTGTCACAATTAAGTATGCATTTTTGATCGACCTCAAACTTATTATCATAAGTAGTTAATTAATTTTTTAAATTGAATCCTTTTAGCGCTAACGTTTTATTTTTTGTTGAGATGTCGCAAATGTGTAACAGCCCTCGTTTAATTTATTATGTTTGCGAAACAAATTTGTTAACAAATTTTGAATAAACTAGGTAGATACCACATTATGATCAGTGTTTATTGAGCTAGCGACACAAGATTCTTTGTGTTGCTTTACGACATCGTCCGTTCCGGCTGCCGGGTGACTTCGGTGACCTAAAGACGACCTATAGCAAACAAAAAGTAAAGGCGCCCATTCACGAGCACATCTGGATCAACCTTGAACTAGTTAACTGGGCAGGAATGAATGTGCGAGACAGACATGGCAGCACCGGGGCGGCGGAAAAAAGAGCGCCGTTTCACTGTATCGTTTAGAGTAGACTATTATCTTATTATAATAATATCTTATTATTCGAGCACTGAAGTTACTAGTTATTTTTACTATTTATCTTACATCGAATCGGTCTTTTAAGATCTTGAAGGAGATGAGGAAAGCTGCGGTAGAGGGCATGCTTTGCAACACGAAAAAATGACATATAAAACCTCATTCGCAGAATACGTGACGCGTCACGAGAATTGTTAATAATATAGTAATATGAACTGTTGAAGTTTACGGCTTTTTTGACTACTTTATTATAATTAAATTGTAAAGATTTTATAGCACAAAATTATTAAGTACCTACCCAAATATAATTAACTTTACACAATAATCCACGACACAAATAATACTTAATAAAATCAAGGCAAATAACAATTTTTTTGTTAATATCGTCTATCTATTTTTTTATATTACGTCACCGGTGCACTGATGCACACTCGGGTCACACGCGAACCGTTTGATGTAGGTCCTAATGGCCACAAATCATAATAATCAAACTTGTCTGAAATAAAAAAAAAATGGCCATATTAATCTTAATTCCACGTTACCGTAAATAATATTAGGTTTTTTGTGTACGTGGAGTATGGGAAAACGGGCCAATGAAATATAGCAATAACGCGAACCCTTTTTTATTTAGACATTAATTTGCCAATCGATAAATAAATATCTAAATAAGACTAGGAGAACATGGCCGTTACACAGGTAACGAATTAACTCGCCACGCTGTAAATATATAAATAATTTAAATAAGTAGTTATTTGTACAGTATAATGGCAGGTTTGGTGATTGCCTCTACATCGTATTGTAATTATGAATCATAAACAAAGAGCATCAAGTTTTTGGTGGTAGGAAAAAACTGCCAAAACCTAATCTGTTCACAGCAATTAACCTATCAGGCTTATTTAGTGTTGAAGGCCGCCGATAATAAATGGGTGCTACATTTCCTACGTACCTACTGTCAATCTAGTTTTAAATATCAGTAATTATTTGAACAATACGATACCTGACCATCGGTGGTCAGTGTTGCCGTGCGATGTCACCTTTACGTGAAAAATTACGTGCCGTTTTTTTTTAAATTGTTATCGAACAAAACCATTGAGGTCATATTTTGGAAGTCTTTTAAAAATATACGGTTACTTGTAATTTCGCATAAAATTGCATGTAAACGATTGTTGTATAAACTTGTCGTGATTTACTCGAGTGATTTGTAAAGAGTGCGGTTGTACGGTTTCAAAAATTACACAATTGAGTAAGAACTTTCGTTGAGTTCCGCTACTGCATGTTTTCATCGCCAACAATAACAAAAAGAAGAAAGTTTCTGGACGTTTCGGTATACATAGACAAAACCAGTTCTGCACTATGCGGCTCCCACACATAGAAGGCTTCCCTATTATACCCTGCGGTAATAACCCGTCTGATAGATCGCTTCATTTGATACTTGTGATGACCACTTTCATTATCATGCAACCCTAGTCACCACTGTATATTGTCAATACAATGAAGAATATTATATGTCACTAGCTGACCCGGCAAACGTTGCTTTGCCATATAAATTATATCTAAGTAATTTGAGCGGGATGAAAAATGATTAAATTACTAAAATGGCTATTAAAAAATAAGGGTTGATCGTAGAAGGGTGAAAATTGAGGATTATATGTATTTTTGTATGTTGTATCATAAAAAAATAGAAATTAAAAATTTTATCTAAAAAATAAAAAAAAAATTTAGGGTTGTACTACCCCTAACATTTAGGGGGATGAAAGATAGATGTTGGCCGATTCTCATAAATACCGGATAAGCACAAAAAATTTCATCAAAATCGGTCAAGCCGTTTCGGAGGAGTATGGCAACGAAAACTGTGACACGAGAATTTTATATATTAGATAAATCCAGGCAACGTGTATAGTGATTATTTTTCTCATATTACCTGCTTTTATTACCAACATTAAAAAACTTCATGAGGACGTTAAACGATTACGAGGCCTTGGTGTCGAACCCACTTCCAAGTGGTTTCCTTTCCATGCCAACAACATTACGAAAGTTTACGTAAAGTTGAATCAAATAGCATCACTATGGTGTATTAATTAAAGATGCCTAATATATTTTCTAGAAATATTAAGTTTCATAAGCTTTCTTTTGATTTCTAGTATTTACATCATTTTCTTTCATGCCAAATATGCATCTTGCATGTAACTTTTTATACCCAGTCATTATTTTGATATACTTGTATTTTATAAGTAAAATATTATTCAATAAATGCGTACATGCACACCAATATCTCAGCATTACACGCATCCGGCCGCGATGGGCTTTCGTCTGCCGCACCGGGCGCATGCGCTATTGTCCGCCGGATGTCTTGCGGTCACACGCAATTTCACAACCTCTGCACTCGTAATGCCCTGGTAAGTAGTAGTTATTGGCTTGAAGGAGAGTTAATAATATACCTTTTTTAGATAAAAAAATATAATATTAATACTGTTAGACTTAAAAATAGCCGTGAGCGCAAAGGCCACAGTTGAAATCTTGATTTAAAAGGACGTTTCGAAGCTACACCTACCTATTACCAAACCTAGTTATTTAAACACAAAAACTTTGTAACTTTTAATATGATTAGCTGTAACTTGTTATTATAGTCGGAAAGGTAACAAAACTAATTCTTAATTCGAACTCGTTGAATCTGAATAACTACTGAATTGTGATATATTAAACTTCACAATGGACCACAGTCGAGTACCAAGCGCTTATGATCGTATAGGTGGTAGAATAAGCAGAACCATTGATCGAATTGCAAAGTTGATACATCAATCGCCTACTTTAAAGTGTTAATAAACCGAACGGGGTTACTTCGTCATCAGTATTGCGTGTATTTTTGACTATATGTATTTGTTTTTATCCCGACCTACCTCGATGTCAGATTGCGTGGGATGCTTCGGCCTTCTATCTGATTTATGCATTTATAAATAACTTTTATCATATACATAGGCGGCTAACATCCATTTATTAATAATACAATTTATTTACCGTAATATGCTAACACTGAACTATCGAATCGTACAATAAATATAAACATATGGATCTTGAATCACTTATGTAATGCGTAATAAATAATGATATTATAATAAAGTTTATTTACATTGACATCCGTCAGTCATCGATCAACATAGAGAATTTCTTTCATTTCACTAGAGTCGTTGACTTATTGCTTTCTCTGATAAGTCAACTTATGATAACAATATTATTGTAATTGTATGTGCCAAGATTCTCCCGTACGTTAATTATACAACAATTACGCCTTATCTTCCTGTCTTAGCATTCTATATTCAAAAGAACTTCTTTGCTCTAGGCCATTGTTGTTCCTAATTTCGAGTTTAAAAAAAAGACCATACATGCAAAAGCAGCATGACCCAATCATCCTAAGTTTTTTAGCGGTCTAGGTTTAGTAACGGTAAAGCGGGCGTCACATTTGGCACCGGCGATCACTGTCATTTCGACAACTAATAACCCCTCCGGGAGTTTATATTTTATGAGGCGGTACATGTGACCGCTTTTTACCTCCGCCGTCCGCCGTCCACCGCCGCCGTCTGGGAATCCGCAACAAAGACTGATCGAGATTCCGTTTTGCATTCCTTTAGTATTCGTGTGCGACGAACGACTGCGAATTTTATGTTTTGAAATGCGAATTTGCACTGAATCGATCACTAAGAAAGTCGCGTCCAGTAAATCGAATTAATTATCCTTGACTAGATTCCCACGGTTGGGCTTAGTGAGTGATTCAGCATACAGGGCCCAGCACTCGGCGCGTACGTCATATGTATTATATTATGTTGTAGTCGAGGTGATGTTTCATCTCACCTTCGGCGTCATTTTTATTGCGCGTGTCAATTGAAGTGGAAATTCGTGGCCGTGCCTTTGTACGCGAGTGACCCACTTTCGGCACCATAAACAGCCCCATCAAATTTCGTCTCGGCTTTTTCGAGTTAAACGCTGTCGAGATTTCGGTTAAGTTTTGGTTTTTTTAGCAACAAGGCCCGTTGCATTCCAGGGTTTACGACCATCTCCCTGACCGACGCCTGACAGAGAACTCGTAAAAGATCAGATTTTATTTCTTATTGTTCGCCTTTCGCGAAATCTAATTGAAGTCGGTAGGGTACGACTGTATGAGCGTGCGAGCCGTGAGCCCACCGCAGCATTTACGCGTTTTTAATTTTACTGCCCCGAGAGGCTGAATTATGTCCCTTCGAACGATAATGAGGACTGGAGTAAGTTCGTTCGTTACTTTTTATACCACATTAAAGGTTTAAATGGTTTAGGTGAAAATTAGCCTGTCGTTGTTAATGTTTTGCGGCGAAACGTCGCGCGCGCCGCACGCTTCACTCGACACTTCAATATCTGTACTCTGCAGATAATATAATTATTTTATATCTGAGAGGCGCTTTAATCGGCTGTAACGACGACTTTTATGCGTTCACAATAAGAACACAACACAAATAATCGAGGCATGTCTTCAACTCTATTTGTTTCGATTAACTCGCTCCGGGACCCGTTTTCCTCTGAGGCTACCCACTCTTTCTATGTTTTGCTAAGGAAGGAGTACTTCTTTGCGATTTATCGATATATCGAATGTAAATAATGGACGTAAATGGATTTAAATGTACGGTTGTCTCGGTCGCATTGTTCGTCTTCAAGCACCTGTGACATTCTTTTAGGTCAATAACAATTAGGCCAGAACTTAAACAATAGTGAAAGTTCACCGGTGTGTAGATAAAAAGCTTTCAGTTGACGGGCGAATTATTGAAATAGCTGTGACTAGACATCAGCAAAACAATTAGAAGGACTCATGATATGGGGTCCATATCTATAGTGCGTAGCTACGTATTATAACTTAGTGTTAGAGCTCGTGTGTGAGTCACTTTATATTCTCTGTTCGTAGGTCTGCGTCACGCGCCTATCGGAAACGCTAACGGCCGGGACGCGTATTTAAATACACCGTTTCCAGCCCCACCTGACCCCTTACACCACATTGGTTCTTTCATATCGAACGCAAGTTTTAACGTGTGAAGGTGAGACGGGGGGTCATTGATAACTGGTGGCACAATAATACCTACTTTTGACTTGCTTCTCGATACCCGCGATATGTTATGTAAAGCAAAATATTTTTATATAGAAAGTAGGCAGCTCCTATGACTTACTTCGCATATTAATTAGTGAGGACGATGTTGCATAATAGAACATTCATGAATATTGCTGCTGCTGCTGCTGCTTGCTGCATAGGGTTTACTTGTATGCGTATCTCTAGAATCCTTGTATTACGAGAACGAAATATGGTAGTATTAATTAAAAAACTCAACGGTACTGCATTGTTTAGAGAGCCAACAACAATGACAACATAAAGAATTAAGAGTCAACAGTGAACACAATTAATTTAACAATTTGCTAATTTTTATATACCAGACTGGTTCGAAACTGACAATATTTGACAAGCATGGTCATAGATTTCTAAACAACATTGGAATAGAAAGCCAAACATAAGTAATTTTTCTACAAATGATTGGCTACCTTATCATAATCCCCTTGTTAACACTACAATTTGGATTTTACTTAAAAATGTATAAATTCTCTCGTAATTTGTGTCATCATTATCTTATGTGTATTTGTTGATGTGTATTTGTTTTCGCATGTTTATAAACTTTGTTGTGTCGCGCGTCGTTGGCTACAATCGTTTACTCGAAACCAGTGGTTTTATGTTTTTACAAGACATGTCATTGTTCATCTGAATTTTTAACATTTTTCTGGTGATGGCATCTTGCTTCCAAGATATGTAGCCTTAATTCCATAACGTACTTCAAAAATTAAAAATCTCTCTTTTTTGTTTGTAATCTCAGAAAACCTTGTTTATGAACCGACTAGCTTTTACCCGCGGCTTCGCTTTCGTGGATTTTTTTCTGTCACATTAAGTTTCTTAACAGATCATTTTAAATAATTATATATTTTTTTTAACATACAAACAATCCTACGGTACATCATCTTTGTATAAGAATGGTTTAGGCAGCGTACGCCAAGATAACTGATGATTTTCTGACTTAATAGATATGTATTGTTATATTATGACCAAAATTATATTAAATCATTACAAATTGTAGCCTATATGTTATTCCGATGTATAATCTATATTACTAATTGTAATTTCATCCAAATCTGATCAGTAGTTTTTTCATGAAAGAGTTGAAACATGCATACTCACTAACTTTCACATTTTTAACATTAGTAGGATTTGAATTCTAAGTGTATTCTTGCTGTTAGGTCCTATTCAAATTTGAAAATAAAATACCACCTCTAAGGGTGAAACTTTAGCTTTTTAACCTTCATCTATTCTTGTATTTGATAAAGGTTAAAATATTATTGATACACAAAACTGTGTAGTTTCGTGTTACACCAAAATTATTTAGAAAAACATTGTCTTAATTATCCTATTTTTGTTTTCAGGTAAACATCACAAGGCTACATAGAATCTCTACATATCAATTATATAGTATGTATACACATAGTATGGCACTAAAATACTTCACGGTAGTCCATGTACCTTAATGTAGTCACTAAATACATTAAAGAACAAATTATGTACTTAAGTTCTGGGTTATTACGAATGTACATAATTATAGCATATAGTATATAAAGTAGAGATAGTGCCGATTTATGAGTGACTTTGTTGCTATGTGACAATATCGCCATTTTATTTTCAATTAATTACAATAAACATATAACGGTGTTATAATTGGGTAGATGACTGTATCGTAAATAAATACCAATGTCCACTTCATTAAAACTAATATCGCGAAACATCTCGGTAAATACAATTAACATAGCTTTTTGTTATTATTACGAATTTCAATCAAATAAACAGTGAAATATATTGTTCAATTGAGTAGTTTAAAACAGTGACGTCACAATTTTATATTTAGTACATTTTTCATACAAAATTGTCGTTTTGACAGATGATAAAAGTAACTAATTTGACTAAGGTGTCTAATTGTCATGGATTTTCTATCTTATGACACATTAGCACCTATAGCATCTGACAGTAGTCAGTTATTCTGTTCTTTAAACAATATTAAGAAGGAAAAGAAAATATAAGTTTTTAAGCACACGGAATATTTATTTTTAGCATTATAGCATTGTGCGTAAAGTCCATTGTCACGGTGTCTGGACAATTAATTTGTTTATCAACGTCATCTGGCGAGGTCGACTGCTTTCTTGTACATCTGCCTTATTACAAATAAAACCTGGCTTTTGTCGTATTTACAAGTATAAAAACACAAAATAGTCGCATACTATGTGATAACTTGTAACTGAGAGAGATCATTCACTCCAATTTTTAAAAGAGCTTAAGTCTTAGTGCCTATTGAAATAGTGGCATTTAACAAGACTAAAAATGATGTAATACATGAGACAATTAAAGATTCAATAGTCGCTATACAACAGAAATATCATATACAAAAATCGAATAGCCTATCAGTCTAGAAAGCCCTAAATTTACTTTTAAAAATGGTTATTTTGTCTCTGGCATTCACACACACGCCACAGTCATCTCAACTACGAGTAGTGGTGCTCGCTTCAACGTCAATTCACAGCGGCGTGTGGTCGTGCCATTTGGGCGGATTGAAGTGCATACACTGACCTAGCCCACGCGCGTCAAAGCACTTTCTTCTAAACTCAAAATGTAACCGTAACTATGAAGCGGACAATCGTTTCCGGCGCCCGTGACGTCATAAGCCGTCTCGCCGCGCGCCGGTCGCCGCCCTACTACGTAACCTTGGCGGTGAGATGTGCTCGCTCGCGCGCTGAGCCTCGCTCTCCGCTAGCTCCGGATATTCGCGGGTATGCCGCCCGCCTCGCCGTCTTCGCTTTCGTTTTCATTGTTCTTTTTTCAAATTATATTTATACTGTAACCCGCGACACACAACGCCGACTCGATAAAGAGTTCATCGATCTACAAATCCCAAAAACCGCAACGGGGTGCGTGTATCGAAAACTGTTTTATATTCGGCCGGATACAGAAATTATACGTATCCAATACCACTTCGAGAAATAAGAGCAAAAGCTCGGGTAATTTTTCACACGATCCACGAGCATAGTTGCCCTAAGCGCGGCGTGCCGGGGTGAGCGAACTCGCAACCTGTAATTTCGGACCGCAAAAGGAACAAAACGCATGGCGATCGGTGATTAAAAACCTTTGTCGGTTCTACTAATATTTATATTATTTTCGCAATGCGTCCAACATTGGCCGACATCTAATTGGTCGCTCATGTATTTGATGTAGGTACCATCGGCGCCGACCACCGATGCTTTATTAGTTTTCCTGGTAGAGAAATCATAAACTACTCATTTTTTATGATTAACCGTTTACGTCAAAACGTGACCCCGACCGCCGTTGTCCACGGTTCGCCGACAAAGAGCTTATGGAAAAATCCGTTTCCTTACATAAAACTCACGACACCTCTATCACAATACGTTGTTAATAAACACTTCAATGACCTTAAAAATAATGACTAAATTATAAATGAGTGCAGGTGGTACAAGTAACTAGTTTCAACTGGCCAGTGGTACTCTCGATCGGCCCAAGGTCTGGGATATTGAACCTGGCTCGGAGCAACAGCACGACAAGGTTCGCCGCGAAAGAGACGGATGCACTATCACTCATTGTTATGGGGGGAATGTCGCGGCCACACACACTGCTGTTCCATTGATTTTCTTCAATGACTAACTAAACTTCCAAGTCCTAATCCGTTCGGTATGCGATGCAAAGCAGCTGCCGGCCGGAGCGATCCCGTAAGCATGAGGCGCACTTCCTTAAACAAAGTAAGGTACGAGCGAGACGGGATACGTCACGATACTGCGCTCCCTTGCGTGCAACGGAGATGGATATACAGTGACAAGTGCATTCGGCACTGCGACAGGGACGGCAAAAGTGCATTGCGCTGACGGATACGATGGTCTATACACTTTCTTGTCTTTTTTCTACTCCCACAGCTTTCGGTTTCGTTGTTTTAACAACGAAGAGAAGTTTGGCCGAATATCGTTTATGCCGATATTAATCAACAGTGTCGTAATTAAATCTGCCGGTCCGACCGGTCGTCAGCTTGGCATTTATATGTTTCCCACGCGGTTGATGTCATTTTTATTATGAACAGCGGCCTTCACAGCCGGTATTCCTGTAGATACACCCGTTCCCGGCTCGGGGTCCACTGACCCACTGGCAGTGGCCGGATTCTGACCGACGGTAATGAATTTCGCTTCGTCAGCGTCTGAGCTCGTTCCGCACCGTCGACACTCTCCACTTGAATGAATATCGTTCACAAATAACACTACTCTACACACAAACATGAGTCGACCATCGAACAGGAAGCGTTTTCATAAAGGAGTAGATGCAAATCGAAGGTAAACGTGCTAAGCGTTCATTGGCATTATAAAAAATAAATAATATTGCTTTTGGAATGTTAGGTGGCGCGTCATCTTGCCCTCCCGCCGCGATCGCGTGAACTCTTTATCGGGCGGACACCTCAACTTCATGTAAGGAAGAAATCAACAAATACGCATAGTTAAATTTGAGTTACGAGCGGCAAGCGACTGGAACCGTCAGCAACCGCTACTGATAAACATTTTGGGGATTGTTACGCAATATTACACAGATACATTGTTCGATTACCACGTGTCGTGTTATCGCACACATCATCGCTCCTAATATGTAGTAGTAGTTCTCACGACGCCATAACCGAGTGCGTTCACACCCATAAACATGGTGCGCCGTATCGACCGAGTATTTCGATCGCACTGTTGAGTCGCTGCTTATTTACACTTAGCAAACATTCGTGGAGATAAGCCCTGAACGACGTGCCTATGCTTCCCACATCTGCCGCGACCTTGGCTCCTACAGCCCATTGTATAACCTCCTTATCAGTCACACTCGCCCGGTACCTCCTGAGCGGCCCACCGGCAAATCTCACCGCGTTTTCCGGTCTCGATAAATGTTGGGGTTATCTGGCAGATGCAGTATGGATAACACCAAAACACGTGTGTTTAGAATCTATAAAAGTAGTTCTAAGTTATGAAAGCATCTTTCACTATCGTTTAATTTACGATCGTACTAATAAACTCAGCCACGTGGGTCTGACAGCTCTCGTTAACATAATTACGGAGATTTCGGCCGCTCTGACCGGTTTCAGTGTCCCGACTCTTTTAAATTTTATCTTACACCTTTAAATCAATGTTTTGTTTTGGCGAAACCGAAAGTTTTATTCGCATTAGGCTTGTAAGATGGAATGGCGATATCTATTGCTAAAAGACACTTATTATTATATACAATACAAGCAGAATTTTAATGTAAAATGTATTAGTATATTGGTTTGAAATAAAAATACAGGTCCGAAAATGAAATCCTGAGCCGATTCGCAGGTCGGTAGCTTATTAAGAAATTCATAGTATAGACCTTAATATAACTGGACATTTATTCGCTATAAAATACGATTAAGGAACATCTTATAACACACTCAGTTTTATTTTTAAATGAAACACATTGAGAATACTTATTCAATTTATATTTGTGTCATTTACATAGCCTACGAACGGAAATGACAACACTGAATAATATTGCTAATGTCGAGTTTATTTTGGTCACCAGTAATTTAATTATTAATGTACAGAGACATGTGCTTACACTGCTTACCCCTCGAACTTGTAGAACCGTTACACGAAACGTTTTGTTGACATTAAAATTATGAGTTTGGGAGGTCGGAGGTGTGCGGGTTGGAGGGGTTTACATCGGCTCGGTCCTTCCGTGAGCTTTTATTATTCCGGTTATAAATTAAACTGTAGTCGTTAATCGGCCCTTTAATCCGTCTGGGCGTTGACTCCGTTGGCTCGCGAGATGCACCATCAATGGTTCGCTTATCTGTGGAACAAGGCGCGACGAAAGTAGTAAAATCTAACTAATGTACTCGTAGGTCTTACATATGTTGTTTACGTGTGAAAAGCGCTCGGCGGTGGTCCGCTGAGATCGACTCATGGCCGAGGAATGTGGCTTCATCTCGGGACTCTTGCAACCTCCGAGGGATAGCGCTGCTTGCTTTTTTAGACCGAAGGAATGCCTATCGAGCCTTATTATACTCAGAACGTACTCATAGGTTAATGGTGAACGGTCATTTATCATGAATTTAGTCGACTTTACTACACTATAATCTGTCTTTAATATGAATTATTTAAATAATCTTTGTTTTTAGTTGTTATTGAAATCATCAATATTCCTTTCAATGTTATTTCTTGACTAAAGATAATATAAAAAAATACGGCTAATCTTTCCCCGAGGTTTTTAGCATATATTTTATAATGCATGTAATTATTTCCATATTTAAGTTCATGCTAAAAATATGAAACAAACACGCGTGAACGCAGTTTTCAATATGAAATAAAAATCTTATGCATAAAATGAACTCATATTAATTAGTATTTTATTGAGCAATTATTTTGGTCGTATTTTATTTTTATTATATGTTTCAAGTTATGCTACACTTTTCTTAAATATCACACACATCGACCTTAAAGGGGATTGTTTTTTTTTTGTTAGAACCAAGAAAAACTGCCTCGTCTGTCTAGCGGTTGGTGTATGCGATTGCCGATCTGCAGATTTCGGGTTCGATTCTCAGATCGAGTCTAAAGTGTTATTGAGTTTTTATATACATCAATAATAGTCTTAGAAGTGAGGGTCTTAACCCCCGTGATTTGATGAGCACGTAAAGCAGTCGGTCTTGCACCTGATCCCTCCCCAATCGAGTCGGATAACAGTCGCATATGATTGTTAGAGTGAGAGTACAGAGAGTGCACCTGTGTTTACGCACACACTTGTACCCTATAATATCTCCTGTGTAGATGGCTGGTCTACGTTGACACTCGCCCCCATAGCCCAAATCTGCTAGTATAGACTTTAAAGATGATTGGTTTTATTTTTATACAGAAGTAAGCAAGAAGAAAGAAAAAAAAATATCAACAAGAAAGTAATAAAAAAACAATAAATGGTTAACATAAAGCACTTAAAAGAACTTGGTATAAAGTAGTTTTATCGGGATGTTAAAGCTTACATTCTTAAATAATTCATAGACAATTCTGCAAAATAAATTGTTGTAACTGAGCTACAGATTAAAATAAAATAAACGGTATAAATGTCATTTTATTGTATATTTACAGTTTTTAATACATAAAAAATAAAGTTCTTGGTATAATTTATCACTTTTATGAGTTTATTCGATTCGAATAGTACTTTTCCTAGACCAATGCAAGGTTAAGCAAGGGTTGTTCAAATTCGGAGACCAATAAACATGTACTTAGACGTATTTTATTATATTTTTTTTTACACAGGGCAATAAATAATATACCTTGTACAGATTAACTTAATATATAGAAAGATTTAAAAGTGAGTCATGTCTCGGTGTCTCATGATCAATTTAAGGAGATATAGTAAAAATCATTTTTGTCTTTTTAAATTGTTTTACATTAAAAAATGTAATACACGTACCTTAGAATTCGTTTCGGAGTTTGATTGCTACCTATGTATAATTTAAAAAAAAAAGGATGTAGATATTCTATCAGTCTAGCTAAAATAATACATCCTCTGCTTAGTTTGAAGCTAGATAGCGTTGTGGGACAGATGTCCGAAATATAAAAAGAAACATATTAATAACCAGAAACTATTTTTTTTTTATTTAGCTATAGATTGAAATTCTCTGAAAAAGACAACGCCCGCACTAGGAATAAATCCTGTGTCGCGGGGGACTTTATATACATGCAAGAAACTGACACAAAGAACACCCACACTCAGAACAACAATTTGTGGATCACAAAAAGCGTTGTCCCGTGTGGGGTTTGAACCCACAACACTTGCCGCAGTAGAGAGAAGCGTGGTGACCGCTTAAACCACTAGGCCAACCGTGCAGTCATTCTCTGTCTAGTCTCTTTATCATTGTGGATCACTTTCACAGGAAAGGGAACATAGGGCGCCTGTGGCTCACCCGCGAATGTGCCCTAGGTCTACACACCGTCGCAAGCACACTTATTTATATTTACCTACTAGATATCTACGTGAGATAATTCGATACGAAGGAGTTTTTTCCAAACGTTATTGTTAGCCTCGAATGATACACAGTTGGAATATTTAGCTATATCCGCTGACTTCACCGCTTATAAAAAATTGCGAATAATTAGTCAATAAAAATTCCGTCGATTATATACGTAGAGTTGTTACACGGGTGTTACGTAATTGGAGTAAATGACCTAACACAGTGTGGTTTGGACGAAGGTCTTAGAGACCACGTGGTGGCCGTGTGAGCTGATCATCCGTCTCTCAACATATGGCGGCTTAACAACGTGAGTTTACGCTGGCCCCTTCACTGAAAAATGTAATATTGTTTTTGATAACAAAAGAGATTTCTTACTACTAAGGTGGCAAGCAAACGTGAGTAAAAAGAGCACGTGAATATCTAAAAATACAAGTATATTTTATAAGTAATCTTTTATTATGTACTTCCGTGTAAAGTCGCGTCTAGCTGTTCCCGTGTCAACTGGTTATACGACAAAAAATATCTTAATCTCAAAGAACTCATTAATTTATATAATTTATTGCCTTCGTCAATTCCTTACACAAACTCTGTTATAAACTCGAGATATTCAAGAACCATTACGCTACACAAATTCACTCAAAACTTCGGCATGCGTAAACAATAACAAACTTAGTCCATAATCCGCCGATATAAAATAATGCTGTAATCATTGCGTTGTAAGTACGTATTGTATAATTTCGGGTGTGTACTCAGCGGGCAATGCACGGCGCCCTTGACCGAACCGTCGCGGCGGCGGCGTACACGATGAGACGGAGTAAACAAATTGAATGAATCGCGTACGCTCGTACATGCCTTATGTAAGTCATTGTAAGTACCTACCATTCATGTGCGCTGTAAACGCGCTATAATCCAGCTGACCGTGTGTATTACTAACGAGATTACTCGCGTTCAATTACAAAAGTCATCGGA
Organism: Hypercompe scribonia; assembly: GCA_949316085.1. Taxonomy (NCBI): domain Eukaryota; kingdom Metazoa; phylum Arthropoda; class Insecta; order Lepidoptera; family Erebidae; genus Hypercompe; species Hypercompe scribonia. Next base: position 3,005,676 of record OX438984.1, on the reverse strand, counting down.
CATACGTATTTTAGTAATTTGTTATGAGTTGCGTGCAGAACAAAATGTATTAGAAGTAACTTTAGATTTATGAAGATTTCTGTTATATTAGTAGCCGATTTCGGCAACAGAAAGGAGTAAATACTATCCAAGAATTTCTGAGAGTCGACTTGTTAAGAGTAGAGTTGCTCTTCCTAAATCTTAGATCATTTTTTTTTTTAAAAGATAACGCCCGCATTAGGAATAAATCCTGTGTCGCGGAGGACTTTACAAACATACAAGAAACGGACACAACACCCAGACTCAGAAAAACAATTCATGGATCACACAAAGTGTTGTCCCATGTGGGATTTGAACCCACAACACTCAGCGCAGTAAAGAGCGGCGTGGTGACCGCTTAAGCCACTAGGCCAACTGTGCAGTCATTATCAAAGGGATATTGACGAGGGGTGTCAATCTAGGAAGCAGTCACATCAGGAATTACTATATCTCGGGGTAAATTCCCACTGACTGAAGATAAAACTGCTAACGGTTTGATTTCGAAGTGTTGTAGTCAGTCCTAATTTTGAACAAATATCAATTTAATTTCAAAGCACTCTATAAGAAAAGCCATTACAATAATCATTTTACTGAACAGTTATATATCAACACATTTCTTAGACTGTAAAAAAAATTACTAAATATCTCTGATAATGATTTTATCGGTAAAAAACTATACAAACAAAAGTACATTAGAAAACTTAATTACTCACCAATTAATAAGTCCTTCAGTAAATTCAATAATGCCATAAGATGTTTATCTTAGTCAATTATTTTCAACAAAAGTACGGTAGATATGCTTGACAGGCGCGTTGTCCGTGTGTCCCTTCGCCAACGGAAACGAGAAGTACCGAGCGTGTCGTGGCTCACGAGGCGCCCCCTTGAGATGTACGCACTCGATACTACGTGTTACTGACACTGATATCCTAAACACCGTTCCATTTCATTTCAAACCATTTTCTTTTATTTGCGAACGCCTCGAGGATTTACGTGCTGTCGAATATCTTATTTGAAGTAAATAACATGAAGGCAAATAGTATACCTGGTAAAAATGTGAGGTAAGTAAATTACACTCCATAAACAATTTGCGGAAGACAGACGAATAGTGCAGCCAGTGCATCGTACGCGTCCTGCCCGCCGACAATACAACGCTCCTTAGTGTAGGGATGGGCTAAGCTGTATTTTATTTATATCGACAAATGATACGTTTTAATTTTCACATGGCGTTATTAAGATAACTAGTTAATGAGCGGCTATTTATGATGATAAACTATCGTTGTAATATTTGATATATTTAAATAATTCCAGTTTTGTATAAAAAAAAGATATTAATAAAGTCGTTTCGCTAAAAGCTTTTTGTGAATGTAATATTAATAGTTGGAGTAGCTATTATTTATTGTGTTTACATAGTAGTTACGGGTATTTAACTAACTGCAATGATAACAATAGTGTTGACATTAGATCCGTTAGTGCTTCTAATTAGGTCGCAAGTAACAATCAATCGATAGGTGTGTAAGCAATACAATAAGTAATAATGGTGCATCTGAGTGGTGGAGGCGCGGCGCGGGGCGGTGTGGCGCGGCGGGTCGACGCTCGCCCGCGCGACCGATCGCACCCGAAGGTCAAGGCTGCCCGCGACCGATCGAGATCCTACTCGCACCGCGACGCGCCGTCCGCCTGTCCGGCCACTCGCGCCGCCACTACTACAACAACGAAAGAAAAAGTGACAGCCCAAACCTGAATAGAATGCGAGGACGAATAAAAATGAAAGCACTGTTTATCTTACGCGTCTAGCGTGCGTACTTCCTAATTCATCCATTAAAAAGAAAATTGTTTCCGGACGAACGAAACTCTAATCAATTTCGTTGTCCAGCACAGTGACTTGCTTTATTATGAGAAAAGCCAACGAAGAGATCTCGATAACATCAGATATCCTGGCGGTTAGGTCACCATGCGGCGGTCATCGAACTCTAATTTGTTGCGTTCGGTATATCCATTAACCTATTTCTTAATGGATGCGAATTTAATACTTTATAATGAGTCAATTTGTTCGTGGGGGATCGCATTATCGAAAAGTGGAACCAATTGTATGATGTGGAGGTGTGAAGACGCGTTTCTGAAACAGTGATGTTTCTACGAAGTCGCAGGTGGGTACGGCCGCCGGACGATTCCTTTATACTTATTACTCTTGCTTTGTTTGAAACGTATCGCATTATGGCACCGCGCCTTAATTAAAATGTTCAGAATCTATAGTGGCTTTTTACGATCGTATCATTTTCGTTTAATGAGTTATTTCGCTCGTCGCGTACTCTAATCACGATTATACCTGATGCTGATCTGTTCGTTGGTCGTTATTCACTTTAAAATAATTTTAATTAAAGGCAAGCTGACTGTAAGTAATATTGGAAATAATAAATAAAGACAAGATACACTCATTTATGAATGTTACCGACAAAAATTATGTGTAAATGTGACGAGTTCATAATAAATTAAAACTGCCGTCAAATCATCAAATTATCTGTCTGCTCATTCCTTGAATCAGATCATTAATCTTACAGGCAGTCTGTGAATCACTCCTGTGCTACGAACATTCTTTTATTGCAGTGTGTTTGATAATTAAGGGCAAAAACTTATTTTAAATCACCTTATGTTTATTGGTTGCATAACTGACCACACCTACTATGATATATTTTTCTAATCTTCGCTAAAATTTATACTTTATTTAGTACACACCTATACTTATAACTTTTGGTTTATCTAAAGCAAGTCTTTTTGAGCTCTGTGATTATACTTATTAAGTCAGCCAACCATATCAGAACATAAAAAATAGTTACTCTTCCGTGTTCAAATATACTTACTATTAATAACGTAGACTCATTCAAAGTATTGTCCATTACGCCTTGTTTAAACAAATAATAAAACCAGCTTACGTGGAAATCTATTCATATAAAGGCAAAAGGTAGAATTGTGGAAGTTGATCTACACTTTTCCTTACAAGACATGCGCTGTTTTTTTTTCTAAAACTAGTTTCGGAACGTACAAATATGTATAATTGTAGTTAATTCGTGCGTGATATGCACAACATGATCACACTAATATTTTCACAGTTTAATCTTATTTGCCACGCGTTTGTTCGAATCGAATTGCTAGTTTCGTTACAAGATTTAATGATTGTCTGCTTGTTCGTTACCTAAACATCCTTCAACGGATTCAAGCACTACTGATGGTGTTTAAAACAAGTGCGTACAGGGTCATTCTGATATTAGATGTTATCATTTAAATATGAACATCCTTATTCCGTTATAAAAACAATCAGATTGAGGTCGAATATCGTTTACATATTTACTCAGTGAACGGAATTATTTCAGCTGGAAACCTTTATAAAGGCTTATTTTCTTATCATCACTTTAAAATAGTTTGTGGATCTAGATATAGTAGACCTATTCATAATATTAGTACAGTTATCTATAGTAGCTGATAGTACAGAGTCGGATGCACCTAGCCCGACTAAATGTCACTCGGTGAGCCGCTGCCGCTTTTAGTCGCTCTAAAATAGATCGCGCTCGCGTTCATCAACCTCTTACATTCGTCATCAAGACTCGAAGATTACGGCTGATGTTTCACATCGACTGTTTTACTAGACAAACAATTCTGACAATCAAACAAACTTCGCACTGGAAACTATACAGAGCGAATTGAACAACCACTCCAAAACTTTTTACGTTTTCGTTATTTGACACATCGAGGTTACAAATATTTGTTCGCATTGCAAAACCGCTTTGCCTGCAGCCGATTACTTATTTTTAATTTAGTACTGTCAAATCGCATTCAAAATTAATTGAGCGTTAGTGCCGTATCGATACCACTGCAATTTTCGACCCGTCATAATGACGGTGCGGCAAAAACTTGACACCTCTGATGTGAGAAGTTACGCTTGGTTATTTAATATCATAAATACAAACCTTATCGGTGGCAATTAATAAATTCAAACTGTTAAGTTGAATGTAATCCACAGCTGTAGTGTTTAAGTGTAATGGCCCTTTAATAGTCCAAAAGCGAAGCTATATTACGGATAATTGCGGTAAAGACTCTGAACTCGAGTAACCAAGCTCTGAAACTTACAACTGAATGTTTGTAAACACACGCCGGTACATTTACACGTTTTTTCCGTGGCGCCACTCCAAGCAGCTAAGTTTTATTACACAATCAGAGCTTTATTACCGCCACGAAATCTATTTAGGATTTAGGAAGTGTAAATTGACAAAACCACGCATGACATTATTTAATATGACGCGTTCCACGAATCTCTTACACAATATATTGAATATTAAATGTAAATTTCATATTCAAGAACCTATTTTTGTCTAATTATATCTTATTTTATAAAGTCTTATTAGTGGACTGTTAGAGGCTGTTAATGATGACATAATGTCTGCATACATGCAAATATGTGAAGTATTATTTGTTTTAAAGTGTATTGAGCACGTGTTGGGATGACCCGCCACTCGATGCGTCACTCTTAGTATTTGGACATCGACATTTCTACCAGAGCTCTGTTATTTCTAGCGTCGTCAGGCGCCAACTTTAGATTAGATACAGGGCTCATCTGCATTCAGAACCGTTATTTGTGGAGCTTAATAATGTTATCCTCCATTCATATCCACAGGGACGAGACTAGCGGTGGGACAAGTTATTTCAAGGATTTTGTGAAGGATTATTATTTATAATACGTTGGGGTCGAAAAATAATTGTTAATATTTATTACAATACATTAACCCTGTGTGACATCGGAGTCAATAAGGATATTTATAAAGTTTAATATTGTTTATACATTTATGTACCTGTTATGTATGGTTGATGGTCGCGATAATGAAGATTTTTAAGCTCAGGTTTCTGTTTCACATCGTAAATGCCCAGCGTGTGGTGGTCCTCGCTTTCATAACGCACACGTTTATACTGGTCCAGGAGCAGAAAGTTCGAGAATTTTTTGTATTGCAATGGAAGCTTTATTTGTTTTTCTTATTCGGTTATAAGTAACGTTATCCTGCTAGCTTTGACCTTTGGCGTGTCGCTTTACGACGTTCGCAGAAAAAACACAATGGAATGAATTACTCTGTTCAATAAATCATGACGGTGTCAGTTGATATAATATAGATGTTGGATATCATCGCACTTGACTACTTCATAATAACAAATTATTGTATCATCATCTCTGATTAACAATTAAATACCTACATATTCTTTGCAATATTTGCACTCCAAATATGTAGATTTAATTTGTATTGTTTCAATAACTTTGCAAAACTAGAATTGCCAAATCAGTTAAAAACTGTACTCTGTGTATGACGTCACCATTGTCCCAAATTTCCATATAACAGTATACACTGTAGTGTATGTGGACTCCCCAGGTGTGAGAGCGTGGGCAGTGGGCTGCGCACACGTCTTTTGTTTCTGTTTAATGATATTTGCAAATTACCCGCAGCCTTTTGTGGTTCTCGAAACACAAGGCTCATTTCATATTAATACGTTTCAACCCTTACAATTAAAAAAAAACGTGTGTTATTAATTCAGATATACACATCGTTTTATAATATATATTCAAAATAAATTGAATAGTATTTAGAGTAAAAAAATTATGATGAAATTCGACAAAACATCGATAACTATTGTGTCAATCTCTTAGTAAGCTATTAATAACCACAAACTTTTACATTTTCTGTACTCTATTTCAATAAAGGTTATTCAATTAAAGTAGACGGTGAAACTGGTTATTCATATTGTTATTTAAATAAATATAATTATTTGACAGCGGTGTGAGCACACTCTTTTGAATACGCAATGTGTCATTTGTAAACAGACATCGCTGTCTGCATAATCTGTACTCTAAAGGACTTATTGTATTTACTAATTATCACAGAAAGTGAAAAAAAATACAACAAAAATATGTCAGCTGTGCTTTTAAGAAGCAATCGTTCTGATTTTAAATTGTTAATATTTTGAAAAAAGAATTGCCACATAACAAATATTTCGCTTTCCATAGGAATGGTTTATGGTTTTTAATATTATCTTAAACTCAAACTAGTGGATAGCGTTAATTTGATTGCATTTAAATTTGAAATAGGAACAGAAATGTGATAAAGCACAAATGAATGAATGAGTAAGAATATTCCTGAATGAATGAGTTAGGTAATATCGAAAGCACAAAGAGTACATATTTATTAGGTACTCGTACATCTTCCTGAGACTTCAACGTGAAGAGATAAGCTCCGCTGGTCTCACTGATACAAACAAGATTAATAATTTTACATAATTTGTATCAAATTCTATTCACAGTCTTTATAAAATAAATATACCGTAAGGTCGAAGTCACACTGCTAGATAAACCTTTGCGATTTATATTCTCCGGTAACTTACACTGTATATTATATTTTTTACAAAATGAATCGATGACGTCTATATAACCTAAAAGACAGGTTAAATACCTTTATTTCGTCAACTATGATTCTACTTTATCCACATATCATCGGACATGCCAAACACAGTCACTTTTGATAGGTGAAAATTAAACAAATTGAGAGCAACGGTATCACTTACATAGATGGATTGGGGAGTGCGAGCAAAAGCTCAAACTAGTCGCGATCACGTTCTAGATGAGCTCAAACTCGTAATGTTGCTGTAAAGAATGAAAGTTTATATGATAACCAGGATTTTTATGGACAGTCCTAGCAGTTTCTCGTTAAGTTGTAGTTGTTTTAAACATAGGAGTTCGGACATCGGTTTCCTAAATGTAAAATGAAAGCATATAGCGCCAAAGGTGACAATAGTAATGTAAAATACAGGGTAAAACATTATACGAGTAAATAATATATTAAACGCAGAAGGATCTGTACAAGAATGTGGACCAGATCGGGTCACCATATCGGCTAAATGCTTTGTGTGCTCGGCAGTGTTTGTGCAGCTCTGTTTTTCAGATGACACCCTCGACATGGCAACACGTTCGTGTGCACTTTACATTGTTATTAAATAAAACAAATCTGTATCGTAAAATCGCTTAGCGTAAACATCGTTTAGTGTATGGCTTTAGTTTTATGCACGTAATCGCAACTCTACGACGACGGCGGTTATTCGTCGCTTGCGCAGGGTCATTACCGAATAGCTAACTCAAGGTCGAGATACTATCGGCTTTTATGTTTTGTAATATTTAAACGCACTCCACTTACCACCTGGGGCCTTAGTACATTCACCAAATTTAAAATATTTACTTATTAATAAGAGGTCTCTTCAGAAGGGTAGTAACAGTTTCCACGTTGGGATTTTGATGTCAACAGTTGATTAAGGCACCGTAAAGCGTTCATGGATTCTGTGGTTTTTTTAGGACTAGAAATTTAAAACATACTGTATCAATTAAGTATATTTTAACGATAACAGAAAGCACGGATTTTACATGAAATATTTTCTCCGACAGACGAATTACGACGAACTAGACGTATCTATTGGCGTGAAGCTAAGTTTAAACAAAGGCACACTTAGTGAGATCATTTTAAATATATACAATGACGTCTCAAACAGTATTAAATCTAAATATGAAATATAATAGTTTCGCAAGCCTGTACGGTGGCCTCAGCACCGCGAATGTGTAGCGAGCCGGAAGCGCGAGTTCCAACATTCGGCAATGAAGGAGGTCGTAGGCACTGCGTTATCAACATCTAAACATATCTCGCCGGTCATGGTGACCTGGTACATAACGTACTATACCTAAAACAACTTTGATATTTCGCCGGCAGACCAATAAAACTTACGTGATGTAGCCAATCTTTTTTTTTTTGGGGGCCAGTCGTTAAGTGAAACAAATCCTTACTAATTACTCATCGTTGTGTAAGTTTGATTGTCGTTGTAAATAAACAATGATTTGAGTGAAGATAACCAAAATGTAACACCTCTTTAACGAGGTATCTTCATCAAATTAATTACAGTTCATATGAATTTTTTATAACAAAAACAAGAGTAGAATTTTAAAGAGTATATTACATAACTTGAAAAACTTTTTTCATTGAATTTGGACACAAAAATGTAGGTATATGATCAATTCACCTAAACTTACCAAATTTTTGGGAGCGATATGAAGTGTGGTAAGGTCTATGTCACTGCACCGCGATATACAGAGTGATTAACCGATAACGCTTATCGGTCTAAGTTGAATCTTCCTGCATTAAATGTTAATATTGTTGCATAATTTAATAACCTATTGACGAATTAAAAACCTTCGTAACTTTTAGTCAAAAAAATAATGTATTTATCAACAAACGGACTTTACGAATGTCGATCAATATTACCCATCTTATTAACCAGTACTTAGCAAATTGTCATGAGTAACGAAAAATAGACCCATGACGAATGACGTCATTAGCGCAGTACGGTTTATTGAACTCAACAATAAATTTGTCGTCCAGTAACTTGCAATTGACAGGACGTTTTGATTCGACCCATGACTGCTAGGTGCGACGGCTTAACAAGTACCAGGCGTTTATAAGGTATCAGGAGCATACTAACGCGCTAAGAGTTCAGTGATTAGAAGCGTTTACCGTGAGAGCTGGCAGCGGGCCAACCAGGCCACGCCGGTGCGTTCACCCACAGGCACACACACCGTAAAGATAATTACTTACCATTGTTTTTATTATCTTTTACCAGGTTTTATTAAAAAAACTTATTTAGTTCGTAACTAGTTTTGCCTGTGTTCTGAAAACTTTTCGATGTAATAAGTTGTTACCATAGCTACGTAACAACCTAAGGCCTATAGATAGGGTTGTCAACTCTCACAGTTCTATATTCAGAGATGAACTAAACATACTTGAAACAGTTTATTTAGCAATTGAAAGTCTTCTACCTCAAATAAATAATACGACAAATTACTTTCGTATTTTATAGTATCATCATACACATAAGTACTTTTAAAAGCGCGCGAAGCGGTTAGCTTTAAAATATACAACTGTGTCGTAAATATATTTGTCAGTTTTTGTTGGATTTAAAGTGATAGGATGTCCATTTTATTAATTCATATTTCACCCTAGTGACCATTGCCAACCCTATTCGCTGTGCTAGTTTAATCTAATTACTTAATCAGCCTCGTAACTCGTTAAAAGATGTATGGTCCATCAAGCTTCGAGGATGTTTTGCTCTTAATAACTGGTAAGAACCTCAAATTCTTTCATGAATCTCGTACATATAGAAATGTTTATGAGTTTTAATTCATCTTGTGTCTTTGTCGATTCCTTGAAGGGTTAAATTTATATTTATGATTAGAATAATTCTTCATAATTAACTAGTTTTGAAAACCAAGTGTCCTCAGTGTAATGTAAATGACTTGAATTTGGTAGTTACACGATATTATTGCGTAGGCGCATCACAGTTTGAATGACACACAGTGCTGTCGTCGCTTCGCCTTCGCGTTCCGCCCGCTGTGTACGTCCACCTTTGAAGATAGCATAACATTACCAATCGGTAGCGAGTGGATAGTAGTTATTCTAAGATATAGGTTACAAAGTTTTGTATGCGTTGTTCTTCACGAGTGTTACGTCACGCATGAGCGCCTGATTAGCCTGAGCGCGGTGCATAATTCAGGCAACAACAGATAGGAGGGACAGAGAGCAGCTGTATGCGACTTAGTCTTCGATGATAAACAATGGAAATTTCTGTATTTGAAAATAAATATATACATCGGATGAACGTCATTCTTGCACCGTCTGCATTTTTATGATTTTTGTTTTTTTATATGAATTCGATTGTGACGCATTTATGTATTAGGATATCATAGCTTCATGAGATACGCAGAGAAAAGCATTTTGAGGTGGTGGCTGGATATATTTTTGGTAAGTCATAAACTGTTCCTTAAAGGAATAGACTAACTTGCTCTTATATTATCCAAGTGGCGGTTAAAAACAATATTTTAAAATATTTATACATATCACTGGCCCATCTTGACGTAGGTATCACAAACCAGTCCTCGTTTATTTTGTGACAAACGTGTAAATAAAGATTATCTTTACGATCTTTATACCTACCTACCTAGTACCTACACGTCAAAATGTGGTTCGATGCACTTTGGGTTAGTCATTTCTAGTTCCCAATATTGCGCAGTTGATTAAAAAGATTCACTGAAGAATATATTTGGTACAAAAGTTTTATTATATTGTAGATACTTGTATATTTTTTAAATTAAAACAAATTTTTAAGGAGCTCATAAGCTGTAGTGAGGTATTGATCAGATTAATAGAAATCGTAATGTAATTTCTATGTACTCCACTCAATCATGTATTTTACGCGTTAGCAGTTAATCTTTCTGTTAACGCTTTGATATTGAGAAGTTTTTTTATCAAATACTCAAGTGGTCCACGATTGCGTCATGTATGAAGACAGATTGGTCTAAACAACAGGCCTAGAGAACGGCAATCTATTAAATAAGATTCAATACTGTTTGCTAAGAGAATTATTGCCTTAACAAACAATCACTCGAAGAAGGTAGAATCAATCTCGTTTTGATGATACCACTGCAGACATCTGCGCTCCTAGTACATTCAGGCGCTGAAAACTCGGTTTCTATATTCTTATATTAAATTTAAATTCTAATTACTATAATTCTGGTGTAATACAGTGTTTACGAAGGCTTTTCACATAAATATTCATTCTCGCTTTGACGCTCAGTGACAAGCGTGTTTTAACTTCATCTCTTGAGGTTTAAGTCAATTATCTTTTTGAAACTTATGCCGTACAGCCTTATCTAGTAGTGATACTAATTGAATGAGATCAAAATTTAATGTAAACAAAAGTTTAAAATAATCCTTATGTTAATAAAGGAAGTATCTTGACTTCCAAAACTGCTTTGCACATTAGATGACATATACGGAGTCCTTTATGTAGTCATTGGGTTATAATAAACTTAAGGAAACGTGATGTTTTTCCTTATCACAAGATCTATATACAAATAAAAAATAAGTCAACGACACAGGTACCGTTTAAATATCTACAACGAATTACGACATAATTTCAAGATCTTGCAACATTATCGATATCTTACGTGTAAGAAACATGTAGGGTTTAAACCCGTAAAACATGTAAGAAACATGCAGGGGTTTAACCCGTTAACATGTTTCTTCTAAGGGTTAAGTTATCCCGTTAATTCGAGCATTAAATCTATTGAGAGTATCCTTCATCACTATACAAAATATTTTCTAAAATAACTTCAAATTTTTACATGGCTCCACTTCTCTTTTTTTTTTGTACTGTGCGGAAATCCCCACGGATACCACCGATGAGTGGTTATTTCGGACTAAAACCCACCAAAAACCGCACGCCGTCTCAGGTACCAATAGCCAGGGGACCAGGTGCACCCTAGTAAGGAAATCCCTGTTACTTGGCTCCCCTAGAACTACTTTTCATCTTTAGAAAGCCATGGTTCGGTACAAATAGATCAGGTCGTCTGTCTGCTCGTTTGCATAAAAAAACTAGGTACATTTTAATTATTCTATACCTTAAAATAGTGGACAAAGAACACGGGTTATTGGAGTTCGTTAATGTAAAAAAATAGTGAACGAAACATTTCATATTCTCAATAAGGCTATCCAAACAGGTAAAGCCGCGGACAAAGGCTACTAAATTTATAATTATTTATAAGATTAAGTAAATCGTGAGTGGCAGAAGCTCGCTGCTACCTTGATCTATACTTAGCTGGCTATTGTATTCAATACAATACATTATTTAATTCTCGTTCTATATTCGAAAGCTATTCACGACTGGCGCTTGCGCAGCCTTGAAATTGATCGATAAGTGCTCATCAGAATAATTTGTGGTTTTAGGATTTCAGTTAATTTCCATTGTTTAGTAATATAATTTAATATAAGTTAATAAATATTTTGGACATTTGACACACAACGCCATCTAGTTTCAAACTTAGCAGAGCTTGTACTATGATAACTAGACCATCTGATAAAAATAAATATGTGCTTTTTTTGTAAGTACATTCATATTATCCATAGAAGCCACCCAAACTTCTAAAGAAATATTTTTAGATCATACAAACATTTGGTTCGACCCGGGAATCGAACCCGAGACTTCAAACATAGCAGTCGAACTCGCTACCGTTGCATCACCGCGGCAGTTAATATACAAGAACTATAAATAAATAAATAAAAAAAAAATATATTTCGGACATTTAACACACAACGTCATCTAATTTCAAACTAAGCAGAGCTTGTGCTATGAATACTTATATACTCTTTTTTTTTGTAAATGCATACATATTATACATAGAAAACACCCAGACTTCGAAACAAATATTTGCAGATCATACCCGACAAGGAATCGAACCCGAGAACTGTTAACTATGTACCTACAGCTGTAGAACCCCATGGGAGGTATAGATGACTAAAAAATATTATTAAGATGTCAATTTAAGAAGGAACCATGTCACACAATAGAGTTTAAGACCAAAACCGATAAACAACTTTAACTGGCATATTAATCTGTTTTATGTTTTTGTTAACGGTTTTTTCGCAAGTTATTGTTTTATTATGAAACACAATATTCTTAACATTTATAAATGAGTTGTAATCGGCAAGCGGTAATGCAATATGAAAATCCTGCCAACTGCTCCATCGATAATCCGACCCAAGCCACATTACAAACACATACAGTAATACAACGCCTCCGGACACCAAACATCAGATATATTTATTACACGCACGTAACATCTTAATATTTAGCTCATTTGCAAAGTAAATAAATGTCTTACTCACCAGGAAATGTAAATTACTTGTCGTTTTACTGAACATTGTTGCCCTACATTATAATAATAGCAACTGACTGCAACATGTTTTGTTTCGTGTTCGTCTAATAATATAAGTTTGATATAAATGAATTATAGAAGTTATCGAAAAGTCTTGCTATAAAAAACCTTTCAGCAATTCAGCAGTTTCATTTTTATATTTGATAAGTATATTTAAACTGTAACGCAAGACCCCAGACCTATTGGCATATTAAAATACTCTCTTAGAAAGTTTTACTTTTACGTACCTTTTAAATAATAATTTTGAAATGGAATTTTATGTTATTTTTCCATGTTAAATAGTCGCAGATCAGAGTTATATTACTGAATTTATATGTCGAACTGTATGGCGAAGATTTGGGTGGCGAGTTTTTGCCCACATCTGACCTTGCTTCGACTTTTACTTACCTACGTCGAAGTTGGGATAAAAATAACTATATTATTTGCTTGAACGGGCTATTAGTCTCAATTAATTTTGTCATAACAAATATGAAGTTCAGTTTGATTAACCAATCGAAAATTGTGTTCTGAATTTAATGATGCGGGTCGTCTTGTAAAAAATATAATAAGTCAATTTTAATAACCATTATTCGAGGTATAAACAAGTCAGATCCTAATCTGGTACGGAAAAAATTGGTAAAAAAGTTCTTGCACAGATTAAATAATAAAAAAAGATAATAGGGAAAGAAAATTGTTGTTAGGTAGTGTTACCATTTTTGAATTTTGGATAAGTTAGGTAAAAACTAAGAACAGGATACTTTAAGTTAAGTTTATCATAAAGCTTACCTATGTTCTTATCCGTGTGGTGACGGATTGAGAGTACATACCGTGTTACCAACCCCTATTCATCCCGTGGGTGTCGTAAAAGGCGACTAAGGGACAAAGTATACAAGACAACATCATTACAAAGAGAAGGAAAACTTGAAACAAACCCTATTCCAACCCGTCTGGCCAGCGTGGAATAGTAACCCAAACCTCCTTGCTAAGGAGAGGCCTATATACAGCAGTGGACTTTAAAAGGCTGTTGATGATTGATGATGTTCTGTGCATCTAATTTTACTAGACTCATATACATATTTGAACCAAATCATTGAGGATTAATAACACCCAAATGTACAGAGTCACAAGTAAACATACACACAGACTGCATGAGTAAGCAACACGTACAAAATACACATTAGACTTGAAGATATGAAGTAATTAAATACCTAATATTTCAGACGTATATTGTCATTTGGTCCAAGAGCTGGTGATCTGTAACTCGGGTTTTCCTACTGTGAACACCAGTCTCTCACACACACTCATCTTTGTGATAATTGAAAACTATTTTTATTTATTCCAAATTTTTTTTTCATCTGTATATTAACCAATGTTATTTTTTCCAGGTAAGCATGGGATCCACACCATCCATAGAAGAAGGATTAAGTATTATTACTATTAGACTTAAATTCTCTTTCAATCTCTTATCCACTACATACGTCAACCAAGGTCTATCAACGGTCGACGGTCTATGAGGTAAAGGTACCGTCAACGAGTAAGTCAACGAGGAAACCATCGTAATTTGATCACCTTCCTAACTTAGCCACTTATACTTCAGAATGATTTTGCAATACGTGCGAATACTAATGTTTTGACTGCAATAAACATGAAGCAGAAGTATATGTTCATACAATGTAAAACGGACATTGTTTTTGAATGTGACTGTACGCCACGACTTTAATACATTCGGTGCAGCATTCGGTTTCTGTATAAACATTATATGTTCCTATAGAGGATATTTAATAAGGAGGGAGGAGGAGGGAGAGGAGAGGGAGGAAAGGAGTAAAGCAGACCTGTCTATCGCTTCTTACGCTAGGTAGTACTACTACTAGGTAGTAGAGCCACGCTGATTTCAGCACGAGCGGGCCGATTCAACCGGGGCAGTACTACCCTCCCACAGAAGACCAACCTAAAGCGACAGCATCCGTGTTGTCGTGTTTCGTTGGTGAGTGTGAAACTGGAGGCCCATTGATGGGTTGACAGCTATCGTGGTAACTGTGTAAGCCTTACACTGTCACGATGACTGTCGTGCCTTTTACGTCCTCAAGTGGGGTGTGAAAAAGCATCTCACAAGGCGTCACCATACTGCATTGTCTGCATTTGCAATGAGTATGGTGACCACAACTCTTGGATTCTCTTCATGCTTGCCATCAGGCAGAGTAGAGTCACTTTGGCAGGCTCTTAATATGGAAAACGATTTTACGATCCAAATGATACTGCAGTATCCGTCAAATAACTGTATGTGTTGATTGTATTAAAAATTTTCAAAGTATTGCTTTATTTCTTGTTAGTAGTAGTTAGTGAAGCCAGTTATTTAACGCTATACTAATATGGACAGAATCATGTACTGATGAGATCCAAAATCTAAGAGTAAGGAGCCACCAACGAAAACGAGTTTTCTCTGAATTCTTGAAATAGGTTAATGTGATGTCTTATTAACGTAAAGTGTATAAACATGATATGGTATTACTGAATGGCACCGGTGAGTGTAGTGAGGTAACTATATCATAGGTTATAATTGACAAGATTAACACTCAATGTTACGACAGTGTGACAGTTGTGGTACAGTCATTAACATCAGTGTTTTCATTTAACATGATAAAAACTAAATTTAAAGTTCATTGTAATTTAGAATTCTCTATCTGTTTCTCAAGAATCGAATCTATAATAATCGATACAAGTCACATGTGTGCTTTGGGGAGGTTCGACTAGAATCTGACCCGGGGGATTCTAATGAAAGGGTGAAACCTTCTTCCACAGACACGAATGTAGTAAATATAAATAGCACTCACAAAGTCAATACATTACAATCTATCTATATTATGTTAGCACTGGAGAATGCAGGTTAAATTTACACCCTATTACAATTTACATTCATAATAATAGAAATTCTTTTCATAAAAGGATTCTTCTACAAAAAAATTAAACATCATTTAAACGCCTCAGTCGCTTATTCCTGCCACAATCTTGCTACACCAATATTTAGATTGAAAAAACCAAGCCATCACGAAAATAACACAAGTCGCGTCCCGCCGTTTCCCTTTCGTCGGAAGATGTCTATCTCGGGCAATCAGAGCGAGACAAACATCACTCCTCTCGCTTACGCTTACGCGACATTCCCTAGACGCCACGTGTCAATCCATTCGAGTAATGTATCAACACGACGTCAAAACATTGAGCAATCCTAACATTTAGGGCACACACAATAAGGTCTTTAATTGCTTGAGGAGATTTTCAAAGTTACTAAGCACTTTCTAGCAAATAGAGCCGTATGTCTGTAGTATTAATTTTATTTCAAACTTTAAAAAAAGCTCATTAGGATTAATTTTTCTCTGCGACATAATTATTCCGTCATTTTAACTTCTGGTACTTCAAACGATTCTAAATTTGACTAACTTCCAAATCACAATGTTATGTACTAAACCAATTTTAATACTGTAGTTCTCTTAATTTATTCAATGACAATTCACATTATCACGTATAAATGACAAAAATTACAACTATCAATTAAATGAAAAGTGAAACATTGTACCTTGAGCCTTGACAAATTACTGAATAAATCAAATGGCTGGCGGACGTTGAACGCTGCCAATTTCAGTTCGATCAACCCCATGTCTCCTCTTTACCGCACCTCACCCCCGATATCACCCGCAAACGCTAAGACACAACATTAATCATTCCTGTACACACATTTCCTGACCCTGAGCCATTTAAATTTAGAATTTATCGTACTAGAGTTAAAGGCGTTTATTATTTGTAGCGCCTTGGCGCATACGTCAGCTGGTGTTTCAGTACGTTGAACGACTGCTTACCTCTCCGCAACCTCTGAACCCCTGGTATTATATAAGGCGAGTGCAATGGCCGCTCCAAAATACCAGCACAGTTTTCCCACCCCCACGCCACTTTTCTTCAAATAACCTTAATTTGAAAAGTACAATTAATGATAATTTGGTTTTAAAGTGGCTCGGCATATCTTTTAAAATAAAGGTTGTGTTAACTGGGTCTCCGAGGTGTTTTCTTCTTAAAACTTTGTGTTGTTTTGGGCCATGAAGTTTTTGATAGTGGATCATATTTTTTTTCTAAGGCAGTCGCTTCTATTAGCATTAAAGAAGACATTTTTACTGCTTTTGATATAAAATAAATTAAGGCTGAAATATTTTAAAAATGCCCCGTAAATCATAACCGTAAAGCCAATGTATTTTTCCCTAGCCACAAACTGTCAGAATGTAATTTAACAATTAAGGCAATTTAAATTGTTTGAAATTGTCCTATTAATTCGTTATTAAAAATAAAATCAAGGGAATAACTTTCA
Organism: Hypercompe scribonia; assembly: GCA_949316085.1. Classification (NCBI taxonomy): domain Eukaryota; kingdom Metazoa; phylum Arthropoda; class Insecta; order Lepidoptera; family Erebidae; genus Hypercompe; species Hypercompe scribonia. The sequence goes on along the minus strand of OX438984.1, from coordinate 2,988,490 downwards.
TACCAGTTAAAAAAGGGACTTAGAGAATCAAAGTCCACGTACACCTCGACGTGACCTACATACTAACAATGCATATTTGAGCGTAATCTGCGTGTAGTAATTAGTGAGACATGGGCAGCGCGGGAGCTATGAGAGGACGAGCGCCTGAGCGAATGTGGGTTAGATTCGCAAACGGCAGGGCCGGCAATGCACCGGTCGTAGACCGTTGTTGGGTTCGTTGACCGTTATCGATCGCGGGGGTGGCGCGGCGAGGGTGCGACACGGCACGCGCCCCTGCGGCGCCGCCCCTCCGCTCACCTCGCACACCCCTCACACACACGGTGCGCTCAAGAAACTCGTTCCGGTACCGCATGCGTCACTTTGGTCAACTGGCGACAGTTTTCAAGAAAGTTCACGTCATACCGTCACAACTGTTCAAGTCTAATGAGTTTTCTTCAAAGTTTTATAGCGACTGTCATATCTGAGGACTGTTTTGTTGATTTGAGTTTCATTATCGAATTGATATTAACAAGACGTTAGAAAGATCGTTTATAAAAGGACGTATTTAACATAAAATTAGGCATCACAATCTCTTTTAATACAGCTAAAGTGGCTACAGACTATACGTATACGTAGATCAAAAGGGATCCTTCCTTTCGATCTACGAGTAATATGTCACGTAGACGCAAAACCTTGTGAGTTTAAACCGTGTTGCCGACTCTTACTGATACTTGCTGCTTTACTGGCTTCTTAAGGTAAAAGTTTAGTCAAAAAAAATGCCCTTTAGATGTCTCTCACGCATGTCTGGGCTCATTGTTGGTTCGATTTCTATTAAGCGTTGACAGATTTTTTACGTAGGAGAGTTCACTGTGCAGTTCACAGAGATGTTGATCTGCTAAAGTCCCTGGCGACGTGCCAGCACTCAATGGCGTAACTGGGTCTGATACAACTCCGTTAACTCTTCTTATTACATTAGTTTTTATATACAAACCTAAGCAATTTATTACTCGTAAATAACGTCTACTTATCGTTATTCTATCAGTTTTGTTTCAATTACAGAAAATTAATAATAATGTGTAAATATTCTCATTATGAACACAATACTAAAACCATTTGGTCATAGAGAATAACAATTACGCTAATGAAAGCTATACTGTTATACAAAAAATATTAAATAATATTTCTAATGCAGAGAGAAAGCGCTATAGATGAAAGTCCGTGCCCAACTTCCCGGGTATCCATTATAAGCAGGAAGAGTGTCTATAGAATGGTATAGAATAGCAGTTGTACTAAGACGAGCGCGGGAAAGCTGTTTTCCTTCGAGCGGGAGGGGACTGACCAATTTTAGCCACCCCTGCACAGCCTACCGGCGTTGTTATGGCGACGTGCTATGATTTATGTTATCCTGGTGACTAGTGGAAGTCTTCCCTCGTATTATTGGAAAGATTTTACTATATGTACAGCAGCCGAAGAGAACTTGTTATATTTTAATCAGTTGTATATAGCGCATATACAATCTTTAAATACATTTAATTAAAAATTTTATAGTTTGTACAGTTAGATATCTCAACTAAAAAACTGTCGTAAAGTTAAGGACGATGTTTAAAAATTACCGATATGGACAAAGACACTGGCTGAAAGCATGCTCTAGTATTAAAGAACTCTTCAAGATTTTTTTATTAATTTGCATATTTTAATAAAGTATATTTACAAAAACAATGTCGTTTGATGATATAGTCTTCGCTTGAGGGCGCTGGCGTAACATCTCGATATAATAACGGTGAAAAGGTATCGATCACTAGGTCCCCTCGTCGTGTTTTAAGTTTGGACTCGTTCGAATAATTCCAGACAAATAACTCTATGCGAACTCGTATATTTCTTGCCTGCAAACGCACAGATTTTACCTTCGTAATTCAAAAATTAATTGCAATGGTATAATCTGATTTTCTACTTTTAAATTGTTAACTTATGGCTTAGATTCTTTTAATTTGACACTCAATTTTTCTTAACTATAAGGCAGAAGCTAATAAGCTCCCTTTATTTGGTCGTTGATCACGTTTTTATATTAAAATCTATCAATAACAATTAAAGAGGGATGCAGCTAAGCGTGAGTAAGACAGATGATGAGGCTTTGTCTATTTCATAATTCAGTGTGACTACGTTCTTCGAGGTTCTAGTTGTTTATATATTTATGTAACTTGAGTACTTTATTATGTACTACTGACCTATAACGCTGTACGTACACGGACATAAGTGCACTTCACAATGTTGGAGTTACAGTACGACAATTTCGGTGTTTATGGAAGTTTCTTCACTTCTACAGTTTATGGTAATGCTCTGTAGTATAACAGAGAAAGTTGTAGTCGTACAAAGTTTTAATATATACGACCTTCAAACGTTCAAGATAGTTCTCTAACCTCAACGGCCGGGAAGGAACTTTACCTCTTAAGTTTGAAAATGTCTGAAAGCATCGGCAGTCACTTGATGACCCGTCTATTCCTTTGCCAATTATATCATAAAAAAACCTTAATATGAAAAGAAATATGGTTTGGTTAAACGTATATCCAAAACTTCCTTTCTAAGTACAGGCCTATGAAAAGTTGTGGTCTATTAAAGGCTGTTAATGTAATGTGAAATTTTTAGCTGTAAAAAAAATAATTATTACTATTAGCGTGGCGTTTAAAAACACAAAACTTTAAACTGAATTCAGGTTGATACTTATCGAATAGGTCACGAAAACGTTAATCTCTGTAGGATTCTCAAGAGGTTTTTTACAGAGCAGTCAGAGCGTGAAAACTCGGAGTGTCTTGATTACGAGAGAAAATTATCATTTGGATGCATGATAAGGGGAAATGAGTGCGCTTCGCTAAATTTATACCAATTCCTTCCTCTTTCATTTCAGTGATAATAACATTTTCGTAGGTCTCTTTCCTGAGCTATACTAATAAATGTCTTTATCAAAGGCATTTCTATTTTAGGCAGCTAAGAAAATAACCCATTTTATGACTAAAAATTTGATTTAATTTTTCTTAATTATTATAAAGTCTAACTTCCTTTTACAAGATAAAAGAAAATTATGTTTTTATTTCTGTGTGTAAATATTTATATGTTTGTACATGAACTTAAGTTAGGTAACCGTAGCCTCAGCCCTCCTCTCCCCTCTACCCTGGTCCTATAAAGGATACTCAAAGGGCGGCAAACACACTTGTGATGACTGCACGGATGACGCAATAGTTTCAGCGGTTGCTACACCGCTGTCTACTACGCTGAGTATTGTTGGCTCAAACCCCACATGGGACAAAACTTTGTGACTCACGAATTTTTGTCCCGAGTCTGGGTGTTCTTTGTGGCCGTTTCTTGTATGTTTGTAAAGTCTCCCTTCACAGGATATATTTCTAATGACTGCGTTGTATTTTATACAAAAAAAAACATAGTTGTCAGTGGACGGCGGTAGTCATTTACCATAAGTTGTCTGCTCGAACATACAATTATTCATTACACTATAGTTCAGATGGCACAACATTTATACGCACAACCACTCCATTGCAAGTTCATCACTTACGCCATTAATTTATTAACCATATCTGCTATACTGCTACAATATATACATAAAACTATAAATATTACTCTGGTACTCCTTTAATATAACTAAAAACGTTCCCTAAAAGCTTAATCAAACGCCTCCAATCATAAATTACAAGTATACATAGTAAAATGATCTGTGTGAAATCAAACAGACTAAATATACCCATAATATTTTTTTTTGGTTGCACTTTGTTTCCTTCAATAATCTTAAAATTAAATTAATTCAATTTGATAATTACATTTTAACTTCAATCCATCAAAATCATAATTACATTGCTGCTTACGAACCGTAGTCCTCTAACAACCACCCTTATCTTCGTAATGGATGTTAATTTAATTGTTATTTATAATAATCGCATTAAATAATATATTACCAACAAGGTAATTATTAATCGAATTTCACAAAAGAACTACGCATGTGATAAAATTTCAAGACTTTTCGTAACAACTTTTTTCGTACATTCGCACAATTAAAGGGACACATATGTGTAACAGAACTGTTTATGTGTGTATCAGGCGTTATTTTAGTTGACCAATGAGCACCCGCGTTTATTGAAGTGATAGTAAGTGAAATATCAGATGTAACACTTCATATACGATTATTATAGGATTTACTAATATTTTTTTATTAGTATTGAACGTCTTACGGATAAAACAATTATTTTTTACAAAAGTGTCTGAAAACCAACCCTTAATTATTACTAATGCTAAATACACCGCAGAATAAACACAAAAATTCTAATTGAGCAGCTTTTTTTGAAGTTAGTTATAAAACAAAGTTATTTTCCTGCAAAGCTTACCGATACATATTTCTACTAAATTTCCATTTGCCCAGTGAAATGATCCTAATTTGTTTTTGAACCTACGACCCCTATTCTGGTCATTCATTCCAGGTCAATGACCTATGTAAATCTATTGTACTGACATTTCCGAAGTCTGTCATGCTATCCATTCCCCCCACTCTCCGCGATCTAACACTCACAGCGTTTTAAAAATCTTCACGATTTATTGATAACATTCACAATTTTAGTGATGAACGTAAATTTCATAACTTAAATACCAAAATAAAATAAATACCAAGAAAGTCAGCTTTAAATATGCCTGCAATAAAAGTGTGAGTCAGTAATAACAATTTCCTTACTAATGTTCGGTATTTTACTACCACAAAGTAAGTAAAGTAACCATAAGAATTCACGTGAAATACGCATTAGAAATCATGAAGCGAACGTTGAATACTAGGGGGGTTACGAGCGGGGAGGTACTCGGCGCTGTGACCCGGTTCTACAACGCTACGCCGACCGTAGAGTGCAGTGGCCGAGGCGTAGCAATCGCGTAGACACGTAGATCCTCATGAATGGTATGTATGAAACGTACGGAAGTAGGCTTTCAGCTTTGATGTTCGTTTTTTATGTATCGTTGGATACTTCAGTAATATTTTATGTGAAGGTTAGTATTTTATGAACGAGGAAGCATGTAACTGAATTCCTATTTAAAATTATAAGCTTACTTTCCCAGTACATTTTGTGAAAGGCTTTTTAGACTATGATCAGTGTATTAATAGCTTTTGGACCATTTCAATTAATACTTAAGTAAGTTTCCAGAAATTGTCGTGGGTCTACAAGTTCTAAGTTTCATTTGAAATTGTATGTTAAGCAAAGAAAAACTTTATTTCATATTTTCATTACATTTCACTACTAATAATCTTGGCTCCTAATTAAAAAGATAAAATACAGGCGACCATTGTTATTATTATTGACTTAGCTGGATTTACTATTTAAGTCCATGATACTTTTTCATCAATTCATCAGCCCATCGTCGTCGACTGCTGAACATAGGACTCTCCCAGTACACGCCACTCTGATCGATTTTGAGTCACTATGAAATGAAAAACCTAAAAAAAATACACAAGACAATGATGTCTACATTACATATAATTTAAATTTCACTTAAAAATAAATGTTTTGGAAATATAAACACATTAAATACCAACTGAGTTTAACTAATTAAGCTAATTAATGGTTTAATATTTTATTACTCATAAAATTCTCGGCATGTACAAGGAGATTAGCTTGAAAGTAGGTTGCTGTTGGTACTTAGTGTACTCCACACGTTAAAAAAAAAAAAAAAAAAAAAAAAAAATGGTACTTAGTGTACTCATTCATCAAATTGATTGATAAATCAATATAATTTTGAACCATTTATTTACTTCCACCTTACCTCAATGTATTAACACTACCCGGTAATATACATAATGAGTTGCATTGCAGGTCGTTATTCACGCTATACGTAGTGCACAGTACTATACAGCCACAAGTACAGCGTATGTTAATTTGTCTAGATAGCCACGCGGCGCCTGGCAGCCTGCCAGCGCTCACTAACTTACGCCATTTAGTATTTGGAAGCTACAGATGTATTTGTGTATTTATTCTTAGGCTTACGAGGCTGAACAATCTAAGTTTTATGTATAACTTGCTAGATTTTCTTCGAAAATTGCTGGTGCAATTTTGTAATATTTTACTACTACTACTAAAACTAAAGTATTTTGTAGAAGAAAGTATTCAAACTTTGAAAAATTAATTAAATTATTTGAGTGCTACGCAAGCTACGTTTTCGTAGCAGAAAAACTTCCACAGATATACTACTCGGCAACAAAAACCTGTTCGAAATAATAAGTTCACAGAGCATTATTTTAGGACATAAGCAACATGTGGAAAATCAATAAAAAATCCATGTAATTGGCGTATTTAGTCGATATGTTTACAAAATTCATCAAATAGAAGTTAATTGCTGCTGCAATTAAGTTTGTTAGCGCATAACTAACCGCAAAACGACGTGCTAAATCAATTATGGTAATAAATTAAATGTTAAAAAAATATCGACAAATTAATCATACCGTTGGAGTATCAAACAAAAACTGACTAATCCATCTCATAATCGGAAAACAATCATTTTCCATCGTTTCGGTTTTCTCATCAAAAGCACCCCATTCTATTTCATACCTTATTTCTTTTAACGTAAAATACAAAAAATACTTCACAACATTTGAAATTGTGTTCGTGTACATAAATAAACCTAATATTCTTATTCTATACGCGTTAAGGTACAAAATCGATTGATAGCAAAGGCAGAGGTTACCGTCCGGGTCGTCAACCCGTGATTCATGAAACTACCCTCTATTACATATAGGCCTTTCCCATTTGTAACCGATGCCGATAATACCTACTTTTCACGCGAACTGAGTATGAAGCCGGCTATAAAATAATTCCTTTGAATATTAATAAGTAAATGATAAATTCTTTTGTCAAGTTTCTTGAGCGCTGGGAGTAAAAGTGACTAAATACTTATGCTAAGGAGCTCTTACAAAGGGTGTAAGTGCCATCTACCTCACACCTCTAGTAAAATGAAACCTTTACAACTTTTAATCAAGTTTATTATAGCTTCGTTTTTAGTTGGCATACTTTTAAGAAAGGTTATTAAATGTTTACATTGTACAGTAGTAACCGAGGGTCGCTTGCGGCTTCGTTTATGTGTTTCTGGACTTCTAATTTTCAAAGTAGGCTAAACACTAAAGTGGCTAAGTATTTGTATTTCTTAATTAAAAAAAGACACCAAATATTGTCCATGCGTGAACAATGTCAAGTGATATTCAAGAGTGATGGTTCTGTCCCGTCTCAGTGGCATACAATACAGTCGTCCCGGTTTAACAGTCAAGTCATGTCTTAACGAAGTGGGCTGTGGATGCTGTGCGCAACATTGCCATGTTTTTGCCGCATTGGGGTAACCGAGCGAGCGGGACGCAATATTGCTACAACCACGTGTAGATAAAGGACAAAAACATTACTCGATACGTACACGTGCCGCTCTGTTATTTTATTACTTGTTTTAATATATTAACCAGAGTTAGAGTTTGGAGGACAGTAAATGGGGTATCTTTCTCGAATACTCAACGAAAATTTGTGTGTAACTTTATAGTTTTCTGTTCACAATATTGTTAAAAGTAAAGGTTATGTCAGACACGTGGTAAAGCAAAAATCCGGGTATACGTCTGTGTTGCATGCCAGCTGTACGCCGAATGATAAATTACATATTCGGTTAACTACCCGTCTGGTAGTAAGCGGCCGGTTCGTCTCGCGGGTCATATCGACGCCGACACCCGCACCATCTTCATGGACGAAGTATACGCCTAACGGCCTTCAGTCCTGTACAATGCTTGAGCCGCTATGATTGTCGTTTATTTAAACAGCCTTGAGTTTCATAAGACCCACGTTGGGCGTCCGCTAAGTTGATTCAACGCGGCGCAGTTCTGCAGTAAATAGGTTTGCGGTATATCTTTGAAACCGTGTCTTCTACTTTTATGGGTTTACATTAAATACCGACCATCGTTAATTAACTAATCCCCATAAAGTCCAGAAGAAAACTGAGATATTTATTCACTGACCTAACAGTTCAATAAAACACGCTTTAAAAACTTGTGGGTTATTGGAAAAACTAACTTTTGTCACAACTTATTTTAACGTAACTATTATTTTTTGTTTCAGGATGCAAGATAAAAGCGCTTCGTGCGAAGACTAACACGTACATCAAAACTCCTGTCCGTGGCGAGGAACCGGTATTCGTAGTTACCGGCCGTAAGGAGGACGTCGCGCGTGCCAAGCGCGAGATCCTCTCAGCGGCTGAGCACTTTTCACAGATTCGTGCCTCACGTAAATGCGGTGCCGCACCACCACCGCCGGCCGGTGCGCCTGGTCACGTCACCGCACAAGTGCGCGTACCGTACCGCGTCGTGGGACTAGTCGTAGGACCCAAAGGCGCTACAATCAAACGTATCCAGCACACCACGCACACCTACATTGTTACACCATCGCGCGAGCGCGAGCCAGTTTTTGAGGTTACAGGGCTGCCTGAGAGCGTTGAAGCTGCACGCAAGGAAATTGAAGCTCACATCGCACTACGCACGGGTTCCGCTGGCGCTGCAGCCGGAGGCGTACCCGTGCAGACTGATGGCGAACCGCTAGCACAGTTGTACCGTGCTGGGCTCGCTTCGCTGCTGCGACCTGAACAGGAGGCCGCATTCTCTTCAGCGGGCTCGTGCTCATCGGGTGGTTCTTCTGCGCGACTCGGCGATCTGCTCGGAATCTGGTCTTCGACAGAACGCGACGAAGGACTCGGAGAGTCGCCGTCTTTCGAGTCCCCAGGTGGTGGCACGGCAGGCGTATGGGCATGGGGCCCAACACGACCCTCGCCAGCCGCTTCGCCGGCACGAGCGTGCGCTGTATGTGGCGAACGCGGCGTGGCAGCGGCCCTGGTGCCGTGCGGACATAACCTGTTCTGCATGGAGTGCGCGCAGCGGCTGGCGGCGGGAGGCGCGCCGTGCCCGGCATGCTCGGCGCCAGCGCATCAGGCGATCCGCATTATCTCGTAAAGCGCGCGGCGCCGTGACACGCCTCCCGCGGCCGGAGCCACGAGTCGCACGTTCTCGTAGTAGGGATCTTTTTTACTCGAATCGTTATAAAAATATTAAAAGAAGTAAAAATCGCGTAATCGAAATCCTGGTGCCAAAAGTCGGCGCCTCGCCGGCACGGCCCGTCCGCCGCGCCGTACCTATCTTAAGTCGGCAGAGTTGTTCACGATATATTTTCTTATTATGAACGTTTTTTATTAGGTCGTCGAGCGCACGCCACGCTCGTCGCCGCAGAGAGACTCGAACGTACGTTACGATAGAATTTCGAAAAAAACATAAAATTTAAAAAAAGTTGTATAATTATTATTGATAGCGTAAATGAGAAATCGAAAATTTATAAAGCTTACCTAACGTAATAGCGTAAAGTATTAAGATATTATAATAATATAATAATAGGCGAGGGACGGGTGGCGCGGGGAGCGGGTCGCGTGGCCTGTTGTCTGTTCAGAGTCTAGTGTAATGTATGTGATGTACTAGTGTACAGTTCGCGCCTAGCTAATGTGTTGTTTATATGTAGGTAATGAGTTGGTTGTGTGTGCGGGGTGCCGCGCCGGCACGTGAGAAGCGCGCGCGCCCCCGGCCGACCGCCCCCGCTCCCCCGCGCGCCATGCTCACATTATTTTTGACTATACGATTATTCGCTTGAATGATATTATACATACGTACACACTATGATTATGATAATATTAATATAATGTTTGTTTTAAGTGTGTTTTAATGTTTAGATTTTTATTGTAATGTTTTTATGAATGATTTTTATCTGTATGATTATTAATTATTATTGATTATTATTTTATGTGTTGACGATGTTTTTTTGTGATTACGTGCGCCCGCGCAGTCGGGCCGAGGCTGCTGTATGTTCGTTTAGTGTTATGATATCGAGTAATAAATTTAAAATAATAAATGATAAAGAAATAATACGACTCATTCATTATTATATAAACTATAGTAGTCTGTAGCACGACATTGACTAACCATTACCTATTGATACTTATTAAGTATTATTATTATTATATTATTGAATAAATTTAAAGAATGCATAATTATATTTCATAGGAATCATTATTCTGTATAACTCTAGTTAAATATAACAATAACAAATATGATTGTATATGTATGAAGCGACGTTGTTGTTTCAGTTCACCGAGGGTCTATTTTATGGATTGATATTTTTTTATTTTTTTACCGTTTTAGTTTTTGACTTACTCATGTAAAGATACGCGAGGATATAAAGTAACTGCCTATTAGATTATATTTTAAAAAATAATGGTTACGTAAAATAGGCCCTCGCAGTACGTAGATCCAGTGATTTCGATAATTTTATTTTCGTAATAAAATGGGTAGACGCTTTAGGTTCAAATAACGTTGTGAAAATTTGTGAAATTTTGTAGACTACATATCTTATTATAAATCTAATATAAACTATAACTTTCGAATTATATCTTTCATTTCACTATATCCTCAAACAAAACCCCCTTCCCTTTAACTAATGTAAGAAATACTGCGTGTCGTCGAAATGAGAAATCGAAAATTTAATTATTTTTTATTTATTTATTATTTTTTTTACATCTCTTTATTTCCTGAAACTTGTAGTGGTAAATTTTTTGATTTGCCTCTAAAGCCTTATGTCCTCAAAGATCTAAACCGTATTCATTAGATTTTTATGTTTTGATGATCACGAGGTATTCCTAGCAGATTTCGGTGCAGTGTTATCAGAGACTATCCAACTACACAGAAGATATAGTGTAAAAGTGTGTGCTGAAATACACGTGCACTCTAAGTTCCCTCATTCACAATCCGATGGGACGGCTATATGACACGACTGGGAAGAAATCAGATGCAGGTCGACCACGTGCTCTTCGAAAGGTGGTAATTAAGACTCCAACTTCTGAACTAGCCTTCTGAACCTAATAGTAAGTGTTATTGTAATCAGAAAAACTCAATAACACTTTTTGGCCCGACCAGGGAATCGAACTCAAGACCTCTTGATCGGTAGTCGCATACGCTAACCGCTAGACTAACAAAGTGATTATGGTTTAATGAGCAAACGAACAGACGAATCATTTGCTGGTTAGTAACTACGCTACCGATAGACACCTACACAAAATAATTTCGAAATAATTTCAAACACATTTTCGCTAAAAGAAGTCTTGCAAAATCAACAATGAAACAATATACATAAATTTTAATATGTCATGTCTTGCAAGAATTTGCATGACAGAATGCAAAAAGGTTCACCAGAGCATTAAAGTATAGGGTGGGCCACGAATTAGTTAACATTTGAAAAATCGTATAAAAATAACCATTTGATATATTACAAAAATTGTTTATAAAAAATTACAAAAAAGCTAATTAGATGGAATTCATTTTTTGTCAATTACATGGTTAAAATGACTACCATCTCGATATTTGTACTCTTCTAAACGAGCACCAAAATTGTCGAATTCTCGTTGGCAAACTAACCGCGAGATCGCCGCGATCTCTTCGCTGATTTTTACTTTTAGTTGACGTAGTGTATTTGGTTTATTGATGTAGACACGATTCTTCAAATAACCCCATAAAAAGAAGCCTGCTGCGGATATGTTTGGACTTCTGAGTGGCCATGGAATGTCGCCTCCTCTGGAAATCAGCTTTTCCAGAAACAAGTCTTTGACCACTGGCAGTGACTCATTAGATACGTGAAAAGTGGCTCCATCTTGTTGAAACCATATATTACGATTGTAGCCACCAAATTCCAGTAGGATCAGTCCCAGTAACTCCCGTAACAAATTTGCGCGAGATGTTAGATTCAAATGGTAACGAATTCTTGGCCCACTCTATACCTCTCTCAAAAACGGTGGCCAAATTTTTTTCTAGGGCAAATTGTTAAATGACATTTGATCTCACTCTTACAATTACCAAAATTCTATGAAGCTTCACAAAGCGTTGAGTATTAATGATCATCAAACGAAACATACTCCTTTATTAAGACGACTAAAGTATAATTAATGAATATTGGTGACATTATGAGAGTCGTGCCACCTCATTTACCAGAAAGGAGCTGCGACCGAGACGGTAAATAACGTACCAAATTTCATTCATAAAGCGATGAAATTGAAACCGTGTAACCAACGTTAGATCTACTCGCTTTGTTGAGACCCTGGTACTGCGTTATATAGTGCAATCAGGACAATTAAAAGTTTTATCTCTTAAACGACAGTAGTTACTAAATTAAAAGAAACTGAATAACTGTTACGGTGTATATTGATTATCTGATCTACCTCTGCTCGTGCACCGAGGCCCCCAGGCTCAAAGAACCAAAAAACCTCGCATTAAACTAGTTAAACATTCTATCAAATTTAAAATAGGTTGCAACTCGATTTTTAAATTAGTACTGACATCCAACGAGTTATCGTTTTTTTTTAAGTTTGACATTTAAGTAGACGATAAGATAAAATTAAATTTAAAAAACTACAGAGAACCAATAAAAATATATTGAACGTTGAAATTTTTTAATTTAAGTCATGTACCATTTAGACGTCATTCAAAATTAAGATAATGAGAGACAATCTTAACCTATCTATCCTATTAATGTTATAAACGTTTGTGAGGATGGATGTTTGGGTGATTGTTATTGATGAAACTTTACTGTAGTATAGCTTATACATTAAACTAACAAATAGGCTGCAATTTATTGAGATTTTGTGTAATTTGGTAAACTTAATACGGATAATCTAAGGCCTCGAGAAGTCATCGGCGGAAACTAGTAATATACGAAACATTTAAAACCTACAATTACTGTTTCTAAACATGTGGCAGTAATAACTGATAAATAACTGCCAAAACTACTGCCCATTCTCTTTAATTTTGCCTATAATAAGTGTTACGCTAAAGACATTACTTTAATTAATTTGAAAGAATACAAGGAAATTCAGAACAAATTCCGCACAGAAACTCGATGAATCTTAAAATGCCTTAAAGGGATAGGTGCTTCTTCTTAATTCTTCACCTGTAAAACCTATAATAAATAATCACCAAAACTCAAAACACAAGCACATACATGTAGTGCCTAAGTAGTATTACAGTGCAATGCAATGCACGATAAAGAGCTGATGATAAATTAGTAACTTTGTACCTTTACATCACGTTACCTTATAATGTTAGCTGTAAGTCCTCCATATTGTAAATTAATAAATAATGCGTGTACATTATGTTAATTCATGTAACTCTTAATCTATAAAAAGAGATACATATATACATAAGGTGGGCCAAGAATTCGTTAACAATTGAATCTAACATCCCGCGCAATCATGTTACGGGAGTTCTTGTGAGTGATGCTACTAGAATTTACTGGCTACAAGATGCAGCCACTTGTCACGCATCCAATGAACCCCTGGCAGTGATTAAAGACTTGTTTCTAGAAAAGCAGGTTTCCAGACCAGACCTATCCCTAGCAGACTTCTTTTAATGGGGTTATTTGAAGAATCGTGTCTACATCAACAAACCAAATACACTATATGAACTAAAAGAAAAAATCAGCGAGATGTCGGCGACCTCGCGGACTTTTTGCTGACGAGTATACGAAAATTTCGGTGCTCGCTTAGAAGTGCGAACAAGGTCAAAGATCATTTACAGGACATCATTTTTAAAAAATAAATTTCAACTAATTAGCTTTCTTGTACATACATTATCAAATTTTAACTAAATCGTGGCCCACCCGATGTTTTAAATTAATAAATCTTAAGCAATCCAGCATATTTAATTTTAAATATCTATTAAATTTATAATTTTTGATTAATGGAAAATTGGGCAGGTAAGTCACTACCGATATAATCATTTGTACTAGAGGTGCTATCATTTGTTTTATGCCTATGTCTGATTATACATTATAGGAAATCTTGAACAAACACTAACACAGCATGCTTGCATGACAGAGGCTTATGTTTAACAGTGGACTGTTAAAAGCTGTAGATGATGATATATGTATATACATGTATATACGTAGCAAAGCGCCCCTATTAAGGTTTAGTCGTAAAATTTCCTTTGTTTTTGTATTGTATACTTGCCATTACTTGCGGCTACACACGCTGTTGATATATCCCTGTATTACATTTCATCTTATTTCGTTTAATAATTCTTGAGGGATTCAATAATAAATTGAGACATTTGTAATGTTGTGATCATTCCTTAATAAATTAGCTGATTGTAATATAATATTTAGAAATACATATCTAATTACGTCTATCAGCAGTCTGGGCTACAAGCTCCATCTAATTTGGGATCAAATGTGTGTAACAAGTTTCAAGTTGTTATTACATATACCTTTGGAAAACGATCGTTAAACGCGACGTGTGTAACTTTTATCATCTCAAAAAACTTACAGAAATCTTTTACTATAACAAAATTTATAGATTATTGAGTTTAATATAGAAAGGGACTAAGGGAACACGTGTATGTGGAGCGTATATCACTTTCAGTCAAGATGATAGATAGATAGATCCTAGCGAATTCTTCGGCAAATGATAATTTGTCACAACTAAACTGATACGTAATTCCACCTTCAGGGATAGTATAGTAATCGTGTCACAGGCATTCTGATGATTGTTAACTCTCATAAATGTGAGAGCTTTTGCGGAAGGATGTGTAAATGTTCGTTACTCAATCGCAATAGTACACCTTATGGTTCTGGATGAAATTTAGCATAGAAGTAGATTATAGTTTTAAATAGAACAGAGGCTACTCTACGCAAAAAAATATTTAACATAAGCAATTTTAAACGAAGCAAAGCCAATGGTAAAAGTTATTTAAAATATTTAAGGCAAATATATAATAGACATGGTAATCTACAAGCGTGTTTAATTCATATCAAACTTTTTGCATAAGCTTTTTTTTTTAATATAGAGTCTGGCAAAGTGACTGTTCTCTGCTTGATGGAAAACATGGATAGAATCCAAAAATGGTGGTCACCATACTCATTGCGAATGCAGATAATGTAGTATGGTGGCCCACACTAGTGCGGTCTAGTGAGAGCACAACCTTTCCTGGACCAAGACCTGGGATCACAGGGGAGGGAAACAAGTACACTGGTAGTGAGTTCCAGGTTTTGACTGGTTGGCACAGTAAAAAAATACCGAACCGCTTAGTTTGAGAGTGTATGTCTACCACTCTAAAACGGTAACTTTCAGGGCCAGCCCATGTTGATCTATAGAGAAAGGGTAAAAGTAGGACCACTAAGAACATCGTCAGAATACTCTCTATGATACGACGAACGACTGAACTGTGAGTACACAAGAAGAGCAGTGCATAGAATTATGGAATATAATTTAATTATGTATTTTATTTCGCGTTATAATGAACCTGATTTATATGGTGTATGTAACAATAGTATATAGTGTCTTGGAAATGCACTTTTGTTAAGAATTCTGAAGTTGAGTGAGGGGAAGAAACGGGAATAACTAACATAAGTTCTCTAGTTAGCCATAATAGTTAGTTATATATATATATACACATAACGCACTAACATAAAACAATAAAAAAAATCCTTTCTGGAAGAGTCATGTTTCGACACATACTAATACGAAAATACGAAATCGAAAGAGTATGACTGCTAGAGCTTTTACTAAAATAATCAATGGTCTTATCCTTAACACTCGTCTTTTCATTTACTCCTTTACCTCAAAAAAATATAGACTGTTTAAAAAAAAATTTCCAAATAAAAATGAAAACTTGCTTCTTCCTAGTTGTAGTGTTTCAATAACTGCACGGTTGGTCTCGTAGTTTAAGCAGTTACCACGCTGCTCTCTACTGCGTTGAGTATTGTGGGTTCAAACCCCACATGGGACAATACTTTGTGTGATCCATAAATTGTTGTTCTGAGTCTGGGTGTTTTTTGTGTCCGTTTCTTGTACGAGTATGTTTGTAAAGTCCCCCGCGACACAGGATTCATTCTTAGTGCGGGTATTGTCTTTTAAAAAAAACATAAAATTAAAATGGGTTTATTACGGTCTGAAGAATAATATGGTGAATGTTTCAATTTATTTCATTTCAGGATCTTTTTACATAGCTGATAGGCATGCTCTTTTGTCACATCAATATCACACATAAAAGTGAAAGTTCGTGGCGATATGTTTTTGTATGTTTGTTACTTTTTAAGCTGTTATGGCTTGACCAAATGAGACAAAAGTCGGAACAGATATGTCTTATCACTGCGTTAGCAGAAGCTTTTGGTTCCGAAAAAAAAATGTGTTCCCGTGTGAATTGAAATACACGTTTATGTGTTTCTGATCAACACTGGGGTATTTTCGTGGCGCGCCAATTCTACGCACTAATTCCCAATTAAGCTATTCTTGAGGAATGTAGTTTGGTAAAGTGTTATAACTCATCAAAGAGAAATTATAATAGGAGGTAAGTCTGTTGAAGTAGTGTGAAGAGGCTTTACAAATGTTTCTAGGAATTATTTTGATTGTGAGTGTACTTCTTCAAGGAATATTAGACTTTAATATCTGAAGGACTAGAACTGAGTGTCTCAGGGTAACACGTACAAGTTATAATTTATTTGTTATAAGAAAATTATCCAACTGCTGATGACAGTAAGTAGCACTCTATGACAGATGGATAAGGTACGTCAGGTATATGAGAATATCAAGTTATTATTGAAGTCAAAAATAAATTCTGTCTATACTTACTATATCAAGGCTTGACCTACTTATCATCAGTTCTGTTAAATATGCCTTTTATAATGCCTAATATAATTATGCCTTTTTTGCCCCGGTTCCAGAAATACTAGATTGATAAAATAATACCCGAAATTTTCTTATTGAGTTTTACTGATCATAGAAATGCTGAGTTTGGCAATTGAGGTCTTAACCAGCCTCGGAAAGCACATAAAGCCATTGGTCCTGTGCCTGATCTCTCCACGACCGTGTCGGATAGCCGTCTCATCTGATTATGAAAATGAGGGAACAGAAAGTGCACCTGTTTTTGCGCACACATTGTACACTATAATATCTTCTGCGTATTTGGCTGGCCGAAATCGTCTAGGAAAAGAATATCATATCAAAACAGTGCTTCGTTTTAATTCTCCAATCCCTATACTTAATAGACTGTACAATGAGTTTGACAACCAATTAGCATTTTTGGCCAATCCATTTACAAATTCGGGAACCAATTCCATTGCAGTACTAACGTCCGTTAGAATGTTAAAGAAAAACATTTTTAGTTCATTGGTTTCTTTTTTAAATGTTATCTGTACAAGTTTAATTTTTAATTGTTCTTTTTTATTCTTTTTTTATATTTCACTTCAATGTAACTTAGTACGTTAAGTTCATGTTTATATGAGAAAACTGTGTTTGCCGTTTGATATTGTACACTTAATAATTTGCAATAAACGTGTATTAGCTGTAGGAAAAAGTGTAACAGTTGTTGGTGAACCCAAAAATAAATTATCATATAATTGTGCCAGTAGTAACAGGAATATGACTGACACTGTTGAAAAAAAGATGTAGTAGTAGTCATAGCTCCAAGTTCGAAAAATTAGTTTTGCGTTAGTGAAGCCACGGGCAAATCAGATTTAAGAATAATGTAATATAAAATACGTACAAAATCAAGTATTACTAAAAAGTACATATTAATATATTTGTAGACCGCTACGAGATTCGTAGCGCGTAGCGTTGTAACTACGTGTGACGCGTAGCTCTACTTACAAGCATGTTTTCATCACGAATCGACGACTATTTGAGTTTTGTCGAGGCGAAGGCTACGTGGTCTTCACATCACCCCGTAAGGGGTGCGTGGAGGCTGGATCGGGGCGGTTTGCCCCCTGCCAGCGGGTGTAGGTTTCGCTGCCCTTGGAAAAGGGCAGGTCCTGGCGTTGTACTTAGTACTTTAGAGTTCATTTTTTTTTTTGAGGCGGCATGTTGCTCTCTTCACACCGCTCCGGCGGTCAACTCGAGCCAGATGAGACCCCAGGCGACACATGGGGAGGTCCAGCTCCGGGCGACCAGCGACAAGAGTGGTGACTTATGCGCAGTCCGCCTCGGTATAGTTGGGGTTTATTCGGCGTCTCACACCGCGTGGCGGTCTGTGAGGCGTCGTTTGTTTCTTCTGGGGCTTAGGGGACCGCCCTACCCCCTTCTGAAGCCACTTTTCAAATCGCGACGAGGTCGTACGGCAGCCGCTTTTTGTCCGGTGGACGCGCATGCCACGGTGCCAGGTTCCTTATGTGGTTCCAGGCTGAGGTGTCGGCGCGCTCGAACATGGTGGCTGCCAGTCTGGATATGTGTGCGTCCAGGCTTTCCATCTTGAGGTCCCTCTCGATGGTGTCGTTTCTTGCGTATCGCGGCGCCTGCACGACTTCGCGAAGCGCAAGGGATTGTTGCACGCGCAGTTGTCGTGCGTGTTGTGATCTCGCTTATAAGGGCGTACCAGGAGGGACTGGCGTAAGTGAGCTGGGTGCGTACGTATAGTTTGTACACACTCAGTTTGACGCGGAGCGGTAGGCGGGAGCGGAACACTGGACGCAGTAATGCGCGCGTTGCTCTGACCCACGCGATCGTGTTGCAGATATGCGGCTTCATTGAGAGTTGGCGGTCTATTGTGATCCCCAGATATTTTGCAGTTTTCGTCCACGCGATCTCCTGTCCGTTGAGTTGGAGCGGTGGAGGGATTTTCCGAGAGGTTGAGATGGGTATTGCCTGTGTTTTGCCCACGTTTACTGAGAGCCGCCATTTCGACAGCCACGTGGGAAGGAGGTCAAGTGCGCGCTGCAGTTTCGACGCGGCGTGGCGGAGCGAGATACTCGACGCGATGTACGCCGCGTCGTCGGCATACAGCGCTACTTAGGTATCTTCCGTGTGTAGAATGTCGTCTGTGTAGCACGAGTACAACACAGGCGATAGGCAGCTTCCTTGAGGGACTCCGGCCGCTATGTTGCGGACAGTGGAGACCTGTCCTTGCACGACCACCCGGAAGGTTCGGTTAGTCAGGAACGAGGAGACCACCTCTACTACACGTCGGGGTAACGGCGTATCCGAGAGTTTCTTGAGGAGACCGGCGTGCCAGACCCGGTCGAAGGCCTTTTCCATGTCGAGGAATACTGCGACTACGTGTTCGCGCTTGTTTCGCGCTGCCGTAATCCCATGCAGTACTCCCCGACAGTTGAAGAGTCGTGCTGTGTTCAGACCGGAACCCAAATTGCTCTGGTCTGGGAGTGATGTGCGGGGTGAGGTGCCGCAGCAGTAGCCGTTCGAACACCTTCGAGGTTGTGGGCAGCAAGGTGGAGGCGAAGGTGAGGTCGATGAGTTAAATTTAAAGTCAATCAAAAGCTACGACCACTTAAAGCTTAGTTATATCCACTTTAAACATATCACAACAGATAGATCAATATATTCAGAGTACCTCCTGTTAATACAAAATCTAATTTTATAAGGATACAAAGTCTCACAAAACACAAAATGTTTTTAAATTTACTTACGGAAGCATGAGTGTGTGATTCAGACTCATACTTATCAGTTATGTCATGAAAGAGTCATGTTTTGGCATAAGTGATTTGGCTTGGCTTGCCAGGTAGAGCGATAATTTACGCAAGATAGCTGGCAGGAGCTGAATGTGAGAAGCTGAGAACGAATCAAGTG